>QQOI01000005.1:1432812-2865624 GCA_009729435.1 Phytophthora fragariae | reverse complement strand
CGCACGCGGGTCTGCTGGGTGAGAGCCAGCTATCCTAACCGCCTAGACTATATGGGAAGGCTGACCACTCACACCGCCAACACGCACACAAACAAGCACACCACAGCCTATCACAAACGCGAAACGCACGCCCGACGCACGCTACCACGCGCACCACCCAACTGATATCCGCACCACCACTATCGCCCGCTCACATTCAAGACACGTTGCCGATCGATCGATCGATCGACCGATCAACCGCCTTGCCTCACTTCCCGAACAATGCGTCGCGATAGCCGAGTCGCACGGTAGCTTGCGGGGTCGCCACACCGACTCGCAGATACATTCGACCGCTCGCTCGCGTATTCTATTTCCAGGACGGTCGCCGACAATGGCCTGCCTGTCGGATAGATTCGAATACCCATTGACCGAGCGCGCGAACACAGCTGGACTCGCGGATGGGAGGCAGCACCAAGCCAGCACGACGCCGAGGCTGCGGCGGCCGTCCAAAGCGGCCAAAAGAAGAGTGGGGAAGCAGCAAAGAAGAGCAAAGATGTTCCCACACCGGGACTCGAACCCGGGTCTGCTGGGTGAGAGCCAGCTATCCTAACCGCCTAGACTATATGGGAAGGCTGACCACTCACACCGCCAACACGCACACAAACAAGCACACCACAGCCTATCACAAACGCGAAACGCACGCCCGACGCACGCTACCACGCGCACCACCCAACTGATATCCGCACCACCACTATCGCCCGCTCACATTCAAGACACGTTGCCGATCGATCGATCGATCGACCGATCAACCGCCTTGCCTCACTTCCCGAACAATGCGTCGCGATAGCCGAGTCGCACGGTAGCTTGCGGGGTCGCCACACCGACTCGCAGATACATTCGACCGCTCGCTCGCGTATTCTATTTCCAGGACGGTCGCCGACAATGGCCTGCCTGTCGGATAGATTCGAATACCCATTGACCGAGCGCGCGAACACAGCTGGACTCGCGGATGGGAGGCAGCACCAAGCCAGCACGACGCCGAGGCTGCGGCGGCCGTCCAAAGCGGCCAAAAGAAGAGTGGGGAAGCAGCAAAGAAGAGCAAAGATGTTCCCACACCGGGACTCGAACCCGGGTCTGCTGGGTGAGAGCCAGCTATCCTAACCGCCTAGACTATATGGGAAGGCTGACCACTCACACCGCCAACACGCACACAAACAAGCACACCACAGCCTATCACAAACGCGAAACGCACGCCCGACGCACGCTACCACGCGCACCACCCAACTGATATCCGCACCACCACTATCGCCCGCTCACATTCAAGACACGTTGCCGATCGATCGATCGATCGACCGATCAACCGCCTTGCCTCACTTCCCGAACAATGCGTCGCGATAGCCGAGTCGCACGGTAGCTTGCGGGGTCGCCACACCGACTCGCAGATACATTCGACCGCTCGCTCGCGTATTCTATTTCCAGGACGGTCGCCGACAATGGCCTGCCTGTCGGATAGATTCGAATACCCATTGACCGAGCGCGCGAACACAGCTGGACTCGCGGATGGGAGGCAGCACCAAGCCAGCACGACGCCGAGGCTGCGGCGGCCGTCCAAAGCGGCCAAAAGAAGAGTGGGGAAGCAGCAAAGAAGAGCAAAGATGTTCCCACACCGGGACTCGAACCCGGGTCTGCTGGGTGAGAGCCAGCTATCCTAACCGCCTAGACTATATGGGAAGGCTGACCACTCACACCGCCAACACGCACACAAACAAGCACACCACAGCCTATCACAAACGCGAAACGCACGCCCGACGCACGCTACCACGCGCACCACCCAACTGATATCCGCACCACCACTATCGCCCGCTCACATTCAAGACACGTTGCCGATCGATCGATCGATCGACCGATCAACCGCCTTGCCTCACTTCCCGAACAATGCGTCGCGATAGCCGAGTCGCACGGTAGCTTGCGGGGTCGCCACACCGACTCGCAGATACATTCGACCGCTCGCTCGCGTATTCTATTTCCAGGACGGTCGCCGACAATGGCCTGCCTGTCGGATAGATTCGAATACCCATTGACCGAGCGCGCGAACACAGCTGGACTCGCGGATGGGAGGCAGCACCAAGCCAGCACGACGCCGAGGCTGCGGCGGCCGTCCAAAGCGGCCAAAAGAAGAGTGGGGAAGCAGCAAAGAAGAGCAAAGATGTTCCCACACCGGGACTCGAACCCGGGTCTGCTGGGTGAGAGCCAGCTATCCTAACCGCCTAGACTATATGGGAAGGCTGACCACTCACACCGCCAACACGCACACAAACAAGCACACCACAGCCTATCACAAACGCGAAACGCACGCCCGACGCACGCTACCACGCGCACCACCCAACTGATATCCGCACCACCACTATCGCCCGCTCACATTCAAGACACGTTGCCGATCGATCGATCGATCGACCGATCAACCGCCTTGCCTCACTTCCCGAACAATGCGTCGCGATAGCCGAGTCGCACGGTAGCTTGCGGGGTCGCCACACCGACTCGCAGATACATTCGACCGCTCGCTCGCGTATTCTATTTCCAGGACGGTCGCCGACAATGGCCTGCCTGTCGGATAGATTCGAATACCCATTGACCGAGCGCGCGAACACAGCTGGACTCGCGGATGGGAGGCAGCACCAAGCCAGCACGACGCCGAGGCTGCGGCGGCCGTCCAAAGCGGCCAAAAGAAGAGTGGGAAGCAGCAAAGAAGAGCAAAGATGTTCCCACACCGGGACTCGAACCCGGGTCTGCTGGGTGAGAGCCAGCTATCCTAACCGCCTAGACTATATGGGAAGGCTGACCACTCACACCGCCAACACGCACACAAACAAGCACACCCACAGCCTATCACAAACGCGAAACGCACGCCCGACGCACGCTACCACGCGCACCACCCAACTGATATCCGCACCACCACTATCGCCCGCTCACATTCAAGACACGTTGCCGATCGATCGATCGATCGACCGATCAACCGCCTTGCCTCACTTCCCGAACAATGCGTCGCGATAGCCGAGTCGCACGGTAGCTTGCGGGGTCGCCACACCGACTCGCAGATACATTCGACCGCTCGCTCGCGTATTCTATTTCCAGGACGGTCGCCGACAATGGCCTGCCTGTCGGATAGATTCGAATACCCATTGACCGAGCGCGCGAACACAGCTGGACTCGCGGATGGGAGGCAGCACCAAGCCAGCACGACGCCGAGGCTGCGGCGGCCGTCCAAAGCGGCCAAAAGAAGAGTGGGGAAGCAGCAAAGAAGAGCAAAGATGTTCCCACACCGGGACTCGAACCCGGGTCTGCTGGGTGAGAGCCAGCTATCCTAACCGCCTAGACTATATGGGAAGGCTGACCACTCACACCGCCAACACGCACACAAACAAGCACACCACAGCCTATCACAAACGCGAAACGCACGCCCGACGCACGCTACCACGCGCACCACCCAACTGATATCCGCACCACCACTATCGCCCGCTCACATTCAAGACACGTTGCCGATCGATCGATCGATCGACCGATCAACCGCCTTGCCTCACTTCCCGAACAATGCGTCGCGATAGCCGAGTCGCACGGTAGCTTGCGGGGTCGCCACACCGACTCGCAGATACATTCGACCGCTCGCTCGCGTATTCTATTTCCAGGACGGTCGCCGACAATGGCCTGCCTGTCGGATAGATTCGAATACCCATTGACCGAGCGCGCGAACACAGCTGGACTCGCGGATGGGAGGCAGCACCAAGCCAGCACGACGCCGAGGCTGCGGCGGCCGTCCAAAGCGGCCAAAAGAAGAGTGGGAAGCAGCAAAGAAGAGCAAAGATGTTCCCACACCGGGACTCGAACCCGGGTCTGCTGGGTGAGAGCCAGCTATCCTAACCGCCTAGACTATATGGGAAGGCTGACCACTCACACCGCCAACACGCACACAAACAAGCACACCCACAGCCTATCACAAACGCGAAACGCACGCCCGACGCACGCTACCACGCGCACCACCCAACTGATATCCGCACCACCACTATCGCCCGCTCACATTCAAGACACGTTGCCGATCGATCGATCGATCGACCGATCAACCGCCTTGCCTCACTTCCCGAACAATGCGTCGCGATAGCCGAGTCGCACGGTAGCTTGCGGGGTCGCCACACCGACTCGCAGATACATTCGACCGCTCGCTCGCGTATTCTATTTCCAGGACGGTCGCCGACAATGGCCTGCCTGTCGGATAGATTCGAATACCCATTGACCGAGCGCGCGAACACAGCTGGACTCGCGGATGGGAGGCAGCACCAAGCCAGCACGACGCCGAGGCTGCGGCGGCCGTCCAAAGCGGCCAAAAGAAGAGTGGGGAAGCAGCAAAGAAGAGCAAAGATGTTCCCACACCGGGACTCGAACCCGGGTCTGCTGGGTGAGAGCCAGCTATCCTAACCGCCTAGACTATATGGGAAGGCTGACCACTCACACCGCCAACACGCACACAAACAAGCACACCACAGCCTATCACAAACGCGAAACGCACGCCCGACGCACGCTACCACGCGCACCACCCAACTGATATCCGCACCACCACTATCGCCCGCTCACATTCAAGACACGTTGCCGATCGATCGATCGATCGACCGATCAACCGCCTTGCCTCACTTCCCGAACAATGCGTCGCGATAGCCGAGTCGCACGGTAGCTTGCGGGGTCGCCACACCGACTCGCAGATACATTCGACCGCTCGCTCGCGTATTCTATTTCCAGGACGGTCGCCGACAATGGCCTGCCTGTCGGATAGATTCGAATACCCATTGACCGAGCGCGCGAACACAGCTGGACTCGCGGATGGGAGGCAGCACCAAGCCAGCACGACGCCGAGGCTGCGGCGGCCGTCCAAAGCGGCCAAAAGAAGAGTGGGGAAGCAGCAAAGAAGAGCAAAGATGTTCCCACACCGGGACTCGAACCCGGGTCTGCTGGGTGAGAGCCAGCTATCCTAACCGCCTAGACTATATGGGAAGGCTGACCACTCACACCGCCAACACGCACACAAACAAGCACACCACAGCCTATCACAAACGCGAAACGCACGCCCGACGCACGCTACCACGCGCACCACCCAACTGATATCCGCACCACCACTATCGCCCGCTCACATTCAAGACACGTTGCCGATCGATCGATCGATCGACCGATCAACCGCCTTGCCTCACTTCCCGAACAATGCGTCGCGATAGCCGAGTCGCACGGTAGCTTGCGGGGTCGCCACACCGACTCGCAGATACATTCGACCGCTCGCTCGCGTATTCTATTTCCAGGACGGTCGCCGACAATGGCCTGCCTGTCGGATAGATTCGAATACCCATTGACCGAGCGCGCGAACACAGCTGGACTCGCGGATGGGAGGCAGCACCAAGCCAGCACGACGCCGAGGCTGCGGCGGCCGTCCAAAGCGGCCAAAAGAAGAGTGGGGAAGCAGCAAAGAAGAGCAAAGATGTTCCCACACCGGGACTCGAACCCGGGTCTGCTGGGTGAGAGCCAGCTATCCTAA
Source organism: Phytophthora fragariae (assembly GCA_009729435.1). NCBI lineage: Eukaryota > Oomycota > Peronosporomycetes > Peronosporales > Peronosporaceae > Phytophthora > Phytophthora fragariae. The sequence goes on along the minus strand of QQOI01000005.1, from coordinate 2,860,076 downwards.
CCGCGTAGACTATATGGGAAGGCTGACCACTCACACCGCCAACACGCACACAAACAAGCACACCACAGCCTATCACAAACGCGAAACGCACGCCCGACGCACGCTACCACGCGCACCACCCAACTGATATCCGCACCACCACTATCGCCCGCTCACATTCAAGACACGTTGCCGATCGATCGATCGATCGACCGATCAACCGCCTTGCCTCACTTCCCGAACAATGCGTCGCGATAGCCGAGTCGCACGGTAGCTTGCGGGGTCGCCACACCGACTCGCAGATACACTCGACCGCTCGCTCGCGTATTCTATTTCCAGGACGGTCGCCGACAATGGCCTGCCTGTCGGATAGATTCGAATACCCATTGACCGAGCGCGCGAACACAGCTGGACTCGCGGATGGGAGGCAGCACCAAGCCAGCACGACGCCGAGGCTGCGGCGGCCGTCCAAAGCGGCCAAAAGAAGAGTGGGGAAGCAGCAAAGAAGAGCAAAGATGTTCCCACACCGGGACTCGAACCCGGGTCTGCTGGGTGAGAGCCAGCTATCCTAACCGCCTAGACTATATGGGAAGGCTGACCACTCACACCGCCAACACGCACACAAACAAGCACACCACAGCCTATCACAAACGCGAAACGCACGCCCGACGCACGCTACCACGCGCACCACCCAACTGATATCCGCACCACCACTATCGCCCGCTCACATTCAAGACACGTTGCCGATCGATCGATCGATCGACCGATCAACCGCCTTGCCTCACTTCCCGAACAATGCGTCGCGATAGCCGAGTCGCACGGTAGCTTGCGGGGTCGCCACACCGACTCGCAGATACACTCGACCGCTCGCTCGCGTATTCTATTTCCAGGACGGTCGCCGACAATGGCCTGCCTGTCGGATAGATTCGAATACCCATTGACCGAGCGCGCGAACACAGCTGGACTCGCGGATGGGAGGCAGCACCAAGCCAGCACGACGCCGAGGCTGCGGCGGCCGTCCAAAGCGGCCAAAAGAAGAGTGGGGAAGCAGCAAAGAAGAGCAAAGATGTTCCCACACCGGGACTCGAACCCGGGTCTGCTGGGTGAGAGCCAGCTATCCTAACCGCGTAGACTATATGGGAAGGCTGACCACTCACACCGCCAACACGCACACAAACAAGCACACCACAGCCTATCACAAACGCGAAACGCACGCCCGACGCACGCTACCACGCGCACCACCCAACTGATATCCGCACCACCACTATCGCCCGCTCACATTCAAGACACGTTGCCGATCGATCGATCGATCGACCGATCAACCGCCTTGCCTCACTTCCCGAACAATGCGTCGCGATAGCCGAGTCGCACGGTAGCTTGCGGGGTCGCCACACCGACTCGCAGATACACTCGACCGCTCGCTCGCGTATTCTATTTCCAGGACGGTCGCCGACAATGGCCTGCCTGTCGGATAGATTCGAATACCCATTGACCGAGCGCGCGAACACAGCTGGACTCGCGGATGGGAGGCAGCACCAAGCCAGCACGACGCCGAGGCTGCGGCGGCCGTCCAAAGCGGCCAAAAGAAGAGTGGGGAAGCAGCAAAGAAGAGCAAAGATGTTCCCACACCGGGACTCGAACCCGGGTCTGCTGGGTGAGAGCCAGCTATCCTAACCGCGTAGACTATATGGGAAGGCTGACCACTCACACCGCCAACACGCACACAAACAAGCACACCCACAGCCTATCACAAACGCGAAACGCACGCCCGACGCACGCTACCACGCGCACCACCCAACTGATATCCGCACCACCACTATCGCCCGCTCACATTCAAGACACGTTGCCGATCGATCGATCGATCGACCGATCAACCGCCTTGCCTCACTTCCCGAACAATGCGTCGCGATAGCCGAGTCGCACGGTAGCTTGCGGGGTCGCCACACCGACTCGCAGATACACTCGACCGCTCGCTCGCGTATTCTATTTCCAGGACGGTCGCCGACAATGGCCTGCCTGTCGGATAGATTCGAATACCCATTGACCGAGCGCGCGAACACAGCTGGACTCGCGGATGGGAGGCAGCACCAAGCCAGCACGACGCCGAGGCTGCGGCGGCCGTCCAAAGCGGCCAAAAGAAGAGTGGGGAAGCAGCAAAGAAGAGCAAAGATGTTCCCACACCGGGACTCGAACCCGGGTCTGCTGGGTGAGAGCCAGCTATCCTAACCGCGTAGACTATATGGGAAGGCTGACCACTCACACCGCCAACACGCACACAAACAAGCACACCCACAGCCTATCACAAACGCGAAACGCACGCCCGACGCACGCTACCACGCGCACCACCCAACTGATATCCGCACCACCACTATCGCCCGCTCACATTCAAGACACGTTGCCGATCGATCGATCGATCGACCGATCAACCGCCTTGCCTCACTTCCCGAACAATGCGTCGCGATAGCCGAGTCGCACGGTAGCTTGCGGGGTCGCCACACCGACTCGCAGATACACTCGACCGCTCGCTCGCGTATTCTATTTCCAGGACGGTCGCCGACAATGGCCTGCCTGTCGGATAGATTCGAATACCCATTGACCGAGCGCGCGAACACAGCTGGACTCGCGGATGGGAGGCAGCACCAAGCCAGCACGACGCCGAGGCTGCGGCGGCCGTCCAAAGCGGCCAAAAGAAGAGTGGGGAAGCAGCAAAGAAGAGCAAAGATGTTCCCACACCGGGACTCGAACCCGGGTCTGCTGGGTGAGAGCCAGCTATCCTAACCGCCTAGACTATATGGGAAGGCTGACCACTCACACCGCCAACACGCACACAAACAAGCACACCCACAGCCTATCACAAACGCGAAACGCACGCCCGACGCACGCTACCACGCGCACCACCCAACTGATATCCGCACCACCACTATCGCCCGCTCACATTCAAGACACGTTGCCGATCGATCGATCGATCGACCGATCAACCGCCTTGCCTCACTTCCCGAACAATGCGTCGCGATAGCCGAGTCGCACGGTAGCTTGCGGGGTCGCCACACCGACTCGCAGATACATTCGACCGCTCGCTCGCGTATTCTATTTCCAGGACGGTCGCCGACAATGGCCTGCCTGTCGGATAGATTCGAATACCCATTGACCGAGCGCGCGAACACAGCTGGACTCGCGGATGGGAGGCAGCACCAAGCCAGCACGACGCCGAGGCTGCGGCGGCCGTCCAAAGCGGCCAAAAGAAGAGTGGGGAAGCAGCAAAGAAGAGCAAAGATGTTCCCACACCGGGACTCGAACCCGGGTCTGCTGGGTGAGAGCCAGCTATCCTAACCGCCTAGACTATATGGGAAGGCTGACCACTCACACCGCCAACACGCACACAAACAAGCACACCCACAGCCTATCACAAACGCGAAACGCACGCCCGACGCACGCTACCACGCGCACCACCCAACTGATATCCGCACCACCACTATCGCCCGCTCACATTCAAGACACGTTGCCGATCGATCGATCGATCGACCGATCAACCGCCTTGCCTCACTTCCCGAACAATGCGTCGCGATAGCCGAGTCGCACGGTAGCTTGCGGGGTCGCCACACCGACTCGCAGATACACTCGACCGCTCGCTCGCGTATTCTATTTCCAGGACGGTCGCCGACAATGGCCTGCCTGTCGGATAGATTCGAATACCCATTGACCGAGCGCGCGAACACAGCTGGACTCGCGGATGGGAGGCAGCACCAAGCCAGCACGACGCCGAGGCTGCGGCGGCCGTCCAAAGCGGCCAAAAGAAGAGTGGGGAAGCACAATCTTCAACCCACGTCAGATCTTCAAAATCGGTGGTTCTCTGGCCGATAGATTTCCAAATAGTACCCGCCTACTTTGTACATTCTTCACCCTTACGTCAGCTTAGCTCCTGTTCGCTCATGTCTAGATTAGCGGCTCAAGCAGCAGACCCGCGAAGTGCGCTAAGATTTGATATCATTGGGGGGGGGCACAGTGGAGACGTCTCCTTGCTGCGTGTGCGGCCGTCGGGTGTAGTAATGTGCTTTATACAAAGCCAGACGTTGACTCTCAAAAAGTACACACTGTCGTTGTTGGTATTTACTCATCTTCTTCTATTGCTAACACCGGCTTCTGTATGTCAGCAGGTTCTTCAACACTGACATCGATTCCCAGTACCTTAATACGTCCGGAATCTCGTGCTCGAGCGACCCTACTGTGATTGATGTCGCACAAGCTGAGGGTGGGGAAGAATAAGGGACCCCAAGCGGTATTCCGGATCACATTGTCCATAGTCGCGAAACATGCACGCGTCTGGCTACGCTGGTGCTGTGGGGCTGTTTGACTGCGTTCCAAAAACGCGTGTTCTCGATAGGATCATTTGTGATGAGTCCGCTACGGACAAGGACCGAGCTAATTCTGCATCATAATCGCCAGGAACTAAGACGCATGGAGGAATGTCATGGTAGACACCGACATGGGTACATTAGTAGTACTAATAGTAGATACATTAGTAATGATACTACTATCGCCGAAACCAATCTACTATAGTAGTGATGATATTGGCTAAGAGTCGAATACTAGTAGTAATATTACTCAGCCAGAATTCTTACTGCTTCCAAACCCTTGGAAGACCTCGTGCGCTCGCAGCGCGCTACTGTTTGTTTTGTAAATCCAGAGCTGTTCCATGCGAAGTCGCGGCTTTGCATATTATATTGTCTACAGTGCTTACAGTAATTAGTCTGACTTCAAAATTAGTCTGCGTTCAAAATTAGTCTACGTCAGGCTAATTCATATGAGCCAGGAAAGAACGAATTCATAATTAGTCTTGGCCAAAATGTTCAGAATTAGTCTGTATGAAATGGACCCCCTATTTTTGAGCAGTCCCCCATAATTTTCGGGCTGGCTAAAAACAGAAAAACAATTTGCCTTTTAGCAGCTAAGAATAGCAAAACCACATTCAATGTAACTTGCTGAGGACTTCGCTTTTTGCAAAAAGCTCCGACCTGACCCTGCGTGCGATGGATATTCGGCACTGTTGAGGATACCGATTGCCTTTTTCGATCGCACTAAACCTTCACTAGACCTCACTATACTGTATAGTACACTATAGTATACAAACCTGGTGGATTCTCCACAAGTAGCTTCACTTCGCCTTATGCCGGCTCCGATACACAAGCTCTCTTTCCTCACCTCCATCATCTAGGCAGCTAGTATAGCTAAGTAGCTTCCTCCTTGCTCACAGATGACACCACCGTACAGTCCCTCTATCGTCACTTATCTAGCAAGCGCCAGAGACGGAAATGGATTTATTTCAATCTTAAGATTGGGGTGACAGTTTTGCCCAATTACTATCCCCATTCCTTTTTCCCTTTACCCATTTAGTACCCATTCTCAGTTTTGAGTTCGATAGATTAATTTTGAACATTCAGAAATAGTCTGTGCTCAAAATTAGTCTATGTGAAGTTCCGCAAGACTATTTTGTGTGAGGTCGCTGAAAATATGCTTACATAAATTAGTCTCACTCAGACTAATTGCTGTAACCACTGCTGTGGAAAACAGTGTTCTTTCATAGTCGATACGCATTGGCTGATTTATAAGACCGATTGTGTACTGCTGCAGGCGGGCTGCAACCATCAGTCGGATCACAACACAAGGCTAAGACAGGTGTGAGCAAGCCGCAGGACCTCATGAGCTGCCTGATCTACCGTAGAGCAGGTACAGTAGTCACCGAAATTAGTGTCACTGAATCTAACGGATATTCCCGAATACAACACCGGCCCCGAAAAATTGACCATTTTTGAAAGCGGCCTAAAATTAGAAGCCCTACCCGATTTTAAGACTTGTACAAATTATGTGATGCACACAGGGGATTGGCTTCTCCTGACCAATAGTTCCTACGCCAATGCTTAGCCATTCCGCTCCAAACTGTACGCCATGCGCGTCAATTCACTTCATTTTCCATTATGGCTCACCACCGCAACTCTATTCCAATCTGACATAAGCAGGAAGTCATTTCCAGGATCGACACTGAAGGCAACGGCGTCCCGACACGCGCAGAGAAGCTCTTTCGCGACCTCGGACTGAAGATCGACGGAGCTGCCATCCGAAAATGGTACCGCGATAAGGAAAATATCATGAATGCCCAGCCGCACCAGCGTCGGCTGCTTGGCGGCGGGCGCAAGTCTCCGTCCGTGGACATGGAGGACATGCTCTACGATCTTGTCATTGACTAGCGTCTGCGCGAGGAGAAAGTGGATCGCTGACCAAGATCTGGTGTGCCACGCCTTTCTCCACACTGATGACGATACTCCGCCACTCTTTACCGCTTCGCAGCACTGGGTGTCGAACTTCATGGCACGGTACTCGCTCTCGTTGCGACGTCGGACCAACCTTACCACCCTCTCAGATGAGGCGCTAGTCGACCTGGCTGTGTTCTACATGCGATACCTACGCGATCTGACGCCAAAAATGGACAATGAGCACACGGTTCTCATGGACGAAACCGCTGTGTAGTTTGAGGATGCTCACACGCCGACGGTGGACTTGTGCGGTGCGCGGCACGTGGTGGTTCGCTCGACGGGATACGCGTCGATGCGGATTACAGCAATTTTGGCAGTGACGGCTAGTGGGTGAAAACTCCCCCCGGTGTTGATTTGGAAGGACAAGGACAAACCGTCTTTCTTTTTAGAGGATCGACGGAGTGTACGTAGCGTACCAGAAACGGGCCTGGGTGAACAGTGCGCTTCTCAAACGATGAATCGACCTGCAGTTTCCACACGTCGCTCATAGTGACGGCAAGTTCCTCGTCTGGGACTCGATGAGGGCCCACATTTCGCGCGACGTGAAAGCGAAATGTCAGTCGCGTGGCATCGAGATGTGCGTGATCCCCGGTGGACTTACTCCGTACTTAGAGGCGGAGGACATTGCTATATACCGCTCGTTTAAGGACATCCTGTGCGGCGAGATCAACGCGCGGGAGGAAAGCGGGGACGTGCAGTACACAAGGGGTGGTAATCCAAGACCGCCTGCTGTCGCTACTGTGTGCGGGTGGATCAGGCGGGCCTGGCGGGCTACGGACAGCGATACTGTGATCAACTCAATCTCAGCGGCGGGTTTCTCCGAAAATCCCTACGACTGGTTCATCGCGCGCCGTGAAGTGTATGGTGAGCGGTTCTTGGATAGCTGGGCGATGCCCGATGCTGAGAGTGAGGCAGATACCTTTAACGTCGGTGAGATTGACGACGCGCTGGACGAAGTTACCATTTGGCACAAGGAACAGCGACTCGGGGCTCTCTTGTGCCGAGGTCACCATTTTGATTGAGGAATAGTAACCCTACCCAAATCAAAGACCGTTTTCGTTTTTGTAGGAATCTGGACCGCTTCTAATAAATAGAATACCGGACAGTGTTCGGGCATTTCCGTTAAATTATGTTAAGAGTTTTTGGTTGTATTCACAAAAATTAGTGTGAGTGTCGCTATTTTGGAACTGACACTAATTTAGAATGGCAAAATTAGAGACCCTTTCTGTAATTTAGTAGTACAAAATAGGGACTTATCCTGACCACACCGGCGATGCACCTTCGGCTGACCTGCTTTCGTCGCCACTGCCATCACTATACATCGATCCAGCTGCAGAAGACTTACGATCTGGGTACTTCTGGATAATATCCTGGAGATACAGGAAAAACTGCTTTGGGATCCAGGTGCCGTCAATCTCAAGTGAAAGCCCACACCTGATCACTACAGTCACTACAGTAATTAGTCTGGGCTCAAAATTAGTCTGGCTTCAAAATTAGTCTGGGCCAGACTAATTCATGAACCCCAGATAGCAGCTTGTTCATAATTAGTCTGGTCAAAAATATTCATAATTAGTCTGCCCATGTTGGACTCTTTTTACGGTTCCTGCCCATCAATTCTAATGAGGACGAGCGCTTATTCCCATGACTACGATGCGGTAAACTATCATTGGGCACTAATTGGACACAACACAACTTTTCCTCCATAATATTGAGGAAAAGTTGCGCCTTATATATTATAGCAGAGATCCTTAGGAAGTACCCACGGTAAACCGAGAATGTAAGGGGCCCGCCAGACAAACAAGCAGTAAGCGATACAGAAGACAGTCAAGCTGGGTGAAGCCTAGAGAATGCAGCGACTGTGGTGATTGAAGAGGCACTTGTTTGATAAGGCCTGACCATAACTGCATACAAATACATGTTTCTTAGTTGGTAAAGCAGACTAATTTAGATCTTCAAAATTAGTCTGAATTCAAAATTAGTCTGTCCCGTTTGCAGCCAGACTAATTTTGGTAAGCTAGCAAAAAAGTGCTGTTCAAAATTAGTCTGGACCAGACTAATTACTGTAATGACTGTACCTTCCTGGCATAGTTGACGGCCATGTTAGTCGCAATATGTCGGTCTTGTCGACTCAGAAAACTGCGCGAAGGCGGGCTCGAAACCAAGGAGCAGATAAGGAGGGTCGGACCTACCTACAAATTACTGACCCACTTTGAATTCGCGGATTTCTTCTTCACAGGTATTGTGGGTTCTACTCCAAATTGGACTGGGCGGTTCGTTGAATCAACCGCCCGCCAATCGACCTCCCTTTGTAATTGCATTAAATATGCCTTATCAGGGTTATTTCCATCGACCTCCCTTTTAAATTGCATACAATAGGTATTATCAGAGTTAGTTCCACAGCAAGACCTACAGTGTAGGTGCGAACGTTAAAGCATGCGCATGATTTTGTCCAATTGAAATTGGTTAGTTGATGTTTTTGTCCAATCATAAGTGTATTGGTCGGTTTGCTGGAGACTTCACCAATCGCCCTAGAAATCCAAATATAGCCGGAAATCACAATATTAGTGTCACGAAACTACAGTGGCACTAATTAGCGTATGACGCTAATTTTGAACACGCACTGGTTGCGGTGACTAATGTAGTGTAGAACGTCTACATCCGCGATCGGGTTCTGGACTACTACAACTGGCTGGTCGAGACCTGGGGTAGGACGATGCTGCTGGAGAGGACAAACCAAATCTGATCGTGCAGACGCTGACGGCGGACCTCAAGACGCTGAAGCAGAACAGCACGCAGTAGGAGAACGTGTTCAAGGCCAAGGAGAAGGCGCTGCTGAGCGAGACTAAGACGCTGTAGACGGAGGTGAAGGCGCTGGGTCAACTTCGCACGGTGATAATAGCTTTCGAAGTTTTTGTTGTTGTGGCTGCGGGTTGCACGGTGCGGAGACGGCGCACAAGGGCAGGCTCAGGAGGAAAATGTTGATTTTGCGAGTCTGGAGAAGAGTCTACCGGATGTGGTCGCACGTGATACAAAGTAGACGCGGGTACGATTATGAAAAAAGTCGATGGATTGAATTCTGTCGAACGTTTGCTTGTTATTTATTGATCTGTGTAGGTATTGTTGTATTATGTGTTAGAGTGAGTGTTTCATTGGTGCTAGTACTACTTAGTCTAACAGAAATTGACGTGGCATCCGACTCGCTTGAACACTTTGACTCGCTGGAATATTTTGGCTCGCTCGAACAAAGCTGGGTTGGGTTTCAATCTTATCATGACCACATGGAGAATCCACCCCGAGGGGGGCTGAATCTAATTGGAGAAAGTTGTTTCATCGTCATTCTGAATGGCAGGGAGCTCGAAACTGCAAGGAACGAGGTCGGGGTTTGCTTCGTCGCATTCATTAGCATGACGACGACACATCCGTCGTTCGATTTCACTACCGTGTACCCCCAACGCGTTCTTTTTCTTTTAGCCAAGGCTTCTTTGGGTAGGAGTGAGATCAATCCCTGCTTTCTGCCACTTAGAGATGGCGGTCCGACGCTCACAGAATTGCTTTCATCTCTTCTACTGTGAGTTTTTAAAAGGCGCCACACGGATCAAATTATCGGACACCATTCTCAATCAAAGCGTTATTGTCGCTTTCTACGAAATTTTGATGTACGCCATTTAAGCATGGGTACAGCATGTGAAGTTGAAAACCGAAAACAGTCGCACTCTTCGTCACTGACATCTTTTCGCACTACGACCCGGTCGGCACGATCAGTGTTGGGCATAGTAGACTCACCAGGCTCACAGATATCACCTGCACATCTGCAATGTTCACAAGGGATGTCATCAACTCCATCGTCTGGGGGGATCCAGTACCAAATCCGGAATCAGTCCAACTTTCGCAAATATCGGGAGGAATTTATGTGCTCATGCTCGCATGAAGTTTACAGGCAGTTGGACCAATTTCATCATGATATTTAAATAATTTCCCCCAAATCAGCCCCCATTTTACGAAGGGCGTCTGCGTATTCCTTGTGCTGCTCAGCTCCTTGAATTGCCCATACTGCATTGTCAAAAGAATGGCCACTTTTCTTAAACTTTTTTTCGCAAGTTGCAAATTATATGAAGGGTGCAATAGCGAAGGCTCATCAAAACGCCCGTGCTTCGAGATAGCTGATGAGCTGCTCCTAATATCTTGGCTCTATCATAAACAGTCGCCCGACCACTAAGCTGAATTCCAGCCTCATGCCAATGCCCCGGAAACCATGAAATGTTTGACTCATATTCGACATTTACCAGGGCTGTAGCCAAAGTAATATTGCGATTGTTGTCATCTCTTCCAAAAAGAGACAACACGACCCCGTTGTAATTAGGGTACTTCGAGTGAGCACCGTCAAATCCCAGCAGCTGTAACGAACACGGCTGACACTGAACATTTACACCAAAAGCGATGAAACCACCCAGGAATCTTTGGTGTTGGTCCACATCCACATGGACGGTTGTACCTGAATTTGAACCGCGTATATCAGCCAGAAGAAAAGGTAGCCGACGAAATGAGTCTTCCCATTCTCCATCAGCGGGCGCTAAAAATGGCTTCTTTATCCCGATACATCATTGATTTGCTAAACTGGAGGTTGACACCACCACGAGATCGAAACATAGCCACGAGCGCTTTGCGCTTGACTTTTTTTTTCGATCGCCCAAAACAGCAGTACGAAGAGTAGCTAGTTTCGTTAGCTGGCGCTTTGTAGCTTTGGCCGTTGACGTCTTATTTGGTTGCACCTCAAACAGCCGTTGATATTCCTCCTGACTGAGCTGCTGTAACGATCGAGCTGCCGATCCCAGTACATATATCGCGGCAAAGGGCATTTTGAACAGAAAAAATGCAGAAAGTCGTAATGAATTGGCCGGCGACACGCCGACAGAACTAGATAATGACGTACACTACACCTCTTGTCCATCTTGCCCATCCACCTCCCGATGCGCCGCCGCCTTGATCGTCACGGGCTCCGGCTGGAGCTCCAGCTTCTCAAATGACCGATCAAGCTGTCCAACCGTCAACCGGACAGAGCGGACGCTTACACTTTCACGTTATTGTAGGGAGTTCCGCTCCGCCCAACGATAGCGCGTGATCTCTCATTTGAATTTCGGACTGAGAATGGACCTCGAAATCTGAGTATAAACCCAGCTCCTGGTACCACTATATAAAACGTCTATAATCGCCGATTTCTCTACGAAAACACTACTACCCCTTTTCCAGGCCAAGTTCACAAAGAGCAAATGCAAATGCACCGAAACCAAAATCAAATGAATATTGTGCAATGTCAAATGCATTCAGGCAAGTACCGTTAGTCTTTCAAATCAAATACCCTAATGGCAATTATCGTACTTGCTCCTTGTTGTTGCTTAGCAGCCGACAGGCATGTCCTCGAGAGCAGCCACCTTGACATGGAATCTGAGAGTATGGCGGTAGCAGGACGCGCACAATTACGCTGTCGCAACACGGGGAAGAGTGTCTCCGCAGCCTCCAGCAGAAAACGCTGGCGGTGAGCTTTCATCGTTGTGCCTGGCGGAACATCGATGATCTCCGCCTGGCGCTCCGTCATGAAGTCCTTCACAGCCGATTTGAACGCAGAGAGCACGTTCTCAATCGGGATAAGCATAGGCGAATAGGGGCCCAAACGTAGCTGCATTGCCGCCGCAAACTCCGCCACAGCGAATACTGCCTCTGCGTGTGCGTGCAACGGTGCGTTGTCCAACACCACTACAACATCGCTCACGCCCGCGAACTTCCGCAGAGTATTGCGAATGAATTCGTTGGAATGCTAGTACTTGTTGCTACCCACCTTCGTCTCATAGTGAACGACCCCTCCCTTCTCGATGCAGGCAATCACCTGTAGTTTTTGGCCACCACCCGCCAGCACCTTCTTGAAAGCGCGCCTGCCTCGGAGGCTGCGACCACGCGTGCGGGACGACCGCAGATTAAAATTAGTATCGTCCATGTAAGTAGGTAACGGACTTTCCAGCAGCCTGCAGCTGTTGCAATCTGACGAGGAAATCTCGGTGCTTGAGCTTGTTTGGCTCGGTGTTCATGTACTATGAACTGCTTCATCGTGATGAGAGTTGCGTCCAGGTGGGTTTTCACAGTTTGAGCGCAGACAGAAATCGAGCAGGCTTGCTCCAGATCATCGGCAAGCTGGCGAAGCGTGAGGTCCGGATCAATCGACAGCTTCGACAGGAGAAAGGAAAAGCCCTCTGCAGTCATCTTCTGCGCCCGTTTCCCCCCACGCGCTGGAGCTTGCATAGCATCGGAGAAGGAAGGGTAGTGACGTAGCCAGGAGCGAGCTGTGTTGATGTTGATGTCGTTGGCTTCCGCGAGAGCTTCGCAGACTCCACCAGTGCGTGCAGCATCCAAGATTCTGAGCTTGACAGCGAGCGTGTAGCGATTGTAGCGCGACGGCATGGTGAGCACGAAGAAATTTGCGAAGTGGACAGGGGCCAGCGTGCGGGAGCCCCCCAAGACCGCACGAGGTGAGCGAACCCAAGGAGAAAGGAGGCAGCTTAGCTATTGGCGGAATCAATAAAGGCGAAGCGGGATTGGCGGAAGTGCAGCATAGCTGCTTTGGCGCCATGGCGGGAATCCTCACGAATGGTACTAATAGAATACAAGGTGATAATTTCTTTTTGATAGGATTGTGCACTTGAACTTGCATGCATGTGATTTTGTTTCGGTGCATTTGCTTTTGTTCTTTGTGAACTTGGCCTTGTTCTTGGTGAACTTGGCCTGGAAAAGGTGTACGTGCCATTACACAGCACAGTGCTTCGTGCACCACAGCAATGTAACAGGTGTACTGCTATTAGATGTCAAAGGATAGCCTTACCGCGCGAAAATCCCATGCCAGTTTCCAAATTTTGTTTTTTTTCTGGGTTTCCCTCCTCTTAGCGTAAATTTAGTGTTTTGGGCTCAAAAGTATTTTATGCGACGTGTAGTGAAAATTGACAGGCGTAATTTGTGAGTTCCCCAGAAAACCTCTGTGTCCATCTGAAAGCGGTTCCAGAGCGAAGGAATGACAGACACGCCCAGTTTACTGGCGGAGCAAGAGCTTCGTTGCCAGCAGCTGTTACACGAAGGCACAGAGTCTGCACTGAAGAAAGCAGTGGATGCAGCCCATGCATGCCTAGCTGCAGATGAGACGCAGCTCCGCGGGTATTTGGTGCTGGCCGAAGCTCTCTCGCGACTGGGCAGACACGAAGCCGCTGTGAGCTGGTTCAAGAAAGGTGTGCAGTCCATTTCATTTTTTTAACTGTAGGGTGCCTACTGATGTGTTGGTGGGGTCCCCATGCTGTCCTCGGCAGGACTGGAGCTGCATCCTGATAACGTGGAGCTCCAGACAGGTCTGAAGGAGGCGCGAGTAGCAGTACTGAACGATTTACTAGATGGAAGCGAGGAGGAAGACGAGGGAGAGGATTCAGAGGGTGAAAAACAGTTGACCCAGTACTTCACAGATGAAAACGCGTCGCTGAAGTCGACGCGAATTGTGCAGCGTGCTCAGATCTATGCTTCGACTGGTCTGAGTGACGTACATGTACTTACTGAAGAAGGTGACGAGGACACAGTGCAAGATGGTGGAGAAACGCAAACTACTGTGTTTCAAGCAAAGATGGAACGTGTCCTGGAGCATCTTGATGTGCTAAAGCTGACGAGGCTTGCGGCAGTGTATATTTTCTCGGAGCTGTTGAATCTGCGGCGCGTGACACTTGGCATCGGCCTATTTTTCTTCGGTTTGCTAGCTCAAGCAATTATGCACCGGCAGAAGATTATGGTGATATCTATGCTGGTTATATGTTTTTATCGCTCGCAGTTGAAGGAGCGCGCGTTGCGCTACACTCAGGATTGGGTACAGACGTCAACGGACAAGTTGGGCGCTTTCACATGGGCCCCACGGGTTATCTTTGTGATCCCGGTGCTTATGAAAGTGTTTGGACAAGTGAAGTTTATGCTGTTCTTGCAGCAAGATGCTCGTCTAGCAGCGATCGTGTTAGCAGTGACAGCAGTTCTTGTTGCCAACTCGCTGCGCACTGGCGCCAGTCAGCATGCAAAATTATGGGGAGAAGGAAGGCGGCTGAAATTCGCTGCCTACTTCACTGCGATCATCTACTGGGTGGCTTGGCGTGGTCAATGGGTCGACACGATACGGCTGCTGGGGCCGGCATTTATTGATGCTGGCGGGATTGTGCTGGGCTCAGTCTCTTCGTCAGAGCTTCAGGAAGTCTGTCGACGCGCTTTCAAACGTATTTACAGCGAAGTGGCAAATGATATCCAAACCGACGTTGACTTGGATGTGTGGTTCTTTTTGGGTCTGGGCAATTGGATCGTGGAGTATTGGCAGCAACCTACGGACTTTTCGTTGGAAATGCTATCGAGGATGCTATCCGAGTGTTTTGATTCCATGGAGAAGGCTGCTTTGCGAACATTCAGTCCCGAGCTGCGTCATTTGCGAAGCCAACTCACCAATATGGAAATTACTGACGAACTGCAATTGCTGGTCGCTTATCTGAAGAAGAGCCTCGAAGCAGTTCCGCCTCCGAAGATGTTCGGCATCGCAGCTCTCTTTGCCAAACGCTGTCCATCATATGTGGTGTTCGTCATTCTCATTGTGTTCTGCGGAGTGATATCATTGCCACTGCTGCCTTTTGCTGCCTCTGAGTACCATGATGCGAGAGATCTGTACAACCGCTATCGCAGTGGAGAACTCCAGCGAATGGACGGACTGGAGCTGATGCTGTCGGGGTCCCCGCTCTTGCGCGTCTGGGAAAACATCAAGGGCTGCATTTACTGCCTAGAAGGAAGTGTCACGTTTTCCAAGGCCGTCGAGACAGGAACTCACTTAGTATACACTGCTGCACGAGTCAGGTACGGTCCGTTTACACTACCGCTTGATTCATTGTGCCTAATGCTCTATGGCTGTCTCCTAAATCCTATTATAGTCGCTTGGCGGCATTTGCCTCGCGCGTGAAGAAAGAGGGTGTTTTCGCCAACGCTCAGGATATCCCAGATCATCTTGCAAACGCATTTCTCGTGGCTAAGGACTCAAGGTTTGACATGAATGATCAAAATTCAATTGTGGCGACCCTGCACTACTAACATCGCTAATACTTGTTGTCTCTAGTTTGATCATCGATGGCGTGCGCTACATCCGTGATAGCGCTCACTTTCAGGATCTGCAGGCCTCTATCGCTACCTGGTGGCGAGGGGGTGTCAATGATGCAAGCGTAACAAGACAAGAGGCGAGCTAGTCTCATTCTCAATAGTGTCTGCAGCGCTGTTTAGTTAGAAACATGTATTCAAGTCGAGGCATATCATTTCTATGTATGTACGGGAGGTGCGTGGGGCGGAGAGGGCAGGACCACCATGAAATACGTCTATGTTTGCGTCCCCAGCAACCGCTGCTTGTTCGTCTGGCCGCCACTCTTTTGCTTTTGTCTTCGGTTTTCGTCTTGCCGGCAGCCGTCACCGGAGATAAGGCACATCGAACTAGTTGAAACGACGCTTCTGGTTGAAGCGCTTCATCTCCAGGATAGCCGACGAAAGCGGCTGCTCGCTGTACTCGCCCTTTATCCAGGGGTGGTTTAGCGCCTGAGTTGCGCTGAAGCGATCTTGTGGTGACACGTTGAGCAGGTTGCGAATCAAATCCTTGGCTGTTCAGTGACATGCATGCACATGTTAAGACATACATCCAACCGGTCCAGCTCAACATTGGAAGCTGAACATACCTCCATCCGATACGTTTGTCCAGTACGGGTGCGGGAAGTCGAGCGCGCCGGAGCGGATTTTAAGATACACAGACTCCAACCCATTTTCATCTTCTGAGAACGGAGGGAAACCGCACAACCTGACGGACACCAACACATTTCAGTAATCCAGCATCGAAACATGTGCAAGGCGCCTCCTCACTCACATGATGTACAAGACAACTCCGAGACTCCACAAGTCCACCTTGCTGTCATAGCCTTCTCCGTTTAGTACCTCGGGCGCTGGTCACACACAAATACAAAGAAAAATCAGCAACTACCCCGATGGCTACTCTCTTTGTACCGTGTTCTCCACTCACCAACATAGTAGTCCGTCCCGCAGCTTGTGTATGCGCGTCCACGAGAGCGCGCGCCGTCGTCTTCATCCTCGAGGATCTTGGCGATGCCGAAGTCACTCAGCTTAACTTCGCTGCTGTCGCCGCTGGCGAGCAGAATGTTCTCTGGCTTGATGTCGCGATGCAGAATGTGGCACGAGTGCAAGTAGTTGAGCGCCTGCAGCACGTTCGTGACGATCTCCGCCGCCTGCCGCTCCGAGTACACGCCGACGCGCACGATGCGGTCGAACAGCTCGCCGCCAGTGACTCTGCAACCCAAGCAACAACAGCAACAACCAGTCAGAGAGCGCAGCTCCACCTCCCGCAGACAGCCGCCGGTAGGACGCACCTCTCCATAACGAGCAGCAGCTCCTGGTCGCTCTCGTAGACCTCCTCGAGGCTGATGATGTTGGCGTGCTTGACGCGCAGCAGCACCGTGATCTCGTCGCGCAGCGTCTTCTTCTTGACGCACAGCGCCTTGTTGATCACCTTGACGGCGAAGATCTGCTGCGTCTCCTTCCGCCGGCAGAGGTACACGAGCGAGAAGGCGCCGCGGCCGATGAGGTCCCCCACGTCGTACAGCGAGTGGAACATGGCCACGCCGTGCACGTCCGTGAGTCCCTGCGTCACGAGGTGGTCCTCCTCCTTGCGGAAGAAGGCGGAGAGCGGGGGAGCTGGCGGAGCACGAGCAGAGCAGATTAGCATTAGCACACACACACAGGAGAGTGAGTGGCCGCTAAAACGGACCTTTAAACGCCGCCATGGAGGGCTGGGGCAGTGCTAAGTGCTGGCTGACTACGAAGTGGGTGGGAAGGCTTTGGCTTCCTCCGTCGCTCTCTCTCTGTGTCTTTGTGTCTCTCTGTGGGCGAGGAGGCGATTCGCAGGCGGAGGCGCGCTCAGTGCGATGCGATGCGAGTCTTTGAGTCTTTGGTGTCGTCGGGCCGAGGCGCCGGATCTGACTGCGAGTCGACGAGGAGAGTTCTTCCTTTGGCTTGGGGCTTGTTCTCTCGCACCTAGTCGGACTTAGGCGGAGGCACGCCACGGCCATTGGCTGAAATTTTTGATACGGGGGACAAACGAGCCAGCACATGGCTCGGGAGCTCTTGGCGTCTTGCAGCCTGCGTGCGGCATGCGATGTCCAAACCACTTGGGCCAAGTCTTGACCATACAACAGGGAAACCACCTGCAATTGCAGCAGTGTATTGAGATATTTACCTTCTGTCTGCCTGCCGCAATGGTCGACTCCACCAAATTTGACGCGCGTCGCAATGCGCGACCGCCAACTTGAAGTTCGTGTCGCGTTGCAGTTTTCCAGGCCACTCGTATGCCTCCCGAAATATGACGCTGACCTTCCTCAGTCAGTGCATGCCGTGCGTGATGGTGATCAGGACCACCGAGACCAGCGAGAAGCCGAGCACCATGTACAGCCACGCCTGGTGCGCGAACGGGCTCGCGAAGCGGTTCTTGTTGCCTCGCGCCGCAGCCGAGCCTGGGCGTGTCACGGCCACCTCCATCGGGTGCATCTGCTTCCACTCCGCCGCTAGCCGACGCCGCAGGCAGAACACGAGGAACGTAGGGACGATCCACTGCAACCGCCAAAGCGTCAAGGCACGTCGCGCAATTGTAAGTGCGTGCCCGCCTGAGAAAACACGCAAAGACACGAACACGTACCTGAATGCCCAAACCAGCGTACGCGCCCGTGAAGCCCACCAGCATGGACACATCCTCGGTAAAGAACGCCACCACGAGTGGCGGCAGAAGCGCCACGAGCGCGTACATGTTGCTCTCCAGGAATCCGTACAGCCCCGTCGAGGGGGCAGCGTCGCTCATAGGCGTCGATTCGAACATGCTTGACGCCAGGTGGCGGATGTTCTCGCGAAGCGTGATGCAGATAAGCGGGAAGCTCGCACTGCGTACAGATACAGCAAAGCCATCGCACATAATTAGCATAGCATTTCGGCGTGGGCTCCTGCGTGGATAGGACGAGCGAGCACCCACCTCAACGTGAATACTGGGAACAGGCTTAAAAAGTATCCAAACGCGTGCACCGGGTAATCCTTGAAGTTTAGGGTGTACACATCCTGGGCAATAAATAAACAACGTTAACCGCGATTACGGAAATGGTAACAACATTGCAACTGCGTCAAATAACTTACCTCGACATCTTCTGGTAGGAAGCGGAAGGTCGCTGAAGCGCACAGCACAAAGTAGACGCTGAGGACCGCCTACAAGTGGACATTCAACAGCAAATCGTGGACAACCGCAAAAATTTAACGCCACGAGAAAAGGGCGGTGGACGGCGAAGACCGTCCGGTACGTACCATGAAGGCCGAGGCGAGGACAACGCCGACTTTCGATTTGTCCGTAATAGGTGCCACGAGACCAGGAACACTGCAACACACGCGAAGAGCAGGCTGGTTAGTATGTTTTCAACTCTCGTATACAGTTGGCTGCCAGTGCTACGTACCTGTGGTGGCACATGAAGGAATAAATGCACACGCCGAAAAACGTCGCGACATTGGCCGGCTTCTCGTAACTGACGACGTCAGCCACGCTGCGTCCGTGGCCTCGAGCGATGCCAATGACGGCCAGCACAATCATCAGCCCAAAAGACGCGTGGCGGATTACAGTTGAAACGAGCTGGAGTGTGCGGGTCTTGTGTACGTGGCCAAACGTGAACGGCCCGAGGAGCAGACCAAAAAGCACCACGAACAAGTGGTACAAGTCCGAGCTGTTAAACTTGTCAGAGCACTCCCACACAACAGCGTCGACAGAAGGTCGCGGGCAGATAATCTCACGCAGCGACTTGGGCACAGCTACATCAGCCAACCCCACCACACTAATCAGCATCGCTCCATGTGACGAGAGTATTGTATCAGTACAGTAAGAGCGACAAACATACCGACGGCATATATAGCCAAGTCACCGTAGAGGTACACGGTAATGCACGCGTAGAAGGCCACAATCCCTCGGTGGTTGAACAGCAGCTCAGCCATCTCCGCCAGCTCCATCTACACGGCACACGCGTTAGCAGCTACGGTTTCCCCCTCTATAGTCCATTGCAATCCTCTCTCACCTTCTTGGACAAGTCGAAGTGGAACCTCGCCTCGCTGGTCTTCGCCCGCAGCTTCTTCTCCAGTGCGTCTTGCTTCTGCAGCAGCAGGCACAAAAGACACAAAACGTGACGAAGTTGTCCACATGAGGTCTGCTGCTCTAGGAAAGCTCCAGATGATGCAATAGTACTTCGTTGGCGACCATTAACGGTACAAATTCCGTCTGCGCGTCTCCGTCGTCGCTGTCGCTGAGCTCTTCCATTGGCCGCTTCTCGTCCCCGTTGCTGGCGTGCACCCCAAGCTCGCGCGCGCGCCGCTTGAGCGCGTTGACGCCCGCGATGGCCTCGACCATGAACGTGACCGTCACGTAGCTGACCGAGGCCAGCACGGACAGGGCGACGGAGCCGTAGATGAGTCCGACCTGCAGTGGCAGCAACAAGACCCAAACGTTAAACGAACGATCCACTTTCTACCGCCAATTATTTTCCATTGCGTCGCTTACATTGGCGAAGGCGTGCGGGATCGTCAGCGCACCGGCGCCCACGATGAGGTTGAAGATGAACACGAAGCCCGTGAGGGGCGAGTAGCTGCCGATGCTCGGCCCGCCGCCCGCCATGTTCGATGCGCACTTGGGATCAGATCGCTAGGTAGAGAATGCAATGAATGACTGTGCTGGACAGTATAGTACGGTATGCGTACCGCCGGGTAGATCGCACTTAAGTGCGACTAAGTACGAGCGAGGTGGCCACTTCAAGTTGTTGTGTCTCATGGAGGTGTTGCGTGCGCGCTTCCTGCTCACCTGCGGCCACTTGGTGGCCACGTGCTTGACTGGGATCGAGGTTGGCCAACTCAATAGTTTGCATCAAAATGGTTCTAAGAGCTGACGGATTGGTGGCTAAGGTGCCGAGTGTCGTGTCGTATCTGTCCTTCGCCGTGGCGGTCGGAAGCCTCTTCGCAGGCCTCGACGTCTTCTCGCCGACGGTAGGATATGTTCGATCTGTAGTATGAGCTCATTGTTGCGCTGTTCCTGAGGAAGACTTTGGTTCGATGATGCAGAAGAATGCCGTGCATATCTTCTGCCACTTTGTGGGAGGTGTGCTGGTGTGTCAACTGATCCTGCACGACCTGGACCCGACCCGGTATCTGTGGTAAGACTGGACTGACACCGTTCTTGATGAAACACTTTACTGAGTGGGTATATTGTGTGCTTTCGACAGGTACGTGGTGGTGCTGACCCATGTGCCCAGCTCGTTGTGTACACTAGACACCATCGCCCAGCTATTCCTGCTCAAAACTGCGCGGCAGTCATATTGAGCTGCATCCATCAGTGGCGAATCACCACAAGTGATCAGTATAGCACATGAGGCAATGAGCTTCGGAGGCAACGAGCTAGCGGGGTATGACTAAGTGTTATTATAAAAAAGAGCAATACTTCACACTACTGCGCGGCATCTGTATCCCTTCAATCCGGTGTCTCCTGTGAGCTCAGTCAAATGCGAGTCGCTTAGGCGTTGTTCTTCTTCATCAGGTTCAGCGCACTGCCGTTCTGGAACCAGGCGATCTGCTCCTCGTTGAACGTGTGGTTCACCGTGATGTCGAACGGGGCCTCGCCGGAGGCAGGGGTCACACGCAGAGTCAGGGGCTTGCCAGGCGTGAAGGTCTTCAGGCCCAGGATGGCCACCTTGTCGTTGCCAGTGATCTTCTCGTAGTCCGCCGGGTTCGCGAACGTCAGCGGCAGCATACCCTGCTTCTTCAGGTTGGTCTCGTGAATACGCGCGAACGACTTCACGATCACGGCACGGCCACCAAGGTGACGCGGCTCCAGAGCGGCGTGCTCGCGAGAGCTGCCCTCACCGTAGTTCTCGTCACCGATAACAACCCAGCTGACGCCGTCAGCCTTGTACTGGCGGGCCACCTCGGGCACCTTGTCGAACTTGCCCGTGAACTGGTTCTTCACGCTGTTCGTCTCGCCCGTCTCGGCGTTCTCGGCACCGATCAGCAGGTTGTTCGAGATGTTGTCCAGGTGACCACGGTACTTCAGCCACGGACCAGCCATACTGATGTGGTCGGTGGTGCACTTGCCCTTGGCCTTGATCAGCACCGGCATGCCCGTGAAGTCCTCGCCGTTCCACTCGTCGAACGCAGACAGCAGGGCCAGACGCTCACTCTTGGGGTCAACGTTCACGGTCAGACCCTCGCCGCTAGCAGGCGGGGCCTGGAACGTCTCCTCACCGGGGTCGAAGCCACGCGGCGGCAGCTCCTTTCCGAACGGAGCAGCGAACTGGAACTCCTTTCCATCCGCGGTCTTGATCGTGTCCTTAGAAGGGTCGAACGTGGTCGTGCCAGCAATGGCGCTCACGGTGACCATCTCGGGGGAAGTCACGAAGCTGTGCGTGGCAGGGTTGCCGTCAGCACGCTTAGCGAAGTTACGGTTGTACGACGTGAAGATGGAGTTCTTCTCTCCCATGGGCATGTCCGTACGGTTCCACTGGCCAATGCAAGGGCCGCAAGCGTTGGCAAGGACCGTAGCACCAGACTCGAGGAAGGTGTCCAGGATACCGTCGCGGGCAATGGTGGCGCGCACCTGCTCCGAACCGGGCGTCACGTAGTACGGCACCTTGAACTTGAGGCCGGCCTCCTTAGCCTGCTGGGCCAGGTCAGCGCAACGGGTCATGTCCTCGTAACTGGAGTTCGTGCACGAACCGATCAGACCGGCGCTCAGCTCCGTGGGCCAGCCGTTCTTCTCGGAGGCCGCCTTCATGTCAGCACCAGCAACGTGGCCAAGGTCGGGCGTGAAGGGACCGTTGATCATCGGCTTCAGCTCGTCAAGGTTGATCTCAATGATCTGGTCGTAGTGAGCACCCTCGTCAGCACGCAGGTTGGCCTGGAACGACTCAGCAGCCGAAGCAATGCCGCTACGCTTGGTGGAGCGCAGGTAGTCGCCCATGCGCTCCGTGTAAGGGAACGTCGAGCACGTGGCGCCGATCTCAGCACCCATGTTACAGATCGTGCCCATGCCCGTGCACGAGATGGACTCGACACCGGGGCCGAAGTACTCCACAATGGCACCAGTTCCACCCTTCACGGTCAGGATGTCAGCCACCTTAAGGATCACGTCCTTGGGCGACGTCCAGCCCGACAGCTTGCCCGTGAGGTTCACACCAATGACCTTGGGGGCCTTGAGCTCCCAGGCCATGCCGGCCATCACGTCGACGGCGTCGGCACCGCCCACACCGACGGCGCACATGCCCAGACCACCGGCGTTGGGGGTGTGCGAGTCCGTACCGATCATGAGACCGCCGGGGAAGGCGTAGTTCTCCAGCACGATCTGGTGGATGATACCGCTGCCGGGCTTCCAGAAGCCCATGCCGAACTTGGCGCCAGACGACGACAGGAAGTCGTAGACCTCCTTGTTCACGATCTTGGCGTTGTTCAGGTCCGTGTCCGAGCCCTTCTCGGCCGTGATCAAGTGGTCACAGTGGATGGTCGTGGGCACGGCCGTCTTGGGCAGACCCGACGAGATGAACTGCAGCACGGCCATCTGGGCTGTGGCGTCCTGCATGGCCACGCGGTCCGGGCGCAGCTTGAGGTAGGTCTCGCCGCGCTTGGCCTTGGTGGTGGCGTCGTCCAAGTGGCCGTAGATGATCTTCTCGGCGAGCGTCAGGGGCTTGTCGCCGTTGGTCTTGCGCACCGTGTGCAGGTTCTTCTCCATCTTCTCGTACGTCTGGTCGATGGTGGGGCTGCCCTTGGGGTCCAGCACGGACAGGGGCACGGGCACGCCGCAGCTAGACGACATGCTGGCCTGTAGTAGGGAGGAAGCGAGGGGAGGGAGGGGGTGTGAGCTCACGATGCCATCAAGATACGTTTAACATGCAGAGGCCGACGGCGTGCACCGTCTACCACCAAGCGAGGACGCACCTTCATGGCGCTGGAGCGCAGCTGCTGCCGCGCGGCGCGCGCGGTCGAGGACACGGCGTACATCGTGCGGGGAGGAGTGGGCGTTCGACGTCCGTTTCCGCTGGAGAGGAGATCCCGAAATGCCAACGGCGAGCCGAGTGGTCCAGACTGACCCCCCTTCCAGGGCAACAGGGACGGCTCACCCGTAACTTACGGAACGCGCGAAGATAAAAATAAATGACCGTCCGTCTCGCTTCACCTCACTTGAGTATGGGAATCAGACGTCGCCCAGCCTGCAGCGCCTTCACGCTACTTTGCTTGACACGACTCGACCAATCAGCAGCGGCAGGTGGAGAAGTAAGTGCGAAGTAGTTGGAAAGTAGCACGTCGGCCGCTCAATCTCAGCCGCACGTGACTCTCGCCTTGATACCGGAGGCTTTTAACGGGCGGTAAAAGGGGCTGTGCGAGCTCTTCGTTCTGGTGGTCTATCTGGCTGCCTCGCCACCTTCTGCAGTTCGTGCCGGCAGTCGACTGCGACGAGGCTTGCGCGTCAAGTAATAGGCGCACTTCTTGTCGGATCGGCGCGTTGCGTCTCGCGTATTGCGCCCGCCACAGGCGCCACGATTGCATGCGTTTCAGGCCCATGCTGGTGGTGATGACCGAAGGTCCAGCGCTACGAGGGCGAGTCAGCAGGGGGCGATAGAGTCGACGCAAACTGAAGCGCAATGCCATCTGCTGTAATTTATTCGTGCATCAATTGGCTTCTTGAAGTCGCGTGCTCTAGACTAGAACTTTGTCGCTACTGCCCTGGGCGTAACTGGCTTCAAAGCCTCCAGATTTGCCTGGAAATTGCTTCAACCTGAACCCTGCTGCAAGTACGTCAGCTTTGCAGTGCATCGGCGAGCTGATGTACCAGACTCTGGTCGAGAGCTGATTGATCAACTTGGCCGGCGGCGAGCACCCCCTTCGGCGGCTTCATCCACGCCCCGACATGATTTACGCAGAGAAAGATGGCTGGACTCGCGGCAGTTGCGATGGCTGGAGCACGCGGGCGGGAAGCAGCAGCGTCGCATCTCGAGATGATCCAGGAGCTACTGGCCGCTTTGCCGCAAGTTTGCGCACACTAGAATACAGCTGGGAGGATGTCTGCGGTGGCAGGAAGTATCTGCAAAATTGAGATGCGATTGCGCAGCACCTAAGTAACTACCATGCTACCAGAAGCGGCCAGAGTGCGAAGTGCTGGACGCCGAACGGGGAAGTTAATGCGCTCTCAGGTGCTTGCAGGCTGTTGGCGTATGTTGCTGGTGGGGTCGGCACGTAGGTGCCGGTAACATGAAGACCACGTTGCGTTGCCGCTCGCTGGGATTCGCAGCCTGGAAACTTCCAGCTTGCTCGAGAGACCTCGCACTGCGAGTCGCACGGCTAGAAGACCGCTCTCTATCGCGCCCGAGTTCGTCGTAATCATGCCCAGACCGCGACTGAGCGAGTGAGCACTCCTCGAGTCGAGGCTCGGCAACTTCGTGTGGACAATTCGCTGGCTGGACGTGGCAAGCGCACCGATCTTCTCGTCTACCTCTTCGCTCTGAGCTTGCTTGCCGCCGGTAAGTTGCCGGTGCCAATCGGCCACAGATTGGATCGACTGCGGACGCTGGATGGTGAGCACGGCGTCAGATAGCTTTCTGGGCCCTCGACGATGCAACACGGTTTATCTCAAGGTCTTGAGTCGCCCCAATGCAGAAATGCACCAGCTTGGCACGACCCAGAGCACACTGCCGCACACCCAGGCACATGTCCCGTAGCTGGGTTTAGCGATAAATACATGTAATAAATATCCACGACGGTTGGAGTTAAAAAAGGATATAACTACTACTACTACTACTAATAATAATAATACTAATACTACTACTACACCTACTACTACCGTACTACTGTAGTATTTGAGACAAAAGCAACAAAATGTTACTACTGTAGGACTATTAATACTTACAAGTACTACAAAGCCGCGACTTCGCACGAAACAACTCTGGATTTTACTTTTAACCTGACGAGATGACGGGCGAAGTTATGAGGAATTTTAATTTAAAATTTAAATCAAATGTGTGAATCGTGTGAGGCATTTGGAAAACGTAAGAAGGCAGAACACAGAAAACAATTTGCAAGTTCCACGGATCGCGACACTTTATGATGCAGTATAGCTCCAGGCAGCACTCGGTTCATAACCTCCATACATGCATGCTTGCCTTGTGCACCTGCACCGCCACTATAAAGTGACGATGCCACTCAGCTGAAAACACAACGAAGAGGGTTATTTTATTTTTGGATTCTTCCAATTTTACCAGGTATATTAGGAGGGGTTCAAAGTAACTTTTTGCCAAACATACTAACTTAATGGCAAGAAAATTTCGCCTCTCTCTGATTGGCTGTTTTTCAAGTTACTTTGAGGCCCCTGCTAGTGATCAGTTAGCAAGGAAACATAATTACCAACATGACATTCGTTACGGCAGAAGTACCCACCTTGTGCTGTGGCTACAGCGCCAAATCGGCGTCGTACAGCAGCATATGCACCGATGTTAAGTCTGCGCCCGCGAGCAACACCCCGTCTATCAGCAGCATTTTCGTAACGAGGGTAGTTTTTTTTGGCTTTCAGGAGCTTAGGTGCTTCTGACTCGAATTGGGCGTCAAGAAAACCTAACATAGCGGCAAAACGTCAAACCGCTCTGATTGGCTAATTACATAGTAGGTATTTATGTTTCCAGGTTCATGTCAACTTTGAAACCCCCTATTATTTAAGATACGCGGTCTTTATCCACACTATCGGATTCGTGCAGCGTGCACTGTAAGACCCCCCCCCACACACATTCCACAGAGTGTTAGCGATGTCGCGTGCACCATGACGCCGGGTGTTTAGGGAGGGCGTTGCATGTTGGTCGAATGCGGATAAAATCTTACACGCTGCGCGAACGCGGATAATCCTCAAATTGCTGCGCGTCCAAATCATTTTCGCAGGTAACATAGGATGTTAGCCGCTATCCTAGCCCTACAAGGCTTTCATCTTTTCGTTTTGCGGATGGGTCAATATCCCAGTACAGAAAACATCTCTGTAGGACAATGCTGTATTGAGAGTTAGTGTGGTAGTTTCCAGATCACGCTGGCACCGAATTTGACGGGGTTCAAACTATGTGCTCATTCTGGCCCTCGTTGCAACCGTGGGATGGACTATGGATTAAAATCCAGAGAATTCAACCAAAGTACGAATTGCGATTCAGACATACCAGTGTGTCTTGCGCGCATTTTGAGCTAATGATTGTGAAGCAATGTTGAGTTCGCGAGACGTTGCCTTCATCGGAAAAAAATATTATCTCGTCTGGTTCGACAGAACCATCATGAAGTCCGGTTCATCAATCGACTTGGTCTTGATTCGCAGGAACTTTCGCAATTTCTTGCGAGTAATGTACTTGGTTTCTATACCAGTATCACATTGGTGAACATATTTTCCACAAAGGGGTTCTTCCCCTGGGTGTAGCTGCTCCCATGAGCTGCTTCTGCAGCACCCTCACGTTTTGGCGATTCCACGTCGCGCTCTTCCACCGAACCCTTGCCGGTTGATGCGTCTTGTTGCCGCCCGCGGACAACATTCGGGGTTTATTTCTGCAC
This sequence comes from Phytophthora fragariae, assembly GCA_009729435.1. NCBI lineage: Eukaryota > Oomycota > Peronosporomycetes > Peronosporales > Peronosporaceae > Phytophthora > Phytophthora fragariae. The sequence goes on along the minus strand of QQOI01000005.1, from coordinate 2,833,071 downwards.
CGCGTCGCAATCCGGGTCATCTACTGACTTCACATCCGTTTCCAGCGCGGCGCCTCGACAGGAATCGGGTCTTTTCGCCGATAGGTCTTTCGCCTTGACAGATCTCCGAAACCCGAAGACAATCACCGCTCCGCCTTCCTCGATCGGTCCACATGTGACATTTGATCGCTCCCAGTGCAGAGTCTTTATTCCTGTTCCTTGAATACGTCGACCTCTCCATTTAATTTGTGGATTCATGTCCTCGAAGAATGGTATTCCAAGGATGCAGTTAAATTTGTCAGGTATCGCGTAGACTACAGCGATACTCGTACGCCTCGTCTATCCCTGACACTTGGATCTCGAGAGGCAGAACTTCCAGCTTCCACGATTTGATTGTCTCCAAGCTTGACGCGGATGTTCCCGTCACTGAACTTTGTTGTCTGAAGCTGATGCTCTGCTATCCAACGACTCGACAAGTAGATCGTGGTCGCATCGCAGTCCAGCAATATTCTTCGCGTCGGAAAAGCCTTACCAGAGAACAGCGACCGGGACTTGTAGATAAGAGGGTTTTCGCTCAGAACGTGGAGGCTAATATTCTCAATTTTGTCGCTCTGGTTACACTCTCGACCATGCCAGAACCCTTATTCACTGACGGGGTTGCTCGTTACCCTGCTTGGCTTGTTCCTTCTCCCATCCAAAGTAGTTGGCCTTTATGTGATCTGGCTTCTTGCAGAGGAAACAGGTACGATCTTCAGTGCTCTTGTTGTCATATTTCGGCTTGCTACGGCCTTTCTGACGACACGACTTCCCCTTGAACGGTTTAATACGGTCTTGGGGCTGACCAGCCGAATATGTTTTTTCCACGATTTCGATGACGCTCGCGCACTTCTTCGACGAAGCGAGTCATCTCATACTTGACGACTAAGTCCATTCCGTCGCTCATCTCTTCCGAATTCCCGAGCTCGACGTATTTGCGCGTGCGAGGCTTGAGCCCATTCGCGTAGCACAAGCACTTGGTAGAGTATGCTCATGCCTTTAACGCAGGAGATGAGAGTATAATACGCGCCGATGTAGGTCTCGATGTCCGTTGATTGCTTGAGTTGCTGGAGCTTCTCGCGCTGGACGGATTGGTAGTTCGACCGCTCGACATGTTGACGCACATGCTAACGGAAAATCCTTTTCGCTTCTTGCCGTCGAAGATCAATGCAGGAACCACCCCGAGACCGGTTTCTCCATGGCTGACTCGGCGATTCCTGGCAGTCGCGTGCTTGTTTCCTCGATCAGGATACCATTGATGCGACACGCGTTCTCGATCTGGAACAGCCATTCGCGCACGTCTTCCCCTCTCTTGTCATGGACATTGGCAGGTTGTTGGGCACTCGCGTGCGCCCTTTCATCTGTGACGGGGGTCACACGCACAATAGCTAACAGGATGCGTAACACGCTAACCACAACAGACGCCTGGCGTCTCTGTTGTCTCCGGTACAAAAGGCCCTGCCTTATCGGTCCCTTTAATACCGAGTATTAAAGAGACTTGCACACTTGTAGGTTAGAGTAAAACTGACTTGTATTAATAACACTCACAAGTCCCTATCTGTACTGCTTTCTATGTACATACCAAATCCCTGTCTGAATGGCGATCTTCCTCAGCGGTTAGCTCTCGTGAACCGTCGTCCTTTAAGTACGACCGACCCCTAACTTAACATATTACTTGGGGAAGGTCTACGTGAAATATTTGATCTAAGAGGCCCTGCCAGGGCTTCCTAAATATATATGGCAATTTCCATATTTGCCATATTTTATGGCGCATAATGTATTTTCCTGTTTTGAGATAGCCCCTTCCATAATGTATTATTTGGTTATATTCATGCACCGGCCCTGACGTTTAGGATGGCGCTACACTGTATTAGGATAGAACAAAAACGAAATCGACTGACAAAGTGGAGACAGAACAACCTTTTCCTGGCTTAAAAAAACTCCGGACCACGTTGTGTGTAGGTGGAATGTACTGAACCATTGTACATATATACCTATACTGTAAGTGTGATGTGATGCATTATGTATTATATGCTAGTTAGGATAACATAATGTATTTTCTTGTCTTTGCTTTCCCAATGCAATTATGTATTTTGGTCTGTTTCCTCCCTACATATACATAATATTTTAGGAAGCACTGGGCCCTGGTAGACTGTGTGACGCCGACGTCTGGCGTCCTCTCCGGCGCTGTGTCGGTGCCTAATGGGCGCGAGGACCTGATGCCCCACACAAGATGCCCCACATTCTGCTTGCGGAGATCGACACCCGCGGATCAAGCTACGTTGTCGACTGGTGGTACGCTTAGGCCGCCGCCGTGGTGGTGGTGGTGGGGGGGTCGCCTCTCACTACCACACTCGCCCACGACCTGACGCCCTTGGTCAACCGCAAGGTCAAGAAGGGCAGCGGGCTACTCGCCGCTGCCGTGGTGGTGCAGGGGTTCGCCTCCTTCGCCACGTTCAAGCTCGCGCCGTGACTACCGCGATCAAGCTACATGGATTCAGCGCGGAATGTGCCGCGTGGAGTGCTAAGCCAGCTTGCACTGAGCGGGCCTTCTCGCCAGACCAAGCTCGTGCAGACTACTGGCGTGCTCTGAGCAACACAAGAGGTGACCGCTTTTGCGGGATCCTCGGCTACGGGATGGTAAAGAGACAGCCCGCGGGACGGACATAGGAAGTCGTTAGCTATTAGTTAAATGACATCAATGTACCTCACTGAAAAACGAAAACGAAAAGTGATTGGCCCCTGGAATTATCGATAGATTACTGTGTGATAGGACTGTGTATTGGCCTGTATTTTTCCTCCAACAAAGGTGGTGCGTGAGTCAAAGAGAATTGAAACAGTGGAGTGTAACCCACCGTCCGAGGGTCCACAAGAATAATTGACGGGTAGCTGTATGTATTGTATTCTGTATATTTGAGATTGACTATCTTAACTGGGAATCGATCCGGTTAGTAGGTCACTGCTTCTCACTAACTGTATTCGGAGGTATTCGTCCGCGCTAAGTACTCTTATATTTTATATATCCATATTAACATATCACGAGGTGGAATCCGGTCCGCCGAAGACAAACGGCCCGAAAAAGGGATTACGCAAGGTACACACGCCACTCCAAACAAGTTTTCTCGTTTGGAGGTACCCGCCTGTTCTCTATCTGGAAGTTCTACTTTTGGAAAGGGGGCGGGTCCAAACAGGGTAGCGCGAACACTATACACCTGGGCGGCAAAAAGTTGTCACCGACTTCGACCTAGTTTCCACAATCGCCGTACGCCTGCTTTATATTAGTTTCCCTATAATAATCAGCCTTGTCCTATACCCACAGACTATTGGTTACAGTTTCTGCAAATCCGCATATAGCTATCCTATAGCTATCCTCCACACGTGGTCAATCCTAAGCAACAGCGGAAGTGAAGACACCGTCCTCCTTACCTGCTTGCTTCACTTCGTCACCGCACTAGTGTTGCCTTACAAGAGGAGGCAGGAACATTTGGCGAACTCTTTTTGGTGAGGCCCAGCATTAAGCAAAGATCGATGTTAGAGTCACACAGCCGGTTTGTGCCTTCGTACCTAAGTGCGTATTCTAGGCACCAAGTCAGTCACCAAGTCAGTGGTATCGATTGACAAAGACACAAAAGGCAGAATTGACACAAACCAGGCGTAAATTACGCTGGCTGTTTTCATAAATTTCATCAAATTTAGACATTTCACCCGGGGAAGCGCTGATTGCGCATACGAGAATCCCGTCCAAATGTCGTACAAACACATATTCGAGCAACAACAAAGATTGTTGTTGCTCGAATGTGCCCATGACTTGTGCATTTGACTCCAGTACGAATTCACCCTGTTTAGCCTCCTCGTCGACGCGCGATAGCCGTATATGCCTCCTGAGTCGTTGTACGCGATGACCCCCATTGACGAAATGGCCTGGCTAACTGTAGCCGAGCCATTCTTGGAGACCGCCAGCTTTAAGTTTGGCAAAAACGCGCTTGTCATGAGGAAGAGACAGCAGCGTGAACCTTAAAAGCATCATCATCTTGGCCTTGGTAGTTCTGACAGAACAAAAGCAACGCTTAGTTATCTGCATAGCCTCACATAACGCTGGCTATTTCAAACTTTTGAGTGAAGCATCGATAAGTAAGGAATGATCAACCGCAACTAGTATTAGTGATAGGTATTGTAGTTTCCCTATACAAGCAGTGCGTTCAGGAAATACTGCGTCCTGATCTATAGTTGAAGGCATTGTGACGGGGAAGTTGGCAAGACTACTCCTCTCGTATCCTTGTCGGGCAAGTTTCAGCTTGCATAACTCGTGTGCTGGCATCCCCGCTGTCACCAATATAGATTTAAATTCGAAAATGAAAGTAAGTTAATATTATATGTGCGGAATCTCCCACCTTATCACGATCTGTATTCCTGCTTCGCCACCTCGGATCGAAGATACTACATGATGTGAAACGCACACAAGAATGTACGCACCAAGAAGTCATCCCGCGGCAGTAAAATCCCTCCGAAGCCCTTTTCCACTATTCATATCGATCACACATGGCATTGAATAGCTGGAACGGTGTAAGAGCGGAATGCCAGTCCTCCGCCTATATAATACCACATCCCAACAAAGTCACACAGTCACAACAAAGTCACACAGCAACAACAAAGTCACACAGCCACAATAATGCCACATCATAGGCACACAGCATTAGACTACGGTTATACACAGGAGAGCAATCCCAACTGAAGCACGTACGTGCTCGAAAACGCCGTGAATAACATAGCTGAAGAGCTTGTAGCGCGTCGTTGATTTGTCTGGAGGTGATAGAATGAGCCAGATTGTCCTCGTCCATGTAGATACACGCTGTGTTTTCGACAAACACAAAATTCGTGACGAATGACATCCAACTTAGCCACATCGGTAGTTGATCCTCGATGCGCAGTGTTGTGCATGGCGCGCGTCCTATATAAAGCGAATAGAAATAATTCAGATACTCCATAAGTGCAAGTCCTCGTGAAGGGCCTTCCCCCGTTTACGTCTCAAATACCCCGTGATCAGCTCCGATGATTCGGGCAGCAGAGCCTACGTTAGTACTTTTCAAATGCAAGCGGGGTCGCCGTTATAGCCGACAACGTACCCTGCCTTTCCAGCTCAGTATTCTGCGCAGCGACACTAGTAGACGATCGTTTCCGGACGACTTGACAGGGTAGCGTCTTGATACTCAGTCAAAGCTGCCAGCATAGTAGCGCTGCTCCACCCGAGGTGCGCATACAGAAGTAGCAGCAGCGGCGAGAGCTTCGAGGGCGTCCATATCCGCTGGCTCATTCGCCTCCGTGCTCGAACCCGACAAGCGACATTAGCCTTGTTTGTGATCGGGGTGATTTCGAAATGAAAGGCTGAGAAAAGGCTGGGAGGGGGGAAAGGGGGGAGATGGGGTGTTTCTCTATTTTTAAGCTGCCTCAAAAGTAGGGAAATTTATTCGTCGTTGGTATTTTATTTTTTTAAATTACGCCGCGCTCGCTTTGTGACTTTATCCACTTCCTTTAGCAAATGCTGCCAGCATTTGTCGATCGGACCTAACGGATAATGCCGAATATAGTACTTTTCCAAATAGTATACCTAGACCAAATTGTGTACCGTTTTGACGGTACTCAAATAATAGTGTACCGTACCAAATATAATACCGTCACCACCAGCCACCAATGAGCAGAACCACCAATTTTCTTGGTCGGCTTTCTTCATTCTGCGTTTTACCGGACCCTACACCCCCCCCAGCAGCCAAACCACTCCCAGTGAAGATGCCGTCGTCACGCATGGCCAATTCAATGGCTGAGAAGAAAGAGGTCGTACAGTGGATCGAGAAAAACGCCGGTGCACCCACCCCATCCGCTGCTTTCTTCAAGGACGAGCGCGGCTGGAAGGTTTCCGAGGATCAGGTGCGCGAGTGGTGGAAGCAGCGCACCGCTATCAAGGCCGCGCCAGCGTTATGCAGCCGTCTGAGTGGGGCGGGCGCTAAGCCACGGCTCTCCGAGATTGAGGATATCCTGTTCGATCAAGTGCTGTTTTGCCGGTCTGCAAAAGAGAAGGTGTGTCGCGATTGGATTCGCGATGCTGGTTTCTTTGCGTCGGACCGCTGGGTCAACGGCTTCACGCGTCGGTACGGGATGTCGCTGCGCCGCACCACCAATCTTGCGGTGCTAACCGATGATGTGTTGACCGACCGGGCGGTAAGCTTTCTAAGCTATCTCGCGTCACGCATGGATGGGCTTAGCGACGATCACATCATCCTGATCGACGAGACGGCAGTCTACTTCGAGAACCCGCGCCCCCCAGACGATGGACCAAGTTGGAGCTCGTCACGGTGTGCTAAGGTCTACGGGATTTGCTTCAATGCGGGTGACGACTGTGCTGGCCGTCACGGCGACCGGCCGCAAGCTGCCCCCGCTGGTTGTTTGGAAAGGGGCCAAGCAGGATGACAAGATTGAGCGCTACGGCAACGTCTACGTCGTGAACCAACCCAAGGAATGGGTCGAATCGGCGCTTCTCACTCGTGGATCTGGTGTTTCCGCCCATTTTCCACATTTGCACGCAGGGAAAAGCGCTGGTCTGGGACAGCATGCGGGCACACATCTCCAAGATGGTGAAGGCTCGGTGCACCGCGAAAGAGGTGCAGCTGTTCGTCATACCAGGAGGATTGACGCCCTACGTGTAAGCGGGAGATATCGGGATCTACCAGTCGTTCAAGGACAAACTGTCGCCCATCATTGACAACTGGAAGAAGTCTGATGCTGTGCTCTATACCCGCGGAGGAAATCCAAAGCCGCCATCAGTTGAGACCGTGGCGAACTGGGAAAACGTCGCTTGGCGCGATGCTCCAGCTGACGTCGTCGAGCGCTTGGTGGCAGCAGCTTGGTTTTCTCCAAGATTGGGAGATTGGCATGTGGCGAGACACGACGTTTACGGCCCTTTTGCTCAAAGTGGAAGAACCGCATTGGAGAAAATATTAACGACGTGAGCGACAACGGAGGTGCTCTTAGTGAGGACCGTTTCGATGAGTTTACGATTTGGGACAGCGAAGAGTCTGTGTAGGACTAGAATTAGTGTACCGATCCAATTTGAGTACCTTTTGGTAACTGAATGTATAATACAGGAATTGTGTACCGTAGACAAATTGGCATTATCCTTTAAATGAGGTTCAGTATTTGGCAATTTTCCGAAATTATTTTATAAAAAAGTTTGGAAAATATTGTGTGTAACACATTATATTGTTTTTGGTGGCGTTAAAACTGGTGTTGTTTTGAGGCGAACATTGCCGACAAAAGTGAGAATCCTTACTGTCGGTGATTCTTTTTTATGTTATGTTGTATTTACCGGAGGGCGTTTGATGACGCGATCGTTCAATCTTCTCTTGGTCATCTGCGTGAAGTATGAGGTAGAGGTATAGTAAGGTGGCCCATAAATGTAGCGCCGCTCGCAGCGCCGTCGGTCTCCGTCTCTACGGTCTTATAGGGTACTTCGTGATGCAGGCACGGTGACTACGGCGGTGGAGCCTTCTAACTGACGGTTGATGAACGTGGGGCCGTCCAACATCAACCGTAGGTTTACGGCCTCATGTAGATCCGCAAGTTTGTCGGCATCACCTTCGTTTTCATACTAAGACGCGGGTGTGTCGGAGGCGTTAACGCTGCCGCTTGACGCCGCTTGACGCCGCTTACGTTCCCCTCGGTTGTCGTTTCCCCCGTCGAAACGAGAAGCTAGCTGCTACGTAAGCCGGCTAGGACACGCTAGGGGCAAGACAAGCAGGACGCAGAGCTTGGAGCGGCGGGGGTGCGGTGGAACGTCGTGCTGACGAGTCGGCTGCTCACGACCGCAGTGTGCATCCTGCACGAGAAGCGGTTCCTGCGTCCGCGTAGGCGCTGCCCGCCATTTGGAGCGTTTAAATGATCAACGGAAAAAAGCACACAAAATGTTCGAAACGCGTTCCTCGAAACTTCATTTAAGTTCGATTCTCCCCCTCGTCCTATACAAACGCTCATATCCCCACTGTAATAATATTGGAAGTTACTGTTTTGCTGTGCGCAGTCTCATTTGTTCTCTTAAACGGACCAAATACAGTCTACGCTACTACGACCACACGGCTGGCACCGTATCGCAAGTGCCATATCCAGCAGCCAAATTCACGGATATTTGCCTGCATGATTATCCTGTCATATGTGATAATAACATTTGAAACAGATTTTAGGAATAGTCGGACATATGGTGGTCATAGAATGGGGCAAAGCTTCCGGACAAAAGATTGAGCTGAGTTAAATCTGATGGTACCACTGAATTCAGGACGGGGGGGGGGGTTACCCCGAGAACCCTTCCAGCGCGCAAAAGGATTTCATCGAAGTCCTACAAGTTAGTGCTCGAGCCATGCGCATGTGTGCGCCCGTGCGGGTAGAGGGGCATCAAATGCTAGGCAGGGTTAATACCAAACTAAACGTCGGCGTATTCGATGCTGTTAACAACACGGTCAACGTAGTCCTGGTCCTCCGCCACTTCACCCACCTCCTTATCTAGCAATCCCAGGTTGTCTAAGCGTTCGACGACGCAGTCAATCTGCAACAAGGCTACCTCATCGTCCTCCTCGCTGCTCTCCTTGAGCACTCTCTTGAAGCCGTTCGCAATCGTGTCAGCCGTTAAGTCGCCCCACGCACTGGCAACCCACTCCGCCACATCGTTTTGGGAAGGCTCTATCATCTTGAACGTCTTGCCATCCGCAACAGAAGCCTCGTGATCTGCCATCTGCTGCTCGAGATACTCGATCCAGCGCGTCTGAAGGCGAGTCTTAAGCGGGCGGTTCCAGGCAACGTCAGCGGGTTGGTAGACGCTTGTACACTGGTATCAGCTCAACGTTGAGCTCTCTGGCACAAGCGAGGACCGGATCTGTTCAATTACCGCTATGCTCATCGAGCAGTAGCAACACTGGGGTGCCCATGTCAGGCCGCGAGCCGAAGTTAAAACGTTACCAGTCAATCTTTAGTCCCTTATTCCAGCAGCCGCTACTGTTACCGTAGATCACGACGTTGTTGCGAGCTTGGAGTGGGGACAGCTTCTTCCACAGCAGTCGTCCGAAGCTGTGGCGCTTGGCGTAGTTCTCGGCACGTGTGGCTGCTATCTTGGAGGACGTCACTTTCAGCACTAAATACGGCGGATACTTGCGCCCGAGGGAGTCTCCAAGCAGCATACAGGTAAAGCGTTCCTTGTCTTTGCCTGCCGACCGCACCCACACGGTATTTTGTCAATCAGCCTTTGCTGGCAAAGCAAGAAGACGCCAAGTGATCAAGCTTCGCCCCACACCAGTCACCGAGAGCAGCAAGACAGGCAGTAGCAGGGGCAGCATGTATGGATGGCAGCCGCACGGCAGCATGAATGGCGGCTGCGCGGATAGCATGGAGGGCAGCCGCACGGGTAGCATGGAGGGCAGCCGCACGGGTAGCATGGAGGGCAGCTACACCGGCAGTATGGAGGGCAGCCGTACGGGCAGCATGGAGGGCAGCACCAAGAGCGGCGCCAAAGCCAGGGCAATGAAAAGAACTGGAGCGATGACCAGGACAGCACCAAGAGTAGTGCCAAGCCAGTACTCAAGCCAGTGGCTAAATCAGGGAGAATCTATGGAGTATATTGGACGATGCGTAACCGTGGAGAAGAATGCTTGCCGCTCAGTTTCTATTGCTAAGGGCAAGCTACATAGCACGTGAAGAACTTTGCTACTGCGCAGGGTAAGCAAGCCGTCGCCGATCGCAAATTATCGGGAGGACACAGGAACGTGTACGTCTCCTCCAGCAGAACACCATGCTCGTTCATGGTTCGAGTGCTTCAATAAAAGAGCGCCATGGCGAGCGACTACTTTGTTAGTCCCTTCAATGCAGACCACAATGAATGCACATGCGTCGCTAAGGTGACCACGAAGCAAGTGATTGACATGGAGCAGACGCGAGCAGCGACGGACAGCAACCCCCACGTTAGCGCCAAAGTTTTTATGAGTCAAGTGCACAACATTGAAGGAGTGAAAGTGGGTCAGCGAATGGCTTATCGCGCTCGTGATGTTGTTGTGGAAGAGAGCAGTGGTGACTATCAGTGCTCGTGCCAGGATCTGCATTCCTTGTTGCAGAACTTAAGAAAGGCAATCCTGCCTCTCGTGTTGCCTACGAAGGGTATGCTGAACAGCGACTAAAACGACGTTCAATTCCCACCCCAATACACCCGAAATGCAGGCAGCCGGCCAGCAAATATTGGGTTTCGATGGCGCATTCATGAAGTCAACGCATCATCAGCACCAAATGCTGATACTCATGGGGCGCAATGGGAACAACGAGAGCGTAGTGATGACATTGTGTCTGTGCCCGCCGACAATTGCCAATGATTCTTTATCAATTGCGCGGCTGCTCGAATTGAGATTAAATGCGTTCCTCTGTTTATGGGTCTAACTTGAGGGAAGCGTTCAAGACACAGTTGACTGTGATAATGGAGTCTCGCAACGAGCCGAGTCAAATGTAGGTTCGAGTCTCTTCTGAAGACTATTGGCAAGACTGACGTCAACCTAGTTCGTGAAATACCTGCAGATAAATGGGCGGCCTACACTGCGGACGAATGTACGAATTTGAACGGATGGAACACGACCAATTTCGGGGAGTCTGAAAACTCAACGCGCTGCCAGTGCGGGACCAAAATCCAGCCTCTTTCTTTTTCAGTTTCATGCATATTTTAATGGCGGAGAAGTACGCGAGATTGGTTGCTGGTGGTAAGTGGAAGAAGGTTGGAAAGGTTGTGACACCTTACGCCTCGGATTTACAGTCCAAAAGGATTCACAGGCTCCGTTTCACGAAGTGAAGTTCAGTGGACCAAGTATTGCATTCGATGTAGGCTGCGTAGGCTGCAAGAAGGTGGTGCTGACGAACGGACGATCTTCCTCCGTCCCTAAAGTGCGCTATTTCTGGTGTCATCTTCGGTCGGGTGCACGTAGCACAAACATCACTCGCGCTGCGCCATCTCGCACACGCGCGCAAGAAGGTCTCGAATAGCACGTGGGCTGCGCGAGGCTTCACGGTCTTCGAGCCACGACGTGGAAGACAAGCCTTCACGCCCGGCGGCGTTTCAGTGTCGAATAAAGGCGTACCACGAGCGCTGCAGCGCGTTGTGTGTGTAGGCGTTGTTCGTCTTCTTCCCCCGGATCTGCCGATAGCGCGCAGGAGCCAACTGCTGGTGGCTCCATACCAGTCGTGGGGTCGCAGTACCGTAGACTACACTCAACACTTTATCGGTATAATTAAACCCAAAATATATTACTTAAATGTGTCTGTCCGTTTCCCTACCGAATAGACGATCCTACGGTGCTGGATGTTGCACCGGGCAACTATGGCTACCACTAAGTGTTGCCCGTTGTAGTCTAAAGGCATGTGACCCCTATTAGTTCTCTCAGCTATCTGTGTTGGCGGTAGCGCTTTTGTTAGAATATCCGCTGCCAGGTCATCCGTTGGGCAGTAGTGGTTGTCCAGCCTCCCTTCTTCGACAAGGACCATTGTAAACAAGTAACAAACTTGCACATGTTTAGTAACCTTATGACTCCCTGGGTTCTTTACCATGCTGATTGCGGACTTTCTGTCGCACCACACTTGCACCGCTGCTATTGAGGAAACCCCATTTCTCTCAATAGCGGCAAACACTAATATTCATGTCACTACCGGCTACTTTCTATTTCCAGTGTCCAGTTTCCATGAGTGCAGTTATATTGCATTTCCTATGGCTGGTTTCGATTCCATAGCTGTATGAAAAGTATGTAGCGCTCAAATGAGGGTGCACAGACCCAGAAGCGTCCGTTTAGGAAAGTGGTTGAAATTTTACATAGAAACAATTAGCGGACAATATTATACTTTATCTGACGATACGTTCTCTATGAATTCCCTGCTCAGCGGAACGGATGCAATGTTCATTTCGAATTTGCCATGCGAGCCCTAAGGCGCATCCGCTTCGCCGTGAAGACCGCTTACGAAGACATACGGCGTCTTCGGCAACAACTACGTGACGCAGAAGACGCAATCCGACGCCAAGCACAGGAGATTGACATGCTGACCACGTCGCTGCGCCAGCTTAGACATGGACGCGAGTCGGTCTCCAAATCTAATTCGGACGCGGAGGACGAAGCAATGTGAGGGTTCCAATGCCGCGCCGACCAAGGACACCGGAATTGTCGAAAACTACAACTCTGCTGTATCTGACCGCTACGGATTTTATACTAAATACTCATTAGCCCCCTATTATTTCTGAAAGCGTATGGCTTTGAGGGAGGGCGGCACCCGAGTGAGCCGCCCCCCGCTGTTCGTGCGGATGGAAGCCACGTGGCTTCCCCAACCGCTATACGTCTGGTTGATATTAGGTTCACAATACGAATCATACCTTGACCTGTATCAACATACATTTTCGGCGAATCCGCGTACCCTCACTCTCACCCTCCCTCTGGCGAATGGCGTCTCTTCTGCCATTCCCGAAAAACTTACCCTGGGTCGTGTCGCAGCTGTCTTGATTCGTCCGAACCGTTATCGCTGCATTGGTGGTCTGATTCTTGGGGGCTTGGGAAGGTCGTGTACTGGTGGTGGTTCTTCTCTCGGCCTTGTTGATCGGTAGGATGGCCTCGCCTCATGGTGAAACCGATGAGGTTTGTAACGGGGTAAGAAGTACCGTCACTAGCGTACACTATAGATGCAAGAGGAAGTTCGCAATAGTAGAACAAAATGTCAGGTTTGTGGCAAATTGAACTCTGTCTATTTATGGAACGGGAGCGGGGGCTGCCGTGCTCCACTCAAATCTAAGTCGATGCCTGATTGGCTGAAATGAGTCTAACCCCCCACTTTCATCTTATCAGGTAATGACAACAGCTAGCCGTGTGCCTGTATCTACTTTTGTGCATGTAGTCACAACGCTCCTACCTACTTATGTAATTCTGTCTACCTACTTACGTAACCGTAACCAGCCCGATACATCACCCCCTCCCCCTCAATGTTGCACTCACCCACGGTGAGTGCTGTCGCAAGCGGGAAAGTGATTGAAGCAGCCAACGGGCGCACGCAGCGGAGACGCTGTGTGCTCATTTTCAAACCATCATGTCGTCGACGAGCGAGTCCGGCGGCGGGAGCGCCGGACCATCGGCGTACCACGTCACGGGGCGAGACCTCAAGCCGTGGGACCTCTCCAGCCTTGACGGCGCTGAAGAGCCCGAGTGCCTCGATGACATGAAAGAGTACTTCACCTCCTCTATGAACCTCCTCTATGAACAAGGCAACATAAGTGCGATGAGTAGTGAAACAAGCAGGGCAAGAAGCGAGGACGGTGTCCTCACTTCCTTGCGATGAAGGTGTCCTCACTCCCGCTGTTGCTTTGGATTGAGCATGTCTGTAGGATAGCAATAGGATAGCGGAATAAAAGCTCAATTATGTCAAATTGAGAAAACTAAGTTCATTCATTGTAACAATGGGCGCCCTCAGTATGGTGCCTACACTATGGACGCGTTGCAGAATGGTCTCCAGATGCACCGTAAACAGCTGATTTACCTGAACGTGAAGTCCGGTTTCTAGAGCGGGCCGATGAGGCCTGGCGCTTTTGTTCGTAGCCGGAAGTCTGATCTGCTCATTATAGGCTGGCGTCCTGGGCAGCGTGGATGTACACGGCACTGCATTGCGCGCACCTGGGCTTGCAACGAGTTTTGGCTCAATGTCTCTGATCGCTATCCTTATTTCCCGAGCTGGAAGGAGCCTTTGACAAGTTTGTTTGAGAATATTGATGGTATGTACTCGATTAAGTCCTATTTATCTTTAAATTTGAGTTTATGTTTGCTTAATGCTTGGTTCTTATTATATATTTATGTTTCTTTGGAATTGTGTTGAACTATTAAACGTAAATTGTATTCTTCTGGACTATATCTTCGTGGTTAACCCCTCATTCACCAATGTCGGAGGATCCGTCAAGTGAAATGTTTACTCGTCGGATCTGCTGACATACTGAGCTTATATACACACATACTGGCATGAATTTCCCCTATCATACAAAATCATATATGCGGGGATTACTCGCTATTTCACATCTTAAGAGTGAATCTAGGAATGCGAGCTAAAACCAGGCCATCCGCCCAATCTACGCATTACGCATTTCGGTACACATTACCGCTACAGTACCAGATCAGCCCTGTCAATACTTGGCGTGAATCTCATCCAGTGTGGGTCTCACCCAGCGTCGTCAGGAAATGAAACCACCAGCAGCACTGACACAATGGCCCGCGAGAGGTACGGGCCTCTTTGATAGGCACCGTCTGGGGCTGCTGAACTGCGACCGCGCGCAACAGCGCCACGGTCGCCAAGGATTCGCCTGGAGACCTTGGTCGCCCTCTGCGACTATCCCCGCGTCGGTTTCCGCGTCGTGCATGCTCGCTACTGATCAAGTCGATGCTCAGCTAATTTTTATAATAGAGATCGAGTCAATATCATTTAGTAATTCAGATTCAGATTAGGATGAGGACTACGAACTTCTGTTGCAGTACCTAGTTAGTCTGCGTCTTCTCCTCCTTCAGCACGTTGATCTGCTTCCGGAATCCTTTGACCTGCGCCTCCAGCTCCTTCACCCTGCGCTTGAGGCCTTCGGTGTCGGCGCTCGTGTTCGCCACGAATTCCGCTGCCTGTGCACGCACCCCCGCACAATCTGCTTCGAACTGACGCTTCAACTGCACCTCCATGTTGTTCACGTAATGTGTGGCTCCTCGCACTTCAGTCCCGTGCACACGTCCAAATTCTACAATCCTCTTCAATTGTTCGTCTGTCCATCAAAAATGCATCAGTATCAGCATCGGTTCCAACCACCAATAATCACCCATCCTACTCGTAAAATGGTCTTCAATCTGCAAAATAACTACCTCTCAAGCTCCTCGACGGAGATAGTCACCACCGCTTCTTCCTTCTCGCAACTAGAATCCGCTGTTTCCCCCTGTCGACCGACCTCGCTGTAGTCTTCGCTGCTACCGTCACAAGACGAGTTCATGACTGCCTGCCCAATTCGAAGTGAGCTGACGACGAGCGCAAGGCGTGCGGGCCGAGCCGCATGACAAAAATTGGAACCAATTTTGATAAAACAAAACGCTACTCCAACACTAGGCTTACTATCACTCCACATTATAGCGAAGCTTGTGCCACCCGACGCCAGTCATATGCGAGCACGTCTGCGTCGGCGAGATGCTGTCCACCGCTTTGCACTAAGTAGTACATGTATTGTTTTACGTGTGGGATGGAAGGGCGCCAATTGAACGGCGGCCGAGGCGAGTGGTGGTACTATTCTGCACGTGTAGGGCTCTACAGCGTCATGGCGGCTCTGTCGACAGCGGATCGACGAAGTACTGCGGCTACATCTACGGGATGGCGGTGGATTGCGAGTGAGTACTCGATGAAGGTGCTCAACGCTGGCTGGCAAAGGACCGGGTCTCGCGTTAGTCCTTCGCCTCCGTGATCGGGCGGTGGAGTCCCTGTTGGACTACGGTCAGCGGGTCAGTGCTGGTCGCTGTCGGCTCTGACCACGAGGTGTGCATTGAGGTAGGCTGGTGGTATTTTACCGACGCAGACGTGGTGTTGGTGAGCGGACCGGATCTTGCGTTAGTACTGCGTCGCCGCGATCGGGCGGTGGAGTCCCTGCTGGACTACGGCCAGCGTGTCGGTGCTGGTCGCAGTCGGCCCTGAACCCGAGGTGTGCATTGAGGTAGGCTGGTGGTATTTTACCGACGCAGACGTGGTGTTGGTGAGCGGACCGGATCTTGCGTTAGTACTGCGTCGCCGCGATCGGGCGGTGGAGTCCCTGCTGGACTACGGCCAGCGTGTCGGTGCTGGTCGCAGTCGGCCCTGAACCCGAGGTGTGCATTGAGGTAGGCTGGTGGTATTTTACCGACGCAGACGTGGTGTTGGTGAGCGGACCGGATCTTGCGTTAGTACTGCGTCGCCGCGATCGGGCGGTGGAGTCCCTGCTGGACTACGGCCAGCGTGTCGGTGCTGGTCGCTGTCGGCCCTGAAACCGAGACGTGATTTGTGCGGTGCGGGCGGCGGCTGGCGGACGGAGACACACTGTATGGTACTGAGAGGCTCGAGGGTGGGACAAGCTGCATCGAGAGAAGATATGGTGTAGCAAGCTGCATGGAGACAGCGCGTGATGTGCCAAGCTGCATCGAGAGACCGCGTCGTGCAGCCTGACGTTCGCTATATTTGTCGGAACGGTGGCCAAGGCGAGTAGTGGTACTATTCTGCACGTGTAGGGCTCTACAGCGTCATGGCGGCTCTGTCGACAGCGGATCGACGAAGTACTGCGGCTACATCTACGGGATGGCGGTGGATTGCGAGTGAGTACTCGATGAAGGTGCTCAACGCTGGCTGGCAAAGGACCGGGTCTCGCGTTAGTCCTTCGCCTCCGTGATCGGGCGGTGGAGTCCCTGTTGGACTACGGTCAGCGGGTCGGTGCTGGTCGCTGTCGGCTCTGACCACGAGGTGTGCATTGAGGTAGGCTGGTGGTATTTTACCGACGCAGACGTGGTGTTGGTGAGCGTATAAGGAAAGTGGAGGAGCGATGTGTGTGGCAAGCAGCGTCGAGGACTGGCGTTGAATGGTTGACACCGTCGTGTAGTGCTCACGAGTAGCATTAGCTACTGGGGTTGGGTACGGGAGTTGGTGGTGTGGGCGCCGGTTCTGCTGAGCTACTATTGTTGGCTACAGCGTAAAACGCAGGACCGGTGATATGGGCTGCCTTACGCGGCTGACAAAACAATACTGGGCAATATAAAGTCATGTTCTCCGTTCTGCTTGAGAAGTGAGAGGTTCACTGCTGGGGAGGCGATAAAGGAAGCTTGTGTTGTTGGGCTCTAGGTTACTTTTTTGTATAATATAACAACGAAAATTTTACTTGTAAACGATTTATTTCATTTAGATTTACGACTTTCATGTCCAGTGCTGGATGCTAGCGAATGGCATGACGCTATTCTCCCTCCACAACCGTACCAGAAGGCGTCATGACAGCAAATGCGTCCTTGACTTACGATTTCGGGAGGTTTTGGGCAGATAGTTCGTCTACCGCTTCTGTCACGCTGACCGCGAGTTCTGCTTGATCAGCCATCCACTTGTTGTAGTATCCTTTCCACACCTCCACGTAGCTCTCACAGGCTTCGTGAGACTCCTGTGCCAGTTCGAGCTGGTTTCCGACAACATCAGCCTCTGCTGACACATCCAGGTGAAGACGCTTCAGCTGACGGCAGAGTTGGTCTTCTGCAGTGGCCGTGACGATACTGAAGAAGAACTGCGTGACTTGGTTCCGACTGATAATTGTAGTCTCCGGCGTCCACACAAAGTCTTCATAGAACTCGCGCCATCGGAGGATAGCACTTTCATTCGCTTCTTGGCCCTAGTGAAAATGACATCAATCTATAATATTGTCATTGCCACATATTCAACGTAGTAATAGCTCAGTACCTTACCTGATCTTCGAGACTCCTCTTCACGACGAGCTTTCCCAACTCTTTCATTTGATGCCGTACCCCGTCCAGATCAGCCCCAGAGAGAAACTGAGTCAGGCCACGGTATCCCTCCTTCTTCATCCGGCCTAGTGTGCCTTCGAAACTACCTGGTAAAAGTTTCAATTGAGCCAAGTCTCCCAGCTCCGATATCACAAATCGTACTCCTTGTTGCGAAGCGACTAGCGCATTTGATACCGCAACGTTTGCCCTACCAACAACACCCAACAGCTCACCAAGATTGCTGCAGCAACTTGTCAGTCGATCGCTGATTTCATGCGAGTTCGAGACGATGCCTGTGACCAGCAAGTTCATGTCTCGCAGCAGCTGTATCAGGTTAGTTTCACGCTCGCCTGAAGCTTGAGCCGCACCACGCATTTGCTTGAGCTCCTTGTGCAACGTCGTCATCGTCTCAATAGCTCTCTGGAACCTCTCTCGGAGCATCTGGTTTTCCTTGACACGCCCACTGCTCTTGTCCGTTTCTGCCCTGAATCGAATCGTATCGGTCTCGCGCTGGTGTTTCTCGTCTTTGAGAGCATCCTCTGCCTCCAGAGCACGCTTGGACATATCATCGAGCTTGGTTTGCAGGTTTCTGACTTGCGTGTTCGCATTCTCCTCTTCTCTCTCAGCATTCGTCTTTGCCTCTCGAAGCAGCTGAGCTACCTCGGTGTCGTGCTTCTCGTTCTTGATATCTTTGTTCTTGATCATGCTGAAATACTGCTGAGTGAACAAGTAATTGTTTTCGGTCATGTTCTCAGCCTTCCTCGTCGAATGTATCAGACGCTCGCGCTCGCGTTCGAGGTCGGACACTCTCTCTCGTAGCTTAGCAACCTCGGCGTCTCGATCTCCGGTGGGGGATCTCGCTTTAGATGATCCCATTGCTTGAATGACACGTGGGAGGTGGAGGTGGAGGGGAGGCACGCGGGGGGGGGGCGATGGTGTGCAGGGTGGTGCGCGGGGGCGAGACAATGGCGTCAGGACGACAGGGGGGAGACGCGGGGGGGGGACAAGGGCGTACTGGATGCTGGAAGGGAGGATTCGCAGAAACTGGTTACGAAGCCACACACCTAGTTACCTATCCCTAGAATTTACTGAACATAGAAACCCGCGAGATATTGCTTGTAGCAGCCTCCGACATGTTTCATGAAGGCTTAGGTGCTATTCTTGCCACCATGTCGGAGGTGCATGTAGGAGGTATGTCAGCTCGAAGGACATAAAATGTGACAGAATGATCTGTTTTGTGCAGATTCATACAAATATATATATACTCGTATGTATGAGTCTTCGACAAGCAAACAATCTTGCTTCCACGAAGATGAGCACGGGGAATGAGGGGTTAAACTATTTCTACGTTTTACATCACGAAGGCGGAGGCGCATATGTTGTCTATCCTCCGCCGCCACGAGTGGTTCGACGAGGCGATGGGTGAGCTTCAAGCCCGCGATCTCGAGGCGAGTATGGAGCGCATCGAACTGACGGACAAGGAGGAAGAGAGCAAGCAAGAAGCCAAGGAAGAGTAGAGCCGATGGCGTGCAAGGGCTAGGAGAAGCCTAATCGCAATGCATAATACACTACAGTGGTTACAGGAATTAGTATGTCACATACTAATTTATGTAAGCGTTTTTCTTACGAGCTCACACTAAATAGTCTGTCATCAACTCATACATAGTAATTTTGAACACATACCAATTCTGAACAAAATTTTGAACACACTGATTGTGAACAAAGTCCGACATTACCAGAATGTATTCAAGTAAGCTAAACGAGCGCTTCATTGCGCGCACTGTTCATTACTGCTGAAAATGTTGGAGGCGCGCTTTCGTTTTCCTCTCTAGATCCGCCCTCGCGCTCCGATGTCACGCCGCCGCGCTCTGCAGACTTGACCTTGCCTTCAAACTCAGCCGGATACTTCTTCACGATCTCCTGTAAGTGTGGGAACAACTGGGTTGTGCACCAATTCCCATCAACACCAAGGGATAAACCACAGCGCATCATCGTTTTTCTGGCGTAATTGATCCCATTCTTGTCTCTCTTTCCGTTGACTTCCTTTACAGCAGCAGCAGCCAGCTCCAAGAAAAACTTCTTGCCTGGATTCTTCAGCTTTCCCGAGTAGCTGCCATCTTTTCTTGCCTTGTTCTGACATTCTTTATCTTCAATGAGCTCAATCTTTTTCTCGTTCCACATGCGCGACCACACGTCTTTGATCTTGGCAATGACAAAGGAGTCAGCGGGCTGGCACAGATCAGTGGCGTTGGGTGGCAAATAACGCAGACGCGCATTCAGACGGTGGAACTCGTCATCGCACTCGGATTCGTCTAAATGGCCGGAGAAATTGTCGAGAAAGATAACTATCTGACGTCCACAAGAATCTGCTGCAAGAGCTCTTCTTTCTTGAAGGTACTCTCGGAAAAGCCGCTTGTCCATCCATCCCTTCGGCCCCGTCCGATAGCAGACTCCATTGACATCGTCAGCAACTCCTCGAATCGGGTAACTCCGGTTTGCGTTCGTGGAGATCATCATTGGTGGATGGATGTAGCCGCTCGCACCACCTGAGATGCGGACAACCATTGTTATTCCCTCGCCACCTGAGACGACATCGGCGTACTTTACTTGCTTCTCCGCGACAAATCCGAGCGTCTTTCCGTTGTCAAAATCAATGACGAAGTGGGTTTCATCAATGTTCTCGACGGTATTCTCGTCAAGCATACCGCTCTCGAAGTCGCGCTTCAACTCGCCGAGATGGGAGGCAACTTCACGCTCAATCTGCTCTTGCTTTTCAGGGCTGACCTGGCGCTTTCCAGTGTGTGCTCGTAGGACGATTCGGTGCTTTTCCATGAACACTTGCACCCATCTTGTCGTAATCTTAGACAGGAGCGACGCATCCTGAGAATCCACGGACGCAGTATTGAATGGAGCCCACGGTACATCAAACTGGCGTAAGGCAACCTGCCGTAGCATGGGGGCATCAAACTTGAGCCCGGCCTTGCGTAGGCGATCAAACTCGGCAAGTAGCACTGGATACAGCCACGCGACCCACGTGCTCGGGCGGCGGCACCTGCCCGTCATACACTTGCGATTAACGCGGACACGGCCATGCTCTCTGCGACCAGACACGGCAGTCGCGCCACGTTCCGATTGTAGATACATCTCCCGCTTCTTCCACCAGTTCATAGCTTTCGCAATGTTCGCGCGTCGAGTGGCCGACTTGAAAATTGCAGGAAACTTGTCGACCGCCTTTGGAAAAAGGTGCTTGTCTCCGTAGACCTTTTCTGTTTCCACCATCCAGCGCAGCGCCTTCCTTCGCTGGGCAATTTCCGTGACCACTTGAATAGTAGAACGTCGGTTCAAAGGCGAGAGCAGCGCTTGTTCCGGCGAGTGGACAACAGCTTCATCACTTGACGCGGCTATTGCACTTGAAGTTTGAGGCACTCCTTGTTCGGCTCTCGACTTGTTATCGTCGACATGCTGCGGCACAGACGGATGTTGGGCCGAGCTCCGGGGCCGAGCACGCGCAAAAGCGGCTACGATTGGAGACGGTGACAACAACGAGTGCGAGGGAGCTTGGGCTTGGACTTCCTTCTGCTCTGAATGCAAACTTGACTTGGCACCAGGCGGGTCGCTTGACTTCGATGAGCAGCTTGGACATTGAATCGGTTGACCAAAGCCCTCCGGGCCGACAGGAGAACCGCAGAATGGATGCATGGGAGAACAACAATCGGGGCACTGGTGGACGCTTCCTGCCTTCTGGCCGCAACCCCCGCTAACGGTGGAGCTCTCGGCGATACTCTTCATTTAGGCTAACTGGTCGTTGGTTTCTTGGTGCTGAAAGACTTGTGAGTGAGACGCTAGCACTGCCTCTCACGACAATCTTACAGGTGGCTGGAAAGTTCTGTTGCTTCTGGCTGGAGGCTCCCTGGTACTGCGGCTTAATCGTGTCCAGTAACTTCTTCAATGGATACAAAAAGAAGAATTGGGTCTTTAAATAGGTAAAAAGAAAGAAATGGATATCTTATTTGAGTAAAAAAGAAAGCAATGGGCAAAACTGCCTGCTCATTTGTCGACACCATCGC
Source organism: Phytophthora fragariae (assembly GCA_009729435.1). Taxonomy (NCBI): domain Eukaryota; phylum Oomycota; class Peronosporomycetes; order Peronosporales; family Peronosporaceae; genus Phytophthora; species Phytophthora fragariae. The sequence goes on along the minus strand of QQOI01000005.1, from coordinate 2,811,434 downwards.
CCTCAATCGCAAGAAAGAAATATACTGTCTCTGGCGCCTTGCGCCTCCAGCTGTGTCGAATAATCACCACACGCAGGGACTCAAACTCAGGTCATGGGAGTGGATGGGCGAGACCAAACCGCTTCCCCAAGACGAGCCCAGTTTTATGACAGACTAATTTTGAACTTGTGGGCGCATACTAATTTTGAACTTTGGGATTTTACCAGCACCAGTAATTAGTGTGTGCTAGACTAATTGTGAACGCATAGTAATTTTGAAGACATACTAATTGCTGTAACCACTGTACTCATTTGCTTCATTGTGAGCACTTAGAGAGTTTATCATAGGTGCCTCGTGTCCGCGAAGCGGGTATGCAGCAGACGGTATGAGAGTTTTGGTTTGTTGCATTAATATACAACGCGTATGATTCTACCATCCGCTCCAGTATTGTCCGACTTAGGAAGATGCACTGAGAATTTGTATAGATGTGGTTTTGAGCGAAAGCCACCGGAATGGAAGATTACCGACTTACTTTACGCGAGAGACTATCTAGAAGTAATTTAAGTGCGTCTGGTGGCCTCCAGGATGGTCGTATTCCACGTGGAATTTGTCGAAAACTACAACTCTGCTGTATCTGACCGCTACGGATGTTATACTGAATACTCATTAGTTCCCTATTATTTCTGAAAGCGTATGGCTTTAGGGGAGGGCGGCACCCGAGTGAGCCCCCCCCCCGTAGTTCGTTCGGATGGAAGCCACGTGGCTTCCCCAACCGCCATACGTCTGCTTGATACTATACGAATCATACCTTGACCTATATCAACAGACTATTGGTTACATTTTCGGCGAATCCGCATACCCCCCCCCCCTCTGGCGAATGGCGTCTCTTCTGCCATTCCCGAAAAACTTACCCCTGTTCGTGTCGCGGCTGGCTTAATTCGTCCGAATCCTTTCGCTTCCTTGGTGGTCTGATTCTTGAGGGCTTGGGTAGGTCGTGTACTGGTCAAGTCGATGCTTGGACTCTTCAAGTGCTACTACGATATGTAGTGGTGGTGGTGGTGGGGGTAAAATGGAAAGTGTTTATCAATCGTCCTAGCTCCTACATGTCCTTGTTGGAAAAGCCGTTTGGAGTTAAAATTCATTTTACAGGTCTTGTGATAATTGACGCCCTCTGGCTAGCTGAAAATACGGTTCTTGCAAGAAAATGCCAGTTGGTGTATTCAGCGCGGAGTTGGAGTTTTCGACAAATTCCGGTGTCCTTGGTCGGCGCGGCAATGGAACCCTCACATTGCTTCGTCCTCCGCGTCCGAATTAGTTTCGGAGACCGGCTCGTGTCCCTGTTTAAGCTGGCGCAGCGACGTGATCAGCATGTCAATCTCGCGCACTTGGCGTCGGATTGTGTCTTCTGCGTCGCGTAGTTGTTGCCGAAGACGCCGAATGCCTTCGTAAGCGTCGTTCACGGCGAAGCGGATGTGCCTTAGGGCTCGCATGGTAAATGCGAAATGAACATCGCCTCCGCTCCGCCGAGAAAGGATTTTATAATGTATCGTCAGATAAAGTATAATATTGTCAGCTAATTGTTTCCATGCAAAATTTCAACTACTTTCCTAAACGGACGCTTCTGGGTCTGTGCACCCTCATTTGAGCGCTACATACTTTTCATACAGCTATGGAATCGAAACCAGCCATAGGAAATGCAATATAACTGCACTCATGGAAACTGGCCACTGGAAATAGAAAGTAGCCGGTAGTGACATGAATATTAGTGTTTGCCGCTATTGAGAGAAATGGGGTTTCCTCGATAGCAGCCGGTGCAAGTGTGGTGCGACAGAAAGTACGCAATCAGCATGGTAAAGAACCCAGGGAGTCATAAGGCTACTAAGCATGTGCAAGTTTGTTACTTGTTTACAATGGTCCTTGTCAAAGAAGGGAGACTGGACAACCACTACTGCCCAACGGATGACATGGCAGCGGATATTCTAACAAAAGCGCTACCGCCAACACAGATAGCTGAGAGAACTAATAGGGGCCACATGCCTTTAGACTACAACGGGCTACACTTAGTGGTAGCCATAGTTGCCAGGTGCAACATCCAGCACCGTAGGATCGTCTATTCGGTAGGGAAACGGACAGACGATCCCCGGGATGGGATTGAGAGCACCGGAGCAGACTCATTTAAGTAATATATTCTGGGTTTAAGTATACCGATAAAGTGTTGAGTGTAGTCTACGGTACTGCGACCCCACGACTGGTATGGAGCCACCAGCGGTTGGCTCCTGCCTCCTCTATGAACCTCCTCTATGAACAAGGCAACATAAGTATGATGAGTAGTGAAGCAAGCAGGGCAAGAAGCGAGGACGGTGTCCTCACTTCCTTGCGATGAAGGTGTCCTCACTCCCGCTGTTGCTTTGGATTGAGCATGTCTGTAGGATAGCAATAGGATAGCGGAATAAAAGCTCAATTAAGTCAAATTGAGAAAACTAAGTTCATTCATTGTAACAATGGGCGCCCTTAGTATGGTGCCTACACTATGGACGCGTTGCAGAATGGTCTCCAGATGCGCCGTAAACAGCTGATTTACCTGAACGTGAAGTCTGGTTTCTAGAGCGGGCCGATGAGGCCTGGCGCTTTTGTTCGTAGCCGGAAGTCTGATCTGCTCATTATAGGCTGGCGTCCTGGGCAGCGTGGATGTACACGGCACTGCATTGCGCGCACCTGGGCTTGCAACGAGTTTTGGCTCAATGTCTCTGATCGCTATCCTTATTTCCCGAGCTGGAAGGAGCTTTTGACAAGTTTGTTTGAGAATATTGATGGCATGTACTCGATTAAGTCCTATTTATCTTTAAATTTGAGTTTATGTTTGCTTAATGTTCGGTTCTTATTATATATTTATGTTTCTTTGGAATTGTGTTGAACTATTAAACATAAATTGTATTCTTCTGGACTATATCTTCGTGGTTAAACTATTTCTACGTTTTACATCACGAAGGCAGAGGCGCGTATGTTGTCTATCCTCCGCCACCACGAGTGGTTCGACGAGGCGATGGGTGAGCTTCAAGCCCGCGACCTCGAGGCGAGTATGGAGCGCATCGAACTGACGGACAAGGAGGAGGAGAGCAAGCAAGAAGCCAAGGAAGAGTAGAGCCGATGGCTGCAAGGGCTAGGAGAAGCCTAATCGCTATGCATAATACACTACAGTGGTTACAGGAATTAGTATGTCACATACTAATTTATGTAAGCGTTTTTCTTACGAGCTCACACTAAATAGTCTGTCATCAACTCATACATAGTAATTTTGAACACATACCAATTCTGAACAAAATTTTGAACACACTGATTGTGAACAAAGTCCGACATTACCAGAATGTATTCAAGTAAGCTAAACGAGCGCTTCATTGCGCGCACTGTTCATTACTGCTGAAAATGTTGGAGGCGCGCTTTCGTTTTCCTCTCTAGATCCGCCCTCGCGCTCCGATGTCACGCCGCCGCGCTCTGCAGACTTGACCTTGCCTTCAAACTCAGCCGGATACTTCTTCACGATCTCCTGTAAGTGTGGGAACAACTGGGTTGTGCACCAATTCCCATCAACACCAAGGGATAAACCACAGCGCATCATCGTTTTTCTGGCGTAATTGATCCCATTCTTGTCTCTCTTTCCGTTGACTTCCTTTACAGCAGCAGCAGCCAGCTCCAAGAAAAACTTCTTGCCTGGATTCTTCAGCTTTCCCGAGTAGCTGCCATCTTTTCTTGCCTTGTTCTGACATTCTTTATCTTCAATGAGCTCAATCTTTTTCTCGTTCCACATGCGCGACCACACGTCTTTGATCTTGGCAATGACAAAGGAGTCAGCGGGCTGGCACAGATCAGTGGCGTTGGGTGGCAAATAACGCAGACGCGCATTCAGACGGTGGAACTCGTCATCGCACTCGGATTCGTCTAAATGGCCGGAGAAATTGTCGAGAAAGATAACTATCTGACGTCCACAAGAATCTGCTGCAAGAGCTCTTCTTTCTTGAAGGTACTCTCGGAAAAGCCGCTTGTCCATCCATCCCTTCGGCCCCGTCCGATAGCAGACTCCATTGACATCGTCAGCAACTCCTCGAATCGGGTAACTCCGGTTTGCGTTCGTGGAGATCATCATTGGTGGATGGATGTAGCCGCTCGCACCACCTGAGATGCGGACAACCATTGTTATTCCCTCGCCACCTGAGACGACATCGGCGTACTTTACTTGCTTCTCCGCGACAAATCCGAGCGTCTTTCCGTTGTCAAAATCAATGACGAAGTGGGTTTCATCAATGTTCTCGACGGTATTCTCGTCAAGCATACCGCTCTCGAAGTCGCGCTTCAACTCGCCGAGATGGGAGGCAACTTCACGCTCAATCTGCTCTTGCTTTTCAGGGCTGACCTGGCGCTTTCCAGTGTGTGCTCGTAGGACGATTCGGTGCTTTTCCATGAACACTTGCACCCATCTTGTCGTAATCTTAGACAGGAGCGACGCATCCTGAGAATCCACGGACGCAGTATTGAATGGAGCCCACGGTACATCAAACTGGCGTAAGGCAACCTGCCGTAGCATGGGGGCATCAAACTTGAGCCCGGCCTTGCGTAGGCGATCAAACTCGGCAAGTAGCACTGGATACAGCCACGCGACCCACGTGCTCGGGCGGCGGCACCTGCCCGTCATACACTTGCGATTAACGCGGACACGGCCATGCTCTCTGCGACCAGACACGGCAGTCGCGCCACGTTCCGATTGTAGATACATCTCCCGCTTCTTCCACCAGTTCATAGCTTTCGCAATGTTCGCGCGTCGAGTGGCCGACTTGAAAATTGCAGGAAACTTGTCGACCGCCTTTGGAAAAAGGTGCTTGTCTCCGTAGACCTTTTCTGTTTCCACCATCCAGCGCAGCGCCTTCCTTCGCTGGGCAATTTCCGTGACCACTTGAATAGTAGAACGTCGGTTCAAAGGCGAGAGCAGCGCTTGTTCCGGCGAGTGGACAACAGCTTCATCACTTGACGCGGCTATTGCACTTGAAGTTTGAGGCACTCCTTGTTCGGCTCTCGACTTGTTATCGTCGACATGCTGCGGCACAGACGGATGTTGGGCCGAGCTCCGGGGCCGAGCACGCGCAAAAGCGGCTACGATTGGAGACGGTGACAACAACGAGTGCGAGGGAGCTTGGGCTTGGACTTCCTTCTGCTCTGAATGCAAACTTGACTTGGCACCAGGCGGGTCGCTTGACTTCGATGAGCAGCTTGGACATTGAATCGGTTGACCAAAGCCCTCCGGGCCGACAGGAGAACCGCAGAATGGATGCATGGGAGAACAACAATCGGGGCACTGGTGGACGCTTCCTGCCTTCTGGCCGCAACCCCCGCTAACGGTGGAGCTCTCGGCGATACTCTTCATTTAGGCTAACTGGTCGTTGGTTTCTTGGTGCTGAAAGACTTGTGAGTGAGACGCTAGCACTGCCTCTCACGACAATCTTACAGGTGGCTGGAAAGTTCTGTTGCTTCTGGCTGGAGGCTCCCTGGTACTGCGGCTTAATCGTGTCCAGTAACTTCTTCAATGGATACAAAAAGAAGAATTGGGTCTTTAAATAGGTAAAAAGAAAGAAATGGATATCTTATTTGAGTAAAAAAGAAAGCAATGGGCAAAACTGCCTGCTCATTTGTCGACACCATCGCCCTCAATCGCAAGAAAGAAATATACTGTCTCTGGCGCCTTGCGCCTCCAGCTGTGTCGAATAATCACCACACGCAGGGACTCAAACTCAGGTCATGGGAGTGGATGGGCGAGACCAAACCGCTTCCCCAAGACGAGCCCAGTTTTATGACAGACTAATTTTGAACTTGTGGGCGCATACTAATTTTGAACTTTGGGATTTTACCAGCACCAGTAATTAGTGTGTGCTAGACTAATTGTGAACGCATAGTAATTTTGAAGACATACTAATTGCTGTAACCACTGTACTCATTTGCTTCATTGTGAGCACTTAGAGAGTTTATCATAGGTGCCTCGTGTCCGCGAAGCGGGTATGCAGCAGACGGTATGAGAGTTTTGGTTTGTTGCATTAATATACAACGCGTATGATTCTACCATCCGCTCCAGTATTGTCCGACTTAGGAAGATGCACTGAGAATTTGTATAGATGTGGTTTTGAGCGAAAGCCACCGGAATGGAAGATTACCGACTTACTTTACGCGAGAGACTATCTAGAAGTAATTTAAGTGCGTCTGGTGGCCTCCAGGATGGTCGTATTCCACGTGGAATTTGTCGAAAACTACAACTCTGCTGTATCTGACCGCTACGGATGTTATACTGAATACTCATTAGTTCCCTATTATTTCTGAAAGCGTATGGCTTTAGGGGAGGGCGGCACCCGAGTGAGCCCCCCCCCCCGTAGTTCGTTCGGATGGAAGCCACGTGGCTTCCCCAACCGCCATACGTCTGCTTGATACTATACGAATCATACCTTGACCTATATCAACAGACTATTGGTTACATTTTCGGCGAATCCGCATACCCCCCCCCCTCTGGCGAATGGCGTCTCTTCTGCCATTCCCGAAAAACTTACCCCTGTTCGTGTCGCGGCTGGCTTAATTCGTCCGAACCCTTTCGCTGCCTTGGTGGTCTGATTCTTGATGGCTTGGGTAGGTCGTGTACTGGTGGTGGTTCTTCTCTCGGCCTTGTGATCGGTGGGATCGCCTCACCTCATGATGAAACCGATGATGTTGCTAGCGATGATCCCCGCGTCTCTTGTGGGAGGAGTTTAAATTGTTGTCTCAGCCGCCGCTTCTGACGCCCAGTCTGTCTTCTTCGCAACCGCCTTCGCCCGTTGTCTCGGCTGGACGCTCGCGTAGCTCGTCCGCGTCGCGTGTTGCACTGGTAGTTCGCCTTCGGGCTCCGGTGCTGCTGTATCATCAAAACTCTTCACGCTCAAGTCATGGAAAAACTTAGTCTCAAGTGACAAGTCGGGTCTTGGTAATAGGCAGGTTTCTATCAACAACCCAACACATCCACTGGTACCGATCGTTGGTGGTCTCCGAGACAAACCGAAGTCACTTAGCGAGTGTGAAGGTGTGGCGTCGGAGCGACGAAGGAATACGACCATCCTGTTCTTGACCAGGAGCGTATAAATAACTTCATAGTCTCTCATACAAAGTAAGTCGGTAATCTTCCATACCATTGACTTCCTCACAAAATCCAATCTATACAAACTCTAACCCCATCTTCCCAACTCGGACAATACGGGAGAGGGTAGCAGAATCGTAAGCGTTGTTTATTAGTGCAACAAACCTAACTGTCATTACAGCTGCCGCAAACAACTGTCCTTACCGCTAATCGTCCTTGGCCTCGTCGTCATCGGTGAGCTCAACGCGCTCCATATGCGCCTCGATGTCGCGGGCAATCAGCTCTTCGAGGCACTCCTCGGTCCAGAGGTTGTGGCGGGCTAGGGTCACAGCATGCGAGCTTCGCCCGCCGTAACAAAAAGCCCACGCGGTCTGTGGGTTGTTGTTGTCTCCGTACATAAAGCAGAAGACCGGGCTCGAAGCAGGCCTTCACCTGGCGCGGACCTGACGGGTGATTCCCCGTGCAGAGCTGCGTCGGCAGGAGGCCAGGTTCGTGAAGAGCTCGACGTCGGGGAGCGGCATCTTGGTGGGCGGTGAGAATCGGGAAATGATTCGAAATTCAGGGGATCGTGAGAATTTCAGAGGCAAGATTCGTACTGCCCGTTGTAGTCTAAAGGCATGTGGCCCCTATTAGTTCTCTCAGCTATCTGTGTTGGCGGTAGCGCTTTTGTTTGAATATCCGCTGCCATGTCATCCGTTGGGCAGTAGTGGTTGTCCAGCCTCCCTTCTTTGACAAGGACCATTGTAAACAAGTAACAAACTTGCACATGCTTAGTAGCCTTATGACTCCCTGGGTTCTTTACCATGCTGATTGCGTACTTTCTGTCGCACCACACTTGCACCGGCTGCTATCGAGGAAACCCCATTTCTCTCAATAGCGGCAAACACTAATATTCATGTCACTACCGGCTACTTTCTATTTCCAGTGGCCAGTTTCCATGAGTGCAGTTATATTGCATTTCCTATGGCTGGTTTCGATTCCATAGCTGTATGAAAAGTATGTAGCGCTCAAATGAGGGTGCACAGACCCAGAAGCGTCCGTTTAGGAAAGTAGTTGAAATTTTGCATGGAAACAATTAGCTGACAATATTATACTTTATCTGACGATACATTATAAAATCCTTTCTCGGCGGAGCGGAGGCAATGTTCATTTCGCATTTACCATGCGAGCCCTAAGGCACATCCGCTTCGCCGTGAACGACGCTTGCGAAGGCATTCGGCGTCTTCGGCAACAACTACGCGACGCAGAAGACACAATCCGACGCCAAGTGCGCGAGATTGACATGCTGATCACGTCGCTGCGCCAGCTTAAACAGGGACACGAGCCGGTCTCCGAAACTAATTCGGACGCGGAGGACGAAGCAATGTGAGGGTTCCATTGCCGCGCCGACCAAGGACACCGGAATTTGTCGAAAACTCCAACTCCGCGCTGAATACACCAACTGGCATTTTCTTGCAAGAACCGTATTTTCAGCTAGCCAGAGGGCGTCAATTATCACAAGACCTGTAAAATGAATTTTAACTCCAAACGGCTTTTCCAACAAGGACATGTAGGAGCTAGGACGATTGATAAACACTTTCCATTTTACCCCCACCACCACCACCACTACATATCGTAGTAGCACTTGAAGAGTCCAAGCATCGATTTGGCCAAGGCAACCATCGAGCAGCTAGCAAGTGATGGAGTGATTCTTATTTGAGAACATAGCAACTGCGCGCAAGCTCGTTCTGGACCTTTGCTGCCTTCGGTGTCCTCGTACGGGGTGTACTTCCTGCTACACGTTGGTAAACCCGGTTCCAGAGCGCCGATATATAAGCGTACGTGTTCCTGTTTCTATCTGTTTGAAATTACTGTTGCTATTTCTCTTTTGGTTGGCAGAACGGAGGCGACGGCTTATCAACGCACACTGCATCATATATGGTATGTTGTTAGTCATTACAATGACGTTTTTGACCTTCGGAGAAGACCCCACGGACGTAAAAGGATGTGTAACTGTCGTGCGCGCTGGAGAGGAGCGGAGAGTGTAGGTCGGAGTGTGTGCTTGGGTTAGTCTCGAGTGTGGGTAGGAGGTTCATTTAAGAAGGAATTGCTACTGCTAGCCTAATATGCACGCCAGTCGCGCTCCTCGGGAGCACCGGGGCTTCTTTGTTGTTTCTACGTATCTCTGTGTTGTTTCTTGCCTTTGCACTACCCTACATCTTTTTACTGTGTCTGTTCGTTTCTTTTAAACTAAATGCATGTTCACTGTTACTATATGCATGCTCGCAGTGACTGCTGACCCTCTCGGGTAGCAATCACCCGAATTACGCGGATCTGGTTGCGAGCAAGCACGCCGGGGTCTATGCATCGTACTCTCTGGCTTGCTTGCACAGCAAATCAGAGGATGCGGGCATGACACTAACAGCTTCTGGCCGTTAGCAAACCGTGTGTTGGGGGATTAATTTTGGCATTGCAATGCTGGGGCTTCTGGTACTTTTGCAATATTGGAAATCGAAGCTTGACGTCCAGATCGAGGATGCGAAAGTCGAAACACCGTTTCAAGCCCAGGGACAGGATACGACAGGCCAGACTTCTGCTGCTGGGCCTCAGCAACACGATATGACGGACCAATAAGACACGGAGGTCATCTCCGACAAACACAAGCGAATGAAGTGTGCGTCTGGGTAGTGTTGTTACTATTGAGGCAAGTACATTTGTCACTGACCTCTAAAACTGCGTCGGCATTGGTGCGCTTCCTACCTTTATGCTACTGCCATCACTTCGTATTTCTATACACCTTCTCAACACCTCAACAGCAAGGCGAATTACTGATATGGTCAAATTTCCCAGTCGAATTACTTGTTGGTTCAAAATATTTACTGATCTCATCAATTTTACTTGTTGGCTCAAAAACATTACTGATCTAATCAATTTTCCAGTCGAATTACTTGTTGGTTCAAAATACACACCTTCTTCTATCAGTTCCCCCTAGACACTGCCTTCTGTCAGTCACTCGAGGGTTTCCGTCCTGCGGCAACATCGATCATCAAAAACCCAGCAAGGCAACCAAGAAGAAGGGAAGGCGTCGGCGCCAGCTACCGGCATGCACATCAAGCAGGTGGTGGTGTGCGGCTTCCGCAGCTACAAGGACCAGGTGGCCGTGGAGCCCTTCAGCGCGCAGCACAACGTGGTGATCGGGCGCAACGGCACGGGCAAGTCCAACTTCTTCGACGCCATCCGCTTCGGGCTGCTCACGTCTCGCTTCGCCAACCTGCGGCCGGAGGAGCGCCAGGCGCTGCTGCACGAGGGCTCAGGCAAGCACGTGATGTCGGCCTACGTGGAGATCGTGTTCGACAACAGCGACGGCCGCTTGCCCGTGGACGACGCGGAGGTGGCGCTGCGCCGCACCATCGGCGTCAAGAAGGACGAGTTCTTCCTCAACCGGCGGCACATCCCCAAGAGCGACGTGGTGCATCTGCTGGAGAGCGCGGGCTTCTCGCGCTCCAACCCGTACTACATCGTGCAGCAGGGCAAGGTGAACGCGCTCGCCGTCATGCGCGAGCGCGAGCGCCTCGAGCTGCTCAAGGAGGTGGCCGGCACCAAAGTGTACGAGGACCAGCGCGTCAAGTCGCTCAAGATCCTGCACGAGACGCAGACCCAGCGGGAGAAGATCCAGGAGGTCGTGCGCTACATCGAGGAGCGGCTGGCCGAGCTCGAGGAGGAGAAGGAGGAGCTAAGAGAGTACCAGCAGCTGGACCGGGAGCAGCGCGCGCTCGAGTACACGATGCACGAGAAGGAGCTGCAGAGTGTGCGTGCGGAGATCGAGACGCTGGAGAAGCAGCGGCAGGAGGAGGGCGCGCTGGCGACGGAGCAGCACGAGAAGCTCCTGCACGTCCGCGCCGAGATCGCGCGCATCGAAGGCGACCACCGCAGCAAAGAGCAGGACTTGGTGGCGGTGCTGGAGGAGAGGAAGAGTCGCGAGGACGAGCGCAAAGGACTCATGGAGGCCAGGTACAAGCTCGAGATGGAGGTGGAGGAGCTCAAGGAGCAGATCCGCTCCGACGGCGTGCAGCGCTCGGCTGTGTCGAAGGAAGTGGAGCTCGTGAAGAAGGAGATTGAGGCCAAGCGCGCGCAATTGGTTAATGAAGTTTTGCCCGCGCTTCGACAGGCAGAGCAGACGCACGATCAAGTGGCGCGCAATTTGCAGGAGTGCAGAGCGCAGTCGGAGCATCTTATCGCCAGGCAGAGTCGGAAAAGTCAGTTCCAGACCCAGCAACAGCGCGATGACTACCTCCAGCGCGAGATCAGTGACATTGAGAGCGTCGTGCGCCGGAAAGAGGCCGACACAGCGGCGTTGCGGCACTCGGTTGAAGGACTAGCGCAATCGATTGAGGGATCTGAACGAACACTCCAGCAGCAGATCGAAGAGCTGCATGAAGACCGCCGCCGAGTGGACGCTGTTGGAACGGAGATGCTGCGTCTGAAGGAGCAGCGCAACACTCTGAATGAAGAGCGAAAGGCGAAGTGGCGCGAAGAGTACCAAATTTCGTACGACGTGCGGGAACTGACAAAGAAACTGAACGATGGAGAGAGTGCTTTGCATAGTACGATGGCATATGATGTTCGCCGAGGCCTTCAGGCTGTGCGCGAGATGCAAGGCCGCATTCGTGGAATATATGGACCGCTGATTGATCTTGTGAGGCCGGTCGATGAACGTTATTGTATTGCTGTGGATGAGGCTGCCGGTGGTGCTCTTTTCCACGTAGTCGTGGATACAGATGATACTGCAGCAAGGATTATGCGAGAACTGGCCAAGAAGAATTTGGGTCGATTGACATTTTTGCCGCTGAACCGTCTGAAGGTGAAGGAGCATTTTGACTATCTCCGCAATGACGACGTTGTTGCGCTGGTTGAGAAGCTTGAATTTCCTGCTGAGGTACGCAAGGGTGTTATGGCTGCCTTTGGCAAGAAATTGCTGTGCCGGGACCTGGATACGTGCGTTCGCTACGCGGAACAGACAAACATGGACTGCTTGACGCTAGATGGTGACATGGTTCATCGTCGCGGTGCTCTTAATGGTGGCTACAAGGACGTTCGACGATCGCGCACTCGAGCAATGATGGAGGTTAAACAAGCACAAGTAGACCTGGAAAATGTGACGAACAGAGCTCAGAGAGTGAAAGCAGAGGCCCAGCAAGCGGATCAGCGAGTGACCGGTGTGATCAGTGAAATCCAAAAGCTAGAGGCAGAGAAGCACCGTGTAATTTCCGCACACGAGCAGTTATATGACGAGATCACCCGGCGCAAGAACCACATTCGCACTGAGAAGGATAACCTGGCGCAAAGAGAGCGGAGCTGTGATCTTCAAGAACGAGAGATCAAGGATTTGGCTGCCAAAGTAACGTCGCTTCGCTCTGAGCTTCTAACTCCGATGCAAGAGACCTTGACAGCTGATGAGCAGGAATTGTTGCACTCCTTGTCTGCCAAGATATCTCTATTCGAGGCAGAAGAGCGAGACCAAAGCCAGCGACTAGAAGAAATACGCTCTAAGAAAGAGGGTATTAAGACGGTTCTGGAAGAAAATCTGGTCAGACGTGAGAATGAGCTGGCACGGCAGCTTGGCGAAGGAATTGAAGAGCTGGCAATCAGTGAGCGAGAGGAAAATTTGAAGGCAAAGCAGATCGACTTAGACGATGCATCGCGTTTGGTGGACGACAACACGACGTCGCTGAAAGAACTCGAACAAAAGATTGAGGCGTTGCAGCAGGAAATCTTGAGCGAAAATGCGCAGATGGACGCATTGAACGGTGAGGATGTATCACTGAGCGACCAAATCCAGCAAGAGGCTCGGAGAGCGGAGAAAGTTTTGAACAAACGTCGTCGGCTGATCAAAAAACGTGAGGATGCAACAAAAGACATCCGCGAGTTAGGAACATTGCCGCTCTCTGAGCTTGAGAAGTTCAAGGAGCTACCATACCAAGACGTGATCAAACAGTTCAAGCGCCGAAACGAGAAACTGAAGAAGTACAACCACGTGAACAAGAAGGCATTGGACCAATTCATGAGCTTCAACGAACAGCGCGCAACACTTTTGGAGCGTAAGCAGGAAATTGATGATGCACACAACTCCATCAACGACCTGATCGACGTGTTGGACAAGCGAAAAGATGAAGCAATTTTTCGCACGTTCAAAGGCGTGGCGGGGTTCTTTTCGGAAGTTTTCCGCGAGTTGGTACCAACAGGAGAAGGCAAGATGATCCTTGTTGGAGCTGACACAAGCCAAGCTAATGGTGTGAATGGTGGCGATGCGTCGCTGGAGTCAAATGTTGACACCTACTCTGGCGTGCAGATTAAGGTGAATTTCCGCGGAGAGGGAGATTCCTACTTGATGCAGCAGCTCTCCGGTGGGCAGAAGGCACTCGTAGCTCTTGCGTTTATCTTTGCTATCCAGCGAGTCGACCCGGCCCCGTTCTACCTGTTCGATGAGATTGACCAAGCGTTGGATTCGACTCATCGAGCAGCAGTCGCAGCACTTATTCACCGCCAAGCCCACTCGAAGGACAGCCCAGCCCAGGTACGCGCGGTATACATGTAGTTCTCTTGGCTATCAGTGGTGTTGGTGACACTAATCACTCTTGGTTTTTGTGTTTCCAGTTCATCACATCGACATTCCGGCCTGAGCTGGTGAACATCGCCGACAAATTCTACGGAATTGGCTACCAAAACAAGATCAGCAACGTTTACTCCATGGCGAAGGAAGAGTCTCTTGACTTCATTTCCAACATCATGGCGGAGGAAGAGGGCGTTGCCGAATCACAGACGTAAGGATTCAAGTCTCTCTCCAGGCGAGCTATCTATCATTTTATCCGTTTGAAGCAGTTTTGATTTTAGTACGAAGACCAGTGCGCAGTCATTCAAGTATAAGACACCTATTCTATCTGGTATCTACGAGAGCACCTTTGCCCGCTCAAGTTCACGGCAGTGTACAGCAACATCGTGTGAAGTAACTGAAGTAATGCCTATATTTAGAGAAAAAAATAATGAATTTTGGATTTACGCCAAAGTGGATATAGTACAGGGCAAATTGGTGGTCAGTATATCCTAGCGGCACCATGCCGAAGGAGCCGAAGCACACGCTCGCCGCTCGCGCGCGCGTCCTTGATGCTCATCGAGAACGCGGGGACTGGATGCTGGTAACGCACCACAATGGTATCCCTCCCACTACCGCGCGTAATATTGTCGAGCGGGGGGCACCAGAGCTGAAGAAAAGAGGCGGGGCGCGCGCGGCCACCACCAAGTGCACGCCGGAGATGGAGAGCGCGCTGGTAGACTACCTCGAAGAGAACTGTCAGTATACGCTGCCGCTCCTGCTCGCGTCGTAGCTCTCGCTCTCTCGCTTCCTGTTCTTCGCGTTCTTTTCTCTCCGCCTCCTGCTCCTTTGCCTTCATCTCCTCCTGCATCTGCCGTCGCTTGCGTTCCTCCTCCACCTGCTCCCCTTCTCCCCGCTGTCTCTCCTTGCCCTTCTTCTTCATATTATTGGCCACCTCCGCCATAAAGTCGTCCCCAGCCACACTCTCCCTCCTCACCATCATATTCTCCTGCCGCTTCTTCCTCAAGAAGCGGAGCCGTTCCGCTGCACTCATGCCCGCCGTCTCCGCCTCGTACTGCTCCTCCAGCGACGGGGTCTTCTTCTTTCTCCTCTTGCTGTCTTTGGATCTCCGTCTGGTCAATAAAATGGCTCGCCCCTGTGCGCTGTCCGTGGCGGCCGCGATCCGCGGCGAGCCCATGGAGTCCGGGACTTTGCTGTGGACTAAATCCACTTTGGAGTACAAGCCAAAATTTAAGTTTTTTTTTAAAAACATTAATTGCAAATTTTGGGTCCCAGTCCATATTGGTTAACACTGCCGTGAACTTGAGCGGGCAAAGGTGTAGTCTTTTGCTGATCGAACACGCTTACCAGACTTGCGCAGACCCAGCGCGTCGCGCTCGTCGGCCTGCTTAGACTTGAAGGCGCTCTTGAGGCTCTCCAGCTTTTCCTCCGTCACAGGCCACTTGTTGCACGCCTTAGAATTTTGCCAGAAGAAAACACTCGTGTCGAATGAAGCGATGCGCCAGCGGGTCTTCCTAATCTGCTGCTTCCCCTCGCAATAACCGTGCTGCTTTTGCGGAACAAGGAGGTGCGTTTGGTTATAGCGACTCGCGTTCAGTTGTTGCCATCCCTGCAGATCAAGTACCAGGGCATTAGCAAGTGCGACGTCGACATTTTGCGCAATGAATCGTTCGTTACCTCAGTATCTTGCCACGCCGGGATGATGACGATAAATGCCAAAGGGCCGTCCGCAGCATTGAGCAGCGCAGTCATGTGGTCTGCCATCCGCTTGATCACCTTGGGGATGAAGGGCGGGTTAGCTTCAAAGCATCTGCGATCAAGATCACACACAGGTCCACAATGTCAGTGCTAACCCCCACAGGACACCGAAACTCGTCCCCTCGTACCCGGAACGCGGCGAAAAGTCGAAGAAGCTGCCCACGCTTCCAAACGCAAAGTCCGTGTCCAGGAAGGCGCTGCAGAAGCGCGAGTAGCGACAGTTCAACGGAGACGCGAAGCACTCCATCTTGCAGTCGAACCCCTTCAGCAGCACGTCGAAGCACTCCTCGTTCAGTGCAGCCTGGACACCATAGGACACACCACCCATCAGAACCTCCCACCCACCCACACAAGAGAGAGCCCACACATACCTGAAAGCCTCCACCGTCCAGCGAGTCGTAGCGCAATAGCAGACAAAACAGCGCGCTCTCGAAGCTGCGTTGGTGCTTGGGCGTCATGCTCGACCCGTCCCCACTCATCCCCAGCTTGCGCGCGTACATCTCCCGCAACTTGGCAAAGTGCGCGGCGCTGAGTTTGACCGTCGAGTTGCCGTAGCTCAGCTGCCGCACGTCGTCCTCCGCCGCCGCCACGTGCACCTTCTTCTTCTTGCCGGCCACGAAGTCCTGCTGGCCGAACCGGCGCAGCATCCGCTCCGACTCGCGCGTGAGCTCCTTGCACTTCTTGATGGCCCCCGACTTGGTGGCGCCGGCCTTGCGCAGCTCCTCGAAGAGGCCGCTGTAGTCGCTGCCCGCGTGGGGGATCAGCGGGTCCAGCTCCTTGACCGTGAGCTGCGACGTGAACTGCCACGTCTCGTAGGCCGCGTTGGGCAGCTTGCCGATGCCCAGGTCCTCGCTGGCGCGGCGGATCTTGTTGCACAGCGCGCGCACCGTCTGCTGCCGCGCGATTTCCATCGCGGGGTTCACAGAGCGCGCGCGCGCGGCGTCTTCCAGCTGGCGCAGGGCAGCGGCGTCCAGCAGCATCTGCTGCTGCGGGTTCCAGATGCCGGACGGAGGCGTCGAAGAGGACAGGGACGCGGGCAGCGTCTCGCACTCGCGCTCGCGCTCGCGCTTCTTGCTTGTGGACTTGGAGGCGGGTGCGGCGTCGTCCTTGCTCTTTGGCGGCGACGCGTTGCCCGTCGCCGACGCCATGGACGCCAGGATGGCTTCCAGCGGGTCCATTAATTGTCAAAAATGGACGAACGCCACCAACTTGATAGTGACATGACACTAAAGCGAGGTGGGTAACTTGAAGTATTCATTCACACCGGGTTACACCGACCTGCAAGGTGTTGTCGTTCTTGGAGACCGTCACGAGTATCGATCATTGCGATCAGAGAACAACTTAGTTTGTTGGTTGAAGCCTCCAGTGTGCGCGCATATTGGGTGGATTACATTCCGCAGCATTTGCATGACCCCAGTGCCGGTATCTTCCGTCGCGGCTCGCGATGCATAATATGCCTATAATATTATTATAGGCTTCCACCGCCTCACACTCGCACCGACGAATGGAGGTTGTTGTCTACTGATCCCTGAAAGAAAAACGACTCGACCGGCGTTGACGACTGCATTAATTAAACCCTGAGTATGCTCATTATACTCCAGAAGTATAAATTTGTTGACAAGAACAGGATATACAGCTACGGTAAATAAAGGCAGCACTTCGTGCAATCAGCTTCGTGACCCAATGCAACGAAGGTGGTGGGGAGGGTTTTAGTACCGAGGCATGTTCGCCAAAATCTCTTCATACGAGTGCTGGGTCGGGTAAGGCAAGGATTCGTTCCGATATCAGGATGTTTCCCCAGGAATCAAGCTCGAGGATGTTCGTCCAATGGCCTCGTCGGGGCTTATGACACTAGGCAGGAAGTAAATGCAAACAACCGATGAGGTTCAAATACAGGCCTTGGTGGGGCACGTCGTCTACGCTTTCTCCGCGACAAGGAACCTGATCTACCCCGGATATAGCTTTCATTTTCATGTTTTCATGTTTTGTTCATTTTTCAGGTAAGGTATCATTTAGTGCATGTATCCACAGCTGACCCCCATTCCGTTGTCCGCTGGTGGGTAGCCCTCTCTTCTCCAGGTAGACCAAGCCTCCCGCGACGTTCTGACAGACCAGGAATCCTGGTCTTCCACTCGCTGAGATCATTGGGCGCGTAGCGGAGCGCGTTATCCCAGCAACCTGTAGGAAAATTCTTGGCTTCGGCAGATATAAGCTACAAGTTTGTAAGACCCCGCGGTGCTATTGCTCCATGCGACTACTTCAGTATAGCTGCTGCGGTGCTATTGCTCTATGCTACTAATTAAGTATGGTAGTCGCTTAGTCGAAAACCTACTTCGGCTGTAGAGCAGTATCTGAAAGGGTCCCAGCAGTCAACAGGCTCCGCGTAGCCATTTTCTTCTCGACAAACAGCTTGCTAGCTGAACTGAGGACAACGCCATACGCGACGCCCAAGTTAGTTTCACCTCTTACAAAAGTCACCCACAAATTATTATAGCCCTGGAGCAGTAAAGCGTTGCATTTGAAAATGTGCTCCACGATGAAAAGCGAAAGTCTGACTGCTAGTTAATCGAACTTCTGCTAACGTTACTCTAGCTTCTTGACAACGATCAACTCTTGCAGCTCAGCAACTGATAATGGAGACGCTTTACTGCTAAGAAGATACATGTAAGTTACCGGTACTTTACTTTAAAAAATGTTGCCAAGTTTGCATGGTCAACGTGGGCCCGTCACTATCACGAGGACCGTCGATGTAATTACTCTATCTACAAATGTAAATAACCGACGCAGTCAGCACCCGTTTAGTTCCGACACAGTTGACTGGCTGCTGGCGCTTCCCCTTGGTCGCCGTCCATTTGTCCAGAGCACTTTGAGTTTTGCAGTAACTCTCGTATCAAGTATGGGTCACCGTAAGTTCGAGGCCCCGCGTCACGGCCACCTGGGTTTTCTGCCCAAGAAGCGCACCAAGCACCACCGCGGCCGCGTTCGCAAGTTCCCGCGCGATGACGCGTCCAAGGCGCCGCACCTTACGGCCTTCATGGGCTTCAAGGCCGGCATGACGCACATCGTGCGCGAGGTGGACCGCCCCGGCTCCAAGGTGCACAAGAAGGAGATCGTGGAGCCCGTGTCCATCGTGGAGACGCCCCCATGGTCGTCATCGGTGTCGTCGGCTACCTGGAGACCCCGCGCGGCCTGCGCACGCTCACCACGGTGTTCGCCGAGCACTTGAGCGAGGAGGTGAAGCGTCGCTTCTACAAGAACTGGTACAAGTCGAAGCGCAAAGCTTTCACCAAGTACGCCAAGAAGTACCAGACGGCCCCTGCCGACATTGAGAACGAGCTCAACCGCATCAAGAAGTACTGCCAGGTTGTGCGCGTGCTTGCCCACACGCAGGTGCGCAAGGTGAAGCTCCGCCAGAAGAAGGCCCACCTCCTCGAGGTGCAGGTCAACGGCGGCTCGGTGGCCGACAAGGTGGACTTCGCCAAGTCGCTCTTCGAGAAGCAGGTGCCCGTCACGGCCGTGTTCGCCAAGGACGAGATGATTGACGTCATCGGCGTCACCAAGGGTCACGGTATCGAGGGTGTCATCACCCGTTGGGGCGTCACCCGCCTGCCGCGTAAGACCCACCGTGGTCTGCGCAAGGTCGCCTGTATCGGTGCCTGGCACCCGTCGCGCGTTCGCTTCACGGTGCCGCGCGCCGGTCAGCACGGTTACCACCACCGTACGGAGATCAACAAGAAGATCTACCGCGTGGGTGCCGCTGGCGACAAGAAGTCGTGCATGACCGAGCAGGACCTGACGGAGAAGGACATCACCCCTCTGGGCGGCTTCCCGCACTACGGTATCATCAACGAGGACTGGCTCATGATCAAGGGCGCCATCGTCGGCACCAAGAAGCGTGCGCTGACCCTGCGCAAGTCGCTGCTGGTGCACACCAAGCGTTCGGCCCTCGAGGAGATCAACCTCAAGTTCATCGATACCTCGTCCAAGTTCGGCCACGGTCGCTTCCAGACGGCGGAGGAGAAGGCCAAGTGGATGGGCCCTCTCGCTCGCCAGAACCGCGCTTAAGTCTTTTAACAAGGCTTTGGTGCAGCTTTGCTAGGTGGCAGGTGCCCTGCGTGGCATTTGTTGCGTTGCGTAGCATCCGTGCTTCTGCAGACCTCAGGGAAACCATAAGCAAACGAAGATACTGCTCTACTGCAAACTCTTGTTCTTTCTTTCGTTAGTGCTATCAAGAGGTGGTCATGTTAGTTAGGCTGGAATCGATTGAATTCTTGCACAATTGACACTTCCGTCGCATTATTTGGCTTTATCACGCCGACAACCCAAAAACTCACAGTTCCTGCATCTTGTCTGCCTAATTCACGCCCAACTTACTCCGTCTTCTTCTTCTGCACGGGCTTCTTAGCGATGCTGATGTCCAGACGGAAGAGGAACATGCACACGATGAAGAAAGCCAGGAAACCAGACACCAGCAGCAGCGGCTCGTGCATCATGAAGTGCTTGGGGAACTCGAAGGTCACCTCGAAGGGCACGTTGTGGGCAGCCACCACGTTCTTCTTGTCCAGAATGACCACAGGGCGGCCGATGGCGGGTGTGTCCAGGTACGTCTGGCGCGTCGTCTCGCTCGTGCCATCCAGGCTGAACGGCACGTTGACCTGCACGTTGGTGGCGCCCTCGGGCAGGATCACCTTCACGGTCAGGTCGTCGACAGAGGCGCCCTGAACGGGCGTGGAGAAGTCGACCTCCAGCTTGAACTTGTCGCCGACGTGGGTCAAGACCGAGTGCGTGGGCACCGAGTAGCCCAGGTACCATTGGTTCTTCCAGCCGCCGAACAGAGGGAAGCGCGGCTTGAACTCCAGGTCCTGGTGCGATCCCGTGCGGCCCGCGGGGCGCAGGCGCGACGTTGAGATGTTGCCGATCTGGTCGCGGTAGTACACGTTGACCGATTCCTTGGGCAGGTGCGCGTACATCTCGTGGAACGAGGCGCCGCGCTGGTGCAGCTGGACGTAGTCGTAACGCGAGAATCCGCCCTTGAGCTTGGCGCCCGTGTGCTCCATGTCGTACACCTCCTCGAAGGACACGCGGCCCCACATGGACACCTCAACCTCACGCGTGAGCTTGGTGATGGTCATGAACGGCGCGTGGTTCTTGTAGTGCACGCTCAGGGGCCCAGCAGCGAAGGCCTCGATGTCCGTGTACGGTCCGAGGGTGACCACCGACCCCTTCCTGGCGATGGGCTCCGCCGCCTGGACGTGCTCCACATTGCCCGAGGGCAGTTTGAGCTTGGTCGTCTGCGTCTTGGTGACGTAGGGCGAGGAGACGAGGTGGCTGGCGTCGAAGAGCACGAGCTGATCCTCCTTCTGCGTCACCTCGGCCGGGTAGGGCGTGAGCACGCGCGTGAAGTAGGCCGTGACCTTGACGGAGCCCTTCTCGCCCTTGGCCACGGGGTTCTTGAGCAGCACCGTGTAGAGCGCGGCGTCCGCGGGCGTCTTGGCCTTGGCCGCGTGCTTGTGCGTGGCCGGCACGATCTCGCACGGCGTCTTGCCGCAGCGAGCGGACACGTAGGCGAGGCGAGACTCCAGCGCGCGCGGGAAGGCCACGTCGTACTCCGTCACCTCTGCGTCGGCGTCCGAGAAGGAGAACTCGGTGTGCTCGCGCACCACGTGCTTGGTCAGGTCGAAGGTGCGTTTGCCCTGGGGGAGGAAGGCGTTAGCACAGGAGAGAGAGAAGGTACTTAGGCAGAAGCAGAGCGTACCGACTGGTTGATGACTTCGGCCTGCACGGAGGCCAGCGCCGCAGTCGCCGCGAGCAGCAGGAAGCGCTTCATCATGCTGTCCGTCGTCTCGGCTCGAAAAGCTCTGGGCATGACACGTATCATTACGCAGCTTCAGCGTACTTCAGCCTATCATAGCGCATGGCCTCCTTCTCGGATGGAAACGGTTACTCTATTGCACGTAGACCTACTCAACTGCATCATTATTATGACCAATCATATCACGAAGTTCCAAATTATACGTCGTGATTGGAGGAAATTAGCATCGCGGTTCGTGGTGGTCACGAGCGGTTCAGGAGCTCCTCATAGCCGCTTGTGGCCCCAAATTCCAGACCGTCCTCTAGCAGCGCCTCTGTCCAAGTAAGAATGCTCTCGCGCGTGTCTCGAGTGGCGCTCCGCAGCGCGGCCGCGCGCCGCACGTGTGCGAACGGCCTGCGTCTGAGCCAGGTGGCCTTCTTCTCCGAGGAGGCGGCCCCCAAGGTGCCGGCCACCGCTGAGGAGGAGATGGCGCTCACGCCCAAGGTGCAGGCCGTGCTGGACCAGGTCCTGGACCTCAACATGATCGAGATCGCCGAGCTCTCGCACGCCATCCAGGTACGATGCAACGCGATGCAATTGTTACAACATCCAAATTGTTTGTATTGATTTCCTTTTATTGTGCAATCGCAGACCAAGTTCGGCATCTCCGAGTCCGCGTTCCAGGTGGGCATGGGCGGCGGCGCTGGTGGCGCGGCCCCCGCTGCTGAGGAGCCCAAGGAAGAGAAGACGGCCTTCGACGTGAAGCTGGCCAGCTTCGACGCCAAGAGCAAGATTAAGGTTATCAAGGAGGTGCGCGCGATCACCGGACTGGGCCTCAAGGAGGCCAAGGAGCTCGTGGAGGGCGCCCCCAGTACATTAAAGAAGGACGTGAAGAAGGAGGAGGCCGACGAACTCATCGAGAAGCTCAAGGCGGTGGGCGCGGTCGTGGAACTGGAATAGAGCTCGGGCGTTCGTGTCTTCCGCGGGGCAGGCGCCCGCCTTCTTCGGCGCCCCCCGGCGGGGCAGCCCCAACAGTTAGCAGCGTGTTATAGTGTCGCTTTGCGTCGTCTCTACAGGCCTATATCTTGCAAAACGATGCTTCGACTATTGCAATCCTCACTACACACAAAACGATTTTATTTTGTCCTCAGGAGAGGTTCATGTAGCAGTAGCAGCAGCGTCTAGCAGTCGGAGGAGTCTCTACGAGCCGCACGATACCTGAGACCGTGCGTTCTACACGCTGACCTATTCGCAAAGCAGCCAATTGTGACCTTGATGGACATTTCTCGCCTTTTCATTGGCTGCCTTTGCGATGTGACTTATAAGCGGGATACGGCCATCATTGTCATCCATCGAGCTATTGGCAGGACGCAATGGAGGCGCTCAAGAAGACGTTCAAGGGCGCGGCCCAGCCCCTCAGCGAGGAGGAGCAGCGCCACCAGAACTGCGAGGACATGCGCGAGAAGGCTCTGACCAAGTGTGCGTGATCTGTCTGCCGTGGCAGCCTCTGTAGAGTGTAGAGCTGGAATAGGTGGTGTAGTCTGACGCTCTCGACACCTTTTTGTTATCGCTGCTGCCCTTCGCCCCCATAGGCTCGCGCGTGAAGTTCCTGGTGGACGCCATGGAGAAGTTTGGCTGCAGCTTGGAACCCGGATTCTTCTCCAGCGTGGACTGCGAGGGCAAGATCAACGGCGGCTTCCACCTGGACGACGAGGGCAAGCCTGGTGTGAGTGGACAACGTTTCCTGATGCCACGGAGAAGTGGGCTGGTTGACTAAGTGAACGGCGTATTGGGCTGTGCTGGCAGGTGGTACTGTGCCAGAACCACATTCCGGACCAGGAGTGGATGGATCGCACCATGGCGCACGAACTGATCCACGCGTTCGACCACTGCCGCAACAAGACCGACTGGAACAAGTGCGAGCACCATGCTTGCAGTGAGGTACGACGCCGTGCAGTGCTGGATTTGGCTAGTTTTTTGGGGGCTAAGGGTGTTAATGGGCTGTTATCTGAGTAGATCCGCGCTGCAGCGTTGAGCGGCGATTGCAATTGGAAGTACGAGTTCTTCCGCAAGAACTTCAACGTTAGCAAGCAGCACCAGGTATGAAGTCTACTGCCACCTACTGCTGCAATCTGCATATTGAGCTGCTGACGTCGATATTTGCTACTTTCCATTGCAGCTCTGCACGCGACGACGAGCAAAACTGTCCATCGAGCAGAACGAGGCGTGCAAGGGCAAGGTGCGTGCTCTCGCATAAGCGTTTACCTCTATGCACAGCGCTTCGTTGACACTGGTTCCTGCTCAATCGACTTGACCACAGGCGGACGAATGCATCGACAAGGTTTTCGACTCTTGTTACCGCGATTGGTCGCCCTTCCGTGAGATCCCGTAGTTGCGGCATGACATCCACACGCGAACTCACAGAAGCCAAGACGCTGCTACCAGTGCCTACCAGTTCATGCTTCACCTCCCACGTAGCAGTAGATCTACATGTAGAGCACCGCTAAATAGAGACACTATCTGCAATATGTCACTTAAACCGACCATTTACGGTACGACACCAATACGGTAACGCTACGAGCAGAGACCAGTCGATTGACACAACCAATTCATCAAGCCATGGCGACGACGCAGCCAGTGGATGCAGCCGCGCCGCCTGCACCACCGGCAACGAACATCGAGGAACCGACTGCGCCATCATCTTCACCATCATCTCCCGCCCCTGTGTCCAAGAAACGGCGCGTCGAGAGGCGCGAGCGTCTACGCAAGAGCGCTCTGTGCAAACACTTTGGCAAGCCTGGCGGCTGCCCGTTCGGCTCCAAGTGCAAATTCGCCCACGGGCGGTACGTCCCCTGCTGTTAATTGATGCTACAGTACCTCCTTCTCTACTGTATCATGACAATGAGTGCTCTCGTGTGTGTGTGTGCAGATCGGAGGTGAATGACAGCGACGCGCACTCAGTGGCGGCTCAGCGGAGACTCATCCGGGAGCAGGCCATCCATCGGGCCGAGGAGCAGTTCCAGACGGCGGATGCAGGCGCCGTGACCTCCAAACGCAGAGGCACAATGGTGAGTTGCAGTGTTTTGCGGTTGGGATGGAGAGAGAGAGGAGACTGATGGCAAGTCGCTGCTGATGGCAGATTGAGCGCTACTACACGGAGATGTTTTCGTGCGACACGAACGGCAAGCCCATGGAGGACCAGTACGTGCACATGCACTCCAACCGTCTGTGTGTCGTGGGCGTGGCCGAATCGCATCCGGTCATGCAGGAAGAGCTCGTGAGCGTCGAGTTCGCGCAGAACGTGCTGGATAGCCGCGTGACGGGCAAGAAGAAGAAGGGCGGGCAGTTCATGCAGCCGAAGACGGTGCTCTGTGTCCTCAAGTGCAAGAGCGGCCGTGAGTTCACTCTGTACAGCTGCATTCGGGGCTCGCTGATTGAGGTCAACGAGCGATTGCAGAAAGAACCGGAGCTGCTGCAGCAAAAGGTGTGTTTGGTGTTTTGGCTTGTTGGAATCGCTGCGTTGGCTGACTGACAATGGGCTTCTTCCTTGTTGACTTTGTTACAGCACCAGTCGGACGGATACCTTGTGATCATTCAGCCTAAGAAGGTGGAGGTCGCCGAGATCCAGGAATCACTTCTTTCCAAGGACGAGTACAAGCAGTTCCGTGCTATCTCACACTCGACGGCGACCAAGCCTGAAGACCCGGCGAATGAGAAGCCCGCTGAATCGGCCAGCATTGAGCAAGAACCAGCTATTGAGAAGCCCGCTGAATCAGTCACGACCGAGGAAGAGCCAAAATCCGAGTCTGTACCTATGGAAGAATAGATTCTGGTAGATCATAGACTTTGCGAAAGCATCCTTGGCACGCAAACGGCGGTGTCTGGTTATTAGTAGGACGACACATACGAATAGGAAGCAAAAACGGCGATGAAGCTAGCAATGCAGCACCCGCCTCCACTCACCAGCAGTTTGGCTGAGGGTCGGCACCTATACTTTCTTCTTTCTAATGACTACGTCGAGAACTGATCGGACGAATTTGGTCATCTCGGACCTACTGAAACTCAGCTCGTCCTGCAAGCACGACGCGAAAACAGTTAGATCACCGACTAGGGCCCATTTCACAGCCCGCAGACAACGTACTCGTAAATATGATGGCACATGAATGCCCGTCGCTGGCTGCTCGCTTGGAAGGTACTCGATTTCACTCGAGGCAATCGCAGGGATAGCCAGCTCGAACTCAAACTGGTTCCCCGTCGCCGAATCCTTAGTCGTGCACACGATCTCGGTGCAGTCGTCGCCTTCCTGTTCGTCTTCGTCGGTCGATTGGATTAATCGAATATCCGTACTGGTTACCAGGCGGTAAATCTCCAATAGCTGCACTCAACCGCAAGCACGCAATATCAAGTCACCACAAGCGTACCAACACCGGAGCGAGATACAGCGGAAGGGCCACGTACCTTGTTAGCCTGGCCAAGCTGAAGGATGGCTTCGCTGTTCTGCATAGCTGTCAGCAAACAAGTCAAGACTGTCAGGGAACAAAAATCATAGCATGCAGCAGGCAAGATCCCTCAAAGCAGCACCTGTAGCAGCCGACGCGGCAGCGGCGTTCACAGTCACCACATCGTCGGGGCCCGTGCTCCTCTTGAAGGACGCGAACTGCGACTCGAGCTCCTTGATGTGTTCCCGCAGCGCCTTCTTCTCGGCGTCTGCATTGTCCCTGCTCTTCTGCGTGGCCTCGAACTCGCGCATCTTGTCCGCCACGATCCTGTCCACGTCCTTCTTGCGCCTCTTGCGCTCCTCCTCCGCCTGCTTGGACAGCGTCGTGACGTCCCTCTTGAGCTTCTCAATGAGCTTCTCGTGCGTCTTCTTCTCGGCCAGCGCCAGCTCGCGCACCTCGTTCAGCAGCTGCTCGCTGTCCAGTTCGTACTGCCGCTTGCGGCTCCGGTGCTTCTCCTCCAGCGCCGCGCGGTCCTGTCCTTGTCCCTGTCCCTCGTCCTCGTCCCGGGGCACGGCCGCGACCTCCTTCTTTCTCCTGATTGGCTCCTTCTTCTCCTTCTTCTCCTTCGGGGCCCTGCCTCGCTTCTTCTTGGGCGGCGGCAGCTCCTCCTCGTCGCTCTCGTCGTCGGCGCCGCCGTCCTCGAACTCCACGTCGCTGTCGTTGTCCTCGTAGTCCCACGAGCTCTTGCGGCGCCGGCGCTTCTTGGGGGCGTCACTCTTCTTGGGGCGGCCGCGCTTCTTGTCCCCGGCGGCTGGAAGCTTCTTGCTCGGCATCGGCACTTTGCTTGGTTCTGTCCGTGATCACTGCTGAAAAAATGGGCTTCCCGCCTGAAAATTGGGTCTTTCGTGAATAGTAATTTCGTGAATACTAGAGATCTTTTGCTCACGTATTTTACCGATTCTGAAGCCTCCTCAAACATTCGTAAATTGTAAAATCAACAACGACACTTTTTGCTCGCGTATATTCAGTTAAATTCGAATATCAATTTACGACAGGGATCTCGACAAAGGGCCACAAATGGGATTATGGGTAAATAAAGAATCGATCGTCCGCTTAGAGCATCTCCAGCGGTAGGACTTATTTTTCGGTCCTATCGAGCCCCTTAAGACCACGAAAATTAAAATAAGTCGGTGTTGAGAGGACAGCTCCCCACCGGGAGGATGTATTCGCCGTCTTAACTAAATCCTTGGCCACGAATTTTCGTCCTGAGCAGCTTCGATTATCGAGCTCCGACCCCCATAGTGAAAACAAGTAAGACAGGTTAGAATTCGAGTCTTATTTTAAGACCGAAGAGTCAAAGTATAGACCATGGTGAAGTTAAAACCCGCGATACGACTCACCGGTGGGAGCATTAAATCCCTCTCAAGTCTCAACGGCGTTACTTTTACGATAAAACTGGTGTTAGAGCTTACCGCTGGAGATGCTCTTATAGCTCGACGAAGTTCAGCTTAGGGTCGTAGACCCAGACACGATGATCGTTATCTTTGTGTTTTGCTTGTATAATATACATGTGTTTTGCTTGTATAATATACATGCATATTATGCAGTACGCGGATTAGTCTTCTATTAGCGCCCTAAGCTTAGCGTCATGCGCAGCAGCAACACTGCATGCAGATCTGTCGTCCTGTTATCAACCCGTGGCACAACCGAGAAGAGTATCCGAGTTTGTGCCTCGATCTGATAAGGACATACTGACCGGTTTCCAGGCTAAGTATAACACAGCAAAGCTCATAACGGCTAACACTACGCAACCGCCCTAGTGTCTGTAACGTCTCTGTGCTGTCCGAGAGTACACACGCTCAACCCCCGGGCTGCGTACGGCTTGAGGACGTGACGGCGTATCGGAATGCGCACCAACTCGATATGTCGGACTGCTGGCATGGTAACGGGCGTTTGCCTTTTGGGCCTGCGCTACAACAGAAACAACAAGGGCACTCTGAAAGCTGGTCTCTTGAAACTGCGCAGTACGTGATGCCGTGTGTGTTGGGGGGGGGTAAATTGAGGAGTGCAATCTGTGCCCAATAGTACGACATTAAGCCGCTCGTGCGCGTGACAGGAAATAACGCTGACGGCATCGACGCTTCGCGTAACCGGGTGGAGCGCTCCGAGTAAGATACTTAAGTATTTAAGAAGCTGGAGATGGCGGGCGTATAGGACATAGGCGTTCCCGGAGCTACATGTACTTTGGGGTGGGGATTTAAGAATACGATACAGCTAACAATCCTCGATTCAGCTACGACGGACACACCAGAAGTACGCGGTAGTCTTGCTGATCTCAGTAGCCTGTGGTTACTTCTGCTGTGAGTATGGAGCGTTCCTGTAGATCTAGGGGTCCCGTGTGCATCCATGCTAGTGTGAGATTAGGTCTAATGGATACAAGTATTAATACAAAGCAAATTAGGACCATTAGCGCAAAAACCTTTAGTATATGATATAGATATAATATCCCATGCAACAGATGTATTATATCTAAATCATATACTAAAGGTTTTTGCGCTTATGGTCCTAATTTGCTTAATTAAAGGTACTAGTACCCATTAGACCTAATCTCACACTAGCGCGGATGCGCACGTGGACCCCTAGATCTACAGGAACGCCCCATACTCACAGCAGAAGTAACCACAGGCTAAGACTACCGCGTACTTCTGGTGTGTCCGTCGAGGCTGAATCGGGTGTATCGTATTCTTAAATCCCCACCCCAAAGTACATGTAGCTCCGGGAACGCGTGAAACTCGATGTCCTTGACGCCCGCCATCTCCAGCTTCTTAAATACTTAAGTATCTTACTCGAAGCGCTCCACCCGGTTACGCGAAGCGTCGATGCCGTCAGCGTTATTTCCTGTCACGCGCACGAGCGGCTTAATGTCGTACTATTGGGCACAGATTGCACTCCTCAATTTACCCCCCCCCAACACACACGGCATCACGTACTGCGCAGTTTCAAGAGACCAGCTTTCAGAGTGCCCTTGTTGTTTCTGTTGTAGCGCAGGCCCAAAAGGCAAACGCCCGTTACCATGCCAGCAGTCCGACATATCGAGTTGGTGCGCATTCCGATACGCCGTCACGTCCTCAAGCCGTACGCAGCCCGGGGGTTGAGCGTGTGTACTCTCGGACAGCACAGAGACGTTACAGACACTAGGGCGGTTGCGTAGTGTTAGCCGTTATGAGCTTTGCTGTGTTATACTTAGCCTGGAAACCGGTCAGTATGTCCTTATCAGATCGAGGCACAAACTCGGATACTCTTCTCGGTTGTGCCACGGGTTGATAACAGGACGACAGATCTGCATGCAGTGTTGCTGCTGCGCATGACGCTAAGCTTAGGGCGCTAATAGAAGACTAATCCGCGTACTGCATAATATGCATGTATATTATACAAGCAAAACACATGTATATTATACAAGCAAAACACAAAGATAACGATCATCGTGTCTGGGTCTACGACCCTAAGCTGAACTTCGTCGAGCTATAAGCGGACGATCGATTCTTTATTTACCCATAATCCCATTTGTGGCCCTTTGTCGAGATCCTGTCGTAAATTGATATTCGAATTTAACTGAATATACGCGAGCAAAAAGTGTCGTTGTTGATTTTACAATTTACGAATGTTTGAGGAGGCTTCAGAATCGGTAAAATACGTGAGCAAAAGATCTCTACTGTAGTACTTAGCAACCATTTTGTGTAGTACTTTATTCTGTGATTTGATATTTGTGCTCGTTGAAGTGTTATTTTAATAAAAAAACCTATTAAAATAGGGTTTTTTCTGTTCGAGATTGGTAGCCGCCCCACCAGGCATACTCTTGTAGCAAAAGTCTTGGTCACTCACGGATGCACCGCGTTGTCACTTTGTCGATTCCCCCTTGATTCACCCGAATCTGGACAAATAGGCATTGCTCGTGCCGGATAACCCCTTCTAGTCGATATCAAACGGCCAAACCAAACCAAACCAAAGCACCGGAAGTTGCTGCGACTTCCGGTGCTTTGCGACGCGGTGGTGATGGTGACGATCGGGACAAGCTACATCAACTTGGTAACTTACGATAATATCAAGCCCTTCGGCCTGAAGCGCCTTGATACATGTACATGTATTTTTATGAAGTTCAGGCTCAAGGCTGAGGTCCAGCCGCTCACATTTGAGACCGCGTCATACGAAAGTATGCTTCCGAACCTAAGTACGAATCGCGATTTAAGCACACCATTGAAAAGAGGAGCATCTCTTCTTTCTTCTGGTGCCTTCAGATCTAGGAGAAGTTGAGAACTCACGAAGCACCGACCGTCCCAAAAAAGTATTGCCCTCAAAACCCAACTTTTTCAAAAAAATATTCTGGCTTGCCCTAGATTAGTTTTTAATTCTGAATCGATTGAGCCTATTCCCGTACGCGGATTCGGTCTCCATCCTGTTCAAATTTTAATGTTTATGTCGCGATCTCAAAATTCCAGGTGTATATTTTTGACCGGAATTTCAAAATTTAGAAAAATCCCCGAAGCATCATTCGGAAATATTGCTGCGCTCCGCTTCTTTTTCTTAGTGCACATTGGAACGGTTGGCATCATGAAGTGCACTAAATCTGCTTGTTTGCCGAGGAGACAGTGGCCATCACACGCGTCGGATCAGATGTAAGCCGTGACTCTCGCTCGAAGGTCATCGTCTAACAAAAAAATACTTTCGTCCGAACTTGAATCTTCGCTTGATGCGCAGTGGTTCTGCTCGGCAACCTCGTCGGAGGACACGTCGGCCTCGTCCTCGGACAGTCGATCCCAAGCGCTGTCATCAGGTGTATCTTGCGGGGAGCGTAGCAGTCGTCTGGTCACGGTGCTGCAGTTGCTGTTGGCTGGCGCTGGAATTGATTCTCCTTGCTTACTGTGAGTCGTCTCCGAAGATGAAGCTAGAACCACGCTGTCGCTGGATGGCTGCTCAACTGCTGGGTCGGACGCAGAGGCTGCGAGCGGGGACTACGCAGAGGCTGCGATGGCGGCGTCTGCGCGGGGCGGGTTACCATGATGGTCTATTGTGTCCGTGCGGCTCTCGATGGGGGCTGCGGTGCTCATGATCCTTCAGGGGCGAAACAATGCTGGTCGATACACCTGCTCTAAATTTAGACTTTGCGAAAAACGCCCCCAGCAAGAAAACACAATTAAGTACGATTTTTGCTGGCCAATCTTTGAAGGCGTTTTTCTCGGAAAAACCAAATGGTGGCGTAGCGTCTTTTTGTTTGACGCGGTCTCATTTGGAACCTGCCGATGCATAGCAACTGCGACGAGGCAAACTCTGCCCGACGTATGCACTGCTACACGATCAAATGCCGAGTCTGTGAACATCAAGCTTGGCGAATCCCGGCATGACACGGGCGGGCAGCGTTGTTCCATTGGGTAGCCCCGTGCTACTTTCGCTAGTGGTCAATGCTGACGAGGCTCAGGTCGTCGTTGCGTGCTTCGCGTAGGTAAGTTTTGGCACTTCCCTGCCTTCACTCCACCTCCACTCATTCTTCATTTGTCGACAGAAGTGCCAGCTCGCAGTCGCCAACTACCTCCCGTCGACCCGCAATGGCCGAGACGCAGCGTTCTGGCTTCGCGGCACTGTGGCGCACCAAGCCCCTCGCGGTGATCCACGCCGAAGAGAGGTTGCAAGATATTCCGCGTACGCTCAACCTCTTCGATCTTTGCTGCATCGGTGTGGGAGGAACCATCGGCAGCGGCATCTTCTCCACCGCCGGCTCGATCATCGCGCAGACTGCCGGTCCTGCTGCTGTGTTGAGCTGGGTCATTGGCGGCGTCATTTGCAGTCTCAATGCGCTGGCGTACATGGAGTTGTGTACGCGCGTGCCGTCCTCTGGCAGCACGTACGCGTACGCTTATCACACAATCGGCGAGCTTCCTGCCGTCGTCGCTGCGTGGTTATTGACGCTCGAGTACGCTGTGTCCGGTGCAGGTGTGGCGCGCAGCTGGGGTGACAAGGTCGAGGAGTGGTTGCTGCTCGAGTACCCCGACAAGAGCTTCCACTGGCTCAACTTGCAGTCCGCTAACCTGAGCGGGGGTCTCATCCAATTCATGAGCATGGTGGTGCTACTGATGGGCGTCCGGTTCGGCAAGGCGTTCGTGAATACCGTCACCATAATCAAGATGAGCGTCGTGGGTTTCATCATCGTCGCCGGATTTGTCGCCATGAACCCCGACAACTTGTCGCCGTTCGTCCCCACACGCACCGAGTTGAACGGCGCGATGGCTTTCGGAACGCAGGGCATCATCACCGGAGCCTCACAGGCGTTCTTTGGCTACGTTTGCTTCGATGAAGTTTGCTGCCTCGCCGGTGAGACGAAAAAAACCAAGAAGATCATGCCAATCGCCGTCATGATCGTCGTGGTCGCCACAATGGTGCTAAGCGCGCTCTGCTCGCTCGTACTGGCTGGCATGGTGCCGTACCCCGACGCCGGCAGCTTTGGCGACGGGTTCGAGGGCCACGGCTGGAAGTGGGCCGGCACCATCGTGCGTGCTGGTGAAGTGGTGACGATGCCCATCGTGGCGCTCATCGGCTTCCTGGCGCAACCGCGTCTCCACTACGCTCTTGCCTGCGACGGACTCCTGCCTCGTGTCTTCGCTGAGGTGGACGGCAATGGCAACCTGTTCAAGAACACACTCATCACGGGGCTGTTCTTCACAGCGATCGCCGTCGTCGTGCCCTTCGACATGCTGTGGGATATCGTGAACTTCGGCGTCATGATGTCGTTCAGCATCGCCAACATTTCGCTGACCCTGGCGCGTGTGAAGCCGCAGTCACCCAAGTTGGCCCCCAGCCTGGTCGCTGCGCTCTTTGTGACGGCTGGATGCACGGTCTTCCTGTACCAGGAAGGCTACGAGAACAGCTCGTCCACGGCGTGTCTGATTCTAGCCGTCGTCTTCCTCG
Source organism: Phytophthora fragariae (assembly GCA_009729435.1). NCBI lineage: Eukaryota > Oomycota > Peronosporomycetes > Peronosporales > Peronosporaceae > Phytophthora > Phytophthora fragariae. The sequence goes on along the minus strand of QQOI01000005.1, from coordinate 2,778,783 downwards.
TTGTCACCGTGGGGATCTCGGTGGTGCTGTTTGTCAAATGCCCACAGACTGCCAACTCGCCTGGCCTGTTCGCTGCTCCGCTGGTGCCGTTCATCCCTACGGTCTGCATCCTCGCTAACTGGTACATGATCGCGCAGATCGACCACTTGGCGCAGGGGCTCAGTGTTGCCTGGATGGTGGTCGGCGCGCTCTCGTACTTCGTGTACGGCTACTCCCACGCCGAGTCGCGCAGCGACTGGAGCCGCTTGCTGGGCCAGAATCTGCCAATCCACGGCGACAGCCTCTCGGCTCCAATGCTCTCGGCGAAATACACAGTGCAGGACATCAAGTCCCCCGCTGCTTAGATCGACAGTATGGCAGAGTTGTGACATCACAGCAGCATAACGACTACGCGTCGGACACGAGCGAGAACCCAGATAAAATACATAGAGGTGCCAGACTAAATGAAAACACCAACATGACACGAGATAACATTCGTTGGCGTTGCTCCTTGACGACGAGCTGCTTGTTACACCGCCCGTGAGGCATCTTTGGAAGTGCTTCAACTTCTAGGTGATGTGGCCCACATGTGCCACCTTAATGGTACACGACGGCGGTACAGCGTACCATCGTAGTGGTACAGTCCCGCGTGGCCAGCCGCGTCGTGGCCAGCCAAAGACTCGGCCCGTTGCAGTCGCTATTGCCAATCACTACGAGCTCTAGGACCATGGCCGAGGTGACGATCAAGAAGGGCCTGCGCAACCCGCTGGACGAGGCCCAGGTGCGCCGCGCCGTGCTGGCCCTGCAGACCTTCGTGGCCAAGAAGAGCGAGGAGAGGAGCAAGGCGCCGCTGGTCGAGGACGCCGAGTTCGTCTCGTGCATCCTCACGCGCAAGCTGGTGCCCGGCAAGACGTCGCTCAAGCCCATCCCAGTGTAAGTCTACCATGCTATAGACACGGCCCGCGATGGCCACGCTGTCTGCGACCTTTTGCAGCCTGTTCTGACCCCTGGCCGATGTGTTTTTGTGTGTGTAGCAACCTGCCGCACCCGCTGCACGACGAGAACGCCGAGATCTGCCTGTTCGTCAAGGACGAGGACAAGAAGCGTATCAAGGAGGCGCTGGCCAAGGACCCCGTGGCCGGTATCACCAAGGTCATGACGGTCAAGAAGCTGCGCAAGAACTTCTCGCGCTTCGAGGACAAGCGCGCGCTGGCCGCGGCCTACGACATGTTCCTGGCCGACGACCGCGTGCTGCCCTACCTCAAGGGCCACCTGGGCACCAAGTTCTTCGCCAAGAAGAAGCAGCCCGTGGCCGTGCGCGTGTCCCGCAAGAGCGTGGCCGCCAGCTTGCGGCTGGCCTCGCGCCGCACGGCCTTCCACGTGAGCGCCGGCGTGTGCAACAACGTCAAGGTGGCCCGCCTGGACATGACGCCCGAGCAGATCGTGGACAACATCATGGTGGCCATGAACAGCTGCGCCAACCTCGTGCCCAAGGGCTGGAACGGCGTGCAGTCCATCGGCATCAAGACGAGCGACTCGGTCGCGCTGCCCGTGTACAACGCGCTGGCCACGCTGGCCAAGCTGCCGCCTGTCGGCAAGACGGCCAACCTGAAGAAGCGGAAGCTCGAGGAGTTCGTGGCCGAGGCTGGCGAGGTGGAGGCCCCCAAGGCCAAGAAGACGCAGGTCAAGAAGGCTGCGGCGAAGAAGGAGGAGGCTCCCAAGGCCAAGAAGGAGGAGGCTCCCAAGGCCAAGAAGGCCACGGCGGCCGGCAAGAAGAAGGTGGAGGCCCCCGTGGTGGAGAAGAAGGAGACCCCCAAGGCCAAGAAGCCCGTGAAGGCCGATGCCGCAGCAGAGAAGAAGGAGGCCCCCAAGGCCAAGCAGGCTGTGAAGGCCGATGCCGCAGCAGAGAAAAAGCCAGAGACGACGACCCCGCCGGCGAAGAAGAAGGCTCGGGGTAAGAAGAAGGTGGCGAAGAAGTAAGCTCCTGTCCTCGCAACCCGCTCATGGTCGGAGTAGATAGATGATTTACATACAGATACACGTACTGCTCTCACTTGAATGCGCTGTTGTGTCTGCCTGTGTGTTTGTGTCTGTGCTTGTGTAGCTGTGGCCGGGGTCCAAGTGAAGTCGAGCCGGACGAAAGCTGAGCTTGGACTCGTGTCTCGTGCAGTACTACTATTAGTTAATACCGGCCACTTCAACATGCTGGTCACGTAGTTGAAGTGCGCCACACTTGATCGCAACCGCCGGGAGGCTCCTGCCTGCGACCGCTCGCACTCCGCAACGTGCCGGCCAACAAGGAAGCAAGCAAGAGCATTCATCTCTGTCGGCCACCATGGCCATGTTCAGTGCCCGCGGGCTGAACAACTTTATCAGCGAGCTGCGCGCGTGCTCGTCGCGCGAGGAGGAGCAGAAGCGCGTGGACAAGGAGCTAGGCAAGATCCGCCAGAAGTTCACGCAGACGGCGAGCAACTCGGGCCTGGGCGGCGGCGGCCCGGCGCTGCAGTCGTACGACCGCAAGAAGTACGCGTGGAAGCTCATCTACATCTACATGCTGGGCTACGACGTGGACTTCGGCCACGTGCAGGTCATCAGCCTCGTGTCGGGCGCCAAGTACTCGGAGAAGTGTCTGGGCTACCTGGGCTGCTCCATCCTGCTCAAGGCCTCGGACGAGCTCATGACGCTCGTCATCAACTCCATCCGCAACGACCTCAAGTCGCGCGAGGCCAGCTCCCAGTGCCTCGCGCTGTGTGTCGTGGCCAACCTGGGCGGCGCTGATCTAAGTGAGACCATGGGCCCGGACGTGGCCGCTCTGCTCACGAGCTCGGCCAGCATCGCCCACGTCCGCAAGAAAGCGGCGCTGTGCGCGCGCCGCCTCATGCCGGACAACCCGGACCTGCTGCCGGTCGAGGACATGGAGAGCAGACTGAACGACCTCATGAGTGAGAGCCACTTGGGCGTCGTCACCTCCGCGGCCAGTTTGCTGCAGACGGCTCTTTCGCTGCACCCGACGGCCTTCCGCTCCCTCGTGGAGCCCTGCATCCAGAGGCTCAACGCTCTGGTGACGCACAAGAACTGCCCGCGAGACTACATGTACTACAACACCCCGTGTCCATGGCTGCAAGTCAAACTGCTCCGCATCCTGCAGCAATTCCATGCCAACGGGGCACTGGATGCCGACTCGGCCGACGGCAGACTCAACACCATGTTGAATGAGACGCTGAACCGTGTCCTGGCACGCACTCCTCCCGGCAAGAGTGCCAAGAACAACGCAGCGTACGCCGTGCTGATCGAGGCCGTGAACCTGGTCATTGCGCGGGGCAAGCCTGGCGGAGACGCGGACAGCCCCGCGTACAAGCTGCGCGAGCAGGCTGTGGCCTTGCTGGCTCGCTTCATCTCCGTCACGGAGCCCAACATCCGCTACGTCGGACTCGACTCCATGTACCGAATGGTTCGGCTGGATGGAGATGGCACCAGTGTGAAGCAGCACCAGGAGACTGTTCTCTTCTCGCTCAAGGACGCCGATCCGTCCGTGCGGCGCCGTGCTCTAGACTTGCTGTTCGCCATGTGCGACTCGAGTAATGCCCAAGAGATCGTGGGTGAGCTCGTCAACTACCTGGCCATCGCAGAGCGCAACGTGAGCACTGTCCCGACCACTGGGCCCGTCAGTGGCATCCGCGAGGAAATCGTGCTGAAGGCGGCCATTCTGGCCGAGAAGTACGCGCGCGACTTGCGTTGGTACGTGGACACGGTGCTGCAGCTATTGACCATTGCCGGTAGTGAGGTTCCCGACGCAGTATGGCACCGTGTCGTTCAGATCGTGACGAACCGCGAGGAGCTGCAGCGGTATGCTGCTGAACAAATGTTCAAGGCCATGGAGCCGCGCTACGTGGATGAAACGACGACCAAGTTTGGTGCCTATGTGCTGGGCGAATTCGGGTATTTGCTGTGTGATGACGCCTCGATGAGCGGCACGCGCCAGTTCGAGGTGCTCCACCAGCACTACGTTGACTCCAGCGTGCCTACAAAGGGAGTTCTGCTGACGGCTTTCGTCAAGATGGACAACCTATACGAAGAACTGCGCACGACAGTTCACAGCGTACTCGCGAAGGCTGCCAGCAATATGAACCTGGAGATCCAGCAGCGTGCCTGTGAGTACTTGGCTCTGCGTCAGCTTTGTCAGAGCTCTCCGAACGGCGAGGAGGTGCTTCGTGCGGTCTTGGAGCCTATGCCGGTGTTCCCGGAGAACCGTGAGTCCGGACTCATTGTTCGTCTTCGCAACCAACAGAAGGCTGCTGCTGGCGAAGGCTCCGTACTACCCGAGGAGGGAGCAACTTCCTCCCGTGCGCATGCACGAGTGAGTGAGCAGCAGCCTGTGGCGTCACAAGCTGTCGACTTGCTGTCTTTGGATGAACCGGTGGCCCCCAAAACTCCATCAGCGTTTGGAATGGGAGCAGGTCCGGAGGCTATCCGTGGCCCGAACCCAGCGTCGGCAGACCTAGGCGATATCTTCGGCGGTGGTGGCTCAAGCAGTGGCAAACCCATTGGGTTGGACGCGTCACTGACACCGCAGATCGCCGTTTGGGCTCGAAACCTAATGCTGAATCCTCAGGGTGTACTGGTCGAGAACGACGTGCTGCAGGTTGGTTCCAAGCACGAGTATCGCGGCTCTCAAGGCCGAATCAACCTCTTCTTCGGCAACAAGACCACAGACACGCTCAACCACTTCTCGGTGCAGCTCGAGACAGGCAACTTCTTCCGTGTCCAGACCGAGGACATGCCGCCGCAGCTCGCAGGGAAACAGCAGGCCAAGCAGCAGATCATGATCGAAGCCATGGCCCCATTCTCAGAGCCTCCAACGATGACGGTTAGTTTCTCGCGCAATGGAACAAACTACGCGTACCGAGTGGCGCTACCGTGCCAGGCGACGAGCTTCATGGACCCAGTCGCAGTAAACGAAGAGGCCTTCCTCCAGCGGTGGAATGCTCTGGAAGGGCAGGATCGCGAGCAGCAGGAGGTGGTGCCGGCGGCCAGCAAGTTGGATCTCGCTCAGGCACGCGAGTGGCTCAGCACGAACCTGAAGTTCGCCATGGTCGACGGCTTGGACTCCCAGGCGAGTGGAAGTCTGTCGGGAGCCGCGACGTATCGCACTGGAGCAGTGGGTCCCAATGGCGACAAGCTGTCGGTCGGCTGCCTTGTGCGCCTGGAAGCTAGCGATGGCAACGCCTACCGCATCCGGGTTCGTGCGGTGCATCGCGACGTGAGCGTAGCGACCAAGAACTGCCTCAAGATGCTGCTTCAAGGGTAGAGTAGTAAGTAGTAACCTGCAGTCGCCCATACGCGCAACGATCTATGAACCCCCCATCCGTGTAGTTCGCATAGGAAGGTTACCAACAGGACGTAGCTTTCGAGCGTTCTTGGCGTGCTTCTCCAGTTGTCGTCAATCTGCCGGTAGTAATGCGGAAAAAGCTTCACTCGGACAAGTGTGCAACGTCGACCCCGGGGCCACAGCTCAACTCGAGTTGCCACTCTTCCACGGTGGTCAGCAAAAGTCTAGCCGAACAGATCGACTGGACAAGGCAACTCGGCCGACGTCTACATGGTGCAACCTAAAAATTTTAAATTGTCGGGAGCATCGCTGCTTGCTTCCAACATGGCGTTGGCGGGGTGGATCCCTGTGTGTATCACGCTCCGGTTTGGGATGGGGACTACCGGCGTCCCGCCCGTCCGAGTCAGTTCCAATGGAGCTTCTCCTTGACCTACTTTGGACCATATCGGTCCGACATTGCTCGAAGTTCGAGCCACGACTTGAATTCTTCGTGTCTACGAGATCTCCCAGCCGAAACCCAAGCACGCTCGTCAACAAGTCCGAGCGAAATCGATGGTTTCAGGCTGAGACTGTCGAGTCTGGATAGACGCGTGCTGGGACCCGCGTCAAGGCTCGACATCCACGAAACTCATCCAGATCGGAACCAGGCCGCACGGAGTAGAGATCGCGTCGGGAACTCGCTCAAACTACAACATGTCGAGGCCCAGCTGGTCTACTGAACAAGGCTTTTGTATGGGCCTCTTGTATCCGTGCATAAGAGAGGAGAGAGACATCATGATGTACCAGCCACCAGCCGGCTTTCCCGCTGTCATTCTAGCGCATGAAAAGAGACGCCAGTCTCCGTTGCTCCGCCCGAGGCACCACGCGTAACTTGCAGCTGCTGCGTCGCCCCAAGACGGACTTGATACGCACGGTGCAAGCTGTTTGTCTTCTGCGAGCTGCTGGCGGACTGGACATTGTGGTCATCAGAGCACGCCCCCCCTCCCCCTAGCACTGCACAGTTTGATCGGCGTCAAGGCGCCGCCGACACGTCAACTGAACTAACTGTATAGGCAGCTAGTACATTCCCCGAGAGCTACCGCAGAGCTCTCGACCAAAGCACAGACCCCCATGAAGCGGTCGCTCACGCTCACGCTCGCGCTTCTGCTGCTGGTGACGCATGCGGCGGCAGTGGCGGCGCAGACAGGAGACGCGATGCCGGCAGACGCAGCAGGTTCAAAAGTTGGAGTGACTGATGCTGCTTCGAGACCGGCGACGGTAATGCCCGCCGGAGGAAGCGGTGCCGGCTCGTCGCCGGCAAATGCGCCGGCTAATGTGCCAGCGACCGAATCGCCGGCGACTACAAACCCGTCAACGACGAGTCCGACAGCGACAGAACCCCCGGCAAACCCATCGACGACGGCGCCAGCTAACACGGGTGCCGCATCGGAAACACCAGCCCCGACGACACAAGCGCCGACAGCGGCCCCAGCGACGGAAGCACCGGCAGCGGCCCCAGTGACGGAAGCGCCGACGGCAGCTCCAGCAAGCACGACGGCGGCACCGGGGACAGACGCGCCTTCCTCAGATCGAGAAACAGTGACACCGGCACCAGCTCCAGCAACAGAGGCGCCTACAACGGCGCCTACACCGGCACCGACGCCTGCTCCGACACCGGCACCGACACCGGCACCGACACCGGCACCGACGCCTGCCCCAACACCTGCTCCGACACCGGCTCCGACACCAGCTCCGACACCGGCTCCGACACCAGCTCCGACACCGGCACCGACACCAGCTCCGACACCAGCTCCGACACCGGCTCCGACACCAGCTCCGACACCAGCTCCGACACCAGCTCCAACACCGGCTCCGACACCAGCTCCGACACCGACACCTGGAACCCCTCAACCAGCAGCGTCTTCTTCCAGCACTTCAGGTTCATCGACAGGATCTTCGGACTCGACCTCGACCAGCAAGTCTTCAAGTTCGACCAAGTCTTCAAGTGACGGCAGTGCAGACAAGTCGACCGATGGCAGTGCGTGGAAATCGGGAGAACTTCCGCTCTCTCCGATCAAGTCGGACAACAGCAACACCAATGCCAACGCCGAGTCGAACGAGCAGAGTGACAAGTCTGGCCCGACCAACGCCTCCACGTCCTCCGGAAAGCCCGAGTCTTTCGGCGGCTGGAAACTCGGATTGGTCGTTGTCGGTGTCGTGGGCGCTGTGATAGCCGCCGTCTTCTTCGTCCACATGCATCACGTACGCACGGCCGCGGCCAACAAGCGGTCCCGTGGCAGTTCAGAGCAACGCGCGCTGGACTCGTTCTTCCACCAGAACCGCGTGACGGTGCCGCGCGAGACCGGAGTGTCTTCAGGCAATTTCGTCTCAGATCCGCTCACGCCGCGGGACGAGATCGCTCTGACCATGCCGTCCAACAACCACAAGGCAGACGTCGTCACCGGCTCAGCCGCTATGGCGTTCAACAACATGACTCGGCCTGGCAGCGGTGCAAGCATCGAGTCGCCGACAGAAAGCTACCACGACAACGAATACGATTCGTTCAGTGGCAGACACAACGCGCCGTCAATGGGGTCGGTTGCGTCCTCAAGCGCGTACAGGACCAACTCGGAGTTCTCCGAGAGCAGCTCTCTCGGAAGCATTGCGCCGTCGGCCACGTCCAGCCAACGATCCGCACACCTACCAGGGTTCCCGACACGCCTCGAGACGGTCGCAGCCTCGCAGATTCGGTCCTCGAACCGCAGTACGTCGATCGGAGACGTGCGAGACACTCACCGCTCGGACCGGTCCAGCAGCGACTTCTCCGTCTTCAACGCGTCCGTGGACGAAGAGTTCTACCGCATGAGCACGCAGCTGATCGACGTGTCGGCGCTGCCGGTCGTCACTTCAGAGCCGCGCGACAGCGGCGACAGCTACCGCGACAGCCGCATGAGCGACGCGCTCAGCGAGTTCAGCGTGGACGACAGCTACACGTCGGAGCGCAGCACGGACAACAACAGCTACATCTCGGACCGCCGGACGGACAACAGCTTCGCCACGAACCCCAGCGTGGACGACGGCTACGGCACCGAGGGCAGCTTCGTCATGCGCGCTACGCAGGACACGGACACGGACGACGACTTCTTCCGCCGCGACTCGGACTCGGTCGTGTTCCGCTCGTCCAAGGACTCGGAGCTCAGCGAAGGCGAGATCTAAAGTGTATGTGCCCCCTAGTCAACTAGTCGTTGTGCCTAACTTAAAGAGAGACCACCCACCCTACTGTTCTACACCAGCCCTCCCTCTCCTCTCTCTCTGCACCTGGTCAACACACTCACACACACTCTGGAAGAAGACGACGTCAGCAGTATAAAGAGTCTCTCTCAGCATTTATCCTCCTTCCTACTGCCCCTCTCTCTGCTCTGTCTAGGCCTCGGCCTCCGCCACGTGCTCAGCGGCCGCCGCCGCGTCGATGGCGGCCAGCGCCTCGCGCACGCGGTCGCGCGTCTTGAGGCCCTTGACGCCCAGGTCGCGCTCGTCCTTGATGCTCAGCAGGTAGTTGTCCAGGCCGCCGCACTTGTCCACGCAGCGCAGCGTGTGCGTGGTCAAGTTGAGTCCCACCTTCTCGTCCAGCGCCTCCGAGTACAGCGACTTCCACTGGTGGTTCACCTTCCAGGCGCGGCGCGTGCGGCGCTTGGAGAACGACACGTTGTTGCCGAACGACTTGTCACGCCCGGCGAAGAGACCGCGCTGGGCGCGTCCGGACACGTGCTGGCGCTTGGCCGCGCGCGTGAAGGCCTCGAGGAAGTGCATCGAGGTGGACGCCATAGTGTCGTCGATGTCGGGATCGGCCGAATTGTGTGGTGGGTGCAGATTGGGAGGACTTGAGTGACGAAAGGACTTTATTTTCAAGGACTATATTTTGGTCTCTCGGCTACAGGACTAAATTGGGTCGAATTCTCTGAAATTTATTTCAGAGCAAAGACACGATCCCACTGACCGTCGCTTTTTCCTTTTAAGGAAAAAGCGACGGTATACTGTATAGGTAATTTATCCTGGGATACCGGTAGGAGCGAAGTGCCAACGAGGATTAATCCTGGTAGTGCAACGGGTACGTTGTACGGACAGCCCTCAGGCCCTGGTCCAGGCTGCGGTGAGGGGATTAATTCAAATATGTGGACCACAAAAGCGTAACTAAGTGGATCAATACAATTATCAAGAGTAATATCTTATAAAAACACGTTTTGATATCTAATTCAGTAGGTTATTTGTTGTCAAGGCTACGAAGATATAAGATTGAAGAGTTCGGAGAGAGATTGATAGCTGTTAAATACGGTTCTTAACGGCCCGTTAAATATTCGGGTGTAAATGCAGCCCTTCAGTGTCTTGCGTGGCGAAATGTGGGATCACACGAGGCTCACCGAGCCCATGGCGTTAGAGGTGCGACGTGATTTAGACTTAACAATGGCGCACTATATTCTAGCGGAGAGATTAATTAAATACATTTACTGCTAGAAAAGCACGCTGGTGCTGTACCTTGCGCACGGCGTAAGGTTCAAAATGTACGTGGTGCCGTGCCTAGTATAGATGCCAGCGAGAGCATCAAGCCGACCTTGTTCGAAGTAGCGGGCGGCGAAGACGATTGCGTGCAGTCGTGAGCCGTGAGTCTTGCCCGGTATAGCTACCTCAAGCCGACCTTGTTCGAAGTAGCGGGCGCCGTAGATGATCGCTGAGCCGTGAGTCTAGCTGTTTCGGCACCACAGCAGCCGAGATTGAACCGTGGGTACGGGGGGGCTGCTGCGGCGACCGAAAAAGCTAGACTGGTGGCAGCGGTGGTGGCCAAGCCTGCTCGCTAGATTGATTGATAGTGCTTTGATTGATATTTGACCTTTCTGGCTCAGAATTCCGGGAACCCCCTACGGATAGTCACTGAGGAGTCTGGCCTTCTAGCCAGCCTCCAAAATGCGACGAGTGTCATCATACTTAACCACGCCCTTCTCGCAGAACACGTCCGTGAGCTCGGGCGATATGGCGCCGTCCTCCTTGGCCTGCACGTGCGCCGGGGTCTGCTTGTTCACGATGTCATCGGGGGCAGCAGTCATTCCCTCTGGAACCGAGTGGCCGCCCAGGCAGTTGGACACAATCTCGACGGCGACGCACTTGAAGAGTCGGGACCCAGGGGTATAATAAGCTTACGTGTATTAGTGGCACAGGCATGCCGCGGAACAACCCACCGATTTCCTAGGAATTCTTCTTTGGGGAGTGTTCCCGGAATACCGAGCCAAAAGGTCATTTTTATTCAACGCACTATCAATCAATCTAGCGAACAGACTTCGGCCGCCACCACCCTCAGTCTTGCTTTTTCGGTCGACGCAGCATCCCCCCCCCCGTACTCACGGCAAAACCTTCGCTGTTGTGGCACCGAAGAAGCAAGACTCACCTCGGTGGAACCAGATACACGCAGCTACTCTCTACTATCTACACCCAGGGATGCCCAAAAATAAATATGGCTGAAAATATATGTGTATTTTCGGTATAAATACTTTATTTTCGGTCTGACCAAATCTCAATCCGAAATTTATGTACACAACTCTAAATTTCGGATATCTATTGCTACAACAACCAACTTACTGGACCCGTTGTGGCCACCCGTCTAACCTCTGCCGCTCGATGGGACTGTCACTCACTTTTCAATAAGCATTCAGTCCTGCAAACGACCCCGACACCGCTCCCCCCTCCCCCCAATGTCCGACAACCTCCTCACTGCTCCTCCTCAGAGGCCCACCGCCTTCTCGCCCAAGCAAATATCGTGCTTCTACTTCAAGCCCTGCTTGGACGAGCAGGGAGACCCCACGGGGTACTACAGGTGCAAGACGTGTGGTAAGTGCCGCAAGCACACGCCCAAGACGGGCTACACGAATCTAGTGTCTCACGTCAGGACGGCCCTCCCGGGCTTCGAGACCGACATGCGTGACGCTAGTGTTGCCGCGACCGGGACGCTGCTGCCATGGGTGAGCCAGAAGGCCTCCAACCGGTGTGCGTGGCTGCGGTGGGTCGTCACGGGCAGCCTACCGCTTTCCTTCTGCGAGTCGAAGGAAACACGCCTGTAAGTAATTTTGTGTCTATTCCTGGGTCTTATGCTTTCTCTAATTTTGTGTCATATGGTTAGGTATACCAAGCTCAGCCCCATCTCCGTGGCCACAAACATGTATTTTGCTGCTCCTGTAGCAATAGTAATATATCGAATAATGGGCATCCCTGACTACGCCTCACTACTAGTTGACAACCTCAAGCCACGTCAGCCTAATGCTTCCGTAGGCACTGAAGCGGTATGCGTATATATTTTTACTTGAGGCATCCATCGCATCTTTAGCAGTGCTACATGTACTAGCATACAACATATTAGAACTTTTGCTTGGGTCTATATTGCATTGCACCACAAAACCTACACGCAAGACAGAGGTTCAAACTTCAAATCCAGGCCCGGCATCGTCGTACTTAACGTTTTCCTGTTATCTCTGGAATCGTATACCCTACTCAAATAGCTGGCAGTTCAACGCGAAAGCCTCTATTTTTCCGTAGATTTTGAGAAAGCATGCGGTTTTTGATAATATTAAGCTATTTAACTCGAAGTTTGTATACTTTTGTTTCGTGTGTACCCCACAGATACCCAAAGCGAATTAATCCCGGGTGGGCTGTACGTACTCCGTAAACGAAGCACTACCAGGATAATTGCTACATGTAGTCTATCTAACGTCGAAATTCAAAAATCCTATCCCAGCCTTCGCGAAGCACTAGTGTAATGTTTTGTTGATACTATTATTAATAAGAGTCTTGACTAACAGTAAATGCAAGCGAAAAGGAATTGTCAGTCTACTGAAGTTGATACCCCAATTATCTTATATATTACGTGCGTGTTGCCTGTGTCGTCGCCCTCCCGTATAAGTGCGAAATTGTAGTAGACATGCGGGTTGCGCGAAGGTAGTACCATATCTCAAACAGATTCGAACTGGAGGCCCAAGCGCCGACTGAGGCCACAACGGCGCCGATCAAGGCAAAATCTTGTTGCTGTTGATCATGCTGAGAGCTGGTATTGATAACGCTAGTACGTTAACTAGGGCCCCGCGAAGGCTGGGATATCCGTGGGGGACATATTTCGGGGCGAGGGCCCCACATACAAATCCAAGTCATTAAGGAAAAATAGGCTCATGCGCAATCATTCAATAGCTCCAAACCGACTCTTTTAACGCTGTCATATGTACCGTATTCTGAAAGGCGGGAAATGCCTCTTTCCAACATGCCATTGCGCGCGCTTCTACGACCTCATTGACCAACACAACGACACCACCAAGGACCCCTTTTGGAACGCCCTCAGCGTCACCTCCGCTGCGCAGTCAGACCACAGTCACAGCCCACCCGGCCACGCTCGCGTTGCTCCCTGTCGTGTACTTCGGTGACGAAGAAGAAGGAACCGAACAAGCGCAAGGAGGTCTCCGTCAGCACCTGGACAGCTGCGCTCGCCGCTGTTAGCGCCGGTATGCCGCTCCGAAAGGTAGCTGCGGCCTACAAGGTCTCGTGCGACTACGTTACAAAGGCATTGTGCCTATTGATGCACGTACCGGACCTCAGCTCATGTGCATTTCTGAAGGCGGCGACAAAGGGCTACTCGAGATAATACATTATCGCGCTCTACATGGAATGTGCATTGATTTCGAAGAGCTGCAATGCATGTTGCACCAAGTAGCAGAGGAGACCAGTACGCGTCCATTAGGCGACGATTTTCCGAACAGCAAATTCGTCACGCGATGGATAGCAAAACACCCGGAGATATCTGTTCGACGCTCGCAATTCCTGGACGTAAAACGAGCGGAAAGTTCGTCGTCCGATGCGGTCATGAGGTACTACAATAATTTGAAGGATGTTTTGACGAAACTCAATATTGTGGATAAACCTGAGCGCATTTAGAATTGTGATGAAACTGGGATCTGCCCTCAAGGCCATGGTGGTGCACGCGTTATTTGTCCGAAAGGACTTCGAGCCAATGTACAGGCAGCTAGTGACCGAGAAAACACTAGCATCATGGGTTGCATCAGTGCATCGGGTGCCCGAATGGCGCCCATGTATATTTTCAAAGGCAACTACCGAACGGCAAGTTGGATGAAAGGAACAGAGGACGTCGCGCGGTGTGCAAGGAGCGAGAGCTCAAACATTAACGGAAAGCTCTTCTTGCATTGATTCAAGTGGTTCGTGGAGCTCCTTCCTCCGGAGCGGCCGCAGCTGTTGCTAAATGAGAGGTACTTAACAACTGCAAGCTGAATATGCGCAAAATTTGCGCATATTCAGCTTGCAGTTGTTAAGTACCTCTCATTTTCTCCAGCCATTGGACGTGTCGGTTTTTGGCCCATTCAAGAGTGGTTATCTTAAAGCGTTGAGGCGATTCCCTGCTAACAATGCGAACAAGATGCCAACTAAAGACGATATCGCTGGACTTGCACGTTATCCATTGATCGACGCATGCTGCCCTAAAAATGCAAAAAAAGGATTTAAGAAGACTGGTATATTTCCACTATCTTTGGACGCAATGACGAAAGGAATTATCGGCAACGCTCCTGCTGTGTCGAGAGATTCACTTCCTCATCTCTCATTGATACTCGGCCAGATTGTTCCCCCTCCGTCCCTGTTGAACGTGCCAGAGCGGCAAAACGAGTTCTCCGTGAGCTGAACTTAGATGTGGACGCGCTCAATGTGGTCAATCTGCTGCGTACCTCGGCAGTTGCTCCAATCCCACAGAAGCGAAAAAGGGGAGAGTGGGTGGACGAGAACTATTCTGACGGTGCTTTGCTGAGCTACGACATGATGGTTGCCGCTGTCAAAGCCAAAGCTGATGCCAAAGCTCAGAAAGAGGCCAACAAGAAGTCTGCTCCCTGCGAGAAGGTTGCGCGAGAACTGATGAACCTGCACGACAAAACATCAGCATCAGACAGTGAAAACGAAGCGTGTGCTTCTGCGAGTGGCGAATCAGATGGCGAGAGAGGAACGAGGCGCTGTGCGCACGAAGAGAAGACCACGGGAGTGCCCAAGCTGCCTCACAAGCGCGCAAATGTGTCCAGCTCGGCTACGCGAGAGCAGGATATAGTGGTGTCAATGGTTATATGAGCGTACTTAGTAGGGGGTATGCGGTATCCTATAGCTAAGACACATGCCCCGAAATGTGTACAGAGGCCTACCACATACATACAAAAATCAATATAGTTGAAATCTGCCCCGAAATACGTCTCACACGGTGTGGTCACCTGCTTGTGATCGAAAGAAAGCAAAATGTATTGTGAGAGACTTAAACCACTTGCTGCTGCTTAGTCTGGCTTGCTGCACCAAGCCACGAGTTCGTACAGCTTCTAGAACCCAAGTTCTAGAAGCTCGAAGCACCAAGTTGGGCTTTGCCCTACTTCCTACGATATGCATCGCGACGGACACGAGACCAACCAGATCGGCTACACTGCCCCCTAGAGTCCGTCGCACTTCAACATGTAAATTCTGTTTCCCGCTACGCTTCGCTGACTTGGCCTCGAAACTCTTCGTCTTGCTTTTTTTCTGCGTAGTTCGCCACTAGGACTGGAACGTCGTGCACCATGTTCGCAAGAGGCTCCCATGAGTCCTCAATCTCTTGTAGTCCGCGCCACGATACGAGTAGCTCCCACTGTTTAGTTATGGGGTTGAAACGGTGCTCGCAGATACGATCGACTCCCAAAACGATACCTTGCTTGGCAACGTGCTCTAAGATCTCTTTGTCCACCTCCAGGCTAGCATCATCATAGAATTTGAGTCTCGATCCATGCACTTCGAAATCATCCCCCGTAATCAAATGTTCGATGACGAACGAGTACTCGCGAGCCTCGGTCACCCGGTAGGGCCCTACCCAACGAACCATCAACTTATTGCCTCGCAGTCGCTCGTCAACGCGAGACCACAACACGAAGTCTCCTACAGTGAAGTTTTCGAGCTTTCCCTCCTTCGCCATCTTCTGGTAGAGCCGAGTTCTTTCCTTGCGCTCAACAACTTCTTCATGCATGAGTCGGAGACTTTCTCGAAGGTGGTGGAGTTCTTCTTCGACGGCGTCCATTTTATGGTCATCAGCTTGTTCTTGGCGTGAGGTAGAAGCACAGCGTCCAGCTGCGTCGGCACTGCTAGCCCCGTAAAAAGCTCAACTGGTGCTTTGCCCCCGAGGGACTGCACTGGCGTTTGATTTAGGTTAGCTTGCACGAGTGGAAGTAGGTACTCCCAGCTCTTCGTATCAAGCTGGTGCTCCAGCAACAACACCCGCATGACCTGAAGCACGTCCCTGTTGATGCACTTCACGGTCCCGTTCACCCACGGAGTGTAGACTGGCACAAAGGTGTGGACGGCCTTCAACCGGTCACGCAATTTCTCCATGAGCTTGTTCTTGAAGTGAGGTCCCTTGTCGGAAGTCCACATCGATGGTAAGCCGAAGCGCTTTGCCCAATCAAGCACTGCAGTCACCGTAACGGTGCTAGTTGGGACATCACACGGAACCAATTCGCAGTAGTGCGTCAAGTCATCCTTGAGCACCAAGACATAGCACGTGTCCCTGTTTGATTATCCCATGAACAGAAAATCAAAATGCAACACTTCGTTTCGGGCCGCAGGTTCACGCTGGTCACTCCATGGCCGTTGAATTAGTTGGCTGCCCTTAACGTGCTTGCAGAGCAAACATTTCGCCACGAAGTCTTTGACAATCTTGCACAACGACTTGATGTGGTAGTGCTGTTGCAACTGCCGCTGCATCACGTCAGCACCACGATGAGCGCTAAGCCCGCAATGCGCCACAATAAGAGTGCGAGCATGAAGCTCCTCGGCTTGCGTGGGAATCCACACCTTCCCCTCCACCAGAAGGAAACCAGAGTCCGACTCCACGCTGGTCGGTGGCGCTGACCGGCGATATCGGCGCTGCGCATCTCGCACTTGCTCCGGAGTTGGCCAGACGAAAGCGTCATCCATCAGTGGACGCAATCGAGAGAGGGCACTGGACGATCGAGTGCGAACTGCCTTGGCAGCTACCGGAGAGGTGCCAACCACCGCGAGACCAAATCCGCCCACACACTGTCAGATCCTTTCACATGTTCAATCTCGTAGCGATAGTCCGAAAGCATAAGCGCCCAGCGTTGAAGCTTGCCCCGAAAGTGCTTGCGAATCTCCGAGCTAGGACAGAAAATCTGGATTAAATTTGCGTGATCGCAAAAAAGCTTAAACCCATTCGAGCAATGTAGCAAATAATCGAGGTCCTTTGCAGCTCGCACTATCGGATATCCTTCCTTTTCTGCAATCGACCAGTCAAGCTGTGCTCCCTTAAACATGCCTCCCTTGCAGAGCACTAGTGCATGCGCCTGTTCCGTGAGGAGCTTCGAGTCATCCCAGGTGTCAACTTGCGAAACGATCAGTGACCATCCTCGATCGGAAGCGTCCGTCGTCACACAAATTGTAGCCGTCTCGCTCGGAAAAACCAACTTCGTCGACCGAGCGATACAACTCAGGAAATCGCGATACTGCTGCTCCTCACCCAGTGTCCAAGATAAGCCTAAGCTTTCCGCGAAGCGCTGCTTGCGACTGTGCCCAGCGAATGCAGCTTCAAGTTTGTCCTGCAGCGGGGCTGCACACTGAGCGAAATCGACGATTGACTCGCGTAACCAGTTCGCAGCACACAATATTTTCTGCAAGTCCGCCACTGTAGCCGGAAGCAGCAGTGAG
Organism: Phytophthora fragariae; assembly: GCA_009729435.1. NCBI lineage: Eukaryota > Oomycota > Peronosporomycetes > Peronosporales > Peronosporaceae > Phytophthora > Phytophthora fragariae. The sequence goes on along the minus strand of QQOI01000005.1, from coordinate 2,761,736 downwards.
CTCAGTGCTGCAACACGCTCAGGGTCGTGACGCACACCTTCACCGTCGATAATGCGTCCGCACCAGGAGATCTCCCGGGCGTACAAGCAGCTCTTCTTTGCATTCAATTTCAGTCCATATTCGTGAATACGCGAGAAGAACTTACGAAGCACGGCGATAAACTCCTCGGCAGTCTTCGCAAATACAACGATGTCATCCACCCAAATAAGCACGTTCTCGTAAAGCATGTCGCGGAATGCTTCTTGCATTTGATTCTGAAAATGAATCGGAGAATCCGTCGCACCTTGAGGTACCCGAGTAGGCGTGTATACCGTGTCATTCGTAATAAAGCTGAAGAATTCTCGGCAATCCGGATGCAGCAGAAGCTGCCAGAACCCCTTGAAAAGATCAAACGTGGCAAAGAAATATGCCCCCTTGACCTTCGCGATCACTACGAGTAGGTTTGGCATTGCTCCGGCTATCGGAATGGTTCTCTTGTTAATGGGTCGGTAATCATTTGCACACCGATACTCTTCAACGGGACCCTTCTTGCGCACTGAGACGGCTGCGCATGCCCACCGACTCTGGTTGTTCCGATACACGAGCTCAAACTTCTCCAGCTGCTTGCCATACTCACTCAGGAACTTCGTCTTAGCTGCAGAATACTGTCGAGGCTTCGTGCGATACGGGACCGAGCCATCCATCAAAACTACTCAAAGTGGCTCAAGCTTAGCTGGTGGATCAGCGCCCAGCTTTGTTCGCCAGATACCCGTCTTCGTCTTCACCGCCTCACGCAGCTCCTGGACAAATTCCTGCGGAAAACCTTCCTTGATAGCATCCGCCAACATCAAATCAAGACGCTCCAAAATCTCATCCTCGCTGGTCGTACCCACAAGGTCTTCTTCCTCGATGTTGTCTTCATCCTCCTCTGGGTCCGCCTTATCCGCTAGCTGTTCCAGCAATTGATCAACATTAATGCCGAGAGATTTCAGAGTCTCATCACCAATGAGTACTTCATCAGCATCACCGTCCATAACTATGCAAGTCACGCGCCCTAGTCGGACTGTTCCGGCAGCCGTCAGTAGCTGCACATCGATGTCACATTGTTCGGTGCACTTAACAGGCCGTCGGCGACTTCCACCTCGACGGGTGTAGCCATCTTCTCCACCACGACAGTACCATCCAGCTTCACCAGTTCGTTCGCAATACGCCGAGTCACTACATTACAGTCCGCACCGGTGTCCACCCGAAATGGAACCTCCAGTACGCCATTCAGAATGGCTGATCGCTCTCCAGGCGCCACCATAGACCTGACAGCCTTTGCTCGCAGCTTCTGGCTCTTCATGTCGTTCACGCGCTTCAGGGCGTCCTATTTGTCGGCTTCGCTGGCTGAAGGGCAGTGTCTTACCCAATGTGCACCGCCACATACCAAACAGCCGTCTCGGGGTGGCGCGTGAGACGGAGCAGCGCCTTTCTTGCTTGTCTTGCCATGCTGTCCGCCCTCGTGATGCTTCACACGCTGCTCGCTGGCCGGCTTTGCAGTCGTAGCTCGCTTTGTATTCATGTCGGCACTCTTGCTCGTAACGTAGTTCTTGTTCTGGCTGCGGGCCTTCTCGCCTTGGTTCAGTTCTTGTGCAAGAATGTGGTAATGCTGCTGCTCTCGGGCACGATCGACGAGTGCCTCGTAAAGTGTGATGTCATCCCTTTTCAGCACTGGCTTGGCGATAGCCAAGCGCTCCATTTCAAGTCTAAGCATCTCCGGTGCAATGTTCTTCATGAGCAGTTTACATCGCAATTTCATGCGATCACTGTAGTTAGCGTCATCTTCACGCCCGCTGCCCAGAATACCACCAAGGCCATGTTCCTCCGCAATCTGATCGAACAGCACGAAGTAGTTCAGCACGCGAGCTTCGGTATCTTCAATCTTGAGGTCCATCTTCAGTTGGTCCTTGAAGAGCTGGTCCATGTCTGGGATGTGGCTGTTTTGCAACGATGAACCGCGGCGTGTTATCGCGAGACAGAGATCTTCATCGGTCACATCGGGCGCAGGCTTCTTCAGAACGAATCGGGCCAGGTGATCCAGGATTCGCGGCTCCATCGAGTTACGAATCGACGTCACTACATGCTCGTACTGCTCGCCAGTGACTGTGCAGCGATTGCGGATCTTGGATTCGTACTGACGCCGCTGTCGCACCCATGAGATCAACGACGACTGGTCCCATGCGCTAAGCTTCGGTGGCTGAACAACCTCGAAAACCGGCTGCAGCACGGTCATCTCCACGTCTCCGTCGGCATCGGTCGCCATGGTGCTTGTCTTTTGGCTGCACGCCGGGTCGACTTGTTCTTACAGCGGTCGGCCCGCTTCTTCGCTTTGCCGCGGCTTGAGGTGCGTCCAAAAAGTATACTTTGTGGTCACCTGCTTGTGATCGAAAGAAAGCAAAATGTATTGTGAGAGACTTAAACCACTTGCTGCTGCTTAGTCTGGCTTACTGCACCAAGCCACGAGTTCGTACAGCTTCTAGAACCCAAGTTCTAGAAGCTCGAAGCACCAAGTTGGGCTTTGCCCTACTTCCTACGATATGCATCGCGACGGACACGAGACCAGCCAGATCGGCTACACACGGATAGGAGCATTGATTTACGACAATCGAGATACTAGCGGTTATTTGGAGGAAGAATGGGGAGCATCTACTGCGCCTGCTTCGCAGCCGCAGCAGCTGCCCGCTATTCTTCCCGAAAGCAACGTAGTGCTGAGAGCCCAGCCTTCACAGGATTATTGCGTGGAGTGAGCGCGCTGTCTGATCCGGTATACCGGTACTGTCGGTTCGGTAGAGTTGAATAGTCTGTCAAACCGATGCGTTTGGACTGAATGATGGAATCGCAATTGAGAAGGATCGCAGGCAGCTATCCCAGTAAAATACAAACTTCAAGTAAATCCACCTATTCGTATCTGCTTGGAGAGAACACTGCTTTCCACTAGATAATATATATTGGTTTAGCAGGCCTAAATGGTATGTTGCATTTGGAATTGGCATCATGCACATGACGTAACTACTTCAAAGTATTATATGCTACACTGTACATAGTATGTCGCGTGCAGATACTGTGGCTGCGAAGCAGGCGCAGGAGATGCACAATTTCGTACATTACGATAACGTTATTCCGTAGGCGGCCGTCATAACCGCTAAAAATAAAAATAAAATAACGTTATGCCGTGCGACCAGCTCTACCAGCCCATACCTCTAGTTAGCCTTTCAAGTAGTTTACGTCTTCACGAGCCCTGTGCATTTGGCACCTTGAGCACGCTTGCGACGACTGCCGCGCCATCTCTACCTTTTTAAACATTACTGTTAAAACTCAGTTTTGGCTGGTCAAACTTAAGCTTTATTTATCTCTTAATGACCTCTAATAGACTAGTGCTCAGTCGTTGGCAAAAGGAGAAGTGAGCTCTCTCCGAATGCCGTCAAACATCATCGCACGAGCGGTCGCCAACACGGCCCCCCCTGATTGGCTAGTTATGTAGTCCTATGATTAGCTCTCCTTAACCAATGGGAGAGCGCCTTAATGCCAGCGGGTACACTTTACCCTCAAGCCTTTACAGAGCCTTTACGGTCTCTCAGGAACCTCATTCTAACACTCCCACTAAGTGTTCACCGCTGGTAGTACGCTTTTCACACCTATCTTATCTCTCAACAATGTAAATTGTTTATTAGGAAGGGCCTTAGTCAAAATGTCTGCTGCCATACTAGCTGTTGGGCAGTACTCAATTATCAGACGGCCTTCGTATACTAAGTCTCGTGTGAACAAATACTTTATCTCAATGTGCTTACTAGCCTTGTGGTTGCCTGGGTTCTTTGTAAAACTGATAGCAGACCTGCTATCACACCAGACTTGCACAGGTTTCGCTTGAGGAACCCCCATTTCCGATAGCAAGTGCCACAACCATTCGCTTTCCTTTGCACCTTCGCTCAATGCGATAAGCTCTGCTTCTGCAGTTGATAGGGAAACACATCCTTGCTTACTACTGCACCAAGATATACTGCAGCTAGCCATCTTAATCGCATATCCCGTGATTGATTTACGTTCTTTTGATTGACACGCGAAGCTTGCGTCTGTGTACACCTCATACGTTACGTCCTTTGACTTTCCGTCAAGTAATAGACCGTACGTCGACGTCCCTTTCAAGTATTTCAGTACTCTCCTAGCTGCTTCCCAATGGGTTTTATTGTAGCAGGACAAATACTTGCTCAATTCCCTCACTGCATTAGCAATATCTGGTCTGGTACCTCTCACTAGGTATTGCAGCGACCCAACCAAACCTCTGTAATCAAATTTCTGAGCTGCTATCTCGTCCGCAGTCATCTTAGTTTCAGGTTCTAACTCAAGACCTGTAATCTGAGGTGTCGCTACAGCTGAGCTGTTCTCAATGTTATACTTCTTCAGTAGTTCCAATATATACTGATGTTGAGAGGTGGACATTGTCCGTTCTTCTTTGTTTCTGCGGACTTCCATTTTGAGGATGTAGTGGACATCTCCCAAGTCTTTCATCTTAAATCTCATAGATAGTTCCGCTTTGACTTTGTTGATCAGTCGCATACTTTTCGACATGATCGTCAGGTCATCGACATATACCACGATGATGACCCAATCATCTCCCACTTTTTGTACGTAGATGCAAAACTCCTTATTGCAACGTACAAAACCCATAGATGTGAGAAATTTATGCAGCACCTGATACCAAATTCTAGGAGCCTGCTTCAACCCATAGATGCTTTTCCGCAGCTCACACACATAGCCCTCCTTCCCTGGTGCATGATAGCCCGGAGGTTGTCTCATATATATGCGCTGGTCTCCATCCATGGTTCCATTCAAGAATGCTGTGTGAACATCCATCTGGTGGATATGGCAGTCTAGAATTGTGTCAATTGCTAAGACAAGGCGTAAGGACTCAAACCTCGCCACTGGGGCGTATACCTCGTCTACATCAACTCCAAACTCTTGATGATTCCCTTGAGCAACAAGTCGCGCTTTAAAGCGTTCTATTACTCCATTAGCATGGTATTTTACCACAAGTACCCAATGACACGGTAGTGCCTTTCTCCCAGGTGGCAGCTTTACTAGCGTCCAAGTGCCGTTGTCTATTAGGGAATCGTACTCAAGATCAAGTTCACGTCTCCACTCTTTCCTATGTGGTCCTCGCAATGCTTCTTTAAGGTTGCGGGGTATTGGTATCTTATTCTGGAGAATTTCCAGGCCATTAACTTTGTCCATGTGGGTTTGGTAGCACACATAATCCCCAAATTTAGCAGGCTTTCGTGTTTCACGGCGTGGTCTTTTAGCCGGCTTGGCTCCCACTGCCTCTACTAACCCTCGCTTTTGCTTAGGTGCTCCCACTGTTTGGTCAGACACTTGTTCTGCATTTGGTTCTCCCACTGCTCGGGTTGGCCCTGAGCCTGATGTAGTCTCTCCCACTGGTGGGGTAGAGTCTGTATTCTCCTCATTTTGTTTCTTTCCAAATGCACGCAACACTATATCAGCCCCGTGTTGTGTGTCAAACATTACGTGCCTTGAGTATATGAACCGGTTGTTGTACACATCCAAAAGCCGGTAACTCTTGTACTCGTCCGATATTCCCAAGAATCTGCACTTTATCCCTCGTGCAGATAATTTCTTATCTTTTCTTCGCTCTTTAGGTACATGCACAAAGCATACACTTCCCCAAATGTGAAGGTCACTTATGTCTGGTGGTTTGCCGTGCACCATTTCGTATGGGGTCTTATTACCCAGACGACTCATAGGCGTTCTGTTTTGCACATAGGTCATGTACATCAGTGCTTCTGGCCACCAACGATCAGCCATCTCAGCATCTTTTAGTGCACAGCGCACTTTGCTCATCTTAGTTTGGTGATCGCGTTCTGCCGCTCCATTTTCCTCTGGGCAGTATGCGTTTGACTTTTGAAATTTAATCCCCTTGCTCTTGCAAAAGCTTTTAAAAGCTTGCTTCACAAACTCGGTTCCTCCATCTGACCTTATGCGTCGGATTTTAAACTTGCCTTCTCTCTCTAACTCGAGAAGCAACGTCTTAACTTTGTCATTGACTTCCCCTTTGTTGCGCAACACATAGGTCCAGCGCCAGGATGTTTTGGTCGTCAATGATGCTCAAGAAGTATCTCATTGTTCCCACAGTTCCATAGACTCCCATTGTTTTCATGGGTCCGTTTGTATCCATGTGGATGGTACTAATAGGTTGTTCATCTCTGGAACCCTTCAGATTTCGGAATGACATTCTTCTCATCTTCATTTGTGGTGAGGTGCCTTCCCAGAATCCCAGAATTAGATCCCCAGATCCCAGTATATCACCGGAATCCCAGAACCCAGTCCCTTGATCCCAGAATCACTCGACTCTCGGATGAGCCGAGCGGGCGTGTGCGCCTCGCCTTGCAAATCCCTTGACCGGTTCTTGACTACGGATACGCTGTGGGCCCAGACGCGGGTCGGCCACACCAGCTGCTGCTTGATCCCAGAAGTTCCCAGAAACTACCCGGGCGGAGGTGGCTCTCGCTCGGTAGGTCCCAGTCTGCACGCGTTGATCCGAACTCGAAATGCCCCCGAGTTTTCTTGTTATATATCACACGCGACTTCTCACACACACACTTGTCCACTTCTCTTCTCAGGCATTGGACACAGGCCGTTCCAGCCTCCACATTCCGCGACTCCGGCTTCGAGTCGACTCAGTCACTTCACTTCCGCCGCGGTTCAGACTGAGAACCGCTTACCGGGATCTTCACTCGCTCCTCGATCCAGAGGGGCCAAGAGTATTGACTCGGGTTAGAGTCTGTCCTTGCTCGGGGTTCTTCTTCTGCACCCCGGGACTCCACTTGCTGGGACCTTCACTCGCTCCTCGGTCCAGAGGCGCCAAGAGTTTTGACTCGGGTTAGAGCCTGTCCTTGCTCGGGGTTCTTCTTCTGCACCCCGGGACTCCCGCGCACCACGCCGACTTGGGCGGCGAAACAGCAGGTCTGGGAACCACTATCCCAGTTGCCTGCACCACACGAACCACCGAAGCAGTACTGGGAACCACTATCCCAGTAACCACTTCCACGAAACCTCAGCGCCGGTCACCTCCGACGCGAAAATATGAAATACCACTGGAGACCAGACCGAAGACCGACGACCAGTGAGTAGAAACACGAAATAACAAAGCCAGAACAGCAGGAGCCGAAATAACTTGGTTAACGGGCTTGAATTTTATTGGATGGACGAATTACACTGTCAGGCGCTTGATCACGGTACTGCTTGAGCACTTTGCGAATCCGCGGCACTCACTTGCGTCTTTAGGGGCAAATCGAACTCTGATTGAATCTTTACACATGCAAACGGAGGCCTACCGCGCCAGGGCGCCCCTCCGCACTAATAGCTACAAACTTACTGAACTGAATGACAAGCGGCCAGCATTCCCATCCCAGGATTGGCTGAAATCGTGGGTTCAACTTGATGTCTGGCACGTAATCCGTGACTTGAGCAAATCCGGGTCGCTCATTGGCTCGAATAAGTGAGGTCATCGACTCTCGCATGGGTGCCTGACCTGATTTGCACCCATCGCGACCGGCTCCCAAACGGCATTCCACGCGAGGGGTCGCTTTCACCGAAGATCTCAAATGTGGCCCAAATGACATCTCTGACACACCAACGTCACCCGTACACCATGGTCACATCACACACTGGGATCCGAGTGAACATACTGGGACCCTCCAAGTGACTCTGGAATCTGCGATAGCCGGTACATCGGTGTCATGCTCACGCCACACACTGGGAATCCGGGTGGACACACTGGGACTCTTCGGGCGACTCTGGAATCTGTGGCAAACGGCTCATCAGTGTCGTGTGTCTCGGCACCATCCTGGGATCCGTCGACATGGTCTGGGATCATCTTCGGTCGCCCGAGTCCCAGAAGCAATACTGGGATCCGAGAAACCAAACTGGGATCGGGTGTCGAAACTGGGACCGGTCATCACATACTCAGATGCTTCCGCATGAGGCGTATCCCAGAACATCCATGGCTTCCATCGAAAAGTCCAACGGGAGCGGCAAACAACGTGTGCAACGGGTCTCGAAACCGGGATCCGGGAGTGATAGGTAGTGACCACCACGCTTGCACCTTGCTATGCCAAGCAGTTCCGGAAACAGCTCGCCATCGCAGTATCGTTCACATCCGGGGGTGGGCGACAGGTCACAGACATCCGAGTGATGGGTTGCAGCGGAGAATTTTAGTCAACCTTATCACACATTTCTGCACAAGTGGAGCAGAAGAAGTTTATTCGTCATAGCTTAGAGCCCTCAATATACGGTATTCCTTTTACAAGCTGGTTACTCATTATCTCAATCAGTTTATCCTTATTTACGTGTCCTAGACGCACATGCAATTATCTCATTAGACTCTCAATTTTGGTTAGGCTTGGCATAGTCAGTAGCTTAATTGGCGTAGCCTTTACGGCATTGCACATTCTCTGTCTTTCTTTTGTAGTACAGGTTTGCACATAGTATGCTCCATTGAAAGACTTTGCTACAAATATTAACTTGTGCTTCCAAAGTATGAACTTGTACAGCCCGCTGTTACTTGCCACAATCTGATAACCTGCCCTTTTTAGCCAAAACTCACTTAAGATATTTGACTTAGCATGTGGTACTAGTGCTATATCACTAAACTGTACTGATTTAACTCCTGTTGGACTCATCAAAGACAACTTAACAGTACCAACAAATGTATTTCTCAGTTTAGAGCCCTGGCTAAATGTAAAAACGTAGTCTGAGTTGGGCTGCTTGGTCACGAAGACTGACTCGCTTGCAGTCAATCCATATCCGCATCATGTATCAAAAACCCATGAGTTGCCCGTTAGCTCAGTGATAGGCACTAATAAAAAGGGATACAGTCGGCTTACCGTATCTTCGAAGGCTTTCGCCTTTTCTTCCAATTCCTCAGCGGCGGCTGTGACCTTGACGCTACGACAGTCTTACCGTCGAACTCGTCAATGTCGTTCTCACTGCCGCTCTCTGCAGAGCTGGACACCACCGGAGAGTTAGGACTTCCCGTCGGCGTGACCGCAGTGTCCATCGCCATCGGCTCATTGATGTTGAGTCGTTGAAGGACCGCAGCATCCACCGGGATCTCCTTCCTCTTGGGAGCCGCCGATTGCACTTTTTGCATACGTGCATGGTCCGTCTTCCTCACTTTGAGCGGGCGAGGCTCGCTGAAGATGTCTTTTCGACCGACTCCCTTGGCCATGTCCTCCTTTCTCATAGGACAGTCCTTCTTGAAGTGGGGCCCAATCCCGTTCTTGTCGTTGTGCACGCCTTTGCAGTAGGAGCAGGCGTTTGCTTGCTCAACATCCGTCGGCAGCATCATCGTTTTGCGCTTGCCGGACTTCTTCATCGGTCCCTTCTTTGCGCCAGGCATTCCTCTGGCAGCGTAGTTGACCGGAATCTCAATCGGGCGCTGAGTCGTCTTGCCCATCGCCTGAATCTCGGCCTTACTCTTGTTGCCGAAGATTGACTTCAACTTGGTCTCAATTTACTCCAGGGTGAATTCCTCCTGCTAGAATGTGACGCTAGGTCCCCAAAGATGACCCGGTAGCGTCGCAAGCAACTTCGCAATCGTCAGCTGACTTGGCGGCAAGTGCACACGCAGCGTTTCTTGCCCTTGGCGGTTCAGCCGGTTTCTCACGTTGCGCAACTTCTGAAATAGTTCATCCACGGATTTGAAGTCCTCAGTCAGGGTTTTCTCAAATTCCATGATCAACTCCACCATGCCCATGGCGTCGCTCTTCCCAAATTCGACCTCAAGTTGCGCCCAAAAAGCCGCAACCGTTTGTGCGGAGAGTGGCGTACTCAGTTGATTCATGTATGTATGAGGCAGGGTCCGGTTGACCATGTCCCTGATGTAGGAATCCACTTCGTCCAGTAGAGCCACCTCATGCTCATGTTGATTGCGAGCATCATCCGTAGCATCTGGTCCCGGATCTGCGATATGGGCAGGACGCAGGAACAAATCCTGGAACCCGTGACGGGGCGCAGCCCTTCCGGCTCGAATCTCAGAGATCTTGCGGCTGTTGGTCTTGCTCACGAGATGTGCGACCACGGCGTCTTTCCATCGCTGGAAGTCGTTTGGGTTCCCATTGAACTTAAGGCCCGCGAAGGGAACTTGGGTATCCTTGACCATCTTCGAGCACTCAGTACTTGAAATGTTAAAACTCAGTTTTGGTTGGTCAAACTTAAGCTTTATTGATCTCTTAATGCCCTCTAATAGACTAGTGCTCAGTCGTTGGCAAAAGGAGAAGTGAGCTCTCTCCGAATGCCGTCAAACATCATCGCACGAGCGGTCGCCAACAGGGCGCCCCCTGATTGGCTAGTTATGTAGTCCTATGATTGTCTCTCCCTTAACCAATGGGAGAGCGCCTTAATGCCACACTTTACCCTCAAGCCTTTACAGAGCCTTTACGGTCTCTCGGGAACCTCATTCTAACAATTACCTAAATTTCAGAGCTTCTTCGTGCCCTGCGCGACTTTGTTAAGTTAAAAATACAATCTTATAAATCCGCCAATTCGTATTACTCTGAGAGAACAGTGTTTTCCACCAGAAAATAGGGGGTTTCAGTTAATCATTGCTTCAAACGATGAGCCCAAGGAATGAGCTCATTCCTTGGTCCTTGGACTCATCCCTTCTAAGAGCCTCATTTCTTGGTCATGACTCCAAGGAATCAATACAAACTATATGATACTACTATACTATTTACAATTAAATGTCAGCATTGAACAATTGTGGCTCGACAGCAAATTGGCACAACGCTGGCTCATTGAGCCGGCGGCTCATCATTCCTTCAAACGATGAGCGGCTCAGGAAACCCCCTAATAGAAATATATATAGTTGGACAAGGCTTAAATGGTATGTTACGTTTGGAAATTCGCCAGCCCTCCCGAGAAAGAACTGTAGTAGAATGCAGCATACTCTATTCAAATTTATTTGCCGAAATGCTAGTATCACAGTATTCGAAACTACATATCAAATATCTCACGCAGCGTTCACGTCGCCCACCACACAGTCTGGAGCCATGAGCGCCTGCTGCAGCACATCCACCACATCACCTGCGCTTCCGAGCACCCGAAACAGCGACTCCACTAAATTGATGCTCGTCTCTAGACGCACCACTCGGTCACTCTCTCCGTCTAACAGCAACGTCATCTCGCAGCTGCAGCTCAGCCGCTGACCAAGCAGCTTCTCACGCAACCCTCGATACTCATCATCAGCAGCGTCGGCATCGCTACTGTTGGTGTTCTCCAGATGCGGGAACACGCAGCGCAGGGTGAACTCGGACACCGTCACACTCAGTCGTGCCGACGCCGTCAACACGCCAGGGGCCACAGATTCCACGCGCTTGAGCTGAATCTGTGGGTCACTGAAGTACAGAGCATAGCGGCGGAGCTGCTCCAGCAGCGCGTTCGTGCCGCTAACACTGCACATGGACACGTCGTGCGTGAAGGACTTCTGCAGCACACGTAGACTCTGCCGCGTCTCGGCGTGCTTCATCATCTCCTCGACACTCGTCATGCGCCACGGCGACTGGAAGCTGGTCTCAAGCAGACACGGACTGCTGTTCGTCTTCTCGGTGAGACGCAGCCGCTGTCGTTTGAGCCGAAGACATTGTAGCTCCTCTTGCAGCTGCTGGACCTTTCGCTGGAGCTGACCTTGGCGAATGCGCTGCCTGTTGCGGTAACGAGCCTGGTTGGTGCGGCACTGCTCGCGTCGGATGGCCTTCTTCATCTCGGTGCGCTTTGCCTTGTCCTCAATACGATGGAGGCCTCGACAACTGGTTCGATACTCGGTTCCTAGCTCCGATAGTGCTGCATTGGTGGCTACCGACACCAGAGAGGCGGTCCTCGAAGGTTCATGAGGTGGAATCCAAGATTCCACCCTTTCGGTCACCAGCGTATCGGTTTGGAGTGACAGGCCTTCGTGTACCTTGAGTGGGTTCGTCGACAGCCCGCTACTACCAAAGTGGCGGCTTTCGCGTGGGAGGACGTGGCCGATCACACCGTCGCTCAACTTCGCGCGGGCGCGCTCAAATCGGTCGAGCGAGGCGTTGTGGGGGAACTCGAATTGGCTTGCCATTGGGCTGGAAAGTTTCGTTGTGTGTGGTTCTCTCTTTCGATCTCTCTCAGACGAGAGGGGTGCATATGGCATTCTTACACCATGCACGCGGTGTCCGAGATATGCGTCATCCTGGCAGATAGCGTGGTTAGTGACTGTCTGGTTGGATGTAGCCTCGTTACCCCACAGTGCTTACGTTCACTGCTGATTATGATGCTCCTTGGTAACCAAGTGGGTTATCTGTAGGCTGTTGCTGCCTTGATACTTTACGTGCAGAAGCATTCCATTACATGTGCTGTTCTTTATGTGCATCATGCACAGACTGTGCAGCACAGTGCATGTACACAGACGGCGATTGGGCAAATAACTTGACGTTTATATTTGAGTGGTCAAGTGTACTTTGAGTTGAGAATTTTCAAGATCGAAATGCTAAATTCAAAGAACCTTGTTAGAGTCACCAACGAGATTGCATAAAACGTTGTAAATGCAACCTTCTTCCAACCTTCCTGCCACTTTCCAGCAACATCGTGTACTATATCACCCTGCCCTAACCCTAGCAACCAATGCGGGACCCTGCTGAAAAACGGGTTAATGTCGAGGTTTAGCACGCCTCGCGAAGCCTTCGCTTCGCACGTCGATGCAAAACCTCTCTGGCCTAGCCCGGTAGGCTCACCCTAGTCTTGCAGCGCTACGCGCTGCGCTTGATCTCGCCGGCCGAAGGCCGGCGACTTTGGTGGTTAGGGCAAATGCGTTGGATTTCTGCAATCCCATTGGTGACTATAGTCTCCAAATTCAAAACAAAAAGAAGACCTAGATGGATTTGCTGTCCATTTTACTGTATAGCTTTCGAGAAGCTGCAGAGTTGTCCCATAGAGTGGCCAACTAGAGCAAAACTAATATAATATAAGAAAAGCATCCATATCAGGTCTTAAGTATACCAACTGATAGAGGTTTTCTTGTTTTGAATTTAGTATTTCTTGTTTTGATCTTGAAAATTCTGCATTTTGTCCCAGAAATGGTGTACCAGTTCTCTGAAATATATTTCAGAGCAAAGACACGATCCCACTGACCGTCGCTTTTCCCTTAATTTGATCTCTTGGTCGAATTTTCAGCTCGAGACCGTTTCTTAGAACTTCTGCAGTTACTTTCAGCCATTTTTTCTCTAACTGGTTAACTTCTTTCCTGTTAGCTCAGTATTTCCTGGCTACCGGGTATTATAATAACTTCCGGCTGGAATTCGCCTGGAGGTTTAAGGAACTTGAACGCGCCACGTTGTTATCTTCACTAAGTTAGGCTTGAAAAAAAAACTTCAAGCCAGACGGATCGTTATCGGGACCCTCGCCAAACGTGAGACGATGAAATTTTGGCTGAAAATTACCGTCGTGCACATAAGCGGTTTACCGGTAGCTACAGCGTGCATCGTCTCCTTCGATCAAGTCTCACTTGTCGACGACCCAAAACCGCTCATCACACCATCGCATTGCTGTTTGATAAGCATTGAAACCAGCTTTAGTACTGTATGTCAACAAACATGCTAGGGTGCCGTTATCGAGTGCCTGCATCTAACACAGGTCAGTAATCGACGAGGTCCCAATCGGGGTTCCCAAAGAAGTGAGCCAATCGTGGAAGAGATTCCAAATAACTTGACCAAAGTATAGGCAGGATTATCGGGTCCAAAACCTTAGAAATACCTCGAGGTTTAATTTTGGCCGGCTCTGCGGGCTTCTCAGTTCCCGTTCTCTCTCCGAAGCGACGGCTCCGTGCGTGCCGCGCCGCCCCCCTGCCGATCCCCAGCGCCCGCGCCGTCCAAGACGACACACCGTCCGCCTCCAGACGACGACACTTTGAGAGCAGCTCAATACCCGGCAGGGCGGGCGTGATGCTGCCACTTTTGCTGTATGAGACCGTTCAAGACCGTCAAGCGCGACACGCCCGAGTAGCGCGCGGGCTCGAGCTGTGGCTGTGGCTGCTTATGGTACGTTGACGTCTTAATTTTGACACTGTGTGCGCTTAATCTTACGCGTTGTTTGTGTGCTCGATTAAATGCCAATGCCAAGCGCATTTGCACCTCGAGTTTGATTGTCTATTTTGTATGAATAGGAGTGTATTAAAGCCTTAATTGAAAGCGATTGGTTCTACGATTCCAAGTCTTTTTGCTTCCATTGATGACTGTCTGGAGTGCAGCGATCAACGATTGCCCCGCTGGCTTTGCGCATGATGAAGGTCGAGCAGAGTGCGTCGTACGCAGGGCGATGGTTGACTCGCAGCTTTCTCCAGCGCTTTCGCAGCGACCCCGCCGTGCGCGATCGGCCCTTTCCGTCGATGTTGCCAAGCACTGTATTGGCCTTCCCGTCCAAGTCCTCCGCGAGCGTCCACACAGCTTGCTTCCACAGTCGATAGGCGACACCCTCAGGATCCAGCGGAGCTAAAGGTACGTCAAGATCCCGGCCTGCTGCGATGATCATGATGTTGATGCTTGCCTTGAGGTCGGCGCGAGCAAACTGTTGTTTCTTTTGCGTTGCTGTATGCCACAGCTCCAGAGTGTACCAGTTATAGAAGCAACCAGCTAGCGAGTGAGCTTCGACGACGACGTCGCGGCATGACTGGACCACTGGAGCAGTTGTCGCGCAGTTGCACGCTGTCGGGCTAGCGTCGCTACGTGGCTTGTCCCCTTGCATGGCGACGAGCTTGTGGAGTGTTCGCTGCATCGCCGCGATGGAGGACAGTATCTGGGTGATGGCAGCAGCAAGGACTACCGTGTCTCCACCGCTCCGTTTCCCAAGCTGCGCGAAGTTCTCCGTCTCCCACGAAGTCCGAAGCTGACAGCCCCAGGCGATGCACGTGTCGAGCGACAGCCGTGAGCCCAACGCCGCGTTTGTCGAGTCAAGCGCTTCATGGAAGCGATACAGGTAGTGCGACGTGAGACCGGTCGCCACTTGCTCTTTCTGAACAGCAGCGGCGACTTCGCCGAGGTGGATCAAGAGGGACGCCAGCGCAGCATCCAAGACCGCGGCATCGACATTGAGGCTGGTATCCGTGAAGCCACTGACGTTCTTGAAGAGCTGCCCACGGAGCGTTAGCAGCTGGGCATACTCGAGACCAGGGATGAGCTCCTTCAGCGTTGTGACGGTAGGCGTGGTGCAAGGCAGGTGAGGGTCCTTGTAGCCGGCCAAGATTTTTCCGACGCTCTGATCCTCGCGCGTGGTGGTGCCAACATACGCGAACGCCTTCGTCAACGAGTCGAGCAGCCAGGCACCGCGAGTTGAGATCCACTGGATTGCCAGTTGCGGCGACGCATTGGCATACGCTGCTGAGCCGCGACGCAAGGAGTGACTACTGAGGCCTGCGGTCAGAGTCGAAGGAAGCGGGGCTGAGGCAGCGGCCAATCGCTCGGAGATCGCCGTGATAATGTCGTTAATATACTTGGATACGTTTGGTCTTCCCCGCACGCGCTTGCTTGGTGGCTTGGCACTTGTATCAATCTTCTCCTCCAGGTTCTCCCAGTACAGAATAGCTTCCTCTTGGCTGTAGGTCTTCTCCCCCGGCAAATCTGACGCAGCCGCATGAGGTACGAGCGGGAATACGTAGCTGGAAGGTTCTGAAGCACCAACGAATAGCATACCCAGACCATGTAGCATACACTGTTCCCAGTGGGTCGCAGCCTTGTAAATCGAAATACCTTGGACTACAGAAGTCTTGATCCTGGCAATATGCAGGAAGAGCTCCCCTGAAGTCGCCATAGAGAGCTGGTTCTTTCTAGCAAAGCAAGTGTCGATAGCTCGACCAAACGTATGACACATTAGAGTTAGAACAGCAGCGTCATGCAAGCTCTTATAACCTGACCAACCCCTTTAATCGCGGTTTCCTGCGCCAGGACTCGCAAGTCGCCGAGCGTGCATCCTGGAGCTTCTCCTGTTTGCACGCCGGCCAGCAAATTTCGCTCCTCAATGGCTGAACCCATTTTGTCTCGAATTTTCGCAATCCTCTTGCTGTCCGATAGGTGCTGAGGATAGCGCTCACGTAGAAGGTTCACCACTTGGGACATATATCCCACAGCAATGGCCTTAGCAAGACGGTTTCCTTGAGCACTTGGCTTTGTTTGCAGGAAAATTGAAAAAGCAATTAGCAACGAGTAGAAGTTTTGACTAGGCAGGGCTACAGGAACAGACAACGAATTAGCAATGCTAGCGATAGAGTCCTCATTCATGTTACCCAGAGCTAGGAATTCACTAAAGCACTTCATCGCTGCTGCCTCCTGTCCTGCCGTCCCTTGCGGGATGTCAAGCCCTCTTGCCGCTCGCTGCATCTTTGCTAATGTTGCTGGAGCACCGCCACCAAGGATACAATCAAAACACGGGTTGGGACTTTGTGTGAAATATGTGTAATGTGACATTTATACTTGTGATTTGTATCGGACATTATTTCATAATGGGCTTGAATTCCCAAGATAATTGGGGACTCTCGAGTAGACGAGCATGATTGGCTAAAATATGTGATGCACTTGCGATGATTGGATGTTTTTCACGTCAGATGTGCGCCCCAAATATCAAGTTGGGAGCAAGCTTACTTAACCTGCAATAATGAACACAAAATTATCCTTAACAGCTCTGTTCCTGTGGGCGTTTGCGCGTGGGGTGCACACGTACACACTACTTCACTACTCACTACCTTCATCGCCCTCGCTCTCATCGTTTCGCCCCAAAGCTGATAAATAACACTCAATGGCTTCGTCGTGTCGCCCACGCTCGTGCAGGATGTGGCCCAGCAGCGCTACGCCAGCGCCAGTTGGCTGCTGTTTCAGACTTGTCATACACGCCTCCTCGGCGGCGGCAGGCTGGCCAACCTTCAAACGGCACTCCGCTAGCATGTACCACAGCGTGGCGTTCGAGCGCTCGATACCGATGGCGCGCGAAAGCTCCAGGATTGCAGCCATGTACTCCTTCTGCTTCATGTACAGTCGCCCGGAGCGAATAGCTCGCGCCACGGTAGCATGGGCCTTCTCGTATCGAGCCACGCGCGCCTTCGCCTTCTGCAGCTCCTTCTGCGCCTTCTCCGCTCGCTTGGAGGCTTCGCTGTACATGTCCAGCAGGTCCGGCAGCTCCTTTTGGTGCTGAAGGACAATCGCTTCCAGCTCCGCGATTTGGCGCATGATTTCTTGGTCTCCGTCAGTCAACTTGTAATTCGCAGTCGTGGGGGCCTTCTCCTTTGCCTCTAGACTTGCAGGGTCAATTCCAGCGATGGCTGCCTTCTTGGCTCGGAGTTTCGCGGCCTGGTCCTTCTTCTCTCGGTTCGACGCAGCTATACGCTTGGCGAGCGCCTCGTCCTCGTCGTTGCTGAAACACTCGTCGTCGGCGTTAAAGAAATTGTCACTGCTCAATGAGAACTGCGTCGCCTTAAATTCGTCGTAGTCGTCGTCAGAGATAGACGACGTGCGCGATGACATGCCACCACTATTTTGAGACGATGGCTTTCTGCCGTCGGCCAGCGCACCGCTTCCAGCACGTCCTCGAAGTCGCTTGTTGCTGGCATCAGCAGTCTTGCCATGTCGGAACGGAGGTAACATTTTATGAGCTTCACCGCGGACCTGCTTGTCGTGCTGACGCTGACCAAGCTTCGCTGCATCACGCCTCCTCTCGCTCACATGCTTTTCCGGAGCTGCTGTGCGTCTCCTCGGTCCTCTAGTCGATTCTTCACTTTCACTGTCTTCCTCAATCATCGGCTTTAGGGTAGTTTTCTGCATCGCTGCTTTCACTGGCTTCGGATTCAGGTACTTCTGCGTGATGGCCGACACTTCAAAACTTTTGACACTGCTCGATGAAGCGCTGAAGTCGAGATGCTCCTTTTTCTCCATCGATTCTTGGACTCGACCCTTCCCTGGCCGACGCGCCTCCTTTTTCTTAACTACGCGTGCATTTGCCGCCTTGGGTTCCGGTTCCGCATGATCGGACCCAGCCAGGCTGAAAATGGAGAAGGTCGAGTCTTCAAACGCACTCGGTTTCTCCTTCTTTCTCGGTGGCGGGCGCTTCGGTGGCGCTGGCGGTACTTTCACTTCCGTTTTCACCTCCTCACTTGCATTTATAGCAGCATAGAGATTGCTCAGTGTCGACGAGGTGGTGCGGCATGTCGAGGGCGTTTCTTCACGCATTTTGTCGCTCACGCGCTTGACGACACTGGGCGCCGGACTGCGCATATGCTCATTCCTTCTGTTCTTGACGGGCTCCGTGCTCGGTATGCGGTGACGCTCCTTTTGTCCCGGTGATTCGCGAGAAGACCTCTCGCGTGGAGGCTTCTCGAAAAGGTCTCTCTCACGCAGAGCTCTGTCGCGCCGGTCGCGCTCACGTGGATCCCTGTCCCGGCGTTCCCTTTCACTGGGATCTCTCTTGTGTAAGTCCCTGTCACGTCGTTCCTTGTCGCGAGGATCCCTGTCACGTCGTTCCTTGTCTCTAGGGTCCCTGTCACGGCGCTCCTCTCTGTGGTCCCTGTCACGGCGCTCCTTTTCACGGGGATCTCTCTCACGCCGTTCCTTCTCGCGAGGGTCTCTCTCACGTCTCTCTTTCTCTCGAGGGTCTCTATGACGTCGTTCTCGTTCTCGTTCACTCTCGCGCGAGTCGTGCTCGCGAGGGTCCCTGTTACGTCGCTCTTTATCACGTGTATCTCCTCGCTCTTTAGGACGCAGATCTCCGTCACGCGAAGGTTTCTCCTTTCCGTGCGGAGATTTTGCTCGAGGAGACCTCATGCGGCGTTCGTGCGCTGCGTGGATGGCGCGCGGGTCGACATCCTTTCGCATGAGGCGCCTCGGCTCGTCGTAGTCGGCGTCTCCATTCCACGTCCTGTTATCGCGTCGCGCGCCGTCCAGCGGCCTCCTGGCTCCTTCTCGGGGGCTGCGCATGCGGTGGCCGTAGTCCTTCTCGAGCGTGTGGCGTCGCGGTACGTCGTCCGGCAGGTCTCGAGACGGCGGCGGCGGCAGGCCCCGCGCCACGTTGCGGCACTTGGGGTAGCACTTGTCACACACGCGCTGCGGCACCTTGGACAGCGACGTGGGCACGATGACGCGGTTCTTCGAGTGCTTGCCGCAGACCGAGACGCCACAGTGGCGGCAGTGGTGCCGCGCGTTCATGAGCGTGAAGGGAACGGCGCAGAGGCCGCACTGGTCCTCGACCTGCCAGCGCTTGGGCTTGAACTGGGCCATGGCGCTGTTGCCGTGTGGCGCGGCGGCTCGCGGAGGCGCCTGCGGTTGTGGCATCCGTCCGTCGGACGGTCCTGGGCGCTTGTGGCTGGGACGAGAATTGTCTGCTTGTCACCAGTGCTGCGCCTCTGCTCGCTCTTCTCTCTGCTCTGCTTCGTCCGGCCGTCGCCACACCCCGCCGACTACCGAACAATCGACCCGAGGACGTGTGCACACAAGCTGCAGACTGATAGCAGACAGAGGCGACTGCAGACTGCAGTGAGACTTTCGGCGTACGGTTCGCGCACCCTCGTACACGCGCGGAAAGACAGGCGGTAGGAGAGAACGGGAGAAGATGCGCAGGGAGCAGCAGCAGCAACACCAGCGCTGCTCTGCTTGTCCTCGAGCTGCAGTACAGGACCGAGTCTCACAACGCGCAGGTCGGTTGTGCGTGCACTCACTGTGCTGTGCTCTGCTCTCGGAGCGCCTGCAGACTGCGCGCTATAAATCCCAGCGCTGAGCTGAGGTGACCCGATCACTTGATGTCAACGCTGTCCACGGCTGTGAGCCCGTTACGTCGACGTGCCGGCCAGCAGGTGGAGACTTTTGTCAGTCCGACCCCGTACAAACGCACCGTCATCCCTAGCCAAGCCTTTTCCGGTCAACAGCATCTGGCGTCCTGCACCTCTGCGCAAAAAGTGGGAAATAGTCCAGCGGCGATTTGAGTCGGACCAAAAAATAGACCAGCTCGAGTGTAGCTCCAACATGGACGGGTTCTTGAGGCGTCAGCTCTTCGCACAGGACGTGGCGGTTCTCCTCAGCCAGCCGCCGGACGAGGCCCTGCGCGCGCTTGTGGAGATACATGGAGGCGTCGTCATCGACCTGCAGGACGCGACGCAGGACGCGCGCGTCAACGTGGCGCTGACTGACGACAAAGACCCGGACCAGGACGAGATGCGCCGACTCCAAACGCTGCTGAGCTCGCGCTTCCCACGCGCCCAAGTGCTGAACGCGCAGTGGGCGCGTGACAGCGTCAAGAAGAACCGGCGGCTCAGCCTCAGCAGCTTCCAAGTGTCGGCGCTGCAGCCTGTAGAAGCTGCGGAGCCTCCAGCCAAGAAGCTCAAGGTCGCGTCAAGTACCAGCAGTGCGGGCTTCTTCTCTGCTGCTGGTGACGACGGGGCGGCTGCACAGCTGCCGAAGCCGCACTTGACTCCGTGGAGAACGGTGCACGGCTCGCTGTACGTGCTGGACGCGCGCGCCAAGGAGCAGCAGCAGCAGCAGGAGATGGAGAAGAACAAGATCAAGGTCGCGGGATTCGACCTGGACGGCACGCTCATTGTCACCAAGAGCGGCAAGAAGTTCGCCAAGGACAAGGACGACTGGAAGTGGTTCCACCCGACGCTCGTGCGGGACAAACTGGCGCAGCTCGCGCGCGACGGATTCACGCTCGTGATCTTCTCCAACCAGAATGGCATCGCCAAAGGACACATTACGGCCGCCCAAGTGCAGGTTTGTGTTGTTCTGTCGTGGCCTTTACGACTGTGGACTTGCTAACGGTGTGTGAGGTGTTGGACCTGTGGCTGCTGTGCTGTGTGTAGAGCAAGCTCGAGACGATCGTAAAGCAGCTGAAGCTGCCGATGCTGGTGCTGCTCGGAACTGAAAACGACGCCATGCGCAAACCCCGTCTAGGTGCCTGGAAGGAAATGGTGAACGTGCTGAGCTCCGAGGGCGACGGAGCCGTTGATAAAGAGGCGAGTTTCTACTGCGGAGATGCTGCGGGACGACCGAAGATTGCGGGGCGGGGCAAAGACTTCGCTGCAACGGACTACAAGTTTGCGCTCAATGCTGGGATCCGCTTCTTCACGCCGGAAGATTTGTTCCTGTGCACGAAGCAGCGACTGCATACACGTCCTGACACGTGGGAACTGGGCTTTGACCCGAAATCCATCGCCCTGAATGAGTCCAATGGTAAGATACCGCCAAACATGGAGCTATCTGCTGTTGATTGGATTGTCGGACTCACATTCATGCATTGCTGTTGTATTGGAAGAACCGGTGCTTAGCCCAGCTTCAGCGCAGACTGCCAAGTCCGACCAAGAAATAGTTGTTCTCGTGGGCCCACCAGCTTCAGGAAAATCATTCTTTGCGAAGACGTACTTGGGTTCCTACACCATAGTGAGCCAAGACGAGTTGCGCACAACTGCAAATTGCAAGAAAAAGTGCTTGGAGGCGATTGTGCACAAGAAAAGCGTTGTTATCGACAACACCAATCGTGAACCGCGCGCTCGAAAAGAATGGATGTTTATTGCGCAGGAAAAGGTAAGTTTTGTGTCTACACTGGTGCCACGCAGCATTCGTCGTCGAACATGCTAACGAAATGGTGCACTTTTGATCAGAACTTGCCAATTCGATGCTTCGAAATGGATGTCCCGAAGCCGCTGTCGATGCACCTCAACACGTTTAGGTCGCTGACGGAGCAGAAAAAAATACCCGACGTCGCCATTCACGGATTTTATAAGAACTTCGTGCCACCGACGGTACGTGACTGACGTGCAACGCAAACTTGTCATGAGCTATGAAAATGACGCGCACGTATCTGTTAGGTCAACGAAGGGTTTGCTGAGGTTGTGAAAGTCCAATTTCGCATCGATAAAAACGTTTCCGAAGCCGATCAAGCCTTGCTGCGATCCTATATTTGAGCAAGACTCGGAATGCTTGAGGAGGAGGGCTCAAGGTGAACCCCGCTCACTATTAATACCATGGTGTGCTTTCTCTCTGTTGCTGCGCTAGGTTTGCGTTCGCTTTCGACGGTGATGTATTTTGGGGCTTACTCATGTGAACAGCGGCCTTCGTACGTCTCACTCTTCCACTCTTTCGTGGGGACAGAAGTGGAGAGCAGCCGAAGGAGGGAACGCGCGAGCGTACGCAGGTGATGTCGTCCAAAATCAAGGATGGACTCTTTATGGGGGACATGGACGCTGCCCAGGACGCAGATTTCCTGCAGCTGAATGGGATCATGCACATTGTCAATTGCGTACCTCGCCAGGTCCCCAACATTTTCCAACAGAGCCTCGGTCTGTCCTACACCGCCTGTGACCTGGACGAAGTACTACGGCGACCTTTTTTCGACCTCAAGAACCGCGAGTTCACGCACATCATTCAGATTATCGACCGGGCTCTTGAAAGAACCGAGAGCGTGTTGGTGCACTCGCTGAACGGCATCAACCGCAGCCCAAGTATCATGATCGGATACTTGATGGTCAAGTACTGCTGGGGCCTCGACAAGGCGCACGAGTTTGTGATGACCAAGCGCTCGGACATGAAGCTCCACGAATCCTACATCGACCAGCTCTGCTCCTTAGAGGCACAGATTCAGGAAGATCGCCCAGCTCGCGCAACGGAGCGTCAGCTCTACGAGTGGAGCATGCACACAATGGATCCGAAGACCGACGAGGTTGTCCTCATTCACACATTCCTGAATACTGCTAGTGCACCCGACGCAGACGCGACCTCGAGCAGACGTAACGAGTCTACCCGACGTCATCGAGAACGACGATTGACCTGGATCGATCAGACTCCGGAAATGGTGCGTGGGCATGCCGATTGGTGTGTAAGTTGTTCACGACTAATGTGCGTTTCTTGGACTTTCAGAGGAAGCTGCACCCATCGCTGTTGGTCCGTCCGGAGCGCCCACCAAACCATTCCTACAGCAAAATGACTGCGGTTAGTAGTATGGATGTCTTCACTGCAAGAGGCTCAGTTGAATGCACAGTGAACTCATGAACTTTTGACGCTACAGGCTAACGGTTGGGTGGACTTGCTGGATCCCTCGCCAGCACTTGCCCATCAAGCTAAGATCAAGGTAAATGCTGCGTTCACATCGAGAAATAGCATCCAAGGGGCTAATGTTGATATATCGTTTGCGTGTAGGAAATGGCTGCTGAAGCGGGCCTACTAGCCACCCGAGTGGCATTCGCCGACTTGTCGACATCTAAATACTTGGATCCGTCTGGCCCCGAGTTCGACTTGTCCGTTCCGTCGGCTGCAGAAGTACCGCTGGTGCACAGCAGCAAGCGTCTCCATTCCTTCTCAGCACCTAAGCGAACGGAGATTTTAGACGATGAAGCGTCCACATCACCGTCCACGATCAGTGAAGAACTCGACCTCATGCCAGAGGAAGCAACGAACAGCTCCAACCCGCGATACCTCCGCGAGACTCTAGCGTCTATCAACTCTCGCCCCCGCCGTCTATCAAGCACAAACTGTGCTGCCTCCTCGTTTCGCTCCTCTGCGACTACATCTACCAAGCGCGTGTCGCTTCCAGCAAGTGGGCGCAGCTTCAGCTCCGGCGCCATCTTGGGGTCGACGGGGTCGAAGGATAAAGCACCGACTGCTACGTCGAAGGGCGTGGCAAAGAGGACAGGAAAACCCGTCACAGGCCCGGGCTCCCGAGCTGCTTCAAGCACCGCACCAGGGGGACGTGTATTTTTCAGCGTCGACTTCCCACCCCCACAGTCTTCGACAGCATCTCTCTCGAGTCGCGGCCGAGGTGGTCACATCCTCACGGGTTCGACACGCCGCTCGGTGGCCGAACCGCTGTCCCAGCAAGCTCAAACCTCCGCCCCCACACGTCCACGGACGGCACCACCTCGTGGTCGGAAGGATGTCGAGACGAAGGATCTACTGCAGAGCAAGAAGGTGGAGCTGGGCGGCTTCAGCCGCATCACGATCGACCCGAAATCCTCGTTTCGGATGCACTCGTCCACCGACTACGCAACCATGGACGACGCCAACCCTGCTACCAGTAGTTCGACTTCGCGTGGTGTCCGTCGAACGTCAACTTCTACCACCAGCGGTTATGGCCGAGCTAAGACAGCTAGAGCTTCATGGCGGTAGAAGCTGCAAGGCATTGGGATGGCAAATGGCAAGACTTCTCAGGAGACTCAATGGAAAACCAAAACAAAGATCAGATCAGACAAGAGCCTGATCGATGAACACAATAATGCTGTGGATAGTTTGACGAGCGTTATTTTTTTTCTTGGTCCCTTCGCCAACTGAGCAGGTGCATCATGTGGGCTGCTGCACGTGAAAAAAACACGAGCACGGAGCCATTGTTCGGTTATTCTTCCCTGAGCGAAGGACGACCAGTCAACCCAAGGCACGTGTCCAGGCCGTGACGACGATCTTGTTGTTTGCCTTCAACTCGTCGCACAATGCGAGCCACTCCAGAGGTCCGCCAATACAGTATCATATTGCATTGGGGTCGGCAAGTGGCACTAGTAAAAACTGCAATTTTCAATCAAACAATAATAACAATTGCCGAAATATGTATTGCAATATATACTGAGCGCCTTCCCACTCTATAATACCCCGTTATTGTGGATTCCACCTATATTTGGACTTTCACCGTTGCCAAGAAATCGCCCGCGCGTTCTAATTGGTCAATACTCCATCTCTGCGGCAACACACACGAGACTTGTTGGCTTGGGCCTTTGCGACCGCTCGGGCCGAGATCACCACGGGCGTCCCGTTTCAGCGGGTAAGGATTTGTGCAACGACTGATGCTTGTGTGCAGTACTCATACTGTGTTGCCACATGTATCAGTGTTCTCACCGTGAACGATGGAGGAGGCCGTCACGAAGCAGCACGCCCACCCGAACACAGTTTTCCACTGTTTGTATGGGTATTATTGCCTTGGGTATACAAGGAAGGCCCTCGCAGAGATATACAATAAGGCCCCGACTACAATTAGCAACTGTATTTACATCTACGAGGAAACGGGGACGCTCAGCAGACTGCAGCTTGCAACTACACCGGTGGGCACCGGAAGTGGCTCTGCGAGTCCTACGCCATGCAGCCACTAGCCAACTTGGATGAAGCCCAGGAAGCTTTCAAGCGTGCTCACCACCTATCAATCTCGAAGTCTTCGGTATGGCGGCTAATCCACGAATGCGGGTTGACGCGAAAGGTCTTGGAACGCCGAGCGATGCACATCAAGGAGAAAGATGTATTTCGCTTTGTTGAAGAGCTAAGTCAGATAGACTGGTGTCACAGTAATCTCGTCTTTTTGGACGAGGTTTCTTTTGACAACCGAGGCATGGTGAGAAAACGGGGGTATGCCTTAAGGGGCCAGACTATTGCCATCAGAGGCGACTTTCAGCGCAAGCCAAGGGTCTCTATTCTGGCGTTCATCGGTGTTCACGGCTTGATCGACTACTATGACGCCTAGGGCACTTTTGACCGTGTCGAGTTTTTTCAATGCTGCCGAGATTTTGCCTACTCCTCGAGTGGCAATGTCCGACTGTATCCGGGATCGAATTCCGTGTGGATTCTTGATGGCGCTTCCATTCACCGAGATCCTGAAATTGTCCACTTCTTGCGTAGTATTGGCATTGTTCCGATTTTTTTGCCTGCCTACTGCCCATTTTTTTAATCCTATAGAGTTTATGTTTGGGTATATTAAGCGATCGTTCCAGCGGCATTATGTTGAGACCAGCGGCCGCGATTTACTCCCGTTCGTCGTTGACACGTTCAGCAAGTTCAAGGAGTTTTCAATGGTACGCGTGTTCGAGCATTGTGGCTGGTCGGTGAGGGGCGTTTTTGATCCTACGGGACCATTGTCTACGGAACGAAGGCAGGTGCCCGACATTTTTGGCACCACCGCTCGCAGCGACCATGATCATGACGTATTGGGATTCGCAGAGAGAAGTATGCCACCGTGAAATTCTACTATATGGCTTCGTCATGGCGTCTTAATGATAGCCGTATACGATGCGCACATCTCTAAGAAAAATAAATGAATTCATTTCATTCCAATCCACTGCCATTAACTGAAATCTTAGTTTCTACTCTTGATGCTCAATGTCCTCAATGTTGGTGAGCGCCGGCAACGGGTCAATCACGTCGCTCAACGATGGTAGCCTCGTGCCAGCAAGAATCGCTTCAATGGTGCGCTTGCGGGTCAGCAAAAGCTGCTCTAGGTTCTCGAGGCGCTCACCATGCGCCTTCCAAGTTGCCTTCAGTCTCTTGTTGTCTTCAATGGCGGCGTTTACAACTTGAAGCGCGAGATCGGACGAGCGTGATAGCCCTGCTAACTGTCGCTCGGCTGGCAAATCAGCAGGCTTCAGCAGGTTCGCAATCTGGCTCCGAGGCGGCTCTAATATATCACGATCCCAGGTAGAACGGTCAAGACCACGCATGACGTGGTTTGCCCACATTCGCCATACGACAGCGCGCGCTTGAAATGTTTCGCTCCATATATCCTGCAACTGAGCCACGACGTCCCGCACGGAACTCTCTGCTGAAGCACCAGATCGATCCGTGAAAGCAGGACGAATACAGGCCTCACGAAACCCCTCCAAGTCCGGAGCCTTCGTAATGGCCATGCCGTATTCATAAATCATCAGACGCACAGCTTCTCCTTTAGTTGAAACAACCCATCGGCTCCACGCTTGTTCCGTCTTCTCGCTGTCGACCAAGTGACGGCTTCCTTTAAACTGCATCACCTTACTCCATGAAGTTTCCGTAGGAGTACTGATCGTCCACACCCCGTCTTGCTTCACAGCTTGGCCCTTTACACGGGAGCCAAATTGACGCCACAACTTGTGATTGATGTCGTCGAATGTTGCCCCATTCACGGCAAAGTTGTCCAACGCCTCGCCGGACGTATCCCTCTGTCCGACCGTGCTTTTCACTATCGGTCGAACAAGCAGCTGTAGACGATGTTGGTGGGCGGCCGAAGGTGCTGCAGCAGCTGTGGATGGATCGGCTGAGGTTGGAGGCGCAGATGCATCTTGATGTAGGCGTGCAGACGCCGTAGATGATGGCGCAGGCGATACTTGTGTTGCTGGTGCCGCCGCTATAGATGGTGTCAGAGACGACGCTTGGGCTGTTCGTGTCGTTACCGTAGAAGGTATTGGCGGAGACGCTTGCGACGCTCGTGTAGCCGCCGTAGATGCTGTTTTTGACCACGGTGGAGAAGCTCGTGTGGCCACTATTGATGGAGACGCTTGCGAAGCTAGTTTAGAATATCTTGTTGGAGGAGTTCTCACGCGTTGAGGGTAAGGCGATACACGGACATGCGGAAGCGCGTAGCCATCAGTCGCAGACGACGTTTGGGGAGGCGTTCTGCCATGCGGCACTTGATCTCGTCCCGGTGCCAGCGATCGCAGGTGCTCTTGGCGTGGTCGGAGAAGCGCGGTTTTCTTCGGCGTCCGTCATGGACTCGCCAACTTGCCGCCAAGGATGGATATGTTGCCCAAGATGAGTGTGGTGCCCCCAAAAGTAGCCTCTAAAACAGCCTATTTGATGATATTAGACAGGGAGGTCGATTGGCGGGCGGTTGATTCAACAAACCGCCCTATCCAATTTTGAGTAGAACCCACAATATTTGGTGCCAGTATGAACCCCTTGGGGATCTCAGCTCGGTTATCTACCGGCCAACTCACACGAAGCTTGTCGCGTCCAAACTGCAAGCCACTGCCGGAGTTTTTTCTTCTCTCAGCTTTGTAATTACATGTAGGCAGGAGCTTGAATAGGAATGTTTTTTTTGTATTGATTTGAATCTAGATACACACATTTTTAAAGAGGGATACCAGTCAAGATGACCATACGCTCGATGCAGTATGAATCTGCTGGAGCTGGGAAAACATGCGCTGTAAGGAGGAAGCACACATCATCTACATAAGTGCAATTTGACTGCGACAATCCAAGTGTCCTGGGTAAAAAAAACGCGAATAAGATGATGTAAACTTCTAAGTAATGGAGGGTATTATGATTCTCCACTTGACACCGCCTCGCGAGTTGGGGCCAATTAACCGTGTTACAGTTAGGATATGTTGCTACCGCGATACAGGCCGGCCGGAGGCCGGGCTGCGCCTAATGGGAGATGGAGGGCGGGTTGAGTTTCTGCTCGCTCGGGCGGAGAACGGAAAGGGAGCGCGTGTTGGAGGCCCAGCTGCGCGGGGGTTTCGTCCTCTTCCGTCGGCGACTTATCAGTGCGGCTTCCAAACGGGGAAAGCTCCGTTTCACCCGAAACACCCAATTTTAGCTAGAGCTAGAACTACTGCAGCTAACATCGTTTGTGATGTCGTTGAGGTCGGGTGATGAGGCAAGAACAACAGGCTCCAGTCAAAGATACTTTTAAGAAATTTATTGTCAATAATTGGGTCAATATAATATTGTACTGCAGCCACGGCAGACCAATAATAAAAACTAATATTGAAAAAACAAATATTGAAAAAACTAATAAATTATTGTATTGCACTATTTTCCGACCTCTGAGCCACTCCAAACACATGGATTTTGTACGTCACTCGCATAAAAAACAATATATTAGGGGTCGTCAATGCTGACAGCAGCAAGTAGTTATTTTTTCTGCGCAAGTCGGCGATTTTTTCATGGTCTGTGATTGGCTGGAAAAAAATCTTGCTAACGGGACGAAAAGTCGTGCAAGTCGGGCAGCAGCAAGTCGTATTATTTTTCGGCGGGGATAGCGTTTGCCGACATGGCGTCGTGCAAATGGAAATCTTGTCGCCAAGTAGACAAGATATCCAGCGAAGACTCGCTCTTGGTGACGTGCGACAATGACAGCTGTTCTCAAGCTGTTCATCACGCTTGTTTGAACAGCATGCTCGCTGCGTTCGGTGCTGAAGATCCCTTCCAGAAGCAAATATGCGAGAAGCGCTGCTACAACGCCGTCATGAAGGCCCAGCGGCAAGTGACGACTCCACATACTCTTAAGAAAAGGATTCCCTGGCATAACGACGGCCCCAACAACAGTGTCAGCTCATTGAGTGTACTAATCAAGTGGATGACCGACGGCAACATCTACAACCGCTACCGCGGCGGCGAAGGTCAAAATGGTGAGACCAAGCAAACCCTGGAGCGCGAAGTTTCCTCAGCGATTGGTGACAGTGGAGTGATGACGGCGCGAACCCCCAGGGTCGTTATGAGCAAGATATTAGCGCTGGAGGCCAGCTTTCGTGCGACGTCTGACTGGCTAAACAATACCGGACAGGGTGTGCAAAATTAGGCTGATCTCCGGGCCGCAATCCTTCAAAAGTGCCCGACCTTCTATGAGCTCCAGCCGATCATGGACGACAGCCCCAGCACACACCCGCTTCTGCTTAACACGCAGTCTCGCTTCAGTTACAGTGACCCTGACAGTGAAAGCTCTTCTTCATGCGACGACGAGGTAGATGGCGGCAGGCTAGACTCCGAGAGCGCTATTCAACCTGCGCCGACTAGCTCTGATACCAACGCAGCTGCAGCCAGCTCTCTCCCCCCAGTAACCTCGGCTGCAGCAACGACAAGTACCTCAACGCCTAGGCAGAAAACCGGGAAACGCCTGCGGTGCACTTAAAACAATTGTCAGTGGACGAAAGAGCACGAAACTGCAACGGGAAACACTGGCAGGGCATGAAAAGCTGTTAGAGCTAAAAGAAGCTCAACTAGTTCAGCAAATCCGGGTTGATCTGGAAAAATTGTACATTAAACGGGAATACTTGGTACTGCGCAAAATGCGCTCAGCCAAAGATGCGCAAGAATCAGAAGCACGGATTGCTGAGGCGAATGCTAACGCGCTAAAACTGCAGGAAGAAGCGAAACTCTGTCGAACTCAACGACTCGTTGCTTTGCTACGTGAGCGAACGAAGCTCAAAGCGGAAGGAGTTTCACAAGACGAACTCGACTTAGTGCTGCCTCTTCAATCACTGATACCTGTCAGCCCCGGACTTCCAGCGGATACGCCAGCAGCCGATTACGACGTGCTTCACCATCAGCACTAGCAACTTCCAAGTTCAGTTCATCGTCTTCATCAAGGTCTCCAGAACTGCTTCCATTTGCACGAATTTCATCATCCCAATGTTTAGGCACCGGCTCTGCAATAAGTAAGTTGTGCAGGATCCACGCACAGGTTACATAGCGAATAATCTTGCGTAGATGGCGCCGCTTCTTCAATATCAAGCGAATACCCTTGAGCCATTGAAACCGAGTCTTGAGAAGACCAATGCAATGCTCCGACTTAATCCTTGCCTTCGCTAGCATCGTATTGAAATACGCATGCGTTGGACCCATTACACCACCTGCAGGTTTCTTAAATGCAGGGATCATCACAGGCGATGCCTGGAAAGCAGAGTCACCGAGTATGTACTCATTGCGACGAAAAAAAGCTTGTTGAATTTGGCTTGGAGGGCTGTTTTTCCATACGCGATTGTCATGCACGGATCCGGGCCACCCCACGACAAGATGACGAACACGAGCAACATCATCACACACGATCAGGGCATTCACCGCGTAGTATCCCTTTCGTGTGTAGTAAGCTACGCCCTTTTACTGGGGCTTGCACTCTAGCGGCAGTAGCGTACCATCCGCCATGCCAATGCAGTTAACAAAGCCGTACTCACGATAAATGCAGCGCGAAATTTGAGTTCGCTCGGCCTCATCTGGCCACACAAGCGGGCTGCTCTCCAGACCCAGCAATGCAGCAGAAGCCCGATGGAGGTACGCCCCAACGGATCCCTTACCAAGACCGAGAAACTGAGCTTGCTTTGACCATGTACCATCGTTACCAAAGCAGCCGAGGCACTTTAAGAGGACCATCATGTGGAGTTCCGCTCCACCGCGAAGCGGGCATCTACCATCCGAGACAAGCACAGGATCTTGCTTGACACGATTTACAAGCCGGAAAAATGCCCCACGTTCCATTCTGAAATGCTCCATAAACTCAGTTGCATTTAATTGCTCAGTGTCGTAGAGTAATTGTTTCCAGTTGTCCTCTCTGCGTCGGTACGCTGAAGGTCTCGGAAATATCGGGAGCCAAGCACAGCTTCGTACGCTGCTGCGTGATGAATGGCCAGCTCGTCGTCACTGCTGTCTTCTTCGTCTAGCAGGTAGCGAAGCGCCGCTGCTTCTCTCCTTCCGTCGACAACGGCTTTTGGCTTGCCTAGCTCAACTTGCCGCGCACTTCGACGTGGCATACGTCTGGTACCCCCGGCGGGTGACAGAATCTGCAAGCTATGGAGACACACACGACGTTAGCAATGGAGGCCCTTCTATCGACAGATCACTACGCACGGAGACCGACCTGGTGGGACTCTGGGAGAAGGTGGCTTGGGGGGGGCTCTTCGATGGGCGCCACAGACAAAAAATCTGTGTCTGCTGCAGCGAGAAGAAACGGGGGTGGTCATTCTCTCCTCTTGGAATTGGCTAAAAATGGTTGCTCTCGGTGTCCCGCGCAAAAAAAACTACTTGCTGCTGCCAGCATTGACAACCGCTATTACACCGACGCTGATTTTTTTGTCTCACCGACCTGTGATACTTGCCCACAAAAAGAGGAGATTGTCTCGAATACGTGTGAGGTTTCCATCGGTACGACCATGTTATCCTGGCACGGAGGGGACGAACCGAGCCAACAATCTTACTTTTTCAGGACTCGATGGGGGCAGGCTAGAGCAACCGAAATCACACAGTCTAAAAACATCATTTTCGGTTGCTTCGGTGCAACTTTGGTTTCATCGACGAATATACGGAGCGCCGCATCACCAGTTGCTATCACGCAGGTGCGCAACGAAAAAATAACTTCGCCGTACTTAAACGAGCGCAAAAAAAAAATTCCGATGCTCTGAGCCCTCCATTTCAGAATCCCCTCTTCCGTCGGTCGCCAAGAGTGCAGGTCTCGTCCGCGATGGTACGTCAAGCGCTCGCTGTTCGGCTTACATACCTGGTTGTCTGACATTTATGTGCTATACACGCAGCCCACTGAAGACGCCCCCCCTTATCCCGGCCACAGCAAGCGGGACAAGTCCCCCGCTCCGGACCCGTCAACACTGTCGCGCCAACAACAAGCGGAGGCGAGGCGTGTCAAGATTCGCGTGGACAGTCGACATGCGCGAGAGGAGGCTGCACCGTCGACAAGGCGTCACGGCGGGAAGAGGCTCACTACATATCAGGAGCGCGTGCTGAGTGAGGCGTACGGCGACTACGTCCGGCAAAGACAGAAAGAGAAAGAAGAGAACGAGGCGTGGGAGAGCCGTTTGTTGCGATCGTTGCAGAGCGAAGAGAGGGAGCGCTCGGATTCTGTCACGATCGATGAGCTGAAGCAGGTGCTGGATCAACTGGACTCGGTTAATGGCAGCAAACGGGCACATGGAGCTGCCAAGGCATCCGTACCTGCACATCAAGATCAAGATGATGACGTCCGTCAACGTGCACCGAAGATACACCAATCTTTGGCCGAAACACCGAAGGTGGACCGAGCAGCAACGTCGACTCACACCGTCCAGACGTCTGACGACACTGCGCTTGCCGAGGCGCTGAACCAGCTTGACGAAGAAGATGAGCTTGCGTCGCATGGAGATACAGATGATCTGGATTACGTGGACGAGGAGGAGAACGTGGACGAGGAGGAGAACGTGGACGAGGAGGAGAAGACGTCCGACGTGGAGAGTGAACATGACGACTCGTTCGAAGATACGGTATGTACCAAACGCAAACCAAAGATTCACCGAACGCAGCCCAAGAAATCCACGGCCGCGCCGAGCAGAGCGCCAGATACTTCCGAAGTGGAGGCACCAGCGGCAGGAAGCTTTTTGGAGGGCTTTCCGATATTCTGGCTGTCGTGGAAAACATTTGACGATGTCTTCGCCGACTTCCAGCAGCAGACCTTCCAGTTGTTTTCGTGTCGTACGAGCACATCGATTAAGGCTCGCAACAAAGCCATTCTTGAGGAGCAAAAGAAAGCGAAGAAGCCGGCGAAGAAGATGAAGGGGAAACGCCGGTCGAAGCATCGACGGACAGGTGGAACGCTTCTTCCTGAAGCGTGGGAAACGTACAGCCGAACGCTCTTGTGTACGCACGCCATGCCGTATCCAGGGACGGGGAAAACGCACGAAGTCGATGCAAGGGTACGCTTTCTGTATATTTTTTGTATTTCGGTGTAAATTGGGTTTATGAAACTTACAACACTTTGCTGTTCCAGCTCTCCTCCTGTGCCTGTACCTTCAGGCAGACGTGCTTGCTTCCGTGTCGACGCGTTATGTACGTCCGAAGCAAAGCCAACTACGAGACTGTGATCCCCCCGATGCGCACATTTTCGTCGAGATGGATTGTTCAAAGTCCGGCGAACAACATTGACACAGGTGCAGTTACCCCTGGAGGTCTCAACCGTGTTAACTGCCCGGCCATCCGAGCGCTCCCCCCTGTTGACAGAGATACCAAGTACAGTCGCTGCAAGCTTCTCACTGAAAAGATTACGGATGTGATGTCACTCCAGCCGTCGACTACATACCGGCTGGCAATGATCTGGCTGGAAGACTTTCACGTCGCGCTTCACACCGGCAAGCTGGATGAGTTCACAGGGCACCGAGGAGCCGATGCTCGTAACAGCTTCCACCATCTATCGCAGATCTCAATCCCCGACAGCGTGACGCTGTCGCAGCTCTCCTTTGCCGATCAAGGCGAGTGCCCACTGCTTGAAGACAAACAACCTTTTCCTGAGATGGACAAGTCGGATAGTCAAGAGAAGGCCGCGGGACCAGCGCCAGCAACTTCAACTATCACGTCGCCTATTCTGGGAACGGAATGCGGAAGGAGCTGCCGCTGAAAGTGAAGCAACCGACGCTACAGACTCAGCACCAGGTTCTGCGAGTGCTCCGATTGTGTTTGTCTCGCCTCCCAAACGCAGAGGATTGTCTCGCCGTGCAGAGAAGAAGGAGGAGTCGAGGATGGAGATGAAAGCGGCGAAACGCATTATAGCCAGCATTCGAGAGGGAAGAAAGACTCGCGCTGTTAAGCTTTCTCACATCGAGATTCTCAGCGACCCCTACTCTAGAAGAACTACGATGCCTCTGGTTGAGAGGTTGGGGCTACCGCCATTTTAAATCACGGGCGTGTTGGCCGTAGTCAAATACAACGTCGGTCAGGCCGTTCCTGTCATCAAGGCGATCCCTTAGGCGGAGCGTCTCCGGCACGCCATACATGCTATCGACGAAACAAACAATTACGACTTGGTCGCGAGGTCGGATGACTACGGTTACGCAACATACGACCAGTTGAAGCTGATCGAAAAGGTGGTGGTGGCGAAAAACAACTTTGCGTTCGTGCAGGCGACTGTCGACTGGATTGAGACGGTCGAGTTTCAAGTGGAGGATATTGTGGAACCGTTCAAGGACACTCTGGACATCACAAAGGTAAACGTGCATGTTACCAACAATACACCGAAAGTTAACACAACTTGTACAGAACTAACAATGCTTCATGTATGACTAGGTCGAGTACAAATCCGCTGTTGAGGTTCTGAATCTGGGCAAGTGGTTCTTCGGACGGCATCCACTCCACCGCTGCGAGTTCCTCAACTTTCGCGAGAATCTGTGGCTACACACCGGTTCCATCATCGGGGCGCTATTTGTGCTACGAGAAACCTACGAGGACGTTGGAATCATCAACCCCCGGTTCCTGGACTTTGACACGATGGAGCAAAGGTCTCGTATCGCGCGGGGTTATGGAGCAGCGGATCTTGGCGTGAAGCGTGTGATTAGCGTCGTCAACCTCCAACACCACTGGGGGGCGTTCTTCGTGGACCAGCGCCGGAAACGATTCTACCTCTTCGACCCCATGCAACTGAAAAGCAACATTTCCACGCTCAAAGATGCTGTTCGGAGCATCGTGGAACCGATGCTGGACATGACGGACCAGCTGCAGATTGAGACGATCAATGGGTGCGAGCAAAAAGACAGCACGTCGTGCGGTCTGTGGTGTTTAGTGGTGATGGTGCTACTGCTGTTTGGAGCTACACCTGAACATTGGAGCAGCTACTGGAACGATTCCCTCTACAATGCCGTCGGCTACTTGCGCATGCGGTACATGCTCAAGATACTCAAGCTTCACAATTACTTTGGTGTTGCCGAAGCCGAAGGAGGTGAGGATAAGTAGGAGAGTTAAGCGCAGCTGGTAACCCACCAACAGACCGACTTTCGTTTTTCGTACACATTTTGTTTCGGTAATGTTTTTGGTACGAAACCAAAAGTTCACACACTGCATAGGACAGAGGTTTTTGCGCGTGCGCGGACCAAGTCAAGTCAGCTCTAAATTTAGAGCAAAAATTGTGTCTTATACTTCACATACTCAAGCGCTATATTATTTTCGAAAGCTCGTAGCGCGCATGCTTCAGGGTGCGATTTGATTTGTTGTTTTGAATGCTCACTATAAAGATGAATCCGTATAGCATATCCATCAATGTAACTTACCCGCTGCTCGTATTCTATTCGAGTGACCATTTTCTGTAGCTACCATAAAAGAGGACGTTATCCATCATCTTGAGGATTTGCTCCCCAGTTTTGCTGTTCCATTTTCGGTTGCTCTAGCACGATCCGACTCGGTGTCTCTTGGGACGAACCGAGCCAACAAGCTTACTTTTTCAGGACTCAGTGTCTCTTTTGGTTTCACTGATTTAGCGCTCCGGGCTCTCCACAAAATTGGGCTCGCCAATACTTAGTGCCAGGGTTTAAGCAAATCAGCCAATAGCAGCAAGGGCTCGCTCGGGCTCGTGCTAAAGCGAGAAGCCCTAGGAAAAGCGGGAACTCCCACTTTTCCTATAAAGTAGCTTATCACGGGAGATTTTTGGATTTCGATATGGGAATTGTGGGACGCATTAAAACTTCAAGTAAGATGGATCACTCACTTATGTCCGATACCTGACTCGTTAGGTTTCCTCAAAAATCTCTAGAAAACACTGAGATGCATGTTCGTAGTTGAGAGTGCCTAAAAATACAAGCTAGAGATCCGGTCCGGGAGAGCATTTATACCCAGGTGTATGCGATTCAAATCCAGACCTTCATCCTGTATCTGTATCTTCGGGTAAATAACGCATTTAATAAAAACGTTTTTAACGTGCCGCAATTGCTGGCTGCCGTTCATTCAGAAATCCCCCCTCCGCCGAACAAGCGCTGCCAGAATGGGACGTCAGAAGCGGGCCGCTCGCGAAGAATCGGACGAATCTGCGTACTCTGAAGAGGAGCACGACGGCGAGGCTGAGTAGACGGATACGCGTTACCAGGAAAATGTGCTTGTGTCCACGCCGAGCCTACTGAACAAGGCGTTCGACAGCTGCGATGACTTCAACTCACAGTACGCAGCTTTCTGCAAACGGACACACCAGGTACATTGTATTATTTAATCTCGAGTCGCTACAAAGTTCTAATTTACATCTACCACAGCACTTCTACAAACGCACGTCTACTACGCGGCAACAACGAAACATGAAAATTGAAGCGCGGTACGCCAAGGCAGGCAGCGAGGCCCCTGCTTCAGAGCTTCTGAAGAACCCAGAGTTCCCGCTCTACCTTGTCTCCTACCTTTGCACTCACGCCTGGGAGCCGCGCAATCGAGGAAGTGGCAAACGGCCCCGTCGCAATGTTCGCCCAGTCGGCTGCAAAGCTAAGGTGAGCATAGCTCGCGTTGATGGTGTTTATTTCACTTGTGCTAACATTTCGCTATGCGCAGCTTCACGTACTTCAGCGCCGTGAAGGTGACCGGTACTTCCTGGTAGTATCAGTGCACCATACGGAGCACAACCACCGCGTCGGAAAAACGAGTATGAGCAGATACCTCGGCACAGAATGCGTCTGAACAGCAGCGAGTTGGCGGACGTCAACACGTTGCGGCGGGTCGGAGTCGCACGAAAGAAGATTTTGAAGTACATCTGGGAAAACACGGACTCGGAACCGTGTATGGTGGACGTCCACAATCTCCCTGCCAAGCTCAAGAAGGAGGAAGAGGCTGGCTCTACGGTTTCGAAGCGATTGTCAGAGACACTCAATCGTTTTTGTGAAGAGGAGAAGTATGGCGTCGCTCACGTGGACATTGACCGGGTTGACAACGAGGTAAGCAGAAAAGTGATGCAATTAATCAGTGGGTTTACTGACATACACATGCAATGTTGTGCAGGCAATCGCCCGGTGCATCGTCCTGCAAACGACACACATGCGGTCGCTGTTATCGAGCTTTCCCGAGACGATTCTTGTGGACGCTACACACGGGACAAACGCGGAACGGTATCGCCTTTTTTCATTCATGGTCCACGATTCATTTGGCCACGGGCAGCACGTGCAGGTAAGCCCTCTTAGACAAGACAGCGATGCCGTACTAGACGCACTCTGTCTGTAGTTCTTGCCTTCAACAAGAACTTAGATTGTGGTGGTTTGTACGAGATTGTAGTGGGTTGTCAATGAGATTGTACCAGTTTGTATACATTTTGTTTTCTAACTTTTAGCAGGTCTTACTGTTAGCATGCACTTCTTACTGACGAAAAGACCGGGACGTTAATGGCCACGGATAATGATGCTGCAAGGGTCGTTTGGTTGGAGAGCAATGACACCGTGAAAGACGCTAAGAATCATATCGTAGGCGCCGTACTTCTGGGTGGAGATCACTGGTGCGCGTTGTGTATCAGCCTGGAGAGATGGACGTACACCGTCATGGACACTAAAAATGACAAGAAGTCAATTGACCTGCTTGACGAATTATTCAAGAACGTCTTTAACCCACTTCTCAACCAGGACAAGAGATGGAAGCGCGTCGTGAACAGAGATTATCAGCAAATCGACGGTGGAAGCTGCGGGATTTGGGTTCTGGCTTTCATTGAGATCTACTTATACCAAAGCTACGATGCTCCTGGCGACGTAGATTACCTTAGGTACAGATACTTGGTGAAAGTTCTGCTAGCGTAACTCCGAGATCAGGCTCCACTGGGGCCTACACAAAAGTACAAGGACTCCCTCGTACAAGCGAAGAGAATTGCTGAGTCGATAAGTCAATTCGGGGGACGTCAATTCCAGCAAAGTCAACGAATTTTAGAGGCAATTGCTTGCGCGTTTACAGAAGGAAGATTAGATGATTCGGATGTTGATGTCGCACAACTTCGCAGCGGACAGAGTGGTAACTACGAGCTAACAGAGGCGCCTTACCGTGACGCACAATCGGCTGAGCCAGCCGAGTCTGGCTTGGAAACACAGAGCGCTGCTGTGACCGTTCAAGAGGCAACCCCAACATGTCCTGAAGCGCCCGTCGCCGATGGAGGCACGAATAGCGACCCTCCGATTTCCGAAGTGAACATTGATTCTGAGCCAGACGTCGTGATACTTGACGACCACTCCAATCTAACGGCAGCGGTGGCGCTGCTTCTGAAGGTCATCGCAGAACCAGTGTTGGGTACACAAAATAACGCCAATCTGACAGCAGCGGTGGCGCTGCTTCTGAAGGTCATCGCTAGAAATGCAAGTTAGTGGCATCGTCTATGAATGTCATCTGCTTGAAGCTTGTACATAGTAGTGATAGGCTTGTACAGATTGTACGCTAAATACAAGCTGGATTGGGTTGGAATGTGTCAGGTTGGACGGAATGGTGGCAGAAAGTCATATTGTATTGGGATGGTGGTAGGCTGGATTGTATCAATAGTCTCTGTCGTTCGTAGTTGCTAGCGTGTGCAATACAAAACAATTGTATATAAATTCTCAGTAGTCGAGACTCATACAAAGCTGTACAGAATATGGATATCTTTCTGAATAACGTACTGCAGGCCTTAACCCCTTACTGTACTTCCCGGGTCTATTCACGAGGGTATATTTTTTACCTGTCCCATGTATTATTGTATAGAGATTTGCATAGAACGCCTCTAAAGTACGGTGGGGTTCGGTGTGAGTATGCGATGAGACCAGCACGTATAGTAAGAACACCGCAAACATAACCCCCTCTTATGTAGTCTGACTTGGTCTGTTTGAGCCCGTGTGTCAGCCCTGAACACATAAGAAGTGTATGATTTATTAGTAAGCCCAGTTTTTGAGCTGTTGCACACGTCAAGCAATGGTGGCTCTATTTGTTATGACCAATGGTTGGAAGGAAAGGAAATCGTTTCAATTGATTGCACGTTTACCGCTACATCGATTCAGAGCTGTAGAACGGTCACATTCGCCGTGTCATCGCCTCGTTCCTCCACCTCATCTACATCCTGCTCAGTGTCGCCTTCACTGTAGCGTGCTTCGTCCCCCTCCGCATCCTGATCAGCGCCGCCTTCACTGTAGCGTGCTTCGTTCCCCTCCGCATCCTGCCCAGCGTCGCCTTCACTGTAGCGTGCTTCGTCCCCCACCGCATCCTGCTCGATGTCGCCTTCACTGTAGCGTGCTTCGCCCCCCTCCGCTGTATCTCGACACCGACGCTTCTTGCCGGGACGCGATGGTGGCGGGCGATTGCGCAGTTTGGGCTCATCCAGCAACAGTCGTGGGATGTTCTCCCCGTTGCTCCAGTCATTGTGCCATATACTGAAGCACGTTTTCTCTCTCCCTTCGCGTGCTACATTGCAGATATCTTTGCTACACACACAGCAACAGTTAGACATACATTTTACCGCTAGCCAGCATGAGCATTGTAACACGTACCGCCTGTTGCCATCAGAGCACTCGGGGCAATAATACTTCGTGAACTTCCTTGGTTTCACTTTGTACAGTGCACAGACCTTGCATGAACGTTGTCGTCTCTTCACGCCTTGCTCACTCGCAAACGTATCATAATAAATCATCGCACCGTTTTTAATGTTGGATATGACAGCATAACACGTACCTCAATAGCCGTATAGGCTTCCGGAGAATCAATCGCGAGAAGCTGCTCCATCAATGTCTCGTAAAATGCGAAGTGCTTCGGCGGGCGCTTGTTATTCACCTCGCCGATAATGACGGTGTACGA
The DNA here is from genome assembly GCA_009729435.1 of Phytophthora fragariae. Taxonomy (NCBI): domain Eukaryota; phylum Oomycota; class Peronosporomycetes; order Peronosporales; family Peronosporaceae; genus Phytophthora; species Phytophthora fragariae. The sequence goes on along the minus strand of QQOI01000005.1, from coordinate 2,721,717 downwards.
CGAAAGCATTCACCAACGCCATATCCAGTAGTCCTAGAAACAACGTTTTGTAGTGCTTCTTCGTCTTGTAGCATAGCTGCACACTGTACCTCTGCATCCGGAGCTGGTCGTGGATTTCGACACCACCCATTCATCGATGGTAATCCAAAACCAACTCCGGTGCAGCAATCAACTGCTGTCTGCCGTCAACACGTCTCGCTGTCGTACGCACACATCACACATAATATGTTAGGTTGGTCGCCATCCACCTCTAAGAATCGTGTACTTACTGCAAGCGCCTATCGCTCGGCTGCCCCCGCTGGACAGGAGGTGGACGGGATTGCGGTCCATCCACATCGCCGCAGTAATATGAGGAAACCGCTTGTTCTGTGCGAGCTTGATAGTGCCTTGGGGGGCACCATTATCTTCTTCTTGTTCACGGTCTTGTAGGACTTGCTGGTAACTACACCCGGTGCGTAGCCCGTTCGGTCAGTCTGAATGGTGCCGGTCAGATACATTCGGCGGTGGAGAATCTCCAAGGCTAGCCGCACCGACGTGTAGAAGCGATCAGTTAGATGGGAGACACAACGACAGCATGTTCCGGATCACTGCGGCTTCTCCGGTGTTTTTATCCTTTGGCACTGAAGTTCGCAGGTGTGTTTTGGCGCCGCAGTAGACTTCAATTGTGCAGATTCAAAAACAAAGACATAATGTTAGCACTATGTTGAATCTCCAGTACCATATGTCGGCCTTATATTGGATAACACCAACATAAGGCCTTAGGCACAAAAAAAAGATGGCAAGCCGAAGCTTACCACCCGCGATGCTAGACGAACCTCAAGCAGTACGCTGTCTTCGCACACGCAGCAATGAAAACCTTCGTCCCCCACTTGTGGGGCTTATCCTTGTTGAACTGGCGCATCGGGTTGAAGCGCGAGCGCGATGGTAGCGTAGCCTCGTCGAAGCTTATGACCGGGTGAGACTGGTACCCGCGCGCGAATGTGCGCTGCAGCACGTCTAACACCGGACGAATTTTCCATGCGCGATCAATGCTGGCTTGCGGGGACTTGTTGTTCGAGAAATGTAGATAGCCCATGATGTGGAATAATCTGTTCTTCCCCATGAACAAGTTGAAGCGGTTCGTAGGCAGAGCACCCACTTGCTTGGTTGACCAATGCGCAGCGATGCCTTTGCGGATAGGCATCAGCATCCGCAATTAGCAGCGCCACCACGCGAAGCACTTCCCATGGCTCGATGTCAACGACGCTAGCAAGTCGACTGCGAATATCTTCCAGTTCTTCAACTTCACCCCCCGTTGCGCCGCTGCTGAGACCGCATCGAGTGCGCCCGTGATGGTATTGACTGGCGACGATACCGATTGGATTCCACTGCAATCTGACTCCACAACGTTGGTGGCAGGAAATACAACAAAAGCGCGAGCGGATCGTCAGCCACGGACACCACGCTATTGCTGGGTCCGAACGGTCCATCGTACAAGCCTGCATAGCTTGGTCTGGCTCAACTGGTTAGGATCTACATCAAAAAGAATAACACAATTAGTTTATGTTGCCTGGTATGTTGATATCAAACGCCCCCAATAGAGACTATGTTGGACATTGTCATCATAACGTACCATACTCTCATCTGTGCGTCTTCATCATAGACATCGTCTTCTTGTTCCTCACCGCGGTCAAGCACACCGAGTCAGGAAGCGGCATCGTCTCTTCATCCAAGTCTTCGTCCGTGAGTTCACCAATGGTCCAATCCTCCACCCACTCGTCGTCGTCGCCATCTTCCTCTGATTCAGGCTCTTCTGGGAGAGCAGGGTCTTCATCAGAGTTGAGCTCCGTGCAATTTTCAGCCCCAGTTGCCATAAGATTAGCGTCGCCAATAATAATACACTGCAGATTCGGAATTGGTTCAGCTCGAGCGTCATCCCTTTCACCTGCGTTAGTCTCCACTTCACTTGTGCTCTCATCTTGTAGGACGGCCCGGCGATGCTTGCGCTGCTTCGGCTTGCCGCTTGAAGTCGCGTCTGCTCCCGACGCACGTGTCGATGCTGCCGCCGCATTGGCAGCAACAGAAGCAACAAAATCTGCAACCACTCCCTCTACCTCTCTCCTAGACGGGGGGAGGGGGGGGTCGCATCTGCCTCAACTGCCGTCTCCGTCGCCGCCTCTGCCGTAGTCTCCTTGGTCTCTGCAGCCGCGTCGTTTGCAGCCCCCTGCTTGGCCTCTGCGATGTTCACTTGCTCGGCGGTCTCCGTGGGTGCGGATGCACCCTTCGACTCGGCTCTCTCCATGGCTGGCGTCGTGTGCTTGGCCGCCTTTTTTTGCTGTCGCCTTCTTCTGCTTGCCCTGCGCCACGCTGCTGTTCTTGTCATCCGCCCGTCGAATGCGGCGCGCGTGACGCTCGCTCAGCAGCGCCTCGAGGCACCGATGACGCTCTTGCTCCGTCAGTGTGTGGCGCGGTGATTTTCCCGCTGGCGCGACCATCGTGACCCGCCGTCGTCTTTTTGAAGAATGAGGAGTCAATGGTTGTGCGCCACTCGTCTTAGTGGGTGAGTGGTTCCCGTCTTTATCCTCTGCAACCGAATCCCACAGACCGCAAACCTAAACATGTGCATTTGGCCGTTTTACACTCGAAGTGTTATCTTAGTTTTGTTATAGCGGTACATGGACACTTTTCCAATACAAAATCCAAGTATAAGCACCTCTTATGTAGTACCGTACTACATAGCATATATGCTGCGACGTGAAGTGAATTAGGGTATACACCTCTTATGTAGTACCGTACCATAAGGGAAAGCAAGGGGTTAAGCTCCCCCCATCTTGAACTTTGTCGTGGTATGCCGCCAGCGTACATGTGTGCATGCATGAGCTATTATTTTATTCGATTATCACTTTCAGTTGTACTGAATTCATGCTACACCATGCATATTAAATGCTTTGAAGTGCACATTTCCCGTTATCTGCCTCTCCAGGTGAGTATTGACAATATTTGAGGGTCGCTCATGATATCCAATACTTTTTGAAGTAATGCAAACAGCAACTATAGCGTTGTTTGCTTAGCTTGCAAACGCACAAGAAACTGATTGTATAGACTACTGGAGTATAAAACCTTACTTTTTTCACGGGAGAATTTGAGATTTAAAAATGAAGAATCTGAAAAAACGTCAAAACCCCATCTTTAAGGAGGCCTGCCAATCATTCATGGAGCCCGGTTCTCTCGAAATTCGGGCTCCCTTTGGAGTGGGGAGTCCGGGTTCGGGCTCGGTTCGTCCCCTCCGTGTATCCTGCCAATAAACACAGAAAGAGGCCAATTCAAATTTAGATAGTATTGCCGCTCCACCGATACGGCTATTCGGTGGCCAAACGCATGGTGTGCTTGACGTTGGTGCAGGTGATGGGTCTGATTACTGTGTTGATGAGGGCGCGGTCGTTGGTCGAGGATAACGACGATGAGGAAGATCGCTTTTATCAGCTCCTTTTCGTGCAACGACCGCCGGGTATGACCAAGAAGCGTCGCCCTGGTGTGTCTAGGCCTGGTCGACCGAAGAACAAGCAGCGGGACTACCATTCACGTCACCTTCGCCTTCTTGAACAATACATGATCCCATTCCCAGTCTACAACGAGCATGATTTCCGGCGTCGATTCTGTATGCACTGTCAAATATTCTCGAGAATCATGACCGCGGTGGTGCAATACGATTCGTTCTTTGAGCAAAATCGAGACGCAGCGGGACGTGTCGGCATCTCACCCCTACTCAAAGTGATCAGTGCTCTCCGCGTCCTCGCATACGCATCATCATTCGATCCCATTGATGAAATCTTGGAGATGTCAGAGACCACGGTCAAGAATTGTGTGCAGCACTTCTGTGAAGCAGTCATTGCTGTATTTTCACCAGATTATTTGCGGCCGCCTACACCTTCTGAGGTTCGTGGTGTACTCGAAGAAAACGCGAAGCGCGGCTTCGTCGGTATGGTGGGATCTATGGACCGCATGCATTGAACATGGAAGAATTGTCCTATGGACAGCACAAGGAAAAGAAGCCAAGCGAGGTGCTTGACGCGGTTGCTGACTACAAGGTGAGGATCTGTCACTACAGCTTTGGCCCGTGCCCGACTTCTGCAGCGCCGCCGTGTTGCCCGCCTTCAAGTGGCCCAGCAGCAGACTCACGCTCACCCGGCTCTCTGAACGACCTGAAAATCTTGGAGCAATCTTCCGTGTTTGATGCCATCCTGCGTGGTGAAGCAGCTACAGTGCATTATGAGATACACGATACGGTACGCCTCTTTTACATTGTTCTGAAACGAGCACGATAACTAAGTGATCACTTGCAGAGCATGCGTATAACTAGGGAGTCTGCGACTTAGACTGGGAGTACAATTTGCCGAGTATAAGCAGCGTTCTCCACTAGAGGGTTGACATGTCTTACAGCATCTTTGCAATGCTGCGTTCACATGAAATTGCGCAGCCGCAGCAGATGCGCATGTGCGCGCGATTCATGCAACATTTCTAATGTTGTACGAATGTTAACCCGTATTACGCTTACGCGCACGCAGTACCGATCCTTTGAGGGCTGTTCATCCCTCATTCTTCGGTATTCCCAGCATAACCCGTACCTGTGCGCTGATGGCATCTACCCTAGCTGACCGGTGTTTGTGAAGTCTACAGAGAAGCGTTTGGCCTAAAGTATCAGCACTTTGCTCGAATGCAAGAGGCGTGGCGCAAAGATGTCGAGCGCTGCTTTGATGTCTTACAGGCGCGTTGGCGCATACTCGATACGTCGTACCGGCTTTGGAGCGCTAGCGACATGGATACGGTCATGAAAGCCGTGTGTCCTTCTGACAGGCAAACGCTGATAACAGTGAGTGAAAAGTCGCTGAGCGTGTTGAGCAACACGCTCACTTGATGCTGTGGCCAGGGCTTAGTAGTACTTGCTGAAATACATGCAGTTCACTTCAGTAATACTACTACATGTATTGGCTTTGCAATGCGTTTGTCATTTTAACTTAGCGATCTGGTCGATTTACAAAACTGGACCTCTATAAAAATAAAGTTGGTGGAAAAGACAGTGCAACTCGACCAGATTATCTAGGGTTTAGTAGTAGTGAGAATTATGGCTTAGTAGTGATACTACTACTACTACTACTACCACCATACTTTGGGCCAATAGCACTACTACTATTATAGATCGGATTCGGCGATAGTAGTATTACTACTAATATTAGTTTTACTACTATTAGCACTACTAATGTACCCATGTCGGCGTCTGACATAACTTCCGCTTGATTTCCTCCATGCGCCTTAGTTCCTGGCGGTTGTGGCACACAATTAGCAGTCGTTGCTCGTTGTCGGTCTTTGTCCGTAGCGGACTTATCACGAATCCGACACATGACAGTCGAAGTTGTCGGCAAGAAGGACAGAATGAGATTTTATTTCAAGCTTTAACAGCTCTTTAGCATAAATCTTTCACACCCTACTGTCCATCCATCCATTTTCCTGTACACGTGGCCTGGACCCTGCGGATACGTGGGAAGCTCGGTGGTTTCAATAGCCCCCCGGGAACGCCTTTTACAATGAAGAGAATCGGGCATTTCTTACCTACAGAACAGATACGCCAGTAAAATTAATTAAAAAATAATGTGAGTGCAAATATAACGTACCATCCGCTCGCACAGTCATCACAGCTGTCAGTCTCGCCGAATGCTTCTCGGTGTACTTGACTTTGACAGACCCTTTTCGACCACGTTCCGCTAAGATATACTTGGGCGGCGTGTCGTTGTAAATGTCGGTTTCGTCGACATTGTATATAGTGGACAGACTGTGGACGTGCTCGTACTTTTCCCAAAACTAAATTGCGAATTTCACATGAGTTTCTTTAAGGTCCGCAGATGTTTTTTTCGTGTGTTGAGCCACTTGTACCGTAAAACTATGGCTAAATAAATAATAGAAATTATTTAGCAAACCCTGATATAAATATCGTAACAGTAGCCCAAAAAAGATTATATACCGTTTGGAGAATCGTTGGAGCAAGCGCATAATAGCGTTGTCAGCAGAAACAATATTTTTCTTACAAGCAACATAGTTATTAAACCAATGTCTGTGGTTCTTCTTAATGTACTCTAATATGATAGACGTGCATAACGGCTAAATCAGTGTTGGTTAGTAAGATGCGTACAGTACAAGTAGATATTAAAAGACGAATAATTAACTACGAACCTCTTCATCACGTCTCGTGTCCTTCATGAAGATGACGAGCCCGTGCGAGAACGGGATCATCTCCTTCCGACCTTGCCCCTTGAGCGTTTTGCTCATCTGTGATCACTTGAAATTGAAGATGCTGTGCGCTTGGGCCACCCAGTCACCTACAGTACGGCGGGGGGGGGTACCCGAGATAATCGGCTGCGTCCTGTACACCGCGCTCCGATGCCAGCCGAATAGCATCGCGCTTCTCTTTTATCGTGTAGGTTCGCTGCTTGGTGGTCTTCCGGGTTAATGAGCATCCACAGGTCCAAAAACGAAATGAGCACAATAACAGCGCGGCATCCGTCCTGCAGCCGCCAAAAACGTTGCTTGCAAAATGAGTCATTACGATTGCACTTTCCCCTGAGGTCACAATATAAAACACCTAAGCACCTCGGCGAATTCTCGCGAAAGTGAAGCTGGATCTAGACTTCAGGTCGAGCAGAGGTTATCATCGTGGAGAGAAGACATCGGGCATTCATGGAGCCGCGCTGGGCATCAAAACACTACATGCAAAACATTGTACAAACCAAAACTCGAGAGCACATCTTGAAAAACAAAATCGGTCATTTAGAATGGACAAAACATGAAACGCTTCAGACAACAGCCTGCTGCACTACATCACCGCGTTCAAGCACAACCGCAGCATCAACTGCAGCACACAGCGACAGCATAGCTGATTCCTGCCGCAGCTGCGGTGCGTCTTGCACTATGGGGATGCTAATCGCTGCGTTGATAGAACCAGGAACTCTTCGTTGCCCGTGCTTTCTCTTCGGTTGTGCGGCTGCTTCAGCTGCACGCGCAAGTTTCTGCTTTTCTCGAGCAGCTCTTCGTTCTTCCACTTCGACTGCACACTCCAGTTTCTTAGTCTATCGAGCAGCTTTTCGTTCTTCCACTTCTCGACGCTTCCGACTCTTGGTCTCAGCTATTTGCTTCACTTCTTGCATCATTTCGGGGTAGGCCATCAGGCGACCTCCACCAACAAACGTACCTAGTGCTCGTGGCTCCAGCTTTGAAGGGCTCACGTAGTCAGTGATTTGTAGGCCAACGTCAAGGACTCGAGCACGGTTGGCGGGTATTCCCATGCGTGACAATCGACGAGCGGCGCGAGCAGAGATCGTGTGGGAACTTATCGTCCGTCAATTGGTAGCACTGGGCTTGCACCAATAATCTTCTATAGCATATTGTCAACCGAAAGCGGAAAGATTCCCTTACACCGAAACGAACCCATCACGTTTTCAGGAATCATGGCTGCCTTCCAAACAATAGTAACTAGCGATTCTACACCATCCTTGGTAGGCCGAGCACCAGCATGCCTGAGTGGGATGGCTTTCACCAATTCTTCATACCCCTTCTTAAGAGCCCGAAATACCAGTGTGTCCAGTGGCTGCATGAAGTGTGACGTGTGGGACGGTAGGGTGAAAATCTCGATCTTGACCGATACTGCAAATGCCAGGGCCTTGTAGTTGAGGTGAGAGAAGTGCCCATCTAGCACCAAAATGACAGGCCTCTCCGTGCCACGTTGTGATAAGCATTTGTCAAAGTACTTCAACCAGTGCAAAAATAATTGATTGTTGCTGTTGGAGGACCCCGTCGCGGCACACACGGCGGTGACTGAGGCTCCCGTCATCCACTCCAACTTGATGCGATCCCCGGAAAAGATGAACATCGGGTCTAACGCTGATCCATCCGCAGCAATGCATGCCATGACACTGACGTTTTCCCGATCAGCTGATTTCACGGCATTTGATGGGAGCCCTTTTTCGCAGACAACGCGCGGTGCGCTGAGTCCCTGGGGAGAGAAGCCTGGTTCGTCGCAGTTCCAGACTCGGTCACGGGGTAGTCCATCTATCTCTTTCTCTAGATTGTTGTAGTACGAGCGGATGCGGTCCTCTTTAGAACCTTCGTTGCGAGTAATATCAAGCACCTGGGCGTGCTTGATACACAACACCTTGGCATGGGGCTTCACGAATCGAGCAACCTAACGGCGTGACGGGAAGCCTTCTGGGGGGAAATTGCCACATGCAATTGCAGCTTGGCGGACCAGATACCGCATCTCGTCGACATCCATGCAGAGGCCACGGCGTGAACGCAGCCGCACCACGTCAACAACTCCGAGTTCTTCGTCCTTGGGCAGCAATGGCGGCTTGCCATGTCGGGCGCCAGGCTTCAGTAGGCCGTTAGCGTGCCGCCATATTGTAGTGGGCGACAGGTTGTGCTTCATTGCTGCTTGACGGTAGGTTGTGGCGCCATTTACAGCGCTCTGCAGTCTTGCGTCGTGGTCCATATTGTGTGGTGGGTAGGCAAGATGCAACTTCTCGAATCATGGGCCGATTTGGGCGTGAAGTATGTCCACGGAGAGATGCTGCCAAGCCAAACACAGTGCAAGGGGGCCAAAGCCTCAAATTCGAATGGTTGGCTGGCCACGAGAAACGTCGGAGGCTTGACTATGTGCACGCTAGTCATTCCAAGTATAAGCTGTTTCACATTAGGGGCCCGTTTCAAGTTTTGTCCGCTAGGGATATGATTGGATAATATTTCGCACGTATTGACAGTCGATTGGATATAATACTCTGACTAGGTATTGTTTTAGCACAAGATTTTTATAGTATTATTAAGATGGCGGTTTATTTTTAGTAACGGGGCTTTCCCGTTGTTGTCTGCATAACTCGACCTCCCATCTGTTCGACACAATATGGACACATCATGTAGGACGAATGATCAAAATACGACACCAACACTCGGACAGAGGAATTGGTAGGTGCATATCATCATCGAGCTTGTTGCATGATGCCCAATACCCTTGTTTGTATGTTGTGTACCAGGTGGCGAGCCATTTATCGTATTCATATGCATAATATTTGCGTGCATACATTTGCTTTATATCTGTACAAATGTTGCGGTGTAAGTGGAGGTGTCGTAGATGGGATGGATGAAAGGATGACCATGCGACATATTGGTTTAGTACGTAATAAATATCATATAAGCTACGTAGACTAAAAACTACAAAATGAGCAGTCAATGCACCCACAGAAGAAGCTAAAAAGCCATTACACACCACCAGCATAGCAGGATCTACCAGTAGGTCTGGACCGCCTCTAATGACACCAACTAAAAAACCCTATGTATTAAACGGTATATCAAAAGTATTACCGACCCGGTCATGCCTACGACAATACATACTCTTCTTAAACACATAGCTGGAGACCATTTATTGGAGAGCCAGCCGTGAAGATCGTCTGGCAGCGATTGCCCCCCCCTCTTCGCGCTCAGACACAACGTCTTTCACCTCTAAGCACCTTCATCGAGCATCCTTTCAGTTTCTACCTCGTAGTTGAGCATAGCGCCTTCATCGAGCATCCATTCAGTTTCTACCTCGTAGTTGGGCATGGCTGAGGATATCTCTCCAAATGCATCAAGTGCTAATTAGCTACACCAGGCTGTTGTGAGCGTCATGACCCGACACGCATCTATGAGAGCGAAAGATACTATCAAGCAGTGCAAGAGCAGGTATGGTGACTTTTGCAGGTGGTGATCGGCAAAGCAGTTTTTGGATGGATCCCTTGTGTAAGAAGCAAAGCTTGTAGACTATTTTGATAATTTCGTCATCCCGCGTGGAAACCAACGCAAGAAAAATGCGGATAGCAGTGCTGTCAAGATGGGTTATGAAGCGGTGGATGCGTATGGGAAGGCTACTATCGATATACCAGTTTCAGAAATCAATAAGCTTGAATCAACACTCTTACCCTCGTGGCAAGGCCCTAAAAGGGCTGATGGATATGCTAAGGAGGGGGGGGACGAGCGGACAGTGGAAACGTCCGCTGATCGTGGATTGGGAACGGTTCACGATAGTTACAATTGGGAAGACAGGAAAGTGCTTAGTCCATTTTGTCTGAATTAGCCAACAGGAGTTGTGTTGCAAAGTCGCATGGGCTTTCTTGTTGGTCACGCTCTTTTAGCGCGTGGATAATCGCGGCATTTTATCCAGTTTCCGGATATGCTCTCTCTGACTTTATCGGACGTGGGCACCCAGGTGTGCAGCTCTCCGTACGGTGCAAGAAAGTCATGTTGTGCCCGCAAAATGTTGTGGCGATGTATTTGTTTTGGCACTGGTATGTGGATTTAGAGCCATTTCCTAGCGTCACAGACCGCAAGGCGTGGTATGATATTTGTTTATTAACCCTTTCGCGAGCCTCTTGTCTTAATTAAACTATACAAGCCTAAGTGATTTGCTTCTAAAAGGGCACAGAATGCGCCCATAAGGAAAACCACGGTACTCGTTTTGCATGGCTGTTGTAATAAAATACCTGCAGTGATTTGCTGATCCACACGATCATATGCATCCTACTTAATATTTGTATGGTTTGGTGAATACTGATTGTACTGTTTATGATTTTTCATAAAATATGGTGCATTCACGGTTGAACTTGTGTAAAAGGGCACAGGATTCGCCCTTATAGGCAGTGCTTTTACACCGTGTTTTGAAAACGCCCTAAAAGGGCGAAAAATGATGCCCTTTTACCGCGAAAGGGTTAAAAGGAAAAAGGGCGGCTAGGGATATATCGTACAACTCGCAATTAGAGGGTGTGAAAACTGCGTTCACACCTTGTGGTATCTACTCTTCCGTTACGGCACACGCAAACCGCGGTTCTGGAGCAAAGTTGGCGAAGTTACAAGGTGGAGATGAAAATCAAATTAGGCGTGCCGGTAAATGGAATGTGAGCGGATGGAAGAGTGTTACTTGACTACCCTTCCGCTTTAGCCGGTTTCCCAACGAAAGGTGATGGCTATTGGATTTGTCGTGCCACAATTACACCTCCCACAGATCTCCAGAAAAGGGTATTTCCTAGTTTAGACTCCGCAGAGAGTAAACTTCGCGAATCTAGAAATCAGGAGGTAGCGGCTGGTGGTTTTATTGGGTTATTGCATGAGTTGCAAGGGGTCTTTCTTCAGGACTCAGTATTGCGACGACGAAAGTTTCCGGAGCACCGTATTTGGAAAGACTCTCTATTCAGTACGGAGGAGTACACAAAAATTCATGTGGAAGTATTGTAATCTTGCAAACAAGGACTGAGCCTCAAGATGCACGCATTGAAGCAACAGTACCTTTAGTTGCTTCAACAATGAAAACTGGATTCAAGGCAATTCACGGAAAACTCGATAGTTTGACTTGTGAGATTCGCCGGGTGAAAGAATAAAATACTTGTGATTTCATCAGCGGAGGATGACGAAGAACCCCAAATAATCGGTGTTCCTGTGTTAACCCTTTCGCATGAAAGGAGGCATTTTGCTTCCTTTAACGGTTCTTCAAGGAAGTACCCGTATGTAACCACGTTAAAAGGAGCAAAATGCCTCCTTTAAGCGACTTCAAGCACAGAGTCACGCATTTGTTTTCATAGTCGTATCAGAAAAGTACAGAATCATGGCACTTTTTTCATAAAAGTAACTACAAATCCCAAATGGAAGATTTGAAGGCTGCCCATCACAGACCTTAAAGGAAGCAAAATGCTTCCTTAAAAATTATTGACTTAGATTTGTATACTATAGTGTAGCATAGCGGCTCGCGAAAGGGTTAAATAGTGTGGCACAACCCCATCGCCCCCCCGTCAAGAAAATCACTCGATGTGCGCAAGTTCGGAGCTACGTTTGAGCCGCCAGCTTCCGACAGTGTACGAAGTCTGGTTGGAATACACTTGTGGCGTTGCAGGTTAGCTCTTGGTCCGCGAAGCCGAGAAACGCTTTGGAAGTAAATAGAGAAAATATTCTACTGAGCATCGAGTTTTCTCTCGTCGCAAGGCGTTTTATGATGCAATCAAGTCGTACGCGTTAAAACAGCAGATATGGTAAAATGCCGATTATGGCACGGTTTCGATGGTGTCAGAAATTGGGGCTCCATAACCTAACTTCACAAAAGTACTGAGCATAAAGGATATCCCTCAAAAGAGGAGCTAAACGAGCATGCGGTGAATAGATCTGACGGACGAGATTTGATTGAACGTTAGAGCCAGGGGTAGCCAAATTTGATAAAAAATATACAGGTTAAAAGACTGGACCAGTTCGTTGCACGGTCATACAAAATTCAAGTGAATGCAAATCCCTCGGATAACATACGTTTGAGATATCCAAAAACGGCAAAAAGTATAGTGAAATCAAGTCAAAAACCGTGCCAGGATTGGCACTTTACTTTATCTGAAGAGCTGACTGCCCATGAACTGGAGATGCAACGTCACGAGGTCGGGGAATCGCTAAACATGTTTGGAAAACGAGTACGTAACAATGTCCTAAGTATGTAACCTTAACGTAATCAATATACCAAATTCGAGCGACGATCTTGCAAATTAACTCGACCACCTTGTAGAATAACTTGACCGTCCTGCAGAATAACTTGACCACCTTGCAGAATAACGCAACCACCTTGCAAATTAACTCGACCATCCTGCAAAATACAGCGACCGTCCTGCAAAATACATCGATCGCTAACGTCTTGCAGAATAACTCGACCGTCTTGCAAATTATTGGTCGACCAGCTTTCAAACTGAGTCGACACTTCTATAAAAATATTTTTTTTCTGTGTAAATAACTTGCATATCGTGTATAATCATTCATAAAGGGAAAGAACGAACATATATTCTGCACCGTTCATTTATGACCCCCCTTCATGATAAATCCACCAAGTGCGAACGATATGGAGAAGGAACTGCGACGCTCCTTGCTACTGCCAATCGCTACAAAATTCTCCAAGCTGAAGATCTGGAAGGGCCATCCTGAGTGGAGCTCTCGGGTCGCGGCGGAGAACCTTGGAGTAGCAAAAGGGACTCTGATGGGGTGGAAACAATGTACTGGAGTCACCTGGAAGAGATGGATGCGGCAGATTACATGGACAGTTGCAATCGAACTGAGGAAGGTGGGCGAAAGAAGCGGCTTAAGTCCTACGAGCTCAGAATTCTAGAGTTTTACGATTCTTGTCTTGCGGGTGGAGGCATATGTACATGGACTGAGCTGCTAGCATACTCTCGAAACAATATTCCGGAATTCGCAAAAATAAAAGACGGAACCGAAGAATCATGGATAACACGGTTTATTCAACATTACCAGAACACTCCGATAGGACGCCAAAATTCAAGTAAAACAGGCTCCGGCGGGGCAAGCGGAACTGTGGAGATAAGTTGTGGTGTCGCCAACGACGGTGCGTCAGACGCGCAAGCACAAGATCAAATCGGTATCTTATCACCAGCACAGCCCACTAGTCAAGAAATGCTGCGTGAACATTTGGTCGTCGCGGATAATATTGGTGTAGGAGAAGGCGGAGTCAGTGATAACGAACAAATTGATGGTGTGGATGTTCGTGTCAACCTCGCTACCAATGATTTGGAGCAAAAAGAAGCCAAAAAAGCATACACACACGCCGGTGAAAAAAAAACGGATCGAGCCCGAAGATACCGAAAATCTAAATCCCCCGACGAATCCGTCTTGATCGTAGTGCACAAACTTTCCGGAAGCAAAAACGGTGACACAATTAGAAAGAATCCCCCACCAAGAAGATTTCGACAGCTTGTTGCCGAACCAGTGACTGACGGATCGTGTGTTGACAATTTGATTTACAAGCATAATATGCTTGGCAACGACCCGGATCAACAAAATAACTCGGTGCTCATAAATCCTCTTATTATGCATATGTATTTACGTATTTTATGATGTGCTTCGACGCAGAGGTCACCGTGGCCATGTTGGTGTCCTGCTCAGCGATTGCTTGGGTTGAGTTTGGAGGCTCGATACTCACAGTTGCAGGAACGCTGGTGCGTACCGGTTTTCAGAATGATAGTGTTGACGGGTGTTGACATGGAGTTGAGGCTTTCGAGGACATACCATGATTTTTCCCCTGCGGGGCTCCGAGTTGGAGTCCAACTGCAAGCTTCCTCCATCGTACCGCACACTGTAGCTGTGAGGCCTCGTCTGCATCGACCCTCGACTGCCACCTGAACACCGCTGTACAGGCCGCGGCGGGGAGGGGGGGGGACTCGCCACCCCGTCGACCACGCCAATTTTGGAGTGAGTGGCGTTCGAGCACGTACCCCCCACCAAATAAATAACTCCTTCGGGGCTCTTTTCTTTTGCGACGCCCGGGCGTCGCAAAACTGTTCATTATAATAATATTTGACGGTTTGGTATATCCACTAAGAAGTACGTTCTACACGGAGATCGCAAACGCATATCACCTCCAATGCAATAGCGAGGTTATTCCGGTCGAAACTACTTTTTTCGACTTCCGGTCGGAACTACTGTTTTTCGACTGGAGCGCTCAGAGATATGTAATGTCCCCTATAACTGGTGCGGATCACTTCAGTTTCAATTTTATCGAGAAGCCATTGGAATCGACGAAGACGGTGTGCTATCACATTAACTCACTACGCGGAGTTCACGATTCAGCGCGCTTTTTTGATGCGCTTAAATGGGTTTAGCAGGAGAGATGACGAATCGGAATAGTACCGATTTCCTTTACAGAGCCACAGGCTTTTGCGTACATGACGAATCCTCGACAATCCAATTCGACTGACTGTGGAGTCTACGCGCTGCACTGGAAGCCTTTCCAAAACGTTGTAATCGCCCGCATAAATATATTTAAGAAAGCTTATATTTTCCAAGACGAGTTTTCCATCTGAGCAACGAGGGGATGTTTCGCCCTGTCATTGTGTAACTGCATATAGTTTACCTTGATTTAAGTATCGATTACCCTGTAGTAGCAAATGGACCGCATATTAGCCCGACCTTTCTCATATAGCGACCTCAACATAATTCATATTTAGAGATGAATTAAGAAAAACACTTTAAGCCTCTTTTAAATTATTTTTGGAACGCTTCCAATATATACGCAAGGTAGCACGCTATATATTCGACAACAAGCCTGATTCGATCTTGGAGAACATGGAATCACTGACCCGTGGTCGATTTAACGTTAACAAGGCCACTGAATCATGCAGAGCTCTACTCCATATTCTAGAGCAGGATATGGTAGCGGTACACGTCGTCGAATAGGAAAAGGTTGAATAGAGAGAAGTTCTCTCACTTTGTAGATTATCGAGTAGGTCAGGACAGTGGTTGACTTACGGCCGAGTTATTCTGTAAGGTTTAGGTGGTCGAGTTGTTTTGCAAGAGGTGAGTGGTCGAGTTGTTTTACAAGACGTGGTGGTCGAGTTTTTTTCGGAAGACGTCGCTCCCTCGTATTTCGAACGATCCTGAGAGTTCCGATCCCTTAAAAAGATTGGGTCCGGATGGCAACCAAGATACGACCACAGTATTAGAGCGTCAGTGGCCGGCGACATTTCTGGGCCACTGAGGTGATCGTTTTAGCAGGCAACGAATAGCTGATACGGCAAGTCTGTGGACAGGCACGATATAGCATCTCTCGCACTTTTATGTCCATGATTTGTTTGCTGGTGGAGGTTGATCTGAGGCCTTAAATGGAGCGACAAAAATCTGCAAAGCACAATACCGTATAGTGCGGTATTCATTGGGGCAATTCCGGCAGCCAAAATCAAAGTCCTAGATCCAAAATTCCTAGTCGTAGATCCCAGACTGCAATTGCAATCAAAAATCTGGCGGGGGGGGCGGAGCCCCCGCTAAATCTGGGTGATGCACTTTCTCTGCAGAGTTTTGGATTTGGGACTAGGCATTCGGCTGCGGGAATCGCTTTAATATGAGTGATAATATCCTATGTGCTATAATACTCAAGTAATAATTTCGCAGGACCCTGAACGCGCAAACTCGGTTCTCATCTTGCAATTCGAGTTTGAGTGCTCTCGATTAGGCCCTCACTGCGGGGGGTCACACTGCACAGTTCCGGCTTAGCCTATAACGGAGCCGTTTTTGTGCGTATACCGGTGGAGTGTTAATTCTATTTCGATTTTCATGTTATAATATTAAATTTGGGAGAAACTGCAATATTCTTCAGATTGTTGGTTGAGATTTCATTCTGTCGTCGACGGAGAGCAACCATGGCGGATAGCGAGCCCACTGGCATCGTTGCCGACCCAGTGAGCGGTGTAATCAGCCGTGCGTGCGTCGTTCCGACTGGCACGCGCGTGCTGCAGAACGAGGAGAGGAGCAAGGCGATTAGCTTAGCAGCGTATCCCGCGTTTTGTTCGACTCGATACTAATATCTGAGCAGCGTTCTTCATTTGTCAGTGTGAGATAATTTGCAAAGTAGAATGCCCGCTGACGCGCTTCGGCTTGAGCATCCCATACGCCATCACTTGCATCGATGACGAAATTGTGCAAGATACACACTGCAGTAATCAGGGTGGGAACTTCGTCCAAGTTCATTATAGCAATCTCGATCGATCTCGAAAGAACTCGCCATCGTGCTTTTGCCACACCAAACGCGCACTCAACTGAAAAGCGCATACCTGCTAGTTTCCGGTTCAGCTTGCTGACGACGACATCGGTTTCAACCTCCGCTATCTCGTATGTGCATGGAGTTCGCGTAAGCTGAGTCCGCTAGTAAAAAGAACGGTATATTCTGGTATTCTGCCAAACCAGTTTGCAGGAAACCACCACCTTCGCCTCCACCGGCTTCTCTCATGACATGCCCATGCAAACGCCCTACCACACTATTGCTGAATACGCGGTTGACCCCACCGAACCTGGCCAGCGCACATCGACATCAAGAAATCGACAGCTACGATCCACCACTGCGCTCGTGTTTAAAGAGTATAAGCCTATGCGATTATAGAACTCATTGTATCCCCGGCTTTTCTCCGGCTTTAACACCGCCGAATCGAAATCTCTCAACCCCGACACCGGCTTGTATGGGGCTCTGTTCTCCTAGCTTACTTCTTCCTACTAAGAAGATCGGAGTACCTGTGCGAAGTTACTCTACGACAGTCATATTGCTTGAAGACTGCGAACGCATATTTCTCGGACGTGAATGGGAATTCTACTGATTATAAAGTGGCGACCTCAGTAACTGTTGGTCTTGCTGGATCAAAAAATGATCAGTTCGGACGGAGGGCCTGGCGGACGATGCACGTCACGGGAAACCCAGTTCTGTGTCCGCGAATGGCTCTCTGGCACATTTTACGGGCGAGGCAGGAATTAAATTTGTAGACGAGCCTGTATCTATGTGCCAACGTTGACGTTGCAGAAGTGAACGAAGCGCTCAATACGCTGGCTAAAAGTATTGGCATCTCGGGTACGCGGTATTCGTCCCACTCGATTCGTATCGGCGGTGCGACGGCGCTCCCAAACGGAGACGCCGATAGCCTATCCATCAAGTTGCTCGGTCGCTGGATGAGCAACTGCTTTGAAGATTATCCCGTGCAAGCAGCCAAATCCACCATCGGTCTCTCACGCAGGATGGTGTGATTCAGCTGATTACTCACTACCTATACACTTGTGTACGTGGCAAGCATTTCTCCTGGGGCCACTCACCACGCACCCAAGCATGGCAGGTGAAGTCAAACGAGTTTGCCCCCAAAACCGGAATGTCTTGTGTCGGAAATGGGAGATATCTAGGATGGATATCAAGGTTTCCGAAAGGCAAGTCTGGCGTCGGAGTGATAATCTACGGGAAGGTGCATTTTAGGGACAGGTAGATGGGTTACCTGCGAGTGAGAGAGAATTCTCGAATGAGAAACCTCGAGAGAAACGCTATCTACCTGTCCCTAAAATGCACCTTCCCGTAGATTATCACTCCGACGCCAGACTTGCCTTTCGGAAACCTTGATATCCATCCTAGATATCTCCCATTTCCGACACAAGACATTCCGGTTTTGGGGGCAAACTCGTTTGACTTCACCTGCCATGCTTGGGTGCGTGGTGAGTGGCCCCAGGAGAAATGCTTGCCACGTACACAAGTGTATAGGTAGTGAGTAATCAGCTGAATCACACCATCCTGCGTGAGAGACCGATGGTGGATTTGGCTGCTTGCACGGGATAATCTTCAAAGCAGTTGCTCATCCAGCGACCGAGCAACTTGATGGATAGGCTATCGGCGTCTCCGTTTGGGAGCGCCGTCGCACCGCCGATACGAATCGAGTGGGACGAATACCGCGTACCCGAGATGCCAATACTTTTAGCCAGCGTATTGAGCGCTTCGTTCACTTCTGCAACGTCAACGTTGGCACATAGATACAGGCTCGTCTACAAATTTAATTCCTGCCTCGCCCGTAAAATGTGCCAGAGAGCCATTCGCGGACACAGAACTGGGTTTCCCGTGACGTGCATCGTCCGCCAGGCCCTCCGTCCGAACTGATCATTTTTTGATCCAGCAAGACCAACAGTTACTGAGGTCGCCACTTTATAATCAGTAGAATTCCCATTCACGTCCGAGAAATATGCGTTCGCAGTCTTCAAGCAATATGACTGTCGTAGAGTAACTTCGCACAGGTACTCCGATCTACATAGTAGGAAGAAGTAAGCTAGGAGAACAGAGCCCTATACAAGCCGGTGTTGAGAGATGTCGATACGGCGGTGTTAAAGCCGGAGAAAAGCCGGGGATACTGTCTGCTTGTTCACGACTGGACCTGAAGCGTGGTGGATGCCGCGCATCAGGATGTCGAAGTACGGCGAGCACCGAAGAATCACATTGAGATGCCTCCGATGATGCCAGCGAATAGCAGCAAGCTTGAGTCGAATGGTGTCAAACTTATTTCCCTTGCCATTCCAACCGTACCGCCAGCTGAAAATCGCGAACATCCCTAACTTGAGTTCTGTGTCGTTGGCATTTTCGTCAAGCCATGGTGACCATTTCATGAACGCAGAAAACCGGGCCCACTGTCGCCAGTATGCACCGTATTTGGAACCAGTAGTGTCAGCGATGTCATACCCGCGGAATACCGCTCCCTTAGTTGTAACAGATCGTCGTAGGACTCAACCACTGGTATCTGTGTCCAACCACACGACAAGTTAGTCCACGTTGTATAATATATCCCGTATCCGCCATGATATTTTCAACTCCGGGCACGTGTGCCGCCGTACAAACAAGTGAATAATTGAATTCGGCCAGCGAAAGCAGCCGATTGTACAACTGAGCGCGCGGCTGTCGGCTGGCACGGCATTGAGACCAAGACACGGCGCTCACATTTTAAATCCAAAAGCATATATGGGTTGGTTGACGCGTGTCAGTAGCAGCCCACGTGGGCCCCCATATAAGCGTGGACAGTACTGCGCTTTGCAACTCACGAACATTAATCGAGTTCACCGATGAGCTCGTGTCATCCTTCGCGGATCGCGTGAAACGCACTCGGATGAATTGTCGTAATGATGGCACCAGGGCACACAACCCATCGTTTGACGCATCCATGTGCACGTGCACTGCTGGAATTGCCACTTGAGCAAAATGCTCTACAGGAATCCTGTTGAAACGCCCGTGTTGTTGCAGGATAATCTGAAACAATCGTAGGTCTTCGACTGCCATAGGTGTGAGCTTTCGGCGACCGTAGCGTCCGGTGTGGATGGCTACATCTTGGATTCGCTGGAAAAAGGCTCTGGCCGGCGGACAACAACTAGCGAGATGTCGAAGACATAATACTCCTCCTAATAGGCTCAGCACTGACGTTTTTGTCACCGTGCCAATCTCTAGGATATCTCTAACACGTCGCTGAGCTTTGATAACCTTTGCCGTAGGGATTGTCACCGTTCCATTAGTGGTATCCCAATCGAGCCCTAGCGATCGCCCTTGCTCCTTCTATTTTGTAAACTTGCTCTCGTTAATGGCTGCGGGACCCAGAACGGTGGCCATCGCTCGCCGTAAAACCAAATAGCAATAAAACAGCGGGATACCTGGTCCACCTCCACACAGGTGGGGTCGTCACACCAAAAGGACCCTTGGAGAGGAGGTTCAAGATGTGCGGTGAACGCGGTTTGTAAAACTCCTGCCTCGTACATCCCGTTGATAAGTGCCCCTGGCAGAAAATACCATGCGGGCGAGCCGCATCACCCGAACCCACACGCCATATCAATGACTAGGTATCCATCAATAATGAACGCAAACATGTGCACGTGTTCAGCGTGCACCGGTACGTGTCGAAATGCTCCGGCGACGTCGCCAAACATAAGTAAGATCCGAGCGTACGGATGGTCTCTACGTAGAGTATAAATTCGTCGAGCAATATAACGAGGTGGGTTATAGCTGATCTCGGGAAAATGCGATCGGTCGGTGTAGTCGTTTACCGAAGCTCCATCTGGATAGGAAAAATCGTTGACGATGCGGATGTCAGTGGGATCTGCTCCTGCCTTATCAACAACCCCGACCGGCGAAATGAATACTTCTTTCCATTGATCGTCTGCAAATAAAGCTTTGGCAATGATATAGCGACCTTCGTTTTGCCCTTTACGAATGTGTCGCCAAACCTGGTCTCGGTGATCATTTATCGATCGATGGCTCGGAGGTCTACTGATTTGACGAGCGGGGAGATGCGGTAGCCATTCCGGAACCACGCCATGTTGCACTACCTCGTTCCAGCGCTGCCAAACCTCACGCAGTCGGTCTGTTGGTGGACAAGGCAGTTCGTACAAATCTTTATTGGGGCGTGAATCACCCGCAGATTCGCCTCGTACGAGTCGAAAGAAATCTGGTAGCGGTAGGGAGGAATCCTCCGCTAGGCGTGTAAGAAAGTTGACCATGTCTAGGTCAAGTGTGTCACCATCACCTTGACACTGCTTTGCAGCTGGCATCGGGAAATTTTGCTCAGCAGCAGCTACTGAAATATTTTTCACGGTCTTAGTTGAACAATGTGCACTCAACTTCGTCAAAGTCTCCTTATATTTGGTATGAGAGGCCACCAAGTTGGAGTGGATAGCATTATCGGAGTTCATCAAATTACAAGCTCGCTGATCCACACTCGTTGTTGGTGTCGAAGATGGAGGCTGTCCATGTTGGTCTGAGACCCTTGGCTCTCAGAGGTCGGCGAATTCGGGATCCAGACTGCCAAAATGATTGACGATGTGTGCTTTCACGTCCTCTGGCAGATGGTTTGGCCGAAAACGCGCCCTCTTTGCCGAGAAGCACCCACCAGGCGTGCCGTTGCCGGAGCATCCAGCTTTGGAAATGTGCTTCATGCACAATTGCAGTGAGCCTTGTTTTGGTAGACTGCGTTGCACAGCTGCGGGGACTCCACTTGGTTTCTCGGAGCGGCGTTCGCGACTTGTAGATTGGCCAGATTTCGTCGGAGCTTCTCGCCCTGCCAGCTGCATGGTGAGATCTGGAATTATGATTCGTTGCTGATCATAGAGGAGCTCCGAACGAAGCGAGTCGTGCAGCGAAAATTCGTCTTTCACTTTAACCGCGACACTCAAGCTTTGTGATAAGACCAGACCGCGAAATTTTCCAAACTTCATGTTGACCCAGAGCAATAGACGGCGAGTCGTTTCACGAACGGGCTCTCCGCCGTCAGCAAATGCCTCAAAAACTGCACTGCAGCGTCCAGAACATCGACCGTATCCGTATTGTAAAACGAGCGGCCAAAATGTAGCTGGTTGTGAAGGGCTTGAAGCAGTTCCGAGTAAGAAGGTGCAAAAGACGCCGGTTGAAGAGTATTCTTCCATGAGAAATCACTCATATTAACTGCCTCTGTGCTGTTCAACATCAGGTTGCGTGTAACCCGAGCTAAATGGGTAACGGAAAGTCCACGAACATGGTACCCAAAGTCGTAAGCTCCGCGAATCACCGTCGGCGTTACGCGGAATCGGTCTGTCCGAGCCTGTTGGACATATTCAAGAATAGTTTAAGCAGGCTTACCTTGGTTGTCCGGGTGCGATATTAAGTCATTAATTCGCTGCTCGATTGCCGCCGGTCTGAAAGTCGTTGCAGAACGTCCGCGTCCGTCCTCCATCGCATCCACAATACGGTCAGGCAGCTCTGGATGCTGCTGAGTCAGACCAATGTCAGTGAGCGGTCTGTTTTCTTGCAGAACAGCTTGTATATCGTCATCATCAGCCAATGTAGGTGGTGGTGAGTCATCCCCGGAGTCATCACTCATCGAATTGCTCGTAACTTTGCGCCGCTTAGATTTCCTAGTCGACGTTGTCGATGCCTTCCGCTTGCTCTTCGATGCTTTTGACAAAGACAACTCTGCAGGCGGGGGGGGGTGTACATACTTGCTCCCTTTCTTCCTTTTTTCTTGTGCGAACAGTCGAGGACATGCTGACGGGGAACTTGCACGATGCTCAACGTGTCTGGTCGAATGACAGGGGCGTCTGCTGACGGGTTAAAGGCAACAGACAGCGATTTCGTCACTTTCGCCGGTAAGGAGGATCCCGGGCGAATCTTGCGCACATGTTGGGCGTCTCATTTAGTTTGTCCGATAGCTCAACTGCGTTCAAGACTGCGGCGTTCGTACACGCGCCTGTTTGAAGAGCGTAGTTAACCCAGTCAACCTTGATGATATTGGGCGGGTATTGCAGCGATATCTTGCATGCCCCATCAAGTTGTCGAAGATGAAGCCACGGCACGGCGGCAGCCATGTGATACCCCGTAACAACGCCGTACCTCCATTGATCCATGTTAATTCCGGCTGGCTGCACGAACACGATGGGGTGCCCGACAAACGTGCCGGGTCACATCTCTTTTTCCGCGTCGTCTACTCGACGTCGCTGCAGCACAGCAACGTCAACTGTCTCCACGGGATCTTCATCGACCCCGTCCGGATCGATCAGTGCAATCTGCGCGGCGGTTCCGCTAACGCTTACAACCCGAGCGTAGTGAAACTCCGTCAGAGATGGAGCCTGCAGGGGCCCCAGGAAGACAACCGAGCCGACACCGAAGGTAGAGGAGGCCATGAGCGAGAGCGAGATTCTTAGCTGCGAGAGAGAGAGAATTCTCGAATGAGAAACCTCGAGAGTAACGCTATCTACCTGTCCCTAAAATGCACCGTTCCGTAGATCATCACTCCGACTCCAGACTTGCATTCCGGAAACCTTGATATCCATCCTAGATATCTCCCATTGCGTGGCTGTAGCAACTGTATGCTCATCGCCCCCTACAAAATATGCATTGATAGCCACATACATGTGTTAGAAAGCAAAATTAAGTAAGGAAATATTGTGGCACTTTGTACTTACATCAGTGTCCCTGGTTGCAGCTAGACGGTCCTCTGTAGTGGCGATTTCCCTCGCGGACGAGAATCCTTCGGAGACACTCGTCGTGGGCAGCAGCTGGCTGTTGGACCTGCTGCCGGAGAAGCTCGTCGCGGGCGGCGGCACGAGGCCGAAGCTCGTGGTAGGGGACAGCTCGCCGGAGAAGCTCGTGGTGGTGGGGAACTCGCTGGAGACGCTCATCATGGCCATCGTCATACTGGGGGAGCTTGCCGCAGGCGCTGCATAGAGTCTCTTGCTTCGCCTTGAGGCTGGCAGGCGTGTCAACTGGTCTGTCGTCTTGGGCCGTGATTATAGTGAAAATTCACTTAGCTATGCCGGAATGTAAAGGGGGTGCCCCAAGCCGGGGACTACAAAATAGCGTTTTTCGCACTTTTTTTCTTCGAATTTCCGGCATAGCTGCATCACGGAGCCGGAGTGTGAGCCCTCGTTTCCGGCATAAAGTCCGGCATACTATTCCGTAGCCGGGCAGTGTGACCCCCCAACTTAGCTCTTGGGCTAGATCTCCATTCTCGAAACCACGTCAAAGCACAACAAACAAAAAATGGGCCGTGACGAGCTCAAGCGTTATCCATGAAGCGTTGGTGGGAGTTTCGTACACCATATATACGATATCGGGGTGCTTGAAGGCTCAGATTCGGCCCTGAACAAGAGGTAGGATCTGTACATTCTATTTTGTCTTGAGACGAAATCTACACACTGACACTACATCTCTTAGATTTTGCAGTCTATCGACCTGCCACCGCCTGAATTCTTTGAGGACCACGATGCTTCGGCTGACGCGCACGTTACCAAGCGTTGTAAGACCGGTACGGTCTCCAAGCCACGAAAACGTACTTTCCTGGCCAAAACGAAAATGAATACGGAATCTACCGCGGAGTCCAATACCCCTTATCCAGATCGTACCTCCGCCTCCTGTATCTCCGTGCTCCATTATCTGATCTTGGTGTTGTGGGGAGGTGCGGGCAACGTCCCAGCGTCCAGAACAAACCCTGATCAAACTTGATTCGCTAAACTTCAGGTCTAAGCTCAGAGGGGCTCATCGATTTAGAGTACCGGCTGACCACTATCAGCGGGACGCGACGAAGAATCGGTTGAGACCTCCAAGCTCGAACCATTGGTCCGACGCGGCGTGTGCATCTCTCGCGAGGTTCGTGATGAGGCTACGCTTTGGGTCCACACGTCAACCAGCCACGCCAACATTGTTTCTAGTCCAGTTGTCTCCAGAACTCTTTAAACGAAACCTGGTTCCCACTCAACAGGTTTCCGTCTGCACGTGTCTTGACCCAATCTGCCCGGGGTTTTCCAACGTAGACACGATACTCTACAATACACCTCACACGCATTCCCCCAAGACCTCATACCTGGTCTTTCCTTGCTTCTTCATGACTCAAGCTGATACGCGTTCACAGGTCTACACTCTCCCCTCAGACCTCGATTAGCCCCGAGAATTGTCGTGAGGTTCACACATCACTTTGATTGACCGAAATATTCCTAATTAAATCCGAGCTGACCGCTCTAAACTGCTGTGTACCCTTTGCGTTTTGACACTCCAACCACAGCAGTCGTCATGGGTCGCACACGCAACACACGCGACCTTGTACCAGAGACTTAAGTGGCCGTTGCACTTTTCCTCGAGAACCTGGCAGCTCGTGGTACGGGGGCTACAGCAGCGGTTGCGGTCGCTGTCGAGGCGTTCCCTCTGAACCCTCGGACAGTGTGGTAGATGTGGAAATACCGCGCAAGTGCGTCCACGCTGTTGCTACCGCCGCGTATTAACAAGCCGCCGAAGCCAACCAAGTTTGCGAATGAACAAGTAGCTGCTATGATAGCAGGCGTGCCTTTTGTGGAGCAGCAGACCCTCCGACCGCTGTCTGCCGCTTGTGGAATTCTGTTGTGTCTTACACGTTGACTTCAAAATGAAAAGTGATTGATTCCTGCAAAGGCAGTGCTTCTGCTACATATACTAGGATCAGTGTTGGCGATACGGACTTAACGTTTGGACCAATAGCTGGCCAAAACGTAGTTGCGCCAGGGGATTTTGTCGATACGGTCATGGACAGGCCTGTCGAGTTTGGGCCAAATAAACAACAGACTCACAGCGATGCCAGGGGGTCGGCCAGGGGGCAGTCCAGCGTGCCCAGAGGCTAGGCACGTCGCCACTCTGGAGGAGCTCGAACTGGCGGGCGTACCGAGAGTGCAGCTTCTGCAGGGCAGCGTATGACAACGACCTAACTACTACCACATCGTCGGCAGAGCGCGCAATTACGCCAGCCACCTCGCCAAATGCGAGTTCTACAAGGCGACGCAAGTGCCGCCAGCATCACCATGGCCATCAGTACTGCCTGTAGCACCAGCAGCTACCCAGGAGGCACGTTCGGCGTCATCGATTGAAGTAACACCCGCCCGAGCGCAACGGTCACTTACATCGCCTACAACATCTCAGTGCGCTGACTCAGTAAGTGGGCGAACTCGTTCACGGACTACAAGCCATACGCGTGCTCGTCGCTGCCTGGTCCTGGAAAAGCGTCCAACTCCGAGTCACAAGCGCCCCAAATCCCCGCCAGCGAAGAAGATCAAGACGCAAAAGCGTAAGTTTTTAAAGGGTGAAGTTTAAAAGATTGAGCGTGCGTTTATTGAAGGGCACGTCGATAATCACCTTCCCCGATAGACTTTTCGAACAGGAGACAATTTTACGACTTTTGGAGTTACCATGCCCCGGCGTGTCAGATATCCTTCCTTCACGCCGCCAATTGGGGGGTCGCATTCGACAAGAACATGCTGACCGGTGCAAAACAGTGGACAGTCAAGCACTCAAGACAATAGAAGAGCACACAGGAGGTTGGATCAATTTGCTTTCGGATGTTCGGCAGAACATTGCTAAGCAACACTTGCTAGGCTGCCAGCTAGCGCTTTTTGGAGTACTTCTCACGTATGGTTTACTTCCTGCTGGAGATCGCCATCATGAAATTGAAATTGCGGAGCAACTCGAACAAGTACTACTACTGCACAACAAGAGAAGTGGCGAGTTGGGGCAATAGTGACTGATAATGCGGGTCAGTGTGGCCGCGCTCGCCGAATATTGGCTCTTCGTTGGCCGCAGATTGTTTTCTTATTCTGCTTTGCGCACGACGTAAATAATCTGGTTAAGGCAGTATTGCGTTCTTCGTTTCGGGATGTGGCTGCTAAAGCAGCAACCGCAGTCAACACGTTCTACTCGTAATCATCTAAATGACTACCACGCGCACGCAAGATGATGAAAAGGTTCGATTGTAGGGCTTTGGGACTACGAATGCTGCGCGAGACGCGTTGAAATCCAATGCAAGGTTGCTTTGCGTCATTGTTACGCGTTCAATCCGCGCTCCAAATGTTTTGCCGTGAGTACAAAATTACAAAATATTTCCCCGTAGACCTACACGTTTTCGGCGATTCACTGTTCTGGGATGAGCTCAAAGACGCTGAAGCAGTTACTGCACCGCTATCGTATTGTGAATTCCGGCTGTATTTACATATATGGGTTGATTCGTCGAATCGCCCGAGCAATCCACCGACGCCTGGCATTGGTCTAAATTATAGCTACGGCAACTTGATGCAAGTGCGTATTCCTGCATTCTCGCCCGTGGACTCAAGTTTGTCGCTGCCGTGGCTTCTCGCGTCGCTATCTGGACCACCAAAAGTTGTTTCTAGTCTCGCCGCTGGGTTTTCCGGGGCGTTGTGACTCCAATACCTTCATTTGGTCGCTGCCGGGTGCTCTCTTGCTGCTGACTCGACTATCTCAATCTGGTGCGGGGGTTCTGTGACGAACTTCGCTGCTGTTGTGCCACACTGGGGATCCGTGGTGCTCATTGGCTTCGGTCGTGGTTATCTCAAGCTGCTGTTGTGGATCGCTGGGGTCTTAGGCATCATCGGAGGTGTCGTCGTGCTACTGCCATGGTTGTGGTGTTCTTGTGTCGGTGGTTTGCTCGTCTAGAAGGACGTGGTGGATAGCTGAAGGTTCAGGCTCCCGTTGCGCTTATTGAAGTTGCTGCCTTTGGTAGCTGTTGTTCTCTCGCCGGATGCGTGGCTATCCACGCGTATTAATTGTGGATCGGTTGAGCCCGCCTCCGTAGACACGTTTACCATTTGTTTGTGCAGTTCCGGCTTACTGCACTGCCTCCGTCATTGCATCGGCCAGACATTTGAAGGTAGTGGAGTCATACAGATGGAACAAGCCGTAACCAAACAACACGCTCACCCCAACATGGTCTTTCATTGATTGTATGGTTACTTTTATCTCGGCTACACATGGTCCGACTGAGCACGCATCTACAACAAGGTTCCTATTATTATCGACTGCACGATCAGGCAGTTGATGCTTGAGATTACAGGCGCGTAGACCTCGTTTGAGACAGGACTGCGACGGCGCCCCAGGTACGGGGACACTCGCACACGCTCCTGCGATGCTGGGGCTGGTGACGCCATCTTTGTGGACTGACAGTTTTCTTAGGAAACCCTATGATGTTTCATATACTGGTTAGTGGTGCGATTGGTCGCGCGATTGGGCTCGGGCGATTCAACCAATCGACCGAGGAAAGTTTGAGTAGAACCCACAGTATGTATCGTATCGATTATAGCGAGATGGAAACTCGGTCGGTGATGTCGCTCACTCATTTCAAGATATTTACAGATGTTTTCAACAACACCTCGTTCGTCGAGATGAACTGATTAAATGCGTAGAGAACCGCTGGGCACAGTGCGAGCAGCCCTTATTCATGTTGGGTTTCGCGTTGCACCCCGGGTATGTGGAGAGCGCTAAAGCACTACCGAATACGGCCGTGTCTGGGATGGGTTCATTGTGTAAAATAGTGGTTTACTACTACCGTCGGCTTTTCGACACGGAGGACATCGGGCAGATCAGACGTGACATGCTATCGTGGATGAAGGGTCGGTTCACACGAACGAAACCCGGGGAGTTTTTGGATTCACCCTGGGAGTACTGGGAGTGCGTTGCGATGGAGCACCCCAAATGTATGCTCCCCAAGCTCGCTATACGAGTTTATCAATTGCAGTTAATACCGCTACATGCGAGCGTCTCTTTAGTGAGCTTGGGTTGATACTCACGGCGAAGCCCAACAAACTGAATTAAAACAAGGCACTTGACTATCATATCATTGCGGAGCACGTCCGCCAACGTCTACGAAAGGAGGCTGTAAAGTTTGAGAACCCCAAGAAAAAACTGCTGATCTCACCCAACGAAACATTATTCTAGACGCTGCTAGTAGCTCTACGTTATTCACGCCTTCACCTCAGCTGCATGTTGGAGTTAATGCAGACGCGGATAGTGACGATGGAGACCCGGTGATGGCGTTGATGGCCCTCCTACTTTTGCTCTGTGGGGGTGAATATCTAAGGGATGTATTCGAGGACGACGAAATTGAGGGAGACTACACGGACGGCGGAGGCGATGCTACATATGCCGCTGTAAGAGTGTCAGGAGCGGCGTAAGATTCGAGGGTCTCTAGTGAGAGCGACGCGTACGACGGGAATGGCAAAATTCGAAGAAATAGCTGAGGCGGTCAGGCACGCTTGCACCGATGATAATGATCGAAGGTTCCCTCAAGAAGCGGTGAAGCTGCAGGGATTTTGTGGCCAGAAAGCAACACTAGCAAAGCTGTTTGACTGAAGTAGTCCGGAAAGTGTTGTTCTATTTGCTTAGGTCAATCAAATGCACACTCAATACATTTGCGAAATATATATGTTGCTTATGATAAAGTATCAGCCTTGGCCAGGATACAATGTATTGCGACACCATCACCTTCAGCCATTCAATAACACTCTGCACCAGCATGAAAATCAGCACACAAGGTTCCAAGACCAAAACAAATATCTTCATCGATCCATAAGAGCTGCAGTTTTGATCCAAACCTCTTCACCTTCTTCACCAAGTAGCCATCTGCCTCACACTCAGACTCAACAAACAAAGTACTTACCCAAACTGACGCACCGACTCCACTTGCGTTGGAGGAAAATGTTCTTGCTCATTCTCAAGCGCCATCCTGCACAGCCCCAGCGGCTGCCTCATCATCATCTTCTTCTGCGCCGTGTCGTTCATGGCGCCGATTATCTGCGTCACCCATGAATGGCAGAACTGCACCAACCAATGCGTCCGCCGTGCTGCTCATGACTTGAGCCAGACGGTGCTATAATAGGATTAAAATAAAATAATCTTAGTAATTGCACCAAAAATATAAAACAAATAAATACGTACCAAGATAGCGGGCGTACGAGGGCTTCGCAGCAATGAGCCCGTCAAACCAGACTCGGACGTCGAAGAGGTTGGCATCGGTGACCAGGGGGCTGCACGTAACGAGAGGCAGGCCATCGGCCGCCGCGGACGAGCGAGTCTTCTCCCGTCCACGGAAGCCCCACGATACTCCGAGACTTAGCTTAGTTTTCTTCATACCCCAGAGCAGGAAAGCGCCTGACCTGGGCAACAAGAGAACAAAGGTTTCGTGTGTGTTGGTGTAGCGTTTGCTCGCCAAAATATTGCAGCGTTTGCTCACAATGGGCGCAGCGATTGCTCACCGGCGATCATTACTCCTCTCTAACATGTGTGTGTTCCTTGCAATGCAAGCACGTGGACCTGGCGATGATGGGTGGCCGCGAAGCCGTAGACAGATCGGTGGTAGTCGGTGCCAACAGTACCGAAGCAACGCACAGAGCAGACGACGCATGTGAACCTGCAGCTCCAGCCGTGAAGAACAGCGCCTTGGGGTTGACGGTCGCGACGTCGACGGATAGCAGCGTGGCATCTTGGTAGCGATGGGGGTGGATGCAGGCGGGAAACAGCGCGATAATTTACGTGCTGACCGCCACGCAGTCGAGACTCAGCCCGTCGTGATGGAGGGGCCGGTGGCTATAGCCAGGAGAAGGAGCACGACTTTGTATCGATGAATGAACGTTTTAGACTTGTCCATGTGTTTTCTTGTGATGCCGTGTAGGGAAACACGATTTTACGAGTCCTCGTCCCTCCTACATAGTAAGGGGAACGAGCCCTACCAACAACACACGCTTTCCCGTTAAGGTCGGCGATATATCGTTGGGATAAAATCTGAAGACCAGATATGATACCTGTACACCGGGCTGAAATGTACAAAGGCTAGGGTGCGAACACAGTTTGCGCTTAGCGCTTACCCTGTAGTCCCTCAGAAAGGAAGGGTACCGGGCCAGTCGAGGCCTATTACAGAGGGGGGGCGAAGTAAAACCTCAGTCAGGGGTCAAATGTACTGTGCCACACTCCCAGAAACGTACAATGAGGTCTCTAATACCTCTCAACACTCGGCCACTTCTTTACTCTTGGCCTTACCAGGATGAACTCTCAGTCAATGTACCTTAAGTTCAGCGGTGGACATAACCCACGTCGACCGAGTTTATCCTGAGGCTACGGCTAAGCTAGCTAGACTTGCCGGAGACGGACTTGACTCTTGTGGCTTGAGGGGGAAATTCTACTCTGATTTAGTGATTAGAGGCCGTGAGGCCTTGACTATAACTAATCGCTATTGTCTATATAAAGAACAAGTCTAAACCGAGCTTTTGGTCTAATCCTACAACTGGACGAGGCTTTGTCCTAATTCTGTATTCCTACTAAAAGGTAAATAGCGGGTGCAGATATGACCGGAGGTCACAACGGGGTTTGCATTAGAACCCGCCGTGACTCCCAGTCACTAAATAGTCTGCTGGCACTAAAATGCGGGAAATGTGTGTATCCAATCAGAGGCCTCGGTCACCTTTCTTAGCGGGACTCAAGGTTGTTAGACCTCGGGGCGAGGCCGTTAATCAAGTTCAAAACTCGACATCACAGTGACATGTTTCAGCTGTTAACAGATGATGAGCGATATCATGGGCGAGGGCGAGCAGCGCTCTGTGTGTTCACGAATTGGCATGCGAGCCAGAGGAGCGAGCGCTGCAACTCGATATGTTTTGTTTAGACTCAGTGCCTGACCGAGTCGGGGATTCCGACGTAGGCCGCGCAGCCCCCCCCCCGCCGCACGCACACACACACATATATTCATATATATACATACACAGCACTGAAGTCCAAAAGAGCAAACGCGAAAGTTGGGGGCGCTTTGGAAGTGGTATCTTTTTGGCGCCCCTACACCCACCTCACCATACACAAACAAAATGAGTTTGGTCCGTGAAGTAAAAGGACTTACTTGGCGGTTCGGCCCCCCTTGCGGGGAACTTCTGTGTCATCGCTGCGGGACTCGAACCTAGCTGTACCCTGTTGTTCGTACACAGCCTGAGCGAATCGAGAGTAGCGTGGCCCCTCGTCAAACGTCCTCAGAAAAGAAACAACGCGCTTGTTTCATTTTAGAATACCTCAACCCTCCTAATAAACCCCATTGAATCCACGAGCAGAACCGTGTACGACCCCACAAAAAGTCTACCGGTAAGGCATTACCGAAGCAATAAGGAGCGATGATTTTGTCTCTTCTGGAGTTGGTCATTGAAAGGATCGAGCTCAATACCGTGTATGTTTTCCCTTGTGGTGGCTTCGGTGACGTGTCGAATGCCAAGTTGCCCAACTCGGATGTGGTTGTGAAGGGAGTGATGATAATTTTTCAATGACCGGGGCGAACAGCGACGAATGTTCCGGAACGAAGTGACGCTGTGGCTCAAGCAGAATCATCCTCACGTGTTGAAGCTGTTCGGAAGCTGCCACATCAGAGCGCCATTCATCGTCTGCAAGAAAACCCAGAATGGATCGTATGGATAATTATCTAGTCCCGGTATCCACCAATACCTGTAATACAACATTATTCTGGTCAGCAGCGATAAAAAAGCGAATCTGGCAGACGTTGGTTTAAGTGCATATTCAAGTGCATTGGATCCGGGCGGTGTTTCAGGAGTGACCCTCACTGTTTGCTTGAACAAGAAAGATGCATCGTGTGCCTCGGACATTTGTTTTTATCTATAATATATCGCTCCAGAGGATCGTCGTGATGAATGTCGTACATTAGCTGACACACCACTTGACAAAACACTCCGAGTAGCTATTGTACACACGTTCAGCTCTACTTACTTCTAACAAACACGATGTCCTTCCTAGGTCGCTATATGCCAATGGTCGGCCTGATATGGGGTCGGGTTGCTATATCAGGGTTGTCTATAATTAAAGCAAATCCAAATTTATGCAGTTGCACAATGACAGGGTGAAGCGACCCCTCGTTTGCTCGGACGGGTTTTACGTCAAAGCATATATAAGTTGTCTTAAATATATTTATGCGAGTGCCTATGCTATTTGTGGAAGGCGTCTAATCGGTTTGTATGCGAGTATATGGAAGATGGGTCGCTTCGAGAGTATTTACACAAGTATGAATGGATGTGGAATGCAACACGTGCTTCACATGTCTTTCTATATATGTACGAGCCGGCGCTGGAGGGGAATTGTTTAAGATGTTCGACCTAGCGTGGCAAAAACTCTACACAATTTATATTTAGATATGAATTTAGAGAAACACTTAAAGCCGCTTTTCAGCTATTTGTGGAAGGCGTCCACTCGTAGACAGAGCCATAAAACTTTTGATCGTTCGGGTGTAGAAGAGCAACCCAAAGGCTAACTTATTCAAAGAAATGGCGTTCGTTGAACAAGTCAGGCTTTGGCAACCCACTGAAGTTATGATCAACTTGCGGGGGGCAGATAAGCTGATGTTATGATTAAGCTTGGGGGGGCGGATAAGCAGACATTATCTGCCCCCAAGCTTGATCATAACTTAAGTTTTGCTCCCATTTGTTTAGCAACTCTTGCATTTATATATGCCCATTGCGGGACGCCTAACCTCGGGCTATCCGATGATAGTTATAGGTTGCAGTCGAGTATGTATTCAACTCGACCAGGAGCTTGACTATTCGAGTTTGTCCTTTTTCAGCGGCCAAAATAAGCGCTGATCAGCTGGCGTCGTCTTTCACGTTGACGTCTGTTCTGTGGTAGCTGTAAATATACAGCAATACTTTCACTCCGCTGTTGTCTCCTACCGTTGACGTCGGGGTCGAGTTTGTCCATCAAAAGTTTATAAAATCTTCGTCAACCTCTTCGGGGCTACAAAGATAGAACAATACTGCCAATATTGTTTTCGCCGCTGCGTTAATGCCCGCGCCACACCCCTGCACAGTTTAAAAAATAAAATATCAGTATTTGTTTTACGCTGTGACAAACCACAATGCACCAATGCTCTTATTTCTTCTTCGTCCACTGCAATAACGTTCGCACAGTACTAATTCATCAGAATCTTCAGAACGGCTTCAGTGACGCTTTTAACCGCACTGCGGTCCTGGTCGTGGAAGAAGGGTTGCTACTTGAAGGCATGACATGACGGGGGGGGGGGCTAATGAGCGGGGGCGGGAATTTCGCAAAAAGAGCGTTTGAGCGCGAACAGTGTGGGGCTCTGACCGCACAGTCGTAATGGCTACATTGCAGCTTCCATACTAACTATTCCAGGATGGTTTTGTAGGTTAATCTAGATGTGGGACTATATCCAGTGAGAGCCCCACCCGCAGTTGCTTCCAGATGAGTAGTAAGTTGATGTAACAGGCGACGGTGGCTACGACTGCAGTTCACGCGCGCGGGCGTGACCGGATGCGCGCCATCCAGCAAGTTCTTGAATGAGTGGTCTCTGACCCGTCGACTGGCGCTCAAACCCTAATTCAACTTCTTAATTGTCTAATCTATGTTCACTCCCTTATTGTTTTTTATTTAATCTCAAATATATCAACGGTCTAAAATATTGTTGGGGAGGTCGAAATTGAGTTGAACAAACTATTGAGTGTGCTACTCAAGCAAACTTTATTGATCAACTCTCAATGTTGTAACTTGCAATATGTTGCGGAGTTAGCCCGCTTGCCAGGTGTACACAGAGAATGGAGCTAGTGATGTGAGTCGGCACAGACACTGGGCGGCAAAAGCCACCTTTAGACACTGGTATATTCTCTCTCTCTTGCTGCAAATTCTCAACTGAGCGCTCTGCTCCAAATCTACTTTCTCGTCTCATACCCTTCTCATACACTTTAGTCTCATACCAACATAGTGTAGATCAGTACAATCCTCAACAGCCCCACCTACTGATCGACACTTTTACACTGCAACACTCACACACGACTACTCCGTGTTACTGTGCAGCCCTTCGTGTGTTCGTATGCAACCTTCTGAGACTGTGCCTGTCATTCTCTTCTGCAGCATTGTGCCACCTGCAAAATTGTACCTCTCAACAAACTCATATGCACCTCTCTCTCATTTGCACACCACTGTGGCTCTCATCCTCAGCAATTCTTGCAATTGCATCATTTCTCAACAACCCCACTCACCTCACTCTCATTAAGTCGGGCGCTCTCATTCTCCTGGGCCTCAGCAGACCGGTCACCACTATCTGGCCGTGCTCCACCCTCATCACACAACACTTTAAGCTTACCGACGGCCCCACCGGACCCAAACCTCCTCTTATTCCACGATAGGCTTCTCTTTCTCAATATTGCTACATCGTCTTCTTCGTTCTCATATCCACCGTATCGTTTGCTTGCATCGGACGTCAAGTTATGCTTGGCACGCTTCGGTGCTGACTTACTCTGCTGCTCATCACTTGGCGGTTTCTGGCCAAGGTGTGGGCAGTCATACACGAAGTGACCTTGCTCTCCACAGTGAAAGCAACGTCCTCTAAACCCTTGGCTCCCACGGCCACGTCCAAACCCTCGACCTCCTTCACCATGTTCATCATGCTCATGTCCTCATCCATATCCGCGTCCACGTCCTCGTCCGCGACTACGTCCACAACCTCGTCCGAAATCCCGCTCACGACGCTCGTAGCCAAAGTAGGCTTTATCATCTTCATTTTCCTCTTTCTTGCTCTCTTCAACCTTTCCAGGTTTTCGGCTTTGTCGTCTGCCGTATGCCACCTCCCCCGCATGCTCCAACTGCTTGTAGTTGGGAGGGAGACTCGGATCGTGCGACGTGTGGCTCGCAAGGAACGTCTTAACTTCTCGTTCTCGGGCGGCAAAATACCAATCAAGCACGCAGGCTTCATATACTCATCCACGGGCTTCCCCAACAGTGAAATACGATTCATCAGTTGACGGACGTCTCCAGATGCTCAGCAACACTAGCATTCCCTGCCAACCGAAGGTTTCTCAATTTGGTCATCTCGTCAGCTTACTTGAAGTACGTCTTTCCGACAAACCATTATTTCAACATCTCCAAAATGCGGAACGGGGTGCGCTCAGGCTTCACAGTTTTCATAATCTTGTCTGTCATGCAGTCAAAAAGGATCTCATTCGCCCTCGTGATCTTCTTCAACTCGTCCTTCTTCGTGCCTTTCTTGGATTTCTCCAACTCGTTCAACTTCACCACGTCCTTCTCACAGTACCCCCCATAAATCATTTCGACGCAGCTTCAGCGACACTCTCTCCATCCACACCTCGAAGCTATCGCCGTCAAATGGCTCGCGAATACACTTCTCCTCTTTCATGCTTCCTGATCAAGAGCAATATAACGCCTCATTGCGGCGTTGCGGCGTTATATTTCTCTTGATCAGGAAGTAAGTGTCGGAGTGAGATGAATCAAGTGCAATATATATTTGCTGAAGGGCCTTTCTATTGGTCTAAACAACAGGACTGGACGCCTCGCATTTAATAAAAAGTTGAAAAAATCAATATGGCAGTATAATACCCCCAGCACTATCACTTGTCAATGACAACGTATCTACGCGGAGGAGGAAGCTAGTGATGTGAATTGGCATAGACACTGGGCGGCAAAAGCCACCTTTAGACACTGGTATATTCTCTCTCTCTTGCTGCAAATTCTCAACTGAGCGCTCTGCTCCAAAACCACTTTCTCGTCTCATACCCTTCTGATACACTTTAGTCTCACACCAACATAGTGTAGATCAGTACAATCCTCAACAGCCACATTTACTGATTAACACTTTTACCCGTTGAGGATTGTTCTGATCTACACTATCTAAGAGATAAAGAGAATATACCCGTGTCTAAAGGTGGCTTTTGCCGCCCAGTGTCTATGAAGACTCACATCACTAGCTTCCTCCTCTGCGTACACCTTGCAAGCGGGCTGACTCCTCCACAGGTTATGAGCCCAATTAAGTTGAACAAACTGTCAAGTGTGCTAGTCGAAGCAACCTTTATTGTTCAACTATCAATGTTGTAACTTGCAATATAACAAAAGCGATACGTCTCAGCTTATGAAGTTGGGAACTAAGAGCATCTCCAACGCGAAGATAGTATCTGGGCAGCAAACCGCAAAATAATATGGAAAATGCCAGTTTCGGAAAAGGTTTGGTCCCTCGTTTTTCCAACGCAAGACTCTTAGACCTCAAACTCAGACACTACCTTTTCTGGATCCTTCATCTGTTGTCCGGTTTAAATTGACCATCTCATAGGTAGTGATACATGCACAACCAATCGGATAGATGGATACGGTCTGAACCTCAAATCAGGGTCTCAAATCCATGCGATTTGAGGTCGACAGCGGGAATATATTTGAGGTTGGCTCAAAAAGGGGTCTGCGTTGGAAGACGACAGACCGTAATTTATCGCAAACTGAGGTCTCAACCCCAAATTTAGGCCCGCGTTGGAGATGCTCTAAGGGGTTAAATATAGGACCACAGTAACGCTTGATTCATTTTCCTAAGATACATATTTCACACAAAAGGTGTACTGCTACACGAACCACCAGCAGAACCACGATGACGTGTTGGCAACTTTTCGCACGTTCTACAGCGTCTAGAACGACGTGGACTACCTCGTCAAGAGCACCGGCATCACCCACACACCGCAATACGAGTCCGATGACCACATCAACGACATGTACACCGTAAAAGCCACCATACCTCCGTGAAGATAGATTTACTCGGTCTGCAGTTTCACGACCACGTATTCACACGCGAGTGCTGGCGGATAGTGTACGGTCACCCTGAATTTTGTCCGTGTTTATCCAATACGAGCCTCCGCGCCACATGGTTTAGACCAATAGAACGAGCTCCTCAATGTGAACGGAATGCCACTCAGTTCATCTCACTCCGGCACGTACATGTGATGTAACCGAAACAATGTTGACGCTGAAATTGGCCTACCTGGCGATTATTATACTGTCAGATCGATAAATCGATTTCTAGGAGTCGATTGACGCGTATATTGCACTTAGGCTTAGCTCGGTGAAGCTGCAGCGTTGCGATATATCTCTTTAGCATAGAAACATTTTTATGTTTCTTGCTGATCGCAGCCCTCGATGCCTTGATTGTCTGACTGAAGACTTCTTGGGTCAAAAACCGATGACCATAAGCGTAAACGGCATGTGTTAACACTCCCCACATAACCTCGGTCGGGTTGAAGTCAGGATCTTGGCTGGCCAGTCAATCATATCAACGTTCTCCTCTTTCAGGAACTTTTTTGTGGTAGTGTATGTATTGATAGAGGCGTCGTATGCAAAACACACATACCAACGGCTAATGAACGACAACAAACACTCAAAGGGGGTATACATTTACTGTTCACTGTTTGGATTTCCCTCCTAAATCACCATTTCCGACTTACCAGTAGCGCACATCGCAGCCCACTTCCACCACCACTTTTAGAGTGGAGTAGAGTTTGGATCCGCGTTGCAAATCGTGCTGAAATTACTTCAAATATGTGGGGCCATCCAGATTAAACTTCTATTCGCCCAAAAAACTGCAGCTCTACCATTTATATCTCCTTGTGTTTCTTAGCACAAGTAAAACTTTACGCTTCTTGTAGTTCATATTAGAGGATCTCACTGATGCGCCGTGCACTTAAAGGTGGCTATAGGGTCATTTCTAGCTTAGTTGAGCTGACAGCCTTTCGAGGGTTCACATAGCAGCCGGTGATGAGCTGTCCCTGCTTCTTCGGTCTTTCCGACCATGTCGTCTTGGTTTAGCCCTCAGAATCTGGCAAGAACGAGCCTAGAGCGACTCAACCAGGTAACTGTAGATCGATCGCTCGCTCAGTCTTTGTTGCGGAAGGCTTGTATCCGGTACAGCTATTCTTGGGTGAGTTTGGCCCGCAGGACATGCGTAAGTAAGTACCCACACATACGTATCCAATTCGTTAGTAGGTTCTCATCCAAGTGGAAAAACACGTGAAAGGTAGGCGTCCTTAGCAGTAAAATACGCACCGGAAGTATGCTAACCGCACACCACGCCGAAAAACTAATGCACCCGATTCATTTCACTCCGACACTTACACCTTTGCCGGTTCAAAGTGAAGGAATTCCAGAGCAGGGCAGATATTTGTAAGAATATGAACAGTGAAAGTTGAAATTGAAAATTGGCATTCCGAAATCACAAGGTAAACCGGCTAACCCTTTCGCGGACGAGAGAGGCACCCTGCCTCCAACGGAGTCCTTTTTAAAACGAATGGGGAAATATGCCCCCATCGACCACAAGCGTCACCCTGTTGTGTTTTAGCCAGTCATATTGAAGGGTGGCTGGCAAGGATTGGGGTCATTTATTGATGGTCGCTTTAATCCCACTAAAAACGAATCAATCCCTGTCAAACATGTTGACATTTACGGAAAATGTTACTTTTGGGATGATGAGCTTCTTGAAGGAAGCTGCTCTCGAGATCTTCAGAAGCCACGCGCTCAGTCAAGATCTTGCTATCTCATTAGAAGATGACGGACTTCCGTCGCGATCGCGATCGGGTTGCGGTTCGTCATTATATATTATCCTTGAACTCTATTCAGGTCTAAACACATGTGCCGCTAGCTCCCGCTACCAGCCAAAATGTTTGCATCGGACGGCAAGAGGATGTACCGTTCTCAGGGCACACGCTTGGATACGGTAGGCTAGCGCAAAACTCTAGCTATTATCTCGATGTGTGCTAATTTATTTATAATGCAGGCACTAAATTTTCTTAGCAGCAGCCGAGCGATTGAATTTGACAATATGTTCCCAGTTTACGTCTCCCCAAAGGATCGTTTAAGGAGCATTGGGATTCTCTAAATGTTGTACGGTTTAGAACTAACGAGTTTAATTTTTTTGACAAGGACTATGAATATGTATTCTATTCATCAAGTGACATCGACAATTTCGTAGACGCATTGCCAGTACAACAAATGTACAAGTACGTGCGGCTATACGATGCTGAGTCATACCGCCACGAAGACCGTCTACATAACAACATCATGATGATGCGATGGCTAGTGACTTCAATGGACATTTCTAATGTAATAAACTGTACTTTATAGATTATTATTTCACCCATATATTGTTTCGTCATGTATGTGTATGTGGTGGTTAGATAACACGCGAGGATTTTCGCGATCGCTTGAATTATCTCAACGATAATTTGCACAAAGATTGGTAAACCATAGACAAGCACATCGAAGAGCACATTTCGATGGCAGCGGATGATTCGGTTGGTAACGCTGCGCTTCGTCGCCACAGCAAGGAAGGAGATACTAACTACAATATGGAAGTCTACCTGAGTATGGCCATGGACATGGTGGACGTCCTGGCCGACCAACTCGGTGACTTGCAGGGCAAGCAGTGTAGCTGTAGCAAGTTTGCATATTATTGCTCGAAGGAATGGCTCGCTGAGCAGTCATTTGGAATGAAGCGCAAAGCGCTGTCACCCAAGAGTTTTTTTCCCGTCAAGGTAGCGACTCATTCTCCCTGTCCGTCTTAGTATTCAGTAGCCATGAAGATTCCGACTCGTGATGTTATCTGCAACTACTGGTAAAACCATTGAACTACACGTGTAGGGTCCTTTCATTTTCTTTCATTCCTTTATCAACCGCAATGGCGAGGGCGTCATCATGGGCGTCATGGTCGGCGACGGCGTAGGCATCTATAGGACGCCGTGTGCTGCTTCAGCAGCGCGGGCACCGGCTGCACAAAAATCTGCAATGGCGGGCGCGTCGTCACGAGTGTCGGCGGCAACGGTGTAGGCATATCCAGGGCGCCGTGGGATGCTTCAGTAGAGCGGGCGTCGGTTGCATCAGAAGCGGCAACGGCACGCGATTTGGCCACGAGGACGAGCAGCTACCAGCTCCTCGTAGGACACCGCGAGGCCCGCCTTGATCTGCCGTCAAGAAGGGTGCACATGGGCGTGTAAGGTGCCAGGCGGATCTGTTCGAGGTCGTCGTGCTCGACAACACGATCCTTCATTTGGCTGGGCAGGAGCATCGAGTACGCCAGCAATCTTCCTACCCCGAAAGTACTCCTGGTATGTAGGCGAGGCTTTCATTTTCTCGTAGATAGTGTCAACAAAAGCGGCATTGGTATTCATCCGTATGCTGTTACGTTCAAGTTGGTGGCGGGACAATTAAATCTTTGTTGAGACTGATACTTTGGACAGGGCAAAACAACGGTCGCTCGCTTGCCAATTTTTGCGCGTTATTGGGTGCGCTTGTCGTAAAGATTAAATTTATGTTCGTCGTAGTAAACGATAGAGCCAACAGCATTCTTGTGAGAGCATGATTTCTTAGCAAAATACATGCGTTTTATCTGGTTACGTTCGTGGTTTCAATCTACATCGCAAAACAAAATATGAGCGGTCAGTACGCTTACATGCACGTGTAGGTGGAAATATATGTGTAACAAGCACCTGTTTTGCAGTGTATACCATACCAAAGAGCTCTGCGAAATGTTTGACACGGATGTATACGCCAAAGTCGTAAGCCACAATCTCCATTCATTGCCTGCAGCGTGTAGGTACAGTCGTCGTCAAGTACCCCTCGAGGGCATCCACAATCTCGCGCACGCACTCCGTAAGCCGCCACCGGGCAGAGGCTCCTCGCGGCAACTGGCCACGATTCGACGGCCGCAGCTTGGCGAGATGCCAACGAGCACCCAGTCCTCTCGGTAACTAACGAGGTCACATACTCAAGCTACTGGTGAGTGGGACAGTATATGCACGGTGGGTTTAGCAGGAGTCACACATAGAGGAAGTGAGAGTATAAAGAAGGATTCGCAGGCTGCGCACTTCGTGACCACGGGTTTGGTTTCCGTTTAATGTTTCGAGCACAAAATTGTAAAGTAACATAAACGACTATGGTGATTTTGTGCTACTTCACCGTTTTTCTCTGGACTGACACCGTTTAGACCGGCAAAAGTGTATTTCTAAGTGTACGAGTGGATTGGTTCGTACACATACGGCGAGCGCGTGGCAGTTCGATAAGTGTATCCATAACAAACCGCGGATTCGTTGGAGCTACTAAAGGTAAAAAAATATTTCAAGTTACCAAATTGACCAGAATGAAGGAAGCCGCCTAATAAGACGTAATTCATCCGCCAATGACTTTCTTGAAAGGTAGACCTTTTGGTGTAATTGGTAGGGGAGTGTGTCTTTTTATATATCTTTGCGGATGGGAGGCACCCGACGCATACGTGGTAAAGCTACTTGTGGACAAGTACGGCACGGACGTCAACGCAAATATCAACTAGGATAATGCAGTAATGATGCATCTTCGCTCGTTGCGAAATGCCGATGTGAACATTGTGAAGCTTCTGATAAACGAGTACAGCATGAACGTTTACCCAGTGGACGAAGACGGAATGACATCGTTGAAATATCGTTGCATATAAAAATGCCACGACAGCATTTATGCATCATTGTGGGTCACAATTACCGAGGCAGACCTTGTGGTGTTATAGGTGGAGGGGTGCGGCGCGGGTGTTAACGCAGTTGACGATGAAGGAATGGTAGTATTGGTCCCCGACTGTCCCGTCCAGTTGACGTGGTCGCGGCGCGTGGCCTGCAGCACACAACGTTCGACGACGTGATAGACATCACGTCCACCGCGTCGGCGAATGGTGTGGTGCAGGTCGGTGCACTCGGTCCCGGCATATCTGTTGTGTCCCAAGTGCACGAAGGACATGCACTTACAGACGTTGCTCATGAGCGGTGGTTTTTCTTACGCTCTTCATGCTGCACGGAGCGGAGCGCGCGCACGGGCTCCTTCTTCTGCAAGAGCACGCTGTTGGGGATGAGCGAACAGGCGGCCATGCAATGGTACACAAACTGTAGCGATATATGTTCGAAGGGGATGATTTCTATTCCCATGGAAATAGGCGGTTCGTGTTGTCGAGATCGACGAGACGTCGCTGAAGAAGTCTAAGTACAACAGAGGCCGCCGCTTCCCCAACTACTGGATTTTTGGTGGTGTGGATCGCACCACCAACTGCTGGTTCGGCATCGAAACCTACGAGGACCACACCAAGCCCACCCTGTCGGCTTTTATCAAAAAACACAGTAAGTTGGTATTGATGTTTTGAGATATTGAAACTAACCCAAATGTACCTTTATGATTGCAGCACGCCGATTATGAGCGACCAGTTTGCGTCATACATCTCGGTCAATGGCGAACACACGCTTGCCAACAACCAGTTGCTTAGTGACATGAATTATAATCACTTGTGGATGAACCATAGCAAGGGCTTTATCGATCCGATCACCGGATCTCACCGCATCGAGGGCGCGTGGGAGATCCGGATCAAGCAACATGTGAAGGTAACGTGACTAGTCTGTTTATACACGCATCGCAACCTGTATAGTGACTTGCCACTCGCGTAGGCTATCGGGGTGTGAAGTAGGCTTTGTTGCCGATGTACCGTGACGAGTACTTGTGGCGAAGCTGGTTCGCCCCGCCGCAGGCAACGGTGCCGGAGGCGATGCGCGCTCTTGTGACGGATCGTCAAGTACTACTACGGAAACTCGTAGCGTAATCCGTAATAAAATGATCGCAGTTTTTGTAGGTTGGCATCTGACTTGTAGGCTAGATGTGGGGCTATATCCAGGGAGAGCCGCAGGTGGCGGAGTGGATGTACAAGCTCCCGATCGGTCTCGCGATAGCGGGAAAGTACGTTAGCCCGCCAAATACGCTGGAGTAACCGCGCTAGTGGTTCACGCATTAAAGTCAACACCCTTGGACGCGATCGTCAATGCTCCAGACCAGGCTTCAGGCGTAGTGTAGCCCAGCGTAAGCGCGTCGCCCCCTACCATGACTGCGGCTACCCCAATTACAACCGCAGCGAAATTGTCCATAAGCCACATCCCATTTTCGTTTCTTTTTTAGACCACCGCAAAACGCAAACAGAAGCCTGTACTTCTTGTAGTCCTTCAACGTACCCATAAAAATATATCTTGCTGGTTTAGATCACCTTTTAGTTGAGCACATTCAAATCCGAACAAGCGCCGTGCGAAACACTCAACGTGCACACCGACGCGGTGTATGAAGCAAATCCATCTAAACTGGCCATCAGCCTACTTCTAGAAGCGCCTGAGCGACCCAGGATTCTTACTCGCCACCAAGTCCAGGTACGACTCGACATTTTTGTAGCTTTTCAGCCGATCTCAACGTAGACGATCGTCGATTTGGGTGCGATTAACAATCAAACCCTTTCCTTTTAAAAACTAGGA
Organism: Phytophthora fragariae; assembly: GCA_009729435.1. Lineage (NCBI taxonomy): Eukaryota > Oomycota > Peronosporomycetes > Peronosporales > Peronosporaceae > Phytophthora > Phytophthora fragariae. Next base: position 2,677,974 of record QQOI01000005.1, on the reverse strand, counting down.
AATCGTGGCACCAGTCATAGTCGCAGTCAATTTTTGGTAGGCACCATATTGTGTTTGTCCAATACAACCATGTCCTTCGTCTGAATCGTCGTGTTGCAAAGCGATGTAGCGGCCAGCCCTCTGCACATGGAGCCTGGATGTATCCGACAAGCATCGTAAGGTTATGGTTGAAGTTTGCTTTGGTGAGTTTCCAGCTACCGTCGGCACCGCAGGCATTGATAAAGAAGAGATATTCCAGCTTCGAACTGGATTGCGTTGTGCCAAAGAATTGTTGTCCATGCAGGATTTACATTACCGGAGCCATCCGACTTAAAGTAGTTGTACCAGACTTAGAGCTGAAAGCCGCACCTAGTCGCATATTGCATTCAGTGAAGCTGAACAGCGATTTGCGCACCAAACCCGTCTGTAGCAATGTTTTTTTTTCGCCGGTCGTTAGCAGACCCGAAATCTCCCCTCGAGCGATCCGTTTCCGTCAGCTAAATATCAGGCCGCAACAAACCTATCGCAATAGCTTCCTTAACGTTGTCATGATCGAGCATAAACGGGGCACTACCGAATGAGGGGATTCAGCGCTTGAGCTTTGTTGGTTGGAATGATAGAATCGAGCAATATAGTCCTGGAAACTGGGTAGCATGTTGCACGCTGAGTTAGACGGGATGAGTTGAGCTCAGAGAACTGTCCGGGGTGTTAAGTAGTGGATACGTAGACTTAAAACTAAACAAAATGACTAGGACGGAAGATGGGGACTGATAATCACTGCTGGTTACTTGGGAGGGTGCTGAAGCTGGTTGTTTGAAGAAACAATTTTTGAACAATTATTCTACGAAGTTGGCTACAATAGCCAACTTTGGCGTGATGCTTTTCCTATATAACCCTTTCGCGAGCCACTCGGCTAAACTATAGTATACAAATCGTAGTAAATATTTTCTAAAGGAGGCATTTTGCTGCCTTGAAGGTCTGTAATGGGCAGCCATCAAATCTTCAATTTGGGATTTGTAGTTACTTTTATGAAAAAGTGCCGTGGTTCTGTACTTTTCTGTTACGACGATGATAATAATGTCATGACTGTGTGCTTGAAGTCGCTTAAAGGAAGCATTTTGCTTTCTTTTAAACATACGGGTACATCACTTGAAGAACGGTTAAAGGAAGCAAAATGATTCCTTTCATCGCGAAAGGGTTCAATACCGCTTTTTCTAACGGTCTACTGATTATGGTGTGGGTAAGCCGACAGCAGTACCTGAACCGCGGTTTTTTCGTCCATACTAAGTTTTCCTGGGTTTACTGTAGTAGATTAGGTCGTTGCTTGTCAAGAATCATCACTTTGGCTTTTGCCCCAGACTAACAATAGCTTTATTTTTTCTTCCCGTTTTGACTGAGCAAAGTGCCGCGGACCACCTCAGATTATAAGCCCAAGTTCCAGAATGACGCAAGCGCGAGTAGTCGACGTTCAGCGGAGACCGTGAGGAGTTCAATTGCGTTAGCTAGTTGTTGGTGTTTGCTCTAATCGGGGACGGGAAGCTTCGCTCGATCACGGTGAACGACTACAACCGGACCAAGACGTACACATTTCATGGACGTGAATACCCTCCGGTGGTAGACCTGCAGGAGATGGACAGTGGTCCAGATGGCACGACACCTCGTCCTGATGATAATGACGGTGATGATGAAGAAGGTGGTGATGTAACAACCACAAGAAGATTGATACAACAACCACAAGAAGATGAAGGACACGAAGAAGTCCCCCACCCCACCCCTGGTGAGCGACAGAGAGGAGGCTGCTCGGCTTCTATAGCGGATGGAGACCGAGAAGGCGGACGTGTGCTACACATCGTGCCGTTGATCTTTTCAGTCAACTACCGCAAGCTTGTGCTAGGATTAGTGTGTAGCATCGCCATGTGACAGGCAATCGAACGCCGCTATGGTAGCCGAGACCCCACCGACTATGCGAGCTCGTTCGCAGGCGTGTTCCGGTACGAGACTCGACGATGCCCCGAACCATGAGATGGCCGTGCAGACGCTGGACTCGAACACCTTCACGTTCGAGCGTGTAATCGACTCGAAGCTGATTGACATCTTCAAGTCGATGATACCCCAACACGCACTACCTGTATTGTGGGCGAACATTGTGCAAGAATGGTTGAGCAAGGCTTAGAATCTCTAGTACATCGAGATGATGGAGCTAGTGAGCTCCGAGATGAAGCGTTGTCGTCCAGAAGGCAGTGGATAGGAAAAGGGCAATGCGGAAAAGCGTATGCTGTTGTGGAAGCTAAGCCTGCTGGTGGGGGCTTTGAGAGGAGGTGCTTCCTGTGCAAGAAGCCTGACCGGACCGCCCCGAGAACCCGACCAGGGTTAAGAAGGTCAGCATTTCCGAGTCACATACAACGATGCAGAACCCGGACAAACAGTTAGGTCCCAAGCGACCTTAACCCCAGTGGATTTTATCCTACGAAAAAGGATCAAAGTGTGGTGCACACAACTATTGTTGTCCTTGGGCCAGGGTCGCTAGGACAAAAATAGACGTGACAATCGCGGAATGTTGCAGTCATTATGGCATGTCCGTTGTAACAAAGTATCTCGTACCCAGCTACTATTGGCTATAATATAGCTAAACCCCACTCAACGTCAAATACCGTTTATTTTTGTCCTAGCAGCTAGGACAAACAGCCATTATGATATGTTATTAAAGATACCTTTGCTTTGGCTATAACGTCACAGAGGACACTAGAGGACATGAAAAAAGTGGATGAACGCAAGCATTAACGGAAGAGCTTTCTATCCACATCTGTTAGAACTACCATATCGCTAAGCTGCCGCCAAGAAAGAGCGCAAACTTTTTGTCCTATTTTTTGTCCTACGGTTTGGCTCACTGGGGTTAACACAGAGATCGTGGTCACCAGCACGACGATGGATGTCATTATGATGTCAAACGGTATCCGCCACGTGGGCAGGCTTCACGGGGAAGTGGTTAGTGGACCGGTGGGCACAGAGGTGTTCAAGCTGTCGATCGTGGACATTGAGACTACGGATATTATGGTGACCAGCAGGAGCTACTCCTTGGTTGCGGACTCTCACACCACCTTAGTACGGCAGTGGGCCACGCGGGTACGGGTATGGGAGACCAGAGCCTCCTTATTACTACCAGTCATGTGGGCCTGGTTTCCTCCTGCATCCCCACCTCCTGCTAAGCGCCACCACTACCGAGACTTGATCGTGGATATTACCCTCAACCTTTTGCTGGGCCACCACTGGAGTCCGGTAACCAACATGGCCCACCTCTCCATCCGGGTGATCAACGAGAGCCACCACATGGCAGATCTCTCCATGGCGTGTACACCACCACGAGGACGTTCCCGCTCGTGTGAACGATACCAATTACGGCGAGGAAGAAGGCGGTGATGAGGACGAGCTCTCGGGCGTTCTCGCATTATTCGTCATGAGATCGTTGAGAACATCAACAATGACACTCACTGACAACACCTCATTCGTGCAAGTTTTAAGACGCGCTTCGATCATGACGTTGGTATGGAAACTATGCCGGGCTGAACCGACCGTCAGAACGATATAAGGTGTGAATTTCGCGCTATTTGAAACGGTGACATCCCCAACCATTGGCGTCGAGTGCTTGGTGGCCCGCCAGTCTCCCCTGAAGCGAGTGAAAGTGTTTACTCCGAAGAAGGACTAAGGTTCATCTCTACTGGTGCGAGTCATGCAAAACAGCAAACCCGCTTGAGGATGTGGAGAACCAGCTTCGTGAAGTTATGCGTAAGCGTGAAGTGGACAAGGCAGTATCCCGTTAATCCCAACGACCACGCTAGGTGAAGAAATGGCGGACCCGACGCAGAGGCAAGCGAGTGCAGGAGTGGCTGCTAATTTTAGTGCTCCTGGTAAGTGCAACATTGATTCTCAACACGAACGAGTTGACGTGGGCGGTCGATACAGGTGCAATGTCAACTGTGCAAGCACATCGACTTCAAAATCATTGAGTCGAGCATGGAGACGGTTTCAATCCGCGTATTCTCGGTTTAGGAGCTTTGCGATTTCCAATCAAGGGCTCCACTAATGCGCTGCGCATAGTGGAGCTCAAGGAAGTGAGCTACGTGTCTCGTGTGGCACACAAACTGTTTTCGGTGGTCAATGGCCTGGTGATTCGAAATCGCCGTTGATAAGCGGGAGTGTACCACGCGTCATGATGGAAACAGATATGAGTTATCCACCCTCGGAGGTTGGGAGGTGGATCTCTACCTTCTGCGTGACATGGGTAAGTGTGCTCTGCGCGCTAATGATAATACTAATACTAAAGAGGCTTTCTAGTACCAGATGCGGACGGGACACCCTGGCGTGAACGCAATGAGACAACTACACCAGATTTATTTTGACTCAGGACAGATGAGCTTTCCCAAGACCCAAATCAATGATCTTTGTTGTAAATCAGCCCATCTATTTGCCTTTTAGTAAAGTAATTCCCAAGGTGGGCACGTCCTGGGGAAGTGTTCCACACGGACATTGGCGCATTGCCAATAATTGTGAGGCGAAGCCGTGATGCCTCAACGTTTCTCAACAACATTACACCGAGCGCGGCAGTTGACATGAGTTCAACCTATCTGTTTGACGCGATCGTTTCCCTAGGGCAAACGATTTAAGAACGTTTAGGTGGGCTGCTTAGGGTTGGATTCCGAAGGAAAACAAACAAAACTCGAAGCACATGCAGTGAAATCTGAATTTGTTTTTTATACTGAAAAGGATCGCTTTGGGTGCAAGCTACTACATATTCTCGACTGTGAAGCCATCCATTCCGTGATGTAAATTTTAAGGTGACGAATTTTCCCGGCTTTCAGACAATGTTATGAATGCATTGCCAGATGAGACACAATGCAGGTGTGGGTGTCATCATTGCGACGATCGCTTGGAGCAACGGACATCTTCAGTGGAAGGTATCCTTAGTGCAGACGATGCTGCGACCAATGAGCGGACAATAAGCCAAGGGAGAAAACTGGTGAGGACATCATCTCTAACTTCAGTAGGACTAAGCCCATAAATGAATCGTTTACCAGAGAGACCAGTGAGGTTGGCTGACTAGACGAGGCTGAACTACCGAGAACCCGTGAGACCATCAGAGCTTATAAGGCGTCGGATGCAGCGGACGAGTGCATCACGGCTGGAGCAACCGCCACATGTAGGAAGTGCGCGGGTAGTAGACCTTACTGCCAAGGGGCATTGAGGTGGGTCCGCAAAGGGCAGCGAGGTTTCGCAGTGGCGAAAACTTTCGTACAAGAACTGATCCTTCAAGGATATGAAGCGTGGAAGATCAACCGAATGGAACCACTATCGGAAACAGAAGTAATATTCGGTCTAGTCATGAGTGGCATCCAGAATCGGTGAAGGCGTCGAGGAGCAAAACGGACGTGCAAAAGCAGCCTACTATAAGCCAACAGTCGAAATTACAGGCGAATTTGATAGATCCAACCCTCATGGACGTTGTAGTTGGATGAAGGAGTAGTGGAATGGTGCCAGCAATCTATTGCAGAAAAGCTAACAAGAAACTTCATCATCACAAAAACAGTATGTATATCCTGCGAAAGAACAAGCGGTGATCCCTCTCTAGAACGAGACTACCAGTGTAAGCATCGAAGTTCCAGACAACGTTGTCGTCCTCAAAATGATACCATGTACGCTAAATTCATGGGAAATGGCGTGGGTCAGAGTGAGACACTTAGCCAATAATGTACCGGAAGGCAACACATTGGTTGGACGGACAGTTGAAAGTGGCGGGCATAACAGGGCGTACTTCGGTCGGCTAGGCAATGTACTCGAGCAAGATGCGTTCGCTGTGTGCGTTCCAACCAAAACAACGGGACGACTACGTCGCAAACGTAGACGAACTGAATGTCTTTTCAATGGCGGCCGCGCAACGTGACTCCTACCAAGTTAAGCGATGTGTTAGATGACCCAAATTTCTGAAAACGGGTGAGCTTACGTGATTAATTTCATGTTTGATGGATCCGTGCGCCGCTTCAAAGCCCGCATTCCGATCAAAGGGTGTCTACAGAAGTATGGAGCTGCTTACACTGAAATTTTTGCACTGGTAGTGCGCATCGAGTTGCTCCGGCTACTTCTAGCCTTGGCGGCTACTATGGACTGGGAAGTTGAGCAGATGGATGCGAAGACAGCTTTCCTCAACGGATTCCTCAAGAGGGGAGCTGCTTGGCCAACAAGTGGGCTATGTTTAAAAGAGGAAATGGGCCATGTGCGTGGCCTGAGGATGAGACGCTACTGACTCAAACAGACACCGCGTGTGTGGTGCTATACCTTCTACAAAGCCATGATTGCGGAAGGATTTTTGCGACTTGTGAAAGATCACTGTGTATTCATCAAGACATGAGGCGATGAGATCTATATTAGTAGTGTCTACCTGGACGATTTGCTGGTGATCTGTTCGTGTTCGATGTGAAGAAGATCCTCAAACGACGAGTTTTAGATGACTGATCTAGGTGGAGTCGGTTACCTTTTGGGTTGGAACATTGAGCGACGATGCAATGAGTGTGTCATATTCGTGGAACAACGGGAGTATGCGACCACCCCAATCACTTGTACCACTCCAGCGATGACACCGCCGCTACAAATGCCATAAGTGACGCACATGGAAACAGCTCGCAAAAGTGACTCAGTGCGTCCTTCAGTACCAGCACGTACGAATTTTCTGCGTAGTCCTTCCCAAGCGACAAGGTCGTAGTGCAGTGCCTCATTGCGCGTGGTGGCTGTGAACGTTGGGCCATATGGTCGTTGGATCTGCTTTGCCCCCCCCCTTCACATGCTTCCACAACAGACAGTTCTTGATGAAAGTTGGCACCTTCATCGCTATCACCGGGATATGGAGTCTCTCATCTAGCACCGAGCGCATGGCGTCCTGGCCTCGGCGCACCGCGAATCGCAGTGAGCCACTATAAAACACGAACCAGGAAGTCCATCGCTGCAGCTGGGATCCAAGGTTTGCCGTCCACCTTAACCCCCCCCCCCTTCTTCGACAAAGGGCTGTCGTTTGCCATCTTGCGCACATCATCGAGGGTAGGAAACATAAACTAAGGAGCCTCATGAGAGCGGAGCTGGGATAAGCTGGATACCTGTGTCGGTTGATCACACCGCATGCGTACTGTCGCAGCCGTTACGGACATAGACGTGTGCCAACGCGACACAATAACAGCCCCCAGATTGGTCGTACCAGGAATGTAGCGCATGACCCAAAGACGCATAGTTCATCGCTGGAGACGATCGAACATGCTTTTTCAGCTCCATCTCGGGCGCAAAACCATAAATGAGTTTGGACTAGACGCAGAATAGGCGATTCGCTTTGGCAGGCTGAAGCAAGTAACTCAGATATTGATAGGCCTTCACGATTGGGTAGACCTCTTTGCCAATAATCGGCCAGCGAAGTTGAGAGTCCGGGAACCGCCCGCCCTCGCAAATAATCAAGCGATGCGTTTGTTCTTTCACACTGAGGTTATCGTTCCACTCCGCCACTTGAGTCAGGATGATGGCGTTACCCTCTTAGCTGTCATCCACCAAGACGCATACCTCACATTAATCATCTGGGAAGATCATCAGAGCGGAGTTACGGATAAGGGCGATGACCCTCTGGTAGGTCTCCTCTTCTGCACCCGTCCACTGCAGAGCCGCATAGAGTGCGTTCTGGCTGCGGCCTCCGAGCTTGTTGCGCTGAGACTGTAACTTGTTCCGGAGAAGAGCAACAACCCGGGTAAAGTACGACATCGACTCGTGCGGCCGGTTTGCACCACAGACAAAGTAACTGGAGCTCCGCTACTATGTTCGACAGTGGAATAGAACCACCCGGGCACGGTCATGACGAATGCCATCGCCAGAAAAAGGACTCCCACAACATTTCACTTCTGTCTCAACCAGCGAACTCTTCGAAGAGTGTAATTGGAGTCGGTGGCCTCCAGTGACATCAAACAACTCCTGTAGAGCAGCTGGGAATGCGTCCGTGTCCTTGGCGAAGGCGAAAATTGCATCAATCCAGCAGGTCATGTTGCGAGGGATCATCGGCGCAAGTAAAGTCTGCATTTGAGATTGAAAGTGCAGGACCGAGTCTGTCGCACCTTGAGCCACATGCACCGGCGAGAAAACTTCATCCGGCGTCGGAAATGAGAAAATATCTTGGCTGTTCTCGTGCAACAGGAACTGCCAAAGTATTCCGGTAAGTCAAAACGAGCATAGAACTTCGCACATCGGACGCTATCAATGACTTCTCCTTGCGTCGGCGTCCGGCCAGCGACTGGAACCGTCTGCGCATGGACCGAGTGATAGTCGATAGTGAGTCGGAACTGATTATCGATACCGGGCGTCTGCATCGGCACCATGGCGCTCGACCACGTCGATCAATTGCTCTTGCGAATTACGCCGCGTTTCAGGAGTTGGCTAATGTAGCCTAGGGTGAAATCCGCTTGTAGCGGTTGGTATTACTGTTCATGGCAGCGAAAAGGCACGGCGTGGTCGCGAAGTAGCATCTGCAGGGGGTCCACTCGTAGCGGCGGCCTCACGCTTGCCTGTGTGTTCCCCTCTTCATCGGTGCATGCCAGAATCACGTCCAGCTCATCTTGACGCTCAACACGAAACCCATTTTAACTGCTGTGTCCACCATTTCTCCCACGACAACATTAGGTGACACCACGCCGACCGTTTGATCCTCCTCTAATAGCTCGTAGCCGATGGGGGGGTCGTCTTCTGCGGTCGCCAGCAAGGCACAGCTGGCTAACTGGACCAGCATGTCGTTCACGCTCAATTCTGAGCGAAGAGAGTGCGTCTCTCCCAAGAAGCAGCTCATCGTTCTCGCTGTCTAGCATGAGGCGCGGCACCCGGCGCATTTGGACCACATCTGCTGCTGTAGTCACTTGGAGGCCCGCTTGACCTCCACCGTACATGTATTTGTGCTTCTATCGACCAGAATAACCGTCACATGACGCGGCAGCTGGTGCACTCACATATGCGGCCGTGCAGTCTACTACAACGCACGCATCACATTGCTCGCAGAATAGTACAGTTTACACCGGTGTCCGGCAAGTACGGCACCACCACTGCGCTGTTGAGCTTCACCGTGTACGTAGCTGTGTCCTGCACCAGCAGCCTTGGGGCGAATAGGATCAAGCATATGCTGCTCGTCCATCTTGAATTTCTTTAACGCAGCTTTTCGCTACTCCAGCGTTGTCGTTAGTCACTCACGAAGTCAGTGTGGACCCTTACAGACCAGACAGTCCTCCGCCGGTGGCGTGGTCGTCTTCGTAGCACGCCGCGCTGCTGACTGGGGTCTTCCACTGCTGATCTTAGCCACCATCTATTTGGCTGGCTTGACCGTTGGCGGCTTGGATGCCACTGGCGAGCCACCTTTTGTCTTGGCCGTCGCAGCACTGTACCTGGACTGATCGAAAAAGCGCTGTTGCGAGGATTAGGTCAAAGAGGGCAACATCATCCGTACGGCGATTTCGTCTCTCAAACTCGATCATTCGCTGAAACTGGCCCTGCATAAGAGCTGGATGCTGATTTTCGACTAGTAGACGGTACCGCTTCTTCATGCCGTCATTGAGGTCAGGACTAGAAGGGTCGGACAACCCGATCAAGCCCTGCAGCTTATTCTCCTCCACGATACGTGTGAAGTCCTGGAAGTATTGAAAGCCCCGCGTGTCGCAGTCGTCCGTAGAAAGATTCATGCGCAGCTCTCGTTTTAGGAGCGTTTTGATGTCAGGGATGTACTTGTTCTTCAGCGTCTGAGTGCGCTGACGTACAAGTTGGAGGATCTCGTCGTACGTGACAGCCTCCACCGGTTTCCATTTCAACAGGAATCGATCCATTGTATGGATAACCTCAGACTTCACAGCTCTCTTCACCGTAGAGATGACGTCAGAAAATTAGTTTTCACCAGTGACCTAATAACGCTGCTTGATATTGTGGTTGTAGTGGCTCCAGCCGCGGTATCAGACGATCTGAGAGCTCTGCTCCCACTTGGCCAGTTGTGGAGCACAGTTGAGCTCGTAGACCCGCGCGGACACAGTCATCTTGACATCTCCGCCGAAGTCGTTCGTGTAGCGCGTTCCCAGCATGCCTATCTCCGCAGAACCTTGAACGGCGGCTTGGTCAAACTTAAGTTCTAAGGGTTGACGCGTGCATAACTATGTGGTCGAACTTGACGGTTGTTTGAAGGATCAGCAGCACTACTGTAACACTCGGGTACCATACGCAACGCTCTCGGTTGCGTGCTTGTAACTAGTATACCAAGGCGACCCCCATGACGGCACCAGTCTGTCATATACTCTTTTTCCAGCGCCGTAATCGACGGCGTGATGAAACCCGCACTGTCATCATCGCTCCTTACCATGAGTCCGCGAGTCATGGCTTCTACCCATCTTGTCGGGCGTCGGTAGCAGGATATTCCACGAGTCAACATGATGCTCATCCGACGCCGTCGCCCACGCGTGACGGTGGCGCGTCTCGACAGCAGCTTCGATCTTGACTTCGAATACATGACATACTGCTGGGCTACTATCGTAGCGTCAGAGACGGTCTGGCACCAACGATAAATGACTTCTTCGCGGGTCTTCTGCGCAAGGCCTCGTATGAACCACGTGGTCTGATTAAGGCCGCCCATCTGTCGAATCTGTGATAACTCTCGCAATTGACCAATGCAGTCATATAGGTCTGTGCAGTTGCGTTGTCGCATCTGCTGTAGTTTGCTATGAAGTCGTTCTTGAACGTCGACAGGTACAAATTCATGACGAAGGCATTCGGCCAGAACATCCATTAGAGTCAGGGACAACTTCGACGCGTAGTATCATGACGCAGCGGGATCCTTGAGGTGAATAGCCACCATAGCCACGACTCATTGCTGGTTTTGGGAAGCGTTATAGCCAGTAGTCTTCGCCTCTAGGTACATAACAGCCCGGTCTAGGAAGAAGTCCAAAGACTCATCCTTCTTTGAACCATGGGCATGCCTTCAACTTGGCGTTCCTTAGACAGAATATTCGAGAGTGTGCTCACGAGATTCTGCAGCTCCTCTTCCTGTTCTCTACGTGATGGTCGGTTGTGGTCATGGCATCCCACACAGAGGCAGTTGGGTCCTTACTGTTTGCAGGTAGGTGTGGCGGCCTACTTCGTCTTCACATAGGCGGGTACGGCTCGCACCCGGTCACCAGTTCTTGTTCGTCGACGAAATTTCTCCCAATCATCCACGGACGGAAGCAAATGCTACCAAATGGTGTACTCCTCAGGGCGCAACCAGCCGAGTGTAAACTTTTGGAGGCTTGCAGAGCGAGACGAGACGAAGGTGGGTAGGTTGGTAGAGGAAATCGTTGAAGTTGGAGATTATCGGAGACTTGATAGGTATTGATTTTGAAGTGAGGTACATTAGAGATCTCATGTCGCCTAATGTCCGACCCGCTTGCCGCAGTACTCCAATCAGCAAGGTTGGAGATGGTTCGTGTGCGAGTCGCAGGGTACCATCCACTGTCCCTTCAATTATAGAGGACCCTCTGTGCCCTCCGACGAGGTTGGACTCTCCCGCGCAGCAATCTGCTGCGCCATGTCCTCCTTGTAATGAATACCCACCTCGTTGTGGACTGTTGAATTAGCCGCTGACCACTCCACCGATTGTTCCGTCGTGTGTGCGAGGCACATAAAGCCGTTCGCCGTCCGATTATGGTCCCGATGATGCTGCGCCCAACGTACCACCGCTGTCGCGTCTGCGACGCACCAAATCTTCCGAAACGTGCCCCGCAGCGTCGCCACTCTCGGTGGCCGTCGGAATGTCTGCTGTCGCAATACCTCCGTGTTGTCGTCCATCATATGGACCGAGGCCCATGCATTGTTCATACATGCCCGTGCCCCTCGGAGAAGGTCAAGCTGCGCCGCTTTCCTTGCCGTCAGATTCCTGCCGACGTGTACCGTGCTGCAAATGTACTGGGTCTTGACGGCCCCACTTAGCAAACAGTACGCAATTCATGGGTGTGTGGCCAGCAGCTGAAGCGAGAAAATGGCAGCTTCATAGCTGGGGAGTCTTAAGTCGACTGTTTTTCACCTGCCCAGCAGTACCGCCCAAAGCATCGGTACGACCAGAATACGTGAAAGGGGTCCACTCGGCCGAAATGAGGCACCCCTCATGGGGGCAGTCTAGCCCGATCGAAACCGGGTTATATGTTGATGCGACGTGGGGTTTGAACCGTAGGAGGAGTTGTTCCCCCCATGGGATGAGTCCCACGACCCTTCTGATTCGTTTCCATGCCAGCCGTCCAAGGTCTACCTCCACTACACTATCCAGTTGAGTCCAGCTTTTCGTGCCGTAGTTAGCATTGCGTGACCCCCATAACGTCCCTTGGCTTCCTGAACAGAGTCTTGTAGGCCTTCCGTGGTTGCTTCCAGCGACGGGCCGCGGTCCCAAGCACACATCCGGCTGATCCGTGAATGCGGATGGACCTATGAAACCATCACCGCCAAGCCGATGGCATGTTGGACCGCCCCTACCAAATCCGCGTGAGTGTCTACACGTGCGCCTCCGCAATTCCTGCGCCTGCCGACACCTGTGGGATCAGCCGTCTATCCGGTCCGACTTGTAAGCGAGAACGTACTTTTCCGTATAGGAAATGTATCTTACTCTTCCGGTGTGGTCCCAGAGATACAGCAATTGCGGATAGTTTAGCAGTAGAATGCGTTGCAGGGCCTCGATCTGCCTCCGCATGACAGAGGAGGCCTTCGAGATGAGGACCGTGAACAAAAGGTCTCCATTACCGAGCCATTTCCAATGGATAATATCCTTGAGCAACGTGGCCTGCCAACACAATGTTCGGCACTTCCTACTCGGAGTCACCACATCTCCGCTAGTCAATAAAAGCCTCAATTCTGCCACCGCCGTGAATTGGCCCCACTCGTTGTAAAAAGGTCAATAGGAGGCGGCTTCCGTGGGCGTGTACAGGCGGTAGATCGAGCCATTAAGCCCTTGCGTGAGGCGCAGTAGGACCAGCTCATTGCTCTTTGGTACCAGCACCTCCGTCTGACTGTGGAGCGGGCGCATTGTCGAATACGACAACGATCTTCTTGTCCGCGTACCATTCCTTGTAGACGCCCGTCACCTTCATTGCGTCATAGATTTCATCGACAAAGACCGCACTATCGTGCATCTTGATGCCACCTCTCTGAGTGCGGTATTTGACGGCGCCGATAGCTGGCGGCACTACACAATGGATTCGGGGGCTCGGTCCCTTTGAAGCAGGGAGAACGTCTATGGCGCATTTGCCCTTCTTGGTGCAATATTTGACGGCGCCGATAGCTGGCGGTACTACACAATGGATTCGGGGGCTGGGTCCCTTCGAAGCAGGGAGAACGTCTATGGCGCATTTGCCCTTCTTGGCACGGCCGCGTATGCGCTTCGTGTACAAGTTTAATTTCGTTTGGTCAAAGTAGACGACAAGGTTACGTTCAGCGTGGTGATCAATTAGAGCCTCTGTGGAGTCCTTACGCTTCTTTTTGTTCACCTCGCTGTTGCATGCCAAAGGTTCAACTCGAGTCTACAGTACAATACAATAATGCATGTATGTGTTATCATACCAATAGAAATCAAACCACCTGGGCTACTGCACCTGCTTCATAGTGTAAAGCATGCCCAGCAGGTGGCGCGAGATCGGCGATAACAACAGGTCGATGTTGTGGTCGTCCAGCACCAACGTGCACAGGGTCGACAGCGTTTCTCCACGATCTCCTCAAGCGATACCTGGATCGGGGGTCACTTTCGTGTGGCGCCCGCCTCCACGTGGGAGCAATTCCACGCGCCCCGACGCCATGATATCGTATGCAGAAGTGCGAGGGGTTGCGTTGTGCGCTGCAACAGCGCGCCAGTCGTCTCCAGAACGGTAAGCGTCGAGGATGCGCTGTCTTTATTTGATGGTGTGACGCTTGAACGTGGCTTGGCCGGGCAGAAGAATGGGAACTGTCTGCGTGGGCTCCTGACAGGGCAGACTCGCTTTTCTCCCCACGGCGTCGACCGCGCGATGCGCACGGCCACCCGTTTGATAGTTCCCGCGCACGCGGACTTCGCTCACGCCTAAAGTCTCTCACGTTGGACAAGGATATCCTTCACATCCAACTTCGAAATAAAAGGTTATCACATTGAATAGAATGAGACTATGGCTACATCTTAGTTTGGGTGATATCAGCCCAATTTTAAGCTCCCCAAATTAACCCGACCAAGTTGAAGTGGAAAAGGTCCCAAGTATGCCGAGCAATGGTGTAGTTACCGACGCCTTGTCTATCATGAGCGAAGCGAAATTGGCAGTGCAAACGAGGAGCTCATGAGCCAGTAGCGTTGTGTCAATTTTAATTGCAATAGTATCATTGAGAAAATTGGTATGAACAATTACAGTTAAAAAGTGTCATCAATGGTATCATTGAATTGAATACGACATGACTTGTCAAATGTATACCATAGCCTATTTGCGGTAGCCAATCAAATCGTCGCACTAGTCTCAATACAAACTATATGATATATACTATTTACAATTAAATGTCAGCATTGAACAATTGGAATTGTGGCGCGACAGCAGATCCCAATCAATTTTTCAATGTAAATTGGCACAACGCTGTGAGCCAGTATCATTCCAGTGAAACCCACCCGAGCATACCCATATACGATCCCCGAAATAGTTTACCCAGTGGTTGTGGCCGAGCTAAGACAGTGTTGAGTGCAGAGTCTGCAGATGTAGTTGTTGCCGTCAGATTTGGAAGTAATGGCAATGAAAGCCTGCTTCCTTCACATCCCTCGGCTTATCATATTGCTGTCAGCAGCGCTGGCTTCTTTCCTTTTGAATGGCTCATAATGCCCTTTGTATTATCCAATCAGATACCATAAAATATATCCTTTCAGTCTTACTTCTTTTCACTATAGCATACAAAGCAGTAGTATATATGGCGCAACACTCCCACTAAAGATGCCAGCGCGCTCTTCGAAAGATCGCTTCTCGACCATTCGACTTCAACGCCGATCTCAGATTATTTCGTGTCGCATACCCAAAAAATAATTATCAGGTCGCCCAAAATACTTTGATCATAGGCAGTGCAGTGACTCAATATAAATCAGATTTGCCCAAACTAAGATTCATACATTATCTTATATGTTGGAGAGAGTACCTTTCCCATAAAGTTCCCTCCTTTTGCTTCTCACTCTCTCTTCTGCCTCCGTGCCGCACAAGTGCTGATCCGACGAAAATCCCGAAAACGGGGGTACCGGAAGCCGTTCACATTCTCCTGGCTACAGTTGTGTGACCTAGGCCACAGAGCCCTGAAGGTTTACATGCAGCCAACAGCCCAACTGGGGACCCTGTGGACGGAAAGTCTCATTCTTTTGAGCTACTCGCGGTCATCCAGTCTATGATCACAGCGCTTTTCCGCCGGTGACAGATGAGAGAGTCCGAGACTGAAAGTTAACTTAAAGTTGAGTAAAATGTACTCAAGAGTGTGGGGCTTGCTGCCCAGACCGTGAATTATCCTTAATTTAGAGCCAGGTGAACCTTAAAATCTGGATTTTAGCCCTTAAACTTACCTTTAACCGCAATCTTTGCAGTAAAACGCACCCTTTGTTGTATATTATAACCCCGAATTTGAACTTTGCTGAAGTTATGTTGCAAAATAAATTGAACAAGTGATTTCTTTTGAGATTCGTCATTTATTATTTAAGGCTAAATTGACTCCTTTTTTCCACCTTTCATTTGTTATTTGTGGAATGCCAATCTTAACTAAGTCTGAAACTCCTTAATTCCCATGGAGCTTTTCAAACTGCCCTTGTCTCAATGGCTTTGTTAAAGCGTTTGCTATCATATCATTGGTGTTACAGTAAGTAATACTAATACTTTTCTCTTCATGTTTATCACGGGCATACAGATGCCGGATATCAATGTGCTTTGTTGATGAATGACTGCAGGGGTCCTTTATTATACACATGGCTGCAGTATTATCGCACCAACATTGTGTTGGTAGTACTTTGCCATAACCCAATTCATTCAGTAGTAGTCGTAGCCATATTGCTTCTCTTACTCCTTCACTTACGGCTACTAGTTCCGATTCCATTGTATTAAGACTAATACAATCCTGCTTCCAGGTAATGCATGCGCCAGCAAGATACATATCCTGTAATAGATCTCCTTTGTTCAGTAGCATTCGCGAAGCTCGCGTCTGTGTATAGCTCTAAATTAACAGTTCTATTTCCATTGTACTCTAAGCCATACTTCGACGTTCCTTTCAAGTACTTTAGTACTCGCTGAGCCGCTCTCCAATGAGTCTTATTATAGCAAGATAAATATTTGCTCAGATCCATTACAGCATTAGCAATATCGGGTCTAGTGCCTCTAACCAGATACAGTAAGGACCCAACCAGACCTCTATAATCGAACGGCTGAGCCGCTATCTGTTCTGGTGTTAGGACTGTTTCCTTTTCTAGGACAACACTTTTAGCCTGTAGGGTGGACTCTGTATTACAGTCTCGCATCTGAAACTTTTCTAAAAGGTCCTGAATGTACTTCTGTTGCGACAAGCGCAGGGTTTTATTTTCCAGATCTCTTTGTATCTCCATTTCTAGCAGATAGTGCAGTTCACCCAAGTCTTTCATTGTGAACTTATCAGACAACTTAGCTTTTAGATAATTGATCGAGCTCAAATGGGAGCCTGCGATCGTGAGGTCGTCGACATACACGCATATGATAAGCGTATGAGTCACTCCTTTAACCTCCCACCATTTTATATACAAGCAATGTCCTTTCTTGCATCTAACAAATCCTAAGCCTTTCAGAAATACATTAAGTACTTTATAGCAAATTCGTGGAGTCTGTTTTAGACCATACAGACTTTTTTTAAGTTGACAGACCAGTCCAGATTCATTACGAAATCCTAGTGGCTGTCTCATATAGATGCTTTCCTTTAAGATGCCATTCAAGAACGCTGTAGAAACGTCCATTTGGTGTAGGTGAAGTCCTAGATTGGTAGATAGTGCGAGCAAAAGCCGCAGGGATTCATACCTAGCCACAGGGGCAAATACTTTCTGGTAGTCAATACCATACAATTGAGTATTTCCTTGGACTACCAGCCTAGCTTTAAACCGATCTACAGAGCCGTCCGCGTTGTATTTAACATCGAACACCAAGTGACAACCCAGTGCCCTCCGTCCATCAGGAAGGGGTATGTACCATTCTTTATTAGGGCCTCAAACTCAGTCTTTATTGCGCACTCCCACTGCTTGGCGTATGGGCTAGCCCTCGCATCCTTTATAGATTTAGGAATAGGAATTAGTTTCTTATCCTTTGAAACTGAATTTAAATGTGTAATATATTTTGTCAGTCTGATATTGCGGGTTCTTTTTCTCTTAGATTTCCGTATGTAACTGCTAACACCGTTTTCTACTCCCACTATTCGGGATGTCGGTGGTCGAATGTCTGATTTCGACACGTTCTGTTCGACTCCGGTGGTCGCTTCAACTTCAACTTCACTAATGCCGTGCGTTGCCCGGTGAAGCTCTGGATATGTCCATGCCACCTAAATTGCTACAGTAGTCCACCAGTACTGTACGAAAGTTAATCTAGTCCAGAAGAAGGCGCCGGCTTACAACGTTAGTCGGAAGAATCTCGGCGCCTTTTAGTCGAATTTCGTTGCTTGTAAACTTTTTCTCGTTTCCGGACGAAGCAAAAGAAGTGATGTCCAGAAGCCAACGATGTCACCGAGATGAACTGTGACCGGTACAGTAATGTGCGTCAATACAATGGTAAACTTAACGTTAGTACGCTGCCTTTCACTTAGTTATCTATCGACCCAAGCGTCAAGTTGCCGTCAACGCGCACTGAGTCAGTGTGAAGCAGCAATGTTGCGTGAGTGCTGCACGACTGTTGCACGACTGTGACCCTCCGTGGTTGTTGCATGAATGTCGTTCTTCACCGACTGGGTCAACATTCACCATGTTTGGTTTAAAATCGGACAGGTAACGTAATATCCCATCGCGTTATCAACTAAACGGTGCGCACCCATGCTATTAGATATTACTAAAGTACTCAAATATAGGTTTATACAGGATTAGCGAGGCCTGGCGATCCCGCCTTAGACTCTGGATATAAATATCCAGAGAATTTCTAGAGCGCTTTCCAAGGCTCTCTATGACCTTTTCCTCATCCTCATCTACACTACTATCTTCAGTAGGGAAAGACCGCTGGATCATAGCTTCTGTACCCATTGAACAGAACTTAACGTCTCTAGCAAGACGTTAAGTTCAGTATCTACTTATTTGCCTTTACATCTAGAAGTCTATACCCCTTATACTTGGGTGACAGTCCTAAAAGTTTGCATTCTACAGCCCTATCACCCAGCTTTGGGTCTTTATGTTTTGACTTAGGAACATGAGCGTAACATGTTGAGCCCCAAATATGTAATGCTAAACCGTTAGGCTTCTTAACTCATAAGGGGTCTTCATCCCCAGTCGTGCCATTGGTAGACGATTTGTAACATCTACAATATAATTTAAGGCTTCAGGCCACCATTTGGCCGGCATATTGGCTCCTCTAAGTGCACAGCGAACTCTTGCCATCATTGTGTGGTGAGATCGCTCTGCACTGCCATTTTCTTCTTGAGATTCCACATTAGAACTTTGGAACTCTAACCCGAGTTTAGCACACAGTTTGGACACTTCGGTATTTAGAAATTCAGTACCTCCGTCTGTCCTTATTCTATGAACCTTAAACGGAAAACTGTACTGACAACTGCTTTAACAAGTTCCGTATCTTACCGGGAATTTCCTTAAGTGATTTCACTATAAAATACCACTTATAAGCTGTAGCATCATCTGCAACAGCCAAAGCATAGTGATGACCAAATGATCCGCACAAACCATTAACTCTAAGCCTTCCAGTAGAATCCATATGCAGTGTATGAAGCGGCTCAGTGGCCTTACTTCCCACTATATTCCTATAGGACATTTTGCGGTCCTTCATTTGAGCGCAGGTCTTACAAAAGAAATGCACCTTCATAAGCTCAGAATAGGAAACATTAGGCATTCTCTCTATCTTCTGGTTACTTATTGTCCCAACTAGAGGGTTGGGCTGGTAGTGCTGGTCGTACAGTACAGACTTCTGCTTCAACGAAGAACACCGTATATCTTCAACTTTAAAGGTTAATATTAGATGAGAGGTCATAATACATAGTGGATTAAAGCAACTGGATTCATAAATACAATCCTAAAGGATATTATTTGCTCAGCGTTCTTTATTGAAGCAGAAGACTGTATTACATCAGACCATTCATGAAATTGCGCATCTCCTGCGCGCGTTTCATGTTCTAATGTTGTACGAATGTTGACCCAGGTTAACTGTAGTGTTGTTCATTCATAGGTGCGATTGCGGGGTACCGGTATCGTGTGTGTGATAGAAACAGATTCGGTCGGTACCTGTCAATCGGCTTGTGCCAACTCACAAACATATTCGCAATCGCACCCGCAAACTGAAGGCAAGGCTCATCCGAACACGCTAGCAACGTATCTACTCATACTCGCACCATACTCATACAGCGAACTCGACCGTCGTGGCAGCCACCCGACCCTGCGGGGCTCTGTATTGAGCTGCCATTGCGCCGAGCGAGCCAATACGCAAATATAATTATCAAATCTAGCAACGTATCTACTCATCACGTGCCATACTCATACAACAGGCGGACTCGGCCGTCGTGGCAGCCACCCGACCCTGCGGGGCTCTATATTGAGCTGCCGCGGCGCCGAGCGAACCAATACGCAAATATAATTATCGAATCTAGCAACGTATCTACTCATCTCGTGCCATACTCATACAGCAGGCGGACTCGGCCGTCGTGGCAGCCACCCGACCCTGCGGGGCCCTATATTGAGCTGCCACGACACCGAGCGAGCCAATATGCAACGTATCATGTTTATTATTTCCCATCTACCGCATTGCTAGTTGGCTACTGTCGAGGAGACCCAGAAGCCGGAGAAGATGCTGGACGTGTCATTGCAACTCCAGCGCCAACCGACGAAGCTGAGTCCTCGGTTTTGCAAATTCAGCGTGTCGTGACAGCGGATCGCTTTTGCATAGTTTGATATCTAACGTATATTATCGTTTTAATGCACATGTAGACTCTCATTGCAACGTACATCATCGGAATAGTACATGTATGTAACTTAAAACTCACCCAGCTTAACGTATGCATCCATTTAAGCCTCCACTTTCACCTGCTATATCATATACTTTGACCTGCTATCCTTTCCAAAAATTCAATACCTTATACAAAAAGGAGCATTTATAAGACCCTTTCATTTAAAATTTGTATTGAATCGATACCTACTTGGCCTGGAGCGAATTAATCCCTGTTGGGCTAGTGCGACGGGTACCGTTGTACGGACACCAGGATAAGGCGTTCTTTGCCAACATGACCAAGCCGTAAATGCCATTCTTTCAGAATATTGCCAAATTTACATCTTTGGGCACTGAAAATACTCGTCTTAACCGGTTTCACAGTTGGCAAGTAGTAAACTTCACCTATAGCCACAGCTGCAAACAGTAACTTTGAGTCTTTTCCTAAGAAATAGAGGAACTCTCCTGATTTAGACTGAAAATGTCTGTAACCTTGCTTAGCCAAATAGTATGCACTCAGTAAATTACTGTCACATTTATGGTCGTACGAAATGTCCGACAGACTTAGCGCACTCAAATATCCTTTTGGATTTAAAACACTTAGTTTTATTGAACCTTTAAGTGTGCTATGCGAGACGGTGCCATTGTCGTACGTGAAACTGTGGCTCTGGCCAGGCTGCAGGCTGCCCTTAAACCAGCTTCTGTCCGATGTTATAGCTCGGCCTGCGCCCGTATCGACAACCCACATATCCTCAGTTAGCCTTAAATTCTTTAGGTACCGCAAATAAGGCAAATGGTATTTACGTACCTCTTCTTCAATCCCATCCATACTTTGTGGAGGTGAATCAGTGGGGGTCTGGACCGAGTAGCCACTGACGTCGTCCACGTAGCGGGCCGGGTTCAGACTCTCCACGTCGTACATCATCTCATCGTCTTGAGCCTGCTCGAGGGCAGTCTTTCCGCCCTTGCCGAGCCGCTTCTTGCCATCCGCCACCACAGTCTTGATGGTGTTTATGGCAGTCGTCTTGGCTCTTTTAGCCCTTTTAGCGCCAGACGCCGTCTTCGTGTCGGTCCTATATAGGGGTCCGCCAGCTCGGTCCGGACTCCTATCGCTGGCCATAATAGGGCAGTCGGTCTTAAAGTGCCCAGTCCCAAATCAGTAGAAACACGACCTTCCCTCCTTTCCGTCTCCTTACTTCCGCTTTTGGCCCTGGTTGGCCCTCACATTATTGAGCGGAATCGACGCGCCTCTATCCATATGCAACGAAATCTAGTTTTTAGACTTCTCCTGGAAGATGCGCCTCAACGCGCTCTCCACCTTCTCAATCGTGAAGTCCTCTTCCTTAATTGAAATCGACGAGGCCCAAAACTCATTTGGCAACCGGGATAGGACTTCCACACATAGCCATGACTCAGAAACCATGTCCTGTCCCAGAAGCTCTTGGGTCTTTCGATTAATCTCATTGCGTGCCTTTTTCAGTTGAGCGAATAGCGTGCGTAAATCACGTCACTGGCTCCGAGCCAACCTAGACCAGGTTCGGGTCAGCTCAATTAGACCCGCCGCGTCACCTTGCCCATAGTCCTTTTCGAGGGCCTTAATTACCTCACATGGGTCAAGGTTCGACACTAGGTCTAACAGAGTAGACAGGAAGGCGTTCGGTAGGACCTGGTTCAGAAGGTTTTGCAGATCGTCTCTACCCTTTCCCAGTCCATCACCTTCCACTCCATTGCATTATTTTCCTTATCGGAGAGGCCACTATCCTCAGGGACTGACGGTGGCTTCTCTGGGCTTCCATGAAGGAAGTCGACCATCAAAGCATGCACAGGCGGCAAGCCTTTCTCAAGCTGCTTGCGTTTGTATAGCTGGTCGAGGTGGTTGACGTAAGTCAGAAGCTTATCCTTCCACATGACGAACCCTTTGCCGTGAAACGACTCCAGGCCGCCCGTACTTTTCTTCTCGGCCGCCATGGCCTTGTTGTACTTGAAATGTTGAGTGCAGAGTCTGCAGATGTAGTTGTTGCCGTCAGATTTGGAAGTGATGGCAATGAAAGCCTGCTTCCTTCACATCCCTCGGCTTATCATATTGCTGTCAGCAGCGCTGGCTTCTTTCCTTTTGAATGGCTCATAATGCCCTTTGTATTATCCAATCAGATACCATAAAACATATCCTTTCAGTCTTACTTCTTTTCACTATAGCATACAAAGCAGTAGTATATATAGCGCAACAGACAGTTCGAGCTCCATGGAGATAACATCTGGAGCGCATTCGAATGGCAAATAGTAAGACTTGTCGAGGCACTCAATGAAAACCCAAAACAAACATAAGATCAGACACAAGAGACAACGATCCCATTGAACACGATACTGCTGCGGATAGTTTGACGGGCGTTATTTTTTCCTTGGTGCTGTGGCTGGTTCTGAAGAGGCGTAGCCGACTAATCCGGTGCATCATGGGGGCTGCTGCAATGGCTCAGTGCTCTTGTTGCACGTGGACGTCTCCTTTCAGTTCTCCTACCCTGAGCGGAAGACAGACAGTCAACCCAAGGCACGTGTCGTACCGTGAGCTTTTGAGAGTGAGCTACTTCGCACTGAGCATCGCGTTGTTTGTGTCTTGACCTTTGCAGTCGTAAGGAGCTTCGCGTAGTATTCGAGATTGATGTGGCTCTGTCTGGAACATCATTTTCCAGTGGAATAGCCGACACGAACCTTCCGATGACCGGCCACTTGACACTGTCATCTCACGCGCCTTCCTCGAGTGCAGGGGACTTACACCAGCTACCGCTTGTCTTACTCAAGCGGCTGCTATTGGAGTTCCTAGGAAGGAGGAGCAACTGCAATCATTCCGAATTGGTCATTGCGATCTCATCCACAACATCCTATTCACCACTCGAGTTGGTTATGACCAGTTCAACATGTAACCAGCGTGTGCGAGTGATCTTCGAAGCCTCAAACGAAGACGCAAACAAAGATTTCAGGATCGCATTGTCGCTGCTGTTGTGTGCGCGTTGCGGAGCCAGCGCTGGATGTTGTTGCGGATGGCGCCAACGGCATGTGATATCGCCGGATATGGAGCTGCACGAGATCTCGCGCTTTATCGCAATCAACCTGGTAGCGTCGAGCTCTAGCTTATCCCCAACATATTTTCTTCCTAAGCTGATAATTCGTGTGTTGCTGGACAGCCAAAGGTTCCAATGCAGGCGAAGTCAGTTTGTCATCTCCAGTTTGGTTGGCGTGGTGTGAAGACCGCTGAAAACTTTGGCGTCCAGATCCATGGGCATAATGTGCAGCGACAAATAGTCGAAAGTCCATACACCGTAAGTATTTATTGTTGTATGAGTCATAGTCTTCTATTGGATACCGATTACGTTATGTTTTGGTAGGTGTTCAAGATGGGGCTTTGCCTGGGAGATTTGACATGGCGAATCGCCAGAAGATATCGAGAATTTGCGGAGCTGCACGCTCGTTTGAAAGTCGTTGTACAGGAAGGCATCCTTCCTGCGCTCCCACCTACGAAATGGTAAGCGAAATGATGTCGAAACAAACTTCTACAATGTTAAAATCCACGTTACTACAGGTTTGCGGCAACAGATCATGGTTTCCTTGTCCGACGACAGTGGCAGCTTGAAAACTACATCAAGGGAGTATTTATGGTTGACGAGCTCCAGGATTCGGTCCCGTTACTTGTATTTCTCGGAGGTGAGAGCTACAAAGCAGTAGATACATCGGAAATTTGGGTCTGACTCGCACGAATTGGTTACGTACGTTTCGCCAGTGCTCTCAGCTTCCTACGTCGATCACGTGGCCTTGCGAAGGCATAGACGGCAGATCCTCCACCTTCAAGTTCTGGAATACTACACCCGACCAGGGGATTTGATTCTATTCAATGGCCGAGCGAAAGTGAGCGCACTTCAGCGATCTGTGAGTATTCAAACATACTTCGAAGTATTTATTATCCGCAACAGCTTGAAGTCTAACTAGAATTGATCTGATTTGCTGGCATAGCTAACACGAGCAGAATGGGACCATGTCGCTATCGTCGTTCCATCTCGCGACGGGGGTCACCTCCAGCTTCTCGAGGTGACCGGTGATGGTGTCACGCTTTCGCCCCTGGTGCGTTCAATCCACGTTTTGTTTGGTTATTTACTTCCAATTCGCTTTGTCATTCACCTCTTCTCAACGCAGACTTCCCGACTTCTCGCCTATTCAACCTTCCACGTTCGGTACTTCGCTCTTCGCAAGCTCCGCACGCCGCTGCTTTCCCGCGCCGTAGTGAATGATTTACTGGAACGTTTTACAGCCGAGGTTCGCATTTGCTGCACCAGGAGCAATTTTTCTCTCTACTAACCATATTTTCATTTTCTCGCCTCATCAGGTGGAAGGACTTTCGTACGGGTTAAGTCTACGAAGACTTCTCCACGCGAGACAGACGGAGCCAGCGTTATCCCGCGACAGCACTTTCTTCTGCTCCGAATTGGTGCGTACAACCCCAAACAGCTTCCAATTCGCCCTTATATTGACAACTTCTACCAGGTAGCACACGCGTACAAAGCCCTGGGGCTCATCTCGAGTTCCAGTGAGGCCAACGATTTCTGGCCCGGTTCATTCTCCCCCGGAGACTTCGTCGACGCAGAATTAGGTCGCCACGGTGCATCGCTAAGCCCCGAGATCATCATCGACTGCAAACTACTAGAAGTCGCCACCGCAACTAAACGCAGTCCATCAACTTAGTACAAACTAAGCTTAGCAACCCTGGGAATGGATCCCGTGATCTTGAAGAGACGCTTTCGTGCTGTCCTAGTGGCCCTTCAGTCTTGATCTTGTCTCGAGATGAAGAAGTTGTTCAAGTTAGCGTCCAAGTTCCACGGCGTGGGGCCTGTGGTCTTCGCGTGGCATCCGAATGGGACGTTCCTGGCCACGGCCGGTAAGAACGGATTGGTGCACATCTTCGATCGCCAGGGCGAGCAGCACGACGAAATCGGCCTGGACCTGACCGCACCGGTGGTTGCGCTCGAATGGGACACGGAAGGCAGTACGCTGGCCATTCTGCAACAGGGCAGCAGTGTCGTCCCGCTTTGGGACAACGGGACACGCTCGACCTTAAGCTTGGACACCAACTTGAAGGACCCGACGTTCGCTCGGTGGTCACGAGAGGGGTCTCTACTAGCCGTGGGGACCCAGAAGGGGAACCTCGTGCTGTACAGCAAGATCACGCGGAAGCTCGTGCCGGTGGTGGGGAAACACTCGCGACGCATTCAGTGCGGGTCGTGGAACGGAGACGACAAACTGGTGCTGGGAGGCGAAGACCGGATGCTCACGGTCAGTAACCCGCAGGGTGACACCATCGAGCAGCGTGAGCTGAGCCACACGGTGAGTATTTACTAGCAGATGGGGGTGGGCTTTGGTAGTTTTTTTCTGATGCGCTCTGTCTGTAGCCGTGGGATATCAAGTTCGGTCGGAAGCGTGGCGACTCCATTAAGGCAGCGGAGCAGTTGATCGCAATCGCGCTGGCCAAGGCGATCATCCTGTTCAACCTGCAGGACCCTTCGAACCCTGTTGAGCTCACCTTCCAGACGGTATGCTACTGCGCTGGATTGATTCTCTTTCAACGCTGGAGAGTAGTTGACACGATCTTGTATTCGCAGCACTACGGCAACATCATCTTCATCGACTGGTTCGCAGACGGCATGATCATGATCGCCTTTTCGGAAGGATATCTCATTGTCATCTCCACCAAAATTGATGTAAGTGCAGCGATTTTCATGCACGCTAGAGTTCATTTTGTTCACGTGGACTTGAATTTGTTGCGGCCAACAGGAAGTAGGCGAGGAGCTGCAGTCCCATCGGTTCTTCTCGGAGCGAATTTTCACTGCTTGTTACTCGCAAACGCTGGATCGAGTGGCGCTAAGCGGTGAGAGCGGGATCAAGGTGATCGATATGACCACCTTCACTGAGGTCGCCACAGACTCCATCAAACTCTCGGATACAGAGGTACCGTACAATGTATTTCACGCTTTCTGATTGTGATCAACCCTCACATAACTCACTGCTGAATGCAGGAAAACGAGGCTCATTTGATGAGTTTCACGTCAGATGGACAAATTCTGACTGTAGCGACCCAGGGCGGAACGGTGCTCAACTTCTTGGCGAGGATGCCTCGCATTCATGATCACTACGGCCACTACGTTGCGTACCTTAGCTCGTTACGTGAACTCAGCGTAGTCGATACTCGTCGCAACGAGACCGGGGGCAGCAGCAGCGGTGCGATTCGCATTGCACTGTCCGTGGAGCCCTCGTTTGTGGCTATCGGACCTCGTCACGTTGCCGTGGGTATGAACAACCGCGTGTGGTTCTACCGCTGTGACGGTTCTTCAGCTGACGCGCTGGTCAACGAGCAGCAGTACCTCGGCCGAGTTACCAGCATGAAGCTCAATCGGGACTATGTAGTTGTGCTTTGCGACGGAAAAGCAAGTCTGCACCTGATTGAACCGGGAGGTACCAGCGGCTACAACTCGCCGACAAATGGTGCTGAACTGCAGGGAGAACATGGTAAAGTGTTCTCCGGTGGAGGTCGTGACGAACGCAACAGCGAGATCAGTGCGGTAGCTCTGACGAAGGATTTCTTTATCTACTCGACCACCAACGGCACGGGATCGATCCAATTCTTCTACCTGAATGCCTGGCAGTTCCTCGACGGATGTGCATACCGCCACGAAGATGGCGTGGGGATTGTGCAGCTCGCGCCAAACAAAAACGGCACTCGGATCTTCTTCCTGGACACTAAGCGACGCGGGTATATACTGAATGCAGCCACGCGCGAGACTATGAACGTCCCCAACCTTCCTACCAGCACCACGGGCGTGCTTTGGGACATGGTGGATCAGCAGGTTTTCGTGGCACTTCAGCCCAAGGAAATGGGCGTCTTTCAGTTGGCAGACGCCACGATTCGAGGTCCCGAGGTAACTCAACTCGGCGTCTTGGAGGTGCTGCCTGATGGTGACGTACTCATCGCTCCGCAAACAACCCCCGTGCCGTCCGAGTTGGAGCCAATTCTCGTTAGTGATGGCATTGTCACTTGCCAACACGCTTCAGGCGGCGGTCGGTTGGCCTCATTGACTGCGGTGACCCACGACCAGCTTCGCAAGGTGCCTCCCACCTCAACGGGAGGTGGTGAGCCTGAGAAAGCAGCCTTCAGGCAGAATCTCAGCCTCCTTCGACTCGACGAAGCTTGGCGACTCGCTTCGCGCATCGATCAGCGAGACTACTGGCTTGCGTTAGCTGGGCGAGCCATGCACACGCTCGATATCCCTGCAGCACGTCGAGCCTATCGGTCACTGGGAGACTCGGGCATGGTACTCGGTCTGGATCGCCTGGCCGATATCGAGGAGAAGAATCTGCTGGCAGGCCACGTGTGCATGCTGTTCGGCGACTACAGTGAAGCTCGTCGTCTCTTCTTGAACTCGAGTGACCCGTTGGCAGCACTGCACATGCAGCGCCACCTGCTTCAATGGGAGCAAGCGTTGAAGCTGGCCGACTCGCTCGCGCGCGATCTCGTACCGGAGCTCAGTGCTGCATACGCCACCCAGCTCGAATTCCGCGGAGAGTTTGACGCCGCGCTCAGGATGTACGAGCACGCGGCCAATGCGATCGAAAGTATCAGCCAAGATGAGACTATAGCGAAGACGCCCGAGCCCGAAGCTGCCGCCAAGCTCAAGACGCAGAGCCTCGCAGGTGTTGCACGGTGCACCTTCCGTCTGGGAGATCTCCGTCGCGGCGTCAAACTAGTGACGGAGCTGGGCGACCCAGCAGTGTTCAAAGAGTGCGCTGGCATATTGGAGACCATGAAGCAGACGGCCGAAGCTGCAGCGCTGTATGAACAGGGTGGCCAGGTGGAGAAAGCTGCTCAGCTCTTCGTGCAGATGAAGAACTTGGCCCGAGCAGCGCCGCTCATGGCCCGAGTCAAGGCGTCCAAAGTGCACGCGCAGTTCGCTCGCGCGAAGGAGGCGGCCGGAGAATTCGCTGCTGCAGCCGAAGCTTACGAGCGAGCTGGTGAGATGGACAACGTTGTCCGTCTACAGCTCGAGCACCTTGACGGCGCCGAACGCGCCTTTGAGATTGTTCGCGAGACCAAATCGTCCGAGGGTGCGTTGTCGGCTGCACGCTACTGCTCCGAGGCCGGCCGGTACGCGAACGCCATCGAGTTCTTGCTGCTGGCCAACAAGGAAGACGAGGCCTTTGCGCTGGCCCAGCAGCATGGTGAGGTGGAGTGTTTCGCCGCGACATTGGGCCAGGAGAACATGTCTGCTTCGAGGGCGTCTCAAGTGGCGGAGCACTACGAGAAGACGTCGCCCGAGCGCGCGGCCGAGTTCTACCAGGCCGCTGGGAACTACCACAAGGCTCTGAAGCTGCTGCTTGCCTGCAGTGCTGCAGGCGGAGGCGGAGCTGGTGGAAGTGGCTCAGCTGCAGACACTGCACTGGTGCGCGCGATTGAAGTCGTGGGGGCAGCTCGCAACGACATGCTGACGCACACGCTGATCGACCACCTCATGGGGGAGCAAGACGGCATCCCCAAGGACCCGCACCACATCTTCCGGCTGTACTTGGCCCTGGGTAACTACACGCAGGCCGCCAAGACTGCAGTGATCATTGCTCGTCAGGAGCAGGAGCTGGGCAACTACAAGCTCGCTCGCGATGTGCTGGTGGAGACCTCGCGTCAACTACGCGCGCGTCGCCTTCGAGTGGCCCGAGAGCTGCAAAACGCGCTAGCGCTGCTGCACAGCTACGTGCTGGTCAAGAAGCTCGTCAAGCGATCTCAGCACGGGCCGGCCGCTCGGATGCTCGTTCGAGTCGCCCAGCACCTGTCCAAGTTCCCGACGCACGCCGCCAACATCCTCATTTCGGCCGTCATCGAGTGCCAGCGCGCGGGTCTGCGCGCGTACAGCTATGACTTCGCCGCGACCTTGATGCGCACGCCGGAGTATCGCGGCTCGATGGACAAGGACATCCGTCGCAAGATTGAGGCCATCGTGCGTCGCCCCAACAAGGAGCAAGCGCCCGACGTGCGGACTCCGTGTCCGTACTGCTCCCACGAACTGGCCGAGGCCGAGCTGGACTGCCCCACCTGCAAGAACTCGATCCCCTACTGCATCGTCACGGTGAGTGGAGGTAGAAACACTGTTGTTGTAGCTGATCTCTTTGAGCCTAACTTGGTTGTTGCAGGGCTATCACATGGTCAAGGACGACTGGACGCAGTGTCCTAAGTGCACGTTTCCAGGGCTGCACTCGCAGTTCGTGGAGCACCTGGCCACGGACGCGACCTGCCCCATGTGCGAGCAGCCGCTGACGCCCGACGAGCTGCACCTCAATGACAACGCAGGCGTGCTCGACGACGAAGTGGCCCCGGAGGCCGCCGACCCGTAGGATGATAGCTACTTGTGGTCTATTATCTTCAAAATACATGTCCTTCAACCTGTTGCCCTGCGTACAGTACAGTATCTGTACTGGTATCCCGCTAGTCGCACTTGACGCGTATGGCCTCGTCTCAGGACATGAACTGCATGACCTTCTCGTAGACGAGGAAGGTGACGGCGCTGACGGGGAAGGCCCGCAGCATCGTGGCGCTGAACCCTTTGAAGAAGAAGCCCGGCCCCTCCTGCTGCAGCCTGGCGCGCACGATCTGCGTCATGCCCAGCTGCGGGCCGTCGAGCTGCTGGCTCTGCACGCAGCTCTTGACCACGTCCTGCGGCATGCTCACGACCCACGAGAGCATGCCGGCCAGGCCGCCGGCCAGCATGAGCTTCAGGTCCGTCTCGTTCTCGCTCTGGCCGGCCGTCAGCGCGCGCTTGGCCGCCTCGTAGCCGCAGAAGTAGGCGCCGAACGCCGGCACGTCGCGCAGCAGACAGACCTGCCAGCCCTTGTACAGCGCGGCGGCCCCGTGCCGCCGCAGCATGGCCCGGCCGGCCGCCAGCGAGCTGTGCTCGGCCCCCATGGCCCCGGTCTGCAGCTGGATCTTGACGTGCTCCGACGGCGCCGCGAACACGACCTGCACCAGGCCGGCGCTGGCCCCGGCCGCGAAGTGCTGCGCGCTCGTGAGCGGCCGCTCCGGGCCGCGCCGCTCCTGCAGCACGCGCACCACTTGGCCCTGCACGCCGAAGACCGCGGCGTTGATGGGCGCGTTGCTCAGGATGGGCGACAGCAGGCCGCGGTACAGGCCGGCGACGCCTTCGGCCCCGACCACGCGCCGCAGCGTGCGCACCAGGCCGGCGCCGGCCTCGCGGCTGGTCTGCAGCTGCACTTTGACGGTGTCCAGCGGGTGGCCGGCCACGATGCCGGCCACGCCGCCGATGGTGCCGGCGTTCAGGTCCTTGGCGATGTCCAGCCACTCCATGGCCCAGCCGACGAGCGTCTGGCCTGGGCCGCCGATGGAGCTTTTGGTCGAAGTGGGATAGGAGCGCTTGAAGACGACTCTGGTGTGCAGCACATCATCGAGGCACTTACGGTGCTGCAAGGGTGACTTCCGCAACTTGGTCAACTTCAACGAGCTGAACTTGTGTCTGTCTCACGATGGGAGGACCCAGTGCGGGCCACTGGATCTCGAACTGCTTGGTTCGTGTTGCACGGACCCGTAGCT
The DNA here is from genome assembly GCA_009729435.1 of Phytophthora fragariae. Classification (NCBI taxonomy): domain Eukaryota; phylum Oomycota; class Peronosporomycetes; order Peronosporales; family Peronosporaceae; genus Phytophthora; species Phytophthora fragariae. The sequence continues at coordinate 2,647,188 of QQOI01000005.1, read as the reverse complement.
TTAGTCGACACGTCAAGATTCCTCAACAGAGGGCAAGCTGTTCCACAACCGAGTTAAGAGTAAGTATAGATTATGCTAATTATTCAAACGGGTAGAGCTCCTCGAACAAGTACATTGGGAAATTGGATCCCTGTGCTACGGGGTGTTGGACGCATAGCGCCTTGTACGCGAGTTCGGGGTCTGTCATCGGCGCACCGCAAAACGGCGTGTCGTACGTCCACACGACCGTCGTTTGGGTCTTCACCCATTCCGGTATCGTGCTCACCGACGTGTTCTCTACGTTGAGCGATAAGATGAAAGCAGTTGGGTCGGTTAACTGCGCCGGGAGCTCTTTCAGCGGGTTGTCCTTGAGCACAAGCTCCGCATAAATCATACCCGGAGGCATCATGGCGAGTGCCGGAATCGTCTCGATCCGGTTCCCCGCGAACGACATTTTGTAAGTTGGAAGGAAGAACATTTCGTACGGGAGTGAGGTCAGCAAGCCCTTCTCGAAGACCACCATGGCTAAGAAGTGCCACCGCAGATACAAATCTTCTGGAATCTGGGCCAAGTTTGTTTCCGAGAACTGGACGCTCATCATGGTCGCAGGTAGAGACTGAAGCAATCCTTGCGGAAACTCGGCCATGTTTGTCCTCCCGATCAGGACGGACAGCAGACGCGTGCGAGCAGTAGCGGAAATGGAGCTGTCTGCGTCCCAGTTGCTGATGGTTGAGTTGTAGATGTGAACCATGATAAGTTTACTGAAGCGTTGGATGTCGGGAGGCATCACTAGAGCTGGGCAGTGAACAATTGCCAACGTCGAGAGAGCAGCCGGGTCCATTTTGCTGAACGAGTTCGGGCTTGGTGACTTTGTGCCTTGGGCACGGCAATCATACACCAAACTGGAGCACGGTTCCTTTCCATTTAAGAACCAGGGTCTCGTGACTGCCCGACAGCCAACAACCTCGTAGTGAGCCGCACGATATACAGCCATCGAATGCAGAATGAGAACGATTGTTCCCCAGAGGACAAAAATCGTGATGACAATGACATTCTTCCGCTTCAGCAATGCTCGCAACAACCCCGACTGATCCGAGCTTTGAGAATTAACTGCATATTTGTTCTCGGTGCTTAGTATGCGAGACTCCGGCTTGGTTACCGCTGACTTCACGGCCATTGACGGAATAGTCTCCTTCACCTCACCAGGAATCACCTTCACTTCGCTATATGCCACCAACTCGCTCACTGTCACCAAAGACAGTATGATACTGAGTTGTGGGATGAGTTTGGTACCGAAATCAAACAGACTGGAGGCGAATATGAGGCGATTCTCAAGGACCAGCTTCGTGGTGGCTACAGGGTCATAGAGGAAGTCGCCGTTCTTGAACAATTTGGTCGGAATGTCGAACGCCTCCACGTATGGAACAAAGATCATCAGGGGTACGACGGTCATGATCCCAAAGCTGATCAAAGCATCGTAAATTAACGTGGCAACGCGTTCGAGAGCGGGTTTCTTGCGAAGGAAAAACTGGGTTGCTGCAGTTGACCAGCAGTTAGCGATCAACAAGGCCACAATCAGATTATTTAACTCTGCACGTGGCAGCAAGATGCTTGCTCGATAGGCCTGGAACGTCTGGGAGCTTGCTTCGAGCACCTCACGAAGGGCAAATACAGTGGCGAAGTGCTCGCTCTCGACACCAAATAGCCCTTTACGCGAGAAAAACGTGTTCCAGAAGCGCACGAAAGCTCCTCCACTTCGTGATAAACTGTGCCACGAAGACGAACGTTCGGGCTCGGCCCGTTTTGACAAAATTCGTTCAATGATGGAGGATTGATCCGACTGGAAAGTGAATTTTCTGGACCGGATTGACTGCAAAATGATATGGAGCACTTGAACGCAGTGCATTCCGCCGACTATGCCGAACACGAAGCCGTAGAAATGGTAGTGCTTTGTGCCTGTGAACGAATAAATTGAGGCGTAGAACAGCATGTTTTCTGTCGAAAGAAACCAGTAGGTTGCAGCGACGCAGATGAGATAACTACCACTTGCAATGTGGAATGCTACAATGAAGAACCACGCTGCAATGAATCCGGTCGGCGAGAGCTCCAACGTTAAACGTTGTGAACGTGAAGGAGTAGCGCGTTTTGGCGAGAGAAGGCTTGGCGAGTTCATCGTGGACTACCAATCCGGCAGATGAGAAGTACTGAGTCGATGCTGGGAATAGGTTCTTCGCCTTGGGAGGGACACGCGCGAACTGAGTTGAGTTGAGCTCAAATGTGAAAGTGAAGCCATCCTCTGCGTTGATCTTTGTCGTCCTCAACGAATGAGAATATGTTGTCTTCATTTAGACCTTTCTGGTCCGACTGGAATTCTGGTTGGTTACGGGTTTGGACGATGTTTTTTTCAGCGATCCGATTTTTTCGCTTTGTTTATTTTTGTTTTTGTTTTCGTTGCGATGCGAGGTAAGAATATATGCTGCGTCTAAAGTCCAAGCAGGTCTTATACTTCGAACTATTACTCTACTTCAAAGTGTGTGTGAAGATTGATGTCGTGCAAGAAAAAATGGTCTACTTGAGCAAGAAATTGGATATTATCGTCCACACCATAAAATGACTGAGTCTGGAAACCACCGCTGCCTAACGCCACAGCCTCGAACCAGCACCAGCACTTGTATGCCGCGTGGTAACGTCTGCGAATTCAAAGTCGCGCGTATATTGGCACATCCATTTCATTATTGTCATTTACATCACAGTCACCAAGCTTCTTCATCGCAAAAACGACAGCGGACCTTTAAAATTAAACGTCCATATACACAGTTTCCTGCGCGGTCAAGTCATCTCTGATAATCATCAAGACTGTTGTGGCTTTGTGTTTCGCCTTTTGTTGCCGAGCTCTCGAGTGAACTATGAAAAAAGCTGATGACGTCTTCGAGGTGTGAAATTGAAGGTTAAGTGATGAATCACTATATCGAGAGCAACCGAAATCGCAGTCTACAGTAGTTTGTGTAAATAACACCCTTACAAGCATACAGGCATCGTCGTCCACCACCAAGGCCCGTATTCTTTACCCTTTGTTTCTGGCTTAGATTTCTTTTTGTATGAACTAGCATAGTATGCCCATTCCGACCGTTTGGGCCCACTGAGCATTCTCGAACTTGCGTCCCTTCATTCACGAGCTCTCAACGACCATCGGAGCCTAGTTTGTCTCCAAGCACCCGATCATCACGATGGACATGTCAGCAGAAAACCCGTTTGCGGATCTCATGACCAAAGCTGTGAAGCTGAAAGGCGCCCAGCAGGCCCAGCTTCGCACCCAGTTCGATTCGTGGCCGCAATACTTCCAGCACTCGCTGTTCATGCAAGAATCCGTGGTGACCGTTCGCACCAAGCCTTTTGCTGACCGGATCGCCGTTGCAGAAGGCATGAAGGCTGCAGGGAATACGCATTTCAATGCCGAAGCGTACGAAGACGCCGTCGCCGAGTACGAAAAAGCGTTGGCTGTATTCAAGTATCTGGAAAACAAGGACCCAGGATGGAAGAAGAAGGGAATTGAGGACGGGGATATGCTGATCACCGACTTCAAGTGCGACGACGCCGAAGACCAAAAGAGACTCGACGCACTCAAGATATCGTGCTACTTGAACATTGCAGGTTTGGTGGCATATTTGAGGAAAATGACTTCGGCTGTTCACTCACATTTTTTTTATTCACGTTTTTGTCGGTTGATTCGATCCTTGTAGTGGCCAAGTTCAAATTGAAGGAGTATCCTGTCTGCATCCGAGCATGTGATGACACTCTCGAGTTGGATCCGAAGAACGTCAAGGCGTACTACAGGTACGGGGGCTGCAAAACAAAGATATTTTCTCTGCGTATTGAGTATTTTTTTTGCAGACGAGCGCAAGCGTTGATCACTCCTGCTTCATCCGGAGCTCTGGAGTTTGATCGCGCTATCGAGGATTTACAGAAAGCGTACGCGATCGACCCCGAGAATCGAGGGGTGCGGAAGATGCTCCGCGAACTCATGGAGCAGCGCACGAAACAACGAGCTCTTGATAAAGAGACCTTCAGCGGGATGTTCAACAGAGGCCAAGTGTATGACGAGACTTCGAAGGATCAGGACGTACAGCCCGATGGAGCTGCTCGGGAACAAAGGTTCCAGCAGGAGGTACAGCACTACCGCAATTGTTCACTCACGCTCATTTTACGACTAATACGGAATGAAATGTTAGGTTGAAGAAGCTGAAGCTCTCGCTCGGGGGTTTGAGGCCAAGGGAAAGACCGAGTATGCGACTGAAATCCGAGAGAAAATCGCCCAAGCTCAAGACATTCGCAATCGTAGACTCAAGTGCGTTGACTTCTTCAATCCTACGGCCGAGATGATCAAGAACGCGGAGGAAAGCGGGTAAGATTTTCCCTAACACGTTCAATCAGTGCAGAAAATAGTCTAATGTTTTCTTGGCTAGGATCGATCTGACCGACCGAAGTGTCCAGCAAATGTTGCATGATCTCCAAGAGGAGGAGCGAAAAAAAACTTCGTCATCGCCAGATAAGCAGGACAACGCAAAAGACGCACCACCTAGTGCTGTGGACTCTGTGGATTCGTTGCTCAAATCCATGTCCAATACGGAGATCGCTCAGCTGCTGACTCGCGAGGGGATTGACTACCACAAGATTTCGGATCGCGAGCAGTTCCTCGAGACGGCTCGGCAAGTGTTGCTGTCCAAGCTCGACGACAAGAAAGAGCCCTCCAAGTCCTCGTACGCTCGAACAATTGTTCTGCTTGCGATAGCATGGACCCTGTTGCGGTTGTACACATCGGGAGGTCTCTCGGTTCTCGGCCGTGTCGTCACAAATGCTATCACTGGCGGACATGCCGATAGCAGTGGCGTCGGTCACGCAACTAAAGTCATGGACATCTTCGATGAGGACTGAGTTGAACCAGAAATCTGCACCTTGCTCAATAAAGACAACACGAATTCTTGGGTTCTTTGATTATTTCTTCTTGTTTGTCAGTCTAATATGCACAGCACCGCGAGAGGAAACATTGAGACGTCATATCGGTAGCACGCACCTCCCTTTGTGCATGATTGCCTTCCTCCTCTCGCTGGACGCCATCCCTGAATATATGGCCACTGGATTGCTAAAATTCCGCCTCCACTATAGGCCGATTGTCAACTGCTGCAGCGGACTGACCGCGACTTGCGGCCGAGTGGCCACGGGAGTTTGTATCGTGGCTCGCCACATCGCTTGCTCCTGACAAACCTCGAGAGTTAGCTACGGGACTGATGCTCTGACTCGCTGTCGATCCTGTTGAATACACCGTGGCGTCCGTGGGAATCGAGGGTGCGTGTGAAATCACCAGTTTCTCGACGTGGACGCGGTCGTGTTCCTGTTCCTCACTGCTCGAGCTGGAGCTTCCGCTGGGCTTCTTCATCGGCGGCCGCTCACGGGAGATGGTTACCTCGACGCGCTCGAACTGCTCTGTCATCGAGGCTTCGAGCTTTTTCAGGCCCTCGTGGAATTGTTTGGGTGAGATTGGCATCGGGTTCAAGTGTCCATTCTCCACAAACGATGAGAGGGGCGTACCCTCGCACTCGGAGGGCATGGAACTATCATGCTCCACAGGTCGATCCGACTCGTCCGAGTCTTCTTCGTTCAGGAGAGCACTAGGCGGCGGCGGAGGTCGCAACTCGGACACCAAATTGGTCACTTCTACCAGGGCATCCGGGTCTTCGCAGAAGTAGGTAAAGTCCTTGAAAGTCGGATCCTGAACTGGAGGAGCTGCCTTTTCGCGGCTACCACGGCTGGACACGAGCGACAAGAAGCCCTTCGACTTCGCAGCTGACTTGTCCGTGGGCGACTGCACCTCATTGTGCACGTCCAGATCTGTGAACTCCGTGTCCACATATTCGACGTCCAAAGGAGACGCAAGCTTGGGCTTCCACGGCGCCGTGATCTGCTTTTTCAGCAATAAATCCCAATCGATCCCACGGAAGAACGGGTGCTGGAGAATGTCGCTGATGTTCGTACCAAGGCGCTTCGTGGGGTCTTTCTGAAGAAAGCCTCGAAGAATGGACCTAAGCTCGTCTGTAAGCACCGGTTTGGATGGGAAGACCAGTGTGTCGTTCTGGATTTTGTGGTACATCTTTTCAATGTTGTTGTCGTAGAAAGGAGACTTGCCGACGCTCATCTCGTAGAGCAAAATGCCCAGGCTCCACCAATCCGCTGCTTTACCATAGGACCGCTTTGCCTTGGGCAGTAGCAGTTCTGGAGCCGTGTACTGAGGTGAGCCAGCCATGGTCTTCGCGCCCTTGTACTCCGAAACGTGCAGCTTCGCGAGTCCAAAGTCGACGAGGGCAACGTGGCCATCGGCGTCAATCATCACGTTCTCCGGCTTAATATCACGGTACAGAATGTCGTGCTGGTGCAAGTGATGGATCCCCAGCACCAGCTCAGCCGTGTAAAAGTGCGCACGGTCGGACGGTATCCGGCAGCTGGATCCTTTGCTCATGTGGTGAAAAAGATCACCACCCGCATAGTAGTTCATGCCCAAGAACAGCTTCGTTCGGCTCTGGAATGCGATGCGAAGCCCCGCAATGAACGGGTGGTGAATGTTCTGAGCCACGCGCATCTCCGTGAACGAGCTCTCTACGTCGTACTTGGTCATCTTCCCCTTCTCCAGAATTTTCAACGCGTAGATCTGTCCGTCGCTCTTCTTCACCGCGTTCACGACGGTACCGAAGCCGCCCTTGCCGATCACATTATACACCGTAAAGTCCTTCATGGAGATACTGAGCGATCGATTAGACCGGATCGACGCGTCCGACATCTCCGAGTACGGGTTCTTGACCCCGAAGGACTTCCAGCTGCCAGTGGCGGTTTTGAGGTCCACGTCCATGCGCAGACGCAGGATCCGCCCGTACGGCCCGAAGCGCACGCGGTGCGACCACGACTGCGTGATGACTGCGCCCGAGTGTTTGCTCTTGAGCGTCTCCGTGCCCTTGACTGTCAGACTTTTCCCGCTTGCATCCAGCTCGCAGTCCCCCACCTGCATGTCGATGAGGTCGACGTTGCTCTGGAACGCGCCCAGGAAGTGCAGCAGCCCCTCGCGCCCGAAGTAGTCGCCGCTGAAGGGCGTGCTCTTGGGGTACGAGGACGAGAAGACGAGGTCCTTGTTGAAGTACGACAGCAGCTCCGTGACGACGCCCGGCTCGCCGCCCAGCATGCGTCTGTAGGCCTCGTACGCCTTGTGCGTGTGCATGTCCGGCAGCGCGCCGTGGCGGTACGTGTTGTACACGGGGCGGTTGTTCTGGCGCATGCTGATGCAGTCCACGCCGGCCTCCAGGAAGTAGACCCAGGCCAGCTGGTCGAAGTGCGTGGGCACGCTGCAGTAGAAGACCTTGCCCTCCGTCGTCTCGAAGGAGAAGTCGAAGCCGTGGCCGTTCTTGGCCACCTTGTCCATCTTGACGGCCGCCACGTTCACGCGGCCCTTGAGGTGGCTGCGGTTGCGCGCGTCCACCTTGTTCTCGTAGTACGACACGAGGTTCCCCTCGAGCGTGAAGAAGCGCGACTTCCAGTTGCGCACCAGGTGCCCGCGCTTGGTCACGTAGCCCTCCCACTCGACGATGGGCAGGTCCAGACTCTCCACCACGTGGTCGCCGGTCGTCGAGCTCATGGCGTCTCCCGTTGCGCGGCTGTTGTTGCGGCTGCGGCGCATGCTGGAGAAGAGGCCGCTCTCCAGCAGCTTGGACTTGGCGTTGGCGCTGCTGCTGCGGCTGCTGCTGCCGCCGCCTGCGCTGCTGTGCGCCATGGACGACAGCGACGTGGTGCTGGAGGACGTGGGGAAGCCGCCGCTGGACGCCACGCGCCGCTGGCTGTCGAGCGCGCTGCTGCTGCCCACGCGCCGACGCGCCGCGTCCTCCTGGAGGTTGGTGATGTCCGAGCCCGCGGGGCGGCTCAGCTCGGCGCCCATGACGGAGGAGGGAGTGTCGTCGGCTGGCTGGCTGGACGATAGGCCGTAGGCTAGAGAGACTGGGAATGGAAACAGCGTGATCCGGGCCCGCCCAAAATCAGCTAGAGGTACCGTGGAGGGGTGAGGAGTTGCAACGGTATGAGAAATTTATACCCTTTGGAAAATGGTTGGATAGGTGGTGATAGTTGAATTTTTAAAAGAGAGTGATATACCACGTTGATGGTGAGGATTAGTTGATGGAGGGTGCTGTAGTTTGGAGAATGAAAGGTACTGCTCGCGCGATTCAGTTTTGGGATTTTGTGGGATTTTTGAGAGGGGTTCGGGACCATGACCCGGTCATGGCCAATTGTCACTTATTGACTGAGGAGCTAGCTAGACACCCTGTTGTGTTGATGCAGCAAACCCGGATGCGAGATACATGGTGAGTAGTTAGGTCGCCTTGCTCGTAGCTGGCCCTGTAGGTACAGTACAGTACCGGTACCAGCCAGCCACGAGCATTGTGCCATTGCGAGCCTTGCAATGCCGCGAACTCTTCAGTCGCCACCCGCGCAGAGCCGTGCGCCACCGCTTTTCCGCCAATTGCGACCGGCCGCGTGATGGAATAAGCAAGCGTCGGAACTACGGCACAGTACAGTAGCAGGCATACCGTAGATGCACATGTAGTTGTTGCCTTTCGGCTTGTTGCAGTTGTTGTTGATGCCCTTGATGTAGTGCCTTGGTTTTTCTGTGTGGCTTACGGCAACGCGCTTGGATTGCGAATGGATGCTCGAATTTTTCGTACATGTACAGTAGTCGGCGTACGACACGCTCGTCCAGAAAGGCTCGAGAGCCTGCAACAGGCTGTCGCCGGGAACGTGGCGGTGGATGATCAGGACGAGTGACGTTGACGAAAATGCCGTTGACGGGCGAGAGCAACGTCGAAATCGGACAAATCTGGTCGTAGCTAAAGTACAGACTGACTCATACGTGGTGCTGCCGAGACAGACACGAGGACTCAATACAGTCGTCGTATATATTTGAGCTCTCTCAACAGTTAACTGCTCGCTCTCCTATTGACAACTTGGCATCGAGCTGTCATTGCTGAGTCAGCCTGACCGTTCTCGCGAGCTAGGGACAGATGAGCTCAAGGGTGCTAGGGCTCATCGTGATGTCGATCAGAGCGCGGCAGTTCACACTTCGGTCGGAGACGAGCTTGATTCAGAATCTCCGAATGAAGACAAGTCGACGCAGTCGGTCGGGGCAAAAGGCTCTTAGTCAATTGGCCATCACTCCCTTGCTCTCATTCGGAACAGCGTGTTTTCTCGCCAGGGCGTATTTGGTGTCGAGCTGGGTTACAAGCTGCAGCAGGCATGGTGACATTTGTCCGAAAGTCCCCAGCACTTCAATGAATATCGATGTGCACTTTCACGTACGTCGCGATCATCAGTTCCAGAATTTTGACGATCGTGCCGCTTATTGTCTTCGTCCCGTACATTCAAGCGTTCAACTTTGAGTACATCGTGGTCGAGGACCCGGAGTTCATCTACAATCCCGTGGCGCATGTCACCATGATTCACGGTTGGTGGGGCGTGGTGACGCAAACGTAGTTCCAAGTACTGGAGGACCAAGCATTCAGTCACTGAAGTGCTATGTAGTATTATATGTAGTATGAGTACTGTATGAAATGATTGTCTGAGCCGAACCTGAAAGCTACTTCTCGTACGGGTAGAGTGCGTCAAACAAGAACATCGGGAAGGTGAATTGTTGTTCTGCAGGGCGCTCGAAACACATAACCCGGCTCGCAAGTGTCGGATCGGCCATCGGTGCCGCACAGAAAGGAGTACCGTGGGCCCAGACGACTTTCGTATTGGTCTTCACCCAGTCTGGCATGTTGGTGAGCGACGTGTTCTGCACATTCATCGACATGATGAATGCGGTTGGCTCCATCAGTGCGGCTGGTAGTTGTTTGAGAGGGTTGGCGGTTAATATCAGCTCTGGTATGATCAATCTAGCGGGCAGCATCGCCAGACTCGGAAGTGTTTCAATCTGATTCCCCACAAATGAGTACATGTACGCCGGCAACAAGAACATTTGTACTGGGATATCTGTCAACTCGCCGTAGTCGAAGGATACCCCAGCAAACGGGTGCCACCGCTGGTACAGATCATTGGGAAGAGTCTTGAGGCTGGTGTGTGAGAATTGTATACCTATGAGTGACGCCGGCAAAGGTTGCAAAACACCTTGAGGCACTTCGGTCATTTGCGACCTCGCCAGAACCACCGATAGTAAACGCGTATGAGCCGTGGCGGAGATGGAACTCTTGGCGTCCCAGCTCACAATGGTCGAGTTGTAAATATGAAATGCCACCAAGCTCTCAAGACGTTGGAAACTAGGAGGCATCTCGAGTTCAGGGCAGTGGATAATCGCGAGTGTGGCGAGTACAACGGGGTCCAGTTTGTCGAAAGACGTCTGGTCTGGCGTCGTGGTGTTTTGAGCGTGGCAATCGTAAACCAAACTTGCGCACGGCACTTTGCCATTGGAAAACCAGGGTCTTGTCATGGCCCGGCAGCCGAGCACCTCGTAGTTCGCAGCACGTTGGGCCGCTAGAAGATGAAGGAGAAGAACAATTGCCCCCCACAGAGAAAACACTGCGACTGTTATCGCATGTTTCCACCTCAGGAGAGCGTGCAAGCTCTTCCATTGATCCCGGTACTGGGAGTTCGTGGCGGACACCTGTATGTCAGTACGGGGGGGCTTGCCAATGTTCGAGCTGCGCTTTTTGGACTTTACAAACGTTTGTTGTATACTCGGCCCTCCAACGCCAGGGACCACCTTGATGTCGCCACACCCTAGCAACTCGCTTACAGCGACCAGCGATAGCATTATACTGAGGTGCGGAATGAGCTTCGTAGTCAAGTCAAGCAGCCCCGCGACAAACATTAATCGATTCTCCAGAACCATGGTCACGAATGGAACGGGTTCGTACATGAAGTTGGGGTTCTTGAAGATTTTGTACTGGAGGTTGAATTCTTGAGCGTACGGGATGATGATAAGCAGCGGCACGATTGTCACCATGCCGATACCGATGATTGCATTGTACGTAAAGGTAAACACTCGCCCGAGTTGTGGTGACTTTCGGAGGAAAATCTGGATACCGGCTGTCGTCCAGCAGTTTGTAACCAGCAGTGCAGCCATGATGACGTTAAGCTCAGATCCGGGCAGCAAGTTGCTAGCTCGGTACGACTGGTAAGTCTGCGAGCTTACTACAAGGATCGCTTGGAGTGCATACACAGTCGAGAAGTGCTCACTCTCGACGCCGAAGAAACCCTGACGAGAGAAAACTCTGCTCCACGTTTGAGTAAGTGAACGCACTGCTAGCGATAATAGCCGTGGGTTCGGTTGACTGTCCGACTGTGAGTATTTGGCTTCGTTCTTGTTCGACATGCTCAAGCGTTTCGATATCGTCGGCTTCGACATCAGAGTCCGAATCACGCTCGTCTCCGACCGCAGTCGAAGTTGTCGGCCTCGGATCGACATCACGATAATGTTCAGCACCCGAACGCCGTGCATCGACGATTCCGAACATGACGCCGTAGAATCGGTAGTGCTCGGTTCCCTTGAGCGACCACATCGAGACGAAGAACGTCATGGTGTCCGTGGTGAGGAACCGGTATGCCATGGCCACAAAGATGAGGAAGGTGCCGCAAGCTGCGTGGAAGAGTACGATGAGCATCCATGCTGCCGTGTACAATACAGGTGAAAGCTCCAACGTAAGGCTTGGCTCACGTTGATGAGAAGGCGCGCTCTTCTCCTGAGGAACTATCGTGGGGCCCATCGACACTTCTTGCTGCACTTGGTAATGATGCCGACGGCGTTGGAGCTTGACGGTAGATTCCCAATTGCACAGCCGTTGTGAGGAAAAGAAGATCGTATCCCGGTTTTACATGGCTAGACGAACTCAAAATTCAATCGCCGAGAATGATCGACCATTTTTGAAGTCCACACTACCTAGCGTCTGGGCTGCGCCACCACCTCGTCCTTGGGCTGCGCCACGGGGCTTCATGTATTCTGAAACTTATTTTTGTTGGGAGGTACATGAAGGAAGGGAAGCTAGCTATCGGACAGCCCAACACTGGGAGGTAGGTAGGTAGGTACATGTAGCTATGGGGCAGCCCAACGGTGTTATTCTGAGAGGTAGGTAGCGGGCATGTTGATTCCAAAGCTGACTCAGGAATTGTAAGGGACCATTCTTGAGACCGACCCGACTCGGCAAATTTAGACGGGAATCACAACCAATTTCAGTAAACACCGAGAGCATGGCGTGCTGCCAGGCTCCTTTCTGATAATTCTTATAAGGGCAGTTTACCGACATAGCTTATTAATACATTCATCCCAGAAGAGAATAGAGCACGACGGCCACTTCACACAGACAAATTCTCATAGACACGGAGTACATGTAGTGTATAGATTCCCAATTGGACAACCGTTGTGAAGAGAATAAGACCAAGCCCCCCTTTTAGATTGCTAGACAAACTCAAAATTCAATCGTAGAGAACGATCGAAGTTCACCCACCTCGCGTCTGGGCTGCGCCACATGTATTCTGAACCTTATTTTTATCGAAAGCGCCAACACCGGCGGGATCATTACCAAGTGCAGCAAGAAGTGTCGATGGGCCCCACGATAGTTCCTCAGGAGAAGAGCGCGCCTTCTCATCAACGTGAGCCAAGCCTTACGTTGGAGCTTTCACCTGTATTGTACACGGCAGCATGGATGCTCATCGTACTCTTCCACGCAGCTTGCGGCACCTTCCTCATCTTTGTGGCCATGGCATACCGGTACCTCACCATGGACTCCATGCCGTTCTTCGTCTCGATGTGGTCGCCCAAGGGAACCGAGCACTACCGATTCTACGGCGTCATGTTCGGAATCGTCGGGGCGATGCACGGCGTTCGGGTGCTGAACATTATCGTGATGTCGATCCAAGGTCGACAACTTAAACTGCGATCGGAGACGAGCGTGATACGGACTCTGATGTCGAACCCGACGATATCGAAACTCTTGAGCCTGTTGGACAAGAACGAAGCAAAAGTCTCACCATCGGCCAGTCAACCGAACCCACGGCTATTATCGCTAGCAGTGCGTTCACTTACTCAAACGTGGAGCAGAGTTTTCTCTCGTCAGGGTTTCTTCGGCGTCGAGAGTGAGCACTTCTCGACTGTGTATGCACTCCAAGCGATCCTTGTAGTAAGCTCGCAGACTTACCAGTCGTACCGAGCTAGCAACTTGCTGCCCGGATCTGAGCTTAACGTCATCATGGCTGCACTGCTGGTTACAAACTGCTGGACGACAGCCGGTATCCAGATTTTCCTCCGAAAGTCACCACAACTCGGGCGAGTGTTTACCTTTACGTACAATGCAATCATCGGTATCGGCATGGTGACAATCGTGCCGCTGCTTATCATCATCCCGTACGCTCAAGAATTCAACCTCCAGTACAAAATCTTCAAGAACCCCAACTTCATGTACGAACCCGTTCCATTCGTGACCATGGTTCTGGAGAATCGATTAATGTTTGTCGCGGGGCTGCTTGACTTGACTACGAAGCTCATTCCGCACCTCAGTATAATGCTATCGCTGGTCGCTGTAAGCGAGTTGCTAGGGTGTGGCGACATCAAGGTGGTCCCTGGCGTTGGAGGGCCGAGTATACAACAAACGTTTGTAAAGTCCAAAAAGCGCAGCTCGAACATTGGCAAGCCCCCCCGTACTGACATACAGGTGTCCGCCACGAACTCCCAGTACCGGGATCAATGGAAGAGCTTGCACGCTCTCCTGAGGTGGAAACATGCGATAACAGTCGCAGTGTTTTCTCTGTGGGGGGCAATTGTTCTTCTCCTTCATCTTCTAGCGGCCCAACGTGCTGCGAACTACGAGGTGCTCGGCTGCCGGGCCATGACAAGACCCTGGTTTTCCAATGGCAAAGTGCCGTGCGCAAGTTTGGTTTACGATTGCCACGCTCAAAACACCACGACGCCAGACCAGACGTCTTTCGACAAACTGGATCCCGTTGTACTCGCCACACTCGCGATTATACACTGCCCAAGACTCGATATGCCTCCTAGTTTCCAACGTCTTGAGAGCTTGGTGGCATTTCATATTTACAACTCGACCATTGTGAGCTGGGACGCCAAGAGTTCCATCTCCGCCACGGCTCATACGCGTTTACTATCGGTGGTTCTGGCGAGGTCGCAAATGACCGAAGTGCCTCAAGGTGTTTTGCAACCTTTGCCGGCGTCACTCATAGGCGTACAATTCTCACACACCAGCCTCAAGACTCTTCCCAATGATCTGTACCTGCGGTGGCATCCTCTAGCTGGGATATCCTTCGACTACAGCGAGTTGGCAGATATCCCAGTACAAATGTTCTTGTTGCCGGCGTACATGTACTCGTTTGAGGGAAATCAGATTGAAACACTCCCGAGTCTGGCGATGCTGCCCGCCGGAGTGATCGTACCAGAGCTGCAACTAAAAGCCAACCCTCTCAAGCAACTACCCGCCGCACTGATGGAGCCAACCGCATTCATAATGTCGATGAATGTGCAGAACACGTCGCTCACGAACATGCCAGACTGGGTGAAGACCAATACGAAAGTCGTCTGGGCCTACGGTACTCCTTTCTGTGCGGCACCAATGGCCGACCCGACACTTGCGGAGCGGGTTATGTGTTTCGAGCGCCCTGCAGAACAACAATTCACCTTCCCGATGTTCTTGTTTGACGCACTCTACCCATACGAGAAGTAGCTTTCAGGCTCAAGTAATTTACTCTTCCGCGTTGGAGATGCTAAGAGCATCTCAACGCGGAGATACAGTAGCATCTGGGCAGCAAACCGCAAGATAGTATGGAAAATACCAGTTCTCTGGATTTTATATCCGGAGTCCTATTATACCAGAGGTATGAATTCTACGTTACCATTATAAATTCGATAGCCATTAGACTGAAATGCCCTAACATAACCTTGTTCATTTGATATCCTGCTAGGAAATGATATTATTTGGTGAATTCTCTGGATATTTATATCCAGTCTAAGGCGGGATCGCCAGGCCTCGCTAATCCTGTATAAACCAATTTTGGAGTACTTTTGTAATATCTAATAGTATGGGTGCGCACCGTTTAGATGAGAATGCGATGCGATATTACATTACCTGTTCGATTTTATACCAAACGTGGTGAATGTTGACCCAGTCGGTGAAGAACGACATTCATGCAACAACCACGGAGGTCACAGTCGTGCAACAGTCGTGCAGCACTCACGCAACATTGCTGCTTCACATTGACTCATAGCTGCTTCATACCTACATAGATTGTGCGCGTTGACGCTTGGGTCGATAGATAACTAAGTGAAAGGCAGCGTACTAACGTTAAGTTTAAACATTGTATTGACGCACATTACCGTACCGGTCACAGTTCATCTCGGTGACATCGTTGGCTTCTGGACATCACTTCTTTTGCTTCGTCCGGAGACGAGAATAAGTTTACAAGCAACGAAATTCGACTAAAAGGCGCCGAGATTCTTCCGACTAACGTTGTAAGCCGGCGCCTTCTTCTGGACTAGATTAACGTTCGTGCAGTACTGGTGCACCACTGTAGGTGGCATGGGCATATCCAGAGCTTTACCGGGCAACGCACGGCATTAGTGTTGACCCATCCGGAGAAGATTAATATCCGTATCTTGTTAGGTAGAAGCGATACACTCTTCGATTTCATTGCATAAACAACATTTGATTAATCTGATACACTCGCGCAACATAAATGGATAAATTTGCAAGGCACAGATCAATACAAGAACAACCTCGGAGCGAGACAAGGAGGGAGACTTGTTCAACGAGGACGATATCGAGCAGATGAAGCTGCGCAAGTAGATGAACTCGAAGAGCAGCAGACGCCGATGGAGGTGGAAACGGTCGCGCCTGCGGTTGAACTCCAGGAGATGGCAAAGCAGGTTCGTGTTGTTTGAATATTTGTTCAGTGGTTTTAAGCTCGTTGACGAAGACGCTCAAGCATCTGCTGACCACGCACCGGTCGGTCCTCCTCGCATGCGACTGCTGCATCCTTGCGATAGTTGGGTACTATACGTGAAGGTGCCCTGACGATGGCGATGGCCTCGTAGGCAACTCGAGAACGACGCGGCGGAGGTCCAGGCCGGAATGAACTGTATCGCATGCAAGAAACGGTGAGTTTGAGCGACGAAGTGCACAAATCCATCGAGGATAAAGTGAACGATACCTGGCATTATCTTCGTAATACGCGTGTGATACTTCAAGTAACGAAGAGCACGTGAAGTGCACAAATCCATCGAGGACAAAGTGAGCGAAACCTGGCATTATCTTCGTAATGCCCGGTTTCGTTCTCTTGATCGCTCTTACATAAAATTTAGAGCTGTTCCGGGCATAGCACGACTTTGTTTCGGAAAAGGTTTGGTCCCTCGTTTTTCCAACGCAGGACACTCAGACCTCACACTCAGACGCTACCTTTCGTAGATCCTTCATCTGTTGTCCGATTTAAAGTGACCTTCTCAGAGTGGGTATGTAGTGGTACGATACACAAACAAGAGGACAGATGGATACGGTCTGGACCTCAAATCAGGGCCTCAAGTCCACGCTCGGCAGCGGGAATATATTTGGAGACTACGGCAAACAAAATGTTACCAACGCGCCATTGAGAGCTCTCGAGATAATCGGCCTTTAAGTTGACCGGCCAAAACTCGTACGTAAGTGAAGTTTTGAGAAACGGGCCTATTCGTAAATTGAGAAACGGGCCTATTCGTAAATTCAAACATTTGAACGAGGTGTATCGACACTCACAACTGTAGATCGCAAGCCGCAGACGCAGACACGATGCAGACTCCTCAGCCGCACGACGACTCCGCGCCACCGCCTTCGCCACTGGCCGCCGCAACGCCACCTGCCCGAGCGGGAGCAGATGCAGACCAACACCAGGAGGACACGCAGTCACGTGACGCTGCAGCCCATTGAAGCGAAGACGATGGCGGCGTTTCGCCGCGTGACGACCAAGCCTGCTCCGAGAACAATGGTGCGGGTTCTGAGCGCGAGTCCAGCTCGAGTGAAAAGCGTGACGACAGTGGTGATGAAGACTTCTCGCTGGAATCACTCGCCGGGGACAGTGATGAAGAGGCGTTTAAAGAAGCAAGTGCGCCCAGCACCGACGAGTCCGAAGAGGATTTAAGTAACTTTTTGTTGGACGTGGATCTGAACACTCAAGTGACGGAGCTGATCCAGCCGGACCCGTGTGAGAGCGGCTATGCGAGCGGTAAGGCCAAGAAGCTAGAGTCTCTGGTGTGCTCGTTGTCCCTGATGACGAAGGCGGAGAAGACTACGAGTTTGTACACGCTTCTTACCGTTCTCATGCAAGTTCCAGTGGACCGCAAGCGAGGCAGCGGTAACCGGGAGAGGTTCAACTATTACTTTCCGTTTGTTGGGCAAGTATACCGCCTTGTTTTCGCTACGGCCTACGGCGTTGTTGTAATGGGCCCTCCATTTACATAAGTATGTAGATCTCTTACAGATATTACATAAGTAGGCACAAACAGCACACGGCTAGCGTGTGCTGACATGTCATCATCTGATTAGCTGAAAGTGGGGGAGCCAGACCCCATTTCAGCCAATCAGCTGTTGACCTGCATTTGAGTGGCTCACATTAGACCACGCCCCCCCGCCCTGGTCCCAATAATAAAACAGAGTTGATTTTACTTCGGACTTAACACTTGGTCTCAGTATTACTGAGCACTGGACGCTTCCTCATCGCTATGTGTAAGCTAGTGACGGGTACTCACTATGCCCGTTACACCTGGTAGCACTTAGTAGTCCTTCCCATGACCAAGTTCAAGATGAGTGAAGACCAGCCCGCCGGACCTCCAGCCATGATGCTGGAGCACGCGGCCTTCCCCCATCTGATGTCCATCGAGTGGCAGGCACTCCACCGCCTCGCGGCGGTGTCCGGAGAAGCTGTCATCACGTCGCTGCTGAGCTCAGCGACGCCCGACCAACAGCGCCAAGCCATCCAAGAGTTCATGGATCGCGAGCTCGCCGAAGCAAAGCGGCGAGTGTCAACTCCCTCGCACGCGTCCAGGAACAACGCCGTGAAGATGGAGACGTCTTCGTATTCTGGGACTGGCCCAGATCGTCTCCCTCTGAACCGCTGGTTCAGGGAGATTGACATCGCGATCGCCTCGAGGTTGATCGAGGCGCCGTCAGCGAAGGTGAACTTCTTGCTGTCCCGTCTCTCCGGCAAGGCCAAGGAATGGGCCCTCGGCAAGCTTGTCGTCGACCAACTCGCGTTCCCGACTCTGGAGGCACTCCAGAGTGACCTGCGTCTCGCCTTCGAGCCTCCTCAAGATGAGTCGCGCGTCCGCCCGACATCCTTCGAGCTCAAGCAAGGCAATATGTCTATGCGCGACTACGTCCAGAAGACGCGCCACCTCGCTTCGTGTATCGTCACGAAGCCGATCGACATGGCGTCTCAAATCCACGTCTTTGTGGTCGGCATGCGCGAGGGCATGACGCGGTATTGTCTCAAGCGAGCTGAGCCCACCACTCTGGAAGGAGCTTTTGCCCTCGCGCTACGCGAGGACTACGTGGTGGCGTCGTCGTACGCAAGGCAGATGCCTGCGGAGGTTCCCTCGTCGGGGCCCGAGCCCATGGAGATCGACGCCGTCGAGGCATCGCAGCGCCAACAGTGGTCGTCCTCGGGGCGAGGCCGAGGTGGTCGTGAACCACGTGCGCTGGTCTGCTTCCGATGCCGGAAGTCTGGACATCGCGCGGTGGTATGCCGCGCGCCGGCTCCGGTCATTGCGCACATGGAGCATGTTGCGTCCGACGAGAAGACCCCGACCGCACAACAAAAAAACGGTCGGGACCAGTAGAGGCGGGGCGCCCTACTGGTTGGAATCGAGGTCCGGGGTCCCCCGGTGGCAGCCCGACCTTCTAGCCCCCCCGTGCTTCATGCACATTTTAATGCCACCACTGCCAGTGGCGACTCGAGGCTGATCATCGTCAGCCACTTTGTCTCCGGTGCTCGGTGACCTCTCCGCGCGCTCCTGGACTCAGGAGCGACAAACAACTTCTTCCGAGCCTCGTGTCTGTCGATCCTCCCCGCGGGCGTTCCCGTGCGATATCTTCCTGGAGATGTGGTTGTCAAGCTTGCGGATGGGAAGCCTCGCCGTGTCGCACGGCGAGAGTTGTCGTTGCCGTACACGTTCGATGGTTTCCACAGCAACGACAACTTCATCGTCTTCGACATGAATTACGCGTTCGACTGTATCCTGGGCATCCCATGGTTGGTTCGGAACCAGCCCCAGATCGACTGGTTGGCTCGGTCGGTTAAGCGGCGCCAAGACTTCGACGTGACCGAAGTCTTCACGCATCTCTTGGTTGCGCCAAGGGATTGGCCCCATGTCACAGTCGTGGACGGGGCGTCCACGACGCACGTTGTGCGCAGAGCGAGCGATGGCCCTCTCTGCACGACATGCGCAGTGCTGCTGACTGGTGACGAAGATGAGAGGCGAGCGGTTGAGCATCCGTGGCTCCCGCGGATGAAGAACGAGACGGTCGAGCAGCGGCTCCCGTATGTGAAGGAAGCGGTCGAGCAGTGGTTCCCGAGGCGGTCGAGCAGTGGTTCCCGGATGCTAATGAGGCGGTCGAGCAGCGGCTCCCGCATGCTGATGAGGCGGCCGAGCAGGGGCTCCCGCACTACTTCGAGGCGGCTCCCGCATGACGATGCCGTGGGCGACCAGGAGCTGCCACCGCGCGTGATCGGCGCGGTCGAGAACAAGCTCTCGCGCCTAGAGGAGGGTGAAGCCTCGTCCAGCGAGAGCGACACTTCAATCTCGAGCAGGGGCTCGAGACGCTCGAAGACATCGCGCCGATCGAAGAGGTGATTGAAGCCTCGCCGTGCAGTGGACCTACCCTCAGCCCCGACAGAGTCGGACTGTACGATCGAGTATGTGGACGGGGCCCCGAACCACACTCGTGTCATCGAGGTCGCGAGTCCGCCTCGCGACGCCAAGTCCATCACGAGTCTTCTAGGCCTCTCCTCGTCCGAGGGCACTGAACCAAAGTCAGCGCGTGAAGAGCGCTTTGTTGCGCAGTCTTGGGAGTCGCTGAAGGCATCGGGCAACCCGATCTACGAGACGGCTCGTGAGTTTGCCGACGTCTTCCCCGACAAAATCCCTGCGGAGCTGCCAGCAGATCGTGGCGTGCGCCATGAGATCGACCTCACGCCTGGCTCGAAGTACTGCGTAACACGGCAGTGGCCGCTGCCGCGCGACCAGGTAAAGACCATTGACGACTTCTTCGAGGGTCGCCGGCAAGCCGGCCGCGTCCGCGAGAGTATCTCGCCGCACTCGAGCCCGACCTTCTGTGTGAAGAAGGCCACTGGCGGATGGCGCATCGTCCACGCCTTCAACAACTGAACGACGCCACCATCCTGGCGCAGACACCGTTCCCCCGCAAGGACGTGGTGCTTGACTCCATGTCGGGCAGCGTCATCTATAGCGCTATCGATCTGACCGATGGCTTCTATCAGATTTTGATGCGCGAGAGCGACATTCTTCTCATGACCGTCAGCACTCCCAGCGGCATGCTCTGGGAGCGGCTTGTTATGCCCCAAGGTCTAAACTACGCGCCTGCGACGTTCAATCGCATGGTATCCCATGTGCTTTGCCCACTCCATGACTTCGCACCGAGTTACTTTGACGACATCTTTGTCCACAGTCGCGCTGAAGGAGATCTCAGCGCGGTCGAAGTCCATGTGCGGCACTTGAGGCAAGTCTTTCAAGTGATGAGAGAGAACAAGCTCTATGCTAACCTCAAGAAGTGCGTCTTTTGCGCGCCGGAGATTCCGGTGTTTGGCTGTTACGTGAGTACGCGCTGACCCAGAGAAGATTTCGTCTATTTGTTCATGACCTACGCCTACAAGCACCACTGAGCTTCGTCAGTGGCTGGGTCTAGCAAACTACTTGCACAAGTACACGAAGGACTACGCTGGATTGATCCAGCCTCTCTCGCCTTTGCTGAAGAAAGACGCCACGTGGTTGTGGCGTCCTGAGCACCAAGCCGCGTTTGACTCGGTGAAGAAGAGCTTGGCGTCAGGGCCAATCTTGATGCTTCCAGATGACTCGAAGCCCTTCCACGTTGTGTGTGACGCTAGCGACTTCGCTATCGGGTGTGCGCTCATGCAGTTCGACGACGAAGGTCGCGAGCGAGTCGTGAGCTACCAATCACGACAGATGAAGCCGGCGGAGCGCAATTACCCCGTCCACGACAAGGAGCTCCTTGCGATGCGGTACGCTCTGATCAAGTTCAGAGTGTATCTGCTAGGCGAGCAGACGTTCGCTGTGTACACGGATCACGCATCGCTGCGGACAGCGATGAAGTCACCTCATCTCTCCCAGCGTATGGTTCGCTGGTTGTCGTTCTTCGCCGAATACAACTTCGTCGTCCATTACAAGCCGGGCAAGAACAACATCCTCACCGATGCGCTGTCTCGGCGACCTGATTACGACCCTCGGACTGTGCTGGGTCGTCAAGTGATTGACGACGAAGATGAAGATGACGACCATTGTGCTGTGTGCATCGCGTCAGGCATCAACTTGACGAACGTGTCTCCGGAGATGGACCTGCGCGACGAGATCGTCGCGGCGTACGCAGACGACGCGGTCTACGCCGGCATTGTGGCGTATCTCCGCGCCCCCAGTGACGAGACACTGGGGGCTCTGTCGCGCAACACGCGCAACCAGATCGACCGCTATCACCTTGACGGTGATCTGTTGTGCTACAACATCGACAAGTTCGATGCTCCTCGAGTCGCCATGCCCAACGACGATGACTTGCGGGCTCGGATCATCCTCGAGTTCCATGACAGCCCCATGGGCGCGCATCTGGGCCGCGAGAAGACATTCGCGGCTGTCTCACGCGACTTCTTCTGGCCCCACATGTACAAGTGGGTGCGCAAGTGGGTCCGCACTTGCGAGACCTGCCAGCGGGTGAAGCCATCGAAGTCGTCGCAGGCTCCCCTGTGACCATTGCCGATCGCGACTGATGCCTGGCGCTCAGTCTCAATGGACATCTTCGGGCTCCCACCCGACGCCGAAGGTCAAACCGGCGTATTGGTCTTCGTGGATCGATTCACTGAAGTATTAGGTAGAGTAGTTGATGCTTTAGGATCTTTAATAAATACAGAGATTCTAAATCAGTTTAAAATAAAATAAACGGAAAAAACGGGACTCGGTTCAAATCCGTCTCTAGCTTTTAAAAGGATAGGAAGATGATACATCTCATCCCAATGAGTGACACGGTCACCGCGGCCGAGACCGCGGCGCACTTCATCGACTGCGTCTTTCGTCGTCGTGGCCTTCCAGCAGGCCTCTTTAATTGTGGGGGTTGAGCCGATTTCCCACAATATACCACAATTAATATCCCCGGTCAACCCACCAATAAAAAAGTCTATCGACACCCTTATGCTAGCCAGCGCTCCTAAACTTGTATTGCTGTCACTCAATACTGTAGCAAGATGATGTCAATTACGTGCCAGCGGAATTTAAAGCCTCGTTACTCGTCTTGGGCAACAAATAGCACAACTCCACGATCTGAACAACAATTTATCGGCGCAGGTCTCCGTATCAGGTCACTTCCTGAAGATATTTTTCAGCTGTTACCATCAAACGACTACGTCGCCAGAGGCTCGTATGCCGTTAAGGTTGCTGATGCACGTGCGCATGAGAGACCGCGGTACAATAGACGCGTTATCACAACATAACAGTAGTTGTGTGGCGCATTGACTATTAAAATAATACGACCATCCCAACACTGCCACCGTGGAATCGGATTTTTCGGTCATCGGTTAGGAACGAGATCAGTATCGACACTCGCTGACAGATTGTTCACTCGAGGGAATTCTGCACGCGAAGCATTCGTACGAATAGCTTCGCTAGAGACAGAAGAAGAATTGGCAAGTCCACATGATGCAATCATTGTCATACAGTTATCTTATTTTTTGTTTTGTCCCACATCATACCACAATTAAGTTACCGTTTCAGCCCACCATTACGCTAATCGTGGTGATTTCCCCAAAACCCACCATTAAAGAGGCCTGCCTTCCAGAGTCAATTATCTCTGACCGTGACCCGCGGTTCACGTTCGCGTTTTGTTCCAGCCTCTTCCAGCTTCTGAGTACGAAGCTGTCGATGTCGACGGCAGCACATCCGCAGACGGATAGCCAGACGGAGCGAGTCAACCGGGTCCTCGAAGACGTGCTTCGAAGCTACGCGACGTCGTTCGCGAGTTGGAGCTCCTTCCTGCCCCTTGCTGAGCTTGCACTCAACAATGCTAAGCACGCGTCAACGGGCTTGACGCCATTCTTCGCCAACAACGCGCGCCATCCGCGCGTGCCTGCTCTCATCGCCGTGGGCCACCCCACGGCGCCTCGTGGCTCCACTCTGGGTGGGGATGCAGATGGTGTTAACGACATGACGAGGGCAGCTCACGAGGACGTGACGCTGAATGCAGTCACCCGCTCAAAGATGAAGAAGGCCCTCGCGACGCCGGACATTGCGGCGTCTCCTCTCGCGACATGGACTGCCCGTACATTGATCGACCCAGGCAACGCTGGGGTTCCAGTTGCTGCCAACTACGCGCGAAGATTCCGGCGCGTCCTGTCGACAAGGCCGCTGTTTCGGAGTTCGTCTTGCAACGGCAATCAATTGCCCGTTTTGTGCGCGACGCACTGCAGGACGCAGTGGACAAGCAAAAGGAAAATGCTGACAAGCGTGGGCGCAAGAACATGGCTACATTCGAGACAGGAGATCAAGTGCTCCTGTCAACTGACGGCATTCGGTCATCAGCAGTGACTAACCTTGGCGCGAGCAAACACGCGCCTCGATTCATTGGACCTTTCAGAGTCATGAAGGTAAACGGAGAAGCCAACACGTTAGATATTCCTACGTCATTACGGCTGCATCCGACGTTCTACGTCGGGCGCCTCAAGAAGTACCATGCTGCTACTATCCCGTCGACGATGATCCCTCCGGCACCGGAGCGCAGAGCGAACGTCCCTCACGACGTGCATCCCGCGTCGCCTCAAGCTCCGTCCGAGCCTGCGCAACCTGGGTCGTCGCACCTCAGCCTCCGTCTGAGCGCCCAATGCACGATTCGCAGCGATCTCCAAGTCGTCTTGGGTCACCCAAGCGTACGAGCTACCGACGCGAACCCCCCCGCCGATTGTTGACTCGGCTGACGATACACGATGGATAGTGGATCACATCGTGGCGCACGAGGACCCGCCTCGTACCCGTAACCGTACGAGTGATCAGCCCACGCGCGGGATTCCTGCCGCGCGGCGTTACCGTGTACGCTGGCTTGGATTTCCACCGGACGACGATACGTGGGAGCCACGCTCGACTCTCCTCCGGGACGTCCCGGACGTTCTTCGCGAGTACGAGGATGATATCGCGAACGACAGTGACAGTGAACGGGAACCCTCGACGCAAGTGCGCGACGAGGTTCGCCGCGATGATTAAGACCAACAACTGATAACGACCCCCGGACTCGATCCGGTGACCTTCGGCTTGACGACTCAGTGCTTTCGAGTCATCTCGATGACGACTTTGACTGTGGAACAAAGCTTCGGTACCAAGCGTCTCTTCCGACTCCAAGCTGAGCCCGACCTTAAGCTCCGACATTCATCCTCGCTTGTGCCGCCACAAGTGTTACTCGGCGTGCCATGCTGTTGTTCGTGAAGTCCGAGAGCCCCACGGCCGACGAGCTTCGGTCCAGCGTGCACTCAGTCGCCTGAGTGCGTCTTCACGTGGAGTGTCCACGATGTGTCCACGATGTGTCCTGCAATGGATCTGTGTCTGTCGCCTGAGTGCGTCTTCACGTGGAGTGTCCACGATGTGTCCTGCAATGGATCTGTGTCAGTCGCCTGAGTGCGTCTTCACGTGGAGTCCACGATGTGTCCTGCAATGGATCTGTGTCCCAGCGGTCGAGTGCCCGACGCTTGGTAGAGTCGAAACGCGCGTGGAAAAGCTCTGGACGCTCACGCATCGTGAACGAAGCGTGTGTCCCGCGTGGGGATTGAACCCACGTGCACCAGGATGGAATTGTGCGCTCTTACGCATAGCGCCGCGCCGCTGTCAGTCACCGACGATGAAGATGATGTCCAATCTGATCCTGCTGGCGCGTCGAGCCGAGTCGACGGTCCTGTCCTCACGCCAGCAGGTACTTCGAAGGGTCGCTTCGAAGAATCGTACTGCGCTGATCGTCGTATCGGGTCTCCACACTCGTCGAGGTGCTACTTTTCACGCTCGCGCTCGTTGCCGCGCGTCGTGTCCGTCGTCCCACGGTTATCTTCAGTTGATTTCCAGTGTTATTTGCGCTTACGCAACGTAAGCGCAACTTTGAGAGGAGGGTGATGTAATGGGCCCTCCATTTACATAAGTAGGTAGATCTCTTACAGATATTACATAAATAGGCACAAACAGCACACGACTAGCGTGTGCTGACATGTCACCATCTGATTGGCTGAAAGTGGGGGAGCCAGACCCCATTTCAGCCAATCAGCTGTTGACCTGCATTTGAGTGGCTCACATTAGACCACGGCCCCCCGCCCTGGTCCCAATAATAAAACAGAGTTGATTTTACTTCGGACTTAACACTTGGTCTCAGTATTACTGAGCACTGGACGCTTCCTCATCGCTATGTGTAAGCTAGTGACGGGTATCCACTAGGCCCGTTACAGTTGTACCCATAGAAACGCATTCGTGATGGCAACATGGCGATCAAGGACCATGGGAACAAGCTCAACAAGAACGCATCGCAGGTCGACGTGGTGTGGTTGGTGAAGTGGTTTACCGAATTTGCTGAGGAAGTTGGTGAGGTGGTCCCAGTACGTGTGCGCATGCAGAAGAAAATTGACGGAACAACTCAGAAATTCTACAGCAGTGACAAGTACACATTGCTTTGGGCGCATTTTACTTGGGATTGTATTTGGGACGAGATGCACAAGTTCGTGGAGTCCGACCTCAGGGTGCGTGAACCCGCTCGATCCACGATGCGGAAGCTGTTGATGCTGCACCGTCCTACCATCCGGATCCGGTCCTCGCGCAGCAACGTTTGCGATATATGCGCTATTTACCATGCTGGAATGCGCGGCGGAGTCACGGCTGACAAGACAGAGGAACTAGGTCACCACAACGAATCCGCTCAGCCCATGAGGTCAGTTTTTGCGTTGGGATGTAAGCAACATTCTGATTTACTGGGTATATTTAACGAGGAGATTGGTAACAATTTAAATTACTTACAGGCGTGAATAAAGGCACGACAAGACTTCCTACTCTAGCGACCACGCGGTCATTATCATGGACTACTCGCAGAATCTGACTATCCCCAGCGTGTCCAACACGCCGTCTCAATGGTATTTTTGCTCTTTGTTTTTGGTGAGCTGCTTCGGCATCTACTACGAGAACGACGGTGTTCAGACAAACTACATCTACGACGAGAGCACCGGTGGAAAATGCAGCGACCAGATCAACTCGATGCTGGCGCATTTTATCGAGACGAAGCTCGTGCCAGCTGGCAAAACCAAAATGACGGTGTAGTCTGATAACTGCTCGGGTCACAAAAAGAACAACTACGTGATTAAGTTCTTGCTGACCCTTGTAGATATAGGCGTTTTCGAACATGTGGACTGCAAGTTTTTCGCAAAGGGTCATACGAAGAACTCGTGCGACCGTGGCTTCGGGCACATTCGGAAGTACATGGCTACCGCCGAGTGCTGGACGATGGCGCACGTCATTGAAGCAGTTATTGCAGCTGCATCAAACTCTGTGACGGTGCATGTTCCGAGGGGTAGCGAGCCCTTCAAGTCGTACAAGTCAGTGTTGACTGAGCTGCACAAGCGGCTCGATGGTGTGCAAAAGTACCAGATCTTTTCTATCGATAGCGCTAAGCCGGGCGTTGTAGCGTGCAAGAAGGGCCCAAATTCTGATGCAGTGGGGCAGGACTTACGACGCAAGATTGATGGTATTTTTGCGGCAAAGGAGAAGGTGGTACGAATCATGATAGATCCTTCATCTGTTGTCCGTTTTAAAGTGTCCTTCTCAGAGTGGGTACGAGTCACAAACAAGCGGACAGATGGATTCGGTCTGAACCTCAAATCAGGGTCTCAAATCCACGCGATTTGAGGACGACAGCGGGAATATATTTGGGGTTGCCTCAAAATGGGGTCTGCGTTGGAAGACGTCAGTCCGTAATTTATCGCAAACTGAGGTCTCAACCCCAAATTGAGGCCCGCGTTGGAGATGCTCTAATCCATTAATTATCAAACATCAAACCATTTGAATGTCGTTATCCAATCCGCAGAGCTTTCGAGCACAATGCACTCAAGTGTTCAAAGTCCTAGTGACGATGTCACAACAATCGTGACCAACAGTCCCGTTTTGCAATAAGAAGCATTTTTGTCAGCGGTCGTGTACCTTTCAGCGCCTGGAGCACGTCCGCCGCGCCTTGGCTTTTGACTACCTTGGGCCATCTTGGGTCGCATAGGCTTGCTCGCTTGATGTCTAAGCGAAACAAAAGAGAAGTGAGGATTGAGCTTGTGAATAGCGCTGCCTGCAACCTCTCATGACGGATGCAACACAGACGGGCAACCAAAGAGCAACGAGAAAATGGGTACATTACCGGCAACGGAAGTGAAAGCTTGCTTGTATTCAGCAGAAGACCGAGATACAGCACGGCTGCCCTCTACCACCATATTCTGCGGTAGCCGACGCCGCTTTTGCTTCCTTTGTGCGGGTCGCGGCGGTTCGCCTCTTCCTGGCTTCACGTACTTGACCCGTAGCGCAGTGAGCACCTTGGTCGTGGGCTGGCGGCGCTTGACGAGACACACGTCGAAGTTGCCGGCGTTGGAGTCGTCTCTGAGCGCTGTGAGGATGCCGTACTCGTCCACGAGCCACTTGGTGCAGTCGTCCGCCGCCTCGTCGTCGATAGTGGGCAGCACGCGCCAGTGACATGATGGACTTGTACTTAGGCGCGAGGTTGCTGGGGCTCACCGTCTTGGCCAGCCGGTGCGAACTGCAACTCATAGAGCTCCTCCTGCGGTTGGATATCGACTCGCTGCGGGCGTGCGAGGATGATGCCGATAGTTACGACGTGCACCGACTGCTGACGATGAGCTAGCAGGTGCTGCTCGAGCTGCTCCCGCCCGTGTCAACAGCACGCGGCTCGAGTCCACCTCACGCACCACCGCGTAGCCGTTGATGTCCATGGAGTGCGCCAAGTTTGCCGACCAGCTCGAGCGTCGTCTCGAACTCACCACGAACAGGAACTTCCACTGTACGGACAGCGGCGTCGCCAGGGTTCCCAGTTGGGTAATTGCCAGGGTTCCCAGTTGGGTAACTGTGGGTTGGGTTACCCCGGGGTTACCCACCCGTCCACCCCAACTAACTGTTACGTTGTGGGTATTAGGTGGGCTATAAGAAAACCTACCCACCCACAAATCTCAACCCCAATAATAAAATATTCTGCGCTAATTTTTCGTTGCACTGTTTCTTGCGCCCCAACTTGGTTAATGCCAGGGAATATTAGAAGCACCTTCCCATGTGAGCTAACATGACAGACGTTAGATCAGGTATTAAACAAGAATTAAACATAAATACAACGACGCGAAACCCACTTGGAACGTTCGAGTCGGGTAGTTGGTCAGATAGTCCTCGAGGGCATCCCAAGGCGAAACCTCTATCTGCTGCGGGGGTGGTGATACAACGAGAGTGTCAGCGCTGCCGTCACTCACGCTGCTCGTCGCGTTTCCCGACCCATCGCCACTCGGAACTGCTTGCTCCGCTAAATCTGCTGCACTGCCAGCAGGCGACGGCTCCCATGCGCCTCCAACGGAGCCATCGGAGTCCCTGCTACTATCGTCACCCTCGCCAATGTCGTCGATGGCTCACTCCGGCAAGCGGCGCTTCGGTGCGGCGCGCGTCCACAGATCTATGGTCCTCGCTTGGCAGGCCACGCGCTGAAAAGGGGGAATGATTCTGTGGATGACATAGAGTATACGCTATAGTATATTATACGTGGTCCGGATGCAATTGCTGCTGCATGTCGCAGCACATCGCAAGATTGGGTGGGGGAAGGTTAATTCCATTCGGGCCAAATAGTCACTCTCTTTAACAAGGGCGCGCTTCCAGCGGTTTGAAAAGTGGTGACCGTTAAGGTTGCCTCGGTTCGCTCTGTCTTCATAATATGGAGATGTTATCTACACTTGCAACCTAGGCCGATCGCACCCCCGCCATGTCCTACCAAGCCTTCACAAAGGGGGCTGTCTCGGAGTACGGTCTCTCGGCTCACCCGGGCAAGACGAACACTACACTACAGCGAAGTACCGCTGGATCAGGGCATTATCCGTTGCGTCAAGCGGTATGTGCTTTCGCAGAAGATGATGCTGGCTTTGGATCGCCAAGGAGAAGGCACCGAGAACCCTTATACAGTAGATATGCTTACAGCGCTTATATATATATATATATGGTGTGAGACGGCATGGTCCAAAGTTACCGCTTCCACCATCCAGCACTGCTGGGACCACTCGAGAAGTCAAGCTTGCAGTTCGTGCTCAATTATAATAACTACAATCAATACAATGATATTGCCCCAGTTTTTGTTCTTCCTCAGTGCGGTTTATTAACCCTATCTCTTTATATATATCAGGTGTTCCTTACTCAGGCAGATTACTGTAAAGCGATATACATTTTTAATTTAAATTTATGATCAATTAATAATTATACAACATAAAACAACAGTAAAAAATAATATAAATTCTACAGAATTATTATTCTGGTTGGCAGCTCCTTACAAGGCGAATGGGAAAACTAGGAGCAAAACGCTGTATTACCGAAACTGTGTTCTACCAAGTCCAGTGGAAAGGTTTTCATGTATAGATCTACCGCGTCCGCACGAACACGACGACAACAGAGCACAACACCAAGATCGATAAGACCCAGTCAACAGCGGAGACGATTCCTGCCGGCTGGGACCAGTACGCGAAGACTTTTGTCTGCACGCATTACGCCAAGTACAAGTCGCAAGCGAGCAGTAAGCGGCCTCGTCAAGAGTCTCGGCGACAAGGCTGCCGGGTTCAGGTACGGTTGGGTTCAATCGGGCTCAATCGGGTTCGGTCGGGGCCATTCGGGATCTTAAGCTCTAAACGGTCAATTTCGATTGAAAGGCGCAGGAATATATGAGCCAAAACTCTGTACTTGCTGTTTAATTGTAGATTAACGGGTGCGTCCAAGTGGTTGACAAGTCCTCCAAGAGGTTCGCTGTTCGAATTACTGTGTCAGCTGGAGCACCGCCACGGTCTTTCGGAACATTCGTTTAGAGCCCACCCTTCTCAACGATTGGTGCTCGATAAAATACAATCTAGACTGTTGATGTCCTCCGGAAGGCCGGAACTAAGAAGACGAGCATTCTCAAATTCATCACGGACAATTCGGGCAGCAACCCCAAGCCTCAAGACGTACACAACCTCGTAGCCAAGTTGAAGGCTCGTGGTGAAAACGATAACGCCCCCAGCACTAGTGGCAAACGCCTGAAAAAATGGATGGCGGAGTTCGGTGAGCAGGCTAGTAACGTCGGCCGGAGTTTTGTTGATGACGTGAATCAGAAGGCAAGTCCAAATACTTGTGAGGGTCAATGAAACTTCCGTTAACTCATTTTATTATCGTATCCTTACAGAAAATTGATACCTGTATCACCCTTCAAACCAAACACATGCGTGCCCTTTTCGAGCAATTTCCAGAGGTTCTTCTTATTGATGCCACTCATGGTAAAAACCGGTCCAAGTACAAGGTATTATCTCTCATGGCTCATGACACTTTTGGGAAGGGCCAATTCGTGCAGCACGGTCTTCTACAGAATGAGCGCTGGTCCACATTGTTAACGGCGCTAGAAGAGTTCAAATTCAACAATCCAACATGGACCAAGATGAAATGCATGCTCGTGGACAAAGACTTCACCGAAATGTCGGTGTTGAAGCAAGCCTTTCCTGGCGTCACCGTGCTGCTGTGTCAGTTTTATGTTTTGAAGTACGTACGGGAGGAGATCGCATCTTCTGACTACTGCTTCAACGCGTGGCAGAAAGATCAGTTGCGTGGAGTGATGAGTTTGCTTGTATACGCAATGGAGGAGGCCGAGTATGCGAAGCATTTCAAGTACATGGTTCATCTGGCATCGATCGGGTTTTCAAGCAGACCTCAAGCGGATATATCAGTCGGACATGAATCGGGCCGAGATGGGCGAGGTTCGGGCCAAGACGGGCAGACTTCGGTCTCGAATGACGGCAGTCTGGCCAATGAGGAATCAACTTGTGAGCAGCACCCCTTTGTGGCGTACCTTTCTAAGAACTGGGATAATTGTCGTGAGCTTTGGTGCGCCCATAAACGTCAGAATGCTGTGACCCTACGGAACAACACCAACAATCGGTTGGAATCTTTGTGGAAGCAGTTGAAGGAATGGGTTGATTCCTCCATGGCTGTCGATGAGTGTATCGCGTCAATCATGTATTAGCAAAGCCTACATGAGCGATTATTCCTCGGCGAGTATACAAGAAATTTAACGTGTATCATGCGGATTATGACGGAAAGATGACTGTGGTGGCGAGTCTCGTGAGTGAGCACGCGTGTGAACTTATTCATGGACAGTATACGTACGCGCTTGGCCCCGCTTCATACACGGTCGACGAGGGGTGTCCAGACGTCTACTTCTTGAAGAGTGTCAGCACCGAAGACGATGCACTGGACGAGGTGAACGCAGAATACTCCGTTACCAAACGAGATTGGAACTGCTTCGGTTTGTTCATGTCCACGAGACTCCTCCCGTGTCGTCATCTTAGAAAGGCGCTGGGTGATGACACTGTCATCCCCACTCAACTACTCAATGGACGGTGGCTGTTTTCTTCGGTTCGTTCGGCAATCGAGTTTAACAGCTCGAGCGATACTACAGCCTTGTCCGAGCCTTTCGCAGTACGACCTGTTTTGCCTGATACGGATCGACCCTGGGACAACCATCGCAAGTATCGAGAGGCTCTACCGATTGCCACAGGTATATGTGATGGGATGGCGGGTCTGGGTATGCCGCAATACCATGCAGTAATGAATTATCTACAAGAAGTGGCTCGCCAGTTTAAGAGGGGAGACGTCAGTCACCACGAGCAGACAAGAAGCTCAAATCGTGATGCTGTAATGACAGAAGAGCGCGTGGGTGAGCAGCATGAACAAGTACCAGCACCAGGCAACCATTCGGGCCGGCAACCCTTCGAGTGAGTCGGGCAACCATTCGGGCGAGACGGGCAACCATTCGAGTGAGGCGGGCAACCATTCGGGCGAGACGGACGAGTTGAGTGCGAATACAGAGATGTCGTCTCAAATGATGGGGGTGCGGAGTGGGTCAGTTGAGTAGGGTATAACGACAGAGGGGCCGAGTAACGTTGAAACGGAAGAATCGAGAGCCGTATTGGAGCCTGCTCTCGATACACCGTACGAAATAGCTAGCCCGCCTAGATCACGTGGACGGCCAAAACGCTCAGCGAAGGCAAAAAAAGCAGCGCGAAATCTAGCAGTCACGGCAGCGTCAGATGACTCTGATTTATACGCGTCAAATCTTAGCCTAGCATCGGTGCAAGAGGTATTTTCGACCGAGCCAACCTACGATTCTGCAGTGAAACTCCTCTCTAAATTCAAGGAATTCGAATATGGCGTCAAATTCAGAGCGCCGACCGCACGAAAGATGTCCAATCTACCTCCGTCAAAGCCCGTGATACAACTGGGGTCCATAACTCGCATACTTCGCCCCGAGCACATCAAAATGTGTTGCACAAAAGTCTCAGCTCTACAGACCAAATCGAGAGGGTTACCCGAGAGCGACGTGGTACTTGATATCATTGGATTTGGAGTATACTCAACGGAGGATTTGAGGGTCTTGAGTTCATGGCACAGAGCGATGAAGGCCATTAAATTACTGGATAAGGTATCAGATGCATTGATACGATTGATTTCGTGATGCCTATGCCTGCATCCTTTCAGCGCAATGCGGACTCGGATCTGTTATCTCGGATGAAGTTGCTCCCTCTTCTGTCGACAAAGGTACGCAACCTCTTTCCTTCACAAACCTTGAGTATTATCATTCATTACCACTTCTTTGTATTCAGACCGATATCCTGGAACTCGTGGGCAGAAATCAATTATCGGACACTACGAATACGATAGTCATGGACAAGATGTTCGGAGCGAGAACGGATGTGGTGACTGTGAATCCTGCTGTCATCGGTATGATCACGAGTCACGCAGCGACATGACTGCTAGGCTTGGAAGATATTTTTGTCGGTCTGACCATGGTGAAGGTTTGATACCTATCTGCTGCAACAACCAGCACTGGTGCAGTATTATGATGGACCTCACTCTCAAGGACGTGTGTTTCTACGATCCGATGTCTTCGTCATATATGGTTGGCGTGCGAGCGGTTGCTGAACAATTGATCAAGGCTCTTCCAAAAATTTCCCTTAGGAAATATCGAGTCCGCCCATATCAAAGCGATATGGGTGTGAAAGCTGACTTGCACAACTGCGGTATGCACATCCTACTAGCATTTGAAGTCTTTGCAGCCACTGGCAACCTTAGTTTACTGAACAGAAAGAAGCTACAATATCTGCGCTACCGGTACTTCTGCATGTGCACTTAATTTCAACCTTTGCATCAGCGTCAGTGTTGGGATTACAATGCGCTTGTATTTGACCTGCACTTGATTCCATAGGTACTGTATTTAGAAGTCTGAGCCACCAGAGTGTCCAGAGTCCGAGCCGTTGGCAAAGTCCTGACCAAGTACCCATCGGTGCTCGAAGTCTCCACATCCGACTATACGGGATGGGCATGTATACTACGCCCACGCATCATTTGATGACACGAACCGACTCTTTGATCAATTGGGCGTGTTCGTGCATGAATCGGACATGAAAGGGTCAAAATGCCTTGTCACATTTCTCACAGTCGGGCCAAATTACGAGTGCCTTTTTTAAATCTGTCGAATGGACAAACAGTGCTGGAATTTTTTGTTTCAGTACCCCATCGTCTTTCGTCAAGTATAAAGATTTCGAAGTCATCAATTATACACCCGTTCCTTATTTAGGCAGATTACAGTAAAAGCTCTCACTTCCGGTAACGAGGTCCGACCATTTCCCAAGATTTGTAACTTTATTTTAAAGGGACCACAATGAAGCACACGTAAAAAATATTTTACAAGCTCAATTGTGAAGCACGCATTATAATATCTTCTACGTTGACGTCTTCGTCGTAAGTAGTGTCGTTCTAATCGCCACACCTTTCATCTACACTGTTAAAAGCAATACCAGTATGGCGGAAGCAGTTTTCTATGGCCCACTTACCCTGCAGCTCTTGCCAAATCTCCTTGCTCCACCTCATTGCCTGCAACTGATCAACGGCGTAGGGCTCCTTCTTCAGCTTCTTCACGTCCTTGATATTTTCGTACACCCAGAGAAGCTGCCTTCTCTCGTACGCCCGCTTAAACAGTGCAATGATGCCGGCGTCCATGGGTTGCAAGTAGGTAGTAATATTCGTCGGTAGGAACTCCACGCGAATGTTTGTACACACTAGATCGCCCGTCTTATGAGAAGACGCGTTATCTAGCAGCAGGATATGATGCCCTACTAATCGCATTTCCCGATCCAAATTATGTAGCCATTCACGGAAAATCGATCCTGTCATCCAGGCCTTTGCGTTGGCCCGGAATGAAAAGCCAAGGCTTTCAACAGAGCGCTTCTCAAAGCAATGGGGCTGCTTGGCGCGGCCCAGAAACAACAGCGGTAGAGTATCTGTGTCGTCAGCGTTGGCCGTGAAAGCAAGCGTAATATGAGTCTTTTTCTTCTTGACTCCTCGCGCCCGTTTCGACCGAACCAGGGCCATTGTATATGTGACGAAGCTCCCCCCAGATTTCTGGGAGAGTTCCTCAAGCATCTGCCAGTGACCACTCTCAGACGAGAATCACTTGTGATTGGCCAGACAATGGCTGAACTGAACGCCCGCCATGCCACCTTCAACTGGCTTGAGATAATTTGAAGTGAAGTGGGAAATGACCCAATCAGGCTGAGAGATGACTCAGCCAGATCACACTGACGACAACGGAGTTTGAGCGACGACACTTTGGAGCTGCTGAGCATTGGACAACCGCGGACTGGATATGACCGAGCTGCTCGCGCCTCAGTGAGCTCTTGCTGAGCTCGAACGCGGCGAACCCAACCTCATCCGCTTTCTGTCTGGAGCAATGGAGTGACTCCGATATGCTAGAGGCCGGCAAGTCACACACGAATGAGCTCGCCTTGCGTCGGTAAACTACTCGCTGAGCTCGGAGGCAGTGAGGACAACGATATATCCGCTCAGCTCGAAGTGGCCAAGTCAAGCGTAGCTGAGCTCGGACAGCCTCAACAGTGAGTCGCTGCATTCAGGAGACATGAATTTGTGGATGGTGAGTCTCAGCAGGGAGGTGTCCGCCCCAGTTACGATGGAGTTCAGCGGTGCGCACGAGCTCAGCAGGTCATCTTGGGTCTCAACGGATAGCTTGGGACCTCAGCGGAAGTGGACGCTGATTGACGCTGACTTTGAAGGTGTTGGTGTGGATCTTATCTGAGCCCAGGGGCTTGGCTAGTCGCCGGCGGATGGCTGAATGGTCGCCACTCGCGTCATCAGATGATGACCGGAGATAAATCAGCTGTGGCACAATCCGGTGAACCCAGATGATACACTACGATCAGCCAATGAGAAGCCCGAGATCTACCACTCATCGGTGAAGCATCACTGAGTCACTTCCTGACGTCGTTGGACTTATCTGAGCTCGGCTAGTCATTGGCTAGACTCATGTTGAAGCGCCGCTCGCCGCTGGCTCGCAAGGCGATATCTTTCTTTTCACCTTCGGGTGCGCTCCGAAAGAAGTCGAGCGCCCCCCCTTGATAGGTCTTTGTTTGCATGTGTAAAGTATCAACCAGAATTGCATTTGCCCCGAAGGCCACAGCGTTAAGTTTGCTTCTGCAGAAAAGGGTGTCTTAGGAGAATCCATCAGAACTCAGGCCCCATATAGCTCTTTTGGGTGTACCTCGGTGTGAAGGGATACCCATTTGACAATTTCATATTTCCTTACGCGTTGGCAGGCCGACTAGGCGGCTGTACCCGGCGCGTATTTCATATATATTCTGGCGCTGAGCCCGGGACCGTGCTTTCCCCGCTCAGCCGTGTCGTCTACGTCAAGGCGTGGTGCGTGGAAGTCCCAGGGCAGAGGCGAGAACCCTGGATCAAGACCGGCTCAACCCGAGCCAACTCTCGGAGCCACCCTAAGTCGGGGGGGGGGGCGAGTGAAGAGCTGTGTACGCGGCTCTCAGCTGGAGCCGCCTGGAGGAAGTGAAGAAGTAAGGAAGACCGGGTCTGCGGTCTTGGAAGGAGCAGACAAGTGTGTGTGTGGAGTTGTGTCTACATTTGGAAAACCCCGGGGCAAATCGGGTCGAGACACGTGCGGACGAAGGCCTGTTGAGCGGGGAGCGGGCTTCGTTTGGAGAGTATCAAGGGGCGACTGGACAAGGAACAAGATGACGTAGTTGGCTGACGTCTGGGCCCAAAGCGTAGCCCTAGCTAGAACTGACAAGAGGATCGCGAGGGAGGCGCACACGCCCCGTCAGACCAAGAGTTCGGGTTCAGAGGTGTTGGCCGAGTCTTCGTCGAGTACAGCTGAGACCTTTCAGCTGAGACTCTAAGACTCTGAGCCCCCCCCCTGGATTTAGATTCAAGGTTTGCTGATTCAAGTTTCATTCAAGGTTTATTCTGGACGCTGGGAAGTTGCCCGCACCTCACCACACATAACAAATCCCCGTCTCGTCCATATTGTAGACGTACTAAGGAGGGTAGAGATCCGTAATTTTTTGGAGGCGTTGGCCACAGTGGCGGGGTCAGCGGATCCGGCCTCGCCGGGCCGATTACGGTAGCGAAGGCGATGCCTCCGTTCAAATGCAGTAAGCCAGCCGTCGGAAAACCCCAGCTCCCACGCGTCACGCAGCTCACGCAGAATGTCGCTTGCTTTCATCCTTATCAGCTTGCGGGACAGACAGACGTTCTGAGACTCCACCGCTTGGATCCACGCCCACAGTCGCGTCTCCAGCGCCGCCGAGGTCACCTTCAAGGGCTTGCGGCGGTTACCATCGCCGTAGTCCTTGCTCATGATCAACGCGGCCATCTTAACCTTATTGCGATGAATTTTGAGTTGATATCAGTATGGTACCCATCCATACAATAATCGTAAAACATGCCTAGATCCACTGTTTTACCCCGCTTCCCGCAACTAAAACCATCACCTTAGGGAGGTTTTGGAGGAAGACAGCTCCAGCTCAAACGTAAAACATGGCTAGATGCCATGTTTTAGAGCTCTTTCCGCAAGTTGTTTTGATTGGTAGAAACGTGATTTCTTTAAGCCGGCATTCAAATGTGAGGATAGCTAGCGGAATAGATTACGAAAAATAGTATGAATGTTGATCTTTGCTGTGCCAAAACAAGGTTGATCGTCGCTTGTTCCTGTTTATATCCTGGTAGTAATTTTGAAAGGTACCCTGTTTTGTTAAACATGGTCATGTGTCTGGTTTTACACGCCATCCCTCGCAATAGGGCTAAGTATGTCAGAGACGGTCGACTGGGCTGACGCGCGCTTGATGTTGTAGTGCGCTTT
The DNA here is from genome assembly GCA_009729435.1 of Phytophthora fragariae. Lineage (NCBI taxonomy): Eukaryota > Oomycota > Peronosporomycetes > Peronosporales > Peronosporaceae > Phytophthora > Phytophthora fragariae. The sequence goes on along the minus strand of QQOI01000005.1, from coordinate 2,609,422 downwards.
AGCCCATGCTGCGACCGCCGATTGTGACATCGTGGGGCAGTCGGTTGCCTTGTGGATGAGACCTCGCTTCTGATGTATTTTCACCCCCCATGACGTGCTTCTGCTTGTTTCGCTATGTGCTATTTCTGTAATGAAAACCTGGTAAAGTTGGCTGTGCGGTTGCTCTGCGGCAATGACTGGTGTGCAGTAGTTCGCGCCAAAACGCCCACCAGAGTTTTGTAAAAATAAACCTTTTGAAATAGATTGTACCTTTTTATCCGGGATATCAATTTATACCAGTACCGGGAATGGGCGCGCTTACTGTATTGTATTTGCACATAAGGATAGGGTTGCAAAAAACCATTACCCAACCTCCCATCATGACAGGTCAACCCACCCGCTTCTGTAGGAAAACCCGGGTAAGTGGGAACCCTGGGCGTCGCCGGGAACTTCTGCAACGACAGCGCCGCCCCCACGTTGATGTATGTCGTAGTCGTACCTTACCGGAAACCGAATGAAAAGAAAAACATCTGTTGTTTAGAGCCGCATTAAGTCATTTGGCTGCCCGCAGCCAGTTGAACTGGTACAGATCCATTATTTACCTTAGCTCAGACAAAGAAGAGCCATTATATTCTTCAAAAGATAAAACGCAGCAGCTCAAATCCAAGATCTGAAAGAGGGGGGGGCTTCCAGATCTTGGATCTGAGTTTCGACGGTAAACATATGTTGTTGGTCATTTCGCAGAGGCATTCACTCCTGTTCCCCCGCACTCACAGCAGCGCTTTCATCAGGCCTGGTTTTTTGACGTTTTTCCCAGATTTCCCATTTTTAAATCTCAAATTCTCCCGTGAAAAAATTAAGGTTTTTTACTCCAATAGTCTATACAATCAGCTTCTTGTGTGTTTGCAAGCTAAAAAAACAACGCTGTTTGGGTTATTGAATAGCATGAGCGACCCTCAAATATTGCCATTACTCAGCTGGAAAGGCAGATAACGGGATTTCAAAGCATTTAGTATGCATGGTGTAACATGAATTCAGTACAACTGAAAGTGATAATCGAATAAAATAATAGCTCATGCAGGCACACCTGTACGCTGGCGGCATACCACGACAAAGCTCAAGATGAGGGAGAGCTTAAGGCCTGTAGTACGTAATTCAGAAAGATATCCATATTCTGTACAGCGTTGTATGAGTCTCGACTACTGAGAATTTATATAGGATTGCTTTGTATTGCACACGCTAGCAACTACGAACATGCATCTCAGCGTTTTCTAGAGAGTTTTGAGGAAACCTAACGAGTCATTCTAGGTTCGGGCATAAGTGAGTGGCCCATTTTACTTGAAGTTTGTATGTGTCCCGCAATTCCCATATCGAAAACCAAAATTTTCCCGTGATAAGCAACTTTATGGGAAAAGCGGGAGCTCCCACTTTTAAGGAGGCCTGGCTTTCCTTCATCCTCAAGCATCACAACCAGCAGCGCATTACTTCTACAGACAGCGACTGCTACCAGCAATAACACACCATGGTAAGGCTCGCAGGTGTACCCCCGACGAATTTGGCACTCTACTGGCCAGGCCAGTGAGCCTGCACCAGCGACGTTCTTTCGACAGGTGCCAACGAATGGGAGGTCATGCGTCAGAGCTACGGATAACAATCCTCGTAGCTCTGACGCACGATCTCCCATTCGGCCAGAAGGAGAGGCGCGGTTGTTCTCGACTGCATATTATGCGTAATTCTCTTGAAATCGTTGGCGTCCGACCTTCTTATTGTTTGAAAACTTTTGCGTTTCCTGTGCGCGTGTGTGCGCACACGATTTCGTTTAACCGACGATCTTACCATACAATCCGGTGTTATTTTGGGGGCCCACGAGAGCGCCCACGAATTTGTTGGCACCAGACGCACAGAAACCCTACCGTGACACACGAAACTCAATACCCCATATTGATAGACGCTACGAGAGTCAAACTGCGAAGGATGCGGAGAAGGCAGGGCAAGCTGGATGATCGTACTACAACATCTCCGAGGTCAACGACCAGGTCAACGGAGACCAGGAGCTCATCCATAAGTTCCCGTCCTTCTACCACCCAATATCTGAGAGTACCCGCTGCAGTATGGGTGTGGATTAGATTGAGAGGGGACTAACGGAGCCCGGTACTATAGAGCTGCCGGAGTTGGATCCGTTCTTCATGAAAGTACAGTTGATCGTGAACACGGAGATGTTGGTGGCCCACCCGTGTGCCAAGCTGGTGGAGAGCAAGTGCTCGGGGTATGAGAAGGATAAGCTGCGCAGGATCTTCAGCAAATGCTCCAAGGCCAGGTACGTCAGTGGTGTGTGCGTATGCAATACAAATTCTGGTATGGGCAGCTCATGCTGACTGGTTTGCTTGTCAGGTTGCTACACTACTTTGCGCTGTCGGAAGGGCAAACCGCGGTGAAGTATGAGGCGACATCTCTCGAGGACTCGTTCGCCTGGTGTGGGTGGCACAACGACCACGGCTAACCGGACTGGTACAGGCCATGCTCACGGACAACAGGGGCGTGACGGTGCCGAACCCGGACGCACAGGCGGGGCTGCTAGGACAGCATTTACAACCTCACAGCTGCGGCTAAGGGATGAGGTAAGACGAATTTATGTCATGCACTCGTGTATTCATTTTATGGCTGCATAGGACATGTTGTTGCTACCGTAACCTACGTGGCTTGGCTTAATAAGCTACGATATTCGTGCTAAGCACCAACACAGGACATCTCTCCTCTTCTTGTAAAGCCACGCCACGTAGCGACATATTCCACGGACGTAGTCTTCCGTCCGATGGCATTGCCTTTGACAGCCTTCAGCGGCAGCGTCCGAAAGTCACGCACCACTCCACTTAAGTGCGATCACAGGATAGTCACACAAATTATTGCTATCCGTGCCGGACATATGCCGGACCTCTTAACGATTTATACTATATTTTGTATACCCGTCGATACACCCTGGACACATTTCGGACCTCCCGGCTTTACAATTGATTTTTGTATGCCAGAGTCTCCTTATATAAATAATACCAAGGGCGTTCAACCATCGGGCGCTCGCTGTAGCGCTGGACTGGTGACACCTTGGTCGAACTTCGGGTCCACGATCGCTTGCAGTGCGAGGTCCATGTGCTTGGACTCCATCGGCGCTTTCGTGCAGTACTTCTGAGCAATGGGGTGGCTAGTTTGGACCAGAAAGTCGTTGGTTAAGCCGACGTGCTCCATGTCGTGCACCACCGCTGCCAGCAGTGCGCCAACCTGGTTGCGTTCGGCGACCCATCGCCTCCTGCTGGCTCAGTGGTTCGCTGTGGCTTCGCACGTTGTACTGCATCTCGACAGAGCGCTGAACGTTAACTCGTAGCCCTTTCCGGCAGGTAAGCCGCATACGACCTCGCCCATGAGGGAAATTCCCCGTCTCATTGCAATTCCAGATGCGATTGAGCCTATGCAATAGGTCCAGCTTCCCTATGAAGCACTAGAGGTTGTTGAAACAATGCAAGACGCCATCGGCGGCAAAAACTGAAGCACGGCCAATGGCCTAAAAGCGGAGCAGTGCGAGCTGACAAGTCAAGGTGTTTGGCAAGCCAGCGCTGAGTGAATTTGTCGTTAGGGAAGTCATCGGTCAATTGCCCCGTCGTCTCCGCCGCCACGTGGAGCATGCCGTGCAGCTTTTCAACCCCCACGCACATTCTTTACAGTCGAAGACGCCTCCGCCAGCGACTTCAGTAATGTAGCCCAGCTGGAGAGTTGGGCGAACTTTGAGCGGTACTAGCCCGTTGATGCGCTGCCGAAGAAGCCCACGAGAGACGCTGTAAGCCTTGGCGGCCTCGCGCTCACTCAACCGCCAGCGACAGCGGCAGTAGCAGCCTCCCACGTCTCCACTGGGACCTTGATCATTTGGGTGGACGTCTGCGAGCTGTTATGGCCTTCAAATGGACCTGAGGAATGCATATAAGGGCATGTGTGGAAGCCGTATCTTTCCTCTTACTCTTTGCGTTATTTCCAGAACCCAAAGACTATTATTGGTGATGATACGCGACGATCACTAGGGTAGTGCTTTTTGCTTATTGACTTAAATTTGTGTGTGAGGCAAGCGGTCCGAAATATGTCCTGTCCGGCACGGATACATATAATTTGCATTCGAGAACAAGAGCGCCTACAGGATGTATACATGTACAGTCGAGAACAACCGCGCCTCTTCTTCTGGCCTTCAGCAGCGAGGGAAATTGTGATATCAAACACCATACCGGTACACTCGTCTGTACATGTACCCCCGCTGCTCATTGTGTGTTGAGTGCGGAACAGAAATGTTGGCTAAAATCTGCGCGCTGGCACCCCTTTGCTAAATCTGAACAGGGTGTCAAAATCTATGTTCTCTGGATTTTATATCCAGAGTCCTACCAGAGGTATCAATTCTACGTACACCGTATACCCTTATAAATTCGATAACGATTAGACCACAAACACGTGCAAATAACCTTGATCATTTAATATCCTGCTAGGAAATGATATTATTTGGTGAATGTTGCCCCTTCCGGAGAAGATTAAGATCCATATCCTGTTAGAAGGGATACACTCTTCGATTTCATTGTATGTGCAACATTTGATTAATCTGTTACACTCGCGCAACATAAATGGATAAAATTTGCAAGGCGGCAGAATACAAAACAACCCCAAGCGCGAGACGAGGAGTGAGACCTCCATGAAGCTCGATCTCAAGGAGCGAGACTTGTTCAACGAGGACATGATCGAGCAGATGAAGCTGCGCAAGCAGATCGAGAAGAACAACCCCGGGCTCAGCAGGCCTTACGCCAGAATAGGGCCGATCGAATTGGACCGAAAAACTCAATACCTGTCGATAACATGTAGTCGCTGGCATCATCGCCAGGTTTCGTCCACTCGATGAATTTGTGCACTTCACGTGCTCTTCGTTACTTGAAGTACCAGTCGTACATAAAATTGATGGACCAATCGTACATAAAATCCAGAGCTGTTCCGGGCATAGCACAGCTTTGTTTTGACATCTCAGAATGGCTGTCCAGTTTAGCATCATATACGACTCAGTAGGGGGCGGTGGTAATGTAAATATAATGATACTAATGCCGTGTAAACACGGAGAAGCTCTAGATTTTAAGTATTAATATCTGCTAAACAATAATTTAATGACGAATGGTTGAGGCCACCGATGCTCAACAATGCGACGGTCAGCATTAGAGACAAAGTAACCCGTGACAATTGAATTACCCATGCTGTCAACAATAAGAACTGCGAACCCGGAACCATGTTTTTCCGCCGTCGTAGAGGAGGCACTATAATTTTGAATTAGTTGCTTACAAGCCGAAATCCATCAACAACTTGCAATCTTGCAATACCTGACGAGCTTGCAATAAGGTATTGCAAGGTGTTGGTAATATAGCTGAGTGGACCGTCACTCACCAGCCAGCGGCCCGGGCGGAGAGCTCGGTGGGCATGTGGCGGCGGGCAACGGCGGCGGCGTATTGCACGCGAGGTGAACCGGAGCTTCGGTGTGCTGGTGGGCGGGGCCGGTGGCGGAAGCGAGCCAGCCGGCTAGCGCCACGGTTGAGATGAGCCCAGATTGAAGCTGGCAAGCTGCCAGAAGATCGCGGGCGGGACGACGCTCCCGGAGAAGACGAGCGGACGGGAGAAGGCGAGGACGGGCGACATCAGGGCGAGGAAACGAGAGGCCACGGGGCCGTGAGACGAAAGGCGCAAGGAGAAGGGGGAGAGGTCCAAGTATAGCTAGGTAAGGGCGCTGTTCGGTAGGTAGTGTGGTAGGGGGCTTCGTAGGAGGGCTCCGAGCAGCAGCTTGCTGCTCATCCCTCAGTCTGCATTTGGCACGACGATGCCGAGTAAGGGCTAATAAGACGATCTTTGCGCTGGACGTGAGTGTGCACGCCGGACGAGGCCGGTATCACAAGGTGAGGTGCGCTGTGTGGGACTGCGGGGACGACCGGACAGTAGAGTGTAGGGGACTGCAGAGAGAGACTGTAGGGGCTGCGGTGCCTAAAGATGGCGCCTTGGCCGAAAGGGCTGCTCACATTTGTTTCATTTTTCAGGTAAGGTATATTACGTTCATAGTCTAGTTCTTGACTAGCTCGATCGTCAATATCCGACTGGCAAGCCCATTCCGTCGTGCCAGGTTCCCAGTGCCCCAGCGGCACCACTCACCCCCAGCGCCTGTCGACGCCTCCAGTGTGTTAAGGTAGCTTCATCATATAACTCCCCGAGCTGGCATCTGACCGGCAGAGACCACTCGTTGAGAAACATGACGTTGCCAGCGTGGCACACCCACGCTGACCTAGTGTGCTTGATTCCGCGGGCGTCACACCGCGAGCTGCATGTGGGGCTTTTCGCAAGGGTTATCACACCCTCTCACCCATCGACTTGTTACTAGGGGCCTCGGGCGTCACTCCGCGAGCATGATTCTTGGCGGGCTTCGCGCGAGGTGGCTCCGGTCCTCGCACCCGTCCAGTCGACAACGTGGCTTGATCCGCGGGCATCGATCTCCGCGAGCAGAATGTGGGGCTTCTTGCGGGGGGCATCAGGTCCTCGCGCCCATTAGGCGTCGACACAGCGCCGGAGAGGACGCTCGGCGTCTCTCCGCCAACCAAAGGCCCCCGAGGGGGGACTCCTCCCTTGGTTGGGAGCCAGTCCCGGTGGACTGGTTCTGGACACTTGATCGGCAGCCGGCGAATTCGAGAGTGAAAGGGCTGCTCACGACCAAGCCGCCTGCACCAAGTGGTCTTGTCGAGCAGGCGTGCAGCAGCCCGTGCATGTTGTATGGGGACCTAGCGTGGAAGCAGCCCGGTCTACCCCTGTGCTGCGAGCTTCCTCCCCTGCGCCTCTATCCTAGACCCTCACGGGGAAAGGGCCAGCGGTATGCTGGTGGGACGCCCAGCCCCGACCCCATGGCAAGAGCCCGCCCCAGCGGCGAAGCAAGTTCTGAGAATGTAAAAGCTAGTTGCCCGAACGAGGCGGGTGCTAGTTGTGGTTTACAGCCGGGAGAGGCCTGAGCTAACTACAGTAAGTTATATAAATACCTCAGCTTAAGTCCACTTTCAGATAAACTAGTTTTTTAAAGACCTAAGATCTGAATAAAAAAGTTAGATCTGAACAAAACTTGTATTAAGAGTGTTCACCTGTAATCGCGCATCTCCTGCGCCTGCTTCGCAACCGCAGTATCTGCGCGTGACATATATCCGGGCATAAGTACGATCTTGATTTTTAACATTCACGGCGCAGTGTCCTTCAAGTGTATCCATTTTACTTCAACATCTATGTCTAAAAATATCAGATATTTTGCTGCTCTCTTGTTGAAACCCCTTCTTAGCGGGAGCAGAACCCTCCATACTTTCCAGAACTAATAAAATATACTTCAAGTAATAAAATTTGTTTAAAAATACTTACTCTTATGTTATTCACACCTCGTTGTCAGTGTCGGGAGCAGGTAATCATGCTTATTGAGCGGTGTAGTGACTCCAGCCGAGGGTTCGGAGTGGTGGGTCTTGCTCTAAGGAAACTTCTAAAATGACGCTGGAAACCCCCAGTTCTCTGAAATTTATTTCAGAGCTATCAGATGGATCCGAGTGGACGTCCTATTCCTCAAAAACACTATGACCTGGTAATTTATGGGTGATAGATGATATTAGTTCATAAAGGTCCTGTGGAAAAACTATGTAAGTACTCTACAGTTACTTTCATGAATCTTAATACCCTCTGAATATGATAAATTACTGGGATGTTGCTTGTAACGTCCACCTCGTCTAGGTACGAGTTTTGGAGGTTGCGCAAGGGATCATCCATGAAAGAGTTGCCTGCACGTGTAGCCAATCAAATCAAACGCATAGGCTAATTAATATTTTGGTTTGTTTTACTAAGATAGCAAGTATTGTCGCTTTCATTAATTTTGTCGCCATATTAAGCTTTCTTAAACCGGATTGGTGGGTGGTTAGGGTTACTCTAATCTTAAACCGGGAATTACCAAAACGGTCAGTAGCTGCCTGCATTATAATACCACTTCAAACTAATCTTAAACCGGCAATTAGCAAAACGGACAATAGCTGCCTGCATTACCACTTTCAATTCTAGCGACAGAATGGAGCAACTAGAGTAACAGCAGCAGTAGGCTTCATCCTAAGCGACTCTTTCTGATGCTGAGAGTGAAGACCCTCATGTTTTGCAGGTTCGATGCTGTTTGAAAATCAAGAAAGTGGAAGCGCAGACTAGATGCCGTGATACGGGACGCATTGTTAAGTTCGACTTCGTGATCAACGACGGGTGTGCAGTCTTGAGGCGTCAAAGTTTGAGTCTTTTGTGCTTTAGTACGAAAGACCAAAAACGGAAGTATCTTTCGTGGTCTTATTGGCGAAAACAAGCTGATCGGGGCTCGAATAGAACGGGGCTAACCGTTCAATGTATTGTTCCGCCCCCCCCCCCGGAACGCATTCTCGCGCGCTTGGTTAGTTTCTTGCTGGACAGATCCGAACCGAAGCGCAGTACCCGACATACCGTAGCGTCCGAAACATTCTCAAGGTAGGGGAACTTTTTTGTAATTGCTTCCTTTATTTCTTCAAAATAAAAGCATGGATGCAGCTTCACATAGTCGTCAACAAAGATGAGAACTTCATGAGGCCATCGAGACGAACGCTGCTTCTCTCTAACCTTAATGTCGACGTTTCCTGTTTTCTGGAAATGTCGTAGCCACCGTAGGGGTGTCCTCACCGTGATGCCGACCACAACAATTACCATCCGAACAAGAGCATCGTATGCGTACAGTAGAACAATCGCTCTCCATCGTAAATCCTGCGAGTACGTCATAATAGCGGAGCAAAACCCCGAATGTCGTGGACCTCGACGACATTCGGGGTTTTCCCGCTTCGGGTTCTGCTATTCCGCTTCTTATCTGGGCTTTATCATCCGCACCGCCTTAATAAAGGTAGGGTGGTGCCCTAATCCCTCATGCCTTAAACCGGCTTATTCCCGGTTTAAGAACGCGAATACGACAAAGTGAGTGAAAGGCACAATACTGATATGGTTTACTGCTACTTCGTTCACGTGGTGCGTCCCTCCACCAAAGCCAGGCTTCGTCAATATAGGTTTTCTTGCCTACTACCTATAATAGACACATGTAGGCTCTTTGAAATCCTTAATGTAGGCATTAGGTATATCGTATACATTTTAGACGGGTTGAAGCTATACTGTACGCTATGGCTCTGGAAGATGCTGCCTCGATCGTATTGAAGTACTGTGTCGCATGCATTTCTCCTTCTAAAGGGAAATCACTCAGTCGCGTTCGCTACTTGCTCTTCATGTGTTTATGCTGGAACCTGGCGCAATATATTCAGCAGTGAAGCTCGCGATCATTTCACGTTCCGTTGATATTAAGATCCTATACGAGATCGATCATGTTCTTTATCCTCCGATCGTTGTGATATTCCTTCCTTTCGTCGTATCCAACCAAGCTCCCGGGAACAAGCAGTGTCTGACAGAGCCCCAGTATGCATCTCAACGGCTACAACTATGCTAAGGCCGTGCTGGACTGGGCTCTCGAGAACTTCCCCGATGTGGAGTATTGATCCAGACGACGAAGACAACACCGGACGCTGAGGGAACGTCGACGCCCTGCCGGTGGACCGGCACCAACTACCAACACTCAAGGGCCACATTATCATTACTACATCGTCAACAGCGTGCCGCATCAACAAGCGGTCTACATAATCTCACCAACGATTGGTGCAGCGAGGCTAGAGGGGGGCGGCCGCAGGGCACGCCCCTTGTGCGGCAAGTAAGGCAAGGAGTGAACTGTCTAACTGCTAATAAACTCACTTCGCAATATTCTTTCAAGCGCGCAACGTCATACCCGATCCGGAGCTGCTAGTTATCGGCGGCTATAGCGCGGGATCTCTCGGTGCGCAGATTTGGTTGGCGAAGGTCGCCTAAATGTGGGAGGTCTAACAAAACGGGGCAAAGCTCCAGGTGCTGGTCGACAGCTACGCCGGAGTGTTCCCAGAGCACAAACCTACCCCAAGTTAGCTGGTAAATTACTTTAGCGGCTGCGACGTGGACCTGAGCTTCCCCGCGTCATTGACGGAAGGGTGCAAGGCGAAGACGGCTACGGCGACCGAAAAGGTCGACGCGTTGATTCAAGAGGTCCCCAAGAGCGAGTGGCTGTTCATTACAGCATTGGAGATGCCACACAGCGCAAGTTTTACGAGCTGGCGCGGCTGGGCATCGAGTTATGTAGTGAAAGTTTCAAACATATACATCCAAAGCAAAATACATACGCACACCTAGGTATTCTAATGATAAATAGGTGGCGCCATCCACCACATGATTGAGAAAACGATAAATTTCGTACCGAACAATAGTGTATCCATCCTCTTCCTGGAGGCAGTTTTGAAACCTTAATTAAGGCTGTACACATAATGCCTCGATTGACGAAGCCTGACCAAAGCGCATTTAGAACTGGTTTGGGTCTACTTGCATTTGAAACACAGTGACAGGCACGATGCAGATGGTGCGGCTGCGAAGCAGCCCCACCAGATGCTCCTCATGGTCAATGGTGTGTGAACACGAAGAAATGTAAAACCACTGGCGATGGTAGAGAAAAATTGTAGTATCATGGACAACAAACAATACAGTTTCTAGCAACTTTCTAAATTTCAGAGCTTCTTCGTGCGAAGCGCGACTTTGTTTAAAAGTGTAGACATGAGAAGAAACAGTACCAACTTTTGTCAAAACTGGACCACCACTAAGTACGAGTGGTGTCCTTTGCCTCTTGTGCAGTTTGTATTCGGTCTGTTATTTAGTCCATGTGTTTTATTGCATAGCAGAAATGAAAGTGATTTCACCCACTAAGCTTTGGGTAACATTTATGGGTTTTATGGGTGGATGTCGAGACCACAAGCAACATTCATCTGGGTTATTTTGTTGTGCACCGGCTATCGATTATAGCACCTCCTCTACAGAGGTCATACTGGATGATTGGTGTAATCATTTCAATCCAAGAAACGCTCACCATAAATTAAGGGAGGAATCCCACCCTGCAGAGCGGGATTTCATCGAAGCACTAATGATACAAAGTCGCGCTTCGCACGAAGAAGCTCTGAAATTGAGAAAGTTGTTAGAGACTAATGCCGTGTAAACACGGAGAAGCTCTGGATTTTAATTATTAATATCTGCTAAACAATAATTTAATGACGAATGGTTGAGGCCACCGATGCTCAGGTGGCGAGGCGGGTGAACGCCTTTTGGCCGCCCAGGTGTATAGCGCTTGTGCTCCGGAGTCTGGAAGGCGCTCCCGTTAAGGAAGCCCTCCACTCGGAACACCTGAACGTGAAACGTCCAGGTAGCGTGTGCTCCTTGTAGTAATCCTTCTAGGTCCGTTTGTCTTCGAACAGGGAGATGCACCGCGGGGGGGGAGTTGTTCGTATTCCAATATCGGTCTTTGGGGAAGAGCGTAGCGTCACCTACTTGGACGTAGCTCCAACAGCCAAGATAACCAAAATCAATACAGAGCTATACACACAAATATACAGCCGTCCTTATTCTTAGACCCTTGAACGGTGGGTCGTACACCAGTCAACTCAGCTGCACTTCCAGGACACTGGTCAGTCCCGGTCAGCTTTTTACAAACGCGCACCACCTCAGAAGTACTGAGGAACAGTTCAATACAGTTTCACTACCTATCACACAAGATGTCCTTCGATCACAATCCTGGATGGGACTTTCTTCCACTCTTTCCAGTATGTATATGAGAATATGAAATGTAGGACTCGCCGAAGCGCACACTACAATTGGAATATGAAATAGGGTAGATTTACCACGGGCTCCACACCCGCTACTCACCCTAACTTGGACTGGAGTAATTGGGGGTGGAGTCCACACCTCTGGTTGTCCTTCTCCAGAGGGCCTTGTACCTTTGGGCGCTTTATCGGGGTCGCCGGGAATATTCGTCCGGCCGATCTGTCCGAGCACTTGCGGGTTATAGGGGAAATTGAACTCTGTTTGGTTTTTATCTCTGTGGCTATCTTCCTGCAATAGACACACATTCAGCTTTTGACTTACTTTCAGTATACCTTGGGGTGGCGTCATCATCTTAGGCGTGCTTGATCTCACCGTGGCGTCGTGGGTACAGGCGTGGTACTTCAATGTTCCATGGAAACTCCCTGGAACCTGGTTGGTCGTCCTGGTCGGTCGGGTATCACTTGGCTTGATTATACCTTGATCCTTGCTTCCAGGGTGGCCATTGTTCTTCGGTATTCTTCGGTGTTCTTCGGTGTTCTTCGGCGTTTTTCGGCACGTCCAGCCATGTCAAGACGGGCGGCCTCCGGTCTATTGTCGACCGGGGCCCTTGATCGCTCCCGTAGGCTTGACCCATCGTCCGGCCGTTGGTCCTTCCAGACTCATTACGTCTAGGGTGTCCAACCCGATCCACGGCTGGATGTGCGAACGCCAAGTCCCATATCCGTTCACTGCGTCCGACAATTCCACACCAATCAATATAATACTCCACCAATCACAACGCTCCACGAAAAATCTGCATTCCCATCGTGTCAACCGCCCCTCTAGCCTTGGTCAATCACGGAGGTCACTTGTCGAGTTGATCGAGCATGGCTAGACCACACGACTCACAATCGTTTGGACGGAGGGTCTGTTTGAGCGTCCATCCCGTCGGAGATATCTCCGCGTCGGCGGCAATTCTGCGCACCCTTTCTCAGCCTGGTCACAAGTCTTCAACCTCGCTTTCAGGATCTCGACGATACGCGTTCCATTCACAACGAAATCTGCCTCCACTCGCGTGCCCCATGAGCGCGCCAACACCTTCGCAACGCGCACCCAGCGGCAAGACTCCAAGCTCCGACCGCGACGGTTCTGCAAGCAACTCGCCCGTGATGGTTGATGTCCCGGCGGGCGACGCCCCTGGCAACAGCATCGACGGCGGAGACGGTGCGGGCGAGGACGCCTCTGACCCGCGCGGATCAACAACGTTCAGTCTGTCCACCACGTCAGCGCAGCCTGCTGGGGGACTCGTCAGCTCTTCGTCACTCCATTCTCCTTTCGGGTCACCTTCATCGTCGACTGCTTCGAAGTCGTCTCAGCATCTCCATAATCTCATTCGCGTTATCACACCGTTGTTGGCTTGCCCTCTCCTCTCATCCTTGTTCCCCGCCAGAGTCGTCTCAATCCGGACAACTTGGGCGGACAGTTACTTCACTCCAATTCACAATCGTTTTCCACGTTTCACTCAGGTGACGGTCTGTTGCGTTTCAAGAACTCTCACCTGGGGCTAGACTCTCGGGTGGTCGTCTCCGGCTTGCATAGCCTGGAAACAAGCCCGGGCCTTTGCCCCCTTGTTGAACCCATACAGTAACGCCCCACATCTCAGCTGCGACATTGGGAGCCACTCGGGTTCGTCGTATCCTTTCCATTTGACGAGGTACTCGCGAACTCTCTTGGACGTACGAGTACGTTTAGACCATCGGAGGTCCAGGATTTTCTCCACCTCGTACTCATCGTTGTCATTGTCAGCTTCCCAACTGTCTTCAGGCAGCAGAGCAGTGTCGAAATCATCGTCTTCATCAACGTCGATCTGAACGGAAGGTCGCTTAGGATGCAGAACGCGAGGCTTCAACCGACTAACGTGCACCCAAGGGTTGACTCGGTAGCCCGTGTTCTCAACCTTGAGCTTCACTCTGAAGTCGTCATGCATCTCAGCGATCCTGAACGGGCCATGCCAGAGGTGAGCCAGCTTGCGGCTTAGTCCAGTCTGTACTTTGGGAATGTACAACCACACCGCATCTCCAACGTGGAAGCCAGACTTGAGTCGGTCGGACAGTTCTTTCCACTTCTGGGTCTGTTCGTCTGACCGGGCTCGCTTCGCCTTCTTTTGGAGATCTTCCGCGCAGGCTTGGGCGTAACTGTAGTCCCTCTGAAACTTCCTTCGCCACTCGTACGCCGAACGTTCAGGGACACTGTACGGCCTCGGGCCCAACATGACCGATACCGTCCCCTTGGCGTCCCAACCGTGGACCAGGTAGAACGGAGTGTCCAGCCGAGAAGCATCGTACGAAGTGTTCAGGGCGAACATCAGCCTCTCGGCGTGCTCATCCCAATCACTCTGGTCGGACTCCGCGACATAGGCCCGGACACTTCGGATGACTGTCTGGACAGACCTCTCCTGTTGACCGTTTGCTTGGGGTCGGTAGGCCAGGGTAGCTCGTTGTCTGCTACCAAGGAGCTCTCGGAAGCGGGTAAACACCTCACTCATGAAGCGAGGATCCTGATCGTGACGCAGCAGCGAACTTGCTCCGAAACTCCGGAAGACTCTCTCTTCATATGCCTCCGCGACATCCTGAGCGGTAGTCGAATCCATGGGCTTGCACATCACGTACCCCGAGAACATGTCTTTTGGAACAGAAGTAAGAAAGTGTTACCTCTCTCAGACCTCGGAAGATGCGTGACGAAGTCCATTGAAACTACTTCAAACGGACATCTCGGCTCAATGTTTCCAGGTGACGGCCCACGATTGGGCGGTCGCCCCTTGCCACTTGCGCAATCCACACACTCCTTGACGAAAGCCTCCACGTCCGCGTACATACCGGGACAGTAAAATTCAGACCGTAGTTTCTCGTGCGTCCGTGTTATTCCTTGGTGTCCGCCCTGGAAATCCTCATGAGCATAGTGAAGCAAGTCCGGGCGGAGTGACTCGGGCACGACCAGCCGTAACTCGTCTGACATGTCTCGTGGACGATCCTTCGTAGCACGACTCAGCCGATAGAGCACATCTCTTACATCCAGAGCGTACAGCTCGGCTTGCTTGGAGAGTCGGCGAATCTGGCCACGCGAGAAACTATCTAGGTCACCTTTCAGGAACTTCTTGATTTCCATGAGCTGGTCATCACATTCCTGGTGAGCCTTGATCCGCCGCCATCGTTCTGCTTGGTATTCCAACGGTCCCATGGGCTCACCTCGTTTGGGCGGCTCCTGGGCATGACTCCGAGTCACTGCAACCATAATCTTAGCAGCCGTTGACAGCGGCGCAGATTCCGGTCCTTGGCGTATGTCGTTTGGAGTCTCCACAGGCAAGTCTCTCTGGGAGGAATCACCTTGCGCGATCTCATCCAGGATCACAAGCGGCTTCATCAGCTTTTCGTGTATCTTGGAGATTTGCACAAGATGTTTCAACTCTTCCGGATCCTCAGTTTGCCATGATGCCCCCAACGCTAGCGTCTTCGACGTAAGGTAATCTGCCGCCTGGTTGTACTCACGTTTGGCATGCACCAACCGCATCGACTTGAACTTCTCCTTCAGTATTTCCACTTCAGATAGACGTCGCTGCAAATTCGGTTGGTTGCAATTGATCAAACCTTGCACCTGCTGGATAACAATACGAGAGTCTCCAACCACCACCAGATCTTGGATGTTCCGCTCAGCCGCGAGACCGAGGCCTTTCAGTAATCCATAATACTCAGCGTCGTTGACAGTAACATCTTCTAGGATAAATCCATGTGCTGTCAGGATGTTCCAACCCGGTAGTTCCCAGATGATACAACCGCAGCTGCCCTGACGCGTTGAAGTCTTGGCTGCACCGTCGAAGCTTAGGACGTATCCAGCAAAATCTGCTTCCAACATCTCCATGCTCATCACTGGTGGTGCCTTGACTCGCCCCTTGGCCTCTTGGACGACATCCGTCTGGACGCCGACATCAACTAGTTCTGTCGTCTGGGTAGCCACACTGCACACAGCCTTGGTCGATCTTTCTGCATCCATCGAGCGAGCCTGCTTGGGCCGGTCTTGTAGCTGAACAATCCTGGCTGCAGTGGTTCCCGGACGAGGTCGCAACATGATCTTGGACGGCCACTCATACTGGGGAGTCGTGACGGAAGGCGGCTCTTGTTCTCGCTCGAGTTCTTCGAGTTCACGTTCACGCCTCCTCATCTCGGGTGACGGAGTGCTCTCGTAGATGAGCTGCTGCCATTCCTTGTACTTACGACACCCTGGGCGAACAAACCGTCCTGAGTGGGGAAAACTTCCAAACTCAACAATCCGCGCAAGCAGAGTTCGAGTATCGATCCACACCACTTGCTCAGAGTTGTTGACGACCTTTATCGCTGAGGCCCAGGACCGCGCCGCGTAGATGGTCTGGGTCACCCAGCGATCACCGCGTCCTGCCCAGACTACTTCCCGTTGCGGATTGCTCTGACCGTATTCGATATGAACGACGGCATGCTCTCCGGGACGCAGATAGAGACTCTTCTTAGACAATACCGGCAAGTCCAAACCTAGATGCTGTCGTGACGTAACTCCACACATCAGGATGGTTTCCTAATCTGGGAGTTGGATGAGACCCTCACGTACACTCAACCGGACTCCGGCAGCATACATGAAGTTCATCCCCAGAAGTACTTCCACGTCTTCACCGATGTTTGTCACCCAGACATTCATGACGTAAACCACTCGCACTCCAAGCGTGATCTTAACTTTCGCACTCGCAGTGATATACGTCGGGACTCCTCCTAAACCGGATACCTTGATAGGTTCTGGCAACATCTGGAGCTTCAGCTTGAGCCTACGCGCAAGGTTCAAACTGACCATACTTCCAGATGCACCAGTGTCCAGCAAGATTTGTACCCGAAGATCGTTTACTGCTCCATGCACCGACGCAACCTCGCGACTGTCTTCTTGTTCGTGATCCGACCACCAACCATAACGCTGACCGGGACCTAACTCTATCTCGGTCCGAACATCGTGGTTGTTTGGTTCTGGGAGGACCCGCTCCGGGTCACAACGTCCAGATTCAGCAGTCGTATCTCGAATAGAAGTCATGCATTGTTGGTTATCGTTCGTCTTCTTTCTCAGCTCTGGTCCGACATAGACTAAGACACACAATCGTTGGGGATTTTTCAGCCCGGCGCGTTCTGGACCCATGTCCAGCGGGCTTACTCGTTTAACGACTTCCCCTGATTGGCCTCCTCACCCAACAATTTGTTGAGGATGTGAGCATGCAGGTCTTTCAGCATGCCTTGACGAGCGAGAGTCTTCACGGCTTGGAGAGCTTCGTGGTCTGCACACTGGCCGTCATGGAAATCTCCATGGTTCTTGCACGGTGGATCCCTGCACGCATGTGTCGGGTGTCCTGTCCGCTTGCACTTGTCGCACTTCATGTCACTCCAGCAGCTCTCTTCCTTGTGGCCGAACTTGCTGCACTTCTCGCAGAATTCGTTCTTGTTCGGGTTGTCCGGCCGAGGTGACTGCCATCCGGGACGGGGCGATCGCCAGCCCGGGCGAGAATCTGCCTGGGGAGGTGGCCTCCACCCGGAATTCTCCATCACACGAAACACGGCTTTGCGGATCTCCTGTTCGGTCGTCACGTCTTGGGTAGGCACACTTCGGGCCGACACTTCGGAACTGGCGGCTCCCGGTTTTCCTCGTCCTGAACTTCTTGGCTCTGGGGGGACTTCGTCCGATCCTTCGTCTTCGAGACGCACGCGTCCCTCGGCTTCATCTTCAGACTCGCCACCACTCAGACCAATGTATGCGCGACCTTGGCGCCTCGGCTTGAAACGTCTAGGCGGAATGTTGTCCGCCCTGAAGTCTCTTGTTCGGGGCGGCGGAGTGTCATAGCCTCCATCCAAGCCCAGGTCCTCATCCTGCTGCAGAACGTACTCGAGGTCGTCCGGACCGTGGAATCTCGTGTTGCGCAGGATTGTCTTGAGCTGTTGGTCTCTCAGGTTCTTGATGTAACGCTTGATGTGATGGGCGGAATCCTTCTTGCCCTTCTTGTAGCGAATGCCAGCCTTGACTGCAGCCTCGTTCAACCTGTAAAAGAACTCCATGGCACTCTCGTTCGACTTCTGGCGCATCGTATAATACCGTTCGGACTCGGAAGTCCGGGCCTTCAAATACTTGCGCTTGAACTCTCTCGAAAGTCGCTTCCAGTCGTTCTGCACACGCTTGGAAAGTTGGCCGCGCCAATTCCGGACGGCTGAGGACATCTTCATCTTGAGTTCGCTGATCTTCATTTTATCCGTCCAACCACCTTGAACCGACATGTTCACAAAACGCTCCCACCAGCTCCGGCGATCTCCCATGGAGGCCTTCTCGTTGAACTTCTCCAAAGTACTGGAGGAGACGTACGGCCGGAGTGTCAGGAGAGCCCCGCCAACCTTGGTCGCATTCGAAGCGTCCACGCCTGTCGAAAAGTCTTCATCCAGGCTGTCCTCAGAGTCGCTTGAACTCGAATCCGAGCTAGAGCTTGAACTTGAACTGGAGCTTGAGCTGGGACCAGACGGACTTTGTTGAGACTTCTTAGGGGGAGTCGGCTTTCTATCCGGCTTCTTGGGCACCGGTTTTCGCTCCGACCTCAGGCCCTTCTTGGTATCGGCCTTGGGCACTTCTGTGCGAGTCCTCTGCGGCGCATTCGTCTTGAGCGTAGCAGCAATCGTGTCGGCCTTCCTCGGCGCTGGCACACTTCCTGCACGCTGGGTGACTGAGGCGTCTGGGAGTGCCGCCCTGATTTGCGCTAGCAATCGTTCGGCAGTGTTCTTCGGTTCAGTCTGTGTCCGGTCGTCAGCGACCCCTCCCATGATTACGTCACTCGTCTCAGTTGCTCGTTCAGGGTCAGATCCTTCAGGCTTAACCTGAGTTGCTGAATTGGGGGGTGATGTTGCACGTCCGACTTGAGCTTGAGTGGATGTTGCCTGAAGGTTCCGGATTTGCTCAGTCTGATACCGTTTCATGTTCCTCGCTGTCACACGCTCATCTTCCAGTCATCGTTCGAAAACAGCTCGCTGTTCGTCAAGGTTCTTTTGAGCCTGTTGTAGCCAAGCGGATTGCTCCACCTCACGCCTCGAATCGACTTCTGCCTGCTGCTGCTGCTGCAGGAGCTGCACGGCAGCGGCTTCCACGCGTTCACGTTCGGCATTGACTGCTTGAAGACACGCCGCTTGAATAGCGGCCGCGGTATCCTCGCGTTGTGCAACACCTCCGGTATCTTCGATGGAGACCCCAGCTAGACGACGTTCAGCTTCCTGAGCACGTAGTTCAGCTTCGCGGGCGCGCACTTCGGCATCTGCAAACGCGTGTTGGACTTTCACTTCCGACGTACTTGTCAGCTTTTGCGCTGCAAGTTGTTCCGTCAGCTTTGCCAGTTCTTCACGAACCTGCTGCGCTTCACGTAGCGCGCTCACAGCGGCTTCTGCCACTCCCGTTGACACTGACCATCCGGGTCTACCCGAACGGTGTGAGCGTCCTGAGTAACTCGAGCGTTGCGATGAGGAACGCTTCCTTGAAGGCTTCTTGGACGAGCTCCGACGACTTCGGGAGCTCCGACGGTGACGACTCCGGTCGGATTCCGACTCAGATTCGCTGGACGAATGGCTACGATTGGAGACTCTGTCTGACCTGCGCCTTCTTGACTCACGCGCTTCGCCGGGCTTCGTGCTGACCGCGCCGTCGGGGTCCGCCATGATAACGTCCTCCTGGTCGGGCAGGATGCTTCACTCCGGGGTGATCACCTGACTAGTCAGGTAGTACCCAAGGTCTCCGCCTCCAGGCATGCCTGAACCAGAAGTCCTCCTAGACATCACCATCGGGCCGTAGGTGGCGAGCGGCATGTGCGCCCCTCCACCAGACTGAAGTGACGTCGAAGAAGATCCCAGCGAGCTATTCCTGGATACGAGTGACTCGGACGTCGTACATCAGGCAGACCCATCAGTGGTGCCAACCAAGCTCGGGACAGGGTCCGAAATTGGCACTGTGGACGGGTCTTCCTGGTCAGACGTCGCAGTCGAAGGAAGCTCAGACGGCAGAGACGCGAGTGGATCCTCCGGCCGTGGTGGCCGGTGCTGCTGACGCTTCGACGGTGGTTCA
The DNA here is from genome assembly GCA_009729435.1 of Phytophthora fragariae. NCBI lineage: Eukaryota > Oomycota > Peronosporomycetes > Peronosporales > Peronosporaceae > Phytophthora > Phytophthora fragariae. The sequence continues at coordinate 2,589,535 of QQOI01000005.1, read as the reverse complement.
CCGACCGAAGAACTGGTTGTACTCCGGGCGGGACGAAGACCGGTCATGCGTAGACGTAGAACGTAGCTTCGTCCAACCAGGTTGACCTCGTAGTCGTTCATCAATAAATCTCCGTCTTGGTCTTCGGCATGGTAGTCCGGGAAAGGCGTATCTTCAACCTCAGCGTCTCGTTCAAGTGCTGGAGTCACCTTAAGTGTAGCTCCAACGCATAGCGTCCGCCACTCTGTCAACTCAGCAGCAAGGAGACGTTGGAGGTCTCCGACCAGACTTCGTACAAGGTCCGCTGCGATCTTGGACGCTCGCGTCCTGAACCACACTGGGGCCAAGTTGTCGAAGTGGAATCCCGCCTCGAAGAGCAACGTCTGCAGAACAGCGACACACTTTCTGGGTGAGAAGATGCCGACTGGAATCTCGGCGGCGACCACGTCTTGAGCTGTAGCCAAGTCACGGCGATCCAGGTTGAGCTCGACCACACACGCTTGGATGTCATCACCCAGAGTCGCGCGAGCAGCCATGTACTTGGACGTTGCAAGCGTAGCAGTGAGCCACGGCAGAGAGTCCGGCCTAGAATCTGGCCAGACATACTGCACCGAGGGTGGGCGAACTCGTTCGGACCGAATTTGTTCCCACCGGGAAACTTGTTTCGCTACATACGCCTTGGCCGCATCTTCGCTCAATTGCTGCGAATTTGGAGTAGCAATCGCCTGCATCTCCGTCGACAGGTCCGGCGGGGACTTCTCCTCGAGAAGCACCAACGCTTCCGCGTCTTCGCCAGACACATCCTCCAGGACCGTCGGCAGGAGCACATCTTGAGCAGGTGCTCGAACGTTCACATCTTGGCTGGGCAGAGGGGAGACCGAAACTCGACCCTCCACCCGGGATTCATCCACATCGGCGCCTCCCACAGACGCCACCTCGGGTTCACCCTGACCGGTCTCCAACTCGCTTCCAGCTTCACCGTCCGCCGACACTTGGTGCGCGTCGTCTTGGACGGGTGGCTTCGCAGCCGGCTGGTCTTGACTCAGAGACCGCTTCTTCACCTCACGGACTGCCTTGCGCTTTGCAGCGCCCGCCTTCCGAGCCGCCCGGACAACTTCCTCCAGACTCGCATGCTCCTCGGGCGGCAGCCCCTCCGCGCGCCGTGAACTCCGCGTCGCCTCTTCGCGCTCGCGACCCTCACGACTCGTGTCGCGCATGTCCTTCTTGCTTTTAGCCATAAGAACTAGTTTAGTGAGTTAGTACGCTTCCTCGTAATAAACCAATACAAAATATACAAACAACTTCGCGGTGAAATCCCTGGTTCGAATCCGGGCACGCGCACCAGCTGTGGCGAGGCGGGTGAACGCCTTTTGGCCGCCCAGGTGTATAGCACTTGTGCTCTGGAGTCTGGAAAGCCCTCCACGCGGAACACCTGGACGTGAAACGTCCAGGTAGCGTGTGTTCCTTGTGGTAATCCCTCTAGGTCCGTTTGTCTTCGAACCGGGAGATGCACCGCGGGGGGGGGTTGTTCGTATTCCAATATCGGTCTTTGGGGAAGAGCGTAGCGTCACCTACTTGGACGTAGCTCCAACAGCCAAGATAACCAAAATCAATACAGAGCTATACACACAAATATACAGCCGTCCTTATTCTTAGACCCTTGAACGGTGGGTCGTACACCAGTCAACTCAGCTGCACTTCCAGGACACTGGTCAGTCCCGGTCAGCTTTTTACAAACGCGCACCACCTCAGAAGTACTGAGGAACAGTTCAATACAGTTTCACTACCTATCACACAAGATGTCCTTCGATCACAATCCTGGATGGGACTTTCTTCCACTCTTTCCAGTATGTATATGAGAATATGAAATGTAGGACTCGCCGAAGCGCACACTACAATTGGAATATGAAATAGGGTAGATTTACCACGGGCTCCACACCCGCTACTCACCCTAACTTGGACTGGAGTAATTGGGGGTGGAGTCCACACCTCTGGTTGTCCTTCTCCAGAGGGCCTTGTACCTTTGGGCGCTTTATCGGGGTCGCCGGGAATATTCGTCCGGCCGATCTGTCCGAGCACTTGCGGGTTATAGGGGAAATTGAACTCTGTTTGGTTTTTATCTCTGTGGCTATCTTCCTGCAATAGACACACATTCAGCTTTTGACTTACTTTCAGTATACCTTGGGGTGGCGTCATCATCTTAGGCGTGCTTGATCTCACCGTGGCGTCGTGGGTACAGGCGTGGTACTTCAATGTTCCATGGAAACTCCCTGGAACCTGGTTGGTCGTCCTGGTCGGTCGGGTATCACTTGGCTTGATTATACCTTGATCCTTGCTTCCAGGGTGGCCATTGTTCTTCGGTATTCTTCGGTGTTCTTCGGTGTTCTTCGGCGTTTTTCGGCACGTCCAGCCATGTCAAGACGGGCGGCCTCCGGTCTATTGTCGACCGGGGCCCTTGATCGCTCCCGTAGGCTTGACCCATCGTCCGGCCGTTGGTCCTTCCAGACTCATTACGTCTAGGGTGTCCAACCCGATCCACGGCTGGATGTGCGAACGCCAAGTCCCATATCCGTTCACCGCGTCCGACAATTCCACACCAATCAATATAATACTCGACCAATCACAACGCTCCACGTAAAATCTGCATTCCCATCGTGTCACTCAACAATGCGACGGTCAGCATTAGAGACAAAGTAACCCGTGACAATTGAATTACCCATGTTGTCAACAATAAGAACTGCGAACCCGGAACCATGTTTCTCCGCCGTTGTAGAGGAGCCACTATTACATGTATATTAAATTAGTTGCTTCCAAGCAGAAATCCATATTCATTTAACAATCTTGCAATACCCGACGAGCTTGCAATAAGGTATTGCAAGGTGTTGGTAAGTTCATTGATAAAATACGTCAGCTTAAGTCCACTTTCAGATAAAGTAGTTTTTTTATTAAAGACCTCAGATCTGAACTAAACCGTTAGATCTGAACAAAACGAACTGACATCCTAAGTACTAGAGGACTGCGCTGGTAGCGCAGGTCATTTAGTGTTCTTGTATTAAGAGTGTTCACCTGAAATCGCGCATCTCCTGCGCCTGTTTCGCAGCCGCAGTATCTGCGCGTGACATATTTCCGGGCATAAGCAAGTACGATCTCGATTTTTAAAATTCACGGCGCAGTGTCATATCCATTTTACGTCAACATCTATGTCTAATAATATCAGATATTTTGCTGCTCTCTTGTTGAAACCCCTTCTTAGCGGGAGCAGAACCCTCCATACTTTCCAGAACTAATAAAATATACTTCAAGTAATAAAATTTGTTTAAAAATACTTACTCTTATGTTATTCACACCTCGTTGTCAGTGTCAGGAGCAGGTAATCATGCTTATTGAGCGGTGTAGTGACTCCAGCCGAGGGTTCGGAGTGGTGGGTCTTGCTCTAAGGAAACTTCTAAAATGACGCTGGAAAACCCCAGTTCTCTGAAATTTATTTCAGAGCTATCAGATGGATCCGAGTGGACGTCCTATTCCTCAAAAACAATATGACCTGGTAATTTATGGGTGATTGATGATATTAGAGAACTTTAGATCCTGGACTAAGTCGGGTTTTTGGAATAAAAATTGACAGAAAACGTATGAATTCCCGCTGGTCCAAAAATATATTCTATTGGAACAACACGACCCTTCGTTATTCCACTGGACCTAAGTATTGGAACATCCAGTGGTAATTTATCCGTAATCTATCCGAGTTTTATCCAGATTTTCCTTGTTCCAAGTCGAAGAGATGTTCCAGCTTCTAAAGTTCTCTATTAGTTCATAAAGGTCCTGTGGAAAAACTATGTAAGTACTCTACAGTTACTTTCATGAATCTTAATACCCTCTGAATATGATAAATTACTGGGATGTTGCTTGTAACGTCCACCTCGTCTAGGTACGAGTTTTGGAGGTTGCGCAAGGGATCATCCACGAAAGAGTTGCCTGCACGTGTAGCCAATCAAATCAAACGCATAGGCTAATTAATATTTTGGTTTGTTTTACTAAGATAGCAAGTATTGTCGCTTTCATTAATTTTGTCGCCATATTAAGCTTTCTTAAACCGGATTGGTGGGTGGTTAGGGTTACTCTAATCTTAAACCGGGAATTACCAAAACGGTCAGTAGCTGCCTGCATTATAATACCACTTCAAACTAATCTTAAACCGGCAATTAGCAAAACGGACAATAGCTGCCTGCATTACCACTTTCAATTCTAGCGACAGAATGGAGCAACTAGAGTAACAGCAGCAGTAGGCTTCATCCTTAGCGGCTCTTTCTGATGCTGAGAGTGAAGACCCTCATGTTTTGCAGATTCGATGCTGTTTGAAAATCAAGAAAGGGGAAGCGCAGACTAGATGCCGTGATACGGGACGCATTGTTAAGTTCGACTTCGTGATCAACGACGGGTGTGCAGTCTTGAGGCGTCAAAGTTTGAGTCTTTTGTGCTTTAGTACGAAAGACCAAAAACGGAAGTATCTTTCGTGGTCTTATCGGCGAAAACAAGCTGATCGGGGCTCGAATAGAACGGGGCTAACCGTTCAATGTATTGTTCCGTCCCCCCCCTCCCCCCCGGAACGCATTCTCGCGCGCTTGGTTAGTTTCTTGCTGGACAGATCCGAACCGAAGCGCAGTACCCGACATACCGTAGCGTCCGAAACATTCTCAAGGTAGGGGAACTTTTTTGTAATTGCTTCCTTTATTTCTTCAAAATAAAAGCATGGATGCAGCTTCACATAGTCGTCAACAAAGATGAGAACTTCATGAGGCCATCGAGACGAACGCTGCTTCTCTCTAACCTTAATGTCGACGTTTCCTGTTTTCTGGAAATGTCGTAGCCACCGTTGGGGTGTCCTCACCGTGATGCCGACCACAACAATTACCATCCGAACAAGAGCATCGTATGCGTACAGTAGAACAATCGCTCTCCATCGTAAATCCTGCGAGTACGTCATAATAGCGGAGCAAAACCCCGAATGTCGTGGACCTCGACGACATTCGGGGTTTTCCCGCTTCGGGTTCTGCTATTCCGCTTCTTATCTGGGCTTTATCATCCGCACCGCCTTAATAAAGGTAGGGTGGTGCCCTAATCCCTCATGCCTTAAACCGGCTTATTCCCGGTTTAAGAACGCGAATACGACAAAGTGAGTGAAAGGCACAATACTGATATGGTTTACTGCTACTTCGTTCACGTGGTGCGTCCCTCCACCAAAGCCAGGCTTCGTCAATATAGGTTTTCTTGCCTACTACCTATAATAGACACATGTAGGCTCTTTGAAATCCTTAATGTAGGCATTAGGTATATCGTATACATTTTAGACGGGTTGAAGCTATACTGTACGCTATGGCTCTGGAAGATGCTGCCTCGATCGTATTGAAGTACTGTGTCGCATGCATTTCTCCTTCTAAAGGGAAATCACTCAGTCGCGTTCGCTACTTGCTCTTCATGTGTTTATGCTGGAACCTGGCGCAATATATTCAGCAGTGAAGCTCGCGATCATTTCACGTTCCGTTGATATTAAGATCCTATACGAGATCGATCATGTTCTTTATCCTCCGATCGTTGTGATATTCCTTCCTTTCGTCGTATCCAACCAAGCTCCCGGGAACAAGCAGTGTCTGACAGAGCCCCAGTATGCATCTCAACGGCTACAACTATGCTAAGGCCGTGCTGGACTGGGCTCTCGAGAACTTCCCCGATGTGGAGTATTGATCCAGACGACGAAGACAACACCGGACGCTGAGGGAACGTCGACGCCCTGCCGGTGGACCGGCACCAACTACCAACACTCAAGGGCCACATTATCATTACTACATCGTCAACAGCGTGCCGCATCAACAAGCGGTCTACATAATCTCACGAACGATTGGTGCAGCGAGGCTTTAGGGGGGCGGCCGCAGGGCACGCCCCTTGTGCGGCAAGTAAGGCAAGGAGTGAACTGTCTAACTGCTAATAAACTCACTTCGCAACTTTCTTTCAAGCGCGCAACGTCACAAAGAACTCTTTGACGACAAGAACAAGCATCGTTATGTCAGGCATGGTGGACTACGACTACGACGCCGAAGGCGACGTCAGGATGGCCGTACCGCAGCCGATCTTCGAGGTGGTGGCTGCACCGGAGCTGTCGGTGTGGAGCCAGGCTGCCATCACGGCGTTCATCAGAGAGCGCAGGCAGTATGAAACCAAGATCGCAGAGCGATGTTCAACCACGGGCGAAGTCCCGGAAACCGTGGCCAGGAGTATCCGGACGTCATTGAAGCCCCGGGTGCTGGAGCATGTGGCTCACTACATTCTCAAGAAAGAGGTCGAGAATGTGACGGACGCTATGCTTCTCGCGGAGATGAAGCGGAAGGTCGGCGGCATGGTGAACGACCGAGTCCCCGACGTGTCTCGGCTCTTCACAGAGCTGAAGATGGACCTGGAGGAGGTCGACGTTGAAGCCCGGATCGCAAAGTATTTCATGGGTTTCGACAGGCTGGTCGAAGACAACGGCCTCACGGGAATGTTGGGTCGTGGACCAGCCGAAGGAGAAGGGGGTAGACAGCGAATGAAGATGAGATGCATGTTGCTTCTCAAACACGTGACCCCCGAGATGTTGAAGGTCGATCTGACACGGGTGGTCGAGTTGACCCACCGTGAAGCAAAGGTGAACGACCTCGTGCTGCACGATTTGATGATCGAACGAGCGACTCGTCAACAGCAGTACTACCTGATGCCGAGCCCGTGTCTGGGCAAAAGGGAACGTCGAGCACACCGTTGATCACGGCGTTGCGAAAAGGAGGTTCACCATCAGCAGTGATCCTCTTGACACGCTCTTGCTGCCGGCCTCGTCTCTCGCGCAGCATCTTCTCGACGTTGGCTTTCTGCTCTGCAGTCGCTATCGGGCAGTCGCGAGCCCAATGGGGCCCCTTACACACCAGGCATCCTTCGTGTGGTGCTTTCCGGGGACCAGAGGCACCTCGTCCACCACCATTGACAATCGGCGGTTTGGACTGCGATTTTGCAGGCCGACTGTGCAACTTGCCAGTCGGACCGCTGTCCTCCTTCGGACGCAAAGCTGAATTTTGTTTCATCTCGCTCTGACGTCAACATCATCGGTCGCCCTGTGATGGCTGAATTGAAGGAGTTGATGCCGGAGCTTCCAACGACGCCTATTGATCCACCGCTAGAAGTTGCGGCCGGAGGAAACTTGATGCTATGCCACGAGAAGGTCCATGTAAACCTGCAGATTGTGACAGCTGCTGGGCCCTTGCATATGAGCAACATTGAGTGCCTGGTGTTGGAGGAACCTGAGGAAGAGTTGCTACTGGGCAAGTTGACCCTGCAATCAATCGGGGTCGACCTTGATGGCGTTTTTGAGCAGTTGGCTCAACAGCACATTGATGCCGCTGAGGCTGAGGCCGATGACATCCCGAGCAACCACGTGGATCTGTGTGGTGCTACCGACGAAGGTGAGGTAGACGAACTCCTGCACAGTCTTGTTGATGAAGCCATGGACGCAGGTTTTGAACCGACTATGGCCGATGACCTAAGGCAACTGGTGCTGGATTACTCCGATGTTTTTCGAGTGCGTCTTGGTCATGACGCTGCAGCCGATGTGCAGCCACTTGAAGTGCGCCTAGAGGGAGGAGCACAACCTTACCGAAGTGGCGTTCGCCGCTATCCTGAGGCTCAGCGCCAATTCCTACGGGAGTACGTGAGGGAACTCGAAAGTGCTTGTCTCGTGGAACGCAACACGCAGAGCCGCTGGGCATGTCCGGCACTGCCTGTGGCTAAAAGGGGGACCGACGAGTTCCGCATTACCATCGACTACAGGCCCGTGAACAGGCTCACAGTGCCTCTAGCCGGAGCCTCGCTGAACCTTGCTGTGGTGACGGAATCCGTGCGCGGGTCTTATGGCTTTGGGGCCTTTGACTTCCATAAAGGTTTCTGGCAGATGCCTCTGCACCCGAACAGCAGGGAGATCTTCAGCTTCGTCACCGAGGACGGCGTCTTCACCCCAACGCGGGTGCCACAAGGTGCGAGTGATTCTGCTGTACACTTTCAAGCGCAGATGAACGACGTGCTAAAGGACTTGTTGTTTCGCAGTGTGCTCGTGTGGATCGACGACGTGCTGCTCTACGCTCGTACAGCTGGGGAATACTTAGAAAATCTCAGCGCGTTTTTCGCCATCTTACGACAGCGGAAGTTGAAGTTGAATGCTCGCAAATGCAAGCTCTTTGCAAAGCGAGTCAAGTGGTGCGGGAAGGTGATCGACGGTGAAGGTGTCGAGCATGACCCCGAGCGGTTGGCCGCGTTGCAGCAGATGCCGCTGCCACCGACAGGCGCCGCGCTTCAACATTTCCTATGTGCCCTCAACTGGTTGAGAGACTCGATGGTGGACTATGCTCGCACTACTGCACCATTGCAGGAGAAGCTGGAGCGAGTGATGCAGTCGCGTGGGTGCCGCAAAGCACAGCTCAGTGGCGCCATACTGGAGTGGAGTATGATGAAGCCGACGCTTTCAGAAAAACCCTGGAGATGGTAGAACGCTCGTGCAAGTTAGCGTTTCCAGACAAGGGTGCGACGGTGTGTATGTTTTCGGACGCTTCACTCACTGGGTATGCCCTGGTGTTGACCCAGGTCAGGAACTGGCAGGATGGAGTCTCGGTGGAGGAACAACAACATGAGTTGTTGATCTGTCGTGGGGGGCTTTTCAAGAATGCCCAAAAGAACTGGTCCATCGTAGAGAAGGAGAGCTACCCGATTGTGAAGGCCTTTGGGGATCTCGACTATATGCTCGTGAGGGATACAGGGTTCCATGTGTACTGCGATCACTCCAACCTAATCCAGATGTTCTCGCCGGATCAAGAAGTAAAGCAGCACGTGAAGGGAAAGCTTCAACGTTGGGCGCTGAAGCTGGTGGGCTGCCGATACGTCATCCATCACATCGCTGGTGAAAGCAACCTGTGGGCGGACATCATTTCGCGCTGGGGTCAACCTGCGTCTCCAGAAGCAATGGAGCCTCTTGCAGTCAAGAGGGTGACCACGAGGTCTTCGCAGACACTGTCTGAATTGCGGCCACTGCAGGATGATGAGTTCACGTGGCCTACCAGATCTGAGATTGTCCGCGTTCAGCAGCAACACAAGGACGATGCCCCCGACGGTGTAGTCGAGACTAGTGACGGGATCCAACTGGATGGTAAGCTGTGGCTACCGTCGAAGGCTAAGGCGCTACTGAAGCGCCTGTTTGTGGTGGCACATTGCGGCCCTCAAGGACACAGAGGTGTCAACGTGATGGTGGAACTTTTGGAGCGCAGATTCGTTCTGGCGAAAGTTCGCCCAACCGTCACCCGGTTTATCAACCAGTGCCTTTTGTGTAAACACGTCAAAGGTGAACTAGTGATTCAACGGAACAGGACAGTGGATCGAGCGGTTGCACAGCGCAATGAGTGCCTGCATCTCGACTACCTGTACCTGGGTGAAAGCTACGGCGCCACTAAGTACGTGTTGGTCCTCAAGGATGAGCTCACTCACTATTGTGAGCTCGTGGCAGCTGACGCGGCAGACAGCCAGACTGTTGTGGTCGCCATCCTAGATCGGAACAAGCGTTTTGGGGCCCCACCAGCTTGGATGTCTGACAAGGGTTCCCACTTCAAGAATGAAGTCGTGGAGTTGCTCGCTGAGCGGCTTGGTGCCAGCCATCAGTTCGCCCCAGTGTGCACGCCTTGGATTAACGGTACCGTGGAGCGGGTCAACCGCGACATACTCCAGGTATTGCGGGTCATGTTGCTCGAGAGTAGACTCGACACCCGCAACTGGGTGTACCTCTTGCCCATTATTCAGGCAAATTTAAACCATACGCCCGTGTTCTCGCTGGGCAACTGTGCCCCTGTGGAGCTTTTCACTGGGTTACCCGCCGCCTCGGCTCTCGACATTGTGGCCGCGCCAACTGAGCGAGTGTTGCGCGACCTGCCGATGGATAAGGATGAGCTGCGTGAAGCTGTCGACGAACTTCGCCGAAGTCTCCACGGATTGCATCGCACTGTTCGCGATCGCCGGGAGCAACAGCGTGCGGCTGCGATGGCTCGCTCCAAGGGCACCGTTTGCAACTTTTCGGAAGGGGACTACGTCCTCTGGTCGCGTATGGACAAGCGACTGCAAGGAAACAAGCTGCTCGTTCGCTGGGTGGGGCCGTTCCAAGTGACGAAGGCCCTTCCTCACTCGTTCCTCATCCGCCATCTACTTACTGGGGTTGAGTACGATGTGCATGGGTCACGGCTGAAGTTCTACCATGACGCGGACCTCGACGAGACCGCTGAGATCCGGGAACATGTGTCCTTTCAAGGCATTGTTCTCGAAGTTCGAGGCATTGTATCGCACCGGTTCAACGTTACGTCTGGGGAGCTGGAGCTACTCGTGGCCTGGCGTGGCCTGCAGGATGTTGAAAACTCTTGGGAACCCGCCCATTCGATCAAGCGTGATGTACCGACATTGGTGTCGCAGTACGCGGTAGCTCACGAGCTGTCTGAACTACTCTAGAAGTTTGGGGGCCCAACGATTGCTGGTTGCTGAGATATAACCAATCTCGCTGGATGGGTACAAGTTCAACACGTTGCCGTTGAAGTTGGGCACATAGCCGCGATATCGATACATAAGTTCAGTACCGGTCACGGGTGCATGTGACGCGAAGGTGTTCTGAATGTGTCTTGTCGTCTTGGCGGGCAGTGTGGAGTATTGATCCAGACGACGAAGACAACACCGGACGCTGAGGGAACGTCGACGCCCTGCCGGTGGACCGGCACCAACTACCAACACTCAAGGGCCACATCATCATTACTACATCGTCAACAGCGTGCTGCATCAACAAGCGGTCTACATAATCTCACCAACGATTGGTGCAGCGAGGCTAGAGGGGGGCGGCCGCAGGGCACGCCCCCTTGTGCGGCAAGTAAGGCAAGGAGTGAACTGTCTAACTGCTAATAAACTCACTTCGCAATATTCTTTCAAGCGCGCAACGTCATACCCGATCCGGAGCTGCTAGTTATCGGCGGCTACAGCGCGGGATCTCTCGGTGCGCAGATTTGGTTGGCGAAGGTCGCCTAAATGTGGGAGGTCTAACAAAACGGGGCAAAGCTCCAGGTGCTGGCCGACAGCTACGCCGGAGTGTTCCCAGAGCACAAACCTACCCCAAGTTAGCTGGTAAATTACTTTAGCGGCTGCGACGTGGACCTGAGCTTCCCCGCGTCATTGACGGAAGGGTGCAAGGCGAAGACGGCTACGGCGACTGAAATGGTCGACGCGTTGATTCAAGAGGCCCCCAAGAGCGAGTGGCTGTTCATTACAGCATTGGAGATGCCACACAGCGCAAGTTTTACGAGCTGGCGCGGCTGGGCATCGAGTTATGTAGTGAAAGTTTCAAACATATACATCCAAAGCAAAATACATACGCACACCTAGGTATTCTAATGATAAATAGGTGGCGCCATCCACCACATGATTGAGAAAACGATAAATTTCGTACCGAACAATAGTGTATCCATCCTCTTCCTGGAGGCAGTTTTGAAACCTTAATTAAGGCTGTACACATAATGCCTCGATTGACGAAGCCTGACCAAAGCGCATTTAGAACTGGTTTGGGTCTACTTGCATTTGAAACACAGTGACAGGCACGATGCAGATGGTGCGGCTGCGAAGCAGCCCCACCAGATGCTCCTCATGGTCAATGGTGTGTGAACACGAAGAAATGTAAAACCACTGGCGATGGTAGAGAAAAATTGTAGTATCATGGACAACAAACAATACAGTTTCTAGCAACTTTCTAAATTTCAGAGCTTCTTCGTGCGAAGCGCGACTTTGTTTAAAAGTGTAGACATGAGAAGACACAGTACCAACTTTTGTCAAAACTGGACCACCACTAAGTACGAGTGGTGTCCTTTGCCTCTTGTGCAGTTTGTATTCGGTCCGCTATTTTGTCCATGTGTTTTATTGCATAGCAGAAATGAAAGTGATTTCACCCACTAAGCTTCGGGTAACATTTATGGGTTTTATGGGTGGATGTCGAGACCACAAGCAACATTCATCTGGGTTATTTTGTTGTGCACCGGCTATCGATTATAGCACCTCCTCTACAGAGGTCATACTGAATGATTGGTGTAAACATTTCAATACAAGAAACGCTCACCATAAATTAAGGGAGGAATCCCACCCTGCAGAGCGGGATTTCATCGAAGCACTAATGATACAAAGTCGCGCTTCGCACGAAGAAGCTCTGAAATTGAGAAAGTTGTTAGAGACTGTATCGATAAGATTTGATTCGTGTTAACATACCATTGACCAAGAGGAGCATCTGCTGCGCCTGCTTCGCAGCCGCACCATCTGCATCGTGCCAGTCACTGTGTTTCAAATGCAAGTATAGACCCAAACCAGTTCTAAATGCGAGGGACGCACCACGTGAACGAAGTAGCAGCAAACCATATCAGTACTTGCTATCTTAGTACCAGTAAAACTAACCAAAATATTAATTAGCCTATGCGTTTGATTTGATTGGCTACACGTGCAGGCAACTCTTTCGTGGATGATCCCTTGCGCAACCTCCAAAACTCGTACCTAGACGAGGTGGACGTTACAAGCAACATCCCAGTAATTTATCATATTCAGAGGGTATTATGATTCATGAAAGTAACTGTAGAGTACTTACATGGTTTTTTTATAAGACCTTTATGAACTAATATTACCTAACACCCATAAATCACCAGGTCATAATGTTTTTAAGGAATACGACGTCCACTCGGATCCTCCTTAGCTCTGAAATAAATTTCAGAGAATAACAGGTAGATCGAATTCTCTAATTTTACGCAGGAAACAGATTTACTATCTCCGTATATATAAGAAGTAATGGTTTTTTTAGGCTGGAGTGCCACCTATGGAGAAACTGGACCGACAAAGCCGTGCTATGCCCGGAACAGCTCTGGATTTTATGTAAGAGTGATAGTTTTTAAACTTAAAAGTAACCAAGAGCACGTGAAGTGCACAAAGCCATCGAGGTAAACGGCCTGAGTGGGGGCCGTTCGAATACATGAAGGTGGGGGGGGGTCACGTTGCCTCCGAGTAGGTGTGCAATGTCCCACAATGTGATTGCAAGTGAGTAGATATCTGCAGCTTCACCGTAGACGGCAGTGCCAGCCTTTCCCTCTATCAACTCTGGAGCCATGTAATCTGCAGTTCCTCGTACTTCGCCCACGAACACGCATGGAAGACCGCAATGATACTGGTGGTGGCACAAATTGATTCGCAGTAGTCGGAGTCTGGACACCAACGTAGGATTCTCCAAAGAACAACGTGGTAGTCGTTGCCGCTGTCGTGGGGCAATCTTCCGTGACAGGTTTCAGCTTATCACGCAGTGTCAAAAGAGTGATAACTCTTTTGACACTGCGTGACTCCTCAAAGTCATCTGCTGGTCTTGGGGGATTTTGCCTTGGGAAAATCTTTTTATCTGTTGCTCACCTACTGACCTACCTGTTGCCGGCAAACGTGCTGACAATCTGTTGTCGGACCCGGATTATCTGTTGCCGTTGACAGATGGCCAATGAGGCCTCAGAGAGACCGTTTGCAACCGAAGCGTAGCGGAGGTCTGCAATGGTCGGCGCGTGGGCCGGAGTAGGTGCCCTGACAAGGAGTTATAATCTTTCTATCGACGACTTGCCCGCCATGAGCGAAGCGAAATTGGCGGTGCAAACGAGGAGCTCCTGAGCCCGATCATCCAATCTGGTAGGCTCCAAAAAACATCCGTCAAGGGCAACATATATTCCGGGCCCGACAACAGATTGTCAGCACGTTTGCCGGCAACAGGTAGGTCAGTAGGTGAGCAACAGATAAAAATTACTACCTATTTTGCCTTGCTCAATCCCTTCTCGTTGGCTCTGTCGATGAAGTAGCCGGAGTCTGACACTAGCGCGAGTCATATCCTCAAGTGAGGCTTGGCACAGCTCCGAAATGAGGCACGTTGGCGGACAAACTCGGATGTCGTGAAATCGGACGACATTCGGACGATGTAGAGCACCGCATAACGCCGCCTCGTGTAAGAACTCGGCCACCACATCTTCGGCACCCGCGGCGTGTACGCTTTGACAGCAACTGGGATGTTGGAGTGGAGGGTGCCTCGAAACACCACAGAGCTAGCACCTTGGCCGGTTTTCCGCTGCAAAGCAAAGTCCGAGGTTGCCTAGCAAATTTTATCCATTTATGTTGCGCGAGTGTAACAAATTTATCAAATGTTGCATATACAACGAAATCGAAGAGTGTATTGATTCTAACAAGATATGGATCTCAATCTTCTCCGGATGGGTCAACATTCACCACATAATATCATTTCCTAGCAGGATATCAAATGAACAAGATATTTGGAACGTATTTGTGATCTAATAGTTATCGAATTTATAAGGGTATATGATGGACGTAGAATTCATACCTCTGGTAGGACTCTGGATATAAAATCCAGAGAATTCCCGTAGGATCTGTCGCGGCCATTTTGTACAGATTTCGTACAGATTTCCATAAAACGGCCACTTCTAGACAACTCGAGTCCACTGTCGACCCGACAGATTTCACTTCTGTCGGAGGGTACCCCCCCCCTCCGACAGATTTCTAGATGAGTAGATTACATGGCTAGAATGGGGAAGATCTCCCACTTGCTCACAGAATGACGCTGGCAAGCGTAATGCCGATGACAGATCACACGGACGGCGAAGACGAGTTCGTCGATGATTCTACGAGCGCTGCCGCTGCGATGTTGGGGCAGGGCGAGGCCATCCGCAAGCGGTGGCAGTGAGGCAGAAGCAGTCTGATGGGGGCGAATTCTCGAGCTCCCTGTTAATACGCTGTCGTCAGCCTGCTTCTGTCTCATGCAAGGAAATGACCCGCGTGTAAGCCTCCACGATCATGTCATGGACCTTTTGAAGAATTATTTGACCTATTTCAACAGCTAGAACATGGGTGGCGGGGGAGCGCGTCTTCCCACTCGGTGCACCGGCATGAGAGCGTGGCGATATCAACTCTAGAGCGAGTCTATGGTGCTTATATCATACCCTCGACTGCCGCACATGTTCAAATGGCGGGCCCCATCCCGTTCGTTCGAGCCACTGGGTTCATCGATAGTTAGCAGCGCCATATTAGTAGCCTTGCGGACCCTGTGGGCCCACCGCACTTGCTTGCAGGCGCCATGACCGCTGCTGAGTGGTTGGGCTTGTCAGGGAGTGCAATTGACGTGCGTGGGTGAGGGTCACTTCAACTTGAAAGTGGCTCCGCGGATCTGTAACCAATCTATACATTTAGACAGCAAGTGGCCTGCGGGCTGTACGAGATCTGTACACGATTTTTTAGACACGAAATCTGTACGGAAATAGCCCACGGGAATCGGTCCACTCTGGATATAAAATCCAGAGAACTAGTATCATTATATAATGCTCGTGTAATGCTACTTTTACTATTGCGCATCTCCTGCGCCTGCTTCGACCAGCTCTACCAGCCCAAACCTCTAGTTTCAAGTAACTAGTAACGGAACAGTGGTTTCCGACAAATTGCTAGTAATCCCTGCTTCCAGATGCAAGATACTGAAGTATTATGTAGTATGAGTACTGAATCAAATTATACTCTGAGCCGAACCTGAAAGCTACTTCTCGTACGGGTAGAGTGCGTCAAATAAGAAGATCGGAAAGGAGAATTCTTGATCTGCAGGCCGCTCGAAGCACATAACCCGGCTCGCAAGTGTCGGATCGGTCATCGGTGTCGCACAGAAAGGAGTACCGTAGGCCCAGACGACTTTCGTATTGGTCTTTACCCATTCTGGCATGTTCGTGAGTGACGTGTTCTGCACATTCATCGACATTATGAATGCGGTTGGCTCCATCAGTGCGGCGGGTAGTTGCTTGAGAGGGTTGGCTTTTAGTTGCAGCTCTGGTACGATCACTCCGGCGGGCAGCATCGCCAGACTCGGGAGTGTTTCAATCTGATTTCCCTCAAACGAGTACATGTACGCCGGCAACAAGAACGTTTGTACTGGGATATCTGTCAACTCGCCGTAGTCGAAGGATATCCCAGCAAAAGGGTGCCACCGCTGGTACAGATCATTGGGAAGAGTCTTGAGGTTGGTGTGTGAGAATTGTATACCTATGAGTGACGCCGGCAAAGGTTGCAAAACACCTTGAGGCACTTCGGTCATTTGCGACCTCGCCAGAACCACCGATAGTAAACGCGTATGAGCCGTGGCGGAGATGGAACTCTTGGCGTCCCAGCTCACAATGGTCGAGTTGTAAATATGAAATGCCACCAAGCTCTCAAGACGTTGGAAACTAGGAGGCATCTCGAGTTCAGGGCAGCGTATAATCGCGAGTGTGGGAGTACAACGGGATCCAGTTTGTCGAAAGACGTCTGTTCTGGCGTCGTGGTGTTTTGAGCGTGGCAATCGTAAACTAAACTTGCGCACGGGACTTTGCCATTGGAAACCCAGGGTCTTGTCATAGCCCGGCAGCCGAGCACCTCGTAGTTCGCAGCTCTTTGGACCGCTAGGACATGAAGGAGAAGAACAATTGCCCCCCACAGAGAAAACACTGCGACTGTCAACGCATGTTTCCACTTCATGAGAGCGTGCAAGCTTTTCCATTGATCCGGGCTCTGGGAGTTCGCGGTGGACGCCTGCGAGTCAGTAATGGTAGACTTATCAATGGTTGAACTCTTCGCTTTGGGCTGCACAGTCATTGCCTGCATGCTCGGCCCTCCAGCACCAGGAACCACCTTGATGTCGCTACGCCCCAGCAACTCGCTTACAGTGGCCAGCGATAGCATTATACTGAGGTGCGGAATGAGTTTCGTAGTGCAGTCGAGCAGACCCGCGGCAAACATTAATCGATTCTCCAGAGCCATGGTCACGAATGGAACGGGATCGAACATGAAGTTGGGGTTCTTGAAGGTTCCGTACTGGAGGTTGAATTCTTGAGCGTACGGGATGACGATAAGCAGCGGCACGATAGTCACCATGCCGATACCGATGATTGCATTGTACGTAAAGGTAAATACTCGCCCGAGTTGTGGTGACTTTCAGAGGAAAATCTGGATGCCGGCTGTCGTCCAGCAGTTTGTAACCAGCAGCGCAACCATGATGACGTTGAGCTCAGCTCGGGGTAGCAAGTTGCTAGCTCGGTACGACTGGTAAGTCTGCGAGCTTACTATAAGGAGCTCTTGGAGCGCATACACAGTCGAGAAGTGCTCACTCTCGACGCCGAAGTAGCACTGACGAGAGAAAAATTTGTTCCACATTTGAGCAAGTGAACGCCCTACTCGTGACGCTAGCCGTAGCTTCGGTTGACCAGCTGACTGTGAGTATTTCGCTTCGTTCTTGCTTGACATGCTCATGTGTTTCGATATCATCGGGTTTGACATCAGAGTCCGTATCACGCTCGTCTCCGACCGTAGTCGAAGTCGTCGGCCTCGGATCGACATCACGATGAGGTCGAGCACCCGAACGCCGTGCATCGCCCCGACGATTCCGAACATGACGCCGTAGAATCGGTAGTGCTCGGTTCCCTTGAGTGACCACATCGAGACGTAAAACGTCATGGTGGCCGTGGTGAGGTACCGGTACGTCATGGCCACACAGATGAGGAAGCTGCCGCAAGCTGCGTGGATGAGCACGATGAAGACCCATGCCGCGGTGTACAATGCAGGCGACAGCTCCAACGTAAGGCTTGGCTCACGTGGCTGATAAATCGCGCTCTTCTGCTGAAGAACTTCCGTGGAGCTCATCGACACTTCTTGCTGTACTTGGTAATGATGCCGACGGTGTTGGAACTTGACGGTTGATTCCCAATTGCACAATCGTTGTGAGGAAAAGAAGATCGCGTCCCCCTTTGAGATCGCTAGACGAACTCAAAATTCAATTGCAGAGAACGATCGACCATTTTTGAAGTTTACCGCCTCACGCCTGGGCTGCGCCGTCACCTCGTCCCTGGGCTGCGCAACATGTATTCCGAAAATTATTTTTGTTGGGAGGTAGGGAGGTAGGTAGCGAAGCTAGCTGTCGGACAACCCAGCACTGGGAGGTAGGGGGGCAGGTAGCGAAGATAGCTGCCGGACAACCCAGCACTGGGAGGTAGGGAGGAGGTAGCGAAGATAGCTGTCGGACAACCTAGCACTGGTAGGTAGGTAGGTAGGTAGGTAGTGAAGCTGCACGCGGTAAGAGCCGTGAATTTGCAGTAGGACCGAAATGGCATGATGTGCGCCTGCAAAACCATCATTGGATGTGGCCTCTCACTTGGAATTATTAATAGCGGCACTTGGTCTGCCACTCAACTCGACCCTCACGTTCAGGTGAATGAGGGGTTAATAGTGAGTCTCACTTTGATGGTGAACCTGTTAGCTCCAGGCAAGTACGGACTCATATATATCCAGAGTCTAAATCATCGAAACCGTGGCAGTTTTTAGTTGGCGATCAAGCGCCTGTAAACAGGGAGAACATGGCGTGCTGCCAGACTGCGTTCTGGTAATTCTTATAAGGGCAGTTTTACCGACATAGCTCACTGTAGGTTGCCCGAGCGGACAGATTTGTTTACCTACCTAGCCGCTGTTCCGAAAACTGACTTGGGAATTGTATCGATTCTTGAAACTGACCCGGGGAGTCACACACCCTCATTCGAGAAGAGAATAGAGCCCCATAGACATCGAGTAGTGTAATTTTTAATATAAAAATCCCGGTGGCGCAGCCCAGACGCGAGGCGGTGAACTTCAAAAATGGTCCATCGTTCTCTGCGATACAAATTTGAGTTCGTCTAGCAATCTAAAAGAGGACGTGATCTTCTTTTCCTCACAGACTGTCTAATTGGGAACCAACCGTCAAGTTCCAACACCGTCGGCATCATTACCAAGTACAGCAAGAAGTGTCGATGAGCTCCACGGAAATTCATCAGCAGAATAGCGCGATTTCTCATTCGCGTGAGCCAAGCCTTACGTTGGAGCTTTCACCTGTATTGTACACGGCAGCATGGGTCTTCATCGTGCTCTTCCACGCAGCTTGCGGCACCTTCCTCATCTGTGTGGCCATGGCATACTGGTACCTCACCATGGACTCCATGTCGTTCTTCGTCTCGATGTGGTCGCTCAAGGGAACCGAGAACTATCGATTCTACGGCGTCATGTTCGGAATCGTAGGGGCGATGCACGGCGTTCGGGTGCTAAATATTATCGTGATGTCGATCCAAGGTCGACAACTTACATTACGGTCGGAAACGAGCGTGATACGGACTCTATTGTCGAACTCGATGGTATCAAAACGCTTGAGCCAAAAAGTCTCTCCATCGGCTAGTCAACCGCAACCACGGCGAGCGTCGCTGTTAGTGCGATCATTTGCTCAAATCTGGAACACGGTTTTCTCTCGTCAGGGCTACTTCGGCGTCGAGAGTGAGCACTTCTCGACTGTGTATGCGCTCCAAGAGCTCCTTATAGTAAGCTCGCAGACTTACCAGTCGTACCGAGCTAGCAACTTGCTACCCCGAGCTGAGCTCAACGTCATCATGGTTGCGCTGCTGGTTACAAACCGCTGGACGACAGCCGGCATCCAGATTTTCCTCTGAAAGTCACCACAACTCGGGCGAGTATTTACCTTTACGTACAATGCAATCATCGGTATCGGCATGGGGACTATCGTGCCGCTGCTTATCATCATCCCGTACGCTCAAGAATTCAACCTCCAGTACGGAACCTTCAAGAACCCCAACTTCATGTACGACCCCGTTCCATTCGTGACCATGGTTCTGGAGAATCGATTAATGTTTGCCGCGGGTATGCTTGACTTCACTATGAAGCTCATTCCGCACCTAAGTACAATTCTATCGCTGCTCACTGCGAGCGAGTTGCTGGGGCGAGGTGACATCACCGCGGTCCCTAACGTTGGAGGGCCGATCATGCAGGCAATGGCTGTGCAACACGAAGCAGGCAGCTCAAATATTGGCAAGCTTACCATTACTGACACACAGGCTTCAACCGCGAACTCCCAGAACCCGATCCAATGGAAGAGCTTGCACGCTCTCCTGAGATGGAAGAGTAAGCAGAGGTGATTTGGATTGGCGCTCGTCAGGGTGAGTGGCGAGCAGACGGAGAGCAGAGGGCGGTGCAAGGAGGCGGCAGCGAGGACGGCGAAGACCTGTGCGACGGCGAGGACGAAGGCAGCGAGGACACTGCGAGAACGGCGGCGAGGACGGCGCGGACAGCGGCGTGGACGATAGCGGACGGCGGCGAGGAGGACCAAGGCGGCGGCGGGTGCTGACGGGTCGTGGGTTCGAGTTGACCCGCCCGCACGACGAAGACCCAGCCGTAGAAGATCGCAAGGCAGCGAAAGGGCGCTGCAGGAGGGACGACCAAGACTGCCGGACGGCAGAAGGTCAAGGACGACGGAAGGGCGACGCCGGACGAGCAACGAGCGGCTCTGAGCGGCCGTGAAGAGTCGGCGGCGAACCCACCAAGTGCGGATGCATGTGTAGGGTAGGTCTCACTTTAAGATTGGACGTGCAGCGAGCAGCAGTGGTATTGCTGCCAAAGCTAAATACAGACGCAGTTACTGGTAGTGCTAATTCTAGTGTGGCCCCTCGAGTACCTGTTGAGACGGGTATCTGCAGCCCCGTGAGACCGCCGGTATTAGCAGCCCGTGACGCAGGAGGAGGGAAAGAGCAAGAGAGGGTAGTTTAGCCCCCGGTAGTTTAGCCCCCATCGCCCTCCCCTGGCGGAGACTCGAGTGGTATCGAGGGCCCGACCTCTTTTGTGCGGGCAAGGACAAGTCGGCTGCTAGTGGCCGTGTGCATTGGTAGGCTAGACGAGTAGGAGGTGACTAGCGGCCGTAGCCACCAGACACCGTCTTGCGGCCGAAGACAGGACTGGCGCAGCGCACAAGAGCGGAGGAACGAACACGACCGCTTACTTGGTGGTCATACAGGGGCCTTCCAACACGGTTGGTTTCCTAAGCTGAAGACGGATGCCTTCACGAGGTCGGCCCAGTGGCGAGAACCCAGAGCTGAGCAGTGAGGAGTGAAGACGTGACGAGAGAGAGAAGGTGAAGGCAGAGTGAGAGAGAAGGTGAAGGCAGAGAGAGAGAGAAGGTGAAGGGAGGAAGGAAGAAGCAGCAGAAGCAGAAACGAAGTGTATTGAGCGGGATTACAGCACGCAGACCGACGACCATGGTGGCAGGAAGCCGAAGCGGAACGCAGCAGCCGACCCGAGCAGCGACGCGTGCGTCGACGGCGAGAGGCAGCACGCCGAGACTGAAGAGGCGGGCGACGACTCGAAGCCGGCTACGCTTGAGCCAGAACGATGGCGACGAGGAAGGAGACGAAGTCCTGGTCAGCAGCGGTGTCGTGATTGCCGCGGCTGACCACGACACGGACAGCGGGCACGGCGACGACAGCGATGGCCCCAACAACAACGAGGATCATGATGGTCGCGGTGGCCGAGGTGGAGCGGGGCAGCAGTCACGCTCCAGGCACGCGCCATCACCGTCCAACCAGAGAGAGAGAGGCGCAGGAGGCGATGACGGTGGCGGCGGACATGGAGACGACTCCGGTGACGAAGCGGGTGGCGGCGGAAATGGCGGAAATGGCGGTGACGGCGGCAGTCGAGGCGGAACAGGAGGACGGACGCCTTACGGCGCCCGAGCGCAGTCGAATCAGCACGAAGTGGCCGGTGGCGGGGACGACGAGCTCGAGTCGATGAGTTGGTGGGGTGCTCTCACCCCCGGACAGCAGCGGTCAATGATGAAGCGTTTCATCGGGCAGCCAGCGGCAATGCCAACCGCGACACCACCGCTAGCTCCAGCGCGCAGACACAAGCGCAAGAAGCTGTGGATTGACGACTTCCGGGGCACAGCGGACGAGTCGGTGGAAGCATGGCTCGCCACCGTCCCCCAGGAAGTTCAGCGGCAGCTAGCGCTGGACGGCGAAGTCTGGACGTCGGAGGAGCTGTATTACGGCGCGACAGCTCACCTGAAAGGTGCAGCCAGCAAGTGGTTGATCGGTATTAGTGAGACGCTCGACAGCAATGAGCGGACATTCGAACAACTTACCCGCAAGATGAGGAGGAAGTACGGGCGGCGCGACAATACTTGGCAGATCCAGCAGCGGCTTGCCAAGCGCGTCCAGCAACCTGGGGAACGCCTCAGCGACTTCGCAGACAGCCTAACAGACATTGGGTTCGGAAAGAGAGTGTTAGCCGAATCGTACGTGGAGGCATTTTTGAACGGTATCAACAATGAAGTCACGGCGACGCAAGTACGTACCGCAGAGCCGCAGACGCTGGAGGAGGCCGTGCAGTTCGCGGTCGACAAGTGCGGCGAGTACGGTGAAGGTCGGAAGATCACCGACTGGCGCGTAGCGAAGAAGCGGTACCGCGAGGATAGGGAGCTGGCGGAGGACGAGAATGCAGCAGCCGGCAGGAACAAGAAGCCGAAGACGGCCTTTGCCGACCAGATCGACTGGAGCAGGCTTGGGCTCGGGTTCGGCGAAGGAGCTGACGTGCCACCGAGCTTTGACACGTCGGGCAAGGCGGTGAGTGGGTTGGCCAAGGCTTCGGCCAAGGACCCACTGTCTCTCGCCGCGTTGCAGGCGCTGATGATAGCCGCCAAGATGGGCGACTCAGGAGGCAAGCCAGCAGCCAATCGGCCGAAGGCATCGAAGGTCCAGAAGACCGAAGAAAGTGCACCAGCCACTGTCTCTCTGGTAGCCAGTGCACCATCGGGCAACCAGCAAGACGGGGGCGAGGAAGCGAAGGCGTATTTCACGAGTGGCGGACGCGGCGGTGGCGGCTACAACAACTACGGCGGCAGTCGAGGTGGAGGCGGCTACAACAATTGCGGCGGTCGTGAAGGCGGAGGCGGTGGCTATGGTGGCGGACGTGGCTACGCAGGCGGGCGTGGTGCTGGGCGCGGAGATCAAGGGCTGAGCAACTACGGCCCCGGCGACTACAAGCCGATCGCGCAACGAAAGGCTGAGTCGCCGTGCAGCTACTGTGGCCAGTACGGTCACTGGTGGCGAGAGTGCGCGATGAGGAACGCGGAAATGGCGAAGGTGGAGAGCAAGCAGGCCGTGAAGCCGACGGCGGGCGAGTCTGCGAGCGGGTCGACACCAGCAGCGGCAGCGGGAAACGGGCAGCGACAGTAGATGGGGGGACTCTACTGTCGCCAGGAAGAGCTCGCCCCCACGACAATGAGAGATCGATCACGAAGAGGGAGCGGTCGCCACAGGAGACGCCGGCGCGCGACAGCGATGGCATCGGCAGGATGGCAGTGAACGGTGGCGCCGAGGAGACAGCGGCGACGGACGTCACGAAGGAGACGGCGGCAGTGGACGTCACCGAGGAGAAGGCGGCGGTCGACGACATCAACAAGTCGGCGGTGATCGACGTCGCCGGCAAGTCGACGGCGAGCACTTGCGGGACCGGTGGTCTCGGCAAGGGGAAGAGTGGCGGCGGCGACGGCGTCGGTGGAACAGCCAAGGGGAAGAGTGGAGGACTGGAAGGCGGAGGCGGGGTGCAAGTACGGCGGAGTGGTGGAGGTGACGGCGGAGTGGAAGAACGAGGCCGGGTGCAGCGATGCGAGCACCCGGTAGAGGAGTCGACAGCAGATGTGCGCATGGGCGCAGTGTCGGCGGATGTGGCGGAGCACGCGAGTGCGGAAGCCGAGGCGGAGAGCGTGAAGAACGGGAAGAGGCTGCGTGCGGGCCTGACGCACCCGGCTGTGTAGCTCAGCGGGGGCGGCACGCCAGCAGCGCGGAGGCGACAACGTCGGACGGAAGCCGAACTGGCTGCCGTTCAACACATTCTCGTAGGCGAACTACGGGAACGCCAACAGGAACGGGCCAGAGTCCTGCGGGCTATGGCCCAGCGGTCGATCGAGAGAGTGCAGCGGCAGCAAGTGGCGGTCGAGACTCGCCGGCAAGATGTGCGCAGCGTCATTGACGCGGTGAAGAAGCTGGAGGTGGCGGCAATGCAAGCCAGCCTGCCACCCCAGCCGACGAGTGATGGACGCGACGACAAGTTGGCCACGCGCAGCCGGGAGAAGCAGCCAGCTCAGAAGCAGGAGGTGGCGACGAGTCGACCAAGGGCCGACGCGCTTGAGGCCGAGTGGTTGGCGTGCGAGCGCCAGCGGCTCGACGAGCTACCGGTAGTGCTAGCGGAAGAGGGAACGCTGGCCGAAATGCGGGCAGCGCGTAAGCGCGCCGTGAAAGCAGTGAAGAAGTACAAAGTGGCGAGGCGAGCGTATCGGCTGCAGCGCCGACGTCAGCAGGAAGATCAGCGGAAGGCGGTGGGCGTGGAGTCGCAGCAGACGAAGGTCAAGAAGCCTAGTCGCCAGAAGAAGGGCGGCTACGCCTACGCGAAGCAGGGCAACTACGGCGATGTGGAGTTGGTGTCGGAGAATGGCGGCAAGACGCGGCGAGAAGCACAGCTGCGGGCGGCAGGGGCAGGCGAGCCCAGCTGCCTTCCGATAGCACTGCTGGCGTTCACGAGACGCCACACTCAGGAGGTGCGGCTGGATAGCTGTGCCCAGTTCAGCGTGGCGGGGTGTGAGCTGCGCAAATTCGGGCGGTGTCTCACGAGAGACTCCCCTATTGACGTCGTGGTTGGTTTTGGAGGCGGGCGGTCGCGAGTACTCGGCGTGTGGCAATTCCTCGGCACGACCCAGTATCAGCAGCGCGTGACGATTGACGCGTTGGTGGTCGAAGGCCAAGGAAGTGAGTCCCTCGTAGGAGAGGACTGGATGGTCGAGAGGCAGGCCAAGATGGACTTCGGGGCCCGAGAATTGAAGTATCGCGACAGCGACGGACGGAAGGTCATCCTTCCGTTCACGTGTCACGGCGTGACGACTCTACAGCAGGCCGGCGAGCAGCGGCAGGCCACCGTACGGCTAGCTAAAACTATCAAGCTAGCAACTAATACGCAGAGCGTAGTACGGGTGACGGTCGATGCGGCGGACGGCACCACCGGCATCTTTGTGCCGAAAGCTGGCAGCAAGCGCCATTTATTGATGGCACCAACGCTAGACATGGTGCAAGACGGCATGGTGCGAGTGGCGGTCCTAAATATCGAGGGCAGACGTGAGAAGTTGCCAGCGAGGGCAGCTTTGGGGACGTGGGTGCCTACCGAAGACACTATGAAAATTTTGGAGATGAATGGTGAGCTCGAAAGGGCTAGAGTGGCGAAGTGGGTCTCTAC
Organism: Phytophthora fragariae; assembly: GCA_009729435.1. Taxonomy (NCBI): domain Eukaryota; phylum Oomycota; class Peronosporomycetes; order Peronosporales; family Peronosporaceae; genus Phytophthora; species Phytophthora fragariae. Next base: position 2,564,308 of record QQOI01000005.1, on the reverse strand, counting down.
GTTGCGGAAGGAGGACGCTGCGCCACTGACCAACGAGGCCAGCTTGCAGATCGGCGACATGGAGCCGAAGGACAAGGACCTTTTCATCGCGCTACTGCGCCAGTATGCAGAGATTATTGAAAAGAAGGAGGGATGTCCTCCGTTGGCGAAAGTAAACGTGCAGCACCACATCAATACAGGCGACGCTGCGCCTATCATGTTGCGCAGGCGGCGGCACGCCGTGTCTGAAAATGCAATTATTGACAAGGAAGTCGACGAGATGCTAAGAGATGAAGTCATAGAAGAAGGAGAGGGCGCGTGGGGTTTTCCAGTGGTTTTGGTACGGAAGAAAGACGGGAGCGTGCGTTTTTGTATTGATTACCGGGCCCTAAATGCAGTCAATATCAAAGATGTGTACCCTTTGCCCAGAGTGGATGAAACACTCGAGGCACTGTACGGTTCTAGGCGCTTTACTAGTTTGGATCTACACGCAGGGTATTGGCAGCTTGGTGTAGCAGAAGAAGACAAGGCCAAGACGGCTTTCACTACGCGGAGAGGACTTTTCCAATTTCGACGCATGCCCTTTGGCCTATGCAACGCACCAAGCACATTTCAAAGATTAATGGATTGCGTGTTAAGGGGTCTTACGTGGGTCTGCTGTTTAGTCTACTTAGATGACGTGGTGATCTTCTCGCAGGGAACGGTCGCACGACACGTCGTAGAATTGGCGGTAGTGCTGGAACGGCTGGCGGAGGCGGGTCTCAGCCTGAAGGCAGCTAAGTGTTCGTTTGATTCAACGAGAATGGAGTACTTAGGACATGAATTGACGACGGCCGGCATTCAGCCAACCGATCGACTGGTGAAAGCTATTGTTGACTTTCCTACACCAACAGATGATGCTCAAGTTAGAAGATTTGTTGCGTTGGCCGGGTATTACAGGCGGTTCGTACCTGAATTTGGGGCGAAGCTGTCTCCGCTGACGTGCTTGTTGCGCAAGACGAGCAAGTGGGAATGGGGAGCAGCACAGGAAGAGGCGTTCACGTGGGCGAAAGCCTGGTTGAGCACCAAGCCGGTATTAATTTACCCTGACTACAGTTTGCCCTTCAAACTGACGACAGACGCGTCAAAGGCAGGATTAGGAGCTGTACTATCGCAAGATCAAGGACGAGGTGACCAGCCGGTTGCCTACGCTTCTAAGGTTAATAGTCCAGCGGTGTCGAAGTACACCATCTCAGAATTGGAGTGCTTAGCAGTGGTGTGGGCCGTGAGGCATTTTCGGCCACATCTCTATGGTCGTAGGTTCACCATCGTCACGGATCACGTGGCGCTAAAATGGTTGATGACGACTAAAGAGCCAGCCGGACGGCTACACAGGTGGGCATTGACCCTTCAAGAGTATGATTTTGATATAATTTACCGGCAGGGCAAAGAGAACTGCGTCGCTGACGCACTATCGAGGGGGCCGGCAGGGCCTGTTGAAGTAATTGATGAGGTAGGACGAGAAGGCGGGCCAGAGGATGAGCCTGCCATACGACGGCCGCCCCAAGACGGTGAAGTGCAAAGTGGTGAGCCGGCGCAGCAGCCGGAAGGCTCTCAGTCGAGTAGCATGGTGGTGGAAAGGGCTCTGAGTAGTCAGGAGGGCTCGGGCGACGAGTCCGTGTGTGCGAATGCGGTGGCCGAGCTGGTCGCCGCTGAGGTGAAGTTGCTGGCTGACGCTCAGCAGGTCGTGAGGACAGGGAAGCAGGAACTAGCACAACTGGCCGTGCAGCGGCTACGAGAAGAGACTACAACTACTGAGCAGACACCGCCTGCCGACGCAGCTGCGGCAGCACGATGCCTGCAGTCGGGCGAGGTGGCAGATGCAGTGGCAGCCGACATCGATCGGGCAGCCGATGAAGTAGTACGCGCAGTTAGCGTGCAGCGAGTGGAAGCTGCCGAAATGGGGATCGTCCAATTTACGGACGACGATATCCGTCGCGAACAGCAGCAGTCTGTCATGGTAAGGGCTCTGAAGGAGCGGGGCTCTTACCAGGGCCAGCGAGTGTTTACAGATGAGGCGGGGTTGATTAATATCGAGACGGAAGAGGGCGAGGCACGGGTAGTTCTGCCCGCTGTCTACTGGGCGCTGGCCTTTAAAGAGGCCCACGACAGTATCTGGGCAGGACACCTGCGTGGACCTCAGACCTTTGAGCGAGTGCGGCAATTATACTGGTGGCCGAAGATGCGTGAGGCCGTGCAACACTGGGTTTCGGCGTGCCAAGATTGCGGGTCACGCAAGGCACGCCCGAAAGCAGTGGTGCCGCCCTTACGAAGCGTGCGAACTGGCGCGGTATGTGACCGCTGGGCTATTGATGTCGCTGGCCCATTGCCAGTGACCGCAAATGGTCACCGCTACGTAATTGCGGCGGTGGAGTATACTACGCGCTACGCTGTAGCGGCTGCAGTGCCTGAGCACACGGCGAAGTCGATTGCGAGATTTCTAATGGACAAAGTGGTGCTCGTGTACGGGCCTATGAGGGAGATAATGATGGACGGGGCCATGGAATTTAGCAGTAAGGCCACGGGAGAGTTGTTAGACCTGCTACAAGTGAAGCAGTCCACTCCCGTGCCTTACAGACCGAAGTTATTGGGCCTGGTGGAAAGATTTCATAGGACATGGAAAGATATTGTTAGTTTGTACGTGGATGAAAACCAGGATGACTGGGATGATTTCCTACCTTGTGCGCTCTACGCGCACAATTCCTCGAAGCACGCAACTCACGGGTACCAACCCAACGAGCTCATGATTGGGCGGAAGTTGAGGACTCCTGCAGAGCTGCTGCGGAGGAATCGACTGGCGCACCCGCACCGCACGCTAGACGCCTACCATGAGGTTCTACTTCGAGATTTGGAGACCGCGAATGATTTGGCGGCGCTCGCTTTGCAGAAGGAGCAAGCACGCCAAGCTATGTACTACAATCAGCGTAATGTGAGGAGTCGCAGTGACTACAGGGCAGGGCAGCTAGAGTGGATGTATCGACCGGCCAGAGGGCCGAAAATTACAAAGTTTGGCCACAAGTTGATAGGGCCTGGTCAAGTGATTGAGCAGGCCGGCTATGATAACTACCGTATCAAGATGCTCGAGTCTGGGCACGAGCTCGTGACGCATTGCTCATTCTTAGTGCCGTATTACTACCCTACCAATTTGCTGGAGCAAATGGCTAAAGATATAGCCATTGATTTACATGAAGAGGCTGTTGCCGCTGGAGATGCGGAAGCAGATCTCGAAGGAGAAGGAGGAGCAGGAATAGCCGACGAAGGTGAAGGTGCTGCTGGAGTGACCCCCACGAGTCGTGAGGCCACTTCAGAACGCAGCACCGACACCGCAGCCGAGACACCCAGAGACGAAGCAGCCCCACAGGGCACCGAACGTAGCTCCCCGATCAGCGGAGCAGCAGCCGACGACAACCCGCCGACACAGCAACCACCAAGTCACCTTGGTGATGCTGCCGAATCAGCCGAAGGCAGTTCTGGCCGAGGCGAAGCAGACGACGACCGAAGCAAGACGATCGCCGGCGTTGACGCTGACACCGACGGGCAGCAAGCAAGACAAGACGGCGCCAACAGCGCCGCAGCAAGCAGCGGGCGAAGCAGTGTCACCGACGCCGCTACTCGAAGCAGGAGCCGCGATCCAGACACCGGACCACGACAGCAGCGCCGACGCAAGCGCGCCCGAGCCGAGGGTGCCGAAGACACCGTTGCCAGCCGGACGCGTGCCCGAATCCGACGAACTCCATACCCAGGGCAGAGTGCTGCCGACGGGGACGGAACAAACAGCGTTCCCGGTCGAGCGTACGCGCCCGAGACCGCGCTTGTCGACGGCGTGCAGGAAGCGGCAGCGCCAGGAGAGCAGCGCAGCCGTAGTGCAGCGCGCAATGAAGACGAACGTGACCAAGCAACAAGACGAGAAGAAGAAGTTAGAACGGAACCAACCCACCATGCAGGCGAAGAGGAGGAACCCGTTGTCTACGTGTTCGCCGGGCGAGGACGTCGTGGCACTGACAGTGTCGTGTCCACTCGCCCGCGAATCCCCTTACTGCAGCCGAACGAAGCCGTTGTGGAGCGACGACAGCGACGCTACCGGACGAAGACCGGCCGATACGTACTGGAGTTCGAGGTGGAACGCGTGGGTCATCGACCTGACGAAGTAGGCAAGCTGTGGATCAATCAGCACGACTACGAGCAATTGTGGCGCGAGGGAAGGATGCGAAGTAGTGCTGATACTACCTCTGATAGCGAGGAGTCGAATGGCAGCGGACGAAGAAGTGCAGCAGACGAAATTGATGCTGTGGCTGCAGCACGACGCGATGCGGTCGCACCGCAGCCAGTCGTCGACGAAGTTCGCGCCGCGAGCAGTGAGTAGCGGCACGAATCGAGGACGATTCCGTGGCAGGGGAAGAGAGTAAGCAGAGGTGATTTGGATTGGCGCTCGCCAGGGTGAGTGGCGAGCAGACGGAGAGCAGAGGGCGGTGCAAGGAGGCGGCAGCGAGGACGGCGAGGACACTGCGAGAACGGCGGCGAGGACGAAGGCAGCGAGGACACTGCGAGAACGGCGGCGAGGAGGACCAAGGCGGCGGCGGGTGCTGACGGGTCATGGGTTCGAGTTGACCCGCCCGCACGACGAAGACCCAGCCGTAGAAGATCGCAAGGCAGCGAAAGGGCGCTGCAGGAGGGACGACCAAGACTGCCGGACGGCAGAAGGTCAAGGACGACGGAAGGGCGACGCCGGACGAGCAACGAGCGGCTCTGAGCGGCCGTGAAGAGTCGGCGGCGAACCCACCAAGTGCGGATGCATGTGTAGGGTAGGTCTCACTTTAAGATTGGACGTGCAGCGAGCAGCACGAACAAGACGCAGAGCAGTGGTATTGCTGCCAAAGCTAAATACAGACGCAGTTACTGGTAGTGCTAGTTCTAGTGTGGCCCCTCGAGTACCTGTTGAGACGGGTATCTGCAGCCCCGTGAGACCGCCGGTATTAGCAGCCCGTGACGCAGGAGGAGGGAAAGAGCAAGAGAGGGTAGTTTAGCCCCCGGTAGTTTAGCCCCCATCACCCTCCCATGGTGGAGACTCGAGTGGTATCGAGGGCCCGACCTCTTTTGTGCGGGCAAGGACAAGTCGGCTGCTAGTGACCGTGTGCATTGGTAGGCTAGACGAGTAGGAGGTGACTAGCGGCCGTAGCCACCAGACACCATCTTGCGGCCGAAGACAGGACTGGCGCAGCGCACAAGAGCGGAGGAACGAACACGACCGCTTACTGAAGCATGCGATAACAGTCGCAGTGTTTGTTCTGTGGGGGGCAATTGTTCTTCTCCTTCATCTTCTAGCGGCCCAACGTGCTGCGAACTACGAGGTGCTCGGCTGCCGGGCTATGACAAGACCCTGGTTTTCCAATGGCAAAGTGCCGTGCGCAAGTTTGGTTTACGATTGCCATGCTCAAAACACCACGACGCCCGATCATACGTCTTTCGACAAACTGGACCCCGTTGTTCTCGCCACACTCGGGATTGTACACTGCCCTGGACTCGAGATGCCTTCTAGTTTCCAACGTCTTGAGAGTTTGGTGGCACTTCATATATACAATTCAACCGTCGTGAACTGGGACGCCAAGAGTTCCATCTCCGCCACGGCTCATACGCGTTTACTAACGGTGGTTCTGGTGAGGTCGCAAATGACCGAAGTGCCTCAAGGTGTTTTGCAACCTTTGCCGGCGTCACTCATAGGCGTACAATTCTCACACACCAGCCTCAAGACTCTTCCCAATGATCTGTACCTGCGGTGGCATCCTCTAGCTGGGGTATCCTTCGACTACGGCGAGTTGACAGATATCCCAGTCTAAATGTTCCTGTTACCGGCGTACATGTACTCATTTGTGGGGAATCAGATTGAAACACTTCCGAGTCTGGCGATGCTGCCCGCTGGAGTGATCATACCAGAGTTGATATTAACCGCCAACCCTCTCAAACAACTACCAGCCGCACTGATGGAGCCAACCGCATTCATAATGTCGATGAATGTGCAGAACACGTCGCTCACCAACATGCCAGACTGGGTGAAGACCAGTACGAAAGTCGTCTGGGCCTACGGTACTCCTTTCTGTGCAGCACCAATGGCCGACCCGACACTTGCGGAGCGGGTTATGTGCTTCGAGCGTCCTGCAGAACAACAATTCACCTTTCCGATGTTCTTGTTTGACGCACTCTACCCATACGAGAAGTAACTTTCAGGCTCACAAGGAATTTATTGTTCCGTTACTTCTATGGCCCACATAATAGTCGACATGTCTGTTTTCCGACCATAAAGAAATGAAAAAATATACTTCGCAAGCAAATAATAGTGGTAGTCAATTGAGCAACAACAAGAAGAATTTGTATTTCCCAGCTCTTGAGCAAAATTTTCGCAAGCCGATTTTGGATGTCATTAGGGTTTTTTCGGAATGGCTTTAATTTTTGGGGATATTACACAATTGAGATACCACTGAAATCCCCAGTTAATTGTTTATGTGATGATGAGAGTACATGAAGTAGAGCGTTATAATACAGCCTGCCTGTGAGCAATGTGGTATTCGTCGACATTTTGAGTTTTTTTAAGAGCGATGTAGCAGCTCGTACTTAAGCGCGAGTTAGGGTTACATGACCTGAGTGCCTCGAGGCACATTGCATACCTCGAGTCACTTGTGCCCCTGCTACAGGCACTTTTGGCGATAAATGACGGGTAATTTACCCAAGTTGATTTCATAAATTTCAGCATTTGTAGAGATTTCGATGACTACGCAATTAATCCTTTTGGGACCCCCGTTAGCCTCCGGTAGTGTACCGGTATATCGGTACCAAACTGCCCACGCAATTAATCCTTTTGGGACCCTTAGCCACCGGTATCGCACCGGTATATCAGTTACGTCCCATGGAATTAATCCTTGTTGGGCTGGGCCATACATTGGAGAGCCCGGGACGGTTGTCACGGGGGAACCACAGTTCGTTAAGAAATAAAAAAAAATCTAAGCTAAGAAGTGGAGACGGAGTGAAGAATGAATACCCTGTAAATGAAATATCGGTTTTTATATCAATTGAAAGGGGTGCAATAATAAAATCAGGTGTAATAAGTATCGTGAGCGAATCTAATATCTAATTTCAAAATGGACTGCACAATTACTCGTCGCGCCCCCAATTTCAATACACTCGTGATCTCACATGCAACACACACACGACAAAGAGTCAAAGTCATTAGTAAATCTGCTCAATATTTAAATTAGTTTTATGTAGTTGGGGCTTTTTACGTGCCCAAACTTGAAATATGATACCGGCACTTCAACTTAGCCCAAAACAGCTGCAAAAATATTGCTTTGGACTCTCCTCACGAGCTCACAGGGCCAGCGTGCTGCTGACCAGCACAGCATGGCAATTCTACTCCGGAACGTCGAGAACGCTTCGGCTCGGTACAAACCTGAACGTCTGTCTGTGTTATCTACAGGTGCTTCGGCGTGTGCCCACGCCTTTAGCTCCTCGCTGGCCCCACGCTTTCCATACGCTTTGCCCGCAAAGCACTCAGGAGGTTCAGCACGTAAAGCTCGCACTCACCCTCCGCGGCGGCGGAGTCCGCCCGCTCTTCCAGCAAACTCTATTAGCACAGAACCGCACAGCGTGGTATCGCGCCGCTCAGCAGACCAGCGAACAAAGTTGATGGCCTCTAGGTATCAACTTTGTAAATATTATTTGCTGTAGCGACCGCAATGCTGCTGCTGGCGAAGAGTTAACACCACCCTTACTGCACACCGGGGCACCCAGCGAGTAGCGCTATCAAGTCATGGGACGTGATCAAACACCGCTGATACCCATCTCTCGCGATTCTGATTGTTCTGTCAGATTCGTGCACCGGAAGTTCATCAATGTATGTACCGCCGAAACCCCGAACTTCGTCCTCGAGGCCAACGTCCAGCATGGCAGCAAGCGGTTGGCGCAGGCAGGCACTTGGTCTGTGCTGCACATATTCTCGACTATTTTTTCTCGCCTGCACGAAATCAAAGCGAGTGGTCAGTTTAGGTTTGGACCAGATGCCTCCGAATATAGCATCACCAATACAATAGCTTTTGCCCCAAATAAATTAATTTTTATTATGTCATTATTTGTGTTTCGGATTGCGCGGGTAATTACCTTTATCGCATTATTTATTGTGATATCATGCCTTTCATAAATGCCATATTCGGAGCCTGCTGCATGTAGTCTTCCGCTACATGTAAAGTACTGCATGTAGACTTTACGCTTATGACCGAACAAACACTACTTGGCAAAGGTGTAATAAAATTTACTACAGTGATGGGCGTCTTGGAGAGCCACTTGATATCTAATCACCTGTAATCACACATGTTATTCTTTATTAATACATACAGGTTAATGTATGTTGATTGGCCTATCACAAAGCGAGCCCCGTCTAAAAGGATATGATCAGGTTGCTCTCCAAAACGCCTATTACTGTAAACCTTTGCCAGGTCAAGTCCAGAACAAAGTGGCATGAAGTAAGCGAAGTAACGCTTAAATTGTATCAAAGTGGCGTAAATTTACTAAGTTACACCTTTGCTAGGTCAAAGTGGCGTCTACATTTAATGTAAACCAAACAAGTCTACTTCAAAAGCAACTGCACAGCTTTTTTTTTAGCCATCTCTTCGCTGCTAAATCAATCTTACGCTGTCTCGCTACAGGAGCTAGGCAACGTTCAACGTTACCGCTTATCTCTTGAGGTGGCTCACGTACTTGAAAGTCAGGTAGATGGCAAGCTGCAGCTAGATGGCAAGCTGCAGCACCACCCAGATCACAATGAGGCCGGCCATGAAGTTGTACTTGCAGTTCAGCCGGAAGTCGTACGTATCTGCGATGTACTCGGCCACAGTCATGTCAGTCGTGACGCCGTTGACGGTCACAGCAATAACATCCTGGATCTCGCCGAACTGCATGCCAACCAGTGCCGCGAGCTAGTAGCTCGACGGCATCAGGTACGTCAACGACTTGTAGCCCGAGAATAGGTTGAACAGGCACGAGAGCGCACCCACAGCCACGTTCGTCACCTTCTCGTTCGGCATCAAGGCAGACATCCACTGGCCCACGTACGTAAACGCCGACGTGTACAGGTAGATGAAGAAGAAGAAGATGAAGTCACCGCCGTTGTCACTCCAGCCCACCAGCCAGTACTCGGTCACCATGAACAGGATGACCACCACGATCAGGTACGGGATCTCAGCAAAGAACAACGACAAACTGTGCGGCAGTGGGTCGTAGTAGTTTGGCATGCACTGGTCGGAAAAAATAATATGAAAACAATTATTATGGTATTGTTCCACAACAGTTATTTATTATTGGATGACATCGTATTTGTGACGTGGTCACGATTTGGGAGCTGGAACTCCCGCAAAAGCCAACGTGTACTTGTTGCTTAGATGCTTAGATGCTAAATGTAAAGTGAGCTATCCTAGCTAGTTCGCGGACGCTCTCGCCTGCTGTTGTGGCAGTCCAGGGAGAGTCGTCCGTGTAGGCAGATTATGCCATGAACCCAGAGTAGATTCCCGCTTTGCTCCGTTGTGATCGCTGCCGAGATCTGCTATAGTATGGTTGCTCAGCGAGCACACCACTAATATTGCTGCGGGTTGGATATGCTTGTTGCGGATGCGATGTGCATGCTCTGCATGCCATCATCACACTGCCCCCCAAAGCTTTCCAACTCTGCACTGGTCAGATCGCAGCAGTGGTCCGTCGCTCTAGTCGATATGTCTCGTCACATGTGGCCAGAGCCGGTGCGCCAACTTCAACGCGTTGAAGTGTTACAGGTACTTTTCTGGAAGATTTGCAACGATTCACCATCAGCCAATCACAGACCTGAAATCTGAATATTGACCAATCATCGATGTCCAAACATTTGGAGTCTGATTGCGTTGCCCAAACGATTCATCCGTGCGTCCAACTTCGTCTGACTGGTAAATCGTGATGCTTGAACGACGTCGTATTGTGGCGGTAGCCAGATCGATCTCCAGCAAGCTCTAGCTCAAATCCCTGTCATACCTGATCATCGGGTTTATCAGGATGCCTTCATAACTCAGCTTCTACGACGAGTTGAGCGTTGGGACTGCTTGGAATCGATTGCCGTGGTCACCGCACATCTGAATACATCATCACTTGTTGTCGTAGCGTACTGTAGCAGCAGTTGGGGTACATCTTCGCTCATTGTCTTTAGGGGCTCCCAGGAGTCCTCGACCGTCTCGAGACCTAGCCATTTCACCTTCACCTCGTACGCATGCATATCGGAGTTCATCCTATTCTCCACAATTGCCTCCACAGCTAATAGCGTCCCCTGCGAGGCGATATGGTCGATAAGCTCCTCGGTGACGTTGAGCGAGTCATCTGCGTACATTTTCAAGCGAGACGGGTGCACATCCATCGTTCTACCATTGATCAGGTGCTCCACCGTGAAGTAGTAGTCAGCGCTGCCAACCACACGGTACGGACCGACCCATATCACACGCAGCTTGTTGGCGTGCAACTTCTCGTCGACACGTGACCTCAGCACGTAGTCGCCGACCGAGAAGTTCACCCGTTGCTCGTAGTGTGGTCGCGCTCGGTACCTCTGGGCTTGGCGCTCGCGCTCGGCCTTGACAGATTTGTGCATGTTTCGTATGTCTGCTCGCAGTTTGTCCAGTTGTTGCTCCGTACTTGGACGCAGCTGGTCCAGCGTAGCCACTCGGCCTCGCCCCTTCTCCCCCGGAAAGAAAACGGTGTTCAATGCGCTCGGACACGGTAACCCAGTGAACAGCTCAATTGGAGCACGGTTGGCTAGTGATGGTACTGGCGAGTGGTTGACGCTTGACTGCACTAGAGGTAACAGGTAGGGCCAGTCATGTACACTCACTTTGAACTCTAAGGCCAATGCTTTCAGTACTTGCAAAATGTCTCGGTTCACACGCTCAACCGAGCCATTTTTCCAAGGCGAGTAGGCGAGTATAAATTCCTGGCGGCCTTTCAGCCGTCGACTCAGTTCGGCGATCACCTTGCTTTTGAAATGTGATCCCGTGTCACTCACCCATACGGTGGGTACGCCAAAGCGACTGTACCAGTCCAGAATTGCACTTGCTGCTACTTCCGAAGTAGGGCTGTCACAAGCCACAAGGTCGACAAAATGTGTTGCTTCGTCCTTTAGAACTAACGCGTAGCGAGATGTACCAAAAGATTCGCCGAGCGTCAGAAAATCCCAGTGCAAAGTCTCGTTGCGTTCAAAAGTGTGGTGTGTCTCGCTGAAAGGACGGGGTATCACCACGCCTCCTTTCACATGTAGGCAGAGCAGGCATTTCGCACAGAAATCCTTGACAATCCTGTCGAGACCACCAACGTAGAACAGCCGGCGAATGTGATTCTGCATCACATGCATACCGCGGTGTCCATTGCGACCACAGTGCGCGATAATGAGTAGTCTTTGAGTCAGGTCCGTAGCTTCACTAGGTATCCATATCACTCCATTCACTCTCCACAAGTCGCTATCATCAAGTGTCGCTCCCTTTGGAGGGGTGTGTAGAGCCTGCTCCCTGCCAATCTCCTCAATTGTAGGCCACACGAAGTCGTCTGCATCAAGTGGACGTAGCGGCGTCACTGCACTGACCGTTTTGTTGCTGCAACTTGCTCCACGAGACCTCGTAAAGCGCTTCACTGAGTGAAATCGTGCTGCAGGTAGTGTCCGGTCGCCCCACCTCGATATTAGATCCGCCCACACGTTGTGGACTCCTTTAATGTGTTCAATTGTGTAGCGGTACTCGAGAAGCTTCGTCGACCAGCGCGACAGTTTACCCCTTACATGCTTTTTGAGCTCATTGCCGGAGCAGAACAGGTAGATAATATTGCGGTGATCACAGTAGAGACGAAAGCCCTGTGGTCGCAGAAGCAGGTATTCCAGCTTCTCACACGCATGCACGATTGCACGATTGGGAAGGACTCCTTCTCGATTACACTCCAATTGAGCGCTGAACCCGTAAAGCTGCCCCCCATGCAAATGAAAAGTTCATGCTGCTGTTCGTGAATGGGTACACTGGGTTGCCATTGACCAACTTGCGTGACTACCAGTCCCCATCCAGAATCCGACGCGTCTGACAGCGCACACAACTGTTTGGCCGGATCAGGAAAGGCCAACATTGCTGAATTTCCGAGTAAGTCCTTCACTGAAGCGTAGGCTTCAAGCTCCTCCGTGTTGAGCTCCAAATGTATCCCGGCCGCAGCGCGTTTCGTCTTTTTAGTGCCGCTCAGAGCGCGATCTAGGCATTCCTGAAGTGGTCGAGCCACCCGAGAGTAGTCCACCAAAGTAGATATCATCCAATTGCTTGCACACAAAAACTGCTGTAATTCAGCAGCAGTCGATGGCGCGGGCATTTCGCGCAGTGCTTGAATGCGTTCTGGGTCGTGGCCGACTCCAGCCTTGCTGATGATGCGACCACACCAGCGCACTTCAGTTAGAAATAAGGCGCTTTTCTTGGGGTTGAGAATTAGGCCGTACTCGTCCAGCTTCGTCAATGTTGCTTAAATAGCTTCTAGTAGCTCTTCCGCAGTGTCCGCAAAAACGAGCAAATCGTCGATCCAAACGATGACTGACTTGTTTACCAAATCACCTAACACCATCTCAACAGTCGATTGAAAATGTAGCGCCGCATCCGTACTTCCTTGCGGTACAGGAGTCGGGGTGAAGATGCCCTTGTCCGTCATATAGGACATGCACTCTTGGCTGCTTTTGTCGAGAGGAAGCTGCCAAAAGCCTTTCAGAAAGTCGAAAAATGCGTAAAACATCTTGCCTTTGCAGTGCTCCAATGCCACTTCTAGACTTGGCATGACACCTGCAATTGGTTCAGTCACATTGTTCAGAGGCCTGTAGTCGTTGGTCTGACGGAATGAATCTGTTCCTGGTTTCCGTATGGGAAGTGCTGGACAGCACCAGCGACTTGCTCTGTTTTCGTACACCCAACCGAGAGATACCAACCCCTTGTTGAACGCTTCCAGAAACTCCGATTTCTCGGGACTGTATTGACGAACCTTGCACCTGTACGGAATTGCGTTCGGCTTCAGCCTGATCTTGAGTGGCGGCACCCTAGCAGGCGGGTCATCGCCCAGCTCAAGTCTCCAACCTCCGTACCGCTTGACAATCTCATATAGACGGTCGGAAATGTAGTCATCTATAACCCCGCGGTCAATCGCATCACGTACGAGGGCATTGACGACATTCACCACCACTTCCACTACACCCGGTTTCTCAACAGGTATCCCGTCTGGTTCGTCAAGAGAGTCATCTTCGTCAGCTCCACGAGATGCCAGATACTCTAACTGACGATCAATATCAATGCCCAGCTCAGACAGTAGTGGTTTGCCAACCAAAAATTCATCTTCATCGGTCTCGACAATTAAACATCGTTTCGTATCCTGGCACCTCACTGGGCCAGCTGCAGTGTTCAAGGTCAACCGGACATCAATGGCGTGCGTGGATGTGAGTATGGCACCCCCAACTGCTCTCGATGACACTGGTTCACTCAGTTTCACAGGCGTCACCGTCGCGTCGACCGCACACAGCTGTTCGACCTGGTAGCGCGAGATGATGTTCGTGTCGCTGCCGCTATCGGCACAATAGGGCAGCTGAAAGACACCGTTGATAATCACGGTCGGCCGCTCGTAATCATCCACCTTCGTAGTAGTCTCAACACGCTTAGCCCGAAAGCGTTTACCATTCCCATTGCTTGCTACACGCTTCTTCGTTCTCTCGGCTAGCAGCGCATCCTTTCCAGCCTCGTCCAGGTCTGGACATTGGCTGAGCCAGTGGTCCTTTCCACAGTGAAAACAGCCCGACCTGGGCTTGCTCTTCGGATTTGGTTCAGCAGCCTCACGTGGTGTGCCACCGCTGTTATTGCGGGCTTGCCCACCGCCATTGTTACCATTGTGGGCATCCTTACCCGAGCTGCCGCGCTTGCCGCCTTGGCGAAAACGATCGTCGTGTCCCCGCTTGGGCTAACCACCATCATGCGTCCTGCTCGGCGGTTGTTGCTTCTGCTTCGCTAGCAGCTGGAACACTTTCTCTTGCTCCAGAGCTTTCTCTTTCACGAGTAAGTAGAGTGCGTTCTCGTCCGATTTGCCGGAGGAGTCCACAATAAGGTGGTGCGCTTCAACTGCATCTCGGAGTGCTGTCGGTTCGAGGTGTTTTTTCAGCATCCTGCACTTCTCTTTCTTTCCAGTCGAAGTAGAGAAGGTACTCGCTAGTCCGTGCTGTAAGATGATCTCATCGCACTTCATAAAGTAGTTGATGACACGAGCCTTCACATCTCGTTCGCGAAGATCCATCTTCAACTCGGCGTCAAAAACAGCCTCAATGTCCACAATCGCATCATTCATCACGTTACCGATAATCGTGTTAAGTTCTGACACGATACGTTCCTCCGTCACCGCCTCAATAGTAGTTCCCCACTCGTACTTGCAGAGCGTCTTCGGAAGTTGGCGGTTGAACGAGTTTTTCACGCTCCTAAGAGCCTTCACCTTATCCTCACCAGTAGTGGCACACCGTGCTTCGATGGCGTCCTCGTACTCCTGCATCTCCCTTTTCCACTTGACCAACGCGTGGTGAGAGACGTCCGTCACGTACGGAGGCATGATCGAAGCTGAAGACACCGGAATAGCCGTTCCACTGGTAGTCGTCGCCGTAGTTCCTCCGGTAATACCGGCCATTGCAGCGGTTTGCTCGGTCGCCGAATCCTCTTGATTGACTTGGGTCGAGTTGCCGCTGCGGGTTCTCATCGCTTCTTGCACGATACTAAAGTTAACTTTGTGACGTGGTCACGATTTGGGAGCTGGAACTCCCGCAAAAGCCAACGTGTACTTGTTGCTTGTCTGCTTAGATGCTAAATGCAAAGTGAGCTATCCTAGCTAGTTCGCGGACGCTCTCGCCTGCCGTTGTGGCAGTCCAGGGAGAGTCGTCCGTGTAGGCAGATTATTCCATGAACCCAGAGTAGATTCCCGCTTTGCTCCGTTGTGATCGCTGCCGAGATCTGCTATAGTATGGTTGCTCAGCGAGCACACCACTAATATTGCTGCGGGTTGGATATGCTTGTTGCGGATGCGATGTGCATGCTCTGCATGCCATCATCACAGTATTGCAGTTATTATTATTGTGCTTTGCCAGCCCAAGTTATTGCGGATTTTTCGTGCTCATACAAATATCAAGTGAAACACGTTGACCAATACAATTATAATGGTATTGCTCCACTAAAATAATTGATTATTGGGGTCACTCATGGCAATCATTATTACGGCTGAGTGAAGTCTGCAATACAATAACATATTTTATTGTCCAACCCCTGACTCGCGGTAGAACACGGCGCGCTCAGCGCACGTCACCTCCAGCACCGTCATCAGGTTGATGACTCCGGTGAAGTCCATGCTGCTGTAGATCAAACCGATGTGCGGGTTGATCTTCTTCACGCTCGCCGCCGACAACAGGTAGAACGTCGTGCCGAAGATGATAGCATGCAAAGGGAACAGAAACATGCGCATGAAGTTATACTGGGGAGAGCCGAACGCGCGTCCAGGTCACTCGTGGGCTCATCTAGGAACATGATGCTCGGGTTCGTCACCACCTCCACACCGATCGTAACGCGCTTCCTCTGCTCCACCAAAAGACTGCCACCGTTCACAATGATGTCGCCCACGATGCGTCCGCCAGTCTTACGACCTGCGATCACGTCCATCAGCGTCGTTTACCAGCACCGGTGGCGCCGATGAGTGCCACTATGCGGCCCGACTCAAAGTGCGCCCGTGATGCCGCGCAGAAGCTGCTTCTCCTCGCCCGCCCGACGGCAGCGTGACAAAGTACTCCAGATCCTTGATGCACAAGTTCGATGGCGTGGACGGAAGTCCAGTACCGTTACCTGACTTCGCACCATCAGAAGCAGCACCGGGAGTGCTCACCTCCACGTTGACGTTGTTTTCGTCAGCAGCCGTGTCGGCTTGACGCTGACACTGATGTACTTCTCGTAACGGATAGACCAATCAAAGTGCGCTCATCTTAGTGACAGCTTATCAACAGCTCATGAGCAAGATTTCAAAATAGAAAAATCGAATATTGACCAATCAAAGTGCGCTCATCTTAGTGACAGCTTGTCAAAGTAGGAAGTGTGAGTTACATGTAAGAAAGCCGACAGTGGAAAATATAAACTAAACGTAGTGCATTGTTCGATTACTTGCTCCATATCTACCCTACACATCATCACGGACACGAACCTGCAGCCTCGGAGCCGCAGCTTGGCTCGGACACCGACGTCTACTTCACCACTGCTGTATTATACCCCACAAGCCATACATAAAGCACATAGGTTAGTAAGATCACCTTCATGTAGGCAATGCACGCCGTGCACGCGACGAACCTGCTCCTCAGCAGCGCCAGCTTCGATTCCTTGTCTTGGCCGCCGCCACCAACTTCACCACCGCTGTATTATACCACACAAGTCATACATAAAGCACATAGGTTAGTAAGATCACCTTCATGTAGGCAATGCACGCCGTGCACGCGACGAACCTGCTCCTCAGCAGCGCCAGCTTCGATTCCTTGTCTTGGCCGCCGCCACCAGCTTCACCACCGCTGTACCACACAAGTCATACATAAAGCACATAGGTTAGTAAGATCACCTTCATGTAGGCAATGCACGCCGTGCACGCGACGAACCTGCTCCTCAGCAGCGCCAGCTTCGATTCCTTGTCTTGGCCGCCGCCACCAGCTTCGCCGCCGCTGTATCATACAAACGCCACATACATAAGCCCCGTTACCACGAACACATCCATACACGCCACGCCTCGGCGAGCACGCACCTGCTGCCGGAGATCCGCTGCTTGGTATACGCGGCTTGAACGCCGCCATCTCGCCGCTGTGCCACACAAAGCCACATAAAACAGCTCGGTCAGTATGAACGCCTTCATGCACGCCAGACACTCCACGGCGAGCACGCACCTGCTGCCGGACAACCGCAGCTTGGCATCCGCGGTGCAGACGCCGCCATCAGCTTCGACCACACTGCCGGACACTGCCGCACCTTAACTAACCAATACAGAACGATACCATGCGCACCATCAGTAGGCAGCCCATTGCATGCAGCGCGTACGGCACGACTCACCCTGCGGCTGCTGCTGGTCACGTTGGGCTGGTACACGCAAAACAGCAGCATCAGTACGCAGCCAAACCGAGGCGACCGCAAAATGCGGCAGCAACGCACCTTGTCTCCGACGCGCCAAATCTGGGAGTGAGGCTGGTCGGCATCCGGGCGGCATGCATGCAGCGCGGGGGGATGGGGGCCGCACCCATTGAGGGTCCAAAATCTTTAGCGCAGACCTATCTCGAGTGCCACACACGAGGTGCGCATCCTCGTCAGCCGCATGCTGGTCTCCATCTTTTTACATGGACCCTCAATGGCTCCCTTCGCGACGGTTGACGACGGTTGGCGAGGGTCCGTGCGAGGGGGCGCAGCCGCTTCGTGGCGAACAAATGAGCCGAGCGGACCCTCAATGGGTGCGTTGGCGACGGTTGAGCGGTTAGGGCCCGTGGCTCTTGCGGCGGCCATACAGACCAATCCCTGTGTCTTTCCCTTTTCATTATTCCATGTATTTAAAGAGGCGGCGCACAGAAAGGGCAGCAATAGAGTCGGCTTCCGGTGCAACCCCGAATCGATTCGCCGGGTTTATGCGTTTCTGAAAGGGGAAAGTTTCTTTTTTTGCCTGTGGGTGATTCGGCCTTTTCCGTGTGGCGCACACGCTAAGCGCACTAAAAGTACGGACGAACACACGGCAGGTACAGACGGGTCCGTGGTTTGAAGAGCTGGCGCCACACAATCGTGTCTAGGGCCTGCAAAACGTCACCGGTACGTACCGGTGAAATGTAGCCATGTCGACATTTGCCCCAGAACACGAATACTATACACAGTTCTTAACGAACTGTGAACTGGAAGCCTGCCAAATATGGCTTAGTCAGGCGGCTTATCTGCAGCGATTAAGACCGACTTAAAAAAGATATATGTCGCTTTATCGCAAAACATCTCCACCACAAAGGTGTTAAAAGTGCTACCTGTGTCCGACGGGTATTGCCCTGAATCAGGCGGTGGCAACCGTGTTATTGGTACAGTTAGGTGTGTACCCGTCACTTTATCTCGGACACACCGAGCTCTGGATTGCTTCGAAATGTCCTCATTCTGACTTTTGCGCTCGTCGAGCGCAGCCCCCCCTGTTTAGATGGCCAGTGAAGACACGGACGTGCTGCTGGTGCTGGCAGACGCCTTCGTGAGGCAAGGCGAGGCGCTGCAGGAGGCTCGCCGTGAGGTCTTCCGCCTCCTCGTCGAGGAGGCATGGAAGGTGGCGATGCGCAGCCGCCATTACCTCACGGCTCAATGCTTGGACGTGCCCTGTGACTCCGCGTGGATGGTGCTGTACAGATACGGGTGTGACATCAACTTCTTAAACGCTACCAGCCTCACAAAGTACGTTGCACTGCTGCTGTGTTGCCGCAAGCACGTTTATTAACAGTATATTAATGCTGTAGATCTTCGTTTCGGCAGCTACTCCGCCGATTCGCTAGCTACTACTACATCCCCCGCGCTCGCTCAAGGGGCCGGCCGCTCAAGCTTCGATACCACCACCAGGTATTGGGGCTGGTCCTGTGTTTTTATGTAGGCTCGATGGAGTTGAGCAGCTTGAGAATGCTGTTCGCCGTTCCTCCGAGCACGTTGGCGCGGGCCCTGCGGCGGGCGGAGGAAGCGCTGTCCAAGACGCTCGAGAAGTACTCCCCCGCGCGCATTTCGTGGCCGTCGCCGAGCCACCAGGTGGAGCTGGCGAAGCTCGTCGAAGCTCGAGAGCCTCTGCTCAAGCACACATTTGGGTTCATCGATGGAAAAAACTTTAAGGTAAACACAACGCTCATTTTGAATGTGAATTGTATTGCAAGAAGGTTAATCTAAAACTTGTCGCTACGTAGGTCCAGCAGCCCTCGAACGCCGATCTTCAGAACGCCATGTATAATGGCTGGTTGCACTCGGTGTTTGTCACCGGGACGATCTGCTTCGCCGTAGACGGATGTATTGTGTGGTGTAAGCACAACTGTCCGGGGTCGTGGAACGACTCGGACACGTCGCGGGGCTTCAGGAACAAGTTGCTGGGCCCCGTGTACTGCCCCGACTCGCGCAAGAACGTCGTCTCCGACTCCGCGTTCCCCTGCTCCACCACCGATCAGCCGCATCCTAACGCCGCTCAAGGACGGCGACATCGAGCGCCTTCCCCCGTCGCTGCGGAGCTCGGCGAGGACCCTCCACAACGCCATCACCTCTGTGATGCAGGCGGCGGAGTGGGGCATGGAAAGTGTTCAAAAAGTATATATCCGGCTGAACCTCCCGCTCCCGTACGACCCGGTGCTTCGGGGGCTTCGCCAGAACGACATGTTTCGCTTAGCTAACTACCGTGTACGCACGGTAGGCATCTCTCAAATCCGCACAACCTTCGCAGGCGAGATGGAGCTGCCAGAGCACCTAGTATGTGCCTCGTAATGAATTTCAATACATGTAGTTGAGTTGTTTGATCAAAGCACTTTGCTAGTTAAGACTACAACATGGCGTCTACCATGAGCAAGAATCGGAGCATGAGTAGTTGATTTGTGAGACTTTAGAGCTACGTACAACACTAACACAATGCAAATGAAAGCGCCTCACTACTTGGTACACGCTCGCCGTCGCCCCTGCATTAGTCCTTCTTCGTCAAGGCGCCGATCAGGAGCAGCAACTCCTGGGTGCGCGCACGCGCCTCCTCGCGATCGCGCCGAGCGCGCTCTTCCATCTCCATTTTGTCTCGGTGACGACGCTCCTCTGCTTCAGCCTTGGCTTCCGCCCTTTCCTCACTACGACGCTTCTCCTCATCAGCACGCCGTGCCTCCGCCTTCCTCTCATTCTCCTCACGTAGTAGCAAGATAGTCTCCATGATGCTGCCGCCCATGGTGTTGGCGGTGCTTTCGAGGCCGTTCAACTTGTTCTTCAGTGAGGTGGTGGCCTTCATGGCCCTGATTCGTTTGGCCTTCGCGAAGCTGGCCTCCAGCGTCTCCTTGTCCTCCTCGAAGGCGCACTTGGGGCCAACCGCATCACGGAAGCTGGTCAAATCGGTGCCTCCAAGGCGGTTCGAGGAGGTCTTGTACTTCGAGTCCTTCTTCGGGTTCGCCGGTGAACGGCCTTGGTCGACAGGTGCCCCTGTCGGGAGATTGCCGTCGCTCGCAGCGACATTGGTAGAGCTCTTGCGTGGCTTGGGTGGTCCCCCCCCAGAGCCAGGTTTCCGCGCGTTCTGAGGTGCTCGAATCGGCGCTGGACGCGGCGTCTGATCACGGCTTCCGAGCTCATCGACGGCAAAAGGCGCCGCCAGCAACTCCTGGAACTCGCCTCGACTGGGTGGGGCGCTTGAGCCCGTGGACTCGCCCGCGACGGACTCATCCGTGTCGGCAGGCTCGTCGTGTCCGGCGCCACCCTGGGCACCATGCTGCCCGTTGCTGCCTTCGCCGCCCTCGAAGTAGTCGTCGTCGGGGTCGGCCTCGAACGAGAAGTCGGGTTCCATGAAACCCTGGTCGCGGTCGGCCTCGTCGTCGATCTCGATGACGTTGGCCTTCTCGTCGATGGCCTATTTGGCCTCCTTGGCGCTCTTGATGTGTGGCGGCATCTCCGGCATGCCCGTCGGCTTGCGGGCACTATACAGCATCTTAAATTTTCGGCGTAGGCTCTTAAAGGCACGCTCCGGAGCTCCACGGGCGCGGCCAGCGTTGTACGTCACGGAAAGGCGCTCCGACTCGTCTCGACCCAGCGGCAGAGCTTGCTCGACGAGGTGAAACAGGCGGTCAATGTCAAACATCGTATAGTTCGTGCTGCCGGAGTTCTTGCCCATCTATACACACACAAAGCACCAAGTAAGTAGCTAGCTAGCGAGTGAAGAAAGCTTGAGCAAGGGTGACGCACGGGGTATGGTGCTTGGAAAGGAGGCAGGGGGGGTGCGCTTGGACAGGAGATGGCAAGTAGCAAAGTGAGAGAAGCCGACAACGATGGCATGCAAGCTACAAGCAATACCCACCGGCCGCGCGCCTTGAAAGGATGCTGCCCTTTAACCTTCAACGCGGGAAATCTGCGCGCGCGAATTGCCGCCAACGCAGTTCAAAATATCGAAGGAGCTCAGAGGATGCGCCTTGGCGCCAAACCGCACGCCCTTCACGTCGAAATTTAGCTAAAGCAACAACGAACCCACATCTTACAGACAAATTGAATTCATTCATAGCATCATGCATGTTACCTACATCGTGACTGACTTACACGTAGCGCCCTTGGTCTTCATGGATCTTCCTCGTCCTGGATGTTGCTGTGGCGGCATTCAGGCACCTCGCAACGGCATACAAACCAGAGGTCGTCACCGTAGTCAACGGTCACCTCTTCGCCGCGGTAAATGCTTCTCGTAGTCACCACCACCACGGTCGTACGACGGCCGTTGGACAGTTCGACGAACGCCGCCGCCGGGCGGCATGAATGGTTCACGAACGGCATGAGGCTCCCCATGCGCTCTGCATTGATCGCAGCGCAGACTCCAGTCGCCGGCTTCTCCGGCCGCTGCTTCAAAACGAGGCGGTAGCCTTTGTTGCGCGGTCGGGTGGCTCGGGATGAGCTCACGTGCTCGATCTCCCCGATGTACTGGCCGAGCACTTCGCCAGCGTCGATGAACTCGCCCGTGCGCTGGTTGCGGCCGAGGAAAACCTTGGTCGAGTCTTCAAGGCCGTTGCCACACTTCCCCGAGTATGGACAGCAGTTCGGACTGCAGAAGATGTGCATCAGTGCGTTGCGGCAGGAGCCGGCGCGGCACGGGTTCCAGCAGTTGCAGGACCCGAAGTGGCGCACCACGGGGAAGATCATGGCCAATGGATTGAAGTTGTCGCGCAAGTGCGCAATGCTGTACTGCCGGCGCGCTGGCGCGAAGATGTCGTCCGGTCGTGACGCATGCCGCCGAGCCAGCGGCGCCAAATCCACCGTGGACGAAGCCGTCGCTACCGCTGCAGTGGCCACTGCAGCGGTAGCACGGATAACACGCTGGGGCGCGGAGCGAGGGCGCTCGTACGGGGCTGCGGCTTCACGGCGTGCTTGGCGGCCTTGGCGTCGTGGATGATTCGTCTTGGTCGTCTTCGGGGGTGACGGGGGCCTTGGTGGCGTCTCCAGCAACACTGGAGATGAGGTCGTCGGGCTGGCGCACGCACGCGCCGTCGGAGGAGGCGGCGTCTCCGGTGGTGGTGGTGTCTCCGGCGGCGGCGGGTTCGTAGCGCTCTTCGACCGACGCTTGGTCCGCTCCGGAGACAGCCACGGAGGCGGCGCCGCCCCCGTCGCGCTGGAGTCGCCGTCTTCACCACTGGCTCGGCGGCTGCGGTCGATGTGTGACGCCGCAGCGACGTTCGGCGGCGTGTTCTCGTCGCTGGACGAGTCCTCAATGCAGCGAAGCTGCCAGTAGACTGCAGAGTGCGCGAGGCGCACCATGTCACTGCATGGCACGAGCACGGGTCAGCTACATCAAGTACGAGATCATCAATAGCAACTACGCATACCTTGAGTGAGTTGTCGGTGGAGGTCGGCTTCGCGCCTTCGCCGCCCGATTCAAAAGTGAGCGCAACTTAAAGTTGGCGGCAGGAAGATATAATCAAGGCGATAAGTCACCAGAGTGAAGGGAACACCTTCGAGAATGATGGTATGAATAAACTATACAAATAGCAAGATAATTTTTTATTATGGCTACACGACATAAATGTAGGGGTAGGGTCACTGGACGCCTTCCAAAAACACCGCA
This sequence comes from Phytophthora fragariae, assembly GCA_009729435.1. NCBI lineage: Eukaryota > Oomycota > Peronosporomycetes > Peronosporales > Peronosporaceae > Phytophthora > Phytophthora fragariae. The sequence goes on along the minus strand of QQOI01000005.1, from coordinate 2,541,421 downwards.
TAAATATATTTAAGACAACTTATATTTACTCAGACGGCAAACTCGTCTGAGTAAACGAGGGGTCGCTTCACCCTGTCATTGTGCAACTGCATACATTTTGACTTGATTTCAGTATCAACAACCCTAATGTAGCAACTGGATCGCATATCAGGTCGACCTTTCACATATATCGACCTCTACACAATTTATATTTAGAGACGAATTTAGAGAAACACTTTAAGCCGGTCTTATGCTATTTTTGGCAGGCGTCCACTTATCGAGACCGATTTCGCGTCTCCGCGGATTTACGTCGGGCTTATGACCCCGACATATCACTGCAGATAAGCCGCCCGAGTAAACCATATTTGGCTGGCGTCCACTTCGCTCCTATCCCAGTATAATGCTCGTGTACTGCTTCTTTTTTGCTATTGCGCATCTCCTGCGCCTGCTTCGACCAGCGCTACCAGCCCAACCCTCTTGTTTCAAGTAACTAGTAACGGAACAGTGGTTTCCGACAAATTGCTAGTGATCCCTGCTTCCAGATGCAAGCATTCAGCTACTGAAGTACTATGTAGTATGAGTACTAAATAAAATTATACTCTGATGAAAGCTACTTCTCGTACGGGTAGAGTGCGTCAAACAAGAAGATCGGAAAGGAGAATTCTTGATCTGCAGGCCGCTCGAAGCACATAACCCGGCTCGCAAGTGTCGGATCGGTCATCGGTGTCGCACAGAAAGGAGTACCGTAGGCCCAGACGACTTTCGTATTGGTCTTTACCCATTCTGGCATGTTCGTGAGCGACGTGTTCTGCACATTCATCGACATTATGAATGCGGTTGGCTCCATCAGTGCGGCTGGTAGTTGTTTGAGAGGGTTGGCGGTTAATATCAACTCTGGTACGATCACTCCGGCGGGCAGCATCGCCAGAGTTGGGAGTGTTTCAATCTGATTTCCCTCAAATGAGTACATGTACGCCGGCAACAAGAACGTTTGTACTGGGATATCTGTCAACTCGCCGTAGTCGAAGGATATCCCAGCAAAAGGATGCCACCGCAGGTACAGATCGTTGGGAAGAGTCTTGAGGCTGCTGTGTGAGAATTGTATACCTATGAGTGACGCCGGCAAAGGTTGCAAAATGCCTTGAGGCACTTCGGCCACTTGCGACCTCGCCAGAACCACCGATAGTAAACGCGTATGAGCCGTGGCGGAGATGGAACTCTTGGCGTCCCAGTTCACGACGGTTGAATTGTATATATGAAGTGCCACCAAACTCTCAAGACGTTGGAAACTAGAAGGCATCTCGAGTCCAGGGCAGTGTACAATCCCGAGTGTGGCGAGAACAACGGGGTCCAGTTTGTCGAAAGACGTATGATCAGGCGACATGGTGTTTTCAGCATGACAATCGTAAACCAAACTTGCGCACGGCACTTTGCCATTGGAAAACCAAGGTCTTGTCATGGCCCGGCAGCCGAGCACCTCGTAGTTCGCAGCACGTTGGGCCGCTAGAAGATGAAGGAGAAGAACAATTACCCCCCACAGAACAAACACTGCGACTGTTATCGCATGTTTCCACTTCAGGAGGACGTGTAAGCTCTTCCATTGATCCGGGATCTGAGAGTTCGCGGTGAACACCTGCGTGTCAGTACCGGTTGGTTTGCCAATGGTTGAGCTCCTCGCTTTGGGCTTCACAGTCAATGTCTGCATGCTCGGCCCTCCAGCGCCAGGGATCACCTTGACGTCGCCAAGCCCCAGCAACTCGCTTACAGTGGTCAACGACAGCATGATACTGAGGTGCGGGATAAGCTTCGTAGTCAAGTCGAGCAGGCTTGCGGCAAACATTAATCGATTCTCCAGAACCATGGTCACGAATGGAACGGGATCGAACATGAAGTTGGGGTTCTTGAAGGTTTTGTACTGGAGGTTGAATTCTTCAGCGTACGGGATGACGATAAGCAGCGGCACGATAGTCACCATACCGATACCGACCATTGCATTATACGTAAAGGTAAATACTCGCCCGAGTTGTGGTGACTTTCGGAGGAAAATCTGGATGCCTGCAGTCGTCCAGCAGTTTGTAACCAGCAGCGCAACCATGATGACGTTGAGCTCAGCTCGGGGTAGCAAGTTGCTAGCTCGGTAGGACTGGTAAGTCTGCGAGCTTGTTACAAGGATCGCTTGGAGTGCATACACAGTCGAGAAGTGCTCACTCTCGACGCCGAAAAAACCCTGACGAGAGAAAACTTTGTTCCACATTTGAGCGAGTGAACGCCCTACTCGTGACGCTAGCCGTAGCTTCGGTTGACTAGCCGACTGTGAGTATTTTGCTTCGTTCTTGTCCGACAGGCTCAATCGTTTCGATATCATCGGGTTCGACATCAGAGTCCGTATCACGCTCGTCTCGGACCGTAGTTTAAGTTGTCGGCCTCGGATCGACATCACGATGAGGTCGAGCACTCGAACGCCGTGCATCGCCCCGACGATTCCGAACATGACGCCGTAGAATCGGTAGTTCTCGGTTCCCTTGAGCGACCACATCGAGACGAAGAACGGCATGGAGTCCATGGTGAGGTACCGGTACGCCATGGCCACACAGATGAGGAAGCTGCCGCAAGCAGCGTGTAAGAGTACGATGAAGAACCATGCCGTGTTGTACAGTGCAGGTGAAAGCTCCAGGGTAAGGATTGGTTCACGTTGACGAGTATTTGCGCTCTTCTGCTGAAGAACTGCCGTGGAGCTCATCTATACGTCGCGAAAATAGTCTTACTTGCAGTACTTGGGAATGATGCCGGTGATGTTGGAGGTTGACGGAAGATTCCCAATTGGACAAGCGTTGTAAGGAAAAGAAGATCACATGTCACGTTCTGAGCTCCTTTTAGATTGCTGGGCAAGCTCAAATTCTAATCGCAGAGAGCAATCGGCTCATCCAACACCTCGCGTCTGGGCTGCGCCACCTGGGACTGTTTTGATTTTTTTTTCCCTTAAAATAATCTATACTACTCTGAGGCTCTATGGATTTGTTTGTGTGGAGTGTCGTGGCCGACTCTGTCTTTCTTTTTTGGGATGAGCATCGCGTTGGGGTGAGTTATGTCGGTGAAACTGCCCTAAAACTATTATCAGAACTTGGGCTAACAGCACAGCATGTTCTCCTCCACAGCGTGTTTGGTCTCAGGCGCTTGATCGATAACTCCAATGAAGCGATCAGAGTTCTTGTTCTCAGGCTTTTATCCAAGTCCAACTGGAGATTGCAATGATACGTGAGTAGGCTGGAGTGGCGGAAATGACTTGATCGAAGCGAAATAGTTGCCGATGTGCCGCAAAACAAACCCGCCCACTGTTCCACGACCAAAGGCGAATGAATGAGATAGGCGCCAATTCATTTGCACCCCAGACAACTAAAAAATGTTTATCGTTTTCTATTTCTCCGATTGTGCACTCTCCCGGAGCAGCACTGTGTCGCCTATAATGTACTAGTTTTTCCGTGCTATGTTTTGACAAAAGGTTAAAAGTTAAAGTTTTAAATAGTTCAAGCCAAGACGCGGTGTAGATCGTTCTTTGCGATTGAATTTTAAGCTCGTCCAGCAATGCTCGGACACAATATGATCATCTTATCCTTGCACCGGGTTCAATTGGGAATCTGCCGCCAAGCTCCAACACCAACGGCGGCAATACAAGGACTGCGGGCATTGAAATGATACCTTGAGCCTCAACATGATGGCTATGCCTGATACGGATAGAGTGCGTCAATCAAGGAAATCGGAAAGGCTAAATCTTATCCTGCAGGGCGCTCGAAGCACATAACCCGGCTCGCAAGTGTCGGATCGGCCATCGGCGTAGCACAGAAAGGAGTACCGTAGGCCCAGACGACTTGCGTATTGGTCTTCACCCACTCTGGCATGTTCGTGATCGACGTGTGCTGCACATTCATCGAAATGATGAACGCAGTTGGCTCCATGAGTGTTGCTGGCAACTCTTTGAGGGGGTTGGCCGTCAGTTCCAGCTCTGGTATGACCGCTCCCGCTGGTAGCATGGCCAGAGTCGGAATTGTTTCGATCTGATTCCCCACGAATGACAGCACGTGCGCCGGCGACAAGAACATTTGGAACGGAATATCTGCCAGCTCGCCGTAGTCGAAAAATATCCCAACTAGAGGGTGCCACCGCAGGTACAGATCATTGGGAAGAGTCTTGATATTGGTGTGTGAGAATTGTACACCCAGGACTGTCGCGGGCAAAGGTTGCAAAACACCTTGAGGCACTTTGACCATTTGCAATCTCACCAGAACCACCGACAGTAAACGCGGATGAGCAGTGGCAGAGATGGAACTCTCGACATCCCAGCTCACAATGGTCGAGTTGTAAACATGAATTGCCACCAAGCTCCCAAGGCTTTGAAAACTAGGAGGCATCTCGAGTCCAGGGCAATGAGCAATCGAGAACGTGGCGAGTATATCGAGATCCAGGTTGTCGAAAGATGACTGATCTGGCGTCGTGGTGTTTTGAGCATGACAATCGTGAACCAAACTTGCGCACGGCACTTTGCCATTGGAAAACCAGGGTCTTGTCATGGCCCGGCAGCCGAGCACCTCGTAGCTCGCAGCACGTTGGACCGCTAGAAGATGAAGGAGAAGAACAATTGCCCCCCACAGAGAAAACACTGCGACTGTTATCGCATGTTTCCACCTCAGGAGAGCGTGTAAGCTCTTCCATTGATCCGGGCTCTGGGGGTTCGCGGTGAACACCTGCGTGTCAGTGCTGGTAGGATTGCCCATGGTTGAGCTCCTCGCTTTGGGCTTCACAGCCATTGAGTGAATGCTTGGTCCTCCAGCGCCTGGTATCACTTTGACGTCACCACGTCCCAGCAACTCGCTTACAGTGACCAGCGATAGCATTATACTGAGGTGCGGGATGAGTTTCGTAGTGAAGTCGAGCAGACCCGCGGCAAAGATTAATCGATTTTCGAGAACAAGGGTGACCAGTGTCAAGGGGTCGTAGATGAAGTTTTGGTTCTTGAAGTATTTGTACTGGAGGTCGAACCCTTGAATGCACGGGAGAAGATGAGCAGCGGCACAATAGTCACCATGTCGATACCGATCATTGCATCGTACGTAAAGGTAAATACTCGCCCAAGTTCTGGTGACTTTCGGAGGGAAATCTGGATGATTGCTGTCGTCCAGCAGTTTGTAACTAGCAGCGCAACCATGATGACGTTGAGCTCCGATCGGGGCAGTAAGTTGCTAGCTCGGTACGACTGGTAAGTCTGTGAGCTTGTTACAAGGATTCCTTGGAGCGTAGACACAGTCGAGAAGTGCTCACTCTCGACGCCGAAAAAACCCTGACGAGAGAAAACTCTCTTTCACATTTGAGCCATTGACCGCGCTAATAGCGACGCAAGTCTTTGGTTCGGTTGAAGAGCCGACAGTGAGGCTTTTGCTTCGTTCTTGGTCGACAGGCTCCAGCGTTTTGATATCATCGAGTTCGACATCAGAGTCCGTATCACGCTCGTCTCGGACCGTAGTTTAAGTTGTCGGCCTCGGATCGACATTACGATGAGGTCGAGCACTCGAACGCTGTGCATCGCCCCGACGATTCCGAACATGACACCGTAGAATCGGTAGTACTCGGTTCCCTTGAGCGACCAGATCGCGACGTAGAACGGCACGGTATCCGTGATGAGGTACCAGTACGTCATGGCCACGCAGATGAGGAAGGTGCCGCAAGCAGCGTGTAAAAGCACGATGAAGACCCATGCCACGGCGTACAATACAGGTGAAAGCTCCAGGGTAAGACTTGGTTCACTTTGACGAGTACTTGCGCTCAGGGATTGAAAGTAGTTTATTTTGGATTACTATCCATTAATAGCGCTATTAAAATGATGCCGCAAACTACTATAGTAAACATTTGTTTGGGACGGAACAAAACTACTACTACTATAGTAACTAGTAGATCGGATCGAGGCCACATATTAATAGTGACTACTAGTGCGTGCCTGAAGAAATCCACAATCTACAAGGGAGGGGCATTCTGGTTCTAGCTTACTTCGACGCGTTTGAGGCATTTCCTGGTTTGATAGAATGGCAGGGCGTGCGTCTTGACAACGTTCGCAAGAGCGAAATCGTCGTACGAGCAAGAAGCTCGCCTCAGAGGACTGTTTCGCAGGTCAGCCCCCAAACATCATGCATTTAGCTTTCATTCTTCAAGTTTCCAGCCAGCCCAGAAGCCCCCACAACATCCGCACTAGCCAAGAACTCTCACTTCTTCGACGTCCTCATGAAGTGCGCAAACTCCGACTCCTACTACGCCGAGCTAACGACGATCAGGGAAGGGTGGGATGACCAAGGGTGACTTAACTCGGTTTCTACTGGTTCGCCGGGATGTAGTTGTTTTGTGGCGCATGGAAGCTGAGAGCAAGTGGACATCCTCTATTGGTTTCGCGATGTTGGCCGAGTACGCTTTCCGTCTATCGCGGCTTTGGCACGCGTTTGGTTGGGGCGGAGTCCGTCCAATGCGTTCCAAGAGCGTGTCTTCTCTACTGGAGGATTCGTGATGAGTAACCTTCGGACAAGAACGGGCAACCAGCGCGCAGAAATGCAGGTGCTTCTCAAGCATACCCGAGCGGATATCCGTCGTATGGAGCGCGAAAGGGCTGGGGTCATAGATCAGGAAGTCGACCACCGAAACTACATACTAGGATATGGGTCAGGAAGTCGACCACCGAAACTACTAGGAAATACTATCTTCTACTATATTAATATTACTATAGTAGCGGAGATCTCTGAAGTAATACTAATATTACTGTAGTAGTTTACTCGCCGCTGCTCGGGTATTAATATAGTAGTTCAGACGAAAATCAAACTACTGTCAATCCCTGCTTGCGCTCTTCTGCTGGAGAACTGCCGTGGTGCTCATCTATACTTCACGAAAATAGTCTTACTTGCAGTACTTGGTAATGATGCCACTGGCGTTGAAGCTTGACGGTAGGTTCCCAATTGGACAACCGGTGTGAGGAAAAGAAGATCACGACGTGTTCTGAGCTCCTTTTAGATTGCTGGATGAGCTGAACATTGCATTGACCTCGCGTCTGGGCTGCGCCACCTAGTAAAGGTCAACTTACCGCATTATTGATGAGATTCAATTCAGGTACACTTACCTCCGACCATGTGCCTGCTTTAGTCGAGGGTAAAAACAAAACGTAGCTGGTAGAATTAAAAGTCTACAGTGGGTACCGCATTTAGTATCACTCATACTAATTTGTGTGAGCTATTTTAACTTCTGTTCACATCAATTGGTCTGAGTGTTGCTAATAAAGAAGTCAGAGTAAATTAGGTGTGGGAAAATTAGACACACTGCAGCTAATTAAGTCCTCACCGCAATTAGCTGCATCACACAACTGCTTCGGTGATAGAAGAAGAAGTGGAGGGAGGCCGTGTCGACGCGTCGCCTTCGCCGCTTAGAGATGCTGAGCCGACATGTTTTCCAGTAAATTCGTCCGGGTACTTCCTGATAATCTCTTGGAGATGAGAGAATAGCTGCTCCACTCGCCATTTACCGTCGACGTCAAGTGAGAGACCACAACGGATCATGGCTTTCCTAGCGTAGTTCAGTCCATTCTTGTCCCTCTGTGCATTTACCCGGCGGACGGCCTTGGCAGCAAGAGTGAGGAAATATCGCTTGCCGGGGTTCTTCATCTTGCCGGACCAGACACCATCAGACCGAACCTTGTTCTGCCAAGCATTGCCTTCAATTAGTTCAATCTTCTTTTCGTTCCACAAACGACGCCACTCATCGTTCGGCCGGCTGACACAGATCCGTGGCATTCGGTGGAAAAAATTCAGCGAAGCATTCAGCTTCTCCAACTCCTCGGTGCACTCATCTTCGTCAAGATGACCGGAACAGTTGTCCAAAACGATGTGCTTTTTGCGGCCCAGGCGGTCTGGCCTCTGTGCTCGTGGCTCGCGCAAATATTCACGAAATAGACGTTTGTCCATCCATCCTTCGGTCCTGTGCGATAACACACACCGTCCACATCATCACTAACCCCTCGAATAGGATAGCTCCGAGCATCGTTTGAAAAGATCATCACGGGTGGTAGGAGGTGCGCACTGGGGCCTCCACTGATCCGCACAACCATCGTCATCCCGTCTCCCCCTGAAACAACGTCGGTGTACTTCACTTTATTCTCCCCACCAAAGCCCAATGTCTTGCCGTTATCGAAATCGACAACAAATGGGTCTCATCAATATTTTCCATTGTGTTCTCGTCGTAGATACCGCTCTCAAAACCACGCTGCAGCTCACCCAAGTGCGATGCAACTTGCTTCTCGATATCTGCAATCCTCTCAGCACTCAGCTGCCGCTTTCCGCTCTGAACGCGTAAGACGATGTTGTGATTCTCCATAAAGGTTTGGACCCATCTCGCACTTATTTTTTGCAACAGCTCAGCTCCTCGTTCATCCACCTTTGGTGCGTCAGGCTCGTTCAGAAGTCTTAGAGCAACCTGGCGAAGCAGCGACGAATCAAACTTCAATCCCAGTTTCCTCAAACGGTCAAATTCACTGAGCAGCTTTGGGTATATCCAATTCACCCAGGGACTACGCCGGCGACCACGTCCTGTCAGCGCTTTCCTGTTGACGCGTTTTCTTCCAGTATCTCTTAAGCCTGATAGACCCACAGATCCTCGCGATGGCTGAGCAAGCTGGTCACGCTTTTTCCACCACGCTATGGCTTTGTTGAGATTGGCATTTCGTGTAGCTGAGTTGAACACGTCAGGAAACTCGTCGACTGCTCGTGCGAACATGTTCTTGTTGCAATCTCTCTTCTCAAATTGTAGCATCCACAAAACGACACGTCGTCGCTGTTGAATCGTGCTAACATGCTGAGCCGAACGTGATGACGAACGAGATGGACGCTGAATTACATCGACAGCATTTGTAGATGAACTGGTCGTGACGTCGTCTCGATCCTGGTCCTCTTCAAGGTCTGCGTCGTCGCTGCTGATAATGGACTCGTTCCTGCTGCCCTGTCGAGCCATAGCCTCCACAATTGGAGGAGCTGCAACTCGAGGCTCCTTACCAGTGTCACAGTCTGGGCAAAGAATATGCTGCCCATATCCTTCCTGACCGACTGGCTTGCCGCAAAAATGATGCATATGGGCAAAGCATGACGGGCATACATGAACTGGGCCAACTTCACCACCGCAACCCCCACAAGGAGCAAGAAGCTTGGATGTAGAGCTCATTGACTGCGACAGGGAGCGAAGGAGTTTTGCTGAGGGGTTTCTGAAATGAGCTGAGAGCAGGAGTTGAAGGGGTGCTGTTTGTGGCTAGATTTGTAATTTAGTTATTCTTAATGTGGCTAAAAATATAACCCGTTGCTTCCTAGTGTGCCGCGTTGAGGGTAAGTGGATAATCCACTTTTTCTGCTGACCTGTCCTTGCATCACCGGCGTAAAACGCGAGCACCATCGGTTGCTACGGGGGGACTCGAACCCACGCAGAGAGAGCAGACCGGGCCAGCCTAATCCACTGTGCTAGTTGAGTGCCCGCTAAAAAAAGATCAACACATACTAATTATGAATAGGCTGAGATCTTGCTCACCATAATTAGTCTCACGATATTATGGTGAGACTAATAACGAACTCATACTATTTAATCGCACAGACTAAATACGGTAACCACTGTACCTTTTTTACGTTAGCTGCAGTCAACGGCTGTAAAGCCCAAAGAGAGCTGCGAACTACGAGGTACTCAGCTGCCGAGCTATGACAAGACCCTGGTTTTCAATTGGCAAAATGCCGTGCGCAAGTTTGGTCTACGATTGCCCCGCACAGCGAGCTGGCAGATATTCCGTTCCAAATGTTCTTGTCGCCGGCGCGAATGCTGGAATCAGTATGATTCAATCAGATCGAAACAATTCCGACTCTGGCCATGCTACCAGACGGAGCGATCATACCAGAGCTGGAACTAACGCTCAAAGAGTTTCCAGCAACACTCACGAAGCCAACTCCGCTCATCATGTCCATGAATGTGCAGCACACGTCGCTCATGAACATACCAGAGTGGGTGAAAACCAATACGAAAGTCGTCTAGGCCTACGGTATTCCTTTCTGTGCTACACCGATGGGCCAGGCCTCCTTAATGGTGGGAGACCCCACTATTCCCACTTTTGCTCTCCTGGTGGGAGCATGTTGATCTTTAGGTCGGGAGTTGTGGTGCGTATACATTTATCAAGATATATTAGCGAGCAATCAAAGAGTACTATCGAGTTTCTTCAATGCCTGGTACTGCTTCGCATGAAGCACGCCCTCCAGCGAGAAGTCCGTCAAGCTTCGTCGATAAACGTCTTTCTCCCATCCCATTACTGAAAAATCGCTCTCAACCGTCGAGGTGTTGGGAAACGCTGTTGCAAGGTCGCCGCAGAACTGATGCAATCTAGGAAATTGACCCCCCAGTAATTTCCAGCCATTTTCGAAGGTTGTTTCTTTGTCTGATGCGCTATCGATGGAAACACGCACTGCTTCCTCTCTTTGATGGAGCCGCTCTAGTTGCACGAATTCCTGGTCAATACGATGTATTGCCGTTGCGTCAAGAACGACGGACAGTCTGGGCTCGTGTCGCTTCATGAGCCTATTGAAATCGGTCACCCGGAGTCGAACGAGCTGATGGGGGAACACAGGCACGGCTTCGTTAGTTGCTGCGTTGTCAGAGTCCCGTTCAGCAACGATAGAGCAAATGCCGCTTATTGCTGACACGAACATCAGCGCCACAGAAGACACCAGCTCAGCTTCTTTTTCTGAAGGAAGGTCGGCTATAGAGTCTTCAATAGAAGTATCCAGCTCGAGTAAATACATTTTTGCTGAAGAATGGTGGAAAATGTAGCCATCACACTCTGCAAGCTTGGCACGTTCACGTACAGTAAGACGTTCGACGTACTCTGATTCCACTGGGCCTAGAATACCAGTCTCGCTTTGATACTTTTCAGCGAGTGCTCGTGATGTGGCGTGTTGTTGGGTAAGTAGCGTGTCGAGGCCTTGGAGCTTAGTAAAAGCAGAGCTCGCTTCCCCGGCAAGGGAATGCACAGCGAACAGAAATGCCCACCATGCTGCGTCAGGAATAACGTGTGGTTTCGGATCTTTGGTGTTATAGTGCTCTTGGACCCTGATCATGTTGTCTGTGAGCCACTTCGTTCCCCGGCAAGGGAATGCACAGCGAACAGAAATGCCCACCATGCTGCGTCAGGAATAACGTGTGGTTTCGGATCTTTGGTGTTATAGTGCTCTTGGACCCTGATCATGTTGTCTGTGAGCCACTTCGTGCACGCGAACATGGACAACCACCTAGTATCAGCGACCTTCGGACATGTCGTCTGCATTTCCGAAATCAGGAGTTGCTGGCGCCTAACATGTCCGATTACAGCCGTGAGAGTACTGAGAAAAGCATCATTGAGAGCCGCCTGTAAACTCTCTGCATGACTAGGTCCAGCTGGTGTAATGCGCACCAGATTCGAACTAGTTTCTTTGAAGTCGTTTGCATTTCGAGAAGCGTCGCGAGACCACGCTTTCGTCCTGTCATCTTAGGTTCGCCATCGGTCGACACGGCGACTAAAGTATCCCTCCACCGAGGGCACACAACAGATAGTAACCGGACAAGTACTGCACACATACGCGCGCCTGTGTGTGACTCAAATAGAGGTACAGCGAGGAGATGAAAGTTCTGCATGATTCCATTGTGCACAAATCGAACACGAACGTCTAAGTAAGACGAGCTGTGGAGAGTCGAAGAGTCTAATGCCAGTGAAAATCCCGTCACTTGAATGAGTAGTGAACTGAGCTTTTGAAGAGCAGCCGCGCAAATAACACGACAATAGCCGGAAGCCAGTGTATCGCTACAGCCAGTGTACACGGACATGCCAGTTTCGTCACGAACAACCTGAACTATTCGAGCAGCCATGCGGAAAGATGCACCTAGAGCCACCATTTTCACGAGCAAGGTAAAGCGTTTGGCCGTCTTGATCTGAACTCGATAGTCTCCACTATCCATCTTCTCGAAGGCCGCCAACGCACGCTGCTTCGACATACCTTCAGCATCGTCTGGGTGAAAAAGAAGGCCGCCAATGACATCTTCAAGTACTGATTTGCTTATCATCATGCAGAGTACGGGGCTGCCTGATTCGAAGTGGGCGTGGATAGTGTCTTGAAATGGCACAGTAACACCGAAAAATGCTTCGCGATCGGTATCCGCGAGCAAGCGCTGATAGGATTCCCATTTGCCTGGATGTGCGGAGAGCATGTGCTTATCGTACAAGTCGGTTCGAAATGTGCTGAAGTATTGCGTTCTTGTTGTACGCTTGCGCTTAGGCTCGCCATCCTTTTCTTCGCGGGCCTCGCGACCGAATACACTGCAAAATCGACACACACTCGACATCACAGCACCTGAAGCTGGATCTCGGCTCGCCAACTTTAGACCATACTGCGCTTCGTGTTTGGGGTTGAACGGCATCATTGTCTTTCGTGTCTTAAGCTTTGGCGGCCGAAGTGTGGTGTTTGGAGCCATTACACTGCCAGATACGTGCTGGTGAGAAGTCACAGCGTATATCGAAGATGGAGGAAGAACCAGGAATGACGCTGCTTTCTCCATGACATTTTTGGCCGCCTAATATAGACCCTTGTTTGGTGGGACAAAGATGACATCTAAAGTGGGAGTTGTGGGATCGAGCAGCAATCTCCCACCATTAAGGAGGCCTGCCGGTCCGCAAGTGTCGGATCGGCGATGGCCGATCCGACACTTGCGGACCGGATTATGTGCTTCGAGGGCCACGCAGGACGAAATATAACCTTTCTGATGTTGTTTGATGCACTCTTCGCGGTAGTAGCTGGGTAACATTTCAAACAGTCTCATACCGGTTCAACGTCGTATCATTTTTGGCTAGTCGCCCCCGATTTGAGATTTGAGGGGCGTCGGCAAGTAAATTGGACCAGCTTGTCGGGGATCCCTGCTCTGCAAAGAAGAACATAGTATTATTACGCAGATTCTTGGAGGTAACAGCAAAAGCAGCTCATTCTAAGAGGTACTCAGATGGCGCTCGTATCTTCAAGCTGAAGTCAGGTGATGACCAACTGGTTAGACGCTCACCTGGGCTGATACAATTAGCAATTGTCGCTCAACTATCGGCGCATTCAGGTTTTTCTTGTAAGACGAAGTTGAAGTAGACGACATCAGATTCTGCTAGCAGCACGCAATACGTTTTCGGTAATGCAGGTCAGTCTGTGTCAGGTGATATACACCGCAAGCGACTCAGATCGATCATAGCGCGACAAAGAGAAAGAGGGAACAGTTCCGGGAGATGTCGTGTGAAAATGCGCAGCTCGACTCACTTTCAATTTTGCTCACGGGCACAAGGAACGACGCAAGAAACTCCAACCGAGCTGTGAAGGGATAATGCCACGACTGGTGCTCATCGTGCTGGCCACCTTCGCCTTGCTTGCTGCTTTCATAGCTGCGAATGACGATCAGCGCGTCCAGAATCGTGTTGAAGAGATGATGTCGTCCATGGTGAGTACTCGACCGAATACTTGCCTGGAAAATACTTTTTCATTGACCGCTATTCATTCTGCTGCACAGGACTTGGACGCTATGCTGGGTCAGATGGCACAGCTAGATGTGAGCACGATCTTGCATCGGAACCGCACGCTGAATCGCGCTATTGTGCACGAACACGCGAGGCTCAACATTGGATCGTACCTGAACACTCCTGGGGCGGAGCTCAACGATTCAAACCCCAACTCCACTCACAACTTCTCCCCGCGAGAATGGCGCGAGCTGATCACGGAGATCCAAGATATTTATGCTGCCCACGGTAGTCACCCGATCCTGTACGGCCTCGACTCGGTTCACGGCGCTAACTACGTTGGAGGGGCGACACTCTTCGGTCAACAACTCAATGCCGCTGCAACGTTCAATCCGAATTTGGTCTACGATATGGGCAGAATCACGGCGCGAGACACCGCCGCGTCTGGCATTCCGTGGCTGTTTGCCCCCATCCTCGAGATCTCGCAGAATCCGCTCTGGGCGAGGACGTTCGAGACCTTCGGCGAAGACCCTCATCTGGTGTCTGTCATGGCAGACGCAATTGTGCGCGGTATCCAGAGCAATGGCACCACGGCAGCGTGCATGAAGCATATCATCGGCTACTCGAAGACACCAACAGGCCACGACCGCGCCGGCGTCACGATTTCCGACTTCGATCTGCTCAACCACTTCGCGCCTTCGTTCATGGCCGCCATCAAAGCAGGAGCCATGACTGCCATGGAGAGCTACATCTCCATCAACGGTGTCCCAGTCGTCGCCAACACGAAAATCCTCCGGGACTTGGTACGCCACGACATGGGGTTCCAAGGCCTCATCGTCACCGACTACGCCGAGATCCACAACCTCCACGTTTGGCATCGAGTTGCCAAGAGTGATCAAGACGCCGTTCGTATGGCGTTGACAAATTCCCCGCTGGATATGAGCATGGTGCCTTTCAACACTACCTTCATCGACATGGCTCGCTTGACCATTCAAGAGAACCCGGAGCTGCTGGATCGAGTGAAGGACTCCGTCCGTCGAATTCTCACGACCAAAGTGAAGCTTGGTCTGTATGAGAACGCACTTCCTGGAACGGCGAGCGATGTCGCTCTGGTTGGCCAAAACGAGAGTCGCCAGGCTGCGCTGGAGCTCGCTCGTGAGTCCGTCGTTCTCCTCAAGAACGAAGATAATCTTCTTCCTCTCAGCCCAGACAGCGATGTTTTTCTAACGGGTCATTCGGCAGACAACGTGGGTCTGCTATGCGGCGGATGGTCTCTTCGATGGCAAGGTGTGTCTGGCAACAGCCTCTTCCCGCACGGCATCTCGCTCCGACAAGGTATCGCGAACGTGTTGGATGCGAGATCTGGTTCCGTTCACTACGCCAATGATCTTCACCCGAACGGCTCCTACTCATCGGCTGCTCTCCAGATCATCAAGAGCAGAGCAGCACAGTCGATGTACACGATCGTCGCCATTGGTGAAGGAGAGTACGCAGAGAAACCCGGTGATCTCGACGACTTGAATCTACCTCTTGGTCAAGTCGACTACGTCCGTGAAATTGCTGCCACTGGGACGAAGGTGATCCTCGTTCTAGTTCAAGGTCGCCCCCGCCTCCTTCAGGGCCTCGCTGATATCGCTCATGCAGTGGTGTACGCGATGCTCCCCGGTGAGCTTGGCGGCCAAGCGCTGGCTGATATCCTCTTCGGACGAGTCAATCCGAGTGGCCGACTTCCCATCACCTACCCGAAGACGCCGGCAAACATCGCGATCCCGTATAACCACCTTGTGAGTACACGCTGCCGTGACGACGGACCGTGCAAGATGGAGTGGAATTTCGGACACGGTCTGAGCTATTCCGTGTTCGAGTACGGGAACGTATCGCTGAGCAAGACGTCCCTCTGCGACAGCGATGATGCCTCCCTTGAGGTAATCGTGGCCGTCACGAACACCGGATCGAAGGCAGGCAAGGAGACGGTGACGTTATTCCTCATCCAGCCCTTCCGCGCGATTTCAGTTCCGGAAGTCAAACAACTCAAGAAGTTCACCAAGATCCACCTTGAGCCAGGAGAGACCCAAGTGGTATCGTTCACGCTCACACGTGAGGACTGGGGCGTGTTCGACCCGCAGATCGGTTCTAGATTCCACCGTATCGTCGAGCCTGGCAAGTATTTTGTCGCGGTGAAGCCCGAGACGGATTGCAACGTCTACGACGAGAGCGGCGCGAAGTCGAGTGGTCTGTGCGCACAGTTCACGATCCAAGACAACTAGCAATGAGCTCGGTTGGTCAAGTTGATCTTTGCCTTACGAACCTGATCCAAAAAGTCTGAATGCAGCCGCTTCCGTCGATTCTACTCACCACGCTCCAGCTTCTCCATTAATTCTCTTCAGTCTTTTCCTCCTTCGGTGACTTCTTCGGCTCTGAGGGGGTCGGTGGTGCCAGCTCTAGGAACTCCAGCAGTATAGGCTGAGCACGCGTGTTGGCACACCGTTTGCACACTTCATTCAGGTAGCCGTGGAGCCCGATAGCTTTCTGTTTCAAATAATTGGGCTCGAACTTGTTCCACATTCGTGTGCCAGGCAGTGCTGGAATCTGCTCGTGCTGGAACATCTTACGCAGCTGGCGATGCAGCTGGGCAAACTCAGAGTAGCGGCGTTGAACGATGCTTGTACCTGCCGCTGAGGATGCCACCTGGATAACGAAAGCTATGTACTCTTGGTCGTTCTCATCCAGCTTGATCTGGTGTCCTTCGATCTTCGTTTGTAGCCATTCACCGGCTTTACCAGCCTTGTTAGCCGCACCAAAGCTACCCCTTGAACTCTCAGTCATGATCAGCACCGAAGACGGGCTGTTCTCTAATAAATCCTCGTGGCGGAAGATCTCAACCGTAGGGATCCTTTCGAAGATTTCCACCCAGCGGTTGAAAGATTCCTGATTCTGTACTCGCATCTCGCAAGCTGCTCCGCGGCGAGCTACCACTCGGATGAGGTACTCCCGCTCAAAGCAAAACGCCTTCGTTTTATGAAGTGGGAACTGTCCAACAAAATCAAGTCTTGGCGAGTTTTCGTAGCAAGACAGGTGGTCTTCTTGGAGAACGAGCCATCGGTCATTCCACGAATCGTACCAGCCGTTAGCAGTTTTCTCCTTGAGGAAACCTGCCTTAATGGCATTGAAATAATCGATACTCTTTCCGGTCGGGAGATCGACGAGATTTGCAGTGTCTCGGGGGACCTTGTCTGCAGGTGCCTCCTCTGCAGAATCACTGTCGAGCTCGGCAACGGCCTGATTGATGACCTCCATCCACGCATTACGAACTGGCGTCGACGGAGCCTTGAAAATGTGCACTCCTGGCTGAATGGCGTTGTTTGACGTTGGTGGTGCACCAGGTTCTCCTGCAGCAGCTTCACTTTGCACGATATTCATCATGAAGGAGTCTTCACCGTACACCGCTTTTGTCGTAGCAGTCAGTTTGATTCGCCACTTTCTACGACAGGCCACTTCACTCAGCCGTGACAAGAAGTACAGGCGGTCCTTGTCGATCAGAACGATCTGCTCTCGCGAAAGACCCGTGCATCGATCGCGAACGAGTGCTGTCGCAGCCAGCAGCACCTTCGTATGTGGCGTAAGTTCCACGATGCTTCTCATGAGCTTTGGCAAAGAAACCCGAGCACTCATGTACCGGTGCAGGGTGTCAACCACGGGCTGACACAGCTGCATAATAGTGAAGAGGACAACGTCGTCGCTCATCCAGTATGATGAGTGTGAGGCAGCAGCGAACGCCACTTCCATCATGCCTTGCTCGCGCTTTCGACGCCGCAAAACATAGTCATGACGGTACTGGAATCCGTGCACTGGACCTGTCAAGCCTTCCCAAGCCTCCTGCAACTGACCGAAGGTTTGATCCTTCACTGCACTGAACTGCACACATCAAGCACACACAGGTGGATCCATTAGGAAACGGTAGACTTTTGACCACTACCAGATAATAGCCCACACCTGCATCAACTGTACTGGTTCCTTGTCATGCATTTCTTGCTTGATCAAGGGCTCAATACGGTACGCAATCGGATCGATTGGGTGGTAAACGTTGAAATACCGGCGGCAGCTCGGCATTTTGATTCCTGGGGTGAACTCTCCGTCGTCAATATTGAGGTCTCCTCTTGCCAAAACCATCACGCCCACCGGGGATCTATCGTAACAGCACGAAGAATTCAATTCGTGAGCCATCGCGGTGCAGTAGTTTTGAATACTGCAAGCAAGCAACGTACCCGACTCCAAAGAAGTTGTCGACCTCAAACTCAAGACCAGGGAAATGAACACCATTGCTGGCGACCTCACCCGGCTTATTTGTCAGGATATCGTAGGAAATCATCGAGCCCAGTGAGTGAGCAAAGATGGAGACTTTGCCATCCCAGCCTGGTCAAAATAATTATCGGTCAGCATCATAAAAATAAAAAAAACAGCAACCTCAGGCAACTGGCAACGCACCTGTGTGCTCCTTCATGAAGACGCGATACTTATCGTTGAGTTGCTGAGTGACCGAATCGACGATCAGTTGGCCATATCGCGGCGATAGATAGTACAGAACGTCCATGAACGTCTCCTTGTTGAATTCACGGATTCTACGCAAAAGAAAACACCAAGCAAGCAGCATTAGCCTCGATCCTCATCAAAAACAAAAAAGTGTTGAAACCCACGCACGCAGAGGCTCCTTCTGGAGAAATGAGGTCGAAAATATTATCCACGCCAGTCGGTTCGTGGAGGTCTTCATGCCACTCGATGGACTGCATTTCTAGCGCCAGAGGGATGTCCTGGAAGGTCGTTTCCAACATGGTACGGAACATATCTCGGAACGCGTGGTTGCCGCCCTCCACTCCCGTCTCTCCGTTCCACGACTTGAACTCCCCATCGCGGAAGTCGATGTGTTGTCCGATGCCGTGGATGACGAAGACGAGGTGGTTCAACGTACGCAGGCGGATCTATACCCACAACCAGCCTTCACAGTCAGTCCACATGGCTTCAAGCATCTCCGTCAGCCAAAGTCTCACCGTAGACGGGTACTCCTCGTCTTCCTCCTCGCTGCTACCAGCCTCATCAACACCTACAGTTCACAATCACAACAAACCCCTCTGTAAGGCTCCAACGAACCTCCACCCACCCAATTGCACGCACTTGACGACGTCGAGGAGCGGGACGTGATGGCTGTGCTGTAGCTCTTGTTCCGGAAGTGGGCCATGCTGGGTCTCGCCAGCTCGTTCCTCATGTGCTCGTAGTGCGCCTTGAGCAGCGGCACCCGCAGCGCGGCCTGCGGCAGCAGCCGCGCGAAGTCCACGACGACCGAGTCCAGCACGGGCGCAGGCACGTGCTGCGCCAAGTAGCCGTAGAAGCTCTCGGCCGACTCGTTGCCCGTGCCGAACTGCAGCGCGTTGGCCTTGAAGCGCTCAAACTCGTCGTCGTCTCTCAGCGCGCTCTGCACGCGCGCGGTCACGTCGTTGTTGAGCGCCACTGCGGCCTTGCGGCCCTTCACAGGCTCCACGTCCTGGAACTCGTCGTCCTCCTCCAGGGCCTCGTCCGAGCTGCAGTCGGACACGGCCAACGCCTGCACGTCGGCGGCCGCGCCCTCGCGGATCTTCTGCTGGAACTGGGTCGCCGCGTCCTCCAGCAGCACGCGGCAGTCGCGCAGTGCGTTCAGGTTGAGCCACAGCGTCTGGGCGGGCAGCGCCGCGTCGGCTTCAGCGTCGTCGTCTTCGAGCTTGTCCTGTTCCTCCAGGAGGCGCTCCACGTGTGTGAGGAGCTCGTGGAGCTGCTGTCGGTACTGCTGCAGATAGGCCCTGGGGATGAAGGCGCGCGCGGGCAGCACGTCGGGTGATAGGAACTCCTCAGGCTCTGTCATGACGGCGGCGAATTGGTCAATGACGCCAAGTGAGCTGATGCGGATGATGACTGTCGGATTGGGTTCACGAGAACATGATAATGGGATTTTGGGCGTTTTTGGTGTGCACCACACAACAGTGTTGGGATCGATTGTCTTGCGGTTTGTATGGCTCAAGTTGTAGTCGAATTGGTTGCCTAGGTGTACGCTACGAGTTGTTGCTGTCTATCCAGACCATGTAGTCGTCGATGAGTACGGGCCACGCCTCGTTCTCGTCGTAGTTGTCGTAGGACGCGCGCACTTTGACGAAGAAGTCGAAGAGCAGGTCCCACGTGTCGCGGGTCACGCCCTTGACAGGCTTCTTCTTGGCCAGGAAGTTCAGCCAGCTCGTCGTGAGCTTCTCGAAGCGCGCGGGCAGCAGCAGCTCCCACATGGCCACGGCGATGTCTATGCTGAGACTTTTCTGACCGGGCTCCTTGGAGAAGCCGAAGCAGAAGCAGTAGAACTTCTTGAACTCGGCTTCACTCGCGATGGCCTCGCGTAGCTGCGGGATCTTGGCCTTGAGCTTGTTGGCCGAGTCGCAGTCCATCTCCTCCATGCCCTTCTGCCACTCCTTGCGAGTGAACGCGCACATGTAGGCCGCGCCCATCTTCCACGCGATCACGAGCACCACGACGTCCTGCGGGTCCACGCCGATGTCCTCGCAGAACTTGAGAATACCCTCCTCATTGATGGCGTCCTCGTCGTCATCCGGGTCTACAGAAGCCACAGTCAGATCTCCACGTAAGCGCAACGCAATCCGTTGCAGGCCGTTCACACACCTACGTAGGAGTCGAACCACGCGTTCACGGCGTCCATGGAGATCGTCGACTTTTTGCTATATAACCAAAAAAATAACACGACGTTAAGCCACAGCTGCTCTACGTGTCCACTTGGGGTGGAAACTCACACGGGCGTCAGGCTCTCGCCCCCGTTGGCGTAGAACTCGTCCACCGCGCGCATCAAGTCCCAACTGAACTTCTCCAGGTACGACTTGGCCATCGAGTCACTGCGTCCCACACGAGCAGCACAGCGTCAGTGTCAGCAACCCCCTCCACTAACCTTTAGACCGCAGAACAGAGGAATGCGACGCACTTGGCGTTGGTCGTGTTCTTGAACGCCTGCAGCTTCTTCTTCTTGTCGCTCAGGAACTTGCTCGACTGCGCATGAAGTCGCAGCAGCAAAGACACACACGCAGAGATTCATTAGCTCAGATTCTAGTGTAGCTAGGGGTGGACGATCCCACAGCGAAGCTGCAGGCCGCAGCTTCGTCGTAGCGGAGCTCCTCACCATTTTACGTGGCGCTCTCCCTTCGATGTGGTTTTCGACTGGGTCTATCAATCATCGGGTTGAGAAAAGACCAGTGCTGTGGTGCACACCAATGATACAAAGAACCGACACGTTAAACTTCACGCAAGGCTGAAGATCGCAACGTCTTGTTCAGCTCAGATGGCTGCTTGATGTCACGAAACATCACTCGAAGCTTTGGAGTCAAAGGATGAGGAATATGGGGTTGATGTTTGTTTGAAAATGATGCCAATGCATTACTTGCATTATAAAGGAAAGGTAAAACCAACTGAATGGAAAAACTGCGTGGAGAGAAGCTCCAGGTAAAAGAAAAGCTAAAAACAAAAACAATCAAACCAAATCAAACCAGCCCGTAGGCTCAAGAAGAGAATCATATCCACCGCGTCGTGCAGACGAACCGTCCGCCGTTGCGCACACGCGACGTCGCGACGTTGCTGCGACCTGTGTACCGAGGACCCCGTTTCCAGTTGCGGCGTGTCCGCTTCTCGTGGTAGCGGTGCAGCGCGCGCTTCTTTTCGGGGGTCTTGGAACTCTTGCAGATCCAGCACGTCTTGGGGTCGTGGTGGTACGTGGCGACCTTGGCCTTCTCGCTCTTCGGCGACATCGACTGCGGCGGGCGACTGACGCCGGGAGCACCAGCAGCCTTCACAGCCGCGCCGTTGGGCGAGAACGACAGGTCCATACGGGGCACCGAGACGCGCGGGATACGCGAGTCCAGGTTCTTAAACACCGGCGTGCGGATGCACGAGCGAGGGTCCAGTGGGGCCATGGAGGCCCACACGGGGGCCGACGGGATGATTGTGACGTTGGGGCTGACCTCGTCAGCGTCCTCCATCTCCTCGTCCTCGTCGTCCTCCGACGTCTCCGCCTCCTTTTCCTGCTCCTCCACCAGCATGTCGAACGCGGCCGAGAGCTCGTTCACGTTCACCACGTCGTCCTCCAGACTGTCAATCCACGCGTCCACACTGGGGGCGGTCTGCTCCAGGTCGTCGCAGGGGAGCGGGATGTCCGCTCCGTCCACAAGACCCTCGAAGATCGCCGACAGGTCGTCCACGTCGTGCGCCAATTTGCCATCATCAGCCTTCTCCACCAGCTCCACCGTCTGAATGGCGCCGCTGCTGAACAAGCTCGGCTTGTCCAGCGCCAGCTGCCAGTCGTTCGAGTTCTTCACGGGGTCGGCCATGCGCAGCCACGCCGTCGCTTCTTCCGAGTCGCGCAACATGCTGCTTCTTGTCGTTATTTTCTTCTTCTTGTTGTTGTTGTTTCTTGTTAACTTCGAGCTGTTCGTCTCGACTTGATCACTTGTTTACGTCTTGTTCTTTGTTGCTTCTTCTTCTCTTGTCTTCAATTTCTTCATTCCGGGGACCCATCCTCCTAACTCCGTGCTACGTCGCCATCATTTCTAACCTTCCGTTTGTTCTTCAAACGCTGTTGCCATCTTCTCTTAGTCCATATTCATGCTGAGTACGGACGGAGGAGCTGAAACCGATCTTCAAGACATCATCTTGACCACCACGCGAAAAACACACCGACTTAGAAAGACATAGTCTCCCTGATCGTTTGCTCTTCTTAAGCTGCTTCCTTGGTAAAGGGCGGGGGGGAGGGGGCCACGTGCGGCTTTTTGGGTAATGGCGGCGGAAGGGCCGCTCGCACACGCCAGCACCGGGACTGCGACGCGACGATCTGTGATCGGGTTTCACGGGGACATAGCGCCACGCAGGTGTTAAAACGAGCCACGCGCTGTTTGAGCGGCCCCGAAAGAAGAGGTTCAGACGCCGAATATAAGTTGTTCGCGGGTATAGAGCCGCCGCTGACCTACACTCAGCCGCCACTTCAATACCTTTCCGAATTGTCGTTTCCATCCTGTCTCGAGTTGCGGAATATTTGCACCTCATCAATACCACATAACCTTACTTTTTTGTATGTAGCGAGGTCCGGCGTTAATTTTCTCAGACCAGTCATTGCGCGCAGCATCTTTGTTCGGTATACTCGGCGCTCATCATCCCCGTGAGATTGGACGAACCGCGCTTCAGTGGCGCATACAAACCACAAGCAACAATTCCGCTTCAGAAGAGTGCCTTCCGCAACTTAGCCACCACTTCACATCGTCACTTCATGTCCCTACTTCAGTCTGAAGTAACACATCCACCTCTTCCGCCCTGCAAAAAAAAGCGCGGGAGTCGAATAATAAAATTCAATTTTGCCCGAGTATCCTCCAGCCACAGCCATGGACCGCTACCAGCGCATCGAGAAGGGCGGATCCATCGGCGAGGGCACGTACGGCGTCGTGTACAAGTCACTGGACCTCAAGACGCAGCAGGTGGTGGCGCTCAAGCGCATCCGCCTCGAGACGGAGGACGACGGCATCCCCAGCACCGCGTTGCGCGAGATCTCAGTACTGCGCGAGCTCGAGCACCCCAACATCGTCAGGCACGTTACAGCCGTTAGATTAACGTTATATACATTGAAGCTCACGGTGGTGGTGTGTTAGATTGCTGGACTGTCTGCAGGAGGAGGGCAAGCTCTTCCTCGTGTTCGAGTTCATGGACAAGGACCTCAAGCGCTTCATGGAGCACAAGCTCGGCAAGCTCGAGCCAGGGCAGATCAAGGTCTGGAGCTACAATTGTGTGGGTTATGAGGACGGGGTGTGGTGACTCATTGCAGTGTAATGCGATGTGATGTGATTCAGAGCTTGTTGTACCAGCTGCTCAAGGGCCTCGCGTTCTCGCACTCGCGCGGCATCATGCACCGGTACGGAGGACACAAACTGCAGACTGGGGTTGGGATCTGACAGATAAAGTTGCGGCTCTTTGCAGTGACTTGAAGCCGCAGAACCTGCTGGTGAACGTGACCGGCGAGCTCAAGATCGCGGACTTTGGACTGGCGCGCGCCTTCAGCCTCCCCATCAAAAAGTACACGCACGAGGTGGTCACGCTTTGGTACCGCGCGCCCGAGATCCTGCTCGGCCAGGAGGTGTACTGCCCTCCTGTGGACATTTGGTCCGTCGGCGTCATATTCGCCGAAATGGTCTCGAAAAAGCCGATTTTCACCGGCGATTCTGAGATTGACCAGCTCTACCGTATCTTCATGTGAGTATCTCTTGGTGACAAGCTGTGGTCTGGAGCCCTCCTGTGTCTAACTTGGGAAAACTTCTACCAGGACTCTTGGCACGCCGAACGAAGCGTCGTGGCCTGGCGTCACCAAGCTGCGTGACTACGCGCCCACTTTCCCCAAGTGGAAGAGGAAGGACCTGCGAGAGCTCTTCCCACAGCTAGAGGAGAGTGGACTGAATTTGCTAGAGGTACGTATGGAAAAGCTCGCACCAGGCGTGTATTTAGATTTCTGATAATGTGTGTTGGTGCTCTGCCTCCAGTCCATGCTGCGCTACGACCCCGGAGAAAGAATCAGTGCAAAAGAAGCGCTGCGCCACCCGTACTTCGACGACGTGGATTCAGCATATTTGTAGTGTGGACCATGAATACCACGCAGGCAACGAAGGTAGAAACTTCATCGCATCGAGGTTTTGGTGTGTTTCATCATGAATAAGTCCACGTACTTTATCGAGTTTTCAAAGTTTAACTTAAGTCTGCGGGTGGCTGAGATGTAGTGCTTGTCCTGACTTCTTCAGCAGGTTCGGGCCCCTGTGGGGTCCAGGAGTCCGGGCTGAAATCGTTCGTGGTCTGAAAAGCGCACAATTTCGAGTAAGTTGAAGCCCGGTACTCGAATCTATCAAAGCTACAGTGCAGAGTAGAACACACCTGCGCGGGCAATTCTTCAAATGGAAGCCCCGATAGGTGTGCAGTTGCTAAAAGGCTGTTCCGATCTGCGAGGAAAATAGTTGTTAGCACTGACAGTGCATGCCCCAATATATATGCGAGTGATCCGTACCCGTGCTTTCCGTAAATCGTTGTACGTCGGTCAGATAATTCAACATTGGGTCTCGAATTTGAACCTCCGAGTCCATCATATCAGCACTATTCCCTGGATTCTGCCGGTCATTGCAACTATACAAAAGGGTTTCTGCAACTAGATCACTCAGAGACGGAATGGAATTCACCGAATCAACTTCCGCTCCCCTCTGCGTCGAAATTGCTGTGTTTGTAGGCACCCTTTGCAGGTGGTGTTTGCCTGACAATTGCAGTTAGCGCTTCATACTCTATTGTACGATATGCAAAAAAAATATGCTAGAGACCTACCATTCTTTGAGTAGTTGCTGCCAGCAAACCTCGGTTGATTGAGCATCAGTTCAACATCGCCGATGCTGTTCAGAATTTCGCGAAGAAACTCGTCCTTCTCCATCGGTTCAACCAGCCCAGACGGCTGCATTTGAGTTATCGTGCGACCTCCCTCGTCACGACTCACGATCTCTGTAGTATCTCGCGCTGAGTTTGTACTGCTGATCGGGTTGGTAAAAGAAGAATTTGCTTTTTGATCATCTTCAGCTGGAATAGCCGGGGTCAGTTCAAGCTGTGTCGACGAAGTCTTAGCACTTGATTCAGCATCGCTGGAGCTACCAATTGCTTGTCCTGCATACGTTGATGGAACTTCGCCACTTGGAGACGGTGGGTTTGAAACGCCCTTATCAACGTTGTCACTGTTCAAGGTGCGTACTTCCGTTGCAAATTCTGCCGGGTTCAAATGAACCTGTTCATCGTGTTTGTCATTCCTTGATTCTGCACTTGGTGTAGGCGACAGCTCGAGTCCAAAAGGTTGGTCTGTTTGTGCGTCGAATACAAAAGGCTCAGTTGATATACATCGAGGAGAGCCACCATCCCACGACTCAGTTAGCTCGTCAAACGTGTCGTGTGACTTCGTGGAGAACCTCGTAGGAGAGTTTCTAGGAGAAAAGTGAAGGCGCACTTGGTTCCATACGGAGGGAACTTGATATTTCCTCGATGCTCGTTCTCTTCGCCTGTTATCCGACAGCATTTTGCGGAACCGAAACATCTTCTCAGCCTGCTTCTTCTTCTGTTGCTCACCTAAGAAGCCCAAAATTGCACCAACATCCTCATTGCGTTTCTTCAGTACCGTCCCCTGTCCTTCCATGGCAAATATCAACATCACAAACTTGATAACAACCACAGTGTCGTTCGTATTTGCTGCCGGATTGCTCCCATCAAGTTCTCCCCATCGAAGATTACAAGAACATCGTACGAGAGCTTCGATAAACTCTGGGAAATTGAGCTCTTCGCTTTCGGGGGAGGAGCAGCTCGACTGTTTTACAGCAATTTCGAGCTCACGGCGATGAGAAAGCTGCGGAAACACGCGAACCTGTTTCATGAGGTTGATAAATGCAGTGCTGCTCATGCGATAATCCTGAGGTTTGCCTGTCGTCGAAGAACCTTGAACAGCTTGACGCAGAAAGAATTGTCCAAGCACTCGCATGTATTTTGTGACGACAGGGAGCAGTTTTTCCAGTGCCACATCCATATCCTTAGGAATTTTCTCCCATATCCAGTATTCGTTTGACTTTCGCGGTCGAGTCCTTGCTCTCTTTTGCAGTGAAATATTCGGTCGCAAATGGCACTGAGCAAGCCAGCTCAACGCGCACAATGGAAGAGGAGAGCGCAAGTTTCGCCGGAGCGTGAGATCAACGTACTTTCGATAAGCCGGGTGATTTTCAATAACTTGCTCAAGAAATAGCACAAGACGTGCTTGCTCTTCGCGCTTCTCAGCATCCGATACGTAGCGTGATAAGTCAATGAACTCTCCTTTAAAGTTGGTGTCGTAGATTTTGCACATCTCGTCGATGTAGAAGTCATTTTGAAACAACGCCAGATCACGAACCATTCGGAAGCATGTTTGCAGCCTCGTTTGTTTCTTCTTCAGCCTGTCACCATCACTGTTGTTAACGTCTGCACTTGCCACGATAGAATCGACGTAAAACCCGACGATTTCTTGAATCACTGAGCTATCCCACTCAGACTCGTTTTCCCTGTGCATATCTGCATCCGCAGTTAATGGTTTCGTGCCACTGCTACTGGATAAAGCTAGAATGTCAGCCAGTGGTCTATCGTCCGTTTTGGTCGAATGAACAACTTTGATCTGCGTCTTGTGTGCCGCAGACCGAGTTCTAACAACGCGAAGTTTGTCTTGCCGATTTTCACGACTACTTGTAACACTTGAAGCCAAGCTCTGTGATGGCTCAAACATCGTTGGGACTCTTTCGGCTGCACCGTGCACTCCCGGCCTAAAGTCACTGAACGTGGTATGCTGTGGAGGTTCAAAACTGCTTGCGGCTGGGTAGACCCATCCACTCCGCCGGCTATCAGAATGATCATTATTCACAGTTTGTTCGTGACAATGGTCGGAAGGAAGGCCAACTGATTGTTCTGGGGCATCCGCGTAGCGAATTCTGCTCTTGGGAGCACCGAGCTTCAGCTCCTCGTCATCGAACAAGGGAAGCTCAATTTTGGCAGCTTTCGACTGGCAATTGGTTTCGAGCTCAAAAGCTGCGAGACTATCCTGATGGAGTTCATTGTGCATTTCTAAATGAGTACCACCGGGATGAGTACGTTGTGATTGCTCTTGATTGCTCCAAGTGGCTTCTAACAGTACGCTTTGTTGTCGCAGTGACTCATTGTTCGTTCTCAGCACATAGTTGCGATCAGACGTGATTTCGTTGTTTAAGCCACAAAGGTCTGTCTTCAACGTACTCGGTTTCACAAGTGCCGGTTGTTCACTATGCTTTCGGTAATGAGGCTTTGAAGCAGGCATGGAGTGCGTGGAAGCAGAATCCGTGTGCTGTTGAGCGCCAATACCCCCATTACTCTGGTCTGCGGATGAGAAATCTCTACTGCCCTCTTGATAAGGTTTTGAATAACTTTTGCTTTCTGTTGGGTCCAGCATTCGACGCATACTTCTCATTGATTGTGCTCGCATATCTGCCGTATTTTTCAGGGCCACCACCTTAGATGTTCTATTTGGTAGCTTTCTCTCTCGTGTTTTATTTTCAATGCGGCGGACTTGAGCCACGTAAGTTTGCTGTTGTGGATGATAGTACGAGAGCTTGCCAATCGTTCGCTGTGCCTCTGCTAGAACCCGTTCTTGCTTGGAATGAATGGTAGTTTTCCACCACGACCGGAGTACCATTTGACACAGTCGAGTGTGATAATGATCCTTCGCCAAATTGCTGCTCTTGTTTTGGTCGGTACACCACCTCCGAAACCAGCTATTCAGATGAAGTCGAGCGGCTTGTTTTGAGTTCAAATGCGCTCCTTCTAACTCGCGATTTAGCTGATGCTTGTAAAGCGACTGTCGGTCTTGAAGGTTCCTTCTCCGTTGAACCATGATCTTCCACTCACCAAGCGCACATCTTTGAAGAGCGCGGTGTCGAGATTCTCGCAAGCAACGTATCCGCTTCCCGAGTTTGTTGTTACTGCTTGACATTGAACCTGCAACGCGCTTCCAGACGCGAAGAGCGCGGCATGCTGCATGGAAAACTTTCCAGTGTGACCAACACCGACGAGCCTGTCGGAGTAAATATTTTCTGTGCAATACCCTCGCACGCCTACTTTGGTTTGTAGCATGTTTCCAACGACACCATGTACGGGAGATAATCGATGCGGTAGGATATACCCCATAAACCTGTTTGAAGTGCACTAACTTGCGAGAAAACGCTTTACGCTGCGCAACGTGGCCGTGCCAGCTATTGAAACATACTCGCATTTGGCGCTGCTGTCGACCGCGGCGTAGCTTGGCGAAACACTGTTGAGTATGATATCTCTCATGCCACCCGAGGAACGCATTCGATTGTAGCTTCGTTTCGCGTTGACGTTGTATAGATTCCCCACAAAGACGGACGCGATGGTAAGAACTCGACCAGCAGCGCCAATCTCGCATCACTCGAGTACACAGCTTCCGGTCATAGACCTGCTGCGCCAATTCATAAATCACACACACTTTTCTCCACTTCTCCACTCGAGATTTCCAACAGGCAAATAAAATCTCCATGATTTTTGTGCTTCTGCGTAAGCCAAATGCATGACAACGGGCCTCCATTTCGGCTTGCCGATGCCAACCTAACAACACTTGACGTTTTAGACGCGATCGAAAGAGCTGATCACAACGCTGACGCTGTTTACACAAAGAAACAAAAGTTGTCCACCGATCCCACGTTCGTCGAGACGGGTTGCAGATTGATTTCTGGTAGGCAGAGCTCTGCACTAGAATTTGCACGCAGCTTGCCATTTGTCGCTTCGATTGAGCTAGTGTCTGCCATGCACGAAAGTGACGCTTCTTAGCGTAGATGCGCAGCTGCTGCCTGAGGTGGTGGCCCCGAAGCGAGTTCTGGGCGTTTTGGTACACTGCACTCCACATAATAGCTACTCCTCGCTGAAGCAAAAGTTTCTGGTAGTATTCATGCGCCTTTACGAGTTGTTGTCGACGTGCTAGCCGCATTTTGAAGTAGATTTTCCAGTTCGTGAGGCTTCGTCGGCAGCAAAACTTGGAGTGAAGCGCTTCTGCGCGCTCTTCATGGTGATAATATTCCTGTTGAGCGCGATGAAATCGCTTCCAAGTATTTAAATGACGGACCTTGAGAGTAAAACACGAGTGCTCAATCGCTCGTCTTTTGTGGTGAAGTGGCAGCCAGCCCTCCATCCAGACACATCGCAGAAGACGCGTTTGCCACTTATTTTGTAGTTGACGAATTCCTTCACTTCTGTGTTTCCTCTTAGTAGTCCAAGCGTGGAGATATGCAACAACTCTGGACAGACGTCGGTGAGTTACAGCTACTTGTACGCGTTTGCAGTGAGCGCTGAACTTGACCTGGATTTTAAAGGCTTGAAAGTAGACCTTCCGAATGTCTTTTTCTCGAGTTGCCCTCACCCGATCGCCAAGAAGAATCGCTTGGGTTACCGTTCTCCACGCCAATAAGTGCTGACAAAGCCCTCGATAAGTAATTTTCCCTTGTAATCGTGCGATACGACTGGAAATACAAGCAGCTTCACACCACAAAATGAAATACCTCCTTCGGCTAACATCAAATTGTACTCGCCACGCCAGTATTTTATCGCGACCACGTATGTGAGCGAAAGCGCGCCATCGACGAAGCAGCACTCGCTTTCGCTCCAGATTCACCTTGATCTGGTACTGCACACACATTATACGTTGTCGTTCTTGAATCACCTGGAGTTTACGCATGCCTTGAAAGCATCTACGAAGCGCTTGACGAGTTTTTCGTGCCCGGAAAGCGTGAATTCGAAGCTCCATCCATACAACACGAATGATCCGACGATGGATGAAGTAAGTCCGCTTAGTTAAAGTATCTCGCACGCGCCTTCTTCGCTCTGAAAAACGAACCCATCGCCGCCATACTCGCTGTTGAGTCACTTTCCCCATGAAGGAACTCCGACCTGCGTGTAGCAATCCGCGCACCGCTCGACGCCGTTGCTTCCATTGACTCCACCGTGAAATTGCTCGAACCACTTTCCAAGAATCGAGAAGACGCTTCCTCTCGTGCTCCTGTCGTCTGTGCTTGAGAAAACACGCCCACTTGGTGATAACAGTCTGCTTCAAGAGCTCATCTGCCGCTCTTAGCCGTCGATTTTTCTCTCGACGGCCTCGAACGAAGCTTCTCCACTGCCGAAACCACATCCGAAGCGCTTGATTGTCTCGATTAGCTACAGACGCACCAGAGGACATCGACGACGTTGAAGATCTCAAACTTCGACTCCGCCGAGGAATGTAGCCATGTTGATGAGATCCTTTGTTTGACAGTACCCCACTGCCATTACTGTCGGAATAATACTCACCGCTTCTACCTTCACTGGGATCTCTGCTGGAGTCCGAAGCTTCTGCAAAGAATGGCAAAGGTCTTGTGTGCATCGAGTGAATAGCTGCTGGAGGGGGCAGCGCTGCCAGGAAGGCCTCGTGTCGTCGGTTCAGCCCCCTGTCTTCATTCTGGCGCGGTTGATCCTGCTCCACATCGTCGGAACTCCGCTCCAATATCCCCAACCGGTACAAAGTCTCAAGCTGCGACCTCGCGAGCGCCTCCGTCGATTCCTCCGCCATCGTCGACAAAAAGCTGCAAAGTCTCACGAAGCGAACCGTTACAATGTAGCCATGCTACGACCATCTAAAGGTCACTTGACTTCACTATACAAAAAGTTAGGTTTTGTGATGTGACAGTTGACAAAAGGGAAAATGACTAAATCGGTATGAAATTGCAAATTAAATGCCAAATCGGTATGCAACGTCTATCCCTACCCCGTGATTGTGAACATGTGTTGTAATGAAAGGTCGCATACCGATCGAGTCACTAACGAATCTCTCGTGAAATCAGTCAACTTGCTTGCAACCTCCACATCGGTACATGGTCCTATCTACCTCCTCTGCGTTGCTCCTAGTCCGCTTTGTTCGTGGACGCACACGCTTTGCTATTAGAAGTGGTGGTCTGATCACTGCATCCTGCTGATTTCTTGGTCTATTGGTACGTGCAATGTCACACCCGTGAATGCCTGGGCGATCATGTATTACTATGTGGTAACTTCATTAAAGTACTACGAAACATTGTTCAGCTTTCCAGCGGTGCAAACATGGCGACACTGTAATATATCTGTGCGGGTCGATAAATGCACACTCTCGCTCAGCGTCGCACTCGTACAGACCGCCACGCATCGTCCCGGTACACGTAGCTAATATGGAGAGACGAATGCTGTATTTTGTAGTAACCTACTAATCTCGCACTGACCGTCGTGAAAAATACATGAATTATCATCAGGCTCTTCGGCGTAACCTTCATATTCTTTTGCAGCAAGTTGACAGTATTTTGGTGAGTTTTGTATGATATTTCGAGGATGCGGCTGCACATCGCATGTATGAATTGATATGGCGGTACATGTAGTTCCCTCAATCCCATCATCTACAAAAACAACGACAACACCAACAGCAACAGCAACAGCACCGCCACCACCACCATCACCACCACCGCGTGCTGTTTTCGTTGTTAGTGGTGGTATTGTTGTTGCGGTGGGGGTATGATAAGGAAAGGCTTGAGTATTGGATGCGCAACAGTGTTGCGGCAACACTCATTAATTATATTTAGTACATACTGGTTTGGTCATTAGTTTTGGTGAAACATACTTACAGAATTGAAAATATACCATCTGCTCACTTCATACCGATGCAGTCACAAGATATACCGATTTGGCATTTAATTTACAAATTCATACCGATTTGGTCATTTTCCCGTTGACAAAATGACGCACTCGAAGGACCAAGAAGACTCCGATATTTGGCGCGACTCGCTGGTGCGCTACTTGGGGTACGCGAATGAGCTGGGCGAGTCGTTCCGGCCCATTGTGCCTCGCCTGGTAGTGCCGTCCTACCTTGTGGCATTTGGCTACGTATTGGGGGATACGTTCGACAAGGCCAACAAAGCTCACGCGAAAGCTGTGGCAGAGGGCGTCTCCACCCGCAAGCGCAGCGCAGTCGTCGCCGACGCCACAATCGACACGTTGGCGTGGCAGACCATGGCCAGCGTCGTCATCCCCGGCTTCACCATCAACCGAGTGGTAACGTTAAGCTTAGGCTGCATTGTCGCCTGTACCGGTAGAGTGAAGAGATAAACTGATACTGTGAGGTTTGACTGGCTGCAGGTGGCGATGAGTTCGTTCGCAGTGCAGCGAGCGGTCAAGACGTCGCCGGTGGTTCGACGCTGGGCCCCGACGGCAATTGGATTGGGCGTGATCCCCTTGATCATCCACCCGATCGACAGCTTCGTGGACGTCGCCATGGACCAGACAGTGCGAAAGTGGTCCAAGGCGTTCGTCGATGACATCGACCAGTGAGTGAGCTCCATTCCAGGCGGTTGTTAAAGACGAAAAGGGAGTTTAAAAGTCAATGCAAAGTGTTGATGGGTTTGCGTCTTACTTGTCGCTTTTGCCGGATAGAATCGATGGGATCGTGTGCGCGCTGCTGGCGTCTTCCAGGAGGAACGGGATGACCTCAGCCGTGGCGACTTTGTACTCGCGGTGGCCGATGACTCGCATCGCGGCGTGGGTCATTCCACTGTGAGTCACCACGCCAATGTGCGAGGCCTTGTGGCCGTAGAAGACGCGGTTCAGGAAGACGCGCGCGCGGTCGTCGATGTGCGCCTCAGTCTCGCGGTGGTCCGGCGTCCACCACGGGTCTGCGTCGCTCCAGACGTCGCTGAAGTCGATGCTGCGGTACTGCAGCGCCTTGGACGAGATCGTGCCTCGTAGGTCGCACGTGCAGACGCCGATGGTCTCACGGGGCCACTCCATCGACCGCTTGGGGATCTCCTCGTGGTTCCGGTACGCGATCATGGACGTGTGCAGTGTGCGCTCCAGCGGAGACACGACGACCTCTTCAATCTCCAGTCCCCTCTTCATCTCCCCATCGAGTCTCTCGGACGCCTTCTCAGCCTGTTGCATGCCCACGTCTGTCAGCTTGGCGTCCGTGTACTCGGCCAGTTTGCGGTAGTATCGCTCCCATTCCTCCGTGCCGTACGTGGCCTCTGCCACGTTGTGGGTGCCCTCTCCGTGGCGTAGGAAGAGCAACAGCTTGACCTGCACGCCTTGAGTGGCTCGTCCGTTGATGTAGGCGTCCACGTCTCCCCACGTGACATTGTCGACTAGTCCGAGGTGCTCGGGGTTGGAGGCGGGCACCTGCACCGACGGAGTTCCCTGTTTGAAGAAGCCAGGGACGTATCGGAGCGAGAACGGCACGTCGGACTCGTCGCGCTCAGACAGAGCGAGCGACGGAGCGACGAACAGCCCGACGAATAGCTCGAAGAGGAGAAGTAGCGGCGTGAACGAGCGCATGGGATCAGGTTGTCTGTCTGTCGTCTTCAACTCGGCTTGGGGGTATTT
Organism: Phytophthora fragariae; assembly: GCA_009729435.1. Lineage (NCBI taxonomy): Eukaryota > Oomycota > Peronosporomycetes > Peronosporales > Peronosporaceae > Phytophthora > Phytophthora fragariae. The sequence continues at coordinate 2,507,829 of QQOI01000005.1, read as the reverse complement.
TGTCTTTGTGCAGAGAACAACCCGGCCGATGAGACACTGCGGCGCTAATTCGAGACTTGAGCTGATTATGAATCATAATTTATGATGGCGGCTAAAAGAATGCGCTTGAAGACTGCAGAAGTGAGCGTGGAGAAGCATGGCCAGCAGAAGTTTCACAACGCGGACCAGGACCAAGGCGCTTGATTCGAGTGTCGCGACGCATGCTGTCCACGGTAAATTACTGGAATGTTTGAGTTTTCGTTGACTACCTTCTGCAGCAAGACATTTCTTTCCCTGGTCAAGATTTGAACATCTTTGAGGGTTGACATTTCGTGGGTGAACAACAAAGAAAGAATCGTGATCACAAAGCTAGACGGATTCTTGATGCAAAATTATCGAGTTTATTTGCAAGCACTTGTGGTTAATTTGGACTCGGATCTCGGGTCTCGATCATGGAGAATCCAGCTTGGGCGAGTATCAATTAATGTCGGCTCTGTGTTGTTTGAAGTCAAAAGTTATGAAGAATGTGACGACAACTAGACAAAGGCTATGGCTGGGGTCTCAGTCGTTAGACTACGTCGATAAAACAGGCTCTGGAATTTAGTGACACTCGTCCATTTGTCGTCGTTCTGGTGTCGAAAAGAACAAGTGCTGTATTTGCTTCAAGTGTATCTCATTCTCGTGAGATGATATTGATTGTCGGTATCCGTGAAGGATCAGGAGAAAGTATACGATGTCTACCGGCTTAGGTGGCAGCTGCGACGATATGGCCGACGGTAGTGACGAATTGCATGACGTTTGGAACGTTTCGTCCAAGCATTCGTCGGAGAGAACAGCTTGAGCTGAATGGAGCGACATGGGCGGCATGTTGAGTGGTCGGCTGAGCTTGACGTGGTTGACTTGGTTGTGAGTCCTTCGTACAGGGACGCTTGGGAGTGCTAGCCGAGCTGCAAGTTGTGGTTGGCGCTGGCACGTGCTGCATACACTGTTGCGTTGCCGAAACTGCTGTCCTAATGGCGTTGAGCCATTTCTCGCGCTCTTGTGGACTCGACGCGCGCATGACAAGACGCTTGCAGGTCGATCCGTGCTCTAGACGAATGACGTTGCGTTCGACATCTCTGCTAGAACTTTTCACGATTTTGATGGTGGAGTCGAGTGGTATTGTCAAAGTTCCGCCTGCGACGCGTGAACGCTTGACCACGAGGGTAAAAACTGCCTCGGTGGTTCCCTTCACTACAGGGAGTTTTGGTAGCGCAGTGGGAACCAAATATATGGTGCTGAGGAACCTGTAAGCACAAACATTCCAGCACAGTGTCAGTAGATGGTATGAAGGCAAAGTGGCGTATGGAAAGCTCACCAAATGAGGCTGCACCATTGAACGTGGAATTTACCGCACGCCATTGCGGTGGTGATAGAAGTAGTAGCTTGTGTTGAAGCTAGTAGGAGACTGATACTCGGTCGGAGTTTTCTTGCGAGAGCAAATTGGGAAATGGTGAACTAAAACTCGCATTTGCTTTCGCGGAGTGGACCCGCAGAATCAAGTATATGTACAGCACTTGTTGGCACGCGGGAGACGGGATATGAGGGCAGATAGAATTCACCAGGCTCGGAGTGCTAGTGCTACGACAAGAGTCTCCGAATCCAGTGATTCAGGTCAAGTCGGTTCTTGGAGTTAGCGATTATTGGCTCAGGCGAGGACGCCGTGCAGCCATTAGTTGTTAGTCGCGACAAGAGTATCGAGCGGTGGTTCAGTAAAACAATTTGAGAGGCTGCCAGCCTACATGTCCATTGTGCTTGCACCGGATCTGATCTGATAGGATCTGGATCGCTGGAGTTGACGTATCCAAGGGACACAGCAATTACTCACATGTCTCCTTTGTATATCATGACGATACTTTGGATCGATGAATCACGTGGTATTGGTGGATGAGATTTATGCTTGCTGGATTATCGATACGGTGGTGGGTTTGCTGTAGAACGAATGTTGATGTGTGCTAGGTAAGGCGTAACTCGCAGATCGCTCTATTAGCCGTAAAGGTGCGAGTGCCATGGCTTGGTCAGGATAGAAGCTGAAGCCATTTGGCACGTTTTCTGTGGTGACTGGCTAAAGTTACTCACGGCTCACTTGACACTTTCATGACTCAAATAGGGGGGGTCAGAGTTAGCTTTTTTGCCGACATATTCCTGCCGAGATGGCAACCATATTTTTCATGGTCGGCGACCATTTCCATCTCCGAAATGGATCACCTCCAGAGGTAAACCATTTTCGAGGTGGTCGACCATTTCCCCAAATGGTTAGCCATCCGCAGACCATTTTGCTGTCAGTCGTGTTTTCGCGCAGCAGGGCGCGACATTCACTCTTTTTATGTTGAAGTTTGTATTGCTATTCACTACACAATTATCAACCCGCAAGAGTCGCGGCGATCGAGCTGCCGCGCGCAGCGCTGGAGCTAGAGGCGTCCGGCGGCACTTAGATGCTTCGCACGTGTGCTCCTGGCTGCACCTAACGTGTCTACAGGTAAGTATTCATCAATGCTGCTTCGAGCTGCAGCTACGGAGCCGCGCCTCGATTGACAGCCTGCACTGTTGCTTGTCGGCCGCGAGGGCAACGCAAAACACGTAAAATGTAGGTCCTATATGCACTGGTTTGCGTGTGTACTACGTCTATATACCTGGGCTAACTGCAGTGCGTTTTAGGGGGCCTGCAGCACACGCAGCAGCCTCCCTCTTGAGCGATGACTTTCCACCCATTGCTGGGGCTTCGGGTAGTTTGCGTGAAATGGTAGACCATCTCAATTCTGAACCGTGCCATATTTTGCAAATGCTCCTACCATTTCTTCGTCTGAAAGTCTACCATATTTTTTGTACCATTTGCCAATTCTGACTCCCCCTAATGGCTACGTTACAGATCATGTCTTCTTGCTGCACCACTGAAATGTGGGTGTTCGGTGATCCAGGCGGACGGAGATTACTAGGCTGAGTGGTGCATGTATCGTCAATAATGGCTTATGTTTGCCAAGGGGAAAATGACCAAAGAGGTATGAATTCGGTCAAATAGGGCTAAACGTGTATGAACCAGCTAGCCCTACCCTGTACCGAGATGTTCGGTTATTCCACACACACCTTCATACACGTGCAGTCAAATGTTTGGCCGTATGGAATAATCAGCACGAGAACATTTAGTGCGCAAAGGATACGAGTGGCGCGGAAGCTCAAAACAAATTCGGTGTCGCAGCATTCCTGGCTTACGAAACGTTACCATGTAGTCTACATTACACTACTTTGGCAACTTCATGCACTTCTAGAACACAAACGTTCACTCGATCTTCAGGTTCTTCTTGGTCCCCACGAACAGAAGCATGCCGCTGTGCTTATTGCCGCCATCCCGCCCATCAGGAACGCTGTGTTCGTCCTGTTCATGACGAGCGTCATGATAGTGTCGAGCGTTGGCCAATACCACGATCGGTGCTATATCTGGTGGCTTCATATTGCTCACCCCAAACGCCTTGATCGCCACGACCCTGATGAGCGGCATGACAGCAAGGAGCGTGGTGATCTTGGACAATACCGGTACCATCCTCTCCGCAGGCTTCATTCGCTTGGGATGAGTTCCTCAGTGGCCGCTTGAATAGGGTACTTCAGGTACATGTACCGGTAGTAGCATCAACCGAAAGCACAGTGGTGAGTCGGTGAACGCGAGGCCCGCCCGCTACAACCGGGTACAGGTAGTATTCTACCATATCGTCGGGGTGAAGCTCTTCGTACTGAAGCTGCTTGGCAGAGAGGCCAACCATAATTGCTGAACGAAATGGCCGGTGCTATTCTGCCGCTAGTTTGTCTGGTGGAGAGAACGCAAATACTCAAGGGTTGATAGAACGCTTGGAAGTGAGAGTGAAGCGACCTTTTGATGCATGACTTCGGCTGAATATAAACATCACAGCTAATAATCGAGGCAACTCCCGTCCTCGGGATTCATACACACTCAGACAATCTTTGCATTACCAAGCATACCTCTTTAGTCTTTGTATTTCCAGCTGTATACCGAACACACATACCGTCACAGCTTTACACCTTTGGACCCATACCGATCGAATTCATACCTCTTTGGTCATTTTCCCGTTTGCCAAGTGATCTCATTGAAATCTCTCACATGGTATGCTACGAGGTTAGTGAAGGTATTGTTACAACAATGCTGCAAGATGGTGCTTCTCACACTGGAGTGATAAAATACGCAAGGAACTCGTTGTTCAAGTAAATTAATGACTGCAGGGCTACAATAAGATAAACGGCTATTGCTCGGGCGTGGTGATGACACGGTTGGGACTGGACAGGTATGGTCTGGTGTTCAGGGAGTTGATGGCCGGACTGGTTAGATACGAACCATGGTGATCTCAGCTGACATGCTGGGGAGGATGGTACGAGCGGAACTCGTTGTTGTTGCGGTGATGGTTTCCTAGTAGGAGGTCAACTGGGTCGAGCACCGCTCGGGGTCGATGCGAGGCGGTTCAAGGCTGGCGATGTCCGCACTAAACTGTCGCGTCTCCGTCGCCACTTGAGCCCATTGAGCTGCGAGGTTGTCATAACCATCCGCGAGCCGCTTGGTGGCGTCGAGTGACTGCGACAGACGCAGAGGCATGACGTCGTCAGCCTCTAAAGCTCGCGAGTAACGCGCTTGAGCGATCACAGAGCTTCCGCGTACGACCTCGAAGCTTTGACGGGATGTAGCTGGCGCTTGAAGCTTAGGTGCTTGGAATGTCGACAACGAAGACGTGATCGCTGTGATCCATTCTTTATGCTCGACATCGTTGGCCGCGCGCATGACAAGGAGTTTGCCACGTCGACCGTACTGAAGACGGATGATGTTGTGCTCAACGTCTTTCGTGGAGCATTGGATCAGTCGAACCGTGCTGTCGAGGGCAATGGTTAAGAGGCCACCAGCGAAGCGTGATCGCCGGACGATCAAGCAGGAGCTCGACGCCTCGGAGTATTTGGCAGCGGCACACGTCTTCGAGGTGACGCGAACGATGTATACGCTGGTGAGCAGCCTGGATTCAAATATTCAAGTAGGTGAGTGAAAGTGCGTGGACAACCAGATCACTTAGAACGAGTAGTGTACATCACACGTACCAGACGAGGCCGCAAAAGTGGATCTGCAGATTTCCGGAAGTCATAGCGGTAGCTGCAGTAAGGAGCGGAGAAGGGATTGGGGTCGATGTGTCTTTGACGAAGCAAATCGGGAAATGGTGAGAGCGACCTCGAGTCGAGCGGTGGGCGACATGTCCGGGCCCTCTAATAAGCAGGCAAGGAACGACACGAAGGAATCAAGTGCCGAGGCAGTGAGTAAAGCGTCAAACGGTGTGTTTGCTAACGCTCGATACGGTTGTTGAAACTTGGACGGCAGCTTTGTTCACTTGTGTTGGCGCGTACACTCGCAGGTAATTATTGGGCTAGGATGAAGCTGCGCGAGCCAGCGGCTTGATACACGATCACCGCAGTTGCCAGTGACATGTTGACAAACAAGTGAGGACAAGTTGTTGGAATGGCATTCGTGGCATTTTTTTTGGACACGAAATAGCTGTTGCCATTGCAGAGGAAATCTGAAGTGCATGCATCGTGAAATCTGAAGTGTGTGCATCGGGTCTTCCATGTAGTTTATTGCGGACACAGTAGTAATTCAATCGACTGCCACCTTTGAGTCCATCGCTGGGGATAAGACTTATAGTGGCTCAAAGGTTGACTGTGTTGGTCATGATCTGAGGTTACCTGAAATGAGCTAAGCCATGTGGGGCTTGAGTCCGCTAGCTCGCTGACCACGAAAGTTACTCACGAGGACCATTGGTGGTTATGACGGCTACTTCACTTAACAGAGACCAACGTGTTCAACCTGGGATCAACCAACACCACAACTTTGTGAGACGGTGCTGCCTGCAAAGTCGAACATGGCTACATTTTCCAAAGTCTCTGATACTGTACCGAAAAAAAATCGTGCAGCAGAAGAGTATCGAGTGATGGTCCAGTAAGAGAATTTGAGAGGCTGGCAGCCCACACGTCCATTGTTGCTGCACCTGACAGGATCTGGATTGCTGAAGTTGGCGTATCCAAGCCTGGCACCGGACACAATAAATTACCCACATGGATCAATATGAACCGCATCGCTGCTGAATCGCGTGGTACTGCCTGACTGTATTACTGTAAACAGGAACAGTGTGCAGACATACTACACTTGTACATGTACCAGTTAAGAAGTCCAGCTGTATCCAACCTAATTGACGAGGGGATCTTCAAGTACCGAAATGTTGCGGTGTTTGAGCGTCTCGAGCTCTTGTTGGTGCTCCAAGCCCAGAAAGTTCGTCATAAGCTTGTTTAGGTACGTGTTCTCGTGGACGCCCTTGCACATGCGCTCAAAGAGCAGTGGACCCTTGCAGTACAAGTTCACGTCAGTGCCCACGTGGCCGGTCGTGGTCCAGTCGATGGCAGCGCGGAGACTAATGACGTGGCCGAGTTCAATCATGACATTCTCCAAGTCCCGCGTTTCGTCAACTGCCGTCGCAATTTCAGTGACGAGCAGGGCCACCTCTTCGTCAGTGACCGTCGTGACGTTGGTGTAGTTAGCAAGGAGAGACTTGGACGAAGTAAGCAGAGCTGCTTTGCACGTCTCATTGGCACTGGCAGCACAGTCCCCACCCTCCAGAATGCTTTCCAGTTGCTCCTGCATGGCCTCCGTCGACATGTTCTGAAGCTGCAGCTCGGTCGGGTACCACGCGTACGGGTACGCAGGGCCGCGTCCGAGCGTCAGACCACCCGTGCCATGGTCGGCGGCAGACAGCATTGCAGTATTGGGAGACTGCTCGACATGGTTGAGCACAACAGCAACGGACTCATCGAAGGCGATGGCCTCCTTCGCCATCGTACCGGGGTCGTTCGAGTGGCCAGCATGGTCCACACGAGAGCCCTCAATCATGACGAAATAGCCGTGCTTCTTGGCCTGCTCGTTGTTGCGTAGAAGACTCAGCACGGTCTCCACCATCTCCGGAAGGCTGGGCTCGCGAACTGTCGTGTTGCTAGAAGCAAGTTCACGGAGACGGTCAACCTCGTACGACATGTGGTCCTCGTGGAAAAGGCCGAACAAGCGCAGCGCACCCGACTCCTTGTTTGCCGCCTGGTAGTCGAGCAGGTCTTGGTAGTTGCTCGCAAGCGTGTATCCGTTCGACTTGAGGTCCTCCAGCATCGAGTCGTTGAAGTGCTTCTTGCCACCTCCAAGCAAAAAGTCCAAGTTCTTGTTCGCAACGTACTGAGCAGCGATATCGTCCTCCGAGTCACGGTCAATGACGTGAGAAGCGAACGACGCGGGTGTTGCGTGGGTCACGCGACAGGTGACAATCATACCGGTGACCATGCCGCGCGCCTTGGCAGCCTCGAGCACGGTGCCCAACGGCTGCTCGTACGTGTCTACAGCGATAGCGGAATCGTAAGTCTTGTAACCCGTCGAGTAAGCGGTTGCGGATGCCGCCGAGTCCGTAATGTAGCTCGTAGAGGAGTGGGTCTGGACGGTACCCATGAGGTGCTGGTCGATGTGTAGCCGAGTCTTCAGAGTCGGGTCCAGAACAGTGCGTGCAAGCGTGAAAATGTTAGGTCCCGTGCCGTCAGGGATCATCATGATGACGCTGCGCGGGTTTTCTTCATTCTCGTCGAAGTTGTAGTCCACGTCGACGGCTTTGTACTCGTAGTGGGTAGCGGCGTTTGCCAGTGTCGCGAGCGTGGCGCACAAGGCCACAGCGCGAGAGATGTTGGTCATCGCGGCGGCGTGTCGGGAATTTGCGTGAGTGTGCAGTCCGAGGCGAAATGGAGAATGGTCGAAGATAACCAACCGCTAAATACCCGCACCGTGGGCGGTTGATACGGAGCCCTTCATCTATCGGGCATTGCTGATGGTTGACTTGTGCAGCGGAGCGATTCTTTAACAGCTGTGGAGTGGGGGATTCCCGTCGAGAGGTGCAGTGAATCTTGCTTGAAGCTCGAGAGATTAATTAATCTGGCCTTTTTAATCAAGATCGCCTTTCCTGAGCAAAAGAGGGGCTCAGATGATCCCGTGCCACCGAATCGCTGGTGCAAAGAGAGGAATTTCCATAAATCAGTGATTTTCACTGAGATTTATCAAATCGGCCTCACCGTTCACTGATAGCATTTTGTAAGCGAAAATACTAACGTTACTATACTATCAAATTGCAACTTGTAAAGCCATATTACTAAGCGCATAGTATAGTCGCGTGGATGCACCCAACCAACTTCGCCGTCTTACAATGCCATGAGCCAACACAGTTTCAGTGCCAGTGACCCTGATGTGTTTGAGTGCGCACGCAGTAGGCGACCCGCAGCCATCGTTGGTCTCCTCGTCCTCGCTCTCCGCAGGCCACCGTATCCAACCCCCTCTTCATGGAGTAGACCTTCAAGGTCAGGCGGATGGCAAGTTTCTTGCGCTCGTTTTAAAGAGCGACCATTTTTGGTCCGCAGTCAGACTTGTGGAGTAGGTGCTGCTTTAGTGTTTAGTAGCACAGCATTGGCGCTGAAGCAGCACCTACTCCACCATGTTAGTTCGAGGTGGAACTGCCAACACGCGGCCATCTTCCGGTATTTTGGGCGACTGGGCTGTGTCTAATAGGTGGTGCCTTGGAGAATGCCGAAAGCAAACTATGCATGACAGGCACTGGCAGTGCAAGCGCACACCGCTAGCTGCCGTTGCCTTTGGGATAGTTAAAGCAACTGGCCGTGAATTTTCCTAACTGACCGCAAATGCATCATGCTCTCCTAAAATTGATGGTAGAATATGTCCTTGTCGGCCCAGGGCTTTTGATCTGGCCCCTCGTTTGCACCGCCAATTTCGCTTCGCTCATGGCGGGCGAGGCGTCGGAAAAAACATGTCAACTCCTTGTAAGGTCAGCTACTCCGGATACGCGCCAACCATTGCAGACCTTCGCTGCGCTTTGGTTGCAGATGGTCTCTCCGAGGGTTTTTGGATGCATTTACGGTCAGTTGGGGTCTGTAGCGATAATTATCCTAGCCTTTGTACTGTACTTGTATACCGCTGAGTATTAATAGTAATAGTACTACCATATTACAATCACTGACTCAGTGCCTTGGACTGCTACAAATCAATTTGATAAATCTCAGTGAAAATCACTGATTTATGGAAATTCCTCGTGCAAAGACGAGATCTCCGTCTCTGAGGCGCCTCGCGTGCGAGCGCAACCTGCCCGAAGATTCTTGATGTGACGGCAATTACATGTTCAACAGCCCCGGGGCTATCAACAGAAAAGTGCTGTAGTTCCAATTTGGAACTTCCAAATGTGTCGTGGCATGCTGCTCAAAATCTAAACTTTAGCTAGCTTTCACTCAACAGATCGGCAGCACGGGGGTGAGCATCGTGATTGAACTGCTGTGAGAGTCCCACTGAGACAGTGACCCCGCCGGACTCCTAGCGCTCCAAAGTAGGCCTGTCAACGTTGGGACCTTTGGGCCACTCCAACGCACTCCAACCCCAACTCCCGGGGTATGTGTTGGGGGTTTACGCAAACCCTGATGAACACATCTGATCTTTCGCAATACTTAAACCTAAACAACTGAGTTGGCCGAAGAGGTTCCCTCTTGCCTCGGCTCCGTCTCAAAATATTTGTGCGTGGTCATACAGCGGCAATATGCAAGCAAGGCGGGGGCAACTAATCTGGTCATGCTGCCCTGGGCCTACACGACGCCATTTCTCCAGACCTGGACAAGCTCACATCGCCCTGTGCGGCGCGGCGTTTCGGTCGTCTGCAACTGGTGCAGCATTCATTCCGCAGTACGAGGACGTGAGCGTGTCCACGGGCGACTCGCTTGACCGCCCAGCGGTCGAGAAGGTATCCACGCCGCCCTGCTTGTCGTCGGCAGTGGAGCACTGCGGCTACTGTACTAAGCAAGCGACATACATGTAGCGATGCAACGTATGGGTGTGTTGCTGTCCTCTATTCGTGGCGGAAGAGGAGGGCGTTCCCCGCGCGGGAACGCCAGCACCCAGAGGCGGAGCTAGGGTCAAAATGGGGGGGGCACCTGCCCCCCCCCCATTTTTTGGAGAATTTTTTTCGGGGATTATAGCCGATTATGGGCGAATCGGTCGCACCATGCCCATTTTTGAACTGCCCCCCGCCTCTGCCAGCACCGCGTGAGAACTCTGCTCGGCCGCATGCAACTCCGCGTGATCCAGGAACTGCTTCGCGGTTCTGGTGTTATAATAATTTTCCGCAGTCATCGATGCGCACCTTGACCACCTACATGTGCTGCGCTGCCCCTCGTCACAGGACGGAGTGTGGTGCACAGGAAGACAACAAGCCCTTACTGTGGACCACAAAAGATTTGAAATGACTTTGAAGGGGACGGGGGGGGAGTTTGGAGGTCTCGCGAGGGAGTTGGAACCCACTCCAACGCACTCCAACCCAACCCACTGAGTTTCGAGTTGAGTACAAAGCGTTGACAGGCCTACTCCAAAGGCTTGGAGCGCTACGGGGTGGAATTTTCGCTCTCAGTGGGCCACCACTGGCAGTGGCTCCTTTGAGTCACCGCCAGACGACTAAAAAGCTTCCCAGAATTCAAACATGCTCTCGAGTCGGAAGGCGTCTTCTTCGCCTAAGGTCATGTAAGTACTGTGCATACTCTTATGTCTCGAGGCTACCGTGGAACCACAGATCTCGAAATGGGGCTCTCGCCAGTCCAAATCTTCCAAAAGGGCACTGTACACTCGCCCGCCTGATTTTGAAGTTGGCGAGTTACTTCAAGTACCCATCAACTTCAATCAAGCCCCACCACACCAACCGTGTCCATACATGTAGTGGGGCTTGACAACAGTAAACTAGCAACATTACAGTTATGTAAGTATGTTTATTATCTCATGGCTTGCCCCAATGGATCAGAATGTCAGCGGGTCTTCAAGCACGGAGATGTTACGGTGCTTCATCGTCTCGAGCTCCTACTGATGCTCCAAACCTAGGAAGGATGTCATCATCTTGTTCAAGTACACGTTCTCATGCACGCCCTTGCACATGCGCTCGAAGATCAAAGGACCCTTGCAGTAAAGATTCACATCCGTGCCCACGTGACCGACGGTGGTCCAGTCGATCCAAGCTGGCGCACTGATCACGTGGCCCAACTCGACCAGGACGAAGTACAGATCACGCGTCTCGTCGACGGCGGTGGCAATTTCAGTCGTGAGCTTTGCCACTTCATCGTCCGTAACAGACGTCACATTGGTGTAGTTCGCCAACATCGACTTGGCTGACTCGAGTAGAACAGTCTTGCACGTTTCGTTGGCTCCCACTGCGCACTCGTCGCTGGCCAAAATGGCATCCAAGCGTTCCTGCATGACCTCAGTCGACATGTTCTGCAGCTGCAACTGGGTCGGGTACCATGCGTACGGGTACTCCATGCCGCTGCGTCCGAGCGTAAGCCCTCCAGTTCCGTGGTCGGCGGCGGACAGCATCGCGGTGTTGGGAGACTGCTCGATATGGTTCAGTACAACTGCGACCGTCTCGTCAAAAGCAATCGCCTCCTTCGCCATCGTACCAGGGTCGTTCGAGTGACCAGCATGATCCACACGAGAGCCCTCAATCATAACGAAATAGCCGTGCTTTTTGGCCTGCTCATTCTTGCGTAGCAGACCCAACACGATCTCAACCATTTCAGGTAAGCTGGGCTCGCGATCGGTCGTGTTATGAGTGGCCAGGTCACGAAGGCGGTCAACTTCGTACGTCATATGGCTGTCCTTGAAGAGACCGAAAATACAAAGTGACCCCGATTCCTCATTTGCCGACTGGTAGTCGAGCAGGTCCTGGTAGTTGGTCGCGACAGAGTACCCGTTAGCGCGCAAGTCTTCTAGCATCGAGTCGTTGAAGTGCTTCTTGCCACCTCCAAGCAAAAAGTCCAAGTTCTTGTTCGCAACGTACTGAGCAGCAATATCGTCCTCCGAGTCACGGTCAATGACGTGAGAAGCGAACGACGCGGGTGTTGCGTGGGTCACGCGACAGGTGACAATCATACCGGTGACCATGCCGCGCGCCTTGGCAGCCTCGAGTACAGTGCCCAGCGGCTGCTTGTACGTATCCACAGCAATGGCCGAGTCGTATGTCTTGTAACCCGTCGAGTAAGCCGTCGCAGCCGCTGCCGAGTCCGTAATGTAAGTTGTGGAGGAGTGGGTCTGGATGGTGCCCATGAGGTGCGGGTCGATGTGTAGCCGAGTCTTCAGAGTCGGGTCGAGAACGGTACGAGCAAGTGTGAACACGTTGGGCCCCGTGCCGTCAGGGATCATCATGATGACGCTGCGCGGGTCCTCTTCATTCTCGTCGAAGTTGTAGTCCACGTCGACAGTCTTGTACTCGTAGCGGGTAGCAGCGTTTGCGAGTGTCGCGAGCGTGGCGCACAAAGCCACAGCACGAAAGATCATCGAGACGGGTGATCCAGACGCGAGTGCTCAACCCGAAGTACAATGAAAAATGATGAAGCAGGAGCAACTTGAGGATCTTAAAAGTACCGGAAAAGTCGTATTGATAGAGCACCAATTTTCTAATGAACATGTCAGTCACTGCATCTTTTCTAGTTGATGCTAACTTTCTTTAAAGCTTGTGAGTGATTTGAAAGTGATCTAGAGCACTTTTTACAAATCACTGGATACAAATTTCAAGTCATTTTGTCTTTTTGTGTAACCTGGGGTCTCTGAAATAGGAGGTACACGTTCATATAGGATCAGCGAGACAAAAACTTCACAAGTGCTCTATCATTGCGGGTGCTTTATCAATACGACTTTTCCGGTACTGAAGTGGGGGATAGCCAACCATCGGTGCGTTCACAAGATACTGAGCAATTGTCAAATGATACGGAGACCTGCACCTATCATTTACGCGTGCGTCTATCGCGTCGCAGAAGTATCTTCCTGCTCACTTCCACACAAGGTGAGCCACTCGTTGTTTTAATCCCCATCAGTGATTAATTTTGTTAAGCGATTGTGGCGGCAAAGTAGGGACGCTACGGGTTGACGCCGGACTTTTGCCAAATGATGGCACTATTTCAATAATCTAGACAAACGATGATGACCTTCGCCAAATGATGGCACTCCGCTGTATTAATGGCAATGATGGCACTCAAAGTATTGTAACGAGTCTCTGGTCACCTGCTCGCCGGTGGGTCCGTATGGCTCGCCACAGCGCTGCTGCGGTATGTGTTGAGGGTCCGTTAGTGTAGGTAACGAAACAATAAACACCGTACAGGCCACGTAAGTAGCCGGACTCGCGTCCTATTTATTTCTTCAACTTCGTGCTTCAACGTCGACCTCCTGCTCCTCGTGTCCTCCGTCCTCCGTATCCACCCCTCTGCTAGAACTCCGACACTAACGCAACACCGGTCCAGCCCCCGTCTCCGTATGGGTGCCCCAGCCACCGATGGCCGTAGTCGCCTTCGTCCGTAAGTTGCCTCGAAAGGCCTTCGTGTCCCGCCTCACAGAGCCACTCGTGCCCCGCTCAGCGCCGTCTCTCCGTGTGCGTGCTCTCAAGATCTCGAGTGAGCTTCTCCGTCGCCCACCAGTCTCCGTCCGCTCGCCCTGGTCCAATCCGCTGCTGCCGCGACCGTTCGGATCGGTCCCCACGTGCTCGTGGCGACCCTCCAGCACGCGATCTTCGTCTCGGGCGCCTCCCAGCCGCTCATGGCGTTCTTCCGGTCCTCGCAGCTCACGGGTCGTGGCGTGACCGACCCGCAGCCCGACCCGAACCTCGCACTCGTCACAGTATGTATGATTGTCAGGCTGCAACACGTCCGTTAACTATGCGTGCCAGGATCACAAGCTGCCGTCTTCAGACCAGCATTCTCCCCGTCACGAGGACCAGCTCTCTGACCTGCCACAAGTGCCTGGGGTTTCACCATGAATGAATTCTCCGTGATTGATACTCAAGGCAAGCCATTAAAACACTTCGTGTTACGATGAACTTTGAATCTTTGAAGGCTGCACCTGCTCACAAAAAGAACTCTGTGCTGACTCAAGGGGAGCGTGTCATCCAATGCCGTACCCGCACCGGAAAGGATCTCACCGTGTAGTCTGCACTAGATAGCAAGAGTAATTCCTCGTTCATAGCAGTCGTTTTAAGATCGAAGAGACAGCAGAGCGAGGGCTACTTCCTGAGTTCGTTCTTCGCGCAGCACAACGGCTGCACCGTGGAAACTGGGGTGGCTTCGGTCACAATACGCGCAGGTGCACAAACCAGGAGCCTAGTACATGTATACTAGAAAAGTAATCTTGCAAAACTGAGCTAAGTGCCATCAATACAGCGGAGTGCCATCATTTGGCGAAGGTCATCATCGTTTGTCTAGATTATCAAAATAGTGCCATCATTTGGCAAAAGTCCGTTGACGCCGGACTGCATCCTATCACTTTGTATACGATGTATAATACCGGTAGTACTTCAATGACATGTGCAAGGTCGCGCAAGATCAAAAAGCATGATGCGTACCTACGCAATGTTCGCCCAACATGCATGTAATGGCGATGGCTTCGATTATTTGGCTGGAAAGTTAATCCAACTCGGACGTCTTATTATCGGCCAAGCCGAGCTTATGACTTTCCCTAAGATATGGTTGGTTCCTCAATGAGAAGCGGTAGAAACTCGGCTGTCCCAAGGCTGTACTCACGGTGACCAATGACGCGGAGAAGTGCAGCACCAAATACACTGTGCGAGACAACACCCACACGTTGCGCTGACATGTTGGAAAAGAGGATTTCCAAAAACTTGTTCGCGCGAGTCTCGAGTTCAGATTCAGTCTCGCGGTGGTCCGGAGTCCACCACGGGTCTCCATCCGATTCGAAATCACCGAAGTCCAGCTCCGGGTATTGCCGCTTCTTCTCCGAAATGCTGCGGCGCTCGTCACAAGTGTCAACGCCCAAAATTTCACGAGGCAGCTCCAGAGGTTTGCTGCTAATGTTGGTCTGGCCCTGGTAGGCGATGGTGAAAGTTTTCAGTGCACGCTCGAGCGGCGAGATCAGCACGAGTTCGAGGTGTAAGCCACGGTTGACCTCCGTGTTGAGCCTTTGAGACGCTTCGTTCGCTTGCTGGATGCCTCTGGAGGTCAATGGTGCATCCAGAAACTCTGGCAGCTTGCAGTAGTAGGAGTTCCACGCGTCACTGCCGTACTTTTCAATAGCCACATTGTGTATACCCTCACCGTGGCGCAAAAAGACAACGAGCTTCGAGCGAACACCACTCACACGCTTTGCATCCATCGCAGCATGCACGTCTCCCCACGTCTTCCCTTCCACGAGGCCCATGCGAGGCGCGTTCGAGGCTGGGAGAGGTCGACTTGGGTCTCCTTGGACGAAGAATCCAGGGCTGTACTGCCAACGCGATGATGCCGCCGATTTCCCCACTACCAGAAGCGCGAAGACTGCGAGCACCGACACCAGCACTCGACCACGGAATGGCAGCAACTCCATCGCTTCTTTTTTGTCAAGGTCCCGGAGCGGTGAGACGGATGGCGAGAGGAAGAAGAGAAGTCAATGACTTCAAAATCTGCACTTCGAGGCAAAATAGGCGATAGATGTTTTACGGTAGATGGTTGATGGATATCTAGTAAATGATCGAAGGAAGTATCTGATCCCATGGACAAGTTGTATTATATCTAAGTCATTTACACACGCAAGCGTCGAGTCATTGACGACCGACAAATGAGAGGGAAAAATGCAAAATCAAAAAGTGACCTAAGCTTATGCTGAGCTAAGCTATCCAAAATCCCCCCAATAATCTACCTATGCGTCTTGCTGCAGCTCCTCCTCGGTCGCGTCCGTGATCAGCAACGGGATGAATTCAGCGTTCCTCGGTCGGTAGTAGCGATGGCCGACCGCCGCGAAGCAGCCGCGACTGAAGCCGCTGTGCGACACGACGAGCACGCAGCTCTCGGAAGCCTCGTAGAACACTTCGTCCAGGAACTCGGCGGCTCGCGCGGCGATCTCGTCGCTCGTCTCGCGGTGATCCGGTTGCCACCACGTGTCGTTCTCGCTGGCCACGTGGTCAAAGTCCAACTGCGGGTACGCGGTTTGCTTGGGGGTCATGAGTTTGCGACGGTCGCAGTTGACGACACCCAGCGTCTCGCGCGCGAGCTCCACGACCGACACGGGGATGTCCCGCAGGTGGGTGAACACCCGGTCGTACGTCTGCAGCGTGCGGTCCAGCGGGGACACGTAGATGCGCTGCAGGTTGAGCCCGCACTTGGCAATCTGCTTCTCGAGCATGAGCGCGGCGGCGTCGGCCTGCTCCTTGCCGTGTGCTGTGAGCGGGGCGTCAATGAACTCGGGGCGCATCTCGTACTGCTCCTCCCAGAGCTTCTCGCCCACGCGCGCCTTGGTGGCGTTGTGGGTGGCCTCTCCGTGACGCAGCAGGATCACCAGCTTGATGCGGCGGCCCGGGTGCTTGTGCTCGAACTTGTGCATGTAGGCGTAGACGTCGGGCCAGGCCTTGCCGTCCACGAGTCCCATGCGCATGGGCGGGTCGCCCATCTCGTCCACGGGTTCGTCCGACATGTCCATGAGGAAGAACCCGGGCACGCAACGGAGCTGCTGCTCATGATGATGTTGGTGTGGCATTACCGGGACTCTTTTGGTGCTTGGAGGGTACGTCACGTGGGGACGAGAGGGCGTAACGGACAATGGGGAGAGTTCTTTTTTTCCGGTATCGGAGACTTCGGACATAAGCGAGAGGGTACCGCGTACCAAACTGAAGGAAATGTAGCCATGTGCAACTCAAATTGATATTGCAGGCAAGCACCGTCTCACTGAGCTGTGGAGTCAATTGATCCCAGCTTCAACACTTTGGTCTCTGTTAAGCGAAGTGGCCGCCAAAACCACCAATGGCCCACGTGAGTAACTTTCGTGGTCAGCGAGCTAGCGGACTCAAGCCCCACATGGCTTAGCTCATTTCAGGTAACCTCAGATCATGACCAAAACGCAGTCAACCTTTGCAGCCACTTATCCCCAGCGATGGACTCAAAGGTAGCAGTCGATTCAATTACTACTGTGTCCACAATACAAACTACATGGAAGACCCGATGCACACACTTCAGATTTCACGATGCATGCACTTCAGATTTCCTCTGCAATGGCAACAGCTATTTCGTGTCCAAAAAAAATGCCACGAAAGCCATTCCAACAACTTGTCCTCACTTGTTTGTCAACATGTCACTTGGCAACTGCGGTGATCATGTATCAAGCTGCTGGCTCGCGCAGCTTCATCCTAGCCCAATAACTACCTGCGAGTGTACGCGCCAACACAAGTGAACAAAGCTGCCGTCCAAGTTTCTACAACCGTATCGAGCGTTAGCAAACACACCGTTTGACGCTTTACTCGCTGCCTTGGCACTTGATTCCTTCGTGTCGAGCCTTGTCAGCTTAGTAGAGGGCCCTGACCTGTCGCCCACCGCCCGACACGAGGTTGCTCTCACCATTTCCCGATTTGCTTCGTCAAAGACACATCGACCCCAATCCCTTCTCCGCTCCTTACTGCAGCTACCGCTATGACTTCCGGAAATCTGCAGATCCACTTTTGCGGCCTCGTCTGGTACGTGTGACGTACACTACTCGTTCTAAGTGATCTGGTTGTCCACGCACTTTCACTCACCTACTTGAATATTTGAATCCAGGCTGCTCACCAGCGTATACATCGTTCGCGTCACCTCGAAGACGTGTGCCGCTGCCAAATACTCCGAGGCGTCGAGCTCCTGCTTGATCGTCCGGCGATCACGCTTCGCTGGTGGCCTCTTAACCATTGCCCTCGACAGCACGGTTCGACTGATCCAATGCTCCACGAAAGACGTTGAGCACAACATCATCCGTCTTCAGTACGGTCGACGTGGCAAACTCCTTGTCATGCGCGCGGCCAACGATGTCGAGCATAAAGAATGGATCACAGCGATCACGTCTTCGTTGTCGACATTCCAAGCACCTAAGCTTCAAGCGCCAGCTACATCCCGTCAAAGCTTCGAGGTCGTACGCAGAAGCTCTGTGATCGCTCAAGCGCGTTACTCGCGAGCTTTAGAGGCTGACGACGTCATGCCTCTGCGTCTGTCGCAGTCACTCGACGCCACCAAGCGGCTCGCGGATGGTTATGACAACCTCGCAGCTCAATGGGCTCAAGTGGCGACGGAGACGCGACAGTTTAGTGCGGACATCGCCAGCCTTGAACCGCCTCGCATCGACCCCGAGCGGTGCTCGACCCAGTTGACCTCCTACTAGGAAACCATCACCGCAACAACAACGAGTTCCGCTCGTACCATCCTCCCCAGCATGTCAGCTGAGATCACCATGGTTCGTATCTTACCAGTCCGGCCATCAAATCCCTGTGCACCAGACCATACCTGTCCAGTCTCAACCGTGTCATCACCACGCCCGAGCAATAGCCGTTTATCTTATTGTAGCGCTGCAGTCATTAATTTACTTGAACAACGAGTTCCTTGCGTATTTTATCACTCCAGTGTGAGAAGCACCACCTTGCAGCATTGTTGTAACAATACCTTCACTGACCTCGTAGCATACCATGTGAGAGATTTCAATGATATCACTTTGCAAACGCTAGCCATTATTGACGATACATGCACCACTCTGCCTGGTAAAGGAGGGGTCTCTGTCGTGCCTGAATCACCGAACACGCGCCATTCGCTAGTGTAGCAAGCATACATCATCTGTAACGTAGCCATTTGAGTCATGAAAGTGTCAAGTGAGCCCGTGAGTAACTTTGGCCAGTCACCACAGAAATCTGCCAAATGGATTCAACTTCCATCCTGACGAAGCCATGACAGTGACTCCTTTACGGCCACAGCGATCTGCCAGTGTACGCCTCAACTAGCACTCAATATTCGTGCTACCCACCACCGTATCGATAATCTACCATGTCCAGCAAGCTTAGATCTACTTGATATAACCGGGCAATCATTTTCATCCATCCACCCATACCACGTGATTCAGCAGCGATGCGGCTCATATGAGACGGCGGCGAACATAATGATACTTATCCACCATTTAGAGTTATCGAGATAATCGCGTTTGAAGTTGACCAATCAAATTTCGGACATAAGCGGACATCGAAAAAATAAAACACAAAATTACTCGTATAAAGCGGAAAACACTCTAATTCGATTGCTTTACACGCGAGGTTTTCGACAATATACAACTCGATAAAATCGAGAAAATATTGCAGCCTCAGCGGTCGAAAATATGAGACTGCGTCAAACAAAACTTTACTAAGGTGCTAAGTGCGATTCGCGATTTGAGCACACCGTTGACAAGAGGGGCGTCTCCTCTGTCGATTGAGCTATCGAACATCCCCAGATTCAAATTTCCCGCCAAGGGGCGACCGTTTCAAAAAAAATATCTCATTTTGAAAAAAAAACTCGAAAATATTTGGGGGCTGTTTTGGGGGTAAATCACCCCAAGGAATCGATTGGGAGCGGTCCCATTGGCTAATTCGATCTCCTTCCCATTTAAAAGTGCCCGTTTCTCCCAAAAAAGATGGGGTCTACCCTTTCGGGCAAAATAGAAAAACGGCTGTATCTCGACACTCCGGTTAAGTTCGATTTTGGTCCGCACATCTTTGAGGCCCGATATCTCGATAACTCTAAAAGCCGCTTTAGTATCATTTTGTTTGACGAAGTCTCATATATCGAAATTCTGGTCCCATGAAAATGGAGATATTTTTTTCAGATGAACACAACTTCTCGAGAACTTAACATTTCTCCGCATCCAATAGCTCAAAATGAGCGCAAGACACACGTCTTTCGCGTGGTATGCCTAAATCGCGATTCGTACTTTGGTTGATTAGTATACTTATGTTTGACGCCGTCTCATATCGATCCATAGTATCGTCATGATATACAAAGAAGACATGTGAGTAATTGCTGTGTCCCTTGGATACGTCAACTCCAGCGATCCAGATCCTATCAGATCAGATCCGGTGCAACCACAATGGACATGTGGGCTGGCAGCCTCTCAAATTCTTTTACTCAACCCCCGCTCGATACCCTTGTCATGACTAACAACTAATGGCTGCACGGCGTCCTCGCCTGAGCCAGTAATGGCTAACTCCAAGAACCGACTTGACCTGAATCACTGGATTCGGAGACCCTCTTGCCGTAGACCACTAACACTCCGAACCTGGTGAATTCTATCTGCCCTCATATCCGTCTCCCGCGTGCTGTACTTGATTTCTACGGGTCCACTTCGCGAAGGCAAAGGCGAGTTTTAGTTCACCATTCCCCAATTTGCTTTCGCAAGAAAACTCCGACCGAGTATCAGTCTCCTACTAGCTTCAACACAAGCTACTACTTCTATCACCACCGCAATGGCGTGCGGTAAATTCCACGTTCAATGGTGCAGTCTCATTTGGTGAGCTTTCCATACGCCACTTTGCCTTCATACCACGTACTGGCAGTGTGTTGAAATGCTTGTGCTTACAGGTTCCTCAGCACCATCTACCTGGTTCCCACCGCGCTACCGAAAACCCCTGTAGTGAAGGGAACCACCGAGGCAGTTTTTACCCTCGTGGTCAAGCGTTCACGCGTCGCAGGCGGAACTTTGACAATACCACTCGACTCCACCATCAAAATCGTGAAAAGTTCTAGCAGAGATGTTGAACGCAACATCATTCGTCTAGAGCACGGATCGACCTGCAAGCGTGTTGTCATGCGCGCGTCGAGTCCACAAAAGCGCGAGAAATGGCTCAACGCCATTAGGACAGCAGTTTCGGCAACGCAACAGTTTGTGGAGCACCTGCCATCGCCAACCACGACTTGCAGTTCGGCTAGCACTTCCAAGCGACCGTGTACGAAGGACTCACAATCAGGCAAACGAAGTCAAGCTCAGCCGCCCACTCAATATGCAACGCGCTCACATGACACCCATGTAGCTCCAATCAGCTCAAGCTGTTCTCTTCGACGAATGTTTGGACAAAATATTCCGGATGCCATGCAGTTCTTCACTACCGTCGGCCAAATCGTCGCAGCTGCTACCTAAGCCGGTAGATGCACACTTTCTCCTGATCCTTCACGGATACTTCACGGATACAAACAATCAATACTTGTACCATCCCACGATGATGAGATACGCTTGACACAAATACAGCACTTGCTCTTTTCGACACTAAAACGACGACAGAAGGACGAGCCTGTTCTATCGACGTAGTCTAACGACTGAGATCCCAGCCATAGCGCGTTTGTCTAGTTGGCTTTGCGTGCTTCATCTCTTTTGACTTCAAACAACACAGAGCCGGCATGAATTGATACTCGAAGTATGTTGGTAAATAGCACCAAGCTGGATTTTCCATGATCGCGAGACCCGAAATCCGGAATCCAAATCAACCACAAGTGCTTGGAAATGAAGGCGATTATTTCGCACCAATAATCCGTCTCAGAGGTCGGAAAAAAATAGTGCAATACAATAAATAATCAGTTTTTTCAATACTAATTTTTATTATTGGACTGCCATGGCCCCAGCACAATATTATATTGACCCAATTATTGACAATAAATATGATAAAAGTACCTTTGACTGGAGCATGTTGTTGTTGCGTCATCTCCCGGCCCCGATGACATCAAAAACGACGTTAGCTACAGTAGTTATAGCTAAAACATAACAATACCCATCATTACTTTGAAGTTCATACTCCCTTACTCTCTGTAAATGCGGCACCAGGACATTTGGATTGTCATATCAGATGCAGTCAAATTGTACTTATGTAGATTATGCGTTTTTTTTTCCTTTACAACACAGGCTTTCCCAACCCCGGCAGATTCATACTGCATCGAGCGTATGGTCATCTTGACTTGTATCCCTCCTTACAAAAATGTTTGTATCTACATCAATACAAAATGTCATTCTCATTTTTTAGCTCCTGCCCAAATGTAATTACTGTCGATGCTAAGGAAAATAAAAGCTTAGCTACTGGTACATGACAGCCGGCTGTGGCTTGCAGTTTGAACGCGACGAGCTTCGTGTGAGTTAGCCGGTAAATAACCGAGCTGCGATTCCAAATTCCTACTGGTACCAGAGACAGGGGTGGCGCTCAGTATATATTGCAATACATATTGCGGCAATTTTTATTATTGTTTATTAGAAAATTGCAGTTTCTATTAGTGTTTCTTGCTGACCACAATGCAATATGATACTGTATTGGCGGACCTCTGATCCGTCTGGGCTCGTACTAACTTACTTTAATCGCGATCATAGTTTGTTTTGCAGGCCACTACGAAGTTCCGAAAACAAACCATGATCGCGATTAAAGTATCTCTTTGTTGCTCATCCAATAAATGATTTTCGAATCTTGTCCTTGGAAAACATGTCTTGCTGCAGAAGATAGTCAACGAAAACTCAAACATTCCAGTAATTTACCGTGGACAGCATGCGTCGCGACACTCGAATCAAGCGCCTTGGTCCTGGTCCGCGTTGTGAAACTTCTGCTGGCCATGCTTCTCCACGCTCACTTCTGCAGTCTTCAAGCGCATTCTTTTAGCCGCCATCATAAATTATGATTCATAATCAGCTCAAGTCTCGAATTAGCGCCGCAGTGTCTCATCGGCCGGGTTGTTCTCTGCACAAAGACAAAATACCCCCAAGCCGAGTTGAAGACGACAGACAGACAACCTGATCCCATGCGCTCGTTCACGCCGCTACTTCTCCTCTTCGAGCTATTCGTCGGGCTGTTCGTCGCTCCGTCGCTCGCTCTGTCTGAGCGCGACGAGTCCGACGTGCCGTTCTCGCTCCGATACGTCCCTGGCTTCTTCAAACAGGGAACTCCGTCGGTGCAGGTGCCCGCCTCCAACCCCGAGCACCTCGGACTAGTCGACAATGTCACGTGGGGAGACGTGGACGCCTACATCAACGGACGAGCCACTCAAGGCGTGCAGGTCAAGCTGTTGCTCTTCCTACGCCACGGAGAGGGCACCCACAACGTGGCAGAGGCCACGTACGGCACGGAGGAATGGGAGCGATACTACCGCAAACTGGCCGAGTACACGGACGCCAAGCTGACAGACGTGGGCATGCAACAGGCTGAGAAGGCGTCCGAGAGACTCGATGGGGAGATGAAGAGGGGACTGGAGATTGAAGAGGTCGTCGTGTCTCCGCTGGAGCGCACACTGCACACGTCCATGATCGCGTACCGGAACCACGAGGAGATCCCCAAGCGGTCGATGGAGTGGCCCCGTGAGACCATCGGCGTCTGCACGTGCGACCTACGAGGCACGATCTCGTCCAAGGCGCTGCAGTACCGCAGCATCGACTTCAGCGACGTCTGGAGCGACGCAGACCCGTGGTGGACGCCGGACCACCGCGAGACTGAGGCGCACATCGACGACCGCGCGCGCGTCTTCCTGAACCGCGTCTTCTACGGCCACAAGGCCTCGCACATTGGCGTGGTGACTCACAGTGGAATGACCCACGCCGCGATGCGAGTCATCGGCCACCGCGAGTACAAAGTCGCCACGGCTGAGGTCATCCCGTTCCTCCTGGAAGACGCCAGCAGCGCGCACACGATCCCATCGATTCTATCCGGCAAAGGCGGCAAGTAATGAGACGCACCCCCAACGCAGCAAACCTTTTCGTCTTTACAACCGCCTGGAATGGAGCTCAGTGGTCGACGAAGCTGTGTTTACAGGAGGGTTTAAGGATTTTTGGCGTAGGGGCGATGTTCACACACGTCGGAGAATCATTCGATAATGACACACTGCTCTACGAAGAAACACCCCCAATTACTCCACAGGCTCGACTACGCTGCTCTGAAATTGAATTTCAGAGCCTCTGATCGACGACTGGAAGTGGATCTCGTTCAATTTACCGGACGTTCAAACTGCGCTTGTGCGTCTCGTGGAGGGACCGGGGAATTCGCTGATCGCTACTACGATTTGTGAACGTGACGAAAGACATGCACACACTTATTTTCGGCTGCACTTCACTTCCATATTTGCGTTGAAGGGGAACGGACGCAAAAGAAACAGGCGGAGACTGGGAGTTAACCGCACGAAGAGTCAAGGGCTACAAAAAGGGAAAGATTTCAGGGGGAAGACATTTGATTAAAGTATAGGAGCCTCTTCAAAAGCTGGACGGAACGAAATTCGAGCAGAGAACACCGCCGAGCAGAATGCAGGTCTCGGACCAACCTCCGGACAACCCCGGGGAGGTGATCGACGTTAGCACGCCATCTCCTCCACCAGAGAGAAACAAAGGAGATCAACTAGCAGGGGCCAAACGCCACCCAGAGCTGACGAACGACCAGGAGGAGCCGCAGGTGACGGGCACGCCTAAACGTCGGTGGACGGATGCCGGGGGCACAACCAAGGACACGACGATGGCAACAGTGCTAGAAGAAGACGATGAAGAAGAATCCAAGATGGATGAGCCAGGATTCCAAGAAAAACAAGAAGAAGACCCACCGACTTACGAGGAAACGACCGAGGAACCGCTCACGTTTGCAGAAATGTACTTGTACATGCATGGAGAGCTTGCGGGGAAAGAGCTACAAGACGCAAAAGAAACCGTAAGTGTGATGGAATACGTTAGAAGCATGTTCAAGACTGTGTTCAAGACGCATCCGACGCAATCGTTAGCAGAGAGCAAGCGACACTACCCGGAACTAACCGATGAGGAAACTGACCAGTTACTCCGGCTGTTCTTGATGGACATCGCTGTCGGCCGAGCGGACGCAAGAAAATGGAGGGCAAGACTGTACGACATTGTGCGCTCCGTGTACAAGACCAGACGTTCAATGATGGATATTGTTGACCACAGAATTGCTACATCTCAGGCAGCGGTAGCTCCGGTGGTGAACGCGTGGACCCAACAAAACGAGCAGCAGAAAACGGATAACGAAAATGACATGGACGTCGACATGACTGGAGTGGACAACTCGCCGTATCGATTCCTGAAGAGTGTGTATACTGCATCTGAAATTACTCTATATCGAAAAATTTGTGAAACACCTTACGGATTTCCAAGCAAGATCCGTAAGCCGACCGAAAAAGAAAAGAACATCATTCGGGGACTACTTGAAGGCTCAATCTTGTGTGCACACCTGCCAGCATTCCTGAAGAGAGTGTGTACAAACGCAGCATTGCGTATGATTCAGAACACGATCCAGGCACAAGTCGAAGGAGACCTGGTACTTCAACTCCCTACTGATTTTCCAGTCTACCC
The DNA here is from genome assembly GCA_009729435.1 of Phytophthora fragariae. Lineage (NCBI taxonomy): Eukaryota > Oomycota > Peronosporomycetes > Peronosporales > Peronosporaceae > Phytophthora > Phytophthora fragariae. The sequence continues at coordinate 2,482,619 of QQOI01000005.1, read as the reverse complement.
AGACTTCCAGTCTCGAGAAAGACTAGTGGGAATGATCCTCCTCGGAATCAGAAAAAGTGAACACCCAGAAGCACGAGTTGTAGCTCTACTCAAGAACGCGAAACAGGTATGCTACGACAAGAGAGGTCATGCAGTGCACCTAATCTTTTGGACCAGAGAACAAGCGGCAATATGGGGAAAAGAGTTTAAGACTCTTCCGTTCCGCAATCGAAACTTTGCGCTTCGCAATGAACACGCCGAAGAAGTTGATACCCCAATGGACCCTCACAAAGATCAACAACAATTTGGGCACGTCAAATGGGAGCTGACGGAATCAGAGATGAAAAGCCAAGAGGACGTTACCACGTGAGACTGCTCAACGTATCAAGATTTATGGACGAAGCTGCACTAGATACATTTATCCAGATGCACTTCAGAGGAACGTATACAACATGGCAAGAACCCTCAGTTGGGAACCGGGAACGTGAAACAGACACTTGGGATATTTACTTCCGCAGCCCATTATGTCCACCATTTTTGGCAGGACGCAGATTTCTTGATTGGGACGGTACCAAGATCCTCATTCATCATGCAAACTGGAAACCAGCGCCACCTTGCTTTCAATGTGGAGCCAGTGGGCACACTAGGAACAGGTGTAATGTAGCTGATAACTTCTGGAACACGTCAGAATACTGCATCCATGTGACAGCGGAAGAAATTGAAGGTCTACCACGCCAGCCCGGTACAATTACGAGCTTTGAGCAGCTAGCAGAGTACTGGATTGACGAAGAGGAGGAGCAAAGCAACCGGGAAACTATTGGAGTGGTAAACCAGCAACAAGTGCCGGCAATTCAATTACTTCAACGAGAATTGCACCCTACGACGACAACACCGATTCGCAGATTAGGGGAAGCCCCAGTGGACAACCAAGCTAGATGGCAAACGGTTGGGCAGCAAAACAACCGTCGGTCGGATAAAAGAACAGGAGAGCTAATTGCACCAAGACCCCCACCAGGGGTACCTCAAAGAAACCCAGTAACACCCCGAAAACCAGACCGAATATTCGAAAATGACCAGAAACCGAATGAGAAACAACAATGTTCAAGCCCAGTTGCGCTACCGGCAGTAGAATCTCCAGCGGAAACCATCAAAGCAACACTGAGCCAACGTACTCAGAAAATGCAGACGCTACGGGGTCTCATAGCCAAGCTGATCGAGGAGAGACGCCTACCAAGCCAACAGCAAGCACTGGAAGCGATCTCGAAACTACAACACGAACAATTTGAAGGAGTTAAAGCGAAGGGAAACCAGGTGCTGAAAGTATGCGGCCTACAGGAAACTTCAACGCCGCGCAATGGAAACTGCCAATACTATGCAGTAGCATCAGCTCTTCTGAATCGAGACTTTCAAGACAACAGCAGTAAGAAACCCCTTGAAATTCTGACAAGTAAGCTCAAGAAAGGTATTGTAGCAGCGAGTGAACACTTTTTCTTTGAGGAGTTTGAGCAGCAAGCCATAACAGAGATACTAACGAGATTGGAAGAATTAGATCAGCAACTCACAAGAGAGCAGTCGGCCCAGGCGTTGCGGACTCATTTTATCGATCTCGGAAAATCAGATTCGAAGTTGAATGGATACATAGCTGGTAGACATTGGGGGACGGATGAAACATTGCGAATGATGGCCAAGATTCTTCAACGCAACATCTTCGTAGTAATTGCTCGATCCGGACTAGAAAAGGCGACCTATCAACAATTTGAACCGGCCCAGGTCACCAAGTCCGGGAAAACTTACAGTACGGCGAAAGAGCGGAACTTTGGACTTAAACAAGCAAACAAATGGATTCAAGCAATCAAAGAGGACTGCAAACGCAGAACGACGCGAAACGAGCTCCCAATAGTACTACTCTATCGACCGAAGCATTACTGTCATCTGCGGTTTACCGCAGTAAATGTCGGCTCAGACCCAGTGGAGTCAAACCCAGCCGAACCAATGGAGGTCAGCCTGGGTGAAGTAGATGGGGAGATGATCGAGATAGCTGACACAACGCCGCAAAGCTCACAGAGAGAAACAGGAAACCAAAGTGAGACAGCGGAACGCAAAATGACACTCTCAGAGATGATGGAGCACCAAGAGGAGGAAATATTTGGTCAGGGACGGCTACAGGAGCTTCGAACCTTTACAACAGCAGGGGTCCATGGAATAGCACCGGGTAGACGGCAGGAATTACGGGATCTCCAATGGTCTGACGAACAAGCAGTCGCCCAGTGGCTGCAACTGTATGAAGTGGACTTAGAAACGCTAAAATTATGGCAAACAGAACTCCTTCAAGAAGGTCCTTCGTCTACATTCACTCCATCACAGTCGAGTGACATCAAATCAAGTGGATCGGTTTGGGAAGAAGAGATGTCTGAAGTGCAAGAGGAACTAGATTTGAACCAAAAAGAGCACCCTCCAGACACCAGCGGGGGGCGATTTGAAGCCCGAATTACAACCATTAGCTCGACCAGAGCTCGTCACAAAGAGCTCAGGAAACAGTGGAACGCACTGGCAACACAGTGGGAAGCGGACACAGAGAAATTCCCAACTTTGCCAGCGACCACAGAAACATGGAAATTAGTTGTGCACAAGGCACCAGGACCGCTCCTATCTCTACTGCAACAATACCAGTCTCCGGACTACATCTTGTCAGCCATGACAGACGCAATTCTGGACCAGTGGACAGTGCAAGCTCGGTTAGAATGTCTGGTACACTGTCTAAGTATCATGATGGAGCGAGCAACGAATGAAGGAGACAATGCCCAAGCCAAGTGGGTAGAAAACCGCATCAAGGAACTACAACAACAAGCAGCAGTCAACGTCCAATAATTAAATCTCCACTCCTCTGAGCTGTGGAAACAGCTCAAACAACAAAAATACGGTGGACTTGAACTGCTCAAAATGTGTCGCAAAGGCCGGACGAAATACCTGACAAGAGCTATTGTGGCAGCCCATGTGTACGCTATCCGATAGCGAATTGCTGCAATTAACAGAAGACACAAACCAACTACAACAGCAGACTTCGACTATCGGGTATCTGGATGTACTCTTTGCGGTTACTCAGGATAACCCGAAAATCAATTCGACTATCCACCAGGAAGATACGATAGGGCTCTGGACCAAGCTCGAAGAAATACTTGCGTCCCGTTCAAGCCCAACATCAGATGGGAACGACGCAGAAGGTGAACTGTCACCCCAATACTAGCAGAACGAATGAGCTCGCAAATAAATGAACCACAGCCGGAAGGCGACTATTACAGCGAACTACACAACTTGACGACTTTATTTGATGAACCACCGATTGCAAGAAAAACAAGCCAAGAAACGAAAACGAAACTAACAATTATCACGCAGAACCTTCGAGGGTTTGCAAAAAAATCTAGACGACACTGGATGAGTGGATGGCGAAGAAAAAGAGGCACCCGACTGCCAGACATCCTACTCCTCCAAGACACGCAACTGAAAAATGACCAAGAAATTGCGAGCATGAAGAATCAGTGGCAGCGAGCATGGCAGGTTTCCAAAGCTGACCATGATATGAGTTACTGGACGCTAACAACAACAAAATCAGCAGGCCTAGGCATACTCCTGAATCCAGCTCTCAGCACGCGAGTGAAACCTTGGCAACAAGCGAGTTGGACCTCACGCGTAATGGCAGTGGAACTTGATGACTGGCTAATAGTAAACGTATATGCACCAGCACAACGGAATGAACAAGACCAATTTTTTGCTGATCTCGAACGTTGGATTTCCCAACACAAATCTGTTATTATCGGAGGGGACTACAACTGTGTACTACAACCACATCAAGATCGCGTAACAGGAAGGAAACCCAGTACATCGTCGAATGAGAGCAAACTGCTCGAAACAATGCTAGACAAATGGGACTACACGGACGCGATTAGCCTTACTCGAGACCTAGATGACGATGAAGAAGACCATGCCCACTACATTTTTACACATGTTGGACTCAGGATGGGGCTAGCAGACTAGACCGCTTCTATGTGAAAGGGGAACCCTTCACAGCGGTGCAATTGGTAGACGTAATAGCTGCAGCTCATGATTCGGACCACAGAGAACTACGACTCGAATTATCTACTGGAAAGCAGACTACACGATCCCGAAAACCACAAATCCACTATCCCATTCACACCGGTCGCCCTGCACGCGTTAGACAAGCCATTGCAACAGGTCTAGCAGCGATAATGGACCGATTTGAACATGCGGCAAACGCCGTTGAGATGTGGGATCACACTACAGAAGAAATACACCAGCTACTTCAACAAGTAAGACGAGATGATGTAAGACAAAGTCGCAGATACTTTGAAAACCTACGGGCGTCTACAAGAATTCTAAGAACATCCAGAGCAGAGATTCACGAAGCCAACAGGAAAACCGCAAGAAATAGAGCTGCAAGGTCTTTCGGCCAAAACTTACAAAGAACAACTGACAACACACGTCATTTTTTCAAACGAAACTCAGACTGGCAGCGAGACCAAACTATCACAGCAATTAATCCATCTCCAGGACACTTTTACAAAGACGACTACCCAGTGGAAGAACGAATGGCATCAGAGTGGAGCCATGTCTTTGGACAATCCCACGCAAAAGTAGAGCCAAACAGCAGAGAAACGAAATTTCAACAATTCGTAACAATCCCAGATGACCAGAAACTTACACCAGCAGAGGCAGACAATTTAGTGGCGCCAATTCTAGAAGGAGAAACCCGAATGGCGATTGAACACCTAAGTCGGAACAAGGCTGCCGGGACAACGGGACTCAACCATGATTTTTACAAAGATTTTCAAAATGAACTTGTCCCGGGACTAACTAAACTTTTCAAAGCAATACTAGACGGGGAGGGGGAGGTACCACAAACGTTTCTTGACGCCACTGTTATCCCACTTCGGAAAAATGGGGACTCAGTGGAGGCAATGGACTACGGACCGATAGCCCTCCTCAACACGGCATACAATTTTTTTGGGCGTATTTTATCGGAACGCTTACATCACTTGCTACCAAAACTAATTAGTGAGGCTCAGCAAGGCTTTGTCCGAGGGCGAACCATCGACAAGACCATCACTATGCTACGGGCAATATTAGCAGAAAGTGAACACAATCCAACCAAAGCATGGGCTGACCTAGGGGCAGTACTATGCCTTGATCTAAAGAAAGCCTATGATACGCTCGACCGCACTTTTTTACTCATGGTCTTGCGCCGACATGGATTCTCTGAAAAATTTATTGCGGTGATACAGCGACTTCACCATGGAACGACGGCCAGTTTTCTGGTAAATGGTCAATTGTCAACAAAATGGACGGTAGAATCAGGCATCCGTCAAGGGTGCCCTCTAGCACCACTCCTTTTCATATTAGCAGTGGACACGTTAAGCCGATCAATTAACCAGCACCCCCAGCTTGCAGGAATTATCATCCCGGGCAATACGACACTTCATCACAATTTTTCGGCATTTGTAGATGATAGTACAGTGTACATGAAGTCAGCGAGGGATATCGAGATCGTTCAGAACATACTGAAAATATTTGGTGATTTATCAGGATTGCAAGCACAGCCTCAAAAAAGTATCCTAATCGGAATAAATACGGCTGGAGCACCAACAAAATGGCACGGATATCCTGTATTGCAACCGACTGAGACAACACGATATCTTGGATATTGGATTGGGAACTCAGATGCAACGATGGAGAACTGGAACATTCGAATTGAAAAAATACAACGCCGTCTTAGGATTGCAACCACGGTGAGCAACTCAGTAATGCAACGAATCACACTCTTCAACGCTGTAGCGCTTCCGGCTATACTATACACTTGAAAGCAATTTGTACCGCCAAAAGCAGTCCTTACCAGACTGGTGAACATGCAGAAACAATTTATCTGGAACTTATCAGCGAGCACAGAACCCACCAAACATAAAATCAACTCAGCTCTACTCTTCACACCTAGGACTGCAGGAGGCCTCGGATTACAGGACATCGAGCGAGCTCTCAAAGCAACTAGGAGCAACTTGGCAGAAAAATGGATCAATACACCGGCGGACGCATACACGGAGGCGTGGCATGCTCTTGTGCACCCAGGACAACCAACAGATAATCTCTGTTGTGCATTCAGACCGACAACAGAGCAGATGATCGACAACAAACTACGAGAACGACACGGATTACCGCGGATCTCAGCTCAAGCATTGGGGAAACTCGAATTGTGGGAGGCACACTCGCAACAATTCATAATGACTGAAGAACAACAACAAAAATTAACTCAGACGATAGCATCTGGTGCAGCTACTACATCCAGTCACTGGATCAACGAAAACACGATATATTTTAGGTCAACTAAAGTAACCAGATCAGCTATACTACCGGACCAAGCAGCATTTCTGCTCGCATCACCATGGAATGACAATGCGTGCGTAATAGACAACAACGGCAAGCCATTAAAAACGAAGGACTTTCCACTGATACAGCAGTCTAGGATCAAGGACATTCAGGTGCAAGACATGAGGTACCTGCAAGATATCGAGGAACACAGTATTTCAATCAGACCAACACTTCAAGCAGCAACGCTCAGAGGTCGACAGGATGAGAGTGTAAAGCACTGGTGCACATACCTACTACTCAGTCTCCCTTGGAACCTGTGGGAATTGGAGCGGGAGGCGGTCAAACCAATTTCATTACCAGAGCTCCAACATCAGCTACAATGGGAACTAGATGTAGTACTAGAGGGCAGCATCATAGCAAAATTCAAAAACGATCAGGACTCACACCCAGTGCTCCGACTAGAACTGAACCCGGATGGGTGGACATGGAGAATAGCATGGACAGCAGAATCATACACCAATTCGAGGGACCATGAGGAACTTTTAGCGTGGCAACGACTTATCGGACTAGTGTTTGAATCGGAACCAGAAACGGCACTTTACCCGTGGACAGCGAGCGCAACAACAACGGCAACCAATATACAGGCACATTTACGACGACAGCGGTAAAAATACTTTCGCAGAACACAAGATCTGAAGCTCCAACCAATTATCAACAAAATCACCAACAGAGCAGAACACTCAAATTGGGGGAAGGCAGCACTCACTCAGAGCCCCAATAATCTGTGGGACCGACAAGGACTTTTTACAGACTTTCATAACTGGACTCTCTACAGAATGGCGATTGGAACACTAAATCTCTGGCACGCTGGACGAGAAACAAATCAAGGATGTCAACGCGAAGGTTGTTCCTGTGAGCATGAGACGATCGACCACATAATTTGGAATTGTAAACATGCACAGGTAGCGTGGGCACAATGGATAGACAAGTGGACCGGAACAACAAACAGCGACGAACAACTTCAAAACTTAGAAGAGGCGGTAGCGTCAAGGGCAGCCCCCCCCAATTTCGACAGAATTTTTAGCAATAGCTCAACAATGTATCACCCGATGGACACCGCACCACACGACAGCGATGAACACACTGTGGAGAATCTGGACAACTACAACTGCTGTGATGTTATGGAGACTCCGCAACAAAGTAGTTTTCGAGAACGAAGAGATTTCAATGCAGGAAACCCAAGCGGCCATCCAAGCTGCAGGAACGTACCAAGTGATGGCAATAGCAAGCGCGTGGAAATCAAATGAGAGAAACCGAATTCAAGGTCTCTGTCTTCGTATTTGTCATAGCATTATGGCGACCATCGATCCGACACACCCAGTCCAAACCCTCTCTAAATGGCGACTTCAATACCACATATGCACAACCCCAGAGGAAAAAGTGAACGGAGGATGGCTTTTACTACAAGAGGAAGAAGATAAAAAATGGCACGGAGTGGTGGCATCAAGCGTCAAGTTCCAAACTCGAGGGACCAGACAAGCCAACGCAGTGAAAATTCTGGACAATGGGCTCCAGGAATTCAAGAAAATCGGAGACGCAGCAAATGCGTACCTTCGAATAGACAGCGTAGACAAAACAATTCAGAAGGCTCTTAGTGCGAAGCCACAGCGAACGAAGAGCGGCAGCCCCATCCAGGAAGTGGACCAAGAGTTACAGCGATTCTTCGTTGTTCAATGGAGCACACCAGCGAAAGCCGATCTGGAAGCAGTTCGGACATTGGCAAACGTAAGCAAGGCACGGCAATTCCACCTGCGACAACACAGCCCGATCCCAGACCCAATGCAAAAATACTTGACAACAGTCACGCTACAAGATCAACCAAACGCAACTCCAGCACGACAGATGAATGACATCAAGTCACGTCTTTTATACTATCAAAAGGCTTCTATAGAAACAAACACATAAACATCAAATAGAAGGCCACTTATCATCACATTTTCGGCTGCACTTGCATGTATTGTGTAAATAAGGGGGTGTTCCGCAAATTCGCTGTTTTCATCCAGTGGATTCGACAATCCGCTGGTTCGTGGTCATCCACTGTTTCGCTGCATCCGCCGGAACGGTTTGCGGAACACCAAAATGCAATCCGCTATCTGCTCAAATTCACTCTCATACTTAGTTTCCAGGAGGTATATAAGGTAAGAGCGTGTATTATAAATAAATGGAATGCAAGCCTCAGCCGAGTTGTCCTTCCTTGCGGTCTGTCGAGCTGGTGCCACCGACCAGAGGTCGGAAAAAAATATTGCAATTCAATAAATTATTGGGTTTTCCAATATAAATATGTATTATTGAGAAGTCCCGATTCCAATACAATATAATATTGACCCAATTATTGGCAATAAATATGAATAAAGAGATCGGAATGGATCTGGATGTTATATATGCAAAGACAACGACTACTATGCAGCATTTTGTTGACTGGGTTGAATGTCCTCGTCCAACGTGGCAGCCTGCGCCTGATATACCACAAGGTGATATCCTTGGAGAATTTATCCCGGTCATACTGAAACTAATATAGTATTGTCTAACCAATAAGGAGTTATCACCTAGCAATTTTTTCTCTTGGACTAGCAAGCTCGTGATCAAGCGTTCTAGTGTCTGGCCATCTAGACGCTAAGCATTTTGGTAGCACAAGCCCTCAATAGAGCAAGCACCAAATTGTGTGTACCATTTTGGTAAGGCAATTGTGCGGGTCGCTTGGAGTTTTAGGCAATGTGCGGGCCACTTGGAGTTTGTATGGGTCAGCGGTACCAATAATATAAAAAATTGCGGCAATATTTATTATTGTTTCGCTTCATATTGAAATCTTTATTATTGGATCGTGCTCCGAACAATCCAATTTTTTATTGTATTGGCGGACCTCTGCCACCGACCTCCTCGAGTTCGCTGCCGCCGGAACTGCTCTTGCTCTTCGGTTCCAGCTTACCGAGCCTGGCGGATGATCTCCAGCGCCTTCGTGGCTTCTTCTGCTTCTGTCAGCACCTTGGTCGGGTTCCGGATAGGCGAGAACTGTTCCATTGTTGCTGTCTCGATAATAGGTTTCACGTTGACAGCAGCAAGGGCTAGGTGGAAACTTGCCGCCGCGGCCCCGGGAGCGTGAACGCGAACGGTTGCGACTCCACCTTCAGTTCAGGCGACTGCGTCTCTTGGCTCATGTATCGACTCGTAGTGAGAGCTTCCTATCATCGGTCTGGTTCCTTCGAACAATATGTACTATTGCAGGCGCTCGCTCTCGATCCGCTGGATAGCGGATTGGGCCCAAAATTCCGCTGGAACGGAGGTGCGGAACACACACAGAGTTTTGAGCGATTCGCTGGAATGAAATTTCCACTGGAATCGACCCCAATCCGCTGGAATTAGCACGTGCGGAACACCCCCTAAGATTCATACACCCCCCAGTATCGCAATAATTAATTTCAAGCAAACTAATGCCGTGCGTTGCTCGGGAAAGCTCTGGATATTGCAGCAAACTGAATACAGTACCTGTCTGCATTAAATTGCATTTCTTTGACGATGAACATGCGTCGATCCATCTTTGTCAGAGAAATCTGCTGTATTAATAGTATCCATGGATAGGCATGGGAGAATCAGCATCACCATTGCGATGTCTGTACTTGCGTTTGATGTCCTGTATAATATATTATACGGATGCGCCAGTGCGTCTTGGGCTGGTACTTGCACGACGCGGAGCAACAAGGCATCCGATTCAAAAACCGTTTGGTTCCAAAGATCAATAATTCAGAGTGTGTGGTTTCGCGGTTGCGTGACCAGCTACATTTACCGACTTGAGTCGGTGAAGCCGTAAATTTCATCTACGGCTTTACCATTATTAATATTTACCATTATTATTAATACAGCTCCATTCGCATGACTTCCATAATTGTTACTCCAAAGTCGTTTGATTGTTACTCTAGTGTTACTCCATTGTCGTGTTCCGCGAATGTCGTTCTTCACAGGATGGGTCAACATTCACCCATCTTGACATAGATTTTCAGCGATTATGAAGTATTGGGTCCGTATAGTACGGGTCTGAACAAGACTTAACTATCATGAAATAACAAAATTATCCAAAAATGTGTTTATAAAGGATTCACGAGGACTCTGGATATAATTTTTCAGAGAATTGCGCTCTAATATTATAGATTATTTAACCCCATTGCTAAAGTTCTATTGCAATATATTATCGGAAGGCCTTGCATGACTGACTCAAATCTGTTATCGCTCTGATGCTCTGCTTCCACTGTGAATGAAAAGGTTTCTCCGGCGGAAGGAGACTGTTCTTGTCTGGGTTATATGAGTCTATGATATAGAATGGGTGTGTATACAATCTGCCAGGTTATTCATTGTGATAGTTGCGTTATTGAGACAAACTACTGTAACTACGCGCTTAAAGAGGCGAAAGAACCCCACCGCCACGCTCCAAGTATTCGACGTCGTAGTAGATGAGTTGTACCTGCAGTATTGCTGTCATTTTGGCTCAGGCTCGGTCCGTTGACAGGAGGAGCCCCGTCAAGAACACAACATAAGTCAAAGCATTGCCAGGTGTGAGCTATTGGACAACACCGGCTTGCTTTGAAGTGGTACAGTAGATTTAAATTAAAGGGGGTTAATACGCTTTAGCGGTTGACACATTATTACACGGTACTGTACAGTCCTAGAAATCCATTATGGCTGTTTAGTGCATTCTAACTTAGTACAGTTGTGAGATAGCCTCTTCGACTACCAATCTACTTTCTGGCGACATGTTTGCATGGGCAAACACACGTGCTACGTCCTCCAAGTTGCCCAGCAACTGAACCATCGGTGTCAGCATGTCAACCGAGTACTGCAAGCTCACCACGCGGCCTTTCTCCTGACTCCAAACAAAGTTCACAACTCCGTTCATCACCAAGCGCTTGCCGAGCAGCCTTTCACCCAAAGGCGTCCACTGCCCGTTCTCAAAAAGGTGCAGGAATCCGTGCCGCAGAACCCTCTCACTTAGTGTCGTGGCGCTCCTCAACGTAGCAATGAGATCGTCGTCCGCGCCGACATCAAGACGCAAGAGCTCAATCTCCATGTCCTCGTGTAACATGGCCAGCTGTCGCCAGTTCTCCAGCAAACATTCCACCCCGAAGCCGATGTCTCCTGCCACGTCTTCCGCCTTCGTCGCGATGAAAAAGTCTTGCTGGACAAAGGACTCGCGAGGCTGCAACGCCGACGAAACCCCCGAGGTGGACGACTGCGGCATCGGCATTGGGCCCTTGTACCCGTTCCGGAAGAGACGGAAGTACTCGGCCGGCACGCTCCAGACTGTCGTGTCGGTGCGTACCCCCGCTGAGATGACCTCCTTCCGCAGCTTGAGCTGCTGGATCTCGTCCCGGAGCTGGTTGATCCCGATCTCGAGGTCGAGCATCTTCTTCTGCTGCTTCATCTTGTGCTTGGCCTGGTGCATGCGGTTGCGTTGGCGGCGCAGCTCGATCTCGGCGGCGACTCGCTTCACCTCGGCTTCGTTCATGGAGAGGTGTCTACCGGTAGTGTCGTCTTCCTGGTGCACGGAGCTGCCGCCACTAACGGCGTTCGTGAAGAAGTCGAGGGACCGGGGTCTGGTGCGCTGGACCACACGGCGGACGATGCCATCGCTGAGTCGCTGGCGGTTCGGGGGGAAGAGGGTGTGGTCCATGGCTGCGAGTGAGTGAGTGAGTGTGTTTGTGTGAGTGTGAGAGAGCTACGTGTTGTAACGAGTCTCTGGTCACCTGCTCGCCCGGTGGGTCCGTAAGGCTCGTCACAGCGCTGCTGCGGTATGTGTTGAGGGTCCGTTAGTGTAGGTAACCAAACAATAAACACCGTACAGGCCACGTAAGTAGCCGGACTCGCGTCCTATTGATTTCTTCAACTTCGTGCTTCAACGTCGACCTCCTGCTCCTCGTGTCCTCCGTCCTCCGTGTCCACCCCTCTGCTAGAACTCCGACACTAACGCAACACCGGTCCAGCCCCCGTCTCCGTATGGGTGCCCCAGCCACCGATGGCCTGTAGTCGCCTTCGTTCGTAAGTTGCCTCGAAAGGCCTTCGTGTCCCTCCTCACAGAGCCACCTGTGCCCCGTTCAGCGCCTTCTCTCCGTGTGCGTGCTCTCCTGCCCGCAAGATCTCGAGTGAGCTTCTCCGTCGCCCTCCGGTCTCCGTCCGCTCGCCCTGGTCCAATCCGCTGCTGCCGCGACCGTTCGGATCGGTCCCCACGTGCTCGTGGCGACCCTCCAGCACGCGATCTTCGTCTCGGGCGCCTCCCAGCCGCTCATGGCGTTCTTCCGGTCCTTGCAGCTCACGGGTCGTGGCGTGACCGACCCGCAGCCCGACCCGAACCTCGCACTCGTCACACGCCTTCTCCACCGCCAGAGTCTTCCACGACTCTGCCGTCGTCAAACAAGCGGTTGTACTCCATGAGCGACATCCATCGCGTGGCGTCGTCGTCGGCGTCAGCGTGCTCATCTTGATCGCTCTGGGTACGGCGTGCGAGCCGTAACTTGAACTCCAGTATGTAGTGTCCCGCTTTGTTCCGTCGTCGTCTGCTGATCTCCACCAACTGCTCACCGTCGTCTCTCCATGCCTCCTCACTCGTAGCTGCTGGTCGACGTCTGCGCTTGCCTGCTGCTCCAGTAACCGGACGTGCTGTCGCCGTCGCTGTTCCAGCAACCGCTCCTGTTTCCGCGTCATCATCTTCGCGTTCGACTTCGCCTTCATAGTTCAGCTGCGCCTCGATGTCCGCTGCTGCTTTCTGCAACTCGTCCGTAGACTCGTGGTAAGTCGTTAAGAATGAAACATGCGCTATAAATTCGCGTAGCTCCCCGTTCTTATCTTCACGTCTCACCAAATAATTCTCGTAGCCAGCTGCACTCACGATACGCATCGGCCCCATCCATCTGTGTACAAACTTTGTAGCTTTCGGTCCCTTCGGCGGCCGGTACATCCATACCCGATCGCCTGCTTTGAACGTCCTCGTTGCCTTCACCCGTCGGTTGTAGTACTTGGCTTGTCGATTCTGTTCGCGAAGCCGTGCGCGCTCAGCGCATTCCTGACTTCTTTTCATCGTTTGTAGCAGATTCTTGTGATACTGCGTCAGCTCGCCTGCCTCCGTCACGCCCGTACTGCGGAGTAATTCATTCGGTGAACGGAGCTTCCGTCCCATCATGAGCTCATTGGGCGAGAGGGCCACCGTCGTGTGTCTACCCGAGTTGTACGCAAAAACCGCGAACGCTACCCACATCTCCCAGTCATCTTGTTTGTCGTCGTGCATGTAGAGCGAGACAGTATCCTTCCATGTCCGATGAAACCGCTAGACCAAGCCTATCATCTGCGGTCGGTAAGGTACAGGATTAGTCTGCTCAGCTTGAAGTAGTAGTACGAGTTGCTCGATACTGCGTCCAGTGAGTTCGGGCGCACCATCAGTCGGTAACTCACGAAATACACCAAACTTAAGTACAACTTCCTTCATGAGATATTCAGCAACGTGCTCTGCTGTATGCCGCTCCGTCGCCACGGCCACCACGTATCTCGTCACGTACTCAACTGCAGCAATTACATATCGTTCGCCGCCTCCTGCTCGTGGAAATGGACCCGCCACATCTAACGCCCAGCGATCGCATGCATCACCTCCTCGTAGACTTCGTAGCGGTGGGATGACCTCTCGTGGACGTGCCTTCCGGCTTCCACAGTCTTGGCATCCGCGTACCCACCTCTTTACTTCTTGCAGTAGATCAGGCCACCAGTACATACGCGCAATCCGCTCATACGTGTGCGGTGCTCGTATGTGTCCTGCCCAGACTGAATCATGGCTCTCTTTAAACGCAATCGGCCACAATTCCGGAGGTAAGATGATTCGTTTCCCCCGTATCGTGTCGATCAGCACTAATCCGTATTGCTGCGCCACCTTCATGCCACGGTGGGCTCCGTCCGCCTTCATCTTTTGTACCAGTCGACTACGTCCTTGCGCAGCTACAATGGCTTCGTCGGTGAGCTGCAGAGTCATTGCCGGTGACTCCTGGTACGTTGGTTGTCGTCGCTGCTCCACCGCCGTTTTCTGAGCATTTGTCGTGTTCTGCAGCACCTCCGTCGCCCTCGGCTTCTTGTTCGTCACGGTTAGGGCTCCGGTCTTCGTCGGTTGGCTGGTGACGGCGGCATTCGTCCCCATCGTCGCTGCTTTCGTGCGTCGCCGCGTCGTTGGCGGACTCGGCTTCGTGGGTGACTGCGTCGTGGTCGTGTCCGTCGTCTTCGGCACCTCTATCGTCTTCGCACCGCCATCATCATTCCGCGCCGCGTGGTCATCAGCTGCCACCCGAAAGTCGGCCACCTCGGCGTTGTCGGTGTCCGTCGACGTGTTTCGCGTCACGGGCATGTCGTTCACCCTAGGCACGTTCATCGGATCGTCGTCGTGGTCCTTCGACGTGTCCTCCATCGCGGCTCGTAGCGCTGCTTCGTCCTCTCCGCGTTGTCGTTCCTGGGTTGCTCGACGCTGCGATTCCTCGGCTCTTCGTCTCGCTGCTCGTGTCAGCGGCCTCGAAACTACGTCTGGCATCGGGGTATCGCCTCGGTTGTGCGGTACCTCGTCTCTCACGACGTCGGGCTCCTCATTCGGCTGCTGCTCGTCCTCTGTTGTGTGCGCAACCACTGCTCCATCAGCTGTCGGCGTCTCGACCACTGCGGTTGTGACCGCCGCAACCCCTGCTGGTTGAAGATCCGGCGCTCGCTGCCTACGTCGTCGTCTCCATCTGCCCGTCGAAGTTAGGATTACTGCTCGTGCTCGAGAGAGAGCGTCAGCAACTACGTTAGTGTTCCCCGGACGATATTGAATGTCAAAGTCCATTTCTTGCAACAACAACGCCCATCTGTGTAGTTTTCCCGTCAAGTTTGGCGAGGTCATCAACCACTTTAATGCTGTGTGGTCTGTAATAATCGTAAATCTGCGCCCGTACAGGTAAGGTCTGAAGGGTTTTATCGCCCAAATCACTGCGAAACACTCTAACTCTGAGATTCCATACTTCGACTCCGTTTCACTCAGCACCTTACTAGCGTAAGCGATCGGTTGGTACCCATTTCCGTGATCCTGCATCAAACAAACTCCGAGACCCACTACACTCGCATCGGTAACCAGTCGGAAGGGTAATCGAAAGTCAGGATACAACAGTAGAGGCTTTGTAGTTAGAATCGACTTGATTTCATCAAACGCGTGTTCCTGCTTTTCTTCCCATACAAACTGAGCATCCTTTCGTAGCAACTTAGTCAGCGGCGCCATCAGCGTGCCGAAATTCTTCACAAACCGTCTATAATAACCAGCGAGATGCACAAATCGCTTGATCTCTTTTGCGTTCACCGGCGTCGGAAAGTCACGCACCGCGTTCACTAGTCGATCTAAAGGTTTCACTCCGTCTGCAGAAAGCTCGTGTCCGAGGTACTCCATGCTACTCATCGCAAAATGACACTTTTTCAGTTTTAGCGTCAGACCAGCGTCCTCAAGACGTTGTAGCACACAGGCCACCTGCAATAAATGATGCTCAATTCCTCCTCTCGTGTAGACCACGATGTCGTCGAGATAAACTAGACACGTCACCCACGTTAAACCACGTAATACACTGTTCATTAATCGTTGAAATGTGGATGGTGCATTGGTTAAACCAAATGGCATGCGCACAAACTGATACAGTCCACCCTTCGTCGTAAAAGCAGTTTTTTCTCTGTCTTTGGCGCTACTCGAATTTGCCAATACCCTGCCCTTAGATCGAGCGTCGTAAACAGCACTGCACCACCAAGTGCATCCAGAGTTTCATCAATTCGCGGAAGCGGATATACATCTTTGCGTGTGATACTGTTCAAAGCGCGATAATCAACACAAAAACGGACTTCCCCGTCCTTCTTCCTCACCGGGACTACAGGAAACCCCCATGCCCCGTTGCCCTCCTCAATTACACCTGACGCGAGCATCGTCTTCACATTGGATTCTATTACCGCGTCTTCTGTCTGAGCTTGGCGGCGCCGTTTGAGCATCACAGGTGCGGCGTCGCCGGTGTCAACATGATGTTCAATTTGCACCTTGGTCGCAGGCGGACACGCACTCGTGTTCACCATCAACCCTCGGAAAACTCGTAACAGACGTATCATCAGCTGTCTGCTCTCATCGTCCGCAACACCAATCTGGACATCGTCTTCATCGTCCAGTGGTGTATCAGCATCGCCCAGTTCATCAAGCCAACGACGTAGCTTTGTGTGATCAAGTTCTCCATTAACTTCTAATACAGCTACATCTTCGTCCAGAGGCACCCAAGTTCCTAAAATCTTCTTCGAAGGCAACTTGACTCGTCCGTCACTGCCATTTATTGCCGGAACCCACACTTTGCCATCCTGCACTTCAGTCACCGTAGCGGCCAACATCACTGATCCCAATCTCGTAGTCGGAACAAACACCCCTTTCTCGCCGTTCTTCGCCACCACCGCCACCTCAATAGGCGTCACCGAGCGACTCGTCAGGTGCGTCTTCCTCGCCACTCGTACTGCAGCAATGCGTCCACTCGTTGGACCTTCGAATGTTCTGAATGGGATCACCACTAATCGCTCGTTCTCCCTGTATCGCAGCTCGTTCTCCCTGAAGTCCATGACCGCCTCGTGGCTTCGCATGAAATCGACACCGATCAGAAACTCGTCCTCGCAGCCCTTGATGATGCACGCGTCCACCATCACGGTCTCTCCGAACACGTTCATCATCACGAACCTCCACACGCCCACCACGTCCAAGAGTAGGCCGCCAATGCCCTCCACGAAGTCCACAGGCGCCGTGCATGAGACTCGGTCGCCATACACCACCCAGTTTGTCCCCGCCACCGTGTATCGGGCCCCACTGTCGAGTTTCACCGTTCGCTGCACGCCGGACACGCCCATCGTCGCCGTGGGAAGACCATCATCCTCCTCCACGTACGTCGCATCGTCATCATTGCTCGTCACCTCTTCTGTCCCTCGACTCGCCCGCTGCACCAGACTAACTCGCACTGGTTCTAGTGGTTGCACAGGTTCGTCCACGCCTCGGGCTTCAGCTCGTCGCTGTCGTCGGTCCTCCAGCTCGCGCAAAGCTTCATCAGCATCGGCTTGTCGTCGCCAAACCAGCTCATCACTGTCAAGCCACTGTTGTTCCTGTTCTCGTGCTGCTGCCTTCTTTCGTGCTTGCGCACGCTTGGCGCCATCTCGCTTGCGTTGTCTGCGAGCCTGGCGTCGTGCTAGTCGCACAGCAGCAACGCTGGCCTTCATCACGTCACCGCTGTTCATCGTCATCGCGGGCCCCTCGACGTCCGTGCTGCTCGCGCCTTCTCCAGTGTCGGACTCGCCCACCGGTACCGGGCCTTCTCCAGCTGAAGCCACCGGTTGCACGCGTCGGGTACGTCCGTCTTCGTCTCGTACTAGTTGTTTTCGCTCCTCACTCACATACTTTTCTGCCGCTCGTGTTAGTCGGACAGTCGCCACGTATCGCGCCGCACGATTGCTGTCACGGGTTGCTGCATCCCTCCTGAGCTCCTTCATCACCTCGTTCATCATTGTAGTGATGTCGGTTGTCACCATCATCACATTCGTAGTCACCACTCGTTCCACTCGTAGTCCCTCCTGCCCCATCAATATCTTCTTCGTACTTGACTCCTCGTTTGTGTTCTCCGTCGCATCGCCACTACGCGCTACGTACTCGCGTCGCTCACCACCTTGTCGCTCTTGGACGGTCCGTCCTGGGGAGCCTGCTATCTGCGAACGCCGTACCCCCGCTACTACGTTCGCTGCTCGTTTCCCGCGTTCGCCGGCTCCGCACTCCGTTTCTGCTGCAGGTAAGCTTCGTTCCTCGTTCTCGCCTCCTCGTCTGGGCACTCCTTCGCGGCGTGTCCAGTCTTCTTACAGGCGTAGCACACTTGCTCATTCGTGCATTCGTTTGCTACATGCCCATACTGACAACACCGCCAGCATCGCGGCGAAGCTGCATCCGGCCGAAAGTTCACACGTGGCTGAAAGTTTCTGGCCGGCTGCCGGTCAGTCGCCGTCGCCACCTGCTTCACTGGCGCCTTCAACTTCTTTTTCCGCGGCTCGACATCAGGTTCGTCCTCGCTGGAATCGTGCATCCGTTTCATCTTTAGTTTCTTTGCTGACTTCTTATCTTCTGTTCGATCCGCTGATGATGGTGTAGGTTTCTTACGTAGTGCTTTCTTCTTTTCCGCCCAATACTTCCCATTCCACTCACGACCAGGTGGCCTCGTCCACGTTCCTGATAGATTACTCCAAACCCCCTGCGGGTTCGTGAACAGTGTAACAGCGCCGGAGTCCCGTTTGATTTCGATCGTCGGTTGCTGCTGCATCATGTCCAAGGGTAAGTTCATCGATCCTATCCCTGGAATCACTGTCGTCTGACCCGCGTTACTCGTCATCGGTGCCAGATTAGCGGTTGGAGCTGAAGGCCACGGCTGGCCAATGTTAGTCATCCCTCGGGCAACGTTATCGTAAGGATCATCAATCTTAGTGGCTTTCTTGATGGCTTTTTCCAGGGTCTTCGGCTTCGGATCCTGAAGCACGAGCTTCCGGGTAGTCTTATCTAAGCACCTGATGAATTGCGCCACAAACACTCGTTCTCTAACCTTGTTTCTGCCCGCAGCACTCCGAAGTCCAGCTCCAAAATCAGCGTACGTCTCTCCTGGCATCAGAACTCGGCTGTTTACCCCCCACTCAGCTGTCGCTTTGTCCAGGCGTTCTCCATACCGGCATAAGAGCGCTCTCTTCAGGTAGGACCATCGTTTCTTATGCTCCTTGAGTGGTCTGTTCAGATTCACCCACCATCGTGCGGCATCTTCCTGCAATTTGCCACCAACGATGAAGTACAGGTTCCGGTCCGTCCAGCTTCCACGTCCCGATTCCTCAGCACCCGTCAGGATCAAGTCGATGCGGTCGATCCACGTCGACACTGAAACCTCAGGCGACGGTACGTACGTGGGTAATTCAAGGTCTTACACATTCTGTCGCCTCACTGGTTCATGGCGATTGTGGTGTCTGCATCGTTCACGTTCATCGTGTCTTCTGTGGAACTCAGCTTCGTCGTCGGCGGAGCTACTGCTGGAACTGCTGCTCTCGGCGTCGTCGCTGCTCGAGCTGCTGTCGTCGACGGACTCTTCGCTCGAGTCGCTCGAGCTGCTACTACTGCCGTCATCGGAAGGCTCCTCGTCGGGTGTCGAGCGGCGAGCTCCTGCTCTATGCTTACCGCGTCGTTGCTCACGTCGTGTTCGTCGTGGTGCTCGTGCTGGTGGGGCACTCCTCGTCACCGTCGGCGTCGTACCCGTCGTCATGGTTGTCTGCATCGAACACACCGCCGCTGTCAGTTGCTGTAGGGCTGCCACCATGGTTGCGGTGTCCTGTGTTGCTGGCACCATCGAGGCACCACCGCGTCGGCCTTCATCAGCGGCCACAGAAGCCGTCTCTGACGGTACGACTGCTGCCACCGTGCTTGCTGTTCCTGCTGCTGTTGGAGGCGTATTCATCGCTCCTGTGCTTGCCGTACGCGCCGTTGAAGTTGCCTGCATAGTGTCGGTGGGTACATCGTTGTCCTGCTGGTCCGTCGGCGCTGGAGACATCATTGCTACCCGACGTTTCGAGCTCGCGCTTCCGCTCTCCGCTCCGTCGTCATGCTCACTATCACCCGTGGCCTCGTTATCACCATCATCATCATCGTCACGTGTCTGCGTCACGCTTCTCGTCTTCGGTCGTCGCGTCATCTTCGACTTGCCAGACTTCTTCTTTCGTGTTGGAGCCATAGTCGTCGTAGCCGTAGTTGTAGTTTAGGTCGTTGGTAATCGTATTATACTTCAATGCCCCAATAAAATGACCACCATGTAACGAGTCTCTGGTCACCTGCTACCCGGTGGGTCCGTAAGCCTCGTCACAGCGCTGCTGCGGTATGTGTTGAGGGTCCGTTAGTGTAGGTAACGAAACAATAAACACCGTACAGGCCACGTAAGTAGCCGGACTCGCGTCCTATTGATTTCTTCAACTTCGTGCTTCAACGTCGACCTCCTGCTCCTCGTGTCCTCCGTCCTCCGTGTCCACCCCTCTGCTAGAACTCCGACACTAACGCAACACCGGTCCAGCCCCCGTCTCCGTATGGGTGCCCCAGCCACCGATGGCCTGTAGTCGCCTTCGTTCGTAAGTTGCCTCGAAAGGCCTTCGTGTCCCTCCTCACAGAGCCACCTGTGCCCCGTTCAGCGCCTTCTCTCCGTGTGCGTGCTCTCCTGCCCGCAAGATCTCGAGTGAGCTTCTCCGTCGCCCTCCGGTCTCCGTCCGCTCGCCCTGGTCCAATCCGCTGCTGCCGCGACCGTTCGGATCGGTCCCCACGTGCTATTGGCGACCCTCCAGCACGCGATCTTCGTCTCGGGCGCCTCCCAGCCGCTCATGGCGTTCTTCCGGTCCTCGCAGCTCACGGGTCGTGGCGTGACCGACCCGCAGCCCGACCCGAACCTCGCACTCGTCACAGTGTCTTGAGTGTGACGCTCTTCAGTTTCTGGAGCTTGATCACGACTGTCCTGGCACACTCGCAATCGCAAATCTGTCACGCTCGTCACTTTCTCTCCCCTTACCGGCTGGAACGAGCCAGTGAGCCTTATTACATGGTATGAACTCTCACGTTACATATGAATGTAAGAAAATCTCAAAATTGATATCCTTCTATATAATATAGACATATCTCTGGGGTCAATTTTGATCTCATACTGATTAAAGTATAAAGTAACACTCATACAAATCCTTTGATATAGTACAGTAATGAACGTGGAATTTGTATACGGCTATGGTACAGACAACGACGGTGAAATCCGCCCGCTATATGAACACTATCCTCCATATGAAACGACTGACGCGTAGCGGGACAGGAAAATCCGCCAGGTCACTTGATGGTAAGTTATTGGCTAAAATATTACTACTAGCTTTCGGGACTTAAAGTTTGGGTGGGCGGGTTATTAAGGTATGGCGGATTTCACCGTCGTTGTCTGTAATGAACGTGGAATTTGTATACGGCTATGGTATTTGTTTTGACACACATCAGTGTAGCTCGGAAACATTCAGTTCCAGCTGGTAGCCCAATCTGTCACGATAAATGCCCAATCCACTGAGAGTCAGCCTGACTCTATCGAGGTAAGAAAGACCCACATCTGATGACTACGATGACGCGCAGAGCTTGGGGTTTTGCGCGCTCGAAATCTCAAGTAATAGCGACTCCGCTAAAAAGTTGTGGCTCCGCAGCGAAGCCACAAATTTCTTTATGATACCAGAAGTTTTAGCCGCACGCAGCATAATTGCTTATAGAACTGCAAATGCATCGAAAGAAGCTGTCGAGCTGTTTGCTTGGACGAGCTTAAAGGGAAAATCTCAAAAGCATGTTGATATTGTAGCCGAATGATCTTGAACAATTTGAAAATCGGCCCAGTTGGGTGGTGTAAGCCATATCAATGTGTGTTGTTGGCGGATGATCTTGATGCCGGCTACAGTTCTCATAAGCTGCGGTTTTTCGCAGTACAGTGTAGCATAGCTGATATACATGCAGGTACACGCACAAGTGGAGCAAGCTACGTCAGAAGTGATTCTGCTTAGTAGGCGCACTGTGACGTTCAAGACCAGGCAAAGTATGTGTGTCAAATTGACGACAGTCCAGTACCCGTGCAATCACGTGGTGCAAAAGCCATTGCATACATGTACATGTAGCAGGTTGCCATGCTATCCGATCTCAAAGAAGCAAACGCTGTCTTCATCAAGGCAGGCACTATCCATATTATGATACCATGCGCGAGCGCCCGGGTTATATTAAAGTAGACAGACTTCATATTATGAAGTCTGTCTACTTTAGTTAATACTGATCTTTTATAAAAATGGACCGATTTCCGTGGGCTATTTTTGTACAGATGTCTAAAAAATCGTGTACAGATCTCGTACAGCCCGCAGGCCGCTTGCTGTCTAAATGTATAGATTCGGTACAGATCCGAGGAGCCACTTTCAAGTTGAAGTGACCTCACCCACGCACGTCAATAGCACTCCCTGGCAAGCCCCACCACTCAGCAGCGATCATGGTGTCTGCAAGCAAGCGCTGCGGGTCCACAGGGCCGCAAGGCTATAGCGATTCCGATACTATGGCGCTGCTAACTATCATCAATGAACCACGTGGCTCGAACGGGCCCGCCATTTGTTCAATGAGCGTCTTGCGGCAGTCGAGGGCCGTGACATTATCACGGCCTTCGACTGCGTAATTATTATACGTTCTAATGCCGGTTCACCGAGTGGGAAGACTCGCTACCCCGTCACCCGTGTTCTAGCGGTTGAAATTAGCCAAATAATTTTGCAAAAGGTCCACAACGTGACTTTGGAGGACGAGGCCGGCTTAAACGCAGGGTAATTTCCTGGCAGGAGACAGAAGCAGCCTGGCGAGGGCGTATTTGCAGGGAGCTCGAGTTCCGTGGCAAATCCACCCTCATCAGACTGCTTCTGACACCGCTTGCGGGTGGCCTCGCCCCTCGCCGGCATTGCGGTGGCAGCGCTCGTAGCCGCGTCGATGAACTCGTATTCGTCGTCCGCACTATGATTGCCAGTGTCAACGGCCCCAGTGAGCAGTGCAGGAGTGAGAGAGCAATATTCACCATTCTAGCAATACCATCTACACATCTAGAAATCTGTCGGATGGGGGGGTACCCTCCGACAGAAGTGAAATCTGTCGAGTCGATGCCGGACTCGAGTTGTCTAGAAATGGCCGTTTTATGGGATTATGTACGAAATCTGTACAAAATGGCCGCGACAGATCCTACGGGAATCGGTCCAATATCAGTACTAATAAACGTAGCGTTACATGATCGGCGCTACCAGCCCAATTGGGAGAGGGGGGGTCTTCGAGCTATTACTGTATACTACGAAGCATATCCCATCTCAGGGCCTACGAATTCCAGCGGATTTCGGCTGTTTCGGCGGATTATGTACGTTTGGGCGAATTACACAATCCGCTGTTGCGTTTGCGGAACACATTCGCAACCCTTTTGGGGATAGTTTGAACCATTGGATTGTCGACCATTTGCTCTTTCGTTTTGAGGTATGGTACGGCCCGGTGCGCACCATTTGGCCCTACGAGCGAGAAATCCGAGATCAAGCGGATATGTTCTGACGTAAGGAAATCAAAGCTAGTGCTGCTGTTTACCTGTGTGTAGAGCGATAACAACAATGATGTTTGTTGTTGATGATCAGCAAGAACCGCGCAACCTCACATCTGAAGCAGTTGGCAGGACCCCGGGTCCCCCACCAAAAATGATCGGTATCGGGAATTATTTATTTTATTTGAGGAGGGATATATGCCTATCGATACCTACCATTTTCAACTCAGCCACCAGCAGCAAAAGATAAGAGTACGAGGTTGTGTACTAGAAGCAGAAAAATGGAAACAGTATTATCCTAGGGTAGTAGTAATATCGGGTAATTGCGGTCGTATACGATGGCAGACCAACGCATATACACCGAAACAACTCGGTGATGCGCAACCAAATGAGATAACTGGGCTAAATTCGAGTCAACGATCCTTAGAGCAGTTATGGAGCTCGCGAACGTGTAGGCAATAGGGCGCTGCAACCAACCCATACATTTTACAGTGCGTTCGGTGATCGGTTACCGATATGTGATGAGAGCACCGGGGTCCAGGTGGGAATCCGGGGTCCCGCCAACTGCTTCATCTACCACCGCGAGCGTTGCCTTTGTTGCAGCCCAGCCACATTCGACGCTAGCGTCTAGGCAACCTACATGTACACAAGTCATAACAGCCCCCCAATAATTCTGCGATTTATTCTCACTACGATACTTACTCAAATCACGCAGCGTATTCAAAATATCTTCGCCTTACGAATGCAATGCAAGCAGCATCAAGTAAGCGGGTAGCGAGAGCACCGCAGGTGTTGAGGCTGGAACTACCGGTAACCACCGGCACCAGCGAATCCTCGATTGCCCGCGCTGCGCTGCCTACCAGAAAGCGGGAATGTTTGGATGGCGGTTTGCGCAGAGATACGAACGATCGCAGCTATGGCGGCGGCCAAGGCGCGCGCGGTATGAACCTAGGTGAAAAAACTGGCGCTGTGGCTACGACCGATTACAATGAGGGTTGTCGTGGGCATGCCAGTGTGCCAGATGAACCGCCACGTGCCCCGAATGTATCGCGGTCACTAGGGGTGGAATTTCTTGAAGCCAGTGGTGCGAGCAAATGCGTATATACTTGCTCTTCACTCTATCCAATTGGTTCTACAAATGCTCTCTGTGATTTAGCGGCGCAAAGTGAGTTACCGATCGAAGACAAGCTAGCTACAGTATAAATGCTAGCAGGAGATGAAGAAGTTCGTGGGAACCATAATTATTCGTTGAGAACGCCAACTTCGCGCCGGCCCAACCCAAATATATGGGAGAAATGTTTGTGAGCCCTCCAGATATCGCTCCCACGCCAAATCGTCGTGATATTCCGACTTTTCGAGCAACAATGAAGTTTCTCGGGTTGCCTGTCGATGAAAAGCGTTTCTTTCAGAACCACTTACCTCCGGCTTTGCTGCGTGCTACACCGACGTTTTGGACGCCATCAGACTAGGAAATGCCTGAGTACCCTTACCAGAGAACTGTGGTATCGAATCTAGCTTTACGCCTGCTACGATGTGTTGCTGAAACAATTTGCGGCGCTGAGGCTGCAACGAATTTTCGGAGCCTTTTCTTCAGCCCCTCGAAGTGAAACAAATGATAACCTGGTAATGACTTCAGCTAAGGTGTTGGCGAAGACCCGATCAGGTTCGCTCGAACGCCACAGTATTCGGGCAGTTCTTTGTGGTGCGTTCTCACTACGGCCACTTCAGGCTATCTCAATTGATGTTGAGGGACTCTCAATTGGTCGTAGAGCTTATTCAACAAGTTGCGGAGACCTTGATGTACTTCTTGATGAAGGCGGACTGGATGTGGCAAAACATACTAAGCAAAGGTTTGATGCTGCAGTTCTTGACAAAGCGGTTCGCTACATTCTTTCGGTTGATAACTTGGCATTCTTGTCGTGGGGGACGAAAATGATGAAACTAGACGGTGAACGCGTGATTGTACCGGCCATTCAACGTCGCAAGTCGTAAGTTTGATGTTTGATCAGTACAAGACACCGCAACGCTCAGAAGGAACCGTATCGCGGCGGACATTTTATCGACTAGCTAGTGCACTAACCCATGGGGCCACACAGCCTCGTGCTGCTGTAAATTATGTCACCAGTTTTTTTGTAAATGACACTTTCGAGCTCCTTGGTCGAATAGCCCGCGACCTTTTCCCTGAAAGCAGCAAGCTGGTGCTCCAAAGAATGGACGTATTGCGAGAGTGGTTAAAATACAGTGGTGAATGGATCGAAGCCAACAGGGACGTGTCCGGTAACGGCACCCGCCCTCGCCACGCAACTCAGTTTGGACTCCTGGAGCCTATTAAAGCAGCAGCGGTTGCTAGAATCCAACCGGGGTCAGATCCGAAAGCGTAATTACGAATTTCCCGAATGAAGATCAGTGCAGTGTTTGCTGTTCAGCGTGTATAGCAATGGACAGGCTTGTTGACGATTTCAAATTGCGCTTAAAAGATATAGAACTGGACTCGAGCACACTACAAGTCGTGAACGATGCGTATGAAAAGATGTAGCTGTATTTGGGTCACATAGTGCGAGTTTCCAACCAACAGCACGCACTGCAAAAGATAGCACACAGAATAAACACGCAGTGTGTTGCTAATAAGGGTTCGAGCGAAGCCATTGTGATCATTGACTACAAAATGAAAATGGAGCCTCTATACTTCCGTGAGAAAACGGTGGGTCACTACGGCAAGCGAGGTTTATCGTGGCACGGTGCATTGATCCGCTATTGGAGCTTTGATTCGTGTTCTGGAGAAGCCCAAGAAACGAAACTATACGTGGGTCAAATTGCTGACGCTGACAACAAGCAGGACAATGAGGCTGTTGTCGCATTGATCGAAGGCATTATCGTTTCACTCCGCCAGGCTGTTCCTTTCATTACACAAGTTTCATTTCGAGTCGACACCCTTGTGAAGGTGTTTGCTTACTTGAAGAAGCCGGGTGGTGACAAAGAGTTTATGGATGCTTCGAGGAAGTTGCGTAGCCCAATAGCTGAGGAATGGCTAAGTATCAAACGCATTTAGATATTGTTGGGGCCATTTGCGGTTGCCTCCGAAACACCAGGTGCCAAAGATATCCTACGATGCCGCTTGTACTACCTGCTCTGTCCGGTATCCTCAAACATTTAAAAAAAGGATATGTTTTGCTGAACTCGCAGCAGAAGCATGAGACAAAGCATACGTGGCCCAGACCGTTTTAATGATGAATGATAGCCGCAAAGCAATGCTGGGTTTGTATAAGGTGCGATTCGATCATCTGGAAAAGAGTGAGCTAAGGTAGGTAGCCTTCCTTGACCCCCGAGTTGGAAAATGGATGTCTCATCTTGGTCCTACTGACACCTCGCGCGCAACCAACGATCTCGTGCAAGCAATGGTAAGACTGACACAACAAAATCGTCCTGCTGAAGAAGCCGAGTATCGCAACCGAACGCCTGTGCAAGTATCAGCGGAGCAACATCGCAACTTCATGCATCATAACATATTTGGACCAGATGTTGCTCCTGTCGAAACTACTGACGTGGGCACGGAGTGCAAAAACGAGTTTGCTCGTCACTTGGAGTCCATTTTTACCGTGAAAAGCGACACTGATTCATTCTTGTGGTGGCGAGTAAATGGAAACTGCTATCCAAACCTTCGCAGGCCTGCGCGAAAGAGACTGGGGGTCGTGGAGACCAGCGTTCCATCGGAGCGCGCTTTTTCAACAAGCGGAAATATCATCACGGTGAAGCGTAGCTCTTTAAAACCAAGTATGGTGCGTGATCTAGTGTTTATGGCTGAGAACTGGAAATGAATCAATGCTCTCAAGCTTGAGGCCGATGAATATCCTTCCGAGGGTGTACACACCACACGTTATGTTCCCACAAAAGACTGGTTGATCGTAGATCAAGAATTCTTTGTCCGTGAACTCAAATATTACCCCTCGGCCAATGAGCTGCTTGACGCAGATTAGAGTTTGTCTGAAGCCTGGTGCGTGGACAACGTTATTCAGTACAACCCTGTTCGCTTCATCGAGGGTCATCTGCCTCATTTGTTCGCCCGTTATTAGGTCGCCATCAGCCAACTCCACCGTGTCGAACAGTTTAGCACGATCTCATATTAATTGATACGTTGACCCTGAGTCAACGATCGGGGTACTGCCTGAAATTCCTGAGTCGCAAGTACGGCACAGGTGTGTTGGCAGCTCCCGCGGACTTCAGATGTGTTCATTTATGACCGTAAATGCTTTTTCGTCATCCCCTTCGGAATCAGCAGGTGCCGTTGAAACGGGTTGCTGCATGTTTGACACCTTTGACGATGCCGCGCGTGCAGCTCCCTGCTGGCACCGCACGAATGTGTCGTGATATCCGGCTGTATAACCGTGTTTACCACACTCTCCGCAGCGAGTAGTTTTTGCGGATACTTTTCCCCGGATTAGACTTTCGGTCACTCGAGCTATTGTACTTCCCCACCTTCGGTGCACGGTCATGTGATGCAGAGTCAGGGGCTTTGCGCTTACCGGCGTTGAATGTTTGTGCACTCCGTACTGGCAACGCACCATGATGGTTGGGTAGTGTGCATAGTCGACTAATGGCCCGGTCCATTTCGCGGAGGGGGCTTCAGAGTCTTCCTTGACAATCATGGGCAGATCATCAGTGTACCGGTTCCATGCGTTTACCAAAAAGCCAATTCAGTACCAAGTTGTGGGACTCCAACGTTTCCGATCCATTCGGCGAGGTAGCAGCACCAAGACTGGCAGCAGTGGCGTTGCGGCCAAACTCATTTGAGGACTGGCACCAACACTAATATCACATGAACTACCGCACAATTCGGGAATGATCAACACCCGGAGCAGTGAAGGGGAAACAAATCGTGGGGCCCACGACCCCCAGTCAAACATGCGAAATCTGCGCCAAGAGCAAGATCACCCGGCCCCCAGCTCCGCGCCTAGCAACGCGATCTCTCGATGCTAAAGATGAAGGAAGCTTCGGATATTTAGCTGGGTCATTTCAGCGCAGTTTCAACGGAAATCGCTACTACCTTGGTCTCAAGTGGATGGGACACACATCTACTTTCTCAAACGCAAGAGTGATGCTCCCAGTAGTTTTCAGACATACGAACATTATCAATCGCAGGTTTAACCACCAGAATACCATCAAGATCTAACTGTCAGATAACGGTGACGGGGTGGTAAGTTTCAGAGAGTCTGCGAAATGGAAGGAATGTCTACCGAGATGTCCGAGCCGGAAACACACTATTAAAATGGAGTAGCCGGGCGGACCCGTCGGACTCTGGCTAACAGTGCACGAATCTTCATGCTGCAAACGGGTGCATCATATTATCTCTGGGAGTACGCTGTCCGAAGCGCTGTTGATACGCGCAATCGGATCCTTTCAAAGGGCGATACAGTCCAGACGCCACACGAAAAATTCTGGAACAGAAAGCCTGACCTCAAATTCGTGAAACCGTTCGGACAACGCTCCGTCGTCTTGATTCCACCAGAGCTGAGGTCGACTAAATGTCGGTTCCGACCAAACGGACGATCACGAAACTTCATCGGCAGCGACCTGTCGTGTAGGTACACGCTGAAAATCTCGCTACCGTACGGTACGAGTCCCACCAACAACACACGTCTTCCCGAAAGGGTTGACGAAAGTTGGATCTAAACCTGAGGTCCAGGAACGATCCCTTACACCGGGTTGGATATAAGCCTCTGTGTACCAAGGTTGTCTTCGGTCAACCCAAAACCTGCACTAGCTAGCCACGAACGAGGGCTAGAATGCAATATAGCGCTTTCGCGCAACCCTTTTGCAGTCCCTCAGATGGAAGGGTACCGGCTGATTAGGCCTAATACAAAGGGGACCGAGGTAATCCTCGGTCGGTAGTAGAATATACTCTAGGGGACTTAAGCACCCCGCACACACACAGAACGACACTCTAAGTGCCACTCTAACCTCTCGGCCACGCCTACTCTTGGCTTGACCTCGGTGGACTATTAATTAATAAATCTCTAGTACGCCAACAGCCATGCCACTAAGCCAGGCGTATCCAGGCACTACAATAAGCTAGCTAACACTTACCGGAGTCGGACTTAACCTCTGAAGACTTGGGGGGAAGACTGCTGATTTATTACTGAATATTCAGAGGCTCTGAGAGCCTCTGCAGATCATCCTATAGCTAATCCTAATCCTATATACAAATACCTAGTATAAAACGAATCTCGATGTGGCGACTTCTGTACACTCATCAATAATGACGGTGATTACGCCAGAGGTACCTCGAGGTGCGACCGAGGCTTCAGTCATCTGACCGAGGCTTCCACTTAAGTACGACCGAGGTTTTGGTCGTAAATATCACTGAGTCTGACGTATTTAGCCTCGGTTGGGTATTTATTAGGTCCCACCGAGGCCAAAGTCACTACCTGTCACTCTACCGAGGTAAATGAGAGTGAAAGCTTATCACAACGGCAACTTCCTTTCTGTCAGCGAATCCGACAGAGTGAGCCTGCAGCGCGGTCCGGCCGAGGTCACTTTTCAGCCGGATCTCCACGCCACAACTGCCCCCGCCTCGTCGTGAACCTGGAACAGGCGAACGGCGCGGCGCAATGTCTCGCCCTCCGAATCGCCCCGAATCTCGGTCGCTGGCTTCAGCCACCGCGCGTGCCCTCCGGTCCTTGGGCTGCACTGGCGAGGTGAGCATCTCCTTGTTCGGCTCGTTCTTATCTCGATCATCTTGGTGCTGGCTTGTTTCCTCTTGTTCATCCCTTCAGAGCGCTCTGAACGTCCTCGCCGACGCCACGCAACCTCAGCCGCGCCTGCCCACTGGAGCGTCTTCGACCGAGTCTCATCCGCGTGGCGGCCCTTCTTCAACCGCTTCTCGGCCCGGCGGCGCGTCTTCTGCGGCTCCCGAATCCTCGGTCGAGCATCCACCACCTCCGGCGAGCATCTTGGGTCCGTACCCAGCGTCGACCGAGGCTCTCCGGTCTGCGTCGACCGAGGTGCCGGGCGAGTCTCCGTATCGCTCGCCTCCAACTTCTCCGCTGCGCGCCAATCCCCCTCCGTCGCCAACTTCCGCGCCTTCGACCTCGTTGGCAACTCGCGGGGCGTCGGTCGGGGTTGTGGCTGTCGGAGCAGCGATCGCTGCACCCGCAGCGGGTGCGACCGAACCTCTCACGCCCGTATTGACGGCGTCCGACCGCTAGTTCTACCGTCTCGCCGAGTTGGTTGTCAGTGTCGCTCGTGCACCTCCCGCTCGGGTCGATCCAGTGTTGGATCGGCGCCTTGAGCACGCCACGACCCTCGAAGAGGTGGCGACGGCTGCGGTGGCTCCCCGACGCCTGCCCGTCGCCGAGTCCGAGGAGATGATGTCCCTCCGTCAGGAGGTGGACCGGCTTCAGGCTCTAGCGAAGGACACGGAGGACAAACTCCACGTTGAGATGGATCTCCGTGTGAAGTCTGATGTCTTTTGCGTGCAGACGTCGACCGAGCTTCACCAGGCTCAGGATCGGATCGACGAGCTTCGAGCAGACCAGCTAAACTCCTCGAGCGGCTGACTGAAGCAGAAGCCACCCTGGAGTCGCACCGGGAGGTGACTGCCTCGCTCGAGCGGCGCCTCGTCGACACCAACGCCGAAGCGACCACGGCTCGTCGACAACTCACGACAGATCGGGAGCGGTTGAAGCCAAACCTCGTTGCCCACACTGCCCAGCTCGACCGCCTTCGCCGACAACTGGCCGACCAAGACCGAGGACAATCCGGGGTCATACCCGCGCGTATCCAAGCTCTGCAAGACGAAAACAACAGCTTGCGTCGGGCGAACTCGGTCCTGCGGCGCCACTCTGCGATGCATGAGTTGGACGTGGACACTCTTGTCCTAGCGTCGGCGGGGCATATCTGCTGACGAGATTGACTGGACGCTGCTGGGTCGCAACCGTCCAGACGTCATCGTCGGATCTCCGCAGAGCGGCGACGAGTCGTCAAGCCCGGACGAACCGCCCACCGAGGTTTCTTCGACTCCCGTGGTTCCTCGCTCCAGTCCTCCGGCGTCGCCCTCGTCCGCGTCATCTTCGTCGAAGCGCAAGCGGGACTCGTCCCCTCGGTCGTCGACCGAGGGTGCGGCTGCGTCACAGCTGCCCCCCTCTAAGCGGCTTGGCCGTGCGTCTGTCGACTTGCGGGCGAGGGCTGCAGCCACCGCTGCGCAACGTGCAGGTGGTTCTTCGGGCGACCAGCAAGCTTCGGTCACCCCGCCTTCACCTTCCGCTGCTCTCGGGTCACCTGGTGGTGAGTCGGCCGAGGGTAGCGACGCTTCTCTGATTCCGGTGTCATCCGCCAGCCCTTCATCGCCTGCCGCTTCGGGGTCTCCCTCTGCGGCCTCGGACAGTTGTCTGCTCCAGTCTGGTCCGCTAGGCGGAGATGGCTCTCCTGGAGATGTGGATCAGCCCGGGTCACCGGCCGGCGGATCTCCGCCTAGCAGTGGTGATGGTGGCAGTCCGCCATCCTCTGGCTCTGACGATGACGGGCAGCCCGATGGTTCTTCAAGCGAGTCTGATCACTCCTCCGCCGCGTCCGACGCTGGCGGGTCTCCTCCGACGACTCCTTCTAGCTCACAACAACCGGCGGCTTCGCCGTCGAAGTTCGACGACTTGTCCCCAGAGTCGCTCGAGCGGGCCATGTTCGGCTCGGAGAGTGAAGAGGACAGTCCGCCTGCCCCGAGTGGGGCCGCTCCCCAAGCCTCGTTCGAGCCTGCAGCGTCTTCGCCGGCGTCTTCTACATCCGACGCACCGTCGACCGAGGGTTCGTCTGCCGTTCCACGACAAGGGCGTCCTCGGGTCGAAGTGACCGCTACTCTCTCGGCTGCCCCTGGCACCGTGCAGACCGGGTTCACGCCCGTCGTCACCAGTGTGTCTGACGTAGCAGGAGGGTCCCGGAAGTTGTCCGAGCTAGGCAACTTGTTCCTCTTGCCGGGTTTCACGGCATCGGGTGCACAAGAGTGCTGGTGCCTGCTACAGAATCTCAGCGTTCCTGATATTCCGGCCGAGGACCCCGTGTCTCCGAGCTCCGAAGCTGGGATTGCCGCGTTCTCCGATTGGGCGAACCCCCTTCACCCGTGGCAACTGGTGAGGGTTAAATTCCCCGCCGAGCCGTGCACCTTTGGCGTCGGTGAGTTCACTGACGGCGTGACGATCTCCGTTCGGGCCACTGGCCAAGCTCTCCTCGTTCGGCTCTGGCGGCAATTCCAGGGCACCTCTACCGACGCCTCCGAGAAAGCGGATCTCGGTTTCGCTCTGTGGGAGCGTCGTCACTGGGTTAAGGTGTCAGCCATCGAGGCGTACTTCGACGAGTTGTCTACGAGGCACGGCCGTCGCCATCCGACCCTCCTCAAGCTTCGCCGGCTCTGGCAACAGTACGTCCGAGGTCGGAACCTCCGAGCTGACCGCCTCCGACAGCAGATGGTGAAGCGGTTGTGGACGGGCTGTATTGAATACGACCGCGAGCCTCGTCAGTTCCACACCGAGACTCTGTTGGAGCCTACCTTTCTCCAGTACTCGTTCGAGGTCTTGGAGTGGGCTCCTCGGACGTCGGACTGGATTGCGGAGGTGAACGAGCTGGATGCTCGTCAGCCGTGGCGCAACTGCTGGATCGACGACCCCGCGAGCCACCCACTCAACACAACGTTCGCCGCCTGCAACCCTGCAGTTCCACTGTTCGTGCCACGCGGGATGTCCAGCGAAGAAGTGGCCGCCTCGGTGGTGGTGGAACCGTCGCTCCCAGCGTCGTCTGTGTCCGCGCCGTGGGTCACCCAATTTGGGGCTGGTCGTGATGATAGAGCTTCTGAAGAGGAGTCGAAAGACTCGCCAAATCTCGGCGCTGACACTCCCTAGGCGTTCCAGTCCTCGGTCGCCTGTCAATTCTTTTCTCCTGCACCAACTCTCGCTGTTCCACTGTCGTCCGACGCTCTCTTTTTGCAGGCAGCTCGTAGGGTTGTAGTTCATTCTTCGTTAATTCTCCATAATCACTTTAATCCCCACGTAACTCCCTTTTTCTCCATCTTCGTTCGTAAGCTTGAGGCAATCCTCGTTCGGTGGTCAGCCATGTCCGCTCTGACCCTGTGGTCTTTCAGGTACGCCGACCTAGGGGTAGTCGACGCAAGTAATCGTAGAGTAGTCCTCCACACGACAAGTTGGTAGCTGGTTCCCACGTTGGCTCCTCGTAGCCGACCCATTTCACTTTGAACTCTCGAACTGCTCGATTAGTGCTCGTTGATAACGGTGTGCGGTCGTCCAGGATGGCTTCAACTTCACCCGACGGGTGGTCCGGCTCCCAGTTATCCTCAGGCAACAGCTCCTCTCGTGACTCCTCGTCCACCTCTGGTGCCAGCCGAACTTTAGGCCGGTCTCCGAACTCGCTCACCGGTTTCAACTACGAGACATGTACGACCGGGTAGAAGCGGTAGCCGCTTCGATTCGGTAGCTCTAGCTCGTAAGCGAACTCCTCCACCTTCTTCTTGATGCGGAATGGTCCATGCCACCGATGCGCGAGTTTCTTCGTCAGACCGGGTTTTACTCGCTCCATATACAGCCACACGCGGCTTCCTGGCCCGAACAGCGACCTCGGTGGGGCCTCGTTTGGATCCACCTCGCCTGAGGGTCTCGTTAGCGACTCCCTCTCCTGCCGTCCGAGTGTCTCGTTGTGTTCCTCGGCCCTCCGAGCCTTCTCCGTTGCTTGGTATTCTTTGGCCATACTGAGTGCAATCTCTTGCTGTCGGTTGACTTCACGGCGCCACGCCAGGGCGTCGGACTGGCGTCCGGAGCCTCGTTTGAGGGATGATGGCATCGCCTTGAGCGTCGACTGTGCATCCCAACCATGAACGAAGTAAAACGGGGTTTCCTTCCGGGTCCCATCTTGCGAGTTGTTGATAGCGAAGATCAGCTTCTCTGCAATCTCATCCCAGTCCTGCTGTAAGGGATCTTCGGCATACACGCGCACGGACTGCATGACGGTTTTCACTGACCGTTCTTGCTGCCCATTCGCTTGCGGCCGGTAACTCAGCGTAGCTCGCGACCGAGACTGCATCATCGCAGCGAAGGCTTGGAACACTTCGCTCATGAACCTCGGATCCCGGTCGTGACGAATCAGCGAGGGTGCACCGAACCTTCGGTAGACACACTCCTCGAAAGCCTGGGCAACGACGAGTGCAGTGGTATCCGACATAGCTTTACCCATCACAAATCCGGTGAACGAGCACTGGCACAACAGTAGTGCCGTGTTTCCTCGTCGATTCTTCGGCAACGGAATCACAAAGTCCATGGAGACCATCTGGAACGGTCTCTCGGCCAATACGTTTCCTGGGGAATAGCCTCTCAGCTGAGGCCGGCTCTTACTCGAACAGCAGTCCGGGCAGGACCTGACGTGCTTCTCTACGCCCGCGTACAGTCCGATCCAATAGTAGTCCGACTTCACTCGGTGGTAAGTGCGATTAATACCTTGGTGACCACCTTCCAACGAGTCGTGGCAGCTCTGCAGCACTTCTTGGACCATCGTTGAGGGTACTACGAGACGCATCCACGTTCCTTGTTGCTCGTCCGGGTCCGAGCGACGGTTGGTTCCCACAAAGTAGAGGACTCCGTCTTCGCTCAGCACGAACCGGTCTGCCATTTTCCACGCGTCACGCGCCGCCTTGTAACCCAGGCGGGCGTCTTCGCCTCGGAGGACCGCTCTCAGGTTGGACCATCTCAGTTCCTCCTCTTTTGCAGCTGCGACTCTTCTCCGACGCTCTTCTTGTACTGTCAGCGGGTCTACATCCTCGGCATCAGGCGGGGCTGGCGTGGCAGCCGTCAAAGCCTCGGTGGCCGGTAGCGTTTCTTCCCGCACGTTCTGAGCCTCGTTCGGCACCGCGTTGGACGCTGCAAGTCGAGCTGCATCGTCCTGACCCATGACCGATACTTCGTTGGCAAACCTGACCCGCTTCGTATTCGCCTTTGCCTGGTGCCTCGTTGTAACCGTCACATGGCCTGAATCTCGGTCTTCGGCCCGCACAAAATCGAAAAAAGTCTTACTTCGGGGTTCTTTGCTGGTCATAGACGCTCGCAAGACACTCACCGAGGGTTTCTCTCCCGTCGTTTCGTCCACCGAGGTTTCGTAGATGACTTCATTAATCCGGTTCAGAGCTCTCAGTTCTGCGATCCTCGCCTCGGACGTCGTCACTGCAGACGTTTTAGACTCCAACGTTTCGCTGGCCAGAGAATCTGCTGCTGCATTGAATTCTCGTATCGCATGCAGGTACTTGACCGAACGAAGCTTGGCTACGAGTTCCCGGTGGTGGTTGAGTTGTGCCATCAGCGTTTCCTTCCGGCACGCTATCACCCCTAGCGATTGCTGAATGGCGAGTCTCGAATCTACAACGATGACAAGGTCCGTAATGGCTAGACCGAGCGCTGCCGAGACGCCGTTGTTCATACCGGCGTAAGCACTGGCAGCGATCAATATTGTCCATTCCGGAAGCTTCCATAATATCCAGGAGCAACTCCCATAACCACCGTGTTTCTCCGTTTTCGCCGAGCCATCGAACGAGAGGACGTGTCCACTGTACCAGATCGGTAGTCGAGCATACAACATATGCGGGTCCAAACGAACGTTCGGTGACCCTTTGGATGGAGGGGCGACCGAGGCCAGCGACTCGTCCAAATCGACGAAACTCGTCAGTCCAGCTTGGAGCAGCTGAGCAAAAGCACAGTCCTTTTCCTTCACTCGTTCGACCACCAGGTGCCACGGCGACAGCAGGACGGCAAACTGGGTGGCCCGACCGAAGAGTGTCTTGGACTTGTGCACCCACTCGAGCGTTGAAAACCGAGTGTAGACTCGAATAGACTTCCCAACGAGCTGAGTATAGCATACCTTCAGTACCAGCAATAGGGCCAGCACCTCCTTCTCGGCCGGGTGGTAGTTCATCTCGGCGTCCTTCAATACGCGGCCACAGAAGCGAACGGGGTGTAGTTTGCCCTCGTGTTCTTGCATAAGGGTGGAGCTGAGAGCCCACTCATTTGCGAACAGCGTGATGTGGACATCCTTGCCCCTGTCGAAGTGGCGCAGTATCGGAGCGTCTCGGACGCGCTGTTGCAGCATTGCAAAGCTCCGTCTGGTGGCGGAGAGGTCACCCCCGGGCTCGAAATCGGCGTCCTTCAGCTGGTAGAGCGCCGCGCCGTACACAGCAAAATCTTGGATAAAACGACTGTAATAGTTGAGTGCTCCTAGGAAAGACTGAACTCCCTTCTTGGACGCGGGGAACGAGAGCTCGGTCACTGCGGCTGCTTTATTTGCGTCGGGAGAAATACCGGCTGCCGAGACGTCGTGAGACAGGAAGCCTACTTTCCGCTGTACGAACAGGCTCTTGGAGAAGCTAACACTGATCCGACACTCCTGGAAACGACTTAGCAGACGGTCTAGCGTCGCCAAACACGCTTCAAACGTCTCGGAGCCGAAGCAGATATCGTCTACGAACGAACGCCGATCGAGCACAGGCACCAACGAGGATTCGTCCGGCTCTCCGCTGGAGTACATGTCGGCCAAAGGGCTGTTCACGAGAGTTGCGACTGCACTTTCGGTAGTCGACAGGGCTCGGTCGGCCTCGAACTTGGTCCGAGGAGCCTCGTTCAGACTGACCGAGGCCTCGGTCACCCCTGCCCTGTCTTCAGCATCGGCCGTTTCAGCTATCCGCATCTTCTCCGAAAAGTTTGCCCAGCCTCCTTTCGGTTGAACGAACCCAGAGGGCGTTGTCGATCATCCGCTGGTAGATCATGGGCGCATTCTTGAGTCCGAATGGCATGCGCAGCCACTCGAAGTGGCCCAACGCGCAGACAAAGGCTGAGATCTTGCCGGCTCGGCGGGTCATCATCACAGCCCAGAATCCGCTCGCCGCGTCCAAGGAGCAAAACCATAGGTATGCCTCCATCTCGGTCAACAAATCGTCGACCAATGGCATGGCATATTCCATGATCGCGGTGATCGCATTCACTCGTTTGTAGTCGATACATAAGCGTATGTCAATTCCGTTCTTCTTCAACACAATAACGATCGGGGATGCCCACGGGCTATCCGAAAACGAGACCAATCTCGCCGTCAGTAGACCCTTCAGCAGCTCGTAGAGCTTACCCAGAAACCGTAGAGGGGTCCTCCGAGCCTTTTGCTTAATCGGGGGGTGCCCCTGCACGTCGATGTCACACACCACACCGTACGCCGGTGGGGGCAAAGCGTTGCCGCTCGCAATCATGATTTCTTCGTGTTTCTGAAGCACTGCTACGAGTTTCGCCTGTTGATCGGTCTGCAAGTCGGTGTTCTGGACATTCGGGCCAGAGTAGTCCAGAGTTGTCGACGACTGTTCCGTCAGATCGGGCAGGAACGCGAGCTCGTGCGCGTAGTCAGTCAACTCAATCTCGTTCGGCAGGTGTTCTGCCGCATCGTTGGTGCCCCAGTTTGCATCAGCAACTGATTCCGAGCTACCTCCGGCCATCACCGAGACGAAGACGGCTTCCAAACGCTCCGCGTCTGACTTGACATGTCGTCCATCGGTTGGGTCGGCGGGCGTTCGGTCTGTTGTCACCTCAGCTTCCGGGTCACCCCTGGGCTCGGTCGCTACACAATCGTCTGCTTGATCACTACGGGATTCGCCACCCGTGGTCACCGAGGTCAGGATCTCTCCTGATTCGCCTGGAGGGCGTGCTGAGTCGTCGATTCGGACATCAATGACCGGATTCCCCGACTCGGGTCGTTCTGCGACCTCCTCGGTTTCATAGTCCTCGGACGGCCTTGAATCCTGTCCTCCATTTCTCGATGGACAGAGTCCGGTGTCGACCGAGGGCGGTCGGCACTCGCCTGCTTCGCCAGTAGGTTCGGCCCGGTTGAGACAGTTGGCTGCCGTTAGCCGATCATCCTCATCTCCTCCTGGCATCTCGGTGCACACCAAAGCCTCGGTGGGCCGTCGTAGGAGTGCCCGAGGAGTCGGGTACTCGCGTCGTTCCACGGCCGAGGGTTGTACGGCCAACCACTCTTGGTAGAGCTTGCCCTCGCGTCCAAACAGCGGTTCATCTTTGCTCTCTGCGTACGCCAGCACTTGCCACTCTCGATATTTGTCGGACCCCACTCGCGCGTAGCCCGTTTTCCGAGGTAGATCTTCTCTAGGCACCCATAACACGACAGGTTCGTATGCCGAACAACTCGCTCTCTTCGTCGTAACATTGGTCAGCCGTATCCAGATCGGCCGGCCTCGTTGACTTTTCGCTACGGTCGGCACAAGCCTCGTTAACCGTCGAATCCACATCTCGTGGGTCGTTCGAGACGGTTGTCGGCGAGGCAGACGGAATTCTCGCCACTCCCTGTCAGGGATCGCCAACAGCTCGGTAGGACCTCCCACGATGTGATTTCCGTAGGACACCTGCTCCTCCGACTCCTTCGATTTCAAGAGAGATACCATATCCTCGTCCGGAAGCCTGGCTGTGCCGTGGAACACGTCCAGCCGAATTCCGGCAGGTACCATGAAGTCCATGCCTAGGACGACGTCCACACTGACACTGTGGTCCATGATCCACACCTTGAACTCATATGCATGCTTCCACCCGAGTGTGACTTTCACTAAAGCTCGTCGTTGGGTTTCCATGATCCCCGGGTTGATGCCTCGCACTTCGAGGCTACGACTGTGGTCAAAAACCTCTCGCGCTCGGAGCTTCTTTGCAAAACTCGCCGAGATCACACTCACATTCGCTCCGGTGTCGAGCAGGATCCGTATCCGGGTGTCATCTACTGCGCCCTTGACCAGCGCGCGCATTCTCTTCCTCTTGTTGTATCGTTGGGACGACCACCACCCCATTCGTTCGCCGGGCAGTAATTTTATTGCCCGACCGAGGGTTCGGTCGACTGACTCCACTTGAGCCATACTTGTGATGACAGCCTCGGTCGGGGTCGGCGCGGGTTCTCCATCATTTGTTTCATCAATTCCATTCTCACCGAGGCTCAAGCCTCTGTCACTTCCATTGTCCATCGTATTCACTCGTTCGTTGTTCTTTCGATCATCGGGCCATTTGCTTTTGCCTGTGAACGCAAACAAATAGTCTGCGTCGACAGCAGGCTCAGCTAACTGTGGCAGCCCGATTGGGACCAACCCAGTTTCAGTTGGCGGGCTGCCTAGTTTAAATGACCCCCGAACACCAGGCTCTGCAGCTCTGGAGTGAGATCCTTCTTGTCGACCTTCGTTCGTAACAGGCTTGTCAGCTCCCGGAGGGCGTCGCACTTGCCGGCGTCGTGTACTTGTTTACACAACTTGCACATCCGATTGCAGTAGTGCACCGAGTGGTATGGGCTATAGCATGCCGCACACGGTCCGTACTGGCGACGTCCTTCTCGGTCGCGCTGGAATTGGTTGCTCCCGCCCGACTGACGACGATTGTCCGGCCGGGCGAAGGTCCCGGCTGCGGCTGCTCGACGCTCATTGTCGTTCGTCGCGTCCACATGTCCGTGAGCGTCGGCCGAGACTTCGCTCGAATCCGATTCTGCGTCTGAATACTCGTCGGCGTCGTACGACGTGCCGTGTAGGCCGCTGGCCTCGGTCGCATCACGCC
The DNA here is from genome assembly GCA_009729435.1 of Phytophthora fragariae. Lineage (NCBI taxonomy): Eukaryota > Oomycota > Peronosporomycetes > Peronosporales > Peronosporaceae > Phytophthora > Phytophthora fragariae. The sequence goes on along the minus strand of QQOI01000005.1, from coordinate 2,442,442 downwards.
CGTATCCGCGAGCAGATTGGGAATCCTCGTGGTCTCCGTCCGAGGCTCTGATGTTCAAGGCGGTGACGACATCGGCCAAAGCCTCTACCAGGGTAATCCTCGACCGGTACGGGGATTCGTCACGTCGATCTCGGCGTCGACCATCGTCTCGGTAGCGTCGCTCGCGACCGAAACCGCTCCTCGTACCCTCGTTCGACCTGTTTTCGCGTCGCCGGTCGTCGTCTTGGCTTCGGTGGCGCCTCACCGAGGGTTCGCGCGCCGTCTTCCGCTCTCTACTACGCAGGATGTCGTTGATCATTTCTTCAAGGTCGTGGATGTCCTTGACCCGCGCGTGACACAGCCGCCGCTCTTCCAGGCCTCGGTCATCACACGTATCGAGGAAGTGATCCACGTGGTCCTTCGCCTCACGCCCTCCGTTCTCAAATTGCACGCCGGCGTTGCGAGCGTACCCATTCAAGCGATTGAGGTAGTCGCAGACGTGGTCCTTGTCCTCTCGCTTCGCTGAGTAGTAGCGAGCCTTCGCTGACTGGGTGAACCTCGAGCAGTAATACTTGATGAAAGCATCACTCAGCAACTTCCACGTACGCTTCGTTTTGCGAGGGAGCTGGCGGTACCAATGGAGTGCCCCGTCTTGGAGACTGAGTTCAAAGGCCATGCACCACTCGTTCGTCGGAGTGTGCGTTCCCTTCATCTCGTACATGAATTTTCGGAGCCACTGCATCGACCGCTCGCTCTTGTTGCGAGTACCGAGGAACGGCTTGATGTTGCCGAGAGGAAGGTGCGTAGCGATCTCAAGCCTCGGTGTGTTACTCCGACCATTCGCTGCACTCAGTTCCCTCACTTGGCGTGCCCACTCACCCGTCTGGTCTCCGTCGTAGTAGTCCGGGTCAAAACGATCTTCGTCACTGTCTGACGACTCCTCTCGGGCCTCGAACCGCTTCTCGGGAGGTCGGACGGTCGTCCGTCGAGTGTTCGGCGTGGTGAACGAGGCCTCGTTCTCCTTCGCCAAACGATCGCTACGGTCGACTGACCTAGGTGTCACCATGTGCGAGTCTTGCATGTACGGGGATGCTGGCCCCTTTGCGGCGAAAGTTCCTCCCTTGACATCGGTGGTCCCCTTCTGAGGCGTCAGTGGCAGTGGCACTCGCGACGGATCCGCCTCGGTTTGGACCAGGTAAGTGGTCGAGCCGAACACTAGAGTAGCCACGCTCGCGTTGGTAGCACCGAACGCAGTACGTAACTTCTTCTTCCACTTCGAGAGGGCGGTAGCAGCCTCGGTCGGACTCCAGTCGGCGAGCGCCATGGTCGACGGGTACATTTGGGAGTCGCACCCCATCGCACGAAGTAGCCCTTCGGTCTCTCGAGCTACCGCCAAGGTGCTCGTCGAGTCAATGGGCGCAGCCAGCGCTCGTCCGAGGTCTGCCCACACAGCCTGACGAACCATCTTGGGCGAGAACAGCCGCATCCAGTTACTCTTCGTCCTCATCAGCTCTACACACCGGCCCAACACCTTATTGGTCGCCGGCGTGTCTCCGTTGAGGGGCGGACGGATTCCCGTCGGCTGGGTCGTGGCCGCCGCCGTCTTCGGGAAATCCTTCGCTCCATCTTCTCCGTCGTCCCCGCCGAACGCTGGCTCCGGCTTGGCGACATCCTTCAACTCGTCAACGAGGTTTCGAGCGAGTGGGCGTACCCCGCTGCTTCGCCCTGCAGACACTACCGCTGCCTCGGCGGCCTCGGTCACGGTGCCCTTGACTTCCCAGTCATCATCTTCGTCTTCTTCCATGGCGTCCAAGGGTTCAAACGCCGAATCGTAGGTCGCCGAATGCTCGTCGACCCTGTCCATCGCAACGGTCGCCAGAGACTCGAACGAACTTCCGGAGTGGTCCGACGCCTCGGAGCGTGGCCCACTCGACTTCATCGGCGTAGTTGGAGCCGCAGACTTGGATCCTCGCGCCATCTTCTTCTTCTTCTTCTCTTCTTCTCCACTTTTGCTCGTAGGGGTTGAGACCTACAACAACCAGAATACACAGAAGGTTATTCCAATCCCGGGTCGCGGCACCAGTTGTCGTGTAGGAACACGCTGAAAATCTCGCTACCGTACGGTACGAGTCCCACCAACAACACACGTCTTCCCGAAAGGGTTAACGAAAGTTGGATCTAAACCTGAGGTCCAGGAACGATCCCTTACACCGGGTTGGATATAAGCCTCTGTGTACCAAGGTTGTCTTCGGTCAACCCAAAACCTGCACTAGCTAGCCACGAACGAGGGCTAGAATGCAATATAGCGCTTTCGCGCAACCCTTTTGCTGTCCCTCAGATGGAAGGGTACCGGCTGATTAGGCCTAATACAAAGGGGACCGAGGTAATCCTCGGTCGGTAGTAGAATATACTCTAGGGGACTTAAACACCCCGCACACACACAGAACGACACTCTAAGTGCCACTCTAACCTCTCGGCCACGCCTACTCTTGGCTTGACCTCGGTGGACTATTAATTAATAAATCTCTAGTACGCCAACAGCCATACCACTAAGCCAGGCGTATCCAGGCACTACAATAAGCTAGCTAACACTTACCGGAGTCGGACTTAACCTCTGAAGACTTGGGGGGAAGACTACTGATTTATTACTGAATATTCAGAGGCTCTGAGAGCCTCTGCAGATCATCCTATAGCTAATCCTAATCCTGTATACAAATACCTAGTATAAAACGAATCTCGATGTGGCGACTTCTGTACACTCATCAATAATGACAGTAATTACGCCAGAGGTACCTCGAGGTGCGACCGAGGCTTCGGTCATCTGACCGAGGCTTCCACTTAAGTACGACCGAGGTTTTGGTCGTAAATATCACTGAGTCTGACGTATTTAGCCTCGGTTGGGTATTTATTAGGTCCCACCGAGGCCAAAGTCACTACTTGTCACTCTACCGAGGTAAATGAGAGTGAAAGCTTGTCACAACGGCAACTTCCATTCTGTCAGCGAATCCGACAGAGTGAGCCTGCAGCGCGGTCCGGCCGAGGTCACTTTTCAGCCGGATCTCCACGCCACAGACCCACCGCGCAAAGGGTACTTTGTCTACGTAACCGGACACGAGCACTGTGTCGTTCACCGCAAAAGCGTTTATCTTCCTTGAACCGCCAAGCCGTCATACGAAGCCAAAAGACAATAGTGACGACTCCCTGGTAATTGTGAAAGATGAGGAGGACGTGTGATACGCGCAATCGGATCCTTTCAAAGGGCGATACAGTCCAGACGCCACACGAAAAATTCTGGAACAGAAAGCCTGACCTCAAATTCGTGAAACCGTTCGGACAACGCTCCGTCGTCTTGATTCCACCAGAGCTGATGTCGACTAAATGTCGGTTCCGACCAAACGGACGATCACGAAACTTTATCGACAGCGACCCACCGCGCAAAGGGTACGTTGTCTACGTAACCGGACACGAGCACTGTGTCGTTCACAGCAGAAGCGTTATCTTCCTTGAACCGCCAAGCCGTCATACGAAGCCAAAAGACAATAGTGACGACTCCCTGGTAATTGTGAAAGATGAGGAGGACGGGCATGACATGGGGACAGATCGTGACCATGACCACAGTCGAAGCAGCGAAAGTGATACGAATGCAGATTCAAGGAGCCCCCGTCCATGGCTCGCTAATACCACATCGCAACAACCATTCCAGTATACGACAGATCACTCCACCACTACGTCGCTCAGCTCGAATTGCAGGCAGGGCACTAAGTGCGGAAGGGGCAACCCTTGATGAAACCATTCAAGCACCGCTGAAACTTCGCGAAGCAAGAAGGTCCAAGGACTGGCCCAAATGGGAACGAGCAATTCGACGGGAAATACAAGCATTGCGCGACAACGACACGTTTGATGCCCGTGGACGCCAACTAAATTGGCAGTATGGTCGCGTCTCGCGTCAAACTTAGTGGCGACGGAACACTTGAACGCCTGAAGGCACGGATTTGCGCTCAAGGATTCACACAAGCATTCAAGAAGGATTACTTCGAAACCTGCCTGTTTGAGCTCGATCCGCACCTTCCTCGCACTCATAACCCAAACCGGTATGCGCGTACGCCAGGGCGATGTCCCCACGGCGTATGTGAAGGCAGGGTTGAAAGAGACAATATAGCCCGTCAACCAAAGGGGTTCGAGGAGGGCAGCCCCACGAGCGTGTGGAGGCTGAAGAAGACACTTTACGGTGTCAAGCAGGTTGGTAGAGAGTGGAATGCAGAACTCAATGGGTTTCTGCTCCACTATGGGTTGGTATCTACACGCGAGGATCCATGCGCTTACATTCGCCCTACAAAAGCGCTGATTTACGCCGATGATATACTAATAGACTATCACGATGAACCAACAATGGCGAGCCTCATGGAAGTGGTACCACCTCATCATTGAAGATGGTGAGCGTCTGCGACTGTCCACGACTCGGAGCGGTAGCGTGAGTTGCAGCAACGTCTTCATCTACATCTTTGTCATCGCCTTCGACCTCAGCCATGAAGTCATCCGTGTTAGGGGTCTTCATGAACTTCACCGTGCGCACAATCTTCGCTTGGCCAGTAGCGACATTATGGACGCGGTATCCCTCGACACCATCCTCGTAGCCCAAGAAGCGGCACTTGAACGTCTTGGCGTCGAGCTTGCGGTGCTTCTCGTCCGGGGTGTGTCCATAGCCGAGTGCACCGAACACCTTCAGGTTCTTGAGCTGAGGTTTCTTCTGGTACACGATCTCGTACGGCGTCTTCACAGTCACGGTGTTGGGAATCCTGTTGATGATCCACGCCGACGTGTTGACTGCTTCAGCCCATCACTTCTCGACGATGCCCTCGTGGTATGCAACGGGCCAACTCCATGAGGCTCCGGTTCATGCGCTCAGCCAGTCCATTTCTGCTGAGGCGTGTACGGCACTGTCTTCTCATGACAAAATGCCTTGCTTGGACAGGTACTCCTTGACGAGTCGACCCGTGTACTCCCCGCCGTTGTCCGAGCGGATGCGCCTGATCTTGCGCCCTGTAGCGTTTTCCATGTCAGTATTGAACATATTAAACTTCTCCAAGACTTCTGCTTTCTTATTCATGAAGTACACCGCGACGTGACGTGAGAAATCGTCGATGAAAGTGACAGCGTACGTACAGCCACCTGGTGTCTTCGTCTGCATTGGGCCAATTACGTCCGAGTGGATGAGGTCGAGGACTCCAGCACTCTTGACGGTCTTTTCCGGGTCTCGAGAGAAGTTGTCCTCTCGCATCTTGCACATGCAGCAGCCGGCATACACGTGGTCACTTGGTGCATCTGCGATGCGAGGAACTCCATCGGCCATGGTCAGTAGCTGTTCATAGCGCTTGAACGGGATGTGGCCGAGACGGGCATGCACAACTGCCCATGGCTCGTTACGAAATGTCGTCGCCACATGACACACCTCGTCCCCCACTGTCTTCAACTTGTAGACGTTTCCACAGCGCTTGGCCTCCATGACGGTAGCATCGCCATAGCGAAAGACACACTTGTCCTTGCTGAACTGCGCGACGACGTCCTTCTCGGCCAGCTTCGCCACCGAGATGAGGCTTCCTTCAACTTCAGGGATGTACAGAACGTCCGACAGTGTGACAGACGTCCCGTCCATCAGCTTCAATCCGACGGTGTCCATTGCAACTGCGTCGATCTTCTTGCCATCCGCGATCGTGATGCGGCCTAGCGTCTTCAGGTCCTTCATGGACACGAACTTGTCCCGGACGCTGGTCATGTGCGAGCTTGCACCGAAGTCGACGAGCCACTCAGTCTTGCCCATCGAACTTGTAGCCGTGAACGCGTAGTCGGATGTCTCCTTCGCGACTTGCCCGCGTTCCTCGTCGGCCTTCTTCTTGCGGCACTCCGTTTCCTTGTGCCCAGTCTTCTTGCAGTGGAAGCACTTGCCGTTGAGCTGGCGCTTGCCGTAGCTCTTATTCGCCATGAACGCCCTCTGTTGAGCCGATGATGATTCATCCGCGGCATCAACACCGGAGAGAGCTTGGATCGCGTACACCAATGTCATGTTCGGCGTGTTCTCGAGTACGGCACTGATCATCCGGTACTCACCCGTCATACCACCGAGCAGCAGCACGAGCTGTCGGGTCTCATCCAGAGGCTCACCAATCGTCTCCATCTGTAGGACGATCTCCTTGAACTGGTACACATGCACCGCGAACCGCGTACCGGACTCCATCTTAAAGTTGTGCAACTTCTTGGTGACGATGAGTCGGTTCTTGAGCGTGTTCCGGTTGAACTGCTCCTCGAGCATGCGCCATGAGTCAGCCGCAGGTGTCGCTCCACGGATGTAGACTTGGTATGTGAGATTCACGTCTCCTGCGATCACACCGAGGGCCTTCAGATCGTCGGTCTTCCACTGCATCGTGGAGCGGTCACTCAGCGCGGCGAACACTGGCTTGATGATGTGAGCCAGCAGTCCCTTGCGCAAGAGCTTCATCCTCATGTTGAACTCCCAGTGGAAGTAGTTGTCTTCCACGAGCTTGATGGTGTCAGTGTAGCTTGGGCTCACAACCTCTTGTGAGTGCAGACGGCGCCTTGGGAAGTCGATGTGAGGGGTAGGACGTAGATCCGAAAGTGAGTTTGATTTAGTTAGTAGTTTTTGTCTTGCTCTACTAGCTCTATCCTACCTCTGCTGTAGCCTCGGTGAACACCACATGTAACGGAAACAATTCTTGTAACGGAAACGGATGATGTGCGTCAAATCCGTTTACGTTACAGTCATAATCACGGTTCTCGTCCAATCAGCGCATACCGTCCCTGCATTAACCATACCAATCAGTATAGATCAGCCAATCAGATTGCACCATTTGCTCCACTTCAACTGCAATCTCCCATGGCATGCGCCGGCACGCGCAAGCCGTGTGCCTTGCGGTCGGGGCCCAGCCTAGTAGACAGCGAAGTGCAATCACAACAATTATTAATCGTACATGTACACGATGAAGCTCCGTACCAAGGTACTTGCAATCACAAGCGAGGCAGGTACAGTTTAACCTATCTCGAGTAGAGTTGATACGCGTAGAGCACTCCAACCATAATCCTACCTACCAATCGGCTGGACAAAAAGAAGCCGACACGATCAAATCTTGACGTTTTCACAGCCGTCTGTACTCCTCGGCCGATTGTGGTACGCCTCCGGTGCCTGGTAATCTACCGGCCAGCCGCTGAGTCCACCTAAAACCTTACGGCGTAAAAGGCATTTGTCCCTGATAAAGAGATGGTTCTAAGGCTTGTGTGTGAGGATGCCAGTTTCCACTACAACTCCATCCTCAACATCTACTAGAGGAACCGTCCCGTCTGTCTGTATTTCCGTTGCGTCACACGCTGCCCATAGGCCGCCGAAGGCGGCCCGCCCTTCATCAGACTCATTGGCATAGCACTGCGAGTAGTGCAGTGAGATGACGAGGCGAGCGGAACGGAGGCGTCATATTACACCACCGCGGCGGCTAAATAGTACTTCGACGTATTACTCTCCCTGATGGTAGTATATTAGCACTAACTCCGATAATACTACCACCGCCGCGTAGCGGCGGCTCTAACAGTAACACGAAGGTAGATAATAGCGCCACCGCCGCGGAGCGGCGGCGCTTGGCTAGTCTAAAGCATCAATCAGAGCAACGTTGTCCGTCACGGAGCGTTACATGAATGTCATTGGCCGAAATTCGCATTCGACTACCATCATTGGGTATTAATGCTGAACGTCCTTCATTGGGCACAAATAGAGCTGCCGAGCGCAGCGAAGGCGGCCTTCATTGGCTAATAATAATTGGCTGCTGCCGAGCGTAGCGAAGGCGGCCTCATATAACCATTGGGCACGGCGAGTAGTGACGCCGCAGGTGAGCGGAACGGGGGGCGTCACTGCCGTAGCGGGGCGTAGGCAGCCAGCTTTTAGTAGCGAAGCGAGCGGAGTGACCTGAGCGGCTCAACAAATAAAAAAAACACCGCCGCGTAGTGGCGGTGCTAAACAACTAACCGACTACGATCTTTGTTTGTGTTTCGGCGGTCCGTCGGTAGGCTCCCGACCTTACAGCATCGACCTTCCCTATCGCATATCATAGTTAGAACCCGGCCACGCATTACTCACCCACCTTACTGCATCACACCATCGCCCAGACTGGCTTCTAATATACAAAAATTACAAAAATTCGCAGTTCGAAGAACTGTCGTTAGGCGCTGGATTCCGGATGTCATCGAGTAACTTTGCTGCAACATTTTCCCATCAAGTAACATTCGTACAACACACCGGTTACCATTGCGATTGGGATATCGTACGCGGGATTTCGGCCAATGAAATTGGATAGGTCTAACAAAAATAACTGCCACTGGCAGTCTGCCAGTCAACATAAAACGGGCGCATATGATAAAAGATGATGTGCGTAGATATATTATTAACCAATCAAATCAATCAATTTAATGGCTTTAATAGCAGCTATTTCTGAGCTAGTCACTGCGTAAAATGGAGGCAGCCGTCGAGCCCCCTTCGGACTCCGGGCCGGGGCCCTCGACATCCAACTCCGTGCTGCAGTCCCCCCTGGAGCCCCCGAATCCCGACTTGGAGATGCAGTCCACCCCGGAGCCCCCGATACATGCAGAGGAGTATGTCATTGCGAGTCTTATTGACGAGGTGTTTTCCCAGGTAACACAACGTCGAATGCATTACTCTATAAAACAGAAACGGCATGCACTTCTAGCAACAATGGGTCTCAGTCGGCGAAAAACTGCAAGGTCGCAAAATATTCCGCGGTGGACGCTCAACGGGTGGCGCAAAAAGCAGAAGGACATATTTGCGCTCAGAGGCAGTGAGAAGACGCTTTCGCGAGCGCCCGTACGCTCCGAAACTGTCCCATTCAAAGTGGAGCTCATCACATTGATGAAGGACACTCGTCGTGAGAGCCGGCCTCTCACCGCCACCATCATGGCTTCGTACGTTCGTGACGAGTACGCAGATTGGCTGGAGGACTACATCAGGGCAAGAAGGACACCTACACAACATACGAATCGTTGTTAAGGCTGCTACGGCGTTTCGCATATCGACACGGCTTCGTATATCGTACGCCGCACGGTTTGAATGTAGTAGGTTTACTATAAAGCTCCTACTATAGAACGGAAGTGTGACATACAAATGTTTTTTTTTGTGCTGTGTTGATTTTTATATAGGAAGAACTCTTAGAAGCTGTTCGAGATGAGTTCGCTTTATCTTTTGATCGGCGTTGCCGCGCGCTCAAGGTCAGTCAGCACAACGGTCAAGGCTTCTCCTTCATCGAAGGCTTCTACACGCCGAGGATTTCGGTAATCTATGCCACTTGTGCTGCGCGTGCAGCAGAAAATCGTGCTTCGTGACCCCGAGTACGTCGGTTGTGAGTGGTAATGCAACCTTACTGCTCATAGCATACCTACTTGGACGAAAACTTGGTAGATTGGTCTAGCGCCCGACTTCGTGGAAACACCCGATGGTGAGTTGCACCCACATGCACCTTGCCCTCGTTGCTGTCGTCGAGGACAATCAAGTTGATAGTAGCCCTTCGTCCAAACAGGTGGGTGGCATAAGTGTACCTCGTCTCGCGGCAACCATCTGAGCACCCGGGCGCGCGGGGGTAGCCTAGTCCATTGCAGTTGTGAAGATGGCTGGTGAGGGCGTCACGACGTACCCTCCCGGGGAGATGGAGCTGGTGATGCTAGTGAAGTCGGTCGCGCAGTACGTAATCGGCAAGTGCGGCAGGACGTTAGGCGAGGGTAATGATTGAGATGACGCACGCTGCGGACCGACATCGTCTAGCACGAAATGAGGTGTGCCCATGTAGTTATCCATATCCACTTTCTAGCTGTTCACCTTCTAACTAATCGACAGTTTCCTTTTCTTCGCTTCTATCAGCAGTTACTTTCTACTGCAACACACGTAACCCAGATATGATTGACACATTTCCTATATGTCGGAAACATGTCGGAAAGAGGTAGAATGTCGGACCGGTTGTGATGCGGAGAAGATGTTTGTACCGTAGTTATGACAACCATAAACACTCAATAGAAAATAAAGCGCCCAAAGATTTTAAGCGAGCGCTTAAGAAAAAATGGACCATTAGCTGCGTTTCAAGAAGACACTCGCATGCGCGCTTTATCCGCTTAAACGTTACGGTCCCTAAATGCGAACCCCGCCTTCACAAGTAGCTTATTTCGAGATTTTTTTGCGGTTCATATGAGTTCCTTTTTGTCACATATGCAGACCACTTTAAAGGTGGGAGCTTCCACAATTCCCGATTTTAGCTTAGATGTGACCATATGTTTTGTTAGGATGTGGGAAAGTTGGAACCAATAGTTTACTTAAGTTAGTGCAAAAGGCCTAGACCCATCCTAGTAAGTCGATCATTCCAACAGCTGATGAATTTTGTATGTGAGGTACTTGGAATCGTCCCAACTCCAGCGACCATTAGGAAGTGGGAAACGTGGTAATTTTTCGGATTTTCCACTTTTAAAGTGGTCTGCATATGTATCCCTCTATTGTTTATAACCTTCGAACTACGCCTCCCCCCCCGGGTCCCCAATAGCAGTGTGTGACAAGAATGCATACTAGCCTTGATGTAGTGCGCAAAATGGAACGCTGCCGAGCGCAGCGAAGGCGGGCCCCATTGACCAAAAAGCTGCCGAGCGCAGCGAAGGCGGCCCCGCCGCCGAAGGCGGTCTACCCTGTCAATAGAGCGGACCGTAGGGCCCGCCCTCCTTTAATTAATTATCATAACACGGTGAGTAGTGCAGAAGGCGAGCTGAACGGGGGCGTTATATTATCCGCCGCGTAACGGTGGCGCTCGGCCTTAATAAAAACACTAATATTAATATTAATACCTCCGCCCGCGGAGCGGGCGGCGCTCGGCTACTTCTAAAGCATCAATCAGAGCAACGTTGTCCGTATCGGAGCGTTACATGAATGACATTGGTCGAAATTCGCACTCTACGATCTTCATTGGGCATTAATGCTAAAAATCCTTCATTGGATAAAATAAAAAATGCTGTCGAGCGCAGCGAAGGCGGCCTTCATTGGATAATAATAATTGGCCGCTGCCGAGCGCAGGGAAGGCGGTCCCCGCCGCCGAAGTCGGCCCCACCGGTGACTTATCAGATATGCCGGGGCCGCGAGGCCCCGACATCTCCGATATGTGGCCCTTCAATTCCGATACTTCGATCATATTGAATACGACAGGTATAGTGACTGGCGAGTAGAAAAGTTTGCAATCAGAGCCCACGCGATCCCTACGACCAAGATGAGCAGTGAAACGAGGAAGCGTTTAATCCAAGACGACATGGCCAGGAAGGCCTTCCCTCCCGTCGTCGACCTGCCATAGAACCGAAGACAGTGGGAGAAGATATGTCCTCTTGGTGACTTGTTTGACAACCCGGTCATCGTGTGGGTACCCGAGTGCCTCAATTCCGATCAGAAACCGGACTGCGTGGTGGATCACTGCACCTGTACGCCATGGGTCAAGGAGTATCTGCAGCACGTGGTCGAGAACGTGGAGGGGAAGTACAACTTACTGTACGTGAAGTATCAGTGCGCTGGCTCAAGTCGCTCATGTTTTTCAAGTGTAAGTTCCGAATACTTGCACGCACACGCAGAGGCTATTATACATTTTCCCTATGTCTTAGGCGTCAAAAGTGGGTACTCGAAATCTCTGCTTGAGTTCGTCCACGATGGCATAATGTCGCCGAATGGATTATCGAGTACGATTGCAAACGTCCGACGCCGCGGATTGACACGATACTACAAGCTGTACAAAATATTTGCTGAGCGCGTCAGACGGATCAAGGCTGGTAATCCTGCCAATATATATCCGCTCTACCTCCGTCTGTGGATCAATATTGTGAAGTGAACGGCGTCATTGATTGTAAGGTACTGACGGCGATCTGGATGGAGACAACTACTATTTACGGATCGCTTTGTGAGTTTTTGATGCGTCGGATGCAAGTTAAAAAGGTTCTCCGAGTAGACCAATCAGTTAAGTTTTGCAAGCGTCTGAAAGTTTGGACTGGCAGTGGGCAAAGGGAGGGCATGACAGACGCCAAGCTGTTACTGCTGGTGCAAAATGAAATTGGCCAGATTGTAGGGCGGCGTTTGACACGCTCAGAGAACAATGAAGAAACCAGTGCGTTGCTAGAGTCGATCGTACCGACCTTGTCGTCGGATAGCAGTGGAGAAATGTTGTTGGTTAGCGACAACACCAACGCTGTTCGCACTATGGTGGCTAGCGTTTTTGATGGGGTTATAACTGTTAAACAAGACCCGTTCCACCTCATCGATCGCGTGTCTGCAAAATTGGCGTCGAAGCCCAAGCAGAAGTGGCTGAAGAAGGAGCTTCGGTCAGCGTTGTATGATGTTGACCGCCAGCTGCGGCCCCCGGACGAGATGGAGATTGAGTTCAAGAAGGTTGTGGAGTCCGTAGATCTTAGCGATGTATCGTGCACCGCAGCGTCCTGGACCGGATGCTGGAAGTATAATGCCAAGCTGATCCGAGAAGGAGACCTGCATGTACCAAACAGCGACTATCGCGTAGGCAGAGCTAAACCAGTCCGCATTGTTGCGACGAGTCAACTCGACGGTTTTCACTCTGCCCTGAAAAACCTTTTGAACCGGTCGCTGTCTGTAGATGTTGGCATGCGGATACTTGACGTCTTTATTGTTCGCCACAACCTGCGAATGGGAACAAAGTTTGGCCGAAATCCTTTGTTTGGTGAGATTGACTTCGTCTCGCTGGCACAAGCAGCCATTCTGTTACAAGGGGTGTTACCTGAGTCCCCCCAGCTTGCGTTCGTGCAGCATGTTTTGTCCGAGCCGCTACAAGAACCTCGCTACCGTTCTGCATCACCGCTCGACTTTGCTTTTAGCAAGTGGCGGCGCATGTTTGAGACGGCCCGTGTGCAGCCTGAACGCCTTGATGAAGCACTGGCTGCGTCGCCGCGCGATATGAAGAGTATCCGTGAGCTGTTGCAGAAGCATAGCACGAGACAAAATGATCAGCGGCTGAGCAAATCAGATTTCTTGCGGCAGCTTCAGTTAGACGAGTTCGACTACGAGTCAACAGCAGGGTTTTCCTTACCAGAATACGAGCTACTTCGCCAAGTGCGAGACGAGCAAGTACGCGCGGACGATACGTGGGCGGTGTGCCCATTGGTCACAACCATTATGTTCAACTTGGTTGCCGAGAGCAGCACGAACAGCAGTCTCACGCTGCGTCGTCGAAGTTTTGCCACCATCACCTCGAAGCTGCAGTCACTTCCTGTTCCTGCAGTAAATCAACCCAGCAACCATCCGTCATCAGCACAACGCAGACCTTTATTCAGCTTTCAGAGGTCGCCACCTACCACGTGTAGTAGCCCCAGGGAGCAAGACCTTCAAATCGAGTTGTTCAATGCCCTCCGGAGCTCCAAACACTTCCCAAAGACCAAGAAGTGGTTTCGGAGAGTATACGGGTTTGCAAGTCGTATCTGCGACGACATCCATCAAAAACTGACGCTGATCTCGACCGGAGATGGGAAGCCCTGAAGCGCGCCAGCAATCGCGGATCCGAGCTCAAGATAAAGATAAAACTTGCCTCGACACACGACTGCCAACACCCAACGCCACCTGCATCACCATCGACAACCCCGGTGATTTCGCCGACGCCAGTGCTGGTGGATGCAGATGAATCCCAGGTGCCAAATGCAGCAACTTTGCTTGCAAGTATGACGGAAACTCGACCAAATGAACCCGCTGCAGTGACGGAAGGGCAATTGCCGTGCATCCAGAGCAACAACCAGCAGAAAAGTCAAGACCAACAGTATGATTTTGTTAGAGCGGAAGTACCTATCAGCATAGCGGAAGATGATATTACAATGCTCAAGTCAGTTGCCGACGCAATTCCTCAAGCTCCCCACAAATGGACCTACATTTACGGGCTGTTCCAGCAGAAGTATCCTACCAGCAGCTTGTCCCTCAATGCGTTGCGGTGTAGCCTGAAAGATAAGCGAGCTCGCAAGCAGAAGACGGACGCGGAGCCTCCAGTCCTTCTTTCCCCCCGGAAGAAGACGAGAGCAACGGCATGCCCAAGTTGCCAAAGTAAACGGAAGAGGTGTGGGGACGGAAGCACGAACCCTGCATGCACGCGCAGAGCAAACAACACAGGGGAAACCACGTTACGAAGCTTTTTCTCGCCTGCATAACCCCAATATACAATTCACCTTTATCCTCGTCGTTGTGGTCTTCACCAGCCATGCCGTGCGATATCGTCTACGTTTGCGCTGAGAGAAGCTTGCTGTACTTGAGTCGCGCTGGTAGGAGGAGAGCTATTAGATAACAAGGCTCTGCAGCATACGAACCAGCTTAGATAACCGTAGATTAGCGATACGCGGTGCTCTATTGCTGGACTGGAACTACATGAAGCACAGCTTCAGCAAGTGCCAGCTTCTTTGGAAATGGCAGGGGAACCGGGACCCAATTACGGGGCACGGCTGGTGCAGATGGTGACCGGATGGTGCCGATTGGTCGAGATGGTGCCGGGACATCCCCTAGCATTTTCCACACCCCACCGGTCGATATAGCGCGACCGCAAGGCCCGCCCTTCATCGGACTCACCAAAATAGCACCGCCAGTAGTGCAGCAAGCCGACGAGGCGAGCGGAACGGGGAGCGCCACTGCCGTAGCGCAGCGTAGGTATAATAGCCTGTCTTTAGTAGCGAAGCGAGCTTAGTGAGCTGAGCGGCTCCAACTAATTAAAAACAAAACTGGCGATACAGCCCATGTTTTCTATCCGGGCTAGGTGAACTCGCCATAATAAATCCAAGTAAAAATGAAAACATGGGTAACATGGGTGTAATCATTTCGATACAACAGGACGGGTGTCATTGGCTCCAAATCCTACACAATTCTCAACATTCGTTGCTGGGAAACATTAACTCTATTGCAAAGCTAAGGCTCTTAAAGCTCCAACAGCGTTGACAGAGCCCTAAGCCAACCCCTTTTAGATCATACTTGGTCCTGGGTTTAAATCTGCGTGCTGGGGTAGCCCTTTAACTGCATGCGACGATTTTTGGGGACGATGTTCCTACCACCGAATTTAGACGGACATTATTTGACGTTCCACGGTGCTTTAAGGAGGGATGTCATCGTGCTCAAATTCTCAAAGTTGCATGTGCTCAGAGCCTAAAAACCTGCCCCATCGTCAAAACAAGGACGATTGAGGATTGAAGGACCTCACAAGAAAGCTCTAACCAGCACGAACGTCTTGAGGGCACTGAAAGAATGGGAAAATAGCGAGGTCAGGGAAATGAAAACGTTCGTTTGGATGGATTTTGCGGGCTCCATTTCACCCCCTCCTCCCACCCCTATCCCTATTCCAGCACCCTGCCTTACGACCGAATTTACACCAAACCGTACAGAATATACACCGAATACAGACGAATACGGATTCTAAATTCGGTGGTAGGAGCGCCTCCCGATTTTTGGCGTGCCCTATAAGATGGGTTCGGAATGGAATTTACCCCTTCCCCAGAAAACATGGGCTGTAGGTTTTCCGTTAAAAAAACTACCGCCGCGTAGCGGCGGCGCTTGGCTAGTTAAGTGACAGTGCTATTACATGTAATATATGTAACGGTGCTTTGTTGGTTCTGCGGGAGTGAGTTGCTGCGGGCACACAAGAAGCCGGACTACCGGGTAAGTCGATCACGTCAAATCCTTATCCAGACCCAGCTGTCGTACGATATCGGCTGGCTGTCAACCGCACAACAACGAATGGATCACGCACGAATGACGCGAGCCCTACCGCCTACATGTACAGTACTGTACTTCTCGTCCCAAAGCTATCGAGACTGGTCATTCGCTATCTTACTCAATACGCCCGACTTCCGTCAAGACCAGCTCAGTACACTCACCCCGGCTTTCTCAAGACGATAAGAGGTACGAGCTGATGAACACTGTACAACATGCAGCACCGACGGGTCTATTCGCTCTGAGTGAGGATCATCTTCAAATCTTTTCGAGCAACGACCGCCTTCTTCCCCTTGCGAGCACAACTCCACGCGTTGCAGCAAACCGCGCCAGCCTGGCTTCTACTCGACAGACGAAGAAGCCGCGAGCTGCTGCTAAAACTGAGCTCCGTCGGATGCGAAATCGGGAGCACCAAGCTCGCTACAAGTCCAAGCAAATCAACAAAGTGTTGGACCTCGAGAAAGGCATTGAACGACTTCAACAAGAAATCAAAGAACTCAGACTCCAGCGCCATATCATCTCCATCGGCGTACCGGGCAGAGAAACGAAGTGGGGTGTCGCGGCTGAATATTTTAGGCTTTTCCGGAATGGGCTGCGAGTGTCTAACCCGATGAATGTCCCTGTCGGCACGGTAGCCGTGGAATCTCCTGTGCATCGAAAGTTCCTGCAGACTACAATGACCAGCGACGTCATCGGGGTCTTGGGGTGCGGTGTAGACGCATTGCTGAAGAGCTGGAGACAACTCACCCTCTGTCACTCGGATATTAACATCCAGCTCCTACGGTTGGAAGGTGGTCCTGGCGAAACGGTGGTCGCTTATTCCAGAGGCACCCACACCATCACGGAAGACACGCTTCGATATGCGTTCCCCCACTTGGGCAATGGCTCCAAAGACTCCGCGTGGCTTGCATCCAGACTGTTGGGCAACAAATTGGTCATGAACGGCTGCACACACTTGCTTTGGGACGAAGATGCGGGGCGCATGACCAGCATCCAGTACACTGTGGATATGCTCACACCGATGCTGCAACTGCTGGGGAACTTGGGCGAGGTGTCCAAAGTGTTCTCAAACGCTCGGGCAAATCCACAATGTGGATGGTGGCATGAGTGAACAATCCCTGTAGACGGAATTCAAACGAAGTTCCCGTCGAAAGCCGTATCCACTGGGGCACCATCTTCGCTACATAACAAATATGCACTTACAATGTAAGTCTTACATGTCAATTTTCTCTTTGTTTCGCCACTCAACATGTCCGTTTGACGTTAGCATTCGTGCTTACTACAGTAATACGTGAGCTTAATAGGTGGGGTTGATTAAAGCGTCACCCAAACATGATCTCAGTATCCTGTAACGTGTCTTGTGGCCCTGCACGCCGGGATGTGGCCTCTTGAGCCGATGCGGAAGTCCAAGGTTCGTTAGGCCGACGGGTCCAGAACCGCTGTCCCCGCGCCGGTGTCTGTCCGACTGACAGAACACCTACTTTATTTACGTTCCAACCTCCACTCGCTGCTACGCTACGCCCTACGTTAGTGCGGGACCGAATGAAGCCGCCGCTGCTACCTACTCAACCACTTGGGCGCACGCCTCGGGCGCCTGCCCTTCGTTCGCAGTCCTCAGTAGGTCGGACAGTCACTGCTGTCCTGAGCCGCCTTGCTCCACTTGCCCAGCGTACGTCGCTGCGCCATAGTCCTTCTCGCCGTCCGTCCGCCTCGACATGCACTCTCCAGTGCCGGAGTGGTGAGGTCTGCGTGGTTCACCGCAGATTCTCGAGTGAGAGTCCGCCGCACTACTTCGTCCTTCCATTCCGCGCACGTCCAGCACCGATCCGCCCAACTTCAAGTACGAATCTTGTGCCCATCGCCCGTTTCGCCCACTCACTTCGTCCTCCGCCCACCTTCCGGGTTCAGTCGATGGCCAACGCCCGTCGTCTGAACCCAGGTACACCGAATCATCTTGTCCTACTGCACCCAGTCGATCCGGCTGGCGCGCGTCTGGTCGTGCCCCGTTACACGCCTTCCTCAACCGCGGGGTCTTCCACGACCCTGCCGCTGGCAAAGGGGTGGTCGTACTCAGCGCCGGACACCCACTTGCCGGTTGCAGCCTTGCGCCATCCCCCACTAGGTCGGAGTTCATACTCCAGGACATACTGTCCCGCCCGATTTCGCCTTCGTCTCCGTCGAACTTCCACCAGTCGGCCACCCTTGTCGACGTCACCGCCCGGGTCAGCCATTGCTTTTCGTTTCCGTCTTCCACGCCGTGCTGGCGTCGCTGCCGTTCCGCGTGTCGTTGCTGCACCAACGCGTACTGCCGCTGTTCGTACAGCCGCTGTGGCCGCCTCGCCATCGTCCTCTCCGCCTTGCGCTTCATACTCAAGTTGTGCGTCGATGTCTTTGGCCGCCTGCTCCAATAGGGGTGCCGGGTAGTGGTAGCTGGCCAAGAACGACACGTGTGCGATGACCACCTCGGGAGCGCCGCTCTTGTCTTCACGTTGGAGTAGGAAATTGTCGTAGCCCGCTGCCTCAATAATGCGCGCCGGTCCCATCCACCGATGAACGAACTTCGTCGCCTTAGCTCCGCGGGGTGGGTTATAGATCCACACTCGATCGCCGGAATTAAACGTCCTCGCTTGTCTCGTCCTCCTATTATAGTACCGGGCTTGTCGTTCTTGTTCCTTTACCCTGGCCGCTTCGGCGTACTCGTGACTCGCTACCATGGCTGCCATCAGCCGTGCGTGATAATCCGGTAGCTCACCTGCTTCCGACGTCTGCGTGCTCCGCAATATCTCGTTGGGTGCGCGGAGACGTCGGCCCATCATTAACTCGTTTGGCGTTAACTCCACTGTCGAATGGTTCGCTGAGTTGTACGCGTACACGGCGAACTTGACCCACAAGTTCCAGTCGTTTTGTTGCTCATTTGCCATGTAGGTAGCAACACAATCCTTCCATGAGCGATGAAACCGCTCCACCAAACCGACCATTTGAGGACGATAGGGCACCGGATTCACCTGCCGTGCCTGAAGCAAGTCCACCAGCTTCTCGATCACTTCACCTGTCAATTCCGGGGCCCCGTCAGTGAGGAGTTCTCGGAAGGCACCGAACCTTAGCACGACGTCTTCCATGAGGAAGGTGGCCACATTTTCGGCCGTGTGCCGCGTGACACAACGAGCCACGGCGTAACGCGTGACGTATTCCAATGCGGCGACCACATACCGCTCGCCACCATCCGCCACCGGGAATGGGCCTGCCGCGTCCAATGCCCAGCGGTCTCCTACTTCCCCTCTGTGTATGCTACGTAGCGGTGGTACGACTTCTCTTGGCCGGGCCTTGCGACTGCCGCACTCTTGGCAGCCGCGCACCCATTTCTTGACTTCACGCTGGAGGTTCGGCCACCAATACAACTGAGACACCCGACCGTACGTGTGGGGGCCGCGTAGGTGGCCCGCCCACACCGACCCGTGCATCTCCTTAAACACGACTGCCCAAAGCGCGGGTGGCAGCACGACTCTCTTGCCGGACTGCGTGTTCACCACCACTAGGCCGTACGATCGCTCCACTGGCATTCCCCGGTATTCCCCGGCTGTCATCAGTCTTTGTACGAGTCGGCTGCGCTGCTGGGCTTCGACAATCTCAGCGTCGGTGAGTTGAAGCGTGTCTCCAGCATTGGGAGCGGCTTCGTCTTCGCCATACATCTCATCACCGGCCCCAGCGGCTGGTAGTAGTCGCGACGTCTCGGCGACGCCTGGTGGTCGACTTGCACTCAGTTGCAGGCCCTCTGTGGCGAGTCCGCCCAAGGTAGCACTATTCCCCGACTTTGGGGTCTTCGCCACTCGTCCGTCCTTGTCTTGAGCCGTTGTACGTGTTAGTGGTGTCGGTACGAGGGCTGCTTCGGCAATAGACGTCGCGGCGTCTTGTCCTACGCCGTTCTTCCCCTTTGCTCCGACCAGTGGCGTGGCCCACGTGACCCACTGAGCTTCTCGTCGCTCTGGTCTCGTTAGCGGCCGCCCGACTTTCTTTTTTTTCGACGTCGAAGTCGGAGTGCTCGTGTCCCCGTTCATCTCCGACTCCGGCACCGCTACCGGGCTGTTGTTATGCCCATTCGTTCTCGAACTCCTCGGTGTTGGCGGCCTGGCCTTGGTTTCGCCCTCCCCGCCGTGTTTGCCCGCCGCTGTGTATTCGGCGTGACGAGCCGCCGCTACCGCTTCCTGTCGTTTCTTAGCAGCACGCGTCAGTGGGCCGTTTACCCCTACGCCACCAATCTCCTTCACTCGCCGCTCGTTGCCGCCCCATACCGCCGTGCTTGCTGGCGACTCCTTTGTTGGCAACATGGCTGGTGTCCAGTCGGATACCAATACTGCTGCCGACCGCCCCGTCGTTTGGCGGGCATACTCTTCCGCTTCCTTGACCGCCGAACTGGTAGGCAATTCGCCTGCTTCCGTCTTCTCCTCCGCATCTATGCTGCTCTCTTGCATTGATTCGCCCCCGTCTTGTGTCTGCTTCCGCCCATACCCCAGCGCGGTCATGACTACGGCAGGAGCCCTCGAAAGGGCGTCTGCTACTACGTTCGTCGCCCCTGGTCGATAGCAGATCTCGAACTCATATTCCTGAAGCGTTAATGACCACCGATGCAGCCTACCGGCCAGGGTAGGCCGTGTCATTAGCCACTTCAAGGCGGAGTGGTCAGTGATGATCGTGAACGCTCGCCCATACTAGTGCGGGCGGAACAGCTTCACCGCCCAGACCACCGCGAGGCACTCCAACTCCGTGATAGAATAGTTCGCTTCCGCATTACTGTTAACTTTGCTGGCGAATGCCACCGGCTGCCACCCGCGTCCTTGATCTTGCATTAAGCAAGCCCCCAGCCCCGTCGTACTCGCGTCCGTCACCAGCCGGAAGGCTAATCTGAAGTTCGGGTAGACGAGTAGCGGTCGCATGGTCAGCGCCGCCTTCACGCGTTCGAATGCGAATTCCTGCTCTTCGGTCCACTCCCACTCGCTGCTCTTTTTCAGGAGCCTTGTCAGTGGGGCCATGATAGACCCGAAGGCTGCGATGAATTTGCGGTAGTACCCCGCTAAGTGTACGAATCGTTTCACTTCGACCGGGTCACGGGGCCGTGGAAATTCGCGTACGGCTGTTACTAGTCGCTCCACCGGTCGGACCCCTTCGCTGCTCAGCTCGTGGCCAAGATATTCCATTGAAGTTGCTGCGAATACACATTTCTTCAACTTGAGGGTTAGACCGGCAGCTGACAGCCGTTCCAGCACGGTAGCGAGCGCCACCACGTGGCGCTCGATGCCTCCCCGCGTGTAGACCACGATGTCGTCTAAATACACCAGACAGGTCGACCACGTGAACCCTCGCAGCACACCATTCATCATTCTTTGAAAGGTCGATGGGGCGTTCATTAGCCCAAATGGCATCCGCACAAATCTTTATAGCCCTTGCTTTGTTGTAAACGCGATCTTATCGCGATCTTCTGGCGCGACGCTGATCTGCCAATAGCCGGCCTTGAGGTCCAGCGTAGTGAAAAGTCGGGCGCCCCCCAATGCCTCAAGGGTCTCATCGATCCGGGGTAAGGGATATACATCGCGTTTCGTGACCTTATTGAGGGCCCTGTAGTCGACGCAAAAGCGTACTTCTCCATCCCTCTTCCGCACTAAGACGACTGGGAAACCCCATGCGCCATTCCCTTCCTCGATGACGCCTGCACGTAACATCTTGGACACGTTGTCCTCCATAATAGCGTCTTCGGATTGGGCGTGTCGCCGCCTCTTCAGCATGATCGGCTTTTCGCTCCCGGTGTCAATATGGTGTTCCACATCAAGTGCTGTTACCGGAGGGCAGTCGCCCGCCTCCTTGGACACTTTGCGGTACGCCCTGAGTAGCTTCAACACCAGTCGTCGGCTGTCCGGGTCCTTCGTGCCTATGCGCACCTCGGCTTCGTTGTCCAAGGGCGTCTCGCAGTCGCCCAGCATCGTCAGCCATTCCTCCACTTTGTCCGTCTTCAAGCCGCCGCTCATCTTGAGTAGCTGCATGTCCGCCTCCACCGGCACCCAGGTGCCGAGTTCCTTCTTGGCGGGGAGCTTGGTCCTGCCCCATGCACATTAATGACCGGTATCCAGGCCTTGCCGCTCTTCGCCGTCGTGACCGTCGCGGCTAACATCACGGTGCCACAACGCTGCGTAGGCACGAAGATGCCCTCTTCGCCGTCTGGAGCGGTCACCATTACCTCCACCGGGGTCACGGCACTCCGTACAAGTCGCGACTGTTTCACCAGCCGTACTGCCGCGACCTTGGCGCCTCCTTCGTCGTCCTCCGTTCGGAAGGGGATGATCACTAGCTTATCGTGATCGAAATATTTCACTTCATTACACTCGAAATCCATAGTAGCACGGTGTTGGCGCAGGAAATCCACCCCCACCAGGAATTCGTCGGCGCACCCTTCGATGATGCAGGCCTCCAGTTCCACTACCTGACCATACGCGTTCCGCATAGTAAAGGCCCAGACGCCGAGCACGTTCAACCGGAACCCACCGATTCCCTCGACACACTCGACCGGGGCGTCCTTCCGTAGTCGCTCCCCCCCCCCGTTGCATCCAGTCGGTGCCCGCGACCGAGTATCTTGCTCCGCTGTCGAGCTTGATCGCCACTCGTTCCTCATCTACCAACATTGTAGCTGTAGGCAACCCGTCGTCGGCCGCTATGCCCGTCACTCCCGGGTTGTTGACCATCAGAGAGGCTGGCGTACGCTGCACCAGACTCACTTTGGCGCTCACCTTGCCGCCCGTCCTTGCCTGGGCGACCTGTTGGCGCTGCGCCAGTTCTGCCCGCGCTGCCTTGGCCTGTCGACGGAGCCGTACTCGGCGTTCGTCGTACAGGGCTGCCACTGTTCGCTCCACCTCCGTCGCCTTCTGGCTACCCTTGCGCATAGCACGTTCCACTCGCCGCCGTTTCGCCTCCTTCTTCGTTTGCCTCGTGGCCAAGCGCACCTTGGCCATGCTGTCAAGAACACTTGGTTGCTCAATTCCCCGTTCTTCATCGACAGAGTCGGTTCTCTGGCGACGCGCCTGACGACTCTCCATTCGGCTGGTAAGCACGTCGCTCTCCTCCGTCTGCAGCTCGTCGAGCGGCGTAGCGTCGCACCCCGCAGTCTGAACTTCGTTGGGCGATGTTGTGCCGCCTTCCTCGGTTTGCGCCTCGTCGAGTGACTTGACGTCGCCTTCTTCAGCCGGGGTTTCGTCGAGTAGCCTGGCGTCGCCTTCCTCAGACGGGACTTCATCGATCGACTTCGTGCCGCCTTCGTCGTTCAACGTCTCACCGTCCGGCGTCGTCTCACCTTCCTCGGCTGCGACGACACGAACATCTCTCTCCTCGTGATCTTCCTCTAGTGGCCCCTCGTCGCCGGCCCCGCCTGTGTAGTCTTCTTCGATCGAGGCCACATCGATGACTTTCGGGGTGTCTCCGCCACCCCGAGTTGCCACCCGTCCCGCTGCGGTGCTGTGGTCCGACTGCCTCCGATCGGGTCGCACAAACCGCAGTGCTGCCATGGCGGGCCGCACGGTTGCCACATACCTACGCGCTCTTTCGCTATCTTTCGCCTTCAGTTCATCTTCCAGTCGGACGTGGGCGGCCACCGCCATCGTCGTTACGCCGCCACTCTCCACATCGCCTCCTCCATCTCGTGTTGTTCTCTGTTCTTGCATCAGTCGCTGGGGATCCATTGGTCGTTCCGGACGCGGTATTCCCCCTACTGCGTCCGGTCGTCGTTTCCCGCATTCTGGCTGCTGGTGATCACCCGTGACGCTAGATAAGCGTCATTCCGTGCCTTTGCTTCAGGATCAGGGCACTCCCTTGCGAAGTGCCCAATGGCGCCACACGCGTAGCACCTGGTGTCCGTTGTTGTCCGCCTGTCCGCTCTGGACTCCACGTCGATGGGTTGGGTCTCCGTCTTCACAGCCCTTACTGGGGCCTTAGCCCGCCCGTTCACCATTCTGGGCTTCTTCCGCTGCGGTGACGGCGGGGTCGCACTAGACGCCGAGTCATCCCTGGATTCGCTATCCGCCTGCACCATCCGGACCTTAGCTTTCTTGTCGAAACTCCCGACGCCTCGCTTGCCGCTCAGACGGCTCTCGTGCGTTGCTTCCGCATGTTGGTGCTTTTTCGTCGGCTACCAATACCGCCCATTCCAGAACCGGCCGTCGGGGACGTCCCAGGTGTCGGTATATTTGTTGTAGACTCCTTGAGGGTTCGTGAAGAACGCTACCTCATGGGTTTCCGCCCCCATTTGGGCGGCCAGCGTGTCAGCAGTTGGCCCAACTCCCATACCGACCCCGGGGACGATCGCCACACTACCCATGGTGCCGTTCATTGGTACGGTAAATGCGTTCGGGGCAGTCGCCCAGGCTTGCCCAATGTTCATCATTCCTTGGGCGACATTATCAATGGGGTCATCGATAGCTGTGGCTTTATCCACCGCCTGCTCCAGTGTTGTCGTCACCGGGTCCTGCTTAACCAGCATACGGGTGGTTTTATCCAGATTGCGGTAGAATTGCGACAGCAAGGTTCGTTCGCTCACGTGGTTTTGCCCCGTCAGATCACGGAGTCCAGCTGCAAAGTCTACAAAGGTTTCGCCGGGGTACATCATCCGCTGGTAAACTCTCCATTCCGCCATGGCCTGGTCCGGCCGTTCTCCATACCGCCGCATCAATGCCGCCTTCAGCCGAGTCCAGGTCTTTTCCGCATTAGGTAGCTCTTGGTCCATCTGGACCCACCAGCCCGCCGCATTGTCTTGGAGCTTGTTACCCACAATAAAGTACAACTCCTCATCCGTCCAGTGCTCTCGACCCGAGATGCGCGCCCCCTCGACGGCCAAGTCCACTTTTGCTACCCACGTGGAGACCGAGACCGTCGGTGAGGGTTTGTAGGGCGTTAATTCCAAGTCCTTGGCGTTCTACCGCCGGTAGTGTCGTCGTGAATCCGTGACCGCATGACGTCGTCGGTGCCGGCGGCCCCGCACTCGTCGGTCATCACCCCTTGAGTCGTCGCTGCTGTCCGGATCGCCGCCGCCAGGACCGCCCCGATAAGCGCGGCTACGATGCGAGTGCCCAGCGACAGCCGGCGCTCTCCTTGCCGTCGGCTCCGTCGCTATCTCGTCCGCGCGTGGTTCCGCCGCCGAAATCCCTTCAGTAGTCGTTGAAATAGCCGGATGCAACTCTCTCGAGTTGGTCGCAGCGATGGTGACGTCCACTCCGGAGGCGGCCGTGGTGGCGGCATTCCTCGCTCTCGCCGGCGTCGCCTCTAAATGCTCCATCCTGGCTTCCAGCCGATTCATAGTGCCGAGGATCTGTTGAATGACGGCCGTCAAGGTGGCCACCGGCTCGTTGCTCGGTGTAGGTAGGTTGCTCGGTCCCCTTCCCTCAGATTCTTGAGTTGGGTTGCTTGCAGTGGGCATCTCGCTCTCGGCATTGGCGGCTCGCGCCACCGGCACTGGTTCCTCGTTAGTCGTAGCTGTACCTGAGGTTGACGCAGCTGGTCGATCCTCGGTCTTCGACTCCTCCTCTGATGGATGGACGCTGGCTCGTGGTGGGTCTTCCGCGGGCTCCTTGGTCATCGCGCTTCGCATGACAGTCCTTGTCCTTGCCATCGATTGCTCGCCTTCGTTAGCTTGACTTAGCCCCTGTATGACCACCATGTAACGTGTCTTGTGGCCCTGCACGCCGGGCTGTGGCCTCTTGAGCCGATGCGGAAGTCCAAGGTTCGTTAGGCCGACGGGTCCAGAACCGCTGTCCCCGCGCCGGTGTCTGTCCGACTGACAGAACACCTACTTTATTTACGTTCCAACCTCCACTCGCTGCTACGCTACGCCCTACGTTAGTGCGGGACCGAATGAAGCCGCCGCTGCTACCTACTCAACCACTTGGGCGCACGCCTCGGGCGCCTGCCCTTCGTTCGCAGTCCTCAGTAGGTCGGACAGTCACTGCTGTCCTGAGCCGCCTTGCTCCACTTGCCCAGCGTACGTCGCTGCGCCATAGTCCTTCTCGCCGTCCGTCCGCCTCGACATGCACTCTCCAGTGCCGGAGTGGTGAGGTCTGCGTGGTTCACCGCAGATTCTCGAGTGAGAGTCCGCCGCACTACTTCGTCCTTCCATTCCGCGCACGTCCAGCACCGATCCGCCCAACTTCAAGTACGAATCTTGTGCCCATCGCCCGTTTCGCCCACTCACTTCGTCCTCCGCCCACCTTCCGGGTTCAGTCGATGGCCAACGCCCGTCGTCTGAACCCAGGTACACCGAATCATCTTGTCCTACTGCACCCAGTCGATCCGGCTGGCGCGCGTCTGGTCGTGCCCCGTTACAATCCTTTCCATTAGCCTCGGTAACGTGGCAATCAACAACCGACAGAAACTGAGGTCCACTCACGCGTAATGAGGGATGACAGCAAAACATTGCGAATCGTGATTTTCACCTGCTCACACGTCGCAGATTGTTGATTCTCTCTAATTGGTCAATAATATTCACTTCCATTTCATCTACCTGGTAGTCACATGCGTTCATACCTACCTTCTTCCAGCGCCATACTCAGCTCAAGATCTCGCCAATGGGGTGGAAAGCCGCAGAATCAGAAGAGTACGAGAGCTCGGCGCCCGCCGTGCAGGCGCATTTCCACGCCGTCCGTGCCGAGGAAGCGCTGCGCCGCGATGACGTACGTGTCGCCCGTTGTCTGACCTACCGAACGCACTGAGTTGCACTGAAATTGACGTTGTATTCGCTGCGTTATCATCACTTTCCCCCCTCCCAGTACGTCCAGGCCGAGAAGGAAGGTCACTTGGCCAGCGAGAAGTTCCTGCAGGCGGCGCAGCGCGTCTCGGACAAGCGCACGATCGACGCGTTGATGTTATTGGCTGAAAATTACGAGTACAGGGCCAAGGTGGCGCGCGCCAGGAACCCGCGGCCCGTGGAGGCGGAGGAGGAGGAGGCCAAGGCGCAAGCAGAGGACGAGAAGGACGCACACGCAGAGGAAACGCAGACTCAGAGTGGACCTGGAGTTGCCGCTGAAGTGGCTGAGCCATCAGACCCGAAGCAGGGGCAGAAGGCCGAGACGCAGCTCAATGTGGCGGCGGCGGAGATGGAGGAGCTCTGGAGACGCCTCAACGAGATCGGACTGTCGAGTCCCGGCTCGACGGACAAGGTGGGCAGACAGAGGTGGCGGGGTATCAGAGAAGAGACAGGGCTGATGGTGGTGTGGTGCTGTCTTTCAGAACTTATTGATGTCGTCACGCCATTTGTCGTCGTCGTTGGGGGATTCATTTTGTTTATTGCCGGCGAAGACGAGGTGGGAAGTGACAAGGTGGTGGTGGGTGTGGGTTGTGCGAGTGGGGAGCTGATGTCGTGCGGTGGTTTTTGGTTGATAGAACGACTATTGGGGTGGTAGCGATTGCAGTGGACGGAGGGTCTACGTTGCGAGCCGCGGTGGCGTCCAGGATGAGGAATCAGCGTCAACGGTGCGTCGTGAACATTAATTTTGCTGGGGTGTACTTATGACTAAGCTTGCTTTTGTTTTCATTTTCGTGGTAGGTTGATGGAACATCAGCTGGGGGGACGAGCTCCGTTAGACCCGCGGAGGTCGGGTGGCACACCGCCGAATGGAAATGGCTCGATGTCTTATCGAGATAGGCAAACTTCTATGGGAAATGGGAGCGAAACTACTGGTGATGATGAGGGCTTGCAGGTGATGATCGCGCAACAGAAGATGGAGATCGTGCGGCTTTTGAACACGGTGAAGACACTGAGCAGCGAGAATACCAAGCTTGTGAAGGTGCGGCAAATGATGTGTTGTATCTTCAGTATGTAAGAGGTTGACAGTGCGTATGTGCTTAGAAATGCGAGGCGTTGACAAACGTACAAGCTGAAAACCGCGAGATCCGTGAATCTATGGACCATTTCAAGAAAGACTACAATCAGAAGGTGTGTTTGGGCATTTTTGCATACTAGTAACATCCCCGCAATGCAGCAGTGCTGACGCGTGTTTGTGGATCTGCCTTTACTCCCAGCTTGTTATGATCAAGAGGGCTCTTGAAGAGTGGCGACGGCAGCGAAATAGTGGAGTCCAACGTTCACCAACAAGCAATGCGGGAGGGTATGTATCCAGGTATCTGTGGCGCTAATGCCACCTAGTTACCCATGCTGTTTGTTGTTAGCAGGGGTAACTCGGCGCTGGAAGACAAAGTTAACATGCAGGAGGAGCAGATTGCCAAGCTGATGGAAGAAGCGAGGATTAAGGTGCGAAGGCTGCTTGGACAAGTTTGAGCAAATCATAGCCTAACTGAACATTCGTGTGAAACAGGACGATCGTATCGCGAAGTATGACAAATGGTACAAAGCTTTGAAAGCAGGCGCGAAGGCGAAACAGCTCAGTCAGAGTCGCGATGGCAGTAATGGGACCAGCACCAGCTTCAGCAGTTCAAGTAGTTTTGCGCAAAATGGCAGTGGGGGGGCCAGCAACTCCTTCACCAACAGCAGCAGTTTCCATGATTACAGTCCAGGACCGGGAGACTCCTCAGGTAGCAGCAGCTCAGGCGCGTCGCGGCAGTTTACCAGTCGCCCACCCGCTCATCCAAACCGTCGAGCACTGTAGCTGCACAACACAAAACATTCTCAAACAGTAGAAGACTGATGTTAAACGAAGTTTTTTCTTTTGCTTTATGTAAGCTGCTCTGACATCCGAGCGCGCCACACACCCGAGCTACACTTTCAACGTCCCCAAAGGAGCGAAAGGACTAACTATCCCATCGCGCACCTAAGAGCGACCGAGATGACGTCCGCCTTGCTCGTCTCCGAGCCAGGCAGCGGGGAATCGCCTCTCACCTCGATCGCTCAACTTTTGCTGATGATCCTAACCAAATTCTACTATTGATTCAGCAAAGAGCACCTGATAGAACTCCTTGAACGGGAACAAACAAACCCTGTTGGGAAGTCTGTCCTCTCTTCTCCTTTGATTGTCGTTGTCGATGCTGGCTGGCTGTGTGGGTTGCTCTGCAAGTCCAGATGACTTATAGATGCGTCGCAGTGAGCCCTCGCTAGGGCGAGACACTTAGAAGCCGAAGAGGCCGCTCAACGGCATCTCCGCCTGCTCCCGTGCGAACGTCTCGAAGTACTGGTAGATGATGGTCACAGCCAGCAGGATACCGGTGCCCGAGCCAATAGCGCCCAGCAGGTCAGCAACCATGGACAGCGCGCCAATGCACATGCCGCCGAAGGCAGCGGCCGTGGGGATGTAGCGGTTGAGCACGTGCACGATGGACGAGTCGCGGTGGCCCTTCATGACCATCTGCTGGTCACGCAGCTGCTTGGCCACGTCACGAGCCGAGGAGCCCGAGATCTCGATCCACGTCTTGGAGAAGAGCGCGCACGAGCCGAGGATGAAGATGACGTAGATGACGAAACGCAGCGGGTCGTACATGATCTGCGCCAAGTTGCTCGGGGCCGACATGTAGTACGCGGCACCGCCCACGGGCACCGTCTGGCCGGCGCTGCCCTCCACATCCTGCCACACACCGAGCAGACGCACGAGGAAGTTGCCGCTGAACTTCTTGTAGAGCAGCTGCGAGATGAAGTACAGATTGGACACCAGGGCGGTCTGCAGGATGATGGGCATGTTGGACGTGTAGAAGAGCTTGATCGGGTACGTGCCCTGCTGGCCGCGGAGCTTCTGGTACTTGACGGGGAGGTCCACGCGGAAGCCCTGGAAGTAGATGACCACGACGAAGACGAGCATGGTGGCCAGCAAGTTGGTGACGTTGGGCAGGTTCTGGCGGTAGAAGGCCTCCTTGAGCGCGCGCAGCTTGTCCGAGCGGGTGATCAGCAGGTGGAACAGAGCGATGATGGCGCCCTCGAACTCCGTGCCGCGGCCCGTGTTGATGGTCGTGGGGGAGAAGGCCTTCCACACAATGTTCTCGCAGATGTTAGTGGCGATGAAGAGGGAGATGCCCGAGCCCAGGCCGTAGCCCTTCTGCAGCATCTCATCCAGGATGATGACGAGCACGCCGGCGCACAGCAGCTGCACGATGATCAGGATGGCGTTAAAGGCGCCGATGTCCGAGAGGTTGCCGTACATGCCCGAGACCACGTAGGCCACGGCCTCGCCGAGCGTGATGAGGATGCCGAAGAGCTTCTGCGCGCCGCTGAACAGCGCGCGGTCTTCCTTGAGCGACTGGTCCACCTCGATCATCTTGGAGCCGGCCAGCAGCTGCATGACGAGGCCCGAGGTCACGATGGGGCTGATGCCCAGCTCCATGAGCGTGCCGCGGTTCGAGGCCAGGATCACGCGCATCCAGTAGAGCGGGTCCGACGACTTGGACGTCTGGATGCCGTACAGCGGGATCTGGCAGCACACGAGGAAGATGAAGAGCGTGATGATCGTCCACAGGACTTTCTCGCGGAACGGGATCTTGCGGTCGGGCTGCGCCACCTCGGGCAGCACGCACATGACGGGCCGGATCAGGTGCAGGAAACGCATGATCCTCCTCTTCTCCGAGTTAGTCTCTCTCTCTTGATACTCTTTGGGGAATGAGCGCTTGCAAGCGGGATCTTGGGGGCTGGCACCAGCGAGCGACACGTATGTCTTCGCCGTACCGTCAGTGACGTCAGTTAGGTACCCGTGATATCTTGTACACTATCTTCATACATGGTAGTTTTGCTGAAGATGTGGTGTGTAGTACTGTGATATTTGATACACCTTCGTACGGGAGTTGGAGGTACTATTTCGAGTTGATGAGAGTGCCACGGTACTTGTAAAAAGTCGGTAAAAAGACGTAATTACAGAATCACGCTGAAACTGCATATCCTCGCATAGCCGGGTGATGGTCGTGATTGAAAACTGGCAGAACGGATACATGCACCGCGTGTCACGCTACGTCGCTTCGTGCGCAATCGACGACAAGTTGCAGACTTGCTGGCGCTCTGTTTGTTGGCAGCACCTCCGCACCCGTGTACGCCTCGTGCGATCGCGCAGTCAGCTGAGGCAAGCCGGTGCAATCGTTGCAGTGCGCGAATGAAAGCTAGAAGTCGGCGTCAAACTCGTCCTCCTCTTCCTCTGCGGCCGCCTTCTTCGCCGCTGACTTGCCCGTGGGGGACGTCTTGGCGGTTTGATACGAACCCCTGCCCATACTTGACGAACCAGACGCGAAAGCCGACTTGGTACCGATGAGATTCTGCAGGTCCACCTCCTCCTCCTCCTCGAACTCGGAGTAGTCGTTCATCTTGCCGCCCCGCATCAACTGCTCGGAATGAATTGATGAGACGTGAGAGTTCAGCCGCGAGCAAGACACGACTGCAGTTGAGCAGGCCAACGCACCTTTTGGGAGAGCTTCATGGGGCCTGCGCTCATCGACGCCAACACGTCGGAAGATCCGCTTGACCTGTCATTGAAGCTGTGTAACACGAGACAGTCAACATGGTGCACAACCATCTGACAAGAGGCGCGTAACGCAACACTTACCTTGAAGATGCGATTCCGAAAACCTTGGGTTTCGGCGGGCTTTGCCGCTGGAGGAACGCTGTTTGCAGTAACGGAGGAGGTCTGATTCTGTCTTCGGAATCGGCGGTCTTGGTAGACTCTGGGCTCGATGAGCGTTGCTCTTGTTTTGGTGGGGACGGCGGCGGAGAAGCTAGAGAGATCTCTTTGCGTGGGCTGGGGGTCCTGCTGCCACTGCCACCGCCTCCGCACATTGCCGCTAGGAATTCACGGAGCTACGATGCGGATTGTCAGAACAACAGTTCGAGGTGCATGCTACACTATACTCGTTGCATACCTTTCGCTGCGATCGCTGATTCTCAGGATCGTGAGCCAGGAACGCTGTCACAAACAGATCCACCAGAGTAGTCGAAGATATTGCCTTCAGCTGCACGAGCTGCTTCAAATGACCCGACAATGCTTTCCACAGATCTGCGCATCGGTTCGCCGTCATAAACACCACATTAGAAGCACGCCTCATCTAAGTCTTCGAAGTTTTTTTTACCGAGTTGTTTTTCCTTGTTGCTCTGGTGAAGTTTGCGAATCTTTTGGTCGTTCATAATTCCTTCAAACGCTTTAGGTGGGAACAGCACTGTAGAGTGAGCAGCAAGGGTCAGTACTTTTCGCCATTCTGTCACATTGTTTCGATATGCGTACCTGGACCGAGGTCTCGTGAGATATCTAGGACTAGCTCGAAGCAAATGTCGGAGCCAAAGAACGCTATCTGCGCTTTTCGTCCTCCCACCGCCATCCTGGCAACATCACATTAATTAATATTTAGGTGAACCCAATGAACAGTCTTCATCCACTTACTTGAGCAGGTCGCGTTTTGACTTATTTGATGAACCTGTGTCGGTAGATCCACCCAGCGTGTCTCCTTCAGTTGCACCCTCCTCTACTCGGCTGATCAAAGCGCCAAGTGCCTTCACACGGTCCACTGGCGACAGCTTTTCTGTGATTGATACAGTGTTTGTCTACAAATACAGTAACAGGTTGTAAGTTAAGTGTTGCCAGCATTAAAATGTGTGATCGAAGCCAACCATACCTCTTCCAATACTGCCTCCGGAACTGGGGTTTCAGGGGCACTCACATGAGATTCAACAGAATCTACGACGGAGATTACGCTAGTTGTATGGGGGTTGCCTTCAATAGGTGGTATGCTTGACTTCGTCTCTGCAATCTCTGCAATACCCTTGACGTTGTTATTTGCAGATAAGTCAAAATCGTCACTTTGCATACTTGTTAGGAGCATGTCGTTTTCGGTTGATTCTGCATTGGCTGGCGTCGACGCTGCCGGTGAAAACGGTTCCAAAAAATCTGTGGTGTAACCAATTGACGCTGGTGGAGATTCTGGAACTTTTATCGGAGCTTCGTTGTCGACGATTGCTCCTGCATCCTTGGCTAGTTCATCCAGAGCTGGTGTTTCGGTCGTCATTGAAAGACTTGCATCGATTGTGTCGGTGATAGTACATGCTTTGGTGCCATGGAGCAAGTCGATCTCTCTCGATTTATCGTGGCTTGGGCCTTCTTCGACCACTTGATCATCTTCAGTGGTATCAACCAGTGATGCGTGTGGTGCAACTTCAATAGTTCGGTTAGCACCCATTGCTTCGGCAGACACAGTTTTCGTCTCAAATAAACTTTCCGAAGCCAAGGCCACGTCCATGCTAACGCTGTCTTCAGTCTTTCGACTGGTTGAGGTGCTCACGTCGTCGATAATCAGCGAATTACCATAGGTGCTTAGAGAAGTTTCATGATTCGTTTTAGGAACTTCATCGGCTTTTTCCTCAGAGGGAATGTTGTCATGTAAATCCTGTAATGGGATACCATTGGGGATCTTTGGAGTGTTGTCTGCAATGTATGGACTTGCCACAAAAGCCTCTTTGGACTCCAACACGATAGTAGCTGATAGATGTTGTGCATCGTTGATTGGTGGTTCTGGTGCTTGATGTTCATCAGGTAGTTTAATCTTTTCATCGGACTGCAGTGAGCCATCGACTGGGGTAGCAGGCGTGCAGGGAGTATCAGGCGAGCTTGCTACCCAATTCTCCTCGACTTTACTTGAAATTGACGAACTACTAGGTTGAACTGGAGGGCTTGTTTGGGCAATGCAGTCGATTGCGCTACTTCCACTGATACTAGCACTTTCACGTCCGTTTAGCCTATCGGCCATGTTGTTATCAGCAATCGGCTTGCTCGATATCATGGGACTTGTTCCACCAGAAGATACTGTCTCGTTGGCTTCGGGAATAGTCTCTAGCGTCCCAGTCACCAATGTTGGTAAGATATCAACCCTTTCACGCGACACGTCGACGGTTTTGTTATGCTTTTCATTGCGAATAGGAACGCTGGATGGCGCAGTACGGTCTTGTTCATTCCCGTAGTAAGACGCTGTCTGCGAAGCGGTGGCTCCAGGTTCAGTGTCCAAGCTTCTGAACATAGTAGCTGGTGGCTGATCACGCTGAGCCACGAAAGCTGGTTGGTGGGTATTAGCACTTTGTTTGAATGTGGTGTAGCCATTCCCAGCATTTGTGATCGTTTGCGCTACGCGCCTTTCAGTCCTTGGGGGATTGGGATGCGCTGCTCTATCGTCAAATTCGCATGCGATCTCATTATCATAGTCGTCTTGGAACTCGACGTCATCATAGTGAAATGCTTGATTCGGGCCTTGTTGGTTTACATCCGGATAGTAGGGCAGTGTAGATGTGTTCATTCGCGCTGGGATTTCCACTTGAATCTGCCGTGCAGGTTTCTCTTCTTCGTACGGCTGGTTCTCCTCGAATGCAAGCGAGCTAGACAACACGAATTAGTGCAGGTAAACGACATTTCGATATAAGCCAAGCTTGCTGTGGAGGCGATATCCGAACCTGCCGCCTTCTCGTAGGGCACGGAGCGTATTCCGCGGCGAGAACGTTTCGGACAATTTTTCTGTGTGAGAGGAGAGGCTGTTCTTAGTTAGGGTTCCTTCACATCGCACATTAATCACCCATACCTGCAAGCTCCTCATCCAGCTCAGGCATCATTTCTAGATGCTTTGCTGCTTGCTGCTGGAGATAGCTCCTAGCATCCAACGCCACTTCACGGATGCCCTGGTCAACCTCCTTGGCTGTTGTGCAGGTTAACAGTTAGTCTTCACCGTCGGTAATACCAAGATCACGACGGCGTTTACCTTGATTCGTACTCTGTGTACGTAGCAGCTCTCTTTCGTACAGCTCATTTTGCTCCAAGTTCTCAGCCATCTCCACTTCATGGCGCTGGAGGAGACAAAACATCGTCAACCGAAATCATCACACCCATCCACCAATGACAGCCAACGCACCGTCTTCCTGATCAAATCGTCCAGTGTCTGCTCCTTCTCAAAGCTCTGCAACGACCCATCAAACAACGCACAACAAACTGTGACCAACTACGACCCCAATCTTCCCACCAGTACAGTAGGGACCTTCTTGGCCAGGTATCGTCGTCTTTCGACGGCCCTCTTCTTGTCCTCCAGCTCCTTGAGCTTCTGCACACGATGGCGCTGCAGCTGCTCCTGCCACGCCGGGTACACCTGCTCGATGCGGCGGTTGTAGCACGCCTTCTCCTGTGCCAACAGGACGCCGCTGCGGGACTGGTCGCCCTGCAGCTTGACGCACGTGTTGTGCACCTGCCTCTGCGCCTCCCGCAGCGAGCGTACGAACTCATCGTTGCGCTTCTGAGCGGCGATGGCTGCGCTGCGCTGCGTCTTCCACTTCTGGCGGCAGCTCTGCAGCGCCACGGCGCTGAACTCGGCGACCGTGGCCTCTCGCAGCGCCATTCGCTTCTCGACCGCCTGCCGCTGCGCCGTCCTGTCCGCAGCCGCCAAAAGAGCACGTCAGAGAGACCCCGTCGCTCTAGGACTCCGTACTAAGCGCCATATAATACGCACAGCTCCTCGCGCCGGCGCTCCAGCACCTCCATGCGCGCCGCATACTCAGCCGGCATCTTGTGCGGCTACTCGGCGAACTTCAACTTTTACACACACTCTGACAAGTTTCTAAACGTTAGAAACGGTGATTTAAAAAAAAGTGTTTCTAACAGGATAGAAACGTTGCTTACTCGAAAAAGCGCGCGCACTCGAGCGTCGATCAACGGAGGAGGAAGCCAAGCCAAAGGAGGAGGAAGCCAACGCCGCCGGTCATGCACATCGAGGAGATCATCCTGGACGGCTTCAAGTCGTACGCGACGCGCACGGTCGTGAGCGGCTTCGACCCGCGCTTCAACGCCATCACGGGGCTCAACGGCAGCGGCAAGTCGAACGTGCTGGACGCCATCTGCTTCGTGCTGGGCATCACCAACCTGTCGCAGGTGCGCGCCAACAACCTGCAGGAGCTCGTGTACAAGCAGGGCCAGGCGGGCGTGACCAAGGCCAGCGTCACCATCGTGTTCAACAACCAGGACGCCAAGGCCTCGCCCGTGGGCTACGAGCAGTACGAGCAGATCTCGGTGGCGCGCCAGGTCGTCATCGGCGGCCGCAACAAGTACCTGATCAACGGCCACACGGCCCAAGTGAGCCAGGTGCAGAACCTCTTCCACTCGGTGCAGCTCAACGTGAACAACCCGCACTTCCTCATCATGCAGGGCCGCATCACCAAGGTGCTCAACATGAAGCCGCCCGAGATCCTCGGCATGATCGAGGAGGCCGCCGGCACGCGCATGTACGAGAACAAGAAGCTCGCGGCGCTCAAGACCATGGCCAAGAAGGAGAAGAAGGTGGACGAGATCAACAGCATCCTGGCCAACGAGATCACCCCCACGCTCGAGAAGCTGCGCGCCGAGAAGACCCACTACCTCAAGTGGGCGGCCAACAACACGGAGATGGAGCGGCTGCAGCGGTTCTGCGTGGCCCACGACTACCAGAAGGCGCACGACGCGCTCGCCAACACGGCGCAGCACGTCGAGAAGATGCAGCAGGCCCAGCGCGCCGCCAAGGAGCAGGAGGAGCAGATTGGACACGAGATGGAGCAAGTTGAGGAAGAGATCGACGCCCTGCACGAGCAGAGGGAGAAGGAGATGGGCAAGGAGTTCCAGCAGCTCAAGGACAACGTCGAGAAGATCGGCAAGGAGGTCGTCAAGTTCACCACCAAGCTCAAGCACTGCAAGGCGTCCATTGAGCAGCAGGCGAACGCGGAAGCGGGAATGAACGAGCAGCAAGCTGAGACAGAGCAGGCCATGGCCAAGCTCGCGAAGGATATTGAAAAGGCCAAGAAGAAGGTGAACCAGGTGGAAGAGTCGTACACGGCCAAGGAGAACGAGGCGAACGATTACCAGCGCCAGATCCAGGCGCTGAATGCTGGTATGGAGCAGAGTGGGGACAGCGATGAATCACTATCTGAGCGTCTTGCATCCAAGCAGCGAGAGCTGCAGGAAAACAGCACCGCGATTAAGCAGATTAACCTGAAGCTGAAGCACATGGAGGAAAGCATCAAGAACAAGCGCCGCGAGATCGAGCAGACGCGTATGAACAACCGCAGCATGGATGAAGAACGTAAGCGCAAGATTGGCGAGCTGGAGCACATGCAGCGCAAGGTCGACCAGCTCACCAGCAGCTTCAACCCCGACGAAGAGCGCCAACTTCACGACCGTGTACGCGGGCTGCAAGATAGAATTATGGAAGGTGAGAGGGAAGTCGATGAGATCTCGTCGGGGTTGTCGTCCCGACTGGATTTCAAGTATACAGACCCCTACCGCAATTTTCAGCGAGAAAGCGTTATGGGTGTGCTAGCCAACCTACTTGAGACCAAGCACGAGTGGTCGGCACTCGCCCTTGAAATCGCTGCTGGCGGCAAGTTGTACCAGATTGTGGTGGATAACGAGAAGACCGCAAAGGATATTCTCAAGTTTGGCCGGCTCATGAACCGCGTGACCATCATTCCACTTAACCGTATTTCGCGCAAGACAGTTGATCGTCGCAAGATGGACAAAGCCCGGCAGGTAGCTGAGCAACAAGGAGGGAAGGTGTGGGAAGCAATGGAGTTGATCTACTTCCAGCCGGACCTGCTACCAGCGATGGAATACGCTTTTGGCTCTTCCATTATTTGCGAAACGAGCGAACTTGCAAAGAATGTTACGTTCCACAGGGACATCAAAGTACGAACAGTGACTCTTGATGGTGATTCGTACGATCCGGCTGGCACACTTCAAGGAGGCTCCGCACCCTCCAGCGGTACTCCAATCTTGCTGAAGCTCCACCACCTGATCAACCGTACGAGAGAGCTGAGTGACATGAGGCGGGAGTTGCAGGATGCCTCCCGAGCCTTGGACGGGATGAAGCAGGTATTTCCTTCAAGTTATTATTTGTGATCTTCACTGTAGAGCTAATCGCTGTCGTTTTCGCCTTGTCTAGGATTCCGGTCACTTCCGTCAGTTGAAACACCAGATTGAACTGAAGGAGCACGAACTTCGTTTGCTTGACGAGCGTATTGCTGCCAGTGTATTTGCACAGCTGGAACGCGATGTTGTTGCGTCAGAAGAACAGTATGCTCAGGATAAAGAACTCCTGATTACCAAGAAAGAGGCGGTTGCCCAGCTGACTAAGGAAGTTAAGAGTTTGGATGCTGATATCGCCAATCTGAAAGAGTCGCGCCAGTCGAAGATTGGTGTTCTGGAGAAGCGCTTTGCAGAGGCGAAAAAGGAGACGCAAAAGATTGGTGTACACCTCAAGAATGCGCAGCAGGAGCTCTCCGAACTGGTTCTTGAATCAGAATCCGCTGAACAAGAGCTTGCGGGCAATAACGAAAGCGTCTCCGGTATCCAAAAAGAGCTTGCCGCGCTCCGTAAAGAGGAGAAAAAGGTGGAGAACAAGCTTGCTGAAATCCAGGAAACCTACGAAAAGGCATCGAAGAAGCTGGAGGAGCGTCGAAGCAATTTGTCCCTGTGCGACCAGCAACTCAAGGAGTTGGGTGCTCGTCAGAGTGCTCTTTCCAAAAAGAAGAGCGACCTCGAAATTGAGCGTAAGAAGGCGGAGCATAAAATTTCTCGCATGGCTAAAGACGAAAGCGACGCCAAGATGATGGTGAAGAAGTTGGAGAAGGCACACCCGTGGATTGAAACCGAGAAGGAATTCTTCGGTCGGGAACACACTGACTATGATTTCCAGCGGCGGGATCCCTCTAGTGCCAATCGTCGCCTGCTTGAGTTGAAGGAAACACAGGGTGCGCTGTCCAAGAAGATCAACAAAAAGGTCATGGGAATGATCGAGAAGGCCGAGCAAGAGTACCAGGGTCTGATGAATAAACGCCACATTATCGAGAACGATAAGGAGAAGATTACGTCGGTCATCAAGGAGCTTGACGCAAAGAAAAACGAGGCCCTCAAGACCACATGGGTGAAGGTGAACAAGGACTTCGGCTCCATTTTTGGCACTCTGCTACCTGGGACTCACGCAA
The DNA here is from genome assembly GCA_009729435.1 of Phytophthora fragariae. Lineage (NCBI taxonomy): Eukaryota > Oomycota > Peronosporomycetes > Peronosporales > Peronosporaceae > Phytophthora > Phytophthora fragariae. Next base: position 2,403,770 of record QQOI01000005.1, on the reverse strand, counting down.
AGCTGGATCCGCCAACAAACGGTAAGACCAACAGTCTTTTTGCTGCGTTGTTGACAGTGTACACTGACTGATTGTTGATTTTATTGCCAGGAACCATCTTGGATGGCCTTCAAGTGCGTGTGTCCTTCGGTGGTGTATGGAAAGAGAGTTTGACGGAGCTGAGTGGTGGCCAGCGCTCGTTGCTCGCTCTGTCACTCATTTTGTCGCTGCTGCTGTTCAAACCTGCCCCGATGTACATTCTGGACGAAGTTGACGCCGCTCTGGATCTGTCGCACACCCAAAATATTGGCCAGATGATCCGGTCACACTTTTCGCACTCTCAGTTCATTGTTGTGTCGCTCAAGGAGGGTATGTTCAACAACGCCAATGTTGTTTTCCGGACCAAGTTCGTCGACGGTGTTTCTACAGTTACTCGCACGGTCCCGAAATCCCGGGCTCGGTAAGTATGTGTGCGGTGCATTTGTGTGCTGGAAAACGGTTTGGCGATGGTAAGGCTTCCGCAGAAGTACTGATGAAACATTGATTTTACTTCGATTACCCGAATGACTTTGTCACACCGATGCCTATTCATCTCTATTACAATACCCCCAGAGGTTGCCAGTGTCAAAAGTTCAGGAGTAACCCTCCATCTTCAGCTGTCCACGGCTTGTGGTGCTGCATCAACAGCTTCTCCAGTCCTGGTTTGTTCTTCTGGATCAACATCTTCATCTAAGGCATCAGCTTGAGATGCGGCGCCGGGTGCCGCATCTTCGTCTTCCAATACATCGACCTGAGACGCTGTTAGTATTTCCTCGTGGTGCTCGACAGGCGATGGCGGCGGCAACATCGCCGAGGTAAGCTCCAATTGAGCGTTGAGATCATCCATCTCCTGCTGATATTTCTCCCGACGAGCAAGTTCGTTTTTCACGAGAAGCGGCATCGGACCGCGGTCAGGATTGCTCAGGTACACCTCCGTGAGAGCATATCCATACGCTGACTGCCAGAGTTTCCGGACATGTGCTGCCAATGCGCGACGGTAATCCTCTCGATTTCGTCGTCGTGCCATCTTCCAGGGTGTACTGAGTATGCTGTAGACCGCATAAATCAAGGTCAAGATGTTCGAAACGACAGCTACACTGGTCACCAGTTGAACTACGCGCGCGTCAAGGTAGAGGGCACCCATCTTCAAGATCAAACCACCTACAAGTGTTACCCAGGGTATTGGTTAGTCACTACCAAATATCCTTCGTAGCAATTGACAGAGGAGCTCTGCGTACAGAACAAGGTGATGAAGAGCTGGATGTTAGTCACTCCAGCAAGCGCACTGTCAGAGCGATCTCGGGACGGCTGGTAAAACAGCATCACGGACAGATACATGAGCCTGGACACATCGCAACCAATGGTTAGCAGCGAGAAAAAAGTCACAAAAGTGCAAGCTGAATGCGCGCGTACATGACAACAAGGCCGCAAATAATCCGATTCGCGCCAGCTTTTGCCAGAAGGCTGATGACACAGTTCAGCAAGAGCTTGCGACCGAGGTCCCATACTTCGAACCACCAGAAGTGCGTGTCATCTGTGCAAAGCAGATTAAAATTTGATGATAGCGACGAAAACAGCTCCATGGACTTACATGAATGATAGATAAAGCCCACTTGCGCGACTGTGCTTGGCTCCTGCACAAGACACCTAATGTAAGCACTGGGAGACAAAGTGTGAGATGAAATTCCTTACGTTCAAGTTCCTGTCGCGCAAGAAATGAGTTAGCATTTCCGTCTCGAAGAGTTTTATCTCTTCTTCGTTGACGACATGGCCGTGATCAGCGATATCGAGCCGCATCTTCAGGAGCAAGCTCTTCTTTAGAGCGTCTTGCGATGGATGGGTAATCAGCAGGATAGTGTCGCTCACACCACGTGATCTCTTCATCGAAATAATCACCCAGAACAAAAGCGGAACCCCTGCAGCGATTATTGTATATCCCTAGACGTTAGTTTGGACGCTACCACACAAAAATGGAAACATCAATGAACGTACCGAAGACCCAGAAGACGACGAGTGAAATACTAACTGGGAGATAGTACAACCAAGTGCCTTCATAGCATAGAATGCTGCGATCGAGAGTCAAATAGTAATGTTCTCCCACTTCGTCGCAGTAGAAAGTGCCGATCACGCGCTGACACAACATCGGGTAGAATAGCAACAAAACCCTGAAGAAACTTTCCATCAGTACCAACCTACCACGTAGATAGCATAAGGCAGTACTTACCAGAAGAATAACTTGATACACCTGTTTTGGTAGGCCTTGTAGTAGAGGCGCATCCAGACACGCGCGCGCCAAAGACGAATATTACTGTGCACGACCATGTCCCGGACCTCGTTTTTGATGCGCTGCGATGTCGGACACCGCGGCTTATGTGTCGATATCGAAGCTGGGAGTTGAGTCATTCGATCCACCCAATTCAGCGCACGTACGACTAATTGCACTACTCGCGAAGAGTTTGCTCTTTCAAATGCTTGATTCGAAGACATCGAGAAGTTGGACTTCACCCGTGCAAGTAAATTCAACTCGTTTTTTTCGACACTTTCAGATCGCGATTTCTGCTCCATCTTGAGTTCAGTCAGCAACGTTGCACGTCGCGCTAGGAGATTAGGCGAACCGTGTTCCAAGGCGAATACTGGAAGGCCGCAACTCACGCAGTGTCGCGGTAACGTTGACAGCTTGACGCGATATTTCAAAACACCCCAAAACGTCACCAAAAACACGAGTGCCAACATTCCAAGTAGCGCAAATAAAGCAAGGCTGTTGCAAGACGATGTTAGGGAGGGAACGTGGTGCCAAAAATGAGAGCGATGCAAACAACTTACCGGTAGTTCGCAAAGTAATCACGCTTGAATAAACATTCGGCGGCTGTCGTGTCCACGAAGTTGAAGTCCGCCAACGAGCAGATATCCATGAGATGGCTCATATTGTCGGGCCATGGGATCTCGTACACTTCCTTGAAGCTACCCATGACCTGGAAAAATCCTAGCATGATTTTAAGCTTCTCCGGACTCCATGTGACGTGAAAATGCCTACGCTCAATATGGAAAAGAGGTGGCTTAGACCTTAAGCGCTTCACAATTGCTTGCATCATTGCGTAAGCTTTTCGTTCAATCCTCGCCTTTGCTGCCAGCAGCAACGCTCGCGACCGGGACTGGTTACGGTAGATCTGGAACCGTTTAGCAGCCTGCGCGTGACTCACAACTCGTTGTTCAGCTGCGTTTGTAAAAAGGTAGCAGAGGAACACGAATGCTACTGCTGCAACGACAAGAGGTAGCATGGCCAGCAGGTGTGTAGTTCTGTGAACCGTTGGGTCGTTGGGATCATGGCATACTGCAAGAACGAAAACATGAGCCACCAACTAATGCAACACCGTGAATAGGCTGTTAAAAACACGTACGCTTGCATGTCCCGCTAGACCCCTTATAGTAACCATCGGCACATGTGGCGCACACGACTCCTGTATATCCAACAGCACACTGATCTATCACTTGGGATGACGCCGTGCTGACGGAGACATTCGGCGCTTCGACACACGCTGTATTTGTCTATATAGAGCGTATATACAGCAAAGAGTACGTGTACAAAGCAGTCAGTAGTCCAGCGATACCACTTGAGCATCCATGAAAAGGGACGACTTCAGGCTTACATCACACGCGTAATACTCATGTCCCGAGAGGCACGAGAAAATTCTGTTGCGGCCCCAAAACTTGGCAAAATTCTCTGCATCGCCTGAGCAATTGAGAAGGAGATCGGCAAGGTTGGTCTGATTAATCGCCTTACATGGGTCGTTGGACGGCCATGAATCGGGGCTATCACAGTTAGAAGTGGCATATGTCGAGCGAGTCTTCGCCATAAAATACCCCTCCTGTCGCTGAGGGAACACGACCCCAATTGTCGTGCCGCTTTCATCTTTTCCCTCACAGGTAGCCCCTGCGGGGCATAAGTAACACTTCCCGCCATCCAAGCTACAGGTCAAGGAACATGAGTTAAGAGCCTGAATTAATCTAACGCGGCTGGAGGGCAACATATACTGCACGCTTACCTGTACTTTCCTTTCACACAGGGCTTGCAAAGCCTAGCATATACCAAAACGGTAGTGGTTAGTGACGACAGCAAATCGTACCCGTTTCCAGTAGCGGACGTACCCACGGACGTTTTCGTAGCCAGGATTGCACTTGTCAACCGTGATATCAACTAGAAGTGGGGATTGAACCACCGGCGAGAGTGTGCAGCTAACGTTTAGCTGATAAGGAGTATCCCTGAAGTTGGAGAGCACCTCGGCGCCTTCAAAGACGATGTAACCTTCGTCAACCAATATCCACGTTGCTGGATTAAAAGTAAAGGAAGCAGTTTCATCGCTTGCTAGTGTAGCTCGACAGCGCGTCACGTTGTCATAGCTTGCAATCGCACCATAGTAGTCGCGCACTACAACAGTGGGCCAGCGTACTGTCGAGTTAGGCTTAATCAAACTTGAATAGAGGCTTTCTGGCGTGTCTGCCGTGGAACCCGATGCCAGCTGTCGTGTTGTAGTCGACGTCAGAGACCCGGAACCTGAACTCGTCGATATTTGAACTCCTATACTCACTCCACTGGTTACACTGGCAGGCCACCATCCCGGCGTGACAGTCATAGCACTTGTGGACATTTGAACGGTGTTACCTCCTGTAAGTGTCGAGCACGCGGTGCAGTCAAAAGTAAACCACGGGTAATAAACCCAGTAAATATCGTTTCCAGCTACAGCCGTATGATTCCCAAATTTTGACGACTTGCAAAATACCATTTGCGTCTCCGTTTCCGTTTCCTTGTTGATATAAACCCCAGCTCCAAAGTCGATGGCACCGTTTTCTTGAAAAATACTGTCTGTGACTGAAAGAGATGCGTTATCTTGAATTGAGATCGCACCGCCAGTGTAGGCTCGGTTACCCTCGAACATGTTGTCGGTAACAGTCAATACTGCACTTCCTCTCATGGAAATTGCACCTCCAAAGGAGCTAGCGTTATTTTCTGTAAAGTTGGTACTCGCCATTGTTATGCTCGCTGACCCCATTCCATACACGGCACCCCCGTCAAGAGCGATATTCCTTTCAATTGTGCAGTTTGTAAATGTAGCAACCGCTCTGATAGAGGCATGCAGGGCTCCACCCTCGACTGTAGCATGGTTACTTCGGATAGTCGAATCCCTTACTGAAATATTAGCCGACCGGCTAATCTGAATTGCAGCTCCTTTTGTCGCGGTGTTTGCTTCAAATACCGACTTGCTGATGTCCACAAGCGCATCAATCACGCTAAGAGACCCCCCATCGGTAGACTCCCCGCCGTTATCGTAGATGAAGCAGCCCGTCAGATTCACGTAATTCTTTCTGCCAACAAAGATGGTTGAGCCCGGGCCGGCGTTCCGGTTGCGTGTAAAATTTGAATCGGATATCAAGCATGTCATGGCCGCCCCAGGGTTGAGGAATATCGCGCCGCCACTGTCCTGAACGACATTGGAATCAAAGAAGGAGTTGCGAACTGTCAACTTACCTCCGTCTTTTATAAAAATTCCACCTCCACCAAAGAAAGCAAAATTGTCGTAGAAGATGCTATCCGAGATGTCCAACTTGGTTGTCACGGCAAATATCCCAGCTCCAAAGTTAAACGCATACCCACGATGCAACGTCGAATTTCGTATGTACACAGCGGCATCTACAGAGTAAATCAACCCGCCAGAATGCGACTGGCCAAATTCTAGCGTAGACTTGGCCACAACTAAAATAGAGGCTGCGTTTTCAACGTAAATTAGGCCACCGCTCAGCATCCTGGTAGCGTGTTCGTTACTCACAACGTGTGAGTCTGCTATCATGACGGTCGCACCGCTTGTGATAAAAATCGAGCCTCCTCGCCCAGTGACGTTATTTTGTACCGTGTTATTGACGAGCTTCCAGTTAGTAAGAGTTGCTGATCCTTGGTTAAGGAACGCGATGCCTCCACCCGACGAGTTGACCGCAACATTTTCCCTCAGGACGTTGTCGGACCCAGTGAGATTTGTCGTTGTAAGACTTATACCTCCAGCTGAAATGCTTGCCGTGTTGGCGACAAGTGAACAGTTGTTTAGATTCAGGGTATTGCTGACGTCTTCGCCTCCGCTAGATTCGATGGCACCTCCCGACTGGGACGCATAATTACCCATAAACGAGCAATTCCACACCATGACACTGCTGACAGCCACCATACACATGCCGCCGCCATAAGAAGCATTTCCGTTTTGTATCAATGAGTCATTGAGAGCAAGTACAGCACCGTCAACGAATACCCCGGAGCCTCGATTAGCCGACCCACCTAGGATATCAAGCCCACTGGCATCCACGTGACTTGATGGCGCAACGTATAGCCCACCTCCGTGCCCTGTAGCCGGCTCTGAATACGTTGCGGTATTGTCTTGGAGAAGCGCTTGTGAAGAAGTGCCATTCTGATTCTTTATGTATGATGTTCCCGTCACGAACACTCCACCGCCCGATGGAGCAGTATTAGCCAAAATTGAAAGCCCGTCATGCATGATCATTGAGTCAAGAATGCTGATACCACCACCGCTTTCCAATGCTAAATTCATTGAAATAACCGAGTCTGTCAGCATGCACACCGAGTTGGGTTGTACGTACAAACCTCCGCCAAAAGTGGCTGAGTTGTTCACAACCGAGCACCCTCGTATTGTTGCCGTGGTTCCATTAAGTAATATTCCACCACCGCTTTCTGCGGATCCGAAGGACACAACCAAGTTCTCAACAGATGAAAGAGCATCAAGAAAAATGTTTCCACCCGAACTGGTGACCTGATTCTCTGAAATCTGTGACGACGATGTCTGAGTCAAAGCTAAAACGTCACTTTCATTCAAGTACATGCCTCCTCCAGCAGTTGCGTTGCAGTACTCGATGGTACCGCCGTCGTGGTTAATAGTCGAGAAGTCAAGGTAAACGCCCCCGCCCAACGAATCGCACCAGCAATCTTGCACTTTAGACTCCGTTAAGTCAATGGAAGCGTTTATTGCATAGAGACCACCTCCCTTTTCGAACGCGTGTGAACTTTCTAGGTGGCACTTCTCCATGGCAAGATGCGAGTCTATTGTGTATGTAGCTCCTCCTTCTTTCGCGGTACAATTGACAGCATAAACTCCAGAGACAGTCGTGACACCTGTCAGGTACATACCTCCTCCGTAGTAGTCTCCGATACAGGAATCAATTGTTACGTCGCCTGCAACAGAACTCGCGCTTATATACAGCCCACCTCCGTTCGGGGCTGAACTTAGTTGAACGGAGACGTCCCTAACCGTAATATTACTATCAGATACCAATACCCCTCCTCCAGATACGTTAGCCACACAACTTGTAAGCTTGGACTCTGCAAGGGAGAGTGTTGCATGTTCCATATACATACATCCTCCACGCGGAGCTTTGTTCAAAGTTTGCTCCACGCTCTCCACGGTTGTATTCCCGACTACAAAAATGGAGCCGCCACTCTTGGTAGCGTTGTTGGAAAAACAGCGAGTTCCTACAACACCTGACATCGTACTTGAATTCACCCAGATAGCACCTCCGTCCTCTGCACTATTGTTTGTAAGAAGGACAGGCCCTTTGCAAGTCAAACGCGAGTTGTTCAGCACTAGCCCACCTCCTTCTAAAGCCTCGTTAGTTTGAATAAGGACATTTGACCATGCAACATCACTATCAACAATCGCGACCCCACCAGCAGATTCGTTTGCGGATCCATTTTCCACTTGAATACCCCCAAATGTTGCATTCGACTCGAAAATATACATTCCAGCTCCACGCACTACACTCACACATAGACGTAATTAGTAAGCATACGTTGAACGTAACGTGATCAAGTAAAATAACCTGTAAAATACTTACACGCCGTGTTCCCCATAATTGTAGAAGGGGCAGTCATTTGCTTGTCAAAATTAACATTGATGGTACCTGAAGCATACACACCTCCACCGCTTGTACCAGCAACGTTGCTGTGGATAGAGGTAGCTGTGGCGATCACTGTTGATGCGCCGCTTAGCAACAATCCCCCACCTGTTATTGCGGCGCTGTTGTTCTCAACAATGCAGTTTTCCATCGTCAGAATCCCGTTATCCATTGCAAGCCCACCACCATTCGGTGCTTTATTTTTCAACAACTGGACGCCATCGAGCGAGATATCCCCATTAACATAGGCCGCGCCTCCACTACCAGTTGCATTATTGTCCTCAAACGTGGTATCGGTTGTGGACAAGATGCTAATTCCTCGCAGAGCTACTGCTCCACCGCGAAGAGCAGTACTTTTCGTCACGTTGGAGGAAATCATGGACACATTCGAGTCCACAAAATGCAATGCCCCTCCGTCAGCACCAGCTGAGATCTGCACTATGCGCACGTGGTCTAGAGTGACGTTGCTACCGCTTGTATACAACGCACCACCCCTCTCAACGGCTCTGGAGTTAGTGATGAGCATATTTCCCCCCGTGAAATTACCATCAGCGATACTAAAAACGCCCCCATCACTCGCGATACAGTTCTGCAAACTAAGTCCCTCGACTACTAAGATCGACGACGTGCTCTGAGCAAAACGCGACGCCTGTTCACAGTCGATAGTAGTCCAAAACGGCCCTTTCAACGTGGTAATTGTCAAATTCGAGGAGCTGATTTTCAGATCTCGGTTCAACAAGCCGGAATACGACCCAGGGTAAACGAGAATAGCACTCCCACGGGTGCTTAACTCGACAGCTCGAGAAATCGTCTTTACCGCCTTGGAAGCAGTCCCCTTCTCGCTTGCATTCATCATTTGACCGGTTCCTTTGACGTCATCACCGAACTCCCCAGACACAACAATAACGTCTGCGGGATCCATATCACAAACGGGGTGGTGACACCTACTAGGATCAGAGCAGCAAACAACACGATTGTTGCAGCCTTCGCCTGTAAACCCGACGCTACACTTGCAGGTACCATCGCTTTGGCTGCGACCATGACCAGAGCATACCAAGGCTCCTCCTGGAGGAGGAATGCGTGTACCTTCAGAATCGCCATCGATCTCGTACGTCAACTCAAAGCCCTTCTGCGCAACACTGTCATCGCTATGAAATCTTACAACGACCGAACTTTCTGCTTGAATGTCAAAGCGCCCGGTTCGCACACAACCCCCCTTCCACAAACTTACTGATGATCCTGCGTCAAGAATTTCCACGTAATCGTGATCACACTCGAGAAAGAAGGAGGAAAACTACACAACGGAGTAGAAGTCAGTCGAACATTGCAAGATATCCAAGTGTGTCTAACCAGCTTACCTTTAGGGTAATGTATGCATATCGAGACGTCGGATCAATAACCCACCGCTTCGATACGTTGTTGGCGTAGCTAAGCTCGGTGATATGACCGGATTTCCCTTGGCAACGAACGTCAGCAGTGGTGTAGTGTGGATCTATTGTTGTCACCACGACGGGTTCACTCGACCCAGCTAAGGAAGCAGTCTGAATTGTATAGGATGTCAGTGAAGAGAGCACCCCAGTATTTGTAAACATCGAGCTGGTTGTAGTGCCAATATCTGTTCCATCGCGAAAAACGTGGTAGTTCGACGCAGCAGGATATGGGTACCAAAAGAGCTCTACACTGTTGGCCGACACTGTTGTCGACGAAGCCAAAACAAAGCGTCAGTAGCTTAAGCAATAGTTAGCTTGACAATCGTTCTACTTACCACACCCGATCTGTGGCTTAGATACAATTTCTGGACCAGATGAAGTCTTAGCGTATCTTGTCACGCTAGCGGGACTAGGGTCGCCGAGGGTGTTAAGTGCTACCTGAAAGGTACAAAAAGAGAATCGGAAAGTTTTAAAGAGTGAGAATCTTAAATCGAAGGACTGGTACGACCAAAATACTTGCCACATAAATGGAGTATGCAGTATCCGATGTAAGCCCAGTCAAGACAGCAGACAAACCAAACACAGGAAATTCAATGGGGCTTGTCGAAGAATCAGTCTCTGTCGCAGTTACGATGAAGCCATTAATTACGTCTCCACCGAAGTCGTTTGGGGCATCCCACACACACTCAATAGAGTCAAACCCCACTGACGTAATTTGGATATTTCGAGGAGAGCTTGGTGCGCTTATGGTTCGCGTTGTGAACGGGATGACTGCACTTGAAGGTGATGTTCCGATGTCATTCGACGCATTAACATAAGCCCAATACTTTGAGCTCGGCACTAATCCGTAAATTGTTATACCCGTCGTCTGGAGGTCATCCCCTTTACTAGTGAATGGACCGCTTTTCGACACGTTTGAAATGTACAATGAATACCCATTCAAAGGAACTCCACCCAAATCAGCTGGTTCACCCCATGAAAGCGAAACTGACCCACCCGTCACATTATCGTATTTGAGAGCTACCGGGGCACTTGGAATGGTGGGGACAGTTGTTGCAACAGCGAAGGATGAGGAAATCTCACCGCTAGAGTAGCTGCTGAGAGGCAGGATTTGTAGCCCATACAACGTTTCTGGGTCCATACCTCCCACTAGAATGTTTGAAAAAATCTCTGAGGTCTGTAATCGTCGATGATCAACATCTTGTAATCGCCTTGACCCGCCAATGCTGCCTACAGGAAACTCTTTCAATGCCGAGTAAGAAATGTTGACGATATTGTCCCGATCAAGGTAGAAATTGTACGTCATTTGACTTTGTTCGACGCCACCTAAATCAATAGGCTCATCAAAAGAAATTGAAGCTGCACCTCCACTCGTCAATTCGACATTCACTTTAATTTCACCGGTCGGCGGCGTTACACCCTTCGTGTCAAAAGTTGCAATAGCGCTTTCCGGACCGTAACCATACGAGTTACCCGCGCGTATCGTCACATCATAGCTCGATAGAGCTAGCAAACGATAAAACACACATGATTTGTTGGTCGTTTTCACACCCATTCTCCCGGACCCATCCAAATGGGAAGCGATCGTAGCGTAATAGTGTGTGACTGTTTCACCACCGTCGTCAGGAGGATAATCCCACGAGACTTCCAGCATACCCCCTGTCGCGCTCACAGGTTGAGCTGGGTCGCATGCCCCAGGGGGTGACTTGTCGGTGGTTCTAACCACTAGTATCGACGAGTTCACCGAGTCAAAATAGCCATTGTTGACAGACGCCCTGAAGGCATAATTGGTGATAGGTTTTAAGTGGGCGACTGTTGCTTGGTGCTTGGAACCGTTGTAGCCAAGCTGCCACGGGCTTGCGAGCACATCTTCCTTATAGTATAGCCGATAGCTCTGGATATCTTTGCCTCCGGTATCATGAGGATTAATTATAGTCATGGTGATCCCGCCACCCGTAGTCTTGTACTTCGCTAGCATTGGCATACCAGGAGCCGAGACATCGGTTGTGCTAAACATCCGTTCTGGCCCGACGATGGGCGCGAAGTTGCAAAGTGAACGCGAATTAAGTGCCAAAGCACTGAAATTGTAGCTCGTCAGAGGCTCCAAAGAGGCAACCGATATGAATGAACTGATCAGGAAAGACTTCGGCACCGTGAAGATTACTTTCTCGTACGAGTCTTCGCTTAGTTTTTTGCCATTCTGGAATATCACGAAATCAAGGATCTGAATGCCACCTACAACAAACAGATACCATGGCTTAGTATCCCCAAACACACGACAAGGCACAAGATAACCATCTTACCAGTGTCATCGGGTGAAAGCACGGTAAAGCTAATCATTCCGCCAGTTCTAATCGGTGATATTGGGGCAGGTGGGGGATCAGGAAAGGTTGGAGCGGTAGTGCTCTGTGTTGTAACGTTTGTAGCTTGCCCGAGAAGTTCACCAGGTTGACTCAATATGGTTGTGCTTAAATGAGCAGAAGTTAACGAAATAGTGTTCGTTGCCGCGGCAGATACATTTCCGACTACGAATACGGAGCCCTACAGTATAACATCATGACATGAGCGCAATTAGTCAAAATATCAGTGAGGATTTTGTTGAGGTGACTAACCACAACTTTGATGACCGATCCAACTGATAACCAGCTTGATAAATCGACGGTTGTACGCATCACAGATGATCCCTGTGAAATGGACATGCTTCCTGGAAGTTTTATTGGAAGCACGGAGTTGTTGCCTAGCACGACAAACTGATAGGCAGTACTCGCACTCAGCTGCGTCACAGCAGCAGACAGGCCCGAATCCGCGTATGTCGCCACTGTTTCAAACCAAGGAACCGAGGAATTGCTGGCAAAAATAGTGTATGAGGAAATGAGTGCACCGCCTAAAAAATCAGGCCACGAGGTTAGTATTCAACTTCCTTTTATGCTGTTGATAAAACAAATTGCATCTACCTGTGTCAAGCGGGGCATCCCAGTCGAGAACAACTTTACCCCCGGTATTGCCTTCATAGTGACCAGAGTGGAGAATAACAGGGCCAGGCAGCGTGACATCCCCAGTAGAGAATTTGAATGAGGCACTTATATCGCCCCATCCATCATTGTCAATTAGCTCATTGCCAGCCTGAAAAATACAGAATAAAGTTAGAGCACGTAAAAGTTGCGGTATTACCGGAACTTACCTGAAGGTAAAAGTCGTACGCTGTGTCTGCTAATAGATTGGAGTATACAGACACACGAGTAACTGGGTGTGAGTTGCTCGCAGCGATCTACGGCAAATGTACAAATATTAGTGGAATTCGACGAAAGTTAATACTGTAGTGTCACCTTACCTGCTTTGTTCCTTGACTATCAGCCATATAAACTCGATATTTGGTAATTGGAATGCCGCCCGTATCATCGGGGGCAGACCACACGAAATTGATCTGACCGCCAGTTCGAGACTCACTCGCCATGTAGGTAATTGCACCTGGTAGCGATGGAGAAGTAGTGGAAAATTGCGTAGCGGTACTAAAGTTGCCAGTGCCGAACGAGGTGCTGGCAGCAATTGTGACACTATAGTTCGTCGTAGCATTCAAGTTTCCGATCGTAATTGTGGGCGACACTAGCTTTTTCAGATCCACTAAACCGGTGTCGGTGCTCAGACGTACTACATAATTCGACAACATTCCGTGTGCACTGCCATTATGTAAAGGAAGACTTGCAATAAATGTTGCCGATCCACCAGTTTGTGACAACGGCAGGAGAGGCGGGCAGACACCAGGATTAGACACATCTCCATCATCAAGAATCGTAACACGAGTGAGAGGCTGCCGCAGTATCGCTCCACCCCTGGCGACTGACATCTGAATGAGAAAATACTCGTCGGGAAATTCGAATATCCGGTCATTAATTATCGAAAAGGTCAAAGTCGCTTTCGTGACGCCGTCGTCCATAACGACTGGAGTTGTTGTTTTACGATAATCAACGTCAGGTGTTGCAGTGCCACCAGAGAAATTAAATGCGAGCGAGATAAGGCTGCTTTTGCCATATTCGCGGATGATCGTGACGGTCGCAGTCGGCGAGCCTTCTGAAAATGAATAGGTGGGACTTTCAAAGCTGACAAAACCCGCATCGCCGTCATCCATAATGGTAACTGTGGTCATACTGTTGCTACCCACCTTGGCTACACCACCTGGCGTAGTTGATACGGACGCAATAGTAACAGCGAACGTCTCATCAGGATATTCATACACAGCATCATTTAGTATAAAAATGGTGATGTTGTTTTGGTTTTGGAGCGATTCGAACACAATTTTCCCTGTCGTTGTCGTGGACCCTATCGCAACAGCATAGTCCGATCCTACGGTTGCTGGCGAAGTTCCAGTGGGTCCGACTGTGTATGTAAGCGTAACTTGACCACTTAATCCTGACACACGTTGTACTGTGATAGCCACTTGTGATGCATTCTCGAAAACGGATATGCTAGTTTGAGCGAAATTGAATTCTCCTGCAGCATCAGGTTGGGTCATTGCTGTGAGGACAGGGCTCCAACTACCGTTTCCCACGACATTCGCAGCGCAAACAGAAATGCTGTAGACAGTGCTGTATGCGAGTTGCGTTGCGGTGTAAGATCGGCCGACGGACGGGTTGACGCCGACAGTACCTGAACCTTCAATTCTAACGTAGTAAGTCAAATCCAAGCTCCCACCTGTATCCGCTGGCAGGCTCCATTGAAAAGTAAGTGCTGTACCCGTTGCGATAACTAAAACCGGAGCCATCAAGACCGGCCCTGGTGAGTTTAATGGCAACGTTTTGATAACAGTCCGAGCACTTTGTGGTCCTTCACCAGCAGCATTAACGGCTGAGCAAGCCACGGTGTAACTCGATTCTGCATTCACGCCAAGAAATGTGTATGTCGGTAGAACCCCAGCAACCACATTTAACGTCACAACTACCTCGAGACTAAACTTGTACACCTTCATAACTGTGATAGCTGATCCGCCCGTAAACAACGGCGGTTCGAGTTGAATCGTAAAGTTACCCCCGAATTTACCCCTAATCGAAGGCGGCTTCGGAGCGTCCGGTACTCCCTTTGTCGTCGTTATCATACTAGTCGATATCTCTTCACTTGATCCTACGTCATTGTAAACTCTGACGGAGCCAATGTACACGGTATTCGCTGTTAGGCCCGTCAAGAGAACGTTTGTGGTTGTCACGTTGGTCTTGTTCACTAGCGTCGAGTCGAGCAACAGTTTTACTTCATAAGCTTTAATCGGTACCCCTCCCGTATCTCCACTCGGGATCCAAGCCAGGTTTAGGTAGCTGGATCCTGGATTTGCACTAAGAGATAGCGCTTTTTGTGGCTTAGTAGCGGCTGTCGTTGTAGCAACGAGTTGGTCGCTAGCCATAGATGGCATCTCATTCAAACCCATTGAGCGGACTGTGAAGTTATAAGATGTGCTAGCCTGGAGCTGGTCCTTGTTTGTAAATGTCCTAGCGGTAGAAGGCAGTACACCGCTCACAAGTTCTCCGAATCGATATACCATGTATCCTGCTATTGTCTGCCCTCCGGTATCAAAAGAGCGATCCCAACCAATAGAAACAGCTCCACCAGTATTGTACGTAAGCTGCCGAACTTTTGAAGGTGCCGAAGGAGCCGTAATAGAGTCCGTACTGGCCTCTAGAACTGCACTGGTTGGACTAACACCCGCAGCATTCGATGTTGTGATCGTGTACGAGTACTTTGTGTTAGCCGTTAAGTCATTGTGCGTGTACGACAGTACACTCGTATCACTCGTCGAAAAGATCACAGTAGAGACCCCTGCACCGTTAAGGAGGTTAAGCGTGTATCTAGTAAGCGGAACGCCGCCTTTGTCCTTCGGGGCGACCCAAACGAGCTGGATGATGCCTCCAGTATAGCCTCCAACCACAAGTTCAGGTGAAGTTCGTGGGAGTGTCGGACTCTGCGTTGTAACGTTGATAACAGCGCTCCAAGCCTGTAACTTTGTATCCAAGCAGTTCGACACGTCGATGTACGCAACTACCTGCATGCCATACTGTGTGTCGGCAGTGAGATCGTACAACGTCCCATTTCTCGACGGGTTCCCTTTGCCGTCATACCCAACCACATTTGCTACACTGCCATTGGTTGACACGATTTTGATCGTGTATCCTGTGATATCTCGACCAGCAATATCAAGCGGTTCATCCCACTCCAACGTTATCGCACCTCCAGTCAGATCGATCATTACAACATCGGTTGGTGCGCTAGGTAGCGTTTTCGCGAGTGTTTGGTTGGTAATAGTTGCGCTGTAGCCACTTGGCCCAACCGAGTTCACCGATTGATATTTGATGTAGTAGTCCGTTTCATATCGCAAGCGATACACAGTATGCTCCATAGACGCGCCGCTATACACTAAGGAAAAGCCAGTGTCACCGTCCGCTTGTATGAAAAGTCTGTACTCCTGTATATAGGATCCGCCAACGTTAACTGGATCAAACATTCGAATCGTCATTGCTCCAGCGCTGACCCAAGTAACATTGGCAGGAGGAGGAGGGTCAGGATAGTCGGGACTTGAAGTCTCGAACGTAGTCACATCTGAAAAGACTCCCTGCGATTCAAAAGCTGACGATGCCTGGATTTGGATACTGTAACTCGTCAACGCTAAGAGTTGTTTGATAGTACAAAGTGTCGGCGCAGAGCAGGAAATCGACGGGAATAACGATCTGAAACTGGTACTAGCATTGAAAATCGTATATGCGACGATCAAAGATCCGCCATCGTCCAGTGGGGCATCCCACGAAAGGAGTACGGTGGAACTGGAAGCACTTATCACGTGAATGTTGATGGGTGCAGTTGGAGGTGTAGCAGCGAGTGTTGTTTGCAACAGCGATGTAGTGGCTAAACCAGCCCCCTTAGAATTTACAGCCTGCACAGAAATCTGGTACGTCGTTGACTGGTTCAGGCCGTATACGGTTGTCGCTTCCGTTAGGGAAGTTTGCGTCTTAACCAACAGGGTGTCAGTCATGATGCTCACGGAGTAATTTAGAACTTCATTTATCCCTCCGTGGTCTACAGGTGCAGTCCACTGAAGTCCCAGCGCCCCACCAGTGACAGAAGTTTTGTGTAGACTTGAGCATTGCTTCGGCAAGGAGACGTCTCCGTTGTCGTCGGCAGTCAAAGTGCAGGTAGTATACGCCCCGTCCAACGCTCCCCCATCCACAATACTGAACTTGATGGCTATACTGTCTGGAACATATTCAAAGGCGTCATTATCAACAACTTCGACCAAGGCGGTCTGTTGTATGACTCCTTCATCAAATACAACGGTTTGGTTAAGTAGATGAAATCGATCCATCGAGCTTGCATTCTGAACTACGTCCAACTGAATATATGCAATGGGGCTGCTACCACCAGTTCGGGTAATGTCAAGGTTAGCGATCCCACAATTTTCCAAAACCGAAATCGACGGTTGGGTAAAAGATATATATCCAGCGTCGCCATCGTCTTCAAGAATAACGCGAGTGGTGCTCAGTAACCCCGTGTTAGAATCCGTGATATGAACTAAAAACGAAATGCCCGGGTTGTAAACGGTGTCATCAATAATCGGAATGTCAATAACGCCGGATTGAACATTGGGTGTGAGTGTTCTAGTATCAGACATTTGATCATAATTAAACCCACTTAGCGCCGAATCATCCATCGTTTCGAATGAGTAAGAAACATTTCCAAACGATCCATTCACACGGTCCACCGGAATCGAAACAAATCCGGCGTCTTCTCTCACGGACATTTCCATCGAAGCAGCAACGATCACGCCTTCTAATGGCGCTTGGGTCGGTATTATAATTGATGAGCTTTCAACTCCCACCAAAGAAGTTCTTGTCCTGGCTGCAACAGCGACGCTGTAGTACGACGAATATTGTAAGCCTCCCACGACAATACTATTTGTATCAGAGCTATGCGTCTGCGTGGAAGTGTCCAATTGAACACCGTCTTGGGAGCATCTGAAATAGGTCACGTCATACTCGAGATTCTCATCCCCGCCTGTATCCTGAACGGCATCCCACGTGAGGCGCATTTGTATATACGTGGCAGATACCAGTGTTAAGTTCTGAACTTGGCCTGGCGTTGAGATTGCGGTCGTAGCCACAAGTAAAGTAGCACTTCTAGTTTCACCTGCTGTATTCTCGGCAGAAACACTGAAAGAATATTGGGTTTGTGCGACTAACCCGTAGACAATTGTATCTCTTTCATCATTCAAAAACGTATGCACGTCATCGCCGTTCATGTACAAGGTCAGTGTGTTAGCTACTCCACCGGTGTAGTCAGCAGGTTCTACGTGGATGCCAACACTTCCACCCCATGTATCTGTTGCGACGGGTTTGGGGGGCGCTCCGGGGGCATCCGGAGGGCCCGTTTCAACTCCAAACTCGACTGCAGCACTTTCTCCAACATCATTAAACGTTTTTCCAGATAAACGGTATGATGTTTGCGCCACAAGGTGCTGAAACACGTAAGCCGAATCCGTCGTAATTACATTCTCGATAACGACCGAACCATCTGCACTGTAGAGGCTAATTGCGTACTGGCTGATCGGAATTCCGCCAGTGTATTCGGATGCTCTCCACTCAACTTCGATGCGTCCTCCAAAGGGAGTACTACTCAATAGTGGTGGATCTGGAAGAGAAGGCAGACTTGTGGTACCCAAGCAAGACGCAGTATACCCCCTGTATATCCCATTGAACGCAGCAATCGTGTACGTATAATCCGTAGATGCATTTAAACTCGACCGGTCTTCAAAGGTAGTGCTGGTTGCAAGAAACTTGCCAGAACGCCCATCTCGAACAATTTCATAGTACTGGATTTCTCGTCCGCCAGTGTCGAGAGGTGAGTCCCAAGTCAACGTGATGCTACCGCCACTCGCGCTAAGTTGCCGGAAATTCTCTACTGCGATCGGCTGCGATACGGCAGCAGTCGTTGCAGTAAAAATCACGCTTCTCTCGCTTGGTCCATCTTGATTCACAGCAGTGACTACATAACTATAGCTTGTGCTTTCAGAAAGCCCGTCGTGGGTGAACGTTGTAGTATCATTAGACAATGAGTTGGAGAGCATTTCAAAGTCGTTGTTCGAGTCGGATAAAACCAATTCGACATAATAACCCTCCAATGCCACTCCAGCGAGGTCGTCTGGAGGAACCCAGCCAACCGTAAGTCTTCCGCCCGTTCTGGATACGAGAAATGGCTGACCTGGGGGCGCCAAAGGACTGGAAACCAACGTCATCACTTCCCGAAATGGGCTCAAGTTATACGAGACAGGGTCAGCACAAAAGCTAGCACTATTGACGGCTACAACAGCAAAAGAATAGCCCGAATTTCTCGTCAACCCTCTTGTTGTCACGCTTCGCTCAGTAGAATCCTGTCCATCGTAAAGTGTAAAATACGTAGACCCCAACACATCATACTTCTGATATACAATATAACCAATAACTTCAGACGCTCCCCCCAAGTCAGCCGGGGCGTCCCATTCGAGCCTAATGTTGCCGGCTGTAACATCAGGGGAGATAAAATTGAGTGGCGGTGACGGTAAATCTATAGCAGAAGTGGTTTGGAAAAACTTGCTCGCTCCAGGAGGACTTTCTCCCTGCATCGTACAAATAAAAATCACACGCAAAGTATATGGTCAGATTATATGAATGTAATCGATATAATATGATAAACGTACCATCTCATTGGAAAACGTAGCATACAATTCATAACTTGTATTAGCCACGAGCAGGCTGACAACGCAATTGTCATTCGTTTGGTCAGGCAAATTCAATCCACAAACGACAGCAAAAGCTGCTGAGCCATCCACAGTTTGTTTTCGAAGATATAGTGTCCTGTATGTCAAGGGCATTCCTCCAGTGTCCCGGGGTCGGTTCATGAAAATTTCAAGGGTTCCTCCACGGGGCTGGCCTACAAGCGTCACAGCCGGAGGGGGCCCCGGGATCTCTGCGACCGATGTCGTAATACTTATTTGAGCAGAAGATGTCGCACTTAAATTGTCTGGAAATGCTTTGGTAGCACTGAAAACGTAGCACACATAATCGCTAGAGGAGTTTAGACCATCGACAGTAAACAACAAACCGGGTGTTTCAACTGAATCGGACATCACCAAGTCTCCGTCGATATCCTCGACTACCACACGATACCCTACAATTGCACTTCCGCCATCGTCCCGGGGTGCCACCCACCCAAGCGTAATTTTTGTGCTCGTTACGTCCGTGGCCTCAAGTGAGCGCGGTGGACTTGGAAGGGTAGTATTTTGTGTCACGACATCAATTGAGTCGGAGTACTTGCCCAAACCGAACGTGTTCCAAGCCGCGATTTCAACTCGGTACAAACTTCTAGCAGTAAGGCCTGACAACGTGAATGGCGAGCCGGTAGTGTTGTAGAGGTTAAAAACGCTTGCGCTAGCAACAGCAACACGAACCATGTACCCTGAAACGAGGGCAGTATCATTGGAAGAGCTCGCCCATTCAACTTGAAATTCCCCTCCTGTTGTATACACCGATGCAGGGCTGTCCATCTTTCTGGGAACCGCATCATTGATACTTTCATCGTCATGAATGATTACTTCATGCGTTACAAGGACAGAGGTGCTATCTTGGACAGTTTGATCGGTCAAACGCAGACCAAACATTTTATCATCGTTGATGAAATGGTTGTCAATAAGTTGAATCCAAATCTGAGTGCGACTTTCCTGGTTGGCAAAAAGAACAGTCCCGTTAGAAGGAATATAGTCCTCCCCTGCCACCGCCGAGATGTCAAATGTTTCGAAGTCGAAACTTAGGTTTCCTGTACTGCCATTTAGGCGCACCACATTCACCACCGCAAACGAACTGTTCTCCACTACCTCAGTCGGATTCGCTGAAAATGATACAAATCCTGGTTGCTGCCGAGGATCGATGTATAAGAGTGCTGCATGTTGGCCGGATAAAGCTACCCCAAATGGGGCCACGGGTACTGGGGATGGCAGCAGCTCTGCTGACTCGTTGCTCCAAATCGAAAATGTCACATTTTGCTGTACTTCCCCATCCGCAAAATTCAAGGTGCAGGGTTCAGATGGAAATCCAGAAGACACCAAGAATAAAGTGCACTGACACCCTCCAACACTGTCACTTTGACAACGTACGAGTACCGTATCAGTTTGGGTCACATCCACGCCAACGGCAACAGACCCCGACGTCCCGTCACTTCGAAGTACTGTCGTACTGACAATTCCTTCTTTATCGACGGTATAAGATGTCATTTCCATTCCGAAAGTTCCTGCACAGAACACCAACAACAACATTAGAATAGTATTCACAATTAAGAAACATACAGGTGCCAACACTTGAACACTTGCCATTTGAGATGACGCTGGTATCGAACAGAACTGAGCTCGATACGCTTGATCCTAGTGGACCATTAGCCCGAATGCTGATTTCATAGGAGGTATCCGGTTCCAAACTTTCCAATTGATACGAAATCGGGCACACATACTCGACCAGATCAGCATCTTCTTGGCATACTACGTTGTTCTGATAGATCTCGATGCCGCCTTGACGAAGATAGATGTCGTAGGAGCTAATTTCCTTGTCATATGGCGGCTTTCCGAGCGCAACGACTGCACTATAGGTATTCACTTGCAGCACAGGGGCAACGGGTACTGCTGGAATGCCAGCCGTGGTAGTATAAATTGCCTTGGTCCACTCAGAAGCTGACAGAAAATTACTCACTCGGACGAGAATCGAGTATGAATGTTTAGGCATCAGATTCTCAACGGTGAAATCACAACAGTCGAAGTCGGACTGAGCAATCGTGACTCCTTTGTCTTGGACCATGTACTCGTAACTCAATGCAGTTTCACCTCCGGTGTCACAGGGTGTGACAACGATCAATTGCAGCCGGTTGTACGAACGCCCTGCTATGGAAAGTGATGGAGCTAATGGGGGCGTTACGGACTCCGTTGTGAGTTTTGTCGTTGCCATGGCGCCTTGTGCTAGCGACGCACTGACTGCGATTACTCCATATACATAGCTGGTATCCCTCACCATCCCCCCACAATCAGTGTATGGAGGTTGAATATATCCCGGCGTTAGCAATTCATAGTTCCGATAAATGTGATATCCAACAATGGCGCCACCTCCAGAATCCTGTATCAACAAGGGCAAAGCAGAAAGCGTTGCTCAGTGTCTAGTACGCCTACATGACCACACACATGAAGCATAACGTACCGAAGGTGCATCCCACATAAGCTGGATCGAGCCACCAGTCCCTGTGAGTTGACGGAGATTTACAGGGTACGTCGGGGAGGTTTGGCTCCTGGATATAAAATGTGATCACATCGTATCAGTCATTAGTAATATATATGTAAAACTAAGGAAGTACTTACGTCGTTTGAAGACCCTGAAGCAAGGAGGTTGGACTCCTTCCAGCACCATTGATTGCTTGTACGCCAAAGTAGTATGTTGACGAGCAGTTGAGTCCACTAAATACTGCTGATGTTGTACCCACCACAGTTCTCGGTTTTCTCACTGACACCATGCGCCCGCATGTAAGCCCGAATCCGTACACACTGCCGGCATGGGTGAGACAGCAATCTTGTGTACCATCGGGACATACTACACCAGAGGTAGGAGCTTCACAAACGGTCGTAACCGCGTCGAGTTGATACTGCTGAATTGCGAGAAGCTTGACCGAGTTACACGTCGAACACGGGTGTGATGCATTGAGCTGCTTGTCAAAGCACGAAATGATGGTATAAACGCTGGTGCTGTATGTCATGGTGGACAAGCGTTCACCTCCCCGATCTGCCGGTGGGCTCCATGACACTTCAATAGCTCCACCCGACGAAAAGATTGAAGATATTCCAAAAGGTTCGCTCGGAGCTGTCGGGGATTGTGTCTTAAATGATGTCGCGACCGATTCGCTCTTGAGGCTTTTCATCCCGGCTGCGTTCGTCACGGTCATTTTCACTGTGTACATTGTGTTCGCCACGAGGTCTTTTAGCAGCATCGGAGACGCTAGTGCTGGTCGCTCCTCTTGGCTTCCGAGAGACATTAAAATGATTGAGTAACCTGTCCACAGTACGTATCAATTAGCCGAGAGATCCATGGTTAGTGTACGATCAATGCAGCTTTTTTTCAACTGGCGCACCTGCTAGGTCGACACCTCCAGTGTCGAGCGGCATTGACCATTCAGCAACTGCAGTACTTCCGGTGATGTTCACTATCGTAATATTGCGAGGTGCAGTCGGAATTGAGGGAGCAGTCGTGTTCATGCTTGTTGGGGCGCTGAATGAAGAAACTCCCAAGTTCGTAACAACAGCAGCTGAGACGTCGTAGCTTGAGCTCGCTTGCAGAGATGTTGCATTGTATCTCACGGCAGCATCAGCTGTAATATTACTCGTGATAGATCTTCCAGTAGCATCCTTAATCATTATTGAAAAACCAGTAAGAGTCGCTCCTTGCATGTTCAGGGCCTTCACCAGGCTCATCGTTATTATGCCCCCCGTAGATTGCAAGAAGTACGAGCTCGGGGGTGGGTCAGGAACAGCAGCAGTTGCAGTGTAAGTATCTGTCGAACTCGCAAGCTGAAGACTGCTCACTACTGAGACGCAAATGTCGACGAGGTTTATCGCCACTGCCTTGAAGATGTACCGAGTTTCTGGAAGTAGCGGTTCATCGCTTGATTCCGATAAACGCAAAATCTCCACGACGTCAAATATGTCCGTGCCGATTGTGGTTGCAACTTCATTAAAACCGCCAACATCACCAGTAGCCATGTACACATTGTAACCCTGTATTCGGCCTCCACCTAAGCACAAAAGCTCGTAAGAATACAACGGAGCGTGACCCAGTACAATGCAATTACGCAGTAGATCATACCATCATCGAGCGGTGGTATCAACTGCAAGACAACAGAAGCACCTATACCAGCCAACAACGGGACATAGTTAGTCGGCAGCTCATTAATCTTCACGCGAAGACTAATCGTACCTGTAGTACGAATTACTCTAGGTGGGGGGCACGGGTCAGGAAGTTGAAGAGCCTTTGTCTTGGCCACAACAGGATTGCTTTCCGAAGATGTCTTCCCGCCTTCATTAACCGCAACGGATGTAACCCAGTACGTCGTTAGAGCGTCCAAGCCGTAGATGTTGTAGGTGAGTAGGGCTGAACTATTGGATGACTGAGACTGTTGCACAACAGTCAAGCCATCTGCTCTTCGAACAGTGACCGTCATATTGGCGAGATCGGCACCCCCTGTATCTGCTGGCGGCTGGACACTGACTTGAACAAAACCACCAGTCATAGCTAACAGCTCAGGAGTGTCAGGAGTATCCGGTGCCGCAAGATTCAACGTAGTAGCAGGGAACGCATTCGAGTTCAGTGGTGCCGCTAAGGACCCACTGACGAGAGTCCCCTGCACTTGTACCGTGTATGCGGTCTCGCTAGTCAGGCCGTAAAGATCATAACCCGTCTCGTCGAAACCGATGATTGCTCTCTCCTGATCATTCACAAACACTCGGAAGTCTTCAACGTCGACAACGGAATTGTTTATATACCAAGCTGATGAGATCGCCCTGTGGGTACCAACAACACAAACGAAATGAGTACGACTCACACAATTCCTTCGGGTGGTCAAAAACGCACCATTGGATGTGCAGCGCACCACCTGTTGCCGTCGCCCACGCATCGATCGTGGGGTCTGTAGACTGTGCTGTGGAGCTCGCAATGGTGACGGCTAGTAGCAGCCACCACTGAGCCACAAGGCATGCACCCCGTTTCCAGACGCTGGCCACCTGGTGCATAACGCAGTACGCTCCAGCCCAAAGTTTAGTAGAATGTTGGGACGCTGGCTGTTGGATATAAAAAAATAAGAGGATACGGCGACCTTTAAGCGCCACTTTGATTCGCAGCGACCTTCTACGATTTGGACTGGTCGCCTGTAAAGTTAGCCCTGGTGATCATGGATATTGGCAGTCTCACCTACCGTGTCAAGGTGGGGTCTATACTGTTCAGTGAAAAAAATACGTCATCATTGCGAGTTAGCACTACACGATCGAACTGTGGCGTGGGTTCATGCGCATATACTCGCGCATCGCGCGGTCCGCCTCAGGGAAGAGGGGCTTCAAAAATGGGTCTTCGGTCGACATGGACGTGACCACGTCGGTAGCTTCGTGTCGGTAGATCTTCTGCCACTTCTTGTGCTTCTTCAATATCTGGTGGGCAGTGCTCCCTTGGACGCGGTCCTGTGCATGATAAACATGACGATTCACGTTAGTTGCAACTTTTCGATGAACTTGCTCAAAGCAGTGGAGTCGCACCTTTTCCAGCATATTCAAAATCGCAATCGCTTCAGCACGCACGATGTGCGGCTCCTTCACCTTGCCAATTCCGTCGGGGTTCTCCGGAATATTCAGCAGGAACCCGAACAGATCCAGACGGCTCGCGAGGTACACGATGCCAGCGCCAGCATCTCTGTCGCCGTGTTCTGGATACTGCAAAATAATTCGCCGCATGATCTCCAACACGAACGCACTCTCGTAGTGTAGAGGACCTCCTCGAGCTGGATTGATGATTGCCATCAAGCACGACAGAGCTGTGGAACACATCGGCTGCATCGACTCGATGCAGGTACGGGAAATAGTGCACACCCGCATGATCCGCACTACATTGACCACGCACGGCTCACACGCTTGCGAACGAACTGTATCGTTCAGGTAGCCACAGCACTGCGCAGGAATCTGCAGCTCTGCCACCTTCTCCAGCAACGAGGTTTCAACCTATTCAACAAAAGAAGGCTTAGATAACGCTGCCGAACGCAGCGCCAACAGCAACGTGTTACCTGTAGGAGGCACACCAGTGCTGACCCAACCAGGTCGACCAAGTCAATGTCGCGCTGTATCAGTTCGTCATCGGCACGAGCCATCGTCGCGCGCAGTGCTGATGTCATATGAGCAAGTTGCCTGAATAGCACTTCAAACTCGGACCACAAGCACGTCATAAAATACCTGGATGTCACAGGATGCGACTGTCAGAACAAAGACTCTCCCTAATTAACATCGAGCAATTGAGTACGTACAGAGGGTCGTGCAAGTTGAATGTAGGGTCTTCCATAAACAATGTGAGGTAGACGTTGCCGGCCATTGGAGCCGGGTAGAGCCCAGTGTAGTCGATCTCGAACGAGTCCACGACGGATGTGAAGTTCCCATCTTCAGTTTCGGACGTTGACGTCGACGAAAAGCAAATGTTGAGGAAGTTAACAATGCTATTGCGCTGGTGATTGCGGAACTCAACATTCCAGACAAGCTCGGGTGTCATGTGGTCAGCCTGTAGAATCAAATAACAAGCGAAGGAATACAGTAAAATGAGCAGCAATAACCCCAGCGACCTGTTGCGTCGTAACTGACCATAATATACTCCACGATTGTGTCCGGGCTTGAAGCGATTGTCCGAACAATAGCTGGTGGGAAAAATCGACAGAGCGCACGCCTCGACTCAATATTCAAGGGCGCGCCATCCTTGACCATTTCTGAAAGAACCATCGCCGATGGGAAACGCAAACGCTCAGCTGCGTCGAACTCATCATCAACAATGGTCTCCTCCACGAGCAGCACCCAGCCAATGAACTCCAAGTAGACCCCCGAGTGAAGGATTTCTGAAACGCAATGACCTGCTGCCCCACCTGCACACAAATTACGGATGATTCCAAGGGCTTCAGGTCCCACATCCTGGCAAATATGAACCAGCTCGATGAGAATGTCACAAATTCCAAATTCGAGCGAAGCCGCTCCAAAACCTTCAAGCGTTGACAGCACTTGCAACGTCGCAATGCAATGCAATCGGCATGGGACATAAAGTTGTGGAGTCAGCACCAAACTTTTTTCGGCATCTTCGCTCTGGTGAACTTCGTTGTCAGGGGGAAATAGAAGACGCAGTATCATCTTCATTGCACTATCGTTTGCAACCAGATTTTTCTCCACCAGCGTCGGCGCCACCGAAGTCATGATCGACAAGCAGTTCAGGGCAGTAACTCGGTCCATCGTAGCTAGCTGTTCTTTGTCGACATTCCAGCCAGCATAAGGAGGAACGTTTTGAACATTTCCCTCCTCGTCGACGCATACTGGACAAACTAGTTCACCACTGTCAATAAACGAGAATAATTCCGTAAAGAACTTCTCAGTCAAACCCAGCTCAGATATTGGCGCTGGAATCAAGCTTTTCTCGATGACAAGAAGACTTCCCATGAGCATCTCGATGTAGAGGCCACCAACGTAGAAAACATCCGCCAGATACATGAACCGAAACTTAATTGCGTCGATGTAGTACTCATTTGTTGTCGCTGTAGGCTCAATGCCCGCCCTCGGTGAAACAAAATGCTTTTGCTCTTGACGCATATCGCTGTTCCAGAACAGCGTATACGATTCGCACTCTCCGTGGAAGATCTTCAGGAATTCGTGATGGCTATTGAGTAGCAGCAGCTTGGACAAATTTGGAGTCATCAGCGAGTCGACAACATCTCTCACCATTTGATTAGATGGTGACTGAAACCCACTTCCTTCAGCAAACAGCCCCCCAAGTCTACAGAGCGCACGAATAGCCATGATAGCCAATAAATTTTGCACTTCAACGGCCACGCTTGCAAACTCCTCTATCTCGGAGCCAAGGCTCTGATGCAAGCGAGTATGAACGGTTGTATCGTCCAGTTCGACATCGTATGTCGAAAAGAGCACAAACAATTGCCATAACACACCAGCTTTGACAAGATTGTGCTGGTTCTTCGACAACTGGGCCATCCTCGATATACCTGTAAGTCCATAGCATTGTTAGACGGTGTGTGATTGATGCTACCAAAAAACGTTGGTAGTCGTACCTTCAAGAACTTGCTGGGTGAGCTTCGACAGCAAAAAGAACTTTTCCCCAGCATGATTCCACAACCACAAAATACGAACCATATCCACCAGCAAAGTTGACGACTCGGCAATCCATTCGCGTCCACGAGGGGAGGCCAATAGGCCAGTAATAGTTTGGAGCAAAAAGAAGCAGACGTCCAGCAATTCTGGGTTCACTGCCGCTTCACAACCAACCATCGAATCGACACAATAATTTACAACCTTCTCCAAGGTGTCCAGGTCTGGCTGTTCAAGCAGCAGCTCACCATTGGCAACAGATACAGCACACGTGCTGTAAATGAGCTCGGCTGCGCAGACTGAAATCTCTAAAGTCTGGGCATTCGTTGTGCCATCCGGGGGAGTGCCGTCGGCTGAGCAGTGGGTTGCAAGCAGCGGAAGTAGGAGATCATAAGCATCAAACTCATAGTCTGCGAGCTGTTCCGGGTAGCGGTCGCACATAATGACCAATGAACGAAGCAGGAGCAACAAGTTCTCAGGGTCATGACCAGCTGATAGTAACGTTGGTCGTGGGCATGTAAGAACTCGGTATGCCTCTCGCAACTCGTCCAGCCTATCGTCCAAAGCAATCGTTAGCACTTTTGAGTCGCCACCTTAACAGTTAGTACATACCTTTCAGTGTATTCAGTCGCAGAGATACTCGACTGAACCAAATCTCTTGCCTTCTCCTTGAAACCAGCACGTAAGATGACATCATGGTTCTTAATACCATCCTCCTCCTCGGCGACACCCAAAATTTGTCGTGCTTGAGCAGCATTTATCGAAGCATTTTGTCGACTCACTTCAGCACGCCATTCCATTGTCAATTTTTCCATAAAGTCTAATGGATCCGAAACAGCGAAGTTATCGTGCTCACAGAACTGTCCCAAATAAACTCCGCCACACCAGACTTCTTTGGATAGCTCTTTGAAGGCAACGGGTGCCATCGGACAGAAGCACCACTCCCGTGACACATCTTCTTCCAAAGCCTCGGCAAAATCTTGTAAATGTGCCTGACACAAGATGTGTAGGTGCTCTCGCATCCCGGTACTCCAAACCACTAAAGGCGACTGTTCTCCGTCACAAAACACCTTTGTAAATGCAGACGGAGACGACCGTTCCAGCAAGTTGATCATGTCTGGTGGGAGAATTCCCTTAAGCGCGCTTGGCCCATTAAATCCGGCCTGGAGGTGGTGAGTAGACTTGAGAAGTCCGGCCATAGCCTTGAAATCAGACTTTTGTCCGAGGAATGCCAAGTAAAACAGGCCCCAGGAGAACAAAGATGCCCTGTTCGTCACGTCTTGTCCGGGTGGCCCTCCAATTGGTTGCCGGTCAGTGTACAAAAAGTCAAGTAGCACAGCAACCTTTCCCCAAAGCTTTGGATGGTTGCCGCGAACTAAAACAGGTAAGATTTGACGAGCATACTTCCACAGTGTTGTCTTTCCACGAGGTGGAGGGAAGATGGGTGACGCAAAGTCATCGCCATGCGTGCTGTTGTCACCCAGCAACGAGTTGCTGTGTGCAACAGAGAGTAAAACGCTGGCAGCGTCGTGCGCCATTTGGAGCGGGTGCAAGCCCCCAAGAATCCCCACTTCCCAACGTAATTGTGGGATTTCCATCACTTTAGCCTTCGTTGTAACTGTTTCACATGCCGGATCATCTTGACGTGTTACCCAGAACGAGCTCATATCCGTGTGCTCTTCATCTCGCTTCTGTCTCAGCTCGTTCACGCTGAGCGGTCCGAGCTGCTCTCCTTCATTGGCTTCTAGAATCCAAAGCTTCTTCGGCTCGGTAATATCACCAATATCACGGTTAGTCGCATGTGCCAGTTGAAGAAGCTGAACTGCAAGCTCGAGGTTATGCTCATTGCTCAACACACGACGTGCATTCCCGGGGTGTAAGCATAGCGCCCGCGCCGTGTGAAGAAAGTTTTCCAGCATCGACGCATGCACAGTCTCACTCATAAGTGTCCATAAGTGTCCAGCTTCTTCGAAGTTCACGGCATTTACATATCCTGCGTGAGCAGCTGCCACAACCCCCATGCTCTTTATACAAAGGATTGACGTTTCCAAATCGTCTCGATACTCAGCATGGATATTTTCACGCAGCATCCTTACATACATGGCAGCCAAGACTGCTGCAGGGTTTCTAACAGGAACTTGCTCGGGAGTCAATGCTATGAAGTCGTCTTCCTCCATTACTGAACCAAAGAAGGACATTTTGCTTCGCAAATTCGCCAGAATTCTGATGTAGCACCCTCCAACAACGGTCTCGACGCGAAGGCTAGGGTAGGATACCCCGAAATCTTCGTAGTTCCAGCGAGCTTTCATGCCCCCGCTGCTGATCTGGAATCGAGTGAAACGCTTGATTTCCATACAGAGAGCATGTCGAAGCTCCTCACGAGTTCGCTTGTTCCAAATCATGTCGACGGTCTCGTGGTCTAAGCTGAGCATGTGAAAGAGGAGACGGAAGTTTTCCTGTGCTCGCGTAGAGCGTGACATTGCATAATGTTTTCCCTTTGAAGACTTGTGTCCGTGGTGAGAGGGAGACTTCTTTCCGCCCAAGGCACCTAAGAAGCTCAATGCGACATCTCTTTTTCGAAGACGAGGTGCCCGATCCCGAGAACTGGAAGTACGTGACTTGGATTCACGGGCTGAGTTATTCGCGGATCGCAAGCTTATCGAACTCCCATCGACCGAACTTTTCAGTTTGCGGAGCATTCGAGCCTTGGATTGATCGTTCTCTATCGGTGTTTCAAAAGAGCTGCGTCCGTTGCCACTCCACGTCAATGATGAACGCTCACCCGAGAAGGAAGAGCGAACCTCCGGAATGGGCAAGTTTGACACTGATACGCGCCGCGACTCAGCTAGGAGCTCCCCTTGTTGTCTATTGCGCAACCCAATATCTCCCATGGACATGCTTTTTTGTGAAATTTTCGCCTGATGGATATCCGAGCCACTAACGCTGTTCATTTCACCGCCAGGTAGCCAGTCCATCGAGCTATCTTGGAATGTTGACTCACTCGTAGACGGCACATGATCATCATCATTAAACTCATGCGATTTTTCTTGTCGTTCTGCTTCCATGGCTTCGCGCTCAAGGAGATCATAGTTCTCCACCTGTGCCGGTGTGCCGGGAGGTTCCTTCAGCATAAAGAAAAACCCAGGAGGGATCATCCGCGATAGAAGTTGTTTGGAGCCGTCGTGATGGCTCATCCACAGAGAAACCAAATATCGGCTTACACACCGTTGGTCGAAGGACTCGTCAAATAATCCCTGGTATAAGTGTCGGAGCACGATACCCTCCGTCAAAGCTTTATCGCGAATTCTAGATGCTACGACGGGATCACATTCCTCGAGAGTAGTCTTCAGGAGTAATGTGCCTGGGTACAACAAAGATAGGGTGAGTGGTGTCACGGAAAACCATGGCTCATCGGCACTGGTAAATACTTACACGCCTCGACGGTTGTTGCACAACGGGACTGGAAAAGAACTTTTAGCAGGGTGCTGTAAAACTTCGCAATCCCTTCCACCAATGTCATCAATTCCACTGGACCAGTCGTAGAAGTTCGAGAGCATAGGCAGCCTTCCAGTGTCTGCAACAATCCCATCATTACAAGGGGACCAGCTCTCGGTTTCTGACCCGTGTTCATGCTACCTGGTTCCACATCAATATCTTCTAGATGCGTGATAAGAGATTGCGTTAGATATGTATTCGCGAGGAACACCTTCTTGTTTTGCGTTTCCACCTCTTCACAGTATTTCAAGGAAGCTTTGTCCAGGGCTGCAAACGAAAGTAGCGTAAGTCAGACTGACGTTTATACAGTATCGTACGTGAGCAATAATACTGGTTGGATACTCACTGGCCGACTTCGGAGCAGCATGTGCAGTCAACTTTCTCAGCAGTAGCGTCGTCCAAAAGACAACAAACTCCTCGCCGTTAATCAGCAGGTTGGTGATCGTTTCCGATATCTGACCAGCCTGTCCAATTTCGCGGAAACCGCAATATGACGATGAGATGCGGAATAGTGCTTGGATGAGGGTCACCGCAGCACGTTCCGGTACAGGCTTGACCTTCGCGACGTAGTAAAGCTGAGCACACATTGGTCGTAACGCGTCTGCAATGATCGATTGCTTCGTGCTGTACGAAATTCCGCTGGCAGGGACATTCGCATTGAACTCGGCTACAATTTCAACAAAACTGTGCATCAGGCAAACCGTTAGCGACAAGGTGGTGGGTGAAGAGCATTACATAGGAGTACGTACCCTTTATCGCCAACTTTCAACGAGTTCCCGAACTTCCCCAGTGATGCCATGCGCTGTAGATACCAACTTCCAATTGACGAATCATTGAAAAACGACTGGGTTTCGGTTGCATCTTCAACCGCAGAAAAGGGCAGCAACCGCAGGCCGCGCTGATTCACGACGCCGCTGATAAACAACTCGGGATTCTCCTCGCAGGTGACACAAATATCGTAAATGGCGCTCAAAACTCCGTCGCGGTCCTTCGCCACGTACGTTCGCACCTGGTCATTGCGAAACTGGATCTCAAACTGCTCCGCGCTTGTGGTCTCGCGCACTAGCACGTAAATGTCGGAATACTTGTAGCATGCAATCACTTTCTCGTCGCGATCTAGCTCCACGAGAGCCTTTTCGTGCAGCGAGAGGATCCGTTCCTGCGGGTCGTTATACTTTGGCGTCAACTTTCTCACGTGGAACTGCACAAACGGCTCGCCGTTGTTTAAGCCGTAGTAGCCCCTCTCCTCCTGGATCTTCTCCGCCGTCACGCTCGCCCTCGCCTTGATCTTACAGCCGATCGCTTCCGCGGCCGCTTGGATGCGCTGGTAGATCTGTCCTCTCTGCTGACTGAAGAACAGTCGACTGCGTCCCGTGTACCCAATAGCAAAGCCGTCTTTCGAGTCCGCCAGCAGCGTCACGTGCTCCATCTCCGTGTACAAGTACTTGGAGCGGACAACTCCCGGCTGCGCGATCGTGACGCCATCCGTGCCCACGTCCAGCGAGCAGCTGAGAGTCTCCCCCTTCCTCGACCACTTGGAGCACTGGAAGCTCGTCCCAGGCCGCCCATTGTGCTGCTGGTTCTGCTCCCTCAGTCGGTACAGATCCGACAGCAGCCGCGAGCGAAAGCGACAGCGCAACTTGAGCTGCTCGTCCTTCTTCGGGCCCTTCAGCGCCAGCACAAAGCCCTACAAAATAGTACTAAGGTTAGTAACGTATTTGTAGTAGTTGTAGTACAAAAGTAATACAGTACCTGGCTGTCGGAGCCGTCGAGGCTGATGCTGAGCAGCGCCGAGAGCGGCCACGTGTTGGTGACCTCGAAGTCCCGCGGGTCGATGGTGCATAAGCGCGTGGGCGCCAGCGCCAGGATGCGCTCGTACTTGCCCCTCCAGGAGACTTTGATCACCTGGTACTTGGCCACGAACTCCTCGATGGGCGTCGCCGCCTGCAGGAACGACGCGTTGCTTCGGGAGGTGCTGCCGTTGTCGCCTCGCAGCAGCTGGCGTCGCGACTCGGCATCGGGAAGAGACACGGTGGGCCCACTCCTGCTCCTGCTGCCGCTGCTGCTGCTCGCGTCGGTCGGCGCGCGCCCGAACAGCGAACGCGCCTCCGACATTATTGACACGCTTCCGAGTTTACTTCCTTGAACCAGCTGCGGAGACCTTCAGAGTACACGTAACCCTCGTGGTACGTTTTATGTGTCACATACGTTTTATGTGTTACACATAAAAGTCATAAAAAACGAAATGCTTTTTAAAGCATTTCGCTTGTTCATTTCGTCAGCGTTTTAGCTAAATCCTCCCCTTAAAATAATGTATTCCGTCGTGTTTTTTAAATCTAAATCCTACCCATTATTAGGGATTGGGGGAATGGGGGGAATGCGGGGAATTGGGGGAATGGGGGGGAATGGGAATGCGGGGAATGGGGGGAATCCATTCCAGTGGTAAAAACCACCACCACCATAAATGGCTACAACTGCAACGTTACATGTAGCCATGTTTCAAAAAATCTCCCTCTATATAACGTTCCCCATACCTGCTATTCCACGTCCGCCACCCTTCACTCACTCATCACTTATCAAAGGTTCAACGCCAGTGGTTTCGCGGTCTTCCGTATCGGAGATCATGGACCTCAATGCGCTGCAGCACATGTCCATCGCATATTATACTAGTCGCCTGCGTCCTCTCTCTCTCTCATGCATCCATTCTCTGACTCGTCCTCCTTACTGTACTGCCACATCTCCATTTGTGAATAGATACCTTCCAGGTCAAGGCTCATTCAAGCGTGTGGTGACCATGGTGATATTAATCATTGTGTCCTACGGCTCGGTACATACATGTACGGTGACGAGCAAGAGGAGAAAGACCAGCACCAAGAGAACAAGGATGACCAGGAGCAGGAGGAGGAGCAGGAGGAAGAGCTTGTGTCCGTGTCCGGGGGAAGTGAGAGTGAACCCCACAGTGAAGGAGATGGTGGAGCTCACGGACGGGCAGGAAGAATTTGACTATGCTATGCTCAAGGACGTGGCGCGACCCCAACTTGCACGAGAAGAGAGAGGCGCTGGTGGGGTCAGCCCCAGTTTCTGTGGTCACCGAGGAGTTGGTATAGATATCAAACAGAACCTATCGTGAGTGCGTCGTGTGATATGTAATTAAATAGACGATCGAATGGGAGTGCATGCAGCTCATTCGAAATCGACGCAGTTAGGATTGTTTCAAACCCAAACGACACTAATAACAAGCTCCAACACTCCCAATCGTCTAGTACTGAAAATGTACTGAAGTTGAAGTTAGCAATTAGTATATCGTCGCCAGTTGCCGCAACAATGGCGGCGGCGGCAACTTGTGCTCTGTTATACGGATTGCGCATTGTGATCCGTTCACATGATGGCACTTCTACTTCTGCATCGAGTGAACCATGGCCCGCTACTTCCTGACAAAGCTCCAGAAGGAAGAGCTCTTTCAAATCCGCAGGGCAAACCCGGACGGGTCAACTACTCTCGTCCTTGGCTGGGCCATCACGAATTTCAAAAGCAGTGAAAAAATCATCACGAAAACCCTGACCGAGATGAAGAGCGCGTCGCACGGCGTCGATGACCACCAACAGAACAAGCTCCAGCAATCCGACTTGGTGACCGCAGTGACGGAGGAGCGCGAGATTCTCGGTCTGGAACTTGCGAGCGCGCTCGCCACTAAGGACGCCGAGGTGAAAGCAGCTGCAGACAAGGCCAACTTGGCCGCTACAATGCATCAAATGTACGACATGTTCGAGCGCCGGATGGAGACGAAGTTCGCAGAGATGAAGCGTGGTTTGTTTTCTGACGTCATGGCCGAGGTAAACGCTACGATAGAGGCCCGATTGGCGGAAGTGGCGCAAACTACGATCCAGGATAGATGTGACGATGCTTCTTTGAAGCGTGAGCTAGCTGACGACATCGCAAAGTCCGTCATCTCTCAGGTCGAGGACCAGGTGAACTCTTGCATGGGGACGCTTGTGCGCCGTAAAGGAAGAGATTACCAAGCAAGACCTGGCGTCTGAGTCTGACATCGTGGGCCGCGTCCAGGTCAAGATGGAGTCTCGGCTAGACGAGATGGTAGAATCCAAGATAAAGGAGAAGTATACAGCGGACGACATCGTGCGTTGCGTTCAGCTCAAGGTGGAATCTCGCATGGACGAGATTGTTGGCGTCAAGATAAAGGAAAAGTATGCTGCAGACGACATCCTGCTGCGCAAGATATTGGACGACACCAAATTGGTCAAGAATCAGGTGCTCAGCAGCTCAAGCAGCAACAAGAAGCGGGCTGTTTCGTGTGTGGAATCCCGAGCAACGAAGCCTCAGAAGAAACCATACCGGGCTGACGGGATTCCTACAGGTGGCGGCGAACCGGAAGCTGAGGTTTCTCTCTCTGACGAAGTATCGGAAGCAAAGAGTGAGCACACTTGATGCGTTTCCACTACAAGACGGTCGAAGCAAAGAATTAGGACCATTCATGCGCATGCTTCATGAAACTCAGGTTAAGCTTGGTTTAATCAATTCCTGTGTAGCGTTATTTTTTTAATGTATTCTTCCGTTCCGGTCTCATCTTACTACTCGCCATCACTGGTTTGGGTATCTCGAGCTTCATTGAGTCTTGCACGAAGACGTCTAGCCCCTAACCTTCTTCTCAACTTTCGCTCATAATCTCGGGTGGCAATATACAGTGAAGCATTGCGATGATCTTTGTCTGGAATCCGCATGATCGTCGCAAGTGCGGCCTCATGAGCATCTTGCATGCGCTGGTCGTAGTTTTCGCGCTGAAGGCGTTGCAATGCATGTTTTCTTTGATTCATCTCCGCCCCAAATCTCTTCTCGAGTACTTGCAGAATTTCACCACTCTCTTGCTCGTTGAGAGGTGTCACATTGTAGCGTTGCGATAGCACCGTTATAGCGTCCTCGTAACATCCATGAACTTGGTCTGCATCGATGGTAAGAAGCTCCACTAGGTTTGATCGTGATGTCCTGAACGACTCAAACTGGACATTGTTTGCATGCCACCGAGCACGGACATCTGTATCCGAGAAATTGTTGAGAACGATTTGTTCACCGACCATCAGTTCGTAACTCTCCGCTGGAAAATTAACTGCAATACACTCCAATACGACGTCGTGGGTTTCACCCGGAAGCCCGCTTTTCTTCAGACGTGTTCTGAAGCCCCATACTCGATAGTTTACAGCCACGGTTGTATATCCATTCTTGAAAGCCCGTTTGTTTTCATAGTCGGCTGGATCACCTTGGAGACGGAGCCATTTGCCAGTAGTTGAAAAGCGAAGCAAACCATCCACCCGGGTCGTCAATCCACCGAACGAATAGCAGTAGTTGCAAGGAATTTCAAAAAAACATTCTTCGGAGAACTTCGAACTCCTCTTCCGAAGTAGTCGCTCATTGCTACTCCCAGTCGAAGGAGAACAACCCGCCCACCACATACGTCACGAATTTGCTCGCCCACCCAGGCAATCATTGATAGTTCAACTGTTTCATCGCCCTGTGAAGAACCACGATCAACACCGC
This sequence comes from Phytophthora fragariae, assembly GCA_009729435.1. Classification (NCBI taxonomy): domain Eukaryota; phylum Oomycota; class Peronosporomycetes; order Peronosporales; family Peronosporaceae; genus Phytophthora; species Phytophthora fragariae. The sequence continues at coordinate 2,367,413 of QQOI01000005.1, read as the reverse complement.
GGTCACTGTCACCCACGTCTTGAAATTCAAAATCGACACCATAACTTTCCGATGTAGCATCACCAACATCGTGCGCATCGTCACCAGCAAGGAATGTCACGGATCCGACAGGAGTCGCGCCACGGGACCGGAGAGTCTCGACATTAGCTATCGTCCTCGTAAGAGCCGCCAGTAGTTGGTCGTCCGGACTGTCAGCACTTGGAGTAGTTGTACTGGAATTGTCATCACGTGTCTCCATGCCACCGCGGTCACTCGCGTGGCCGACACTAGGAGAAGAGGACGCAGCACTTAAGCGACCCACACGGCGACCTCGGAGATTCTCAACGTTCACCAGGATCCGTGTAAGAGCTGAAGACGTGTGATCATGGCCGTCGGGAGCTGCGTCTGGACGCATAGCTTGTCGTTTGGAATTGCAATTTGTCTCCGAGGCAGAGAACAAAGGCTTGACACGGTGCAAAATAGCTACATGTCAGTGTTCAGTGGGATAAAGCATTGTACTTTAAGACGCGAACTCTCTACCAATGCACCACTTGCTTTTATTATTCACGAAGACAAGATAAAACATCATTGCTGGGAAAAGTTCATTATCGTTTAGCAAACCCGCTAAAATCTAAACGACTCCGACCATCTACTTACCTTTGAAGATGACTAGCGGACGAACAAACGCGACGAAATCAATCCACGTTGCTGACGAGACTGGCTTGCACCCGTCTTTGTCGTGCACCACCCGTGTCTTGCCCTTGACGGTCAGAACGATGGCGTGCCCGACGAATTCGTGATTATACGCCGCAACCAAGTAAACTCCATCGACAAGTTTGACCTCGGACAACACGCGGGCTCCACGACGACCACCAATAGCGAAATTTTTCTTCTCCATGACCGTGAAGATAAAATCTCGTCCAGCAGCTCGAAGACGGCGAAGAAATACCTTGAACACCGTCCACGAGGTCCCATGTTGAAGATCGATTCCCAAAGCCCTCTCATCTGCCACAAACATGTCGATATCGAGCTGAGAGATAATGTCCGGCCGTCCTGCAAGCTCAGCCGCTCGCTTGAACGCTTTGAAGAGGCACTGGCCGGTAATGTCGGCTGCGATGGTGTGCTTCCCGAATTCGTCCTCCTTGCAAAACTGGTTGAAGTCGTTGGGAGCACTTGTTCTTGTATCCACGTCGAGCGACGCCTCCTTCCAGCGATCCACCGACTCCATCTCTTTGTCGAAGCCATCCTTGAGCAACTCCGCGCGAGGCTCCGAGGTGCGTTGGTAAAAGCGACGGCGGACGCGATTTCCATTGAGCCACAACACCCGGTATTCGGCGCTGCGACTAATGTAGCGCCTGTCAATGATCCGGGCGACGTGCCATTTTTTCTTCGTTGATGCGTAGCCTTCGCTCACAGTCACCCGAGTAGGACCGTAATTCTGACCATGAATTGGATAGTAGATAACACTTGAAGGTTGATCAGAAATACTTGCTTGTTGGTCGATATTACTTGCTGCATGATCAGCTTCACTGGCCTCACCGTCGGGTTCTTCGGCATCTTGGTCGACACAGCGGAGACAGCCACCCCGTCTGTGGCTGCAGCGGCGTTTTGCAGTCGCTGCCTCTTGCCTCATGGTCCCGGTAGTCTCCGCAATCCCCGTGTATCTCTTGCAGGTGCAGCTTGTACACTCCATTGCGCTTTCATAATTGAGATAAGTGCAGATCATACTGACCGATGTATCCTCCCCCGTAGTCTCCGACGCCAACGCAGTGGCCGACGCCCCCGTAGTCACCGAGGTCCCCGTAGTCGCCGACGCCCCCGTAGTCGCCGACGCTCCCGTAGTCTTCGAGACCGCCGTAGCCCCCGCAGTGGCCAACGCCTCCACAGTGTCCGTAGTGTCCGACGCCGTAGTTGTCTCCGACACCGCCGTAGTCTCTGCCGCCGACGCCCCCGCAGTCTCCGAGGCCGCCTTAGTCTTCGACGCCGCCGACGCCCCCGCAGTCTCTGAGGCCGCCGTAGTCTTCGACGCCGCCGCAATGGCCGGTGTCCCCGCAATGGCCAAGCCCCCCGTAGTCTTCGAGACCGCCGTAGTCTTCGAGACCGCCGTAGTCACTGAGGCCGCCGTAGCCTCCGTTGTTGTCGCATCCTCCTGCATCTCCTCACGAGCTGCCGCGCGACGCCTCTTGCGCTCACGCTGCTGGGCGGCCGTCCTGGGCTTCCGCTTACGCAGCTTGCCCGACGCCGCCCCAGTCACCCCTCCTCCCTGTCTCGGCAGGCCCATGTGTCGTTTCTTCCCTGGTGGACGAGCACCAGGGCAAAGTTAGATCAGCAAGTTCAGATGAACCTCACGGGATTCCGATTGGGGAGTGAGGGGTCACTGGCGTCGAACCATTGCTGCCGCGCAAAATCCATACAAGTCCAATCCTCCACCTTTTTCTCAATGTGCGGCCCACGCTATTAATAACCAGTGGTTTGAGGGAGAGACGATAGCACGGTATCCGATACCAGTTCCGAGTCCGACTGCGTCATGAGGACCATCAAGACGGCATGCGCACGTGGAAGTCTCAACCACTTGTCCATCAGCCGCAGTAATCGCTTGCACCCGCATATTCGCCTGGGTGGCGCCGTATCTCGCTCCGTGGGCTCCTCCACCTCCTCGTCCGGGAATGAGCCCGAGACCCCGCGCGTGGCGTTCCTGGACCGCGTGGTGAACCAGCTGAACAACTCCATCAAGAAGCACCCGGGCGAGACGCTCGCCGTGCTCTTCGCCTCCGACATCGGCAGCATCGGCGCCATGTACGACAAACGCATCAGCAATCAGCGTGCAGCACAGTCTCCTTAGCTTATCCCTCTGTGTTGTTTGCTTGCAGGTACGGCGTGCTGTCGGTGACGGGCGTCGAGTTCTCGCCGGAGTTCGCCTTGGCCTTCGCTGCCGGTCGTCCCTTCCGACGCTTCCGACTGCCGCTGGACTTGGCCGTGGCTGCGGGCGTCGCCAAGGTCTTCCCGGTGTTCTCCCAAGTGCGGCTCTCGGACTTGACGGGGGCCCTGCCAGAGTGCGTTGCAACCTGCTACGGTCTCTTAGAGGTTGTTATCCTATTCTGACGTTGTTGTTGTTGTTATTGTTGTGTGTGCAACTGCTGCAGTCGAGCGAGCGCTTCGGCCTCGTCGACAATCGCGAGCTCCGGCATCGTGGCCAAGACCATGAACAAGGCTAAAGAGGTGATCGACAACTACGGCGCGGCCTACATGATGGGCTCTCGCATTGCAGGTGTGGGGGTGGTTTGTGCGCTGTATGCTCTTATCAAGCAGGGAGTCGACGTCATGCCGATCCTCGCCACGCTGGGTGTCGACGAAGTGGGCCAGGCACTTGGGTCTTATGCGGCGGCCGTGGTCTTCAGCTCGGCGTTCTACCCTGTGACGCTCGGCGTCTCAGGCTATATCGTGCCTGTTGTTGCCAAGCTACGCAGGACTGTCATGCCCTAGCCTGATGGCCATTGAGGGCTCCGGTTTAGAGTAATACAGATATCATACTGCTTTGCAGGTGACCAGAGGTCGTATTCCAACTTTTGGTAAGAGAGCGCTGTATTACGGTACTTGCGTATCAAACCAACCGTTAACGCTTGTCTCGGACCTTTTCAGCATTGTTCAACACCCTTTTTGTTTGATGTTGACAACCATTTTGACGTAGATGCCTTCTAAGAATCGGAGCGCCCCCGGCCGAAACCCCGGGCCCCAGCAGCGCTCAGCAGAAGGGCCTTGTCCATGCATCTCTCGTGAAAGCAGTATCGGCATCTGCGACCTCGATGTGTGGCAGGGCACAACGCTGGATTACGAGGCAGCTCGGTCTGGTAAACGCCTGCTTCGCCCTAATTTACCCGTGATCAAATGCAAACACTGGACGCAGCTTCGGTTTCCAGGTAAGATCACAGCGCTGATAGATAAACCAGCAGTGCTATACTGAAAGGGGTTACTTGTACGCTGTTTCCAGGTCGTCTGTACCATTTAGTCTCGTTGGGCTGGATTTCGCTACTCTGCGTGTTCATCGCAGTATACGTCGGTGTCCTTGGATTGTTCGCGCTGCTATTTCACGCGTGTCATGGGTATATATCGTGGATGCGAGGATTCATATTGTGTTGCGATGGATCGGGGTCCGAACTGACCCGATAACTTATTGTTGGTTGAATCCAGAAAACCCAGCAAACACCAGGAATTACTTCAACTTAAGTCTCCAAACACTGTCTAGCACCGGTACGTCTGCCCAGACATCCTACACTATTGCCGTGCTGATGTTCTTAAAATTTAACACATTTAATGGGTCTGTGCAGGATACGGAGCTCTTTATCCGGCAAACACTTGCTCCCGCTGGATTGCTGTCATCGAGTATTTTGTGTCCATGCTACTAACTTCCTTCCTCACGGGCATTTTATTTGTTAAGTTTGCTCGACCCCACCCCAACATTGTGATCAGCGACGTAAGTTGAGATCTCCGCCCTCCCCTATCCTATTCCTGCAACTAACCACAATTTCATGGCTTAGGTTTTCACCGTTTCGCGCGGCGAAAACAACATGGAGATGCATTTTCGAGTGGCTAACGAGACCCGTCGCGATCTCGCCAACAAGGGGGATATAATTGACGTGCACTTCAAGCTCATTCTGATGAGAGTAGAGGTAAAAATATTCCCATGAAGGTAGTTTTACTCATATTTTATAATGACGTAACTAACGTTGCTGCGTTGACACGCTGCTTGGGTTGACTGAAGACTGGAAGGCATGATGAGAAGCGATTGTGCTATTACGACTTGAAGCTGAAATCTGCACGTCTTGTTTCGCTGAGGTTAGAGTTTCAGATACTTTCGAGACCATTTCATAGTTATACCTCAATTGTTGTGTATGTTTTGTCAACAGGTTGGAAGTTGAGCTGATTCACATTATTGACACCAACAGTCCCTTTTTCAAGCAGACGGCCGATCATCTAGCACACGCAGACTTCGTTTTAATTCTTCTCGCGTCGGGTTTGGACGAAAATCTTCACGATATGGTGCACAAGAAGCTTGAATATGGCCCAGGGGCGATGAGATGGAACTCCAAGTTTATTCCCATGCTGGATTGGGATGCTCGACACCAATTTATTGAGCTTGATCTTGACAAAATATCAGCAGTGTCTCCAATCCCAAATGTTTCTGACAGCGGTCGCTCTATTAACATTGACGTCACAAGCGCGTCGATGCAGGAAGAGGATAATGACGGGCGAGTTGATCACGGGAACCAGCGCAATTCGAACGGATTCCAAACTGAGGACACCATACCCCACAAATTGGCAGATGGCAGCACTTGGGAGCTTAGCGATGACTACGATAAAGAAGCGACCATAAAGAGGAGAGGCGACCATGCTAGTGGCGGGGCAGAACCGGACTCGAATTCTACCTCAAACGGTGAAGAGGACAATGATGAAGGCTTCAACGAGGATCGAGAGGCCCAACGAAGAAACAGCCGCTTGTCTCGCTCTGCTTTTTCGTACCAAGATCACGATCATCACTTAGCTGGCAACCTCAACGAACGTCCTATGAGTCTATTACAACGAAGAGTCCGTGTGAGGAGCCGCTCTCGTTGTGTGTTATTGAACGGGATGTATCAACAGGCCCTGGCGGCTTCCTGGCCTAGCCTGCTCTTGTCGCTTGTTGTCGTCTACTTGGCTGTGGTTGATGCGATCGCATTGTTGATGACAGTTTCAGTACGTGATGAAGCGTTATGAGGGATGATACTGTGCGTTGCTTGACTCTTGTGCTCTATGACTGCGACAGGTCCACGAGCCACTACGACAACGCACGCAAAGCGATTTTCTAGGCAAATACGAAATGGTGTTCTTCTTCTGCGTTCAAACGATATCCACGGTCGGGTACGGGTCTTTGAGTCCCAGGCAGGACAGCGACGCCGCTAATTTCTTCGTGTTCCTGCTCGTCTTTTCCGGTCTTTTCGTCTCCGCACTGCTAGCGGGTGAGTTTGGGTGTGTGTTTGTGTTGAATGTTTTCAAAACTGTCGAGCGCTCATTTGAACACCTATGTTGCAGGTATCACGTGGGCCAAGTTTTCGATTCCAAAGGCATCGACTCTGCTGTACAGCGACGTTCTGCTCTTTACATCTTTTCACTCGCATCGCGCAGTCATGTTCCGCGCTGCCAACAACCGAAAATATGGAGTACTCGTTGAAGGATCCTTCAGGTGGGTGTTTGTGATTGTGGACAGACACTGAAAAACATGATATGAGGCTAACATCGCACCAATTACATGTACCGATGTCGTGCTTTTAGGATGAGTGTTGTCGTGCTCAATCGCAACTTTGGACGCAGGGAGACCCACGAACTGCGGCTGGTATGAACACGATTGAACAAGAAAGGTGACTAGTTTTTTCGCTCCAACTCACCCCCTCGTCTTCATCGTGTTGCAGGTCCGCAACGTCTGGCCGATCATCAACCTGTGCAATACACTGACCCACATCGTCGACGAGAGCTCGCCCCTGTTCCATTTGTCGACAGACGAGCTGCTGTCAGGTGACCACTTCTTCGTGGTGCTCTTCACGGGGCTGGACAACATCATCAGCGAGACCATGGTCGCTCGAAAGGCGTACCACGCGTGCGATATCCTCGTGGACCACCACTTCGAGGACAACATCACGCTCACAGCCGACGGCCTGTACATCGACCTGGACGCGATCAACGCCACGTACTTCGACCCCAACGTCGCCCCAGAGCAGCAGCCATCAGATTCGGACGACATTAGTCCCAGCTCCAGCCCCACCAACCCTGAAGCCATCGACAGTCCTCGCTCCAGCTTCCAGCTGCTAAGCGATTGAGTATTACAGCGGCAACTTACATACTTGTACCGGTAGTCACTTCAACTTGGTGTTGCGCGCGACTTGATTACCGAGCGAGTACCGAGATTTGACTTGGCTCGAGTATGTGATTTTTTACGCAAGAGTAAAAATGACGCTCGTCCTCGTTGTGTCATTCCTGAATTCGCCCCGCCCCGCGCACTATGGTGGCCAACTCGCAGCCCGACGAAGTAACAGCGTCCACCAACGCCACTGCAGTGACTGACTCAACGGCAGCCTCCTCCCAGAAGCGCGACGTGTACGTCACCGGTTTTGGCAAGTTCGGCGACATCCTGGAGAACCCCACGACGTTCCTGGCCAAGAAGATGGCGGAGCACCCCAAGGTGACCGAGTCCCACGTGCTCGAGGTGGCTGCAGAGAGTGAGACAATAGAGAACTGTTGCTGCAACAGTGGGGGCAATAGAGAGGGAGGTTAATGCTCTGGTTGTTGTGCTATGGTAGGCTGTGTCGAGGTACTGGGAGAGCTGTACGCCAGGGCGGAGGTGCGCTGTTTGCTATTATCCCCCGTCTTGTGTTACAGTGTGGCTGGCTGATTCAGAGAATGATTTTTGTTGCTGGTATCATAGGAGCGGGGACGGCCGTGCATCTTCCTGCACTTCGGAGTGAGCGCCATCTCGCGCACGCTCTTGCTGGAGCAGGTGGGCTACAACGTGGCGGACTTCCGCATCCCGGACGAGCGGGGCTACGTCGCCAAGAACGAGGTCATCCATGAGGGCGAGCCGGACGAGATCACGACCAACGTGCCGCTGGAGGAGCTGCTGCCGACACTGCAGAGCGTGCATCCGAGGATCGCGCTGTCGACCGACCCGGGCCGGTACATCTGCAACTATGTGTACTACCGCTCGCTCGTGTGGGTCAAGCGCCAGGCAGCCAAGGGACACCCCGAGGTGAGCTGTTCCACTGCATTGCATTGATATCATTCACTGACTGTGTCTTACTTGCCCCCGCCAGCACCTCGCGCTGTTCGTCCACGTGCCCGAGTTCCGGAACGTCGTGTTCGAGGACCAGGTCGCACTCGCCTCCAAGATCATCGAACTCGTGGCCGACCTCTACGCTCAATGTCCGTATTAAATAGCCTAACATTCCTTCGTAATGCATGTCAATACACACACACGTGGCCATTATGATAGCTCACCAGCCCAAACAAACTCTTATTCATTCACGACCATGCAACGGCGACTTGACTCCACTGTGCACTTGAAGTAATCAGCGACATCGCCTTGGAGTACCGTGATCCACCCCTTAAGTACGACCCCTGCAGCCCAAACCGTCGGCGCCATCCATCCGTTCGGTACAGGCTGTCACTCAGCCAGACTCGAAGAGACCAGACCAGCCGAGTGGCGCCCGGGGCCGCAGAAACAGACAACAGACGTAGCGAGCGATGAGCGCCCAGCAGACCAAGGCTCTCGGTGCGTGCACGTGGCTGCTGCTGCCTCCCAGGAGGAATACACCGCCCATACTCACAAGAGAGAGAGAGAGATACACACAACAGGTTAACTAACTAACTGGCTGTGCATTTTCATTCCAACAGAGGGGGCGGAGCTCCAACAGGCCATCAAGCGCCAGGTGGAGTTCTACTTCTCGCGTGCCAACCTGGCCAACGACGCGTACCTCGTGTCGCAGATGAACTCGCAGATGTACGTGCCTGTGGACGTCATCGTCAACTTCTCCAAGATCAAGCAGCTCACGGACGACGCGGCGCTGCTGGTCGAAGCCGTGCAGGACTCCACGGTGCGCTGCTCTTCTTCTCTCTCTCCTGCTCTGCTGCTTTGCTGACGCTGACGTGTGTTTGACGCTTGCCCGCAGGTCTGCTCGCTGAGCGCGGCCAAGGACGCCATCAAGCCCAACATCAAATCGGAGCGCACCACCATCATCCTGCGCGAGATCCCGTCGTCCACCAAGCCGGAAGAGGTGGAGGCCATTTTCGACGGATGCGGCAAGGTCGCCAGCGTGCGCAGCGACGTGGGCGACACGTGGTTCGTGACCATGAACACGGAGGCGGAGGCTGTGAGCACGCTGCTGGCGCTGCGCAGCAAGACGTTCAACGGCGCCGCCATCAAGGCGCGCCTCAAATCGGAGAACGTGCTCAAGTCCTTCTACCCCACACAGCCGACGGAGAACGTCATCGCCCCCAGCGCCGGCGCGCCCTACGGCGGCCGCGGCTACTACGCCTCGCCCAACATGGGCTACTACGACAACTACGGCGTCCAATACAACACAGTGAACCCGCGCGCGGGCCAGCACAACAACTACAACAACAACAATGCTGCCGAGACCAGCCGGTATGCTGGCAACAACCAGCGTGGTGGCGCTGCCGCCGGCCGTGGCCAGGGCCGTCAGAACCGGTCAAACGGCGCCGGCGCGCACCAGCAGAAGGAGGCTCGCGCAAAGAGCGGCAGCTTCGAGCAGCGGGCACCTGGCAGCTCGCGTAAGAACAAGAACAAGGGCGCGAAGGCTGCTGCTCAACAGCAGCAGACGAACGGCAGCAACAACGGCAAGAAGACAGCTGCTGCCACTCCTGCCGAGCGCCAGCCTGTGATGAACGCGGCGAACTTCCCTCCGCTCCCTACGGCTCAGGAGAAGGCTGAAACGTCGAATGTGATCACCTACAAGTACGCTCACGAGGACATTATGGAAATCGTGAAGAACATGGACGAGAAGGACTGCATGCTGCCGGAGGGAAAGATGAACTACGCTGTGCACCCGTCGGCGCTCACGGCTGAGGCTCACCCGGACCTGCTGCGCAACCAGCGTACGTACAGTATTGAGCAGGCTCGTGATGCCATGCGTCAGGGACGACCGATTCGCAGTGATTCCGTGGGATCTATTGACTACGAAAGCATGATGTACGGTGAGGACTACACGAAGGAGGCTCGTGAGCAGCGCAAGCAGAAGGCGGAGAGCGCCCCTGCCCCTGCCGTTGCTGACGCTGCTTCTGCTGCCAAGCCGGCTGCGAAGCCTGCCGCTGCGCCTGCATCAGCCAAGACTACCGTTGTTCCGGCCAAGGTTATCGGCTACGCTGCGGCCGTGATCAACGGAACTCCGGCTCCGGCACCTGAGCCCAAGAAAAAGCAGCTCGCTTCGAAGACTGCGCCGAAGACTGCTACCAAGGAGGAGAAGAAGCCTTCTGCCAAGAAGGCGTCTAAGACTGCGGAGAGCGCGCCGAAGACGGCTGCTGCCCCGGCGGTGGACGAGTCGCTGCCCAAGGCTGGTGCTTGGGGTGGCCGTAACTTCCTCGATGTGGTAAAGGCCGACCCGCCTGCTGCCCCGGTGAAGGCGACGCCGGCAGCTCCCGCGAGCGAAAGCGAGAGCAAGTAGATGGTTGGTGCATTGGCGAGGAGGCCGGAGGTTGAGGTGATGCGTGGTGGTTAGGCGAGGAAGCACTCGTCCGACTTGGGTCTTGGTCTAGTGGCGGCGCGCCTCGAGGCTGTGGTGGTGTGGCAAGTGGGTCCGTAGCTGCAGCTTCGGTGGCTCGCTGGCTGCTGTGCTGGTTGGTCTGTCAGTTGGGTTGCCGAGTGAGTTTGAGAAACAATGAAACGAGACGACTGCTGACTGAAACAATGGCGTGACCTGGGCCTGGGAGTGGAGAAGACGCTGAAGGGCTGAACTTTGCTCTCGGCTTCGTTGTGTTCTCTGCATTTTGGATATTTTTCTTCATTATACATGGATTTGCTGGATGCCAAAAGGCGAGCGTGCGCGATGCATGTTCGTGACAGCGTGTGCCTCGAGCAGAGAGCTTGACGTGGGTGTTTGCTACGCACTTCACGCCGTCCGCGCACAAGCCTGTTGCTTTTGAGGCTGCGGGTGCACAGGCGAGGAGGAAATTAAAGGATGCGGCATGAGTTTTGGCCTCGAGCGCTTCTGCAATATGAGAGTTGAGCTGAATGCCGCCGCCTACATACATGCCACGACAGCAATAACAAAATAGACTTGGGTACGAGGACCTGGCGACAAAATTTCTTCTAAGCTTACTTGTAAACGCAACTTCTCCCGCCATCATCGTCGTTCGGCAACAGACTGACCCACATGAACCCGAACACTCTTCATACTATAGTTTCGTTGGCTACTCCATCTTCCACACTCGATGACAGGTTCGAGTTCAAATACACCACAGCAGCCTTGTTTGCCTGCTCTTCGTTCATGTACTTGGCGTTCGTGGCTTGAATCCTCTCGAACATCTCGCGCTTGCTTTTAGAGAGCCCTGAAGACGCAGGTAGACCCAGTGTGCGTAGAGCAATTGGTTGCAGATTGGGGCAAGAGCCACCGATAAAGCCCTTCCACCAGTGAAGCGGGCTGCATTTCTGTGCGGATTCCCAAATTGTGTCGTCGGCAAATAGGCCTGTTCGAGCTGTGAATCTAGTCAACTCGTCCACGATGCTCCCGTACACCTCCGGGTTCGACGTTCGCTTGATATACGACAACGCTTCACTCGTAGCTTCCCCCGAAAGGCTAGATGGCGGGAAACGCGGATCCAGAAGATAGGCTGTGTACATTGCTGGGTGTTGAATAGTTCGCCAATATTCTGAAATGATATGCTGGAACTTGGACGCGAGATTACCATACTTGTCGAGATGCCCCCACAGCAATGTAAACCGATGGTAGAACGTCGACAGCAGTGGTGAATCCGACTCGAACATCTTCAAAATCTCGAGGAAAGGCTCAAATAGTCCAGTAAACGTCGAAACCTCCTCCCAGAAGACAAGGCTAACAATCCTGTCCTTAACATGCGTGTTGAGAGCATTCAAGGTGCCATTCTCGGCGAGCAAAATATCCAGTGAGTGTCGGTAGCGCTCAATAGTAAACAAACAATCAAGCAGTCCACTCGGACTGGTATCATTCGGGTCACCCATCGGTGCAGCCGCCTCCACGGACTGCTCCGAAACTCGTGCAATAGCCGCACGCGCAACTTGGTCTTTCGCGAAGAAGTGTGCCAGCTGCATACAAGTATCAAGCGTGTTAGCGATGGTTGGCAGCTCCAGCATCTCTCTCATCATGGTCGTCATCGTGTGCGCGCAGCTCGGCAGGAACGTGATGGTCGGATACTTGCTCTCCAGAGTCAGCGATGCCTGCTTCATGCTGTCGGTAGTGTCCATCACAATGACCGATACCCTACCCGTGCCGATCTGAGTCATACTATTCTCGATCTTGTCAACGAGCGTATCAGCTGTGAGCGGCATGTCTCCCGTGCTGTCGAACGCAAATACCGCCGTGTTTGGCGCGTTGAGGATGCAAGTCACGAGGGAGCATCTCATTGGTCCCGCCCACGACTCCACTCCGAGACTCACAGTGGTGGAGTCCAGCACTTCTGCGCGTAGCTTGATCTGCACCTCCGAGTACTCGAGGTCCAGCACCGACGTGGCCAGTGTGAAGGCACTGGGCGGGTCGTACGTCGGGTTCATGCGTTTCAGCATCTTGACAAAGGCCGTGTGCTCTGCCGTCACCACTGGCAGCCCCACCTCGAAGATGGCTCTGGCCACGTAGCCGTCCAGGTCGCTCTTGTCGTCCAGCACGGCCACGGACGCTTGTGTTGGTGGGGCAGACGTCGTCTGAACCTCGTGCACTGCAGTAGGCGACGGCTGAGCTGCAACTGCAGCGGGAGCGTCCACTGGAGCTTCAGGCTGCGACGGATCTTTCTTGGTGCGTGTCTTCTTGGCTGGGTGCGTGGCGGGCACTAGGCAAAAAGGCAACTTAGTGACCATCACTCTGAAAGTATACTGAAACCAAGTGATTAGGCTTACGCTGGTCAAGTCTGCGGCAAAGCTCGGCGACCATCTCGGCCTTGATGGGCTCCGGGCAGCTTTTGCACTTGCGCGCCAGGTGCGTGCGCATACGGAGGATAAGTCCGCACATGTTAAAGCCGCAGTAGTTACAAGTGGCGCGCTTGTTGGGCAGCTCCTTGCGGAAGTGCACCCATAGTGGACTCGCGGGGCGAGGCATCTTCAACCTGCAGCGGCGTTGGAAAAACTAGCTGGTGTTTGTTTGCTTCGGAGTTTTATTCCCGAGTGGCAAAGAATCGTCTCCCTCGAGATACTTGATTTTTGTATAGGAAGGATTTGTGTTTTATTTGAATCAAACTGTACTTATTGCACGGGACCTTGTATACAGTAGGGGCGTATACTATACGCCGAGACGCTTGATGAGACTATTTTCATCATTCCGCACTGAGTCAGCCTTGAGCTAACTAACTGATACATATTATATTTTAGTACCTGTGTTGCTAAGCACGCGCAGGTCAAATGGAGACGGTTTGACGGCGCTGCAGCTTCCCCAATGTCGGCCCGAGCAGTGTTGCAGTTTGCGTTGGGCAGTGGCTACATCTAGAATGAGCGGCGAGCAGTCGCGGGTGTATTGGATACAAAAACGCTCGTTTGCTTTACGATACCCCATAGCTTTTGGCCCCCATAGCTTTTGACATTAGAAGCCTCCACCTGCTCCCCGAAAAAAACAAGTTGAAGTGAGGGGCTATCCTATTGAAGGCAAATCTTCCCATTCGGCAAGCATTTCCAACTCGACGCCGCAATTGAGCACCAACACCGCGGTGTGAATGTCACGGCCATGAATTTTGATCCTGAAAGCCTTTCAGGATCAAAATGACAGTGAAAGCCATCGCAGCCTTGTCCACTTTCATGTGCATCCTGGAATATCCGCACACTTGATGTTTGTATATGCGGGGAGAAAAACGACAAATCCCACTTTTGTGCGACGTGTGACTTGCGATGATGATGCCGAGCAGCTCACTTGTCAATCTGCCAGCTCCACCGCAAGTCTCAGTACAATTCTACCATCAACACCAATGAACTTCCTCCGCTGCGTCATCATCGCTGTGCTCGCGCTCACGACCGTCTCGGTCTCCGCCTCCACCTCTGAAGAAACCGGCATCCGGGCCCGTCACATCCTGGCAATGGGCAGCGACGAGTCCATCCTGCTTGCGCGCGGCTCGCTACGCAGAACCGAGTAGGCCGCCTAAAGGCAAGCCCCACCAAGACGCCATTAATAAGCTCCGAACACCGAGCTGTAACTTAATAATCTATTCCTACTCTTTGCATCGTCTCAATTCGGGGCTAACACTACACCTGCCGCACGAGAGTGAGACCATCCCATAGCGGCATGACCACCTGCGTTGTGCGGGGATCTTGTGCCACGTAGCTGTTGAACTCGGCCAGGCCTCGCGCGATACGCTCCTTGTGGCTCGCCAGTCCGCTGTCGTAGGCGGCTACTCGACCTCGGAACAGTGTGTTGTCGAAGACCAAGAGTCCTGCAGGATGCAGCAACTTGTGCTCCAGGATGAAGTCGTAGTAGACTTTGTACTTGCGCTTGGTGGCATCCACGAAGATGAAGTCGAACGGCTGCTGGGCGCTTGACACAAGAGATGTGAGGTACTCGAGGCCGTCTTGGTGCACGGCTGAGATTTGAGCCGCGCGCGAGCTGCGGTCGAAGAACCGCTGGGCGAACTGCATGGTGTCGGCGTTGATATCACACGTGATGAGCGAGCCGTCTGGAGCCAAACCGTTTGCAAGGCATAATGCAGAGTAACCGGTGAAGCAGCCGATCTCCAGGACTCGCTTTGCTGGTGTGGTTTGTACCAGAAACGAGAGAAATTTGCCCTGCATCTCATCGATAAGTTGCTCGGCCTTGGGCCACGTTCGAGCTGTCTCCCCACGCAGGTGTCGAAGCAGTGCGTCATCGGTGAGAGTACTGCTTTGGTTGTACACGTAGTCGTTTTGAAGCGTTGAATCGTCAATACTCTTGCTGAGGGCTCGTGAGGATGTGAAATGTCGAGTGTGAAGATTCCTCGCAGCGGAAGCTCTTGATCGCTTGCTGACGTACTTGGAGAGGGCGTTCGGAATTGGCGGCATCCACTGCATCGCCTGTTGCTTTCGATATTCCTTCAGCTGCTGTTTCGTCATTAAGTTCATTTTCACGAACTCTAGCCTGCACGCTTCACTACAAGCCCCCAGGAGACTACCAGCGCAGGGTCGACACTGCAAAATCAACCCCCCACACATGACATTGCTGCAGTTGGTGTGAGTATTGCACGGCTCGCCACATTGGAAACACTTGCCCAAAACATCGTCCGTCACCTCCTCCGACCCCGTCAACTCGCCCACACAGCGCTGGTCAAACACGAAGTTCTTGCCCTTGAACAGAGAAATCTCCTCCTCTTCGACATCAACAGCAGCGCCATCAGTTGCAGCATCCGAGCGAGCACGCGCCTCCGCCGCCGCCTGCCGCTGCTCCTTCAGAAACCGCATGTAGTTGACGATGCCGCCATGCAGCTTCTGCACGTTCGAGATGCCCTTGTACTGCGTCAGGTACGCGCCCACCTTCTCGCATCGGATGCCTCCGGTGCAGTACATCATGACCTCCTTGGGCTTCTGTCCGTCGTGCTGCTTCTCGTGCTGCTCCAGAATCTCGTCTAGCGCGTCGAACGTGTCTCGGAAGGTGTCGACCATGATCCTGGTGGCGCCGTCGAAGCGTCCGATCTCGTGCTCGTAGAAGTTCCTGATGTCGAGCACGAGCGTGTCGAGTCTTGTGTCTCATTCCTGGTCTTGAGTTTCTGGTGCCACTGGTCAGGGGGCAAGGAATCACCCGAGGCCTTCAGATTCAGCGGCCCGCCCTGGAATCCGTCGTGCAGAATCATCTCGCGAATACGAACGTCCAGCTTGTGGAACGGCTCGGCGGCCTTGGGTCCTTCTTCGCTCTCGTGACTCTCCCCCTTGTCCTCAATTAACTGGCCGTAGAAGAGCTTCGCATCACTGAGCAAACGAGGGAAGGTCCTCTCGAAGGCTTTCACTGCCGGCTCCGGCACCACCAACTGGCCGTTGATGCCTTCTTCCGCGATGTAGATGCGTCCCACGACGCCCAAGTCCCCCCACCGCTCGCGCAGGTGTCGTCGGAGCTTTGGCAGCTTCGTCTTGTCCAGCGGCGTGTAGTTGTACAGACTGATGTACTGGCGGCGAGAAGTCCCGGCGACTCTGCCAGCACTCAAGAGCCGACGCCCCGCCAATGAACCCAATGAATCCTGCTGCGTGACAGCAACCGGGACACGTTGCAGCGACCACTGCAGCAGGGATGACCGGCGCAGACTTGGCACAAGCCGCACAGGAGCTCGTAGTGTCCGCATGCCCAATCAATTCGTGAAATGATGCGTTTTTTTCGTCGCGACTATCACTAAGACGAGATTTGGATCGAAAAGCATACTCTATTTCAAGTGAGATTTGACTACAAAATGCTGCTATCATTTGAGAGTAACAGGAAACTGGACAATGGTCATTATTTTGCGAATTGGTTGGGTGGGGGAAGGTATGCTGACGCTCCGAGCTCCTGTGCGGCTTGTGCCGGGTCTTCGCCGGTCATCCCTGCTGCAGTGGTCGCTGCAACGTGTCCCGGTTGCTGTCACGCAGCAGGATTCATTGGGTTCATTGGCGGGGCGTCGGCTCTTGAGTGCTGGCAGAGTCGCCGGGACTTCTCGCCGCCAGTACATCAGTCTGTACAACTACACGCCGCTGGACAAGACGAAGCTGCCAAAGCTCCGACGACACCTGCGCGAGCGGTGGGGGGACTTGGGCGTCGTGGGACGCATCTACATCGCGGAAGAAGGCATCAACGGCCAGTTGGTGGTGCCGGAGCCGGCAGTGAAAGCCTTCGAGAGGACCTTCCCTCGTTTGCTCAGTGATGCGAAGCTCTTCTACGGCCAGTTAATTGAGGACAAGGGGGAGAGTCACGAGAGCGAAGAAGGACCCAAGGCCGCCGAGCCGTTCCACAAGCTGGACGTTCGTATTCGCGAGATGATTCTGCACGACGGATTCCAGGGCGGGCCGCTGAATCTGAAGGCCTCGGGTGATTCCTTGCCCCCTGACCAGTGGCACCAGAAACTCAAGACCAGGAATGAGACACAAGACTCCGACACGCTCGTGCTCGACATCAGGAACTTCTACGAGCACGAGATCGGACGCTTCGACGGCGCCACCAGGATCATGGTCGACACCTTCCGAGACACGTTCGACGCGCTAGACGAGATTCTGGAGCAGCACGAGAAGCAGCACGACGGACAGAAGCCCAAGGAGGTCATGATGTACTGCACCGGAGGCATCCGATGCGAGAAGGTGGGCGCGTACCTGACGCAGTACAAGGGCATCTCGAACGTGCAGAAGCTGCATGGCGGCATCGTCAACTACATGCGGT
This sequence comes from Phytophthora fragariae, assembly GCA_009729435.1. Classification (NCBI taxonomy): domain Eukaryota; phylum Oomycota; class Peronosporomycetes; order Peronosporales; family Peronosporaceae; genus Phytophthora; species Phytophthora fragariae. The sequence goes on along the minus strand of QQOI01000005.1, from coordinate 2,350,362 downwards.
TTCTGAAGGAGCAGCGGCAGGCGGCGGCGGAGGCGCGTGCTCGCTCGGACGCTGCAACTGATGGCGCTGCTGTTGATGTCGAAGAGGAGGAGATTTCTCTGTTCAAGGGCAAGAACTTCGTGTTTGACCAGCGCTGTGTGGGCGAGTTGACGGGGTCGGAGGAGGTGACGGACGATGTTTTGGGCAAGTGTTTCCAGTGTGGCGAGCCGTGCAATACCCACACCAACTGCAGCAACTTGATGTGTCACGGTCTCATTCTGCAGTGCTCGACGTGCGCAACGAGCATGCTAGGGGCGTGCAGCGAGGCTTGTAAGCAGGAGTACGTCAAAATGGACTATATGACTCCTGACGAGCAGCGCAACTACAGGAAGGCGAACGCCTTGAAGTGGAAGCCGAAGAACCCAAACTCAGTGAAGTACGTCAAGTTTCGACCTGTGTCCCCTGCATCCGTGCGAAGCGCATAGACATCAACATGCGAGCGTAATTGATGCATCCCTACTACGGTACCATTGTAGTACATGCATTGCTTTATACGAGTGATCTCCATAAAGCCAGGGTTTTGTAAAAAGCATACTCATTCCATTACTTGGTTGAGCTGGCGCTGATACGTTCTTCTGTTTTCATAGCGCTTCAAATGAGGCCTGCTGTCAGCAGAATGCTCAACGATCAAATATCATGCACTTGCTATCATGAAAAGCTCGAATATACTACTGTAGTAGCTGGCCCACTTCCATTCTTTAAAATTCCATCCACAAAAATTTCTACTAACTTAGCTTCAGTGACAGCGAGGGCGCAGTCAAACCTGTTTCGATTCAGGATACAGTAATCCAATTGTGAATACAAATTGAAACCCAGCGATAACAAGAACTCCAACATGAAAAATATTCGCGTTATCGCCAAAACCACGCCCAATAATATTAGCCGTGCTTGCTTTTGCCATCCGGTTGCATTGATGATTCTCTCCGCTCAACTCGTCAGATTGCGGATGTATCCATCCTCTCATTCGTGCCTGAAGGCTCGACTGCCGGGGGAGCTATTACACTGTCATTGAGCCCATTCTACTGTTTCAACCATGAAATATCACCACGAGCACTAGCCAGCCTTAAGTGAAGTTACAACTGAAAAACCGGACGTTAAAGTGCAGGAGTACATCAGATGATCAAACGGCAAGACGTCACGACTTCCACTTTTCTGTAAGTGAAGCTCCTGTGTAAACCTCCGTCGTCACGAAATATGTTTTCGCAAGTCTGTAGCTCTGCGAGGACGCAAAATGCAGCGCATTTTGCAGCGCATTTTGCGTCCTCATGCGCTTGCTCTATTACACCTTGAAAGTACTACAGTGTATGTAGTGGATGAGATAGATGTACATGTACATTTGCATTGCAATGGAATTCGATTTTTCGATGAAACTCGGCTCAATGACTACATAACCTGACAGCACTGCTCAGTACGCTCGACTTGTGCGTCCTCGCCAGCGTTTGTAAGGAGGCTCGTTGGTACCGTTTTGTCGGTTGTTCTTGGCTGCCTCTGTTGCACGCTTTTTGCTGGCCTCCTCGTCCCGACGCATCTCGTATCGTTTCCTAATCTCGGCTGTCTTTTCAGGGTCGTGGTGCAGAATGTCGTAGCCAAAGCTCTCAGGTGGCTCTCGCTTCACCAAGTTGCTGTCTGCCTGAATGATCGTGCCCAGGATGCTGCCGGGCAACGCGTTGAACTGGCCATGGCGGTTGATCTCGTGCTGTAGAACCAGACGCGCGTACTCGAAGGAGCGCTTGACCGTCCGCATTTCGTACGAGTTCTTGCCAATATCGAGACTGGGTTCGTTCGGGTTCTCCATCGAGATGAGGAACGGTCGGCTGTCGTCGTACCAGCGGCGGTCCTCCTTGTAGAAGTACGAGCCCCCATTACGCACCGAGATGGCGAGGTCAGTGTAGTTGAAGTCGCGTCCGTAGAGCGTGAAGAACCCCATCAGCAGCTGCCCTAAGTTGTTAAACTTGGGGTCGTCGTGTTCAGCGCCTAGTGCACGCCCATGATGCTGCAGGAAGCTGACGACCATCATCTGCAGCAGGAACGAGCCAACTCCTCCCGTGTACGTCTCGTTGAGTCCTCGTTGGGCCATGAAGTACTTGAGCACCAGCGTCAGCGGGCGGAACGACGGGTACACGCGCATGTAGTGCTTGACGAGGTCCCCCGTGGCCAGTCCGCCTGCCACATTGAAAGACACGTCCACGTGGATATCACTGGCCTTGTGCACCATCTTGACGATGGGGATGCGGGCCTTGTCGATGACCTCGAGGTAGCTCACGAGCTCCTTCTCCTCCAGACACTGAGCCAGTTTGAACAGTGGCGCCTTGCCCTCAGGCACGCCGAAGAGCACCATATCAATGTCGCTCTGTGGCAGGAACATCTGCGTGTAGTGCGAGCCGAAGGTCTCGACGGTGGCCTCGGGCCACAAGCTCTTGACGATGTCCCTCATCTCCCCAATTAACTCGACTCTGCTGCTCAGCTCCTGCTCTGTGGGGCTGATGAAGCTCACAAAGTCCATTATCTCCTCGTGCAGGCACGTGTACACGTTGCTGTTGAAGTAGCCCTGCTTGTGTCTCATCCAGGGCCGCACCTCAAGTGTCGGCGCCTCATGTTCTTCTTTTTGAGGCTCTTTTTCCTTATTTGAGGATTTTTGCACCTCATTTTCGTCCGCATTGAACTCAATGAAGCCGTCGTCGTCCTCATTTTGAGGCTCGTCGAGGCTCTTGGCCTGCCGCTTCTTCTCCTGCTTGGCCAGCTTGGCGGCGTGCTTGGCTTTGCCCTTGGCCTTGATCTTGGGCTTGTTCTTCTTACGCTCGGCCGCGAGTTTCTTGCCCTCGCCGTACACGTCGCGCGTGGCGCTCTTGGCCTTACGCGCTACAGTCTTGGAGCGGGCCATCTGAGTCTAGTGCTAGTGGCTTAGTGACCAGCCAGTCAGTCAGTCAGTCAGTCGAGTCACAATGGCGCGTACCAAAATATCGGTACATTCCTGGCAGTACCGCAAATACCGGTATAATTTGGCATCTTCGTGTGCGCCACACGCTTCAACACGACGAAAAAGAAACGGTTCATACTGTATTCAGCGTCGGTCGTTTGACTGGGAGCGGGTGAAATGGTGTTTTTGACCCCATTCCAGTATGTAGATGCGGGGCACAGACGTCGTGTCATCCGTCCCGAAGCAGAGACGGGCTTGGCTGCCTTGCCGCTTCAGCCAGTCCCAAAGATTCCAGCCGAGCAAGGGCCACGTCAGTCAGTCATGTCGGACCAGGGCAGCTCGCCGCGCCCCAGCCGCAGTCGTAGCAACAGCAACAGCAACAGCCGCAACCGCTCGCCGTCTCCACACGCGCAGGACGAGGAGGACAAGGCGCGCGAGCCGGACCAGCAGGAAGACACGGAAGAGGCGTCACGTCGCAGTCGCAGCCGCTCGCCCGCGCCGGCGGCCAAAGCGAGCGACGCGCCCCCCGCCAACATCAACAACCCGGGCAACAACCTGTATGTGGCCAACCTCGCAACGCGCGTGAGCGAGCGGGACCTGCAAGAGCTCTTCGCGAAATTTGGACGGGTCGACAAGTGTGAAGTCATCGTGGACCCCGTGACGCGAGAATCCAGGTAGATAGACAGATAATTAGAGCACTAGAGAGGGAGAAGAGGGAGCTGACCGTTGTTGCTGCTGTTTGTAGGGGCTTCGGCTTCGTGACGTTCGAGGACGTGCGCGATGCGGAGGACGCCGTCAAGGAGATGAACAAGTGCGTGGCGCTCGGCTTGCGGCCGTTGAAGATTGGCGAGACTGACTGACTTGATTGATGTTGCTGGACTGTAGCCAAGACGTTCAGGGCCGGAAGATCCGAGTCGAACACGCCAAGCGGAAGCGTGGACACGAGAAGACTCCTGGACAGTGTACGTCTCCCTACTGGTTGCTGTACTGGCGAGGACGTGGGAGCTGATGGTTGGTGTGGTGACAGACCTGGGACCGAGACTTGCTAGCGCAAAGTACGGCGGCCGAGAACGTTCCGGCAGAGATCGCAGTCGCGACCGCGGCCACCGGAGTCGCAGCCGAGACCGCGGCGGTTACTCGCGTCGTAACGACGATAGAGACCGGGGTCGGTACGATGACCGGGACCGAGGACGCGGCCGCTACGATGACCGAGACCGTGGCCGTGGCGGCTACGACCGAGACGACGACCGACGACGCCGTTAGTTGGGCAGTTCAGCTTCGCCTGTATCCTCCTGCATCGGCATGCACCACACTGCATTTGGTACCTGTGGTTCTGGAGTGGCGTCTCTCCCGAGTGATCCGATGTCAGCAGCCAGCCACAGCACTCCGCCTTCTTTTCCTGCGCGCCCAGCCCAGCTTGTGTTTAACCCAACTAAATAAATCCGAGCTCGTCCACTTATCCGTCGGGACGCACCACGTCGACCGCCGCAGACCTCAACACCCCAATCGGCTGCTGTCGCCACCATCAAACAACAAACCATCGACTCGAACCATCAACAGGCAGTGCATCGTCGTGCGAGACGGAACACTGCTGCACCTTCATTAGATGCTACCGCTGGTCCGTTTCCAGAATCGACTCTTGTATCAAGTCACGCGAAGTTGGTGCGCCATACGACCAAGCTCCGGTCGCGACTGCAGCTCTCGGTAACCGTTCTATTGCCGGTGCTTGTACACCAGCATGTTCGACACCACCTCCGACGAGTCCGCATCGCCACTCACGTCACTGTGGACGAATGAAGCATCCTGAAAACACGACAAGGAGTCAGTTACCTGACCGATATACGACGAGCAATGCAGACAAGTTTACCTCGACATAGTGCGTGGCAGCCAGGAGAGGCTTGATCTTGGCAGCGATCGTGGAGTATGTCACGACGTATGTCGGGAGCTTCATCGATGAAGGGTCACTGGCTTGACTGCCCGACGGAGGCAATTGGTAAAGTTTGGTGAGGAAGTGCCTGGGGTCACGCTCAAGCTGCTGCGAGTCTGATCCTTCAGTCTGTTCACGGTTGCTGCGGCCAGTTCATTATGACACAATAGAATTAGTCTCGATACCTGTCAAGTTGGTGCTGTTGGATACTTACACTGGTGAACAATCCGGGAACCACATGGACACGTTCTGGTGCAGGTAGCTGTAGTATGGCGTCGCGTGACAAGGGGTCCAAAAGTGAATGGAGGCCCCCGGGTTCTCTGTAAGGCCAAGACACGAGGAAAACGTGTTAACGAATCAATAGCAGCGTCGACGGGCAAAGTAAAGTTAGAACCTTGGATACGATCCGCTAGATAGTCCATTACTTCGACAGGAGCGCGCTACAAGAACATGATAAACGACGGGAGTAAGCGAAACGCGCCACAAGAGGTTTGGCTGAAGAACAATACACTGACCTGGTGGTTCCGGGACAAATAGTACGCACTGAGCATATTTGGCACAATTACTGAGAACGCAGCGATACGAAGCAAATTCCACTGCGTTCTCTCGTGAAATTGAACATAGAGCTTCCGCTCGAGGTTGCGGAGACAGTATCCAGCGTACACAAACGCAGGCGGAAGCAATGGGAGCACGAAGCGGAACTCTGCAACAACCACGATAAAATATTAGTGCTGTCGTGTGCAGTTAGAACGCGTTGTATCACAACATGCCTTTATGGGGAGCGTTGCTGTACACGAAAAGCGCCCACATGATGGTGTGGCCCAAGTCCTTCTTCGACGCCTACAACAGGGCAGTCAGGCAGGCGTTAGAAAATCTTTCAGCTGGATGAAGCCTTGGAAACAAACGCTACTTACAGGTACCGTAAGATACCCCGCAATTACAATAGGCAGCGTCGTGCCCACAATGGCTGGGTAACCCTGCGAGAAATACCAGCTCCAAGGGTGCTCACCATACAGTTTGTCTTTACCCTGGACAGAGTTTTGAATGTTCATGTGACCCGAGTGATGTTTAAAAAGAAGGCAAATGTCGCCAGTACGTACCTCAAGCACATTAAACTTGAAGAAGTTGAACGGCACGAACGTCCACTCGCCATACCCAAGGCGATCGATGCAGAGCATCGCCAGCGAAGTGACAAGCGCGATCGGCAGGACGACGCCAAAAACTAGATGAGCGCGGTCAAGGGTCTGAAAGAAGTGCACGGCTCCAGGATACAGCCAAATGATGGCGTTTGTCGGCCGAAACAGCACCCCAAGCGCCGCGAAACTGAGCGCCAACGTGCGGTTGCTGCGGTTCACAGGAGCAACATCATCGTTTTTCTTCTTGTCAGCAGCGTCCTCCTGTCATGACACAAATGTCAGTAACGCATCCCGACAGCACCACCGAAAGTCAACCGTACCAGGAATTTCCACGGCCAGTACGCCAACGCTGCCGTCGTGCACAGCGTCTCGACACAGTTGGAGAACGGCCGCACCATGACGTAGAACGTAAACCACGAGAAGATCTGACAAAGCAGCGCCCACTTGGCCGCCTCAGCGTCGAAGTACGTCCGCGCCAACTTGTACAGGAAATAGTCATTGGCCGCCGACAGAAGCCCCTACATCGCAACAAACAACCAATAAATCCCAGCTCAACCCTCCCTCCCCATTACAGCCAAGTCTCATTACCTGCAGTAGCCGCGGACCGTAGGCCACCGCCCACCGCGAGTCCAAATTCTGCAGCACCACGTCAAATTAGCACCTCAAACCCATCTAAAACCTAAATATTAGCCTCACCAGCAGTGCTAGCAGCTTGTAGAGCCCCGCAAACAGCGCCGGGTGGGCGAACCCACGCAGTTGTGCGTCTTCCTGCCACTCCCACGTCCTGCAAATGATTATAAAATATAATAATTAAACTATTGATATTTAAAAAATGTATCACAAAACTTGGTCGTACAGGTGGCCGTAGCCGAAGACCAGACGGTGCGCCACCTCGGTGCTCTGCCAGTACTCGTCCGGGTTGAAGGACGTGCGCACGAAGAGCGCGTTCCAGAGGCGGAAGGCCGTCACCAGCGCCCAGAAGCCTTGCGTCGTCACCAGCTCCTCCAGCATTGCGGTCGCCTCGTTGACACACAAAATGATACAATACGATAGGTCAAAACTCTATTTTAGTTTAAAACAAATGTAGCCATGTGTCACGAGTATAGCCATGTGATCTCGCCAGTCGCACATCAACTTCAGGTTCAATCAAGGCAACTTGGTGTTGAACACCTCGACCGTCTTCTTGAGCGCTTCGGCCAGCGGCTTGACCACGAAGTCCGGCGTTTCCTGTGTTCCAATCTCGAGGCGGGAGGCTGCTGTGGGCACGAAGAAGCGCGTGCCACGCGAGTGCCGCATGCCCTTGCCGGCGGCATGGGCCAGTGACGACTGCCACATCTCGAGCTCCTGCGTCGACGTCGCGACCAGCACCACCTCACTCTGCACGCGCTCCACGACCTGACCGCTGTCCAGCTGCAGCGTCACCAGCGGCTGCGAGCGTGTGGCGTTCGTGATACGCAGACAGCGCGAGTCGCCCGCGTCCGTCTCGAGTCGCACGTGACCCAGGGGGATGATGCCGCGCAGCTGCTTGCGGCTGGAGAAGTAGTAGAGGCAGTTGCGGCTCAGCACGAACCACCGACGCACTGTCGAGAACCCGCCCTTCTTGAGTAGATAGCCATTGAGACTCGTGTCCGAGGGCCAGAGCTCCTGCTCCTCGGCAGTCGCTGAGCCGAAACTGTGCCACATGACGTCCAAGAACACGTTCATGTCCCGCTCGTGGCCGTCGATTGTCTTGAGAGATGGTCGCATGCGCGGACCCATCGGCAAGCTGTCGACACCGACGCTGAGGTGGAGACTTATCCGCGCTGTGCTCTTCTGCCACTCGACGCGATAGATGTACCGCAACGGCGTCATCCACTCGACCACCGGCTTGGCGAACGACCCCACGTTGATGTACAGCACACGCTGCTCCGTCACGATCAGCCAGTGTGACAGCTGAACCTTTACCTTCTTGATCGACTCGTCCGTCAACTCGTCTAGACCAGCCAAAGACAGCCGACGCAATCGTGCCCGACTCGTTGCCCCGATATCAATTCCTCCGCCATCGGAATGGTCAGGCTTCGGTGTCGCTAACTCCTGCATCAGCTCCTCCGCACTCTCGAATTGAACTGTGATTGGACGTGATGTGCCTCGCAAGAGCGATAACGTCTCATGGAAGCCGATGCCACGTACATCCACGCCGCCAACACCAATTAGACAGTCCCCCTCTTGCAGCACTTGCTGTCCAGTAGCGATCTGCCCACGAACCTTCACCTTTGACCGCGAGGTCTCGTCCATTGCCTTGATAGTTACGTTCTCACAGTAAAAGTCCGTCTCCAGATCCATTCCCAGTTTCTTCTGATAAAATACCACCTCGTAGCGAAGCTTGCGGCCACTAATTTCTCCTGAGGTGGCATTTGGAGGTTCACCAGCAGCGCGACGACGCTCGTCGCTTTCCTGTAGCGCTCGCCGCAGTGAATTAGTTCGATCGCGGGTCGAGTCACTATTGCTCTTGGTTTTGCCATTCCCGATGCTACCACTGCGACGACGATCCCGAGCTTCACGTGTGAGGTCTGCAGCACTCACCGACTGCATGATTTCGTTGTAAAAAATGATTTTCTCACCAGATAGCCGGTCGCCTCCAACCCTCTTCAGTAGTTCATAAGCAATTGTGTCTGCTTCCTTGTAGCATTTGAGCTCATTGTAGCGCCCAAACACACGCGGTCGTCGAACACGGCGCATGTTCTGTCCATTTTGCAGTGACCTGTTTCGCACACCTTGCGTAGCGCGCGATGCAAAGTCGAAGATGCCTGCTACGGGCTTCACAGGTAGACCAATGATTCCTGTGATTGTACCTCGCACAAACCCCACTGCCCCGCTCTCCTGGGCGCCCCGCATGGGGTTCAACACTAGTCCTGCAACGCCTTCATACACACCAAGGCTCAGCTCTCGCGAGCCTTGCACCAGTCCCTCGCGTACACCACGGACGTGGCGACGACGAGCTCGAGCACGGTGCTGCTGGTAGTGATCGTCCAGACTTAAATTTGCGAATCCTTGTCCGAATGTGCCCGAAATTTTGCTTGCCGCGTCGAATGTGCCATCCACCGTGTTTGTCATCAAACTCGCTGTGCCCTTGGCCAAGCCCTTGCTGAAGCCCTTACCACCGATCTTCAACCCTTCCAGAGGTTCGTACACGAAATCGCGTACACCTGTACCAATGTGGTCCAAGAAGCCCACAGGATTTCCTAGGAAATCAAATGATCCTAGAATCTTGTGAAGTTGCTTCCACAACTGACGGGTATAATACTTTGACACTCGACGCGTCAAGTCCCCACTCGTACCGAAAGCGTGCTCGATCATCAGGGCGTTCAAGCGCACGGGCGCATTATCAAGATCTGGTACGTGCATCGTCAGACTAGGAATTGCCCAGGTCATCGCGGATGATGATTCGTCGCCACTTGTTTCTCCAAACGAAAACGGCGCTGAGCTTGATCGCTTCAATTCATCAGCGTGGCCACCAGCCATTTTCATCTTCTTAAAGCTTGCGGCTTCATGGAGACTAATCGTCGTGCTCGTCTGGAATACATCGCTGCGGAATGTAATGTCGAAGTCCATCGGATGAATGTGGAGCAAGGCGAAGTACACTTTTCGCGTCTCGGAGGATGAGGTCTCAGTGTATGACTCCAAACTCTTCAGCGGGTTCAGTTCGTCACTGAGAGTGTTTTCTCTGTACTCGCCCAAAGACTCCATCATTGTCTCAATCGGGATGCTCTTCATTCGAATCTCACCTCCGCGATTTTGAGAGCGGTTCTCTCCCCACGACTGTGACATCTGTATACGGCAAAACAATAAGTAAAAGCAAATAATGTCAGAACTGTATACCTCTCATTCTCCTGCATTCGATTCCGTACCGCTGCCATGAATGCTCGAGCTGACACCAACAATTCTTCGTCCAGCTGTGTAATCACTGGGTACAACCAGAACGAACAATGCTTGAAGTAGTCAGTATTGCCCTGTTCGTTGGACCACGTGCAGCAGAAATGCATCGTAGCCACATTCGTCTGGCGGTATTTACAATCCGCGCAGCTAAAGATGTTCTGGTTTGCAATTAACCCAGTGGTTTCCTGCAGTTCGTCATCGTCGTTGCTACCAGCCGTTCCTCTGCCTTGACTAACCATCTCGGCCAGATCTTCGTCGATGTCTCCGATTGTTCTTCTCCGTGTTGGAGTTGCTGCAGCCGCCGCACCGCTTTCCATCCGAGGACACAGTAGTTTTGTGAACGTTGCTTCTTCACTTTGATTGTCAATCTGCAGGTCATCAAGCGTAATGTTCATACGCATGTTGGAGTTTACACGCGAATAGTGGAGACTGATTCCACCCATGTAGACGTACACGAGCTCCATGGGAAGCTCATTCACACACGAAATGCCGATTCCATCCACACGCAGGTGTAGTGCCATACCGGAAGTCAGCGAGTCAAACGCATTAGTGGAAGTTTCACTGGCTGTTGGTGAGTCCGACGAAGCCGATGCCGTGCTCGACAGCTCGTACTTGCTTTCCTTCTCATCGAAGTCTTCCTCGCCACCTTCAAACAATTCCAGCACCTTGGTAGGGCCATCAGCGCGGATACGAACATGCACGTACGTCTTCGCATTCTGAACCTGAGGGAGAACGTCTCGTTGGGAGCGCGCCGTTTTGGGAGCCAAACGTGCCGCAGCCATTGGTGTCTCCTCCGGGAGTTCCTCGGCGTTGTCGGGTTGGATGCCCTGCGTAGCAAGTCGTAATCGCCTCACCCAGACCCTTGCAATTTTGGGATTCTTCGCCTTTAAATCGTAGCACTTCGTCGGTGTGATAATTGAAAACTGGTTCGACCCAACGACGACTGGTTTTGCTTTCCCGGGGGTTGACGCCGACATACTATCCCGAGGTGTGGTTACGCTAGAACTGTCCTCAGAATCGACATCAGAGTCGTCCGCAAGATTAATCGAGTCAACACTGTACCACACAATCTTGGAGCATTGAAAGCTTCTCAGCGGCGCTTGTTTGCGCCCATCGCCCTCGCTCGATATCTGCACCGGCTTCAGTACGCCAAGCTCCATCATCTCTTGTGCAGTTGTGAATGCTTGCGCCTTCGTCTGCGTACTCATTTCTGTCACTAAGAAATCCACGAGGTCTTGTCCATTGACGTAGAAGCCCTTCCGCGTAACACCACTTTGTAAAGCCGTCTCACTCTCCATGTGCGCGTTAACGAACTTTTCGGATTCATCACATAACACACTTGATGTAGTCAACGATACCGCGAGACGCACAAGCTCTCTGGACCTGTCATCGCCACCATCGTCATCGTCGTCTTTTTGTCGCGAACCACCACCGAAGAGACTCCCCGAGATCGAGGACACGAGGCCGTTCAAAGAGATGAACCCACTTTTCGACGGAGCTTCTGCAGCCTTTTCAAAAATCGCAACACCTCCTACACCCGGCACATCAGAACCTGTACGTAAGTCGACTACACCAAGAAGCTCTTGATCAGTTTCGTTCGCGAAGTAGTACAGCATGTGCTCGTACAAACGGAAGTACTTCCGATTCCACTTGAGCATGCTGTCCTTCTTGAGTAAGTATCCTTTTTGCTCCGGTTTTAAAAACAGTTCCGACGGCAGCGAGCGATGAAGCTGGATCCGCTTGTGAGTCGTCATTTCATCCAGATTGTACTCGCGGATCTCTACAGCATCCTTGTCCGAATCCTCACCAGTCTTAGACGTCGACGATGTCACCCGCATAAACCGCAGTTGGACCGAACGAGACGAAGAACTCGAGCTACCAGGGAAAGCGGGATCTTGATTAGAGGAAGACGATGATTTGCCATCAGAACCATTCAAATAATCCCACGAATAGGGGCAGGAAGAGCGCGGAAGCAGCTCATCAAAGTCCTTGTCCTCGCCCCAATTGGTCTGCTTGAAGCGGATTCGAAACGATGTCATGTTGTCGATTCTGTACGGCGGGAAACGTTTCGATTCTTCTCGGAAAATCAACGCAACAGATCCGCCCACTAGCTCGATCTGACATTGCAAAATGTAGATGCGAGAGGGGTCAGTTCGGTCTCGTAGTTTCAAATACGTTGTTCCGAGCGAGTTGATCCGAAAGCTTCCACTCCAGCTGTACTTGTGAAGCAAGGTAACTTCCAGAAGTTTCTCTCTTGATACGCTTGGCCAATGGAACGGCACAAGTTCGTTGGCAGCCAGTCGGAAGGTTTGAGGTGCATCAAACTGCCGATATTTAATCGTTTCTTCCGTCTTGTTGATTAAAATGTAGCGAGGAACGACTGTTGCCATGATTGTTTCCGAAAAACGTCCGCTACCATAGCAACACCACAAACCAATTTCTTGGCTTCCTTTCCGAAGATCACTTTCTTGTTCCTGGTCATAAACTTCATTTGTGAGGCTGATGACTTGAGCTACTCCAGAATTCCCCATCGCGTTGCGGTTGAGACGAATGACATCGGACCATGGCGATGAGCGCGACTTGATCCGCAGTACGTCCCAATGTTTCCCACCCGAACTGTACGGTAGCACGTCACCCCACGGCATCGGACGAATTTGAGCAGGGTTGGAGCGCTTGGAACTCGTCACCAACGACCGCGGCGTAACGTGATGAGCACTTGCTGTGCTCGCTTCGTCGTACAAGCGGATCGTTGTCATCGTTATCTTATGACACAAATGAAGCCCATGACGCCGACCCTTATTCTCCACAGTTAAGCTCATCGGGATAGGCTGGCCGTACCACCGTTCACCCTCTGGGCGCCCAGCGCTTCGAAGAGAGACGAAGCGAGGTAGTGCCAACTCAAAGAAATCGAAATCTTCAATGTCCAAAACACCCACAAAGCCGCACTTCATGCAGACTATGTCGAACACCTCTGACATGAGGAAGTCTGAATAGACTTCGACTACGACACAGGCAAAACGGTTATGGGGCAGGTACACTTGCACACCGTGTGGCTTCCCTCTATGTGCTGGCTTTGTCGGGGATCCGTTCATCAGTGTAGCACCCATCGCCCTCGTTGATGTTGGATCATACGACAGCAACTCTTGTCCACGCGTAGACTCTACCTCACCAGAGAGTGCATACGCTTGACGAGCGCGCATGGAGGCAGGAACACCTATCAATCCCATGTCACTATTTGATGGCGTCTGAAGGCGATGCAGTGACCTTGCAGCACTGGCAGACGGAAGTGGTCCAGGAGTATGTTGCCCTCCCAGTACGGTAGAAACTTCCACATCGTCGAGCTCAAACTCCTCGCTCTCTTGCCTCGCCAGAAAAGAAGGTATCGCCTCCTCGTCATAACCGGGAGGTGAGCTGTGATCCTCGACAACCTCCTCAATAATTTCTGCTGCGTCCATATCCGATGGTAGCTCTTGTGATGTACCAACCGAGAAAGATATACTAATGTCTCCTCGGTGTGTGCTCGCAAGATTGTTCTTCGATGATTTCCGTTCGCGTGAAGACTTCCGCTTGAGTAACTTGTACCAATTGAAGGCTGCTGCCCGCTTACGATCTTTTAAGATGCTATCCACTTTCACAGCCGTGACTCCGAGGCAAGTATCAAGCCCGTAGCGAATATTCCGCACCTCAATGATAACGCGTGCCAAATCTAAAGTCCTCACTCCGGGTGGGAAACGAAGCAGCAATGTGTTTTGAAGCCGACCATCCCACTTCGGAGTCAGTCCACCAGACGGGCTTGGTTTTGTTGTAGCAGAGCAAATGGCAACCATTTCGGGCTTCTCCAGATATCTATCTTTTGGATTCTTGAGCACATACAAGGATGCTCGAACGTATGGACTCTGGGCCCCAAAGTACTGAGCGTTGTAAAGCTCTCTTGCTTCCCGAATGACGACGATCAGGGCAACTGGGTTGGCAGAAGGCTTAACCTTTTGAAGACGAGTCAGCTGAGCCTCTCTACCACTCTCATCGTGAAACGAAAGTGATCTAGAAGAAAATATCTCACTCTGCTCTTCAGCTGAGGATGGATGTCGGTGCACGTACTTGAGGACACTTTCAAGCCTCTTTGATGATGAGCTGGTTGAGTTGCAATATTCCAGGTCCAGATCCGTATGGTTGACGATCCATATCGAACAGAATACAACGACGTCTCGTCCTGACAGCTTCACTTGAAGCTGTAGGTTAGGTACACTGCCTTGTTCACCAGTGATATCACGGTCGAAAGCACGACCTAGTAATTGCACCGGTTCAATCGTCTCTTTGTAGGGCACCGTGTACGCTGACATCTTTGGGTTAATGATCAGCTTTGGGGAACTCCAGCTGTAATTCTCCAGTCGGAAGGACACATACAACAGCTCTGACGTATCGACTTGAAATAGTGGTAGCACATTCCCCACGGCCAAAATGCCTTCCGCAATCAGCTGAAGAGATCCATTGAGCAAACGATACGCCATTGCCGTCGCCAAGCGATTGTGTAGCGTGAGGAATGGAGACACTGAGAGGTAGAAAAGACTCGAGTTGGTAGCTTCATACAGCCCTCGCCGCTGACTGGCAGCTCTTGCCTCATCCAACTCATAATTCACATCGCGCAGTGGGTTCATGCGTTGCCGCTGAGCTGGCTCGCCAAACACATGGAGGAAATCGTCCTCCACTTTCTCCCCTTCTTCGTCCTCCTCAATTTGAGCCAAATCAGTTTTTGCTTCCTCAGCCGGTGGAGATTCATCCGTACTTGAGAATGTTGCACGCATCAAATAATACGCTTCCACCTCATACGTGCACTTCCAAGTAGGCAAGTCGCGAACAACATAGCCCGACAGCGGTATCGCCGACGACATTGACGAAGAGGACACCATCTCCAATGACTTTGCGGCACTTTGTAGCTCCTCCATCGTAGCAAATGTCTCGAAATTGCAAATGCAGTTACCAGCTCGCACAAATCGTTTCGTATTAACCGATTTGGCCGCACGTACTTCGTCGCCTAGTTCTTCCAAGCTGGTTGTCAGTGGCGCGTACTGCACATATGGCGAAGGCCTGATACTGATCTTGCTTTGTGGATGCACGAGCTGAAGAGGAATATGACAGACCTGTTCACGATCAATAATCCACTCTTGAATGCAGCCACCGTCACGAGGCGAAAACGCCCACACCATCAGCGGAACAGACGTTCGGTTTTGCAGCACTACCTGAGAATGTAGGCTAATTAACTTGCTTCCATCGGCTTGGATACTGATCTCTGCCACTAATGTTGGCGGGTTAATATCCTCCTCACCAGCGTTCTCGAAGTCGTCTGCGTCTGCATTAGCCGCTGGAACTGCTAACGATTCCCGCAGAGGGACAGCCACATGCCCAACCATATCCACTACCACAGGGTTTGCACTCACCCATTTGCTGTCGTTTAGCCAAACTGAAAGCGTGTGATTTACTGTGAGAGCCTGGCGATCGGTTTCTCGCAAGAAGCGGTCAGCCGAGGCGCTGTCAAAACTCAGCATATCTCCCTGCTCTCGACAATCAACAGACACTTTCCCATTGTCTGCGACAACTTGCTGAATAACAGTTCCTGTTCCGCGGCGAAAGCTAAACTTCAAATCGAGACCAGTTTTGTTCTCAACCCAAAATGGTGCTGTAGATTTGGATCCTGAGGTAACAAAGTCAGCTTGCCGCAACGCCTCTGAGGACAGCAAAGGAGCCATAGCCGGCGTCATGTTGAAATTGACGGTGTTCGGCAGGTTCGCAAACACTTCCACGAGACTGTTTTCCTCCAAGGCCCGATGAATACGCATCTGGACGACAAAAGGTTCCACCAGGGGCTCCCATCGGTAAATACTGTTGTTGAAGTAGTTGAAAAGCAGCGTCGCACCCATAGTCGTCGAGTAGTCCTCGTCTTTAATGTACTCGCATACAATCTCACGCATGTGAAAATCAGCAATCGGAATACCCAAGCTGTTGTTTACGAGAACTAAACGTAGTTCGCCAACATCACCAAGCAGTTTGTCAGCCACATAAGTCGGTGCTGGTGCGGCAGCAGATCTGGGGCCTCCGTTTGTTCCGGTTCCAGTTTTTGCCATTGTCGAGCGTGTTGAAGACGAGATCCATCGTAGATAATTGTTCGCAATATCAATAAATAAATTCGCATCCTGAACAGAAAATCGAGTTTCCACAGGGGCAAGCACAAAAGAATTGCGTCGTGACAGCGAGGTGGAACCTTCCACGAAGTGATCAAAGACCAGAAGAAACGAGTTTGACAGTGGAAACGAAGCATCAATCTACACGACACACGCATAACAAACGTCAGACTGCAATTTGAGCATCGAAAATCAGTCCAGTAATACATAAAACGGTGTACCTGAAGGTCTGGAAGCTGGGAAAAATAGACGCCATGTTGATCAAACTCCAGGTGACACTTACTCATATCTGCGATACCTTCACATTTCTGATGTATAGAAAATGCAGCCACAACATCAGTCAGCATGACAAGCGCTCGGGCATCTGTCGTTTCGAAGCCTTCCAGTAGTGAGAACAAGCATCCACTTGTAGTCAGGAAAAAGTCCACCTTCTGCCAGTCTGGTGGAGGGGGCGACATATACCCAACACCAAAATCCAGGAATTTACCCTCCGTAAGAATCGGCTCCACAAAGAATGCAACCACCTCGTGAAAAGCCGGGTATACCCCGAGAAAATTGGTGTTTCTCACTTTCAAATCGTAAACAGTATCTGTCCAGTTCATCTTTTGGTTGAACTCGATTTGAAGACCATCTCCGGGCAGTGGACGAACAATTTCAGAGGCTGTCTGACAGCGCGTCGGCCGGATATCAACCGTCGTAAAAGAGAGTGCTGACGCGCTGATTTCGAGCGAATCATCTGTCCGCAAGGTAAATGCCAGCTCGAGCTGCTCCCAAAACATATCGGCAACAGGGTGGTCTTTGTTTATGATTCGAAGCGCAGCATCGGCAACCTTCACCGGGATCTTAAGCCATATTGCGTTGCAGTACTCGTTGTCGTAGTGGAGGCCTCCGCATTTGGGGCATAGCGGATACGTGTCTTCCGTGACGACGGGCGAGACTTCCTGTAAATTTTCATAGATCATACCCAAAAGAGTCGTATACTGCTCTGGTCCAGTTCCTACGCTCAACTCGTTGAGAGACAAACTGACTCCAAAGAACGAGCTCAAATCTCCCTCCGACAAGCTTTCAGGCTCCGAGTCAATACGCCCAGTGAGCAGCGAATGATGGAACAATGGCGACGTCGAGTCACGTGTAGTGCCACTTAGATCAACCAGCTCAAATTCAAAAAGACCAACCGACGACGTCGACATGTCTGCATCTCCGTGCCCCTGAACCATCATGTTGGAATCCGACGCAACGCGAGCATCATGAAATTCAGCATCCTCAGCCCCGAACAGTGGCGCCATTAAATGCTGGGACATACCAGCAACTTCGTGACGAATTAGCTCC
The DNA here is from genome assembly GCA_009729435.1 of Phytophthora fragariae. Taxonomy (NCBI): domain Eukaryota; phylum Oomycota; class Peronosporomycetes; order Peronosporales; family Peronosporaceae; genus Phytophthora; species Phytophthora fragariae. Next base: position 2,332,923 of record QQOI01000005.1, on the reverse strand, counting down.
ATGGAATCCGATCGTCCTCGTGGGCCATTAGTTGGCGTTCCTGCCAGGAAATGCAGACTGTCACGACCCCCGCTGTTGAGAGCTTCTCCTTCCGCTTTAGCTTCATCAAGTGCGCCATCCACTTTGAGAAGATATTGTGTCAGCTGTTCTAACTGCTGATCCAAATGAACGATTTTGTTGTGGATGATTTTCACCGCATCTTCTGCTGCCGGTAGTGCTTGAAAGCCCTCGTGTAGATAGTTTTGTGCTTGCTGCGTGGCACTCCGAAGATCAATAAATAGTTGACTGCGATTGCTCAAGATTCGGGAGCGCTGGTTCTTGATTTGGCGTCTCAAATTGCGCAACTCCGTCCGCCGTGAAAGTTGCGCTTTCGCTGCGGACGCACCAGCCAAAACTGAGCCGTGTGATAATCGCGCTTCGTCTACAAATGTGCCGTTCTGCAAGAAATCTGAGGTAGAAGGATCGATTCCACTGCTCCAAAAGCGGGCATTCGTTGAGCGAAGAATGATGCTATCTCTCGAGAACGAGCTGCGCGGCAGCGCAAATGCTAAATCATTCCCAACAACTTCAAAACGGATGTCCCCCATCTGAGCTTTAGATATCCCCATGGCGCCAGTGCGCTCAGTTACCTCAGTCACCACAGCATTGAAATACATACGCAGCAGCTCCTCTACTGACACGGGAAGGGCTGCAGTATTCACCACGAAGTTTTTAAAGATTGCAGATGCCTTTTCACAGCTCGGGTTGTCGTCAAATGGGTTGGCTAGAATTTTGGAAACGTGGTCAAGTATGTAGTGATGGAACTGCTTAAACACTCGGTGCAGATACACGATACAGACGGAATCTAACCGCACACGAACCACAATACCTCCTCCAGCATTGTTTGTGTCTGCAAAGCTACCACTCTCAGTAGAGTTGATCACAAAATCGACAACATTTTTCACACCAAAAGATCCCACGTCGGCAACCCCGTCAAGCATATCTGAGGGTGAGCCAATAGATTGTCGATTCGGTAGTGCTGCACCTGCTGGTAGCGAGCCACTTGGAGAAGTTAAATTAGTCAACTGCAAATTTCGAGCGCAGCCCTTAAGTTCAAGTCCCTTATCAAACCCAGCGGCGCCAGACCCGCAAGCTTGCAGTGACATGCTTGAAACCTCCAAGCGAAAAATAGTCACGATAGACGCCAAACTTTCGGTAGAGGGGCTCGCAGTTTGATCCCGATGCTTAACGTCAAGCTGGAATCCATGTGCTACAGATACACTGACGACAACTTCGTCATCGAAGCAAGATGAATCCTCCAATAACGTTGACGAAACTTGAGATCCCAATTTCGACAAATTGCGCCTAAAATCATTGAGTTCGTACCCTGAACTGGTTGACAGAATAAAACCCAGCAAGTACCTATCGTGACATCCGCCTGCCCATGCCAAGATTGTTTCTACATCCGGAAGGAATAATTCTCCACACATGCGCTCGAGAGAGATAACGGCACGGATGACTTGTCGATCAAACTGCCACACTGAAGGCGCATTACTTCCTGACACTGTGTGGGCATCGCTGGAGTAAAATCGGCTCATTTGGTACGTTGCGCTAAGAGCAGGCGCTCGTAAGCCTGGACTCCCCGCAATTCGTACAATAACATTTTCGCCTTCTTGGAGTATTACTGACGCTATGTGAATTGTCTGAGAAAAAATTGTCGTACAAACGCGAGACGACCACTGCACGTCCTTCACGAATAGCATAAACTTGGAAGATTGCCCTGGTCGATCGTCAGATAGGCAGACCTGCAGTTCTGGGATTTGAATGGAAACGCTTCGTTGACAAACCATATTCATGCTTGCGCTTCCAATTGCTGCGTGAAGGTCACGATCTGGCCCATTAACTGGCTTTTCCGGGAGGAAAAAGCTCCACTTGCCAATCATCCAGCATAGAGCTTCGAGCTCTACCATCTTCCAATCAATTCGAATTGTCGATAGCTGTGCTTCATAGTTGTACATTGCCGTTTCCTTTTCCGGATCGAGTTCATGCTGCTCGTAAGAAAGTGTCCCATGGCTTCCTAAACTGCAGTGCTTGCAGGAATAATAATCCATAGACCATTCGGTTCTAGAGTGACTAGTTTTCGTGAGCGAGAGTTGATTCACAGAGAGAATTTCGTGGACGCCTTGCACGTCTTTCATTCCCATTTGGGCTTGCAACGATGCCAGGTTCTCGTTTACTGAGAACAAGCGTACACTTGTTCGAAAGTCGCTCCTCACGTGCCCACGATCAGGCTCTGACGTTTCAACTGTCAGGTCCTTTAGCTCAGCACCGAAGCAAAATCGGTCATGAAGTGCGAACACAAAACATATTTTCTCCATCTTGATCCCTAAGTGCGCGATCGGTGCAATCTGCGCTTCGCTGTATGCAACTAATTTGCTCGGATGTGACAAATTCCATTGATTCCACCATAGATACACAGGTGCAAAAAGAGTCATCCACATAACCAAGGTATCATCTTTGATGAACATCATGACGCTTCCGAACCGGACGTCTAGTGCCGGTTGGTGCCCAACGATACGACTCTGGAAGGCAGGAACGACACAGGATACTCGAATAATTGCAGTTTCCGCCTCAGTCGAGCTGGAGTCTTCAATAGTGTGGTCGATAATGCTATAACTTTCGCTGTGTGCCGAAACCTCGTACATACGCAATGACTGGATACTGAGCTGGATCTCATCTTCCACGCATGATTGCTTGACAACTCCAACAGTTTCTCCAATAATCCATACCCACTGTGTCCCGTGTTTCATTTCTTCCTCAGTCGCAACAGCCTCTCTGGCAGAAAAGAAGAAGATCCCAGCACCATGCCGCAACTCTGTGCGCACAGAGAGACTTGGCGGGGTGATGGCATCTTCGAACTCATCATCATCATCGTCGTCACTTTCCGCCGCTAGCGTATAGCTTTCCCCCACCACTGCATCGAGACAGTCCGTCAACAGCCATTGCTTTGCATACGAGAGCACCATCAAAAATCCATCCGGTCGAGATGCTTGCTGCTGTGTCAACGCGGCCAAGCGATCGTACTCGACGTACGGCGCCCTTACCTCAATCAGAATGGCGTACAGAACGTCGATATGCTCAGGTCCGAAGTGTACTCTCGGCTGGTCGACTGGCAGCACAATTTTTCCATTGCTACTGATGTTGTGCGCCGCGCAAATTTCGCATTGCTCAGTAACACTTCCAGGCTCACAGCCGATGTCCACATCCAACTCGACATCCGGGAATGCTGCATTGACACTGTGATAAAACAGGCTTGCCTAGTACAGCAGCGAACAGGGCGGCATCGTCAACAACAAAAAATGGAAGCTACCAGCAACAAACAGCCATCGTACCTTGACTGTGCTGCGCCACTCGTGAAATAAATATTTTCGGTGCCTCTTGGGCGATCCCAGCTCCTCTTCCGGCCCCACCTCGCTCTGTTTCTCCGGATACTCAATATACGCTGCAACGCCTTCCGTTTTCAGCAGCTATTCACCAAACACAACCAGCCTATTACACTCCCACCTACAAAATAACCAGGCAGCACGTTGCACCAACCTTCCTCGACTCCATCGCTGAGCTCGACTGCGGCGTGAATTCGAGCTCCCAGTCTGCGTTCGTGTTGATCAAGCTGACATGTCCAATCTCCAACGTGCCGCTGCCCGGTTGCTGCAAACAAAAACCAACGCGCACACACAGAAAATCTCCGTCAATATCCCACCCACCAATCTCCTCCTCAATGCTTCACTCCTCACCGGCGCCAAAGAGCTCGGGTCGCAGTCGTAGCGGACTTGCACGTCCGACAACTCGATCTGCACGTTGGCGATGATGTGGGTCACCAGCCGCGATAGATACGTCCGATCTGCCAGCCACGCAGCGTCAGCAACATCTTATATATCACTATACAGCCAGCCAGCCAGCCTACCGTCTCCGCTGCTACCGTCGATGCTCGTGTCTACAGCCTCGAGCTCCTGCGCGCTCGTGTCCTCCGAGGGCGTGCGGTGCAGCGAGACGCGGATGCCCTGCGCCGTGATCTGCACGGGCTGCGTCCAGAGCGCGCGCCACGGGATCTTGACGCTCAGGTGGCCGATGGCGCCCTCGCCGTACGACAGGCGCAGCTGCAGGTCCTGGAACGACAGGTCGCCCTGCCACAGACTCAGCTTGAGCATGCTCGAGTCGAAGGTCACGAACTTGCCCAGCAGCCGCTGCAGCAGCAGCGCAACTGCGTGCTGCAGCATCCTCGCTCACTCGCTCTCTCTCTATGTGTGTGTGTCTCTCTCTCTGTCCGCTAGCCTCGGGCCTGCGCACTCTCCTTCCTGCTGACGCGCTCTTTACGTGGCTACACTGTGTAATTTACACTCTTTTTTCAACTTAAGTACGAGTGCGAATATTGCTTAAGTCCGCCTTAAGTACTTGATTCCTCCCATACAAAATCCAAATCAAATTCCATGATGAAGGTGGAAGCGCTCCCGCAGCTGGACGAGGCTATTGCGTTCCTGCAGGCGGAGATCGCGGCCCTGCGCGCCGGGGAGAAGGACGCAGGTCTGCCGGGGCTGGCGGTGGCCGTCGCGGCGGGGGAGGCGCCGCTGCCGGAGCCTCAGTTCGCGCCGCTGCTCGCGCTCTGGACGCCGGCGGCGACGAGTTTCGCGTCGGAGCTGGCGGCGCTCGTGGACCAGTTCGAGGCCGCGCGGCGCAGGGAGGAGGAGGCGGCCCGCAGAAAGGAGGACAGAGACGTGCGCACGCCGCCCGTGCACTCGGCGCTGGCCAGAGTGAGGAGCCAGAGGAGGCGGCCGCGGACGAGGCCCAGACGCAGGTTCGAAGACCCGGACGAGGGGGAGGCCTCGCAGTCCGCCAGTGATGGGACACCCACGCCCTCGCCTAGAGCGGATGTACCGGTGGTTGCGGAGGTGAAGAAGGAGGAGATGAAGATAGAGCAGCAGAAGGAGGAGAAGACGGAGGAGGAGAAAGAAGAGAAGGAGAAGGATGCTGATGGAGACGAAAAAATGGAGGTTGGGAAGGAGAAGGAGAAAGAGAAGGATGCTGATGGAGATGAGAAGATGGAGGTTGGGAAGGAGAACGAGAAAGAAAAGGAGCAAGACGATGTTGTGATGGAGGAGATTACGAAGGAGAAGGAGGATACAAAGGAAGGGGATGTGACGATAGAGAACACGGAGGAGGATAGGAAGAAGGAAGAGGGCGAGAAGAAGAGAGTGGAAGAGAAGACGGTGGAGGTTGAGAAGATGGAGGAGACTAAGACGGATGAAAAGATGGAGAAGATGCAGGGGGAGAAGAAGGACGTGCAGGTGGAGAAAAAGACGACTATTAAGGAGAAGAATAATGTGGAGGAGAAAATGGAGAATGTAGAGGAGAAGAATCCGGAGAAGGAGGAGGCAGAGGCAGCGTTGGCGAGCTTGAAGACGTTGCGCAAGACGATGTTGTTAGATGTCTTGTCGAAGATCGTGTCAGTGGCGAAAAGTAAGGATGTGAACCCGGCGATGTTTTCGAAGAAGAGCGAAGAGAAACAAGAGAAGACGAAGGAGGAGAACGAGCAGCACGTGGGCTTGGAAAAGATCCATCAGCGTGTTACTGGAGGTGCGATCTGCGAGTGGGCACAGTTTGCAGAGCAGGTGTACATATTCTGCCAGCATGTGGTTACGGACGCGGAGCAGCGTGAACAGCCCGAAGCGCGACGCAAGGGTGTGGAGTTGCTGCACTTTGCGAGAACGCTCACCGAGACGCTGCGGAAAGCAAGCGTGAAGAAAGAGGCTACGTTGCTGCAAAAAATCCGTGAAGCTGAGGAAGAAGCTGCTGCTCGCAAAGAAGAGGCCGCGGCTCGTAAACAGGAGGAGGAAGCTGCAGCTCGTAAGGAGGCACGGGAGAAGCAAAACGAAGACAAAGAGATGGAGGAGTCTACTGCCGATGAAGCTGAGAAGCAGGCGGCGGATTCGGACAGTCGCGATTCAAGTAGCAAGGCTACTGCGGAAGACTCTTCTGTTCCGCTACCACTTACGCCCACTCGTGCGTCCTCGCGTATCCGGAAGCGCACCAGTCTGGCAAGTGATGGGACTGGCTCAGCAGCTCCGTCTCCGTCATCGAAAACCCCACGAAAGCGTACGCGGGGAGCGTCGGCTTCTGCTGCCTCAGCCAGCGAAGAAGTGAGCGGATCAGAGAGTCACGAAGCGTCTGCCTCTGAAGCAGACACGAAGTCGCGCGCCAGCAAATCTCCAGCGTCGAAAGCTTCATCCAAGCGCGCAGCAGCACGCCGGCGTCGTCCCTCCATGCCGGCGACACGCACCAGCTCACGTCAGCAAAAGCGGCGTGCAGCGGCTTTGGCGGCTGCTGCCGCAGTAGACAGTGCTGCTAGTGGAGACGAGGAAGATCACAGTGGTGGAGAGACTCTTCACTCAGCCGCGGAAAAGGATATCAACGACGAAGAGGAAGAAACTGGAGAAGACGAACACGAGGAGGGGCAGCAGGCCCCAAAGAAAAAAAGAGCAGCTCCGAAATCGTCGAGGAGTCGAAAGAAAGGAAGCAGGAAGAGGTAAACAGAAATGAAGAAAAAAAACAGCTCCTGAAACGTAGCAAAGCACCTCAAGGTTCTTCTTCAATGTGTAGCTTCAGACTGTGGCGCTATTTTATGAAGTACGGTACCAAACCCCCGTCTACAAAGATATCGGTTTGAACGGGGGTTAAATAGGCGACTGCCACATGGCGCGAGATACTTTTAGCAAGCTACGCGAAGAGGTATCAACGAGATGGCGGGCAGCATCGAGGCCTGGTACTACGGGCTGCCGTACGTGACGCGCTTCTACCTGTCGGTGTGCTTCGGCTCGACGCTGCTGAGCACGCTGGGCTTCCTGAACCCGCAGTCGCTGTACCTGGACTTCGACCTCGTGTGGCAGCGCTTCCAGCTCTGGCGCCTCACCACGTGCTTCATGTACCTCGGGAGCTTCAGCTTCCCCTTCCTCATGCAGCTCATGATCCTGTAAGTATGCCTGCATAAGCTTTATGCATATCCACTGGGGGGACTGTGGTTTCTGACTATGACTGCTGGATGCAGAACCAACTACTCGTCCCGACTGGAGGAGGACCCGTTCCCGGGCGGCGGCGGCCCCACGGCCGACTACGCCTTCATGCTGTTCTTCGGAGCTGCAATGCTGTGGGTAAGTGAAGTGCAGTGTCGTGTATACAACCGCCCTGCACGTGCTGACGTAGCTGCTGGCTGTCGTGCAGGTGGTCGCCTTTTTCATGGGCATCCCGTTCCTGGGCACCTCGCTCATCTTCATGATCGTCTACGTCTGGAGTCGTCGCAACCCGACGGCACCCGTCGCGATTTGGGGTACGTTGAAAGCAATGGTTGTTTGGTGCTGGTGGGATATATGTTTATCTTGGCGCTAATGTGTGTGCACATTAGGCTTCCGCTTCGACGGCCTGTACCTGCCGTGGGCGCTGATCGCCTTCACGGTGCTGGTGGGCGGCAACCCGATCATGGACGTCTTCGGTGTTATCGCTGGCCACCTCTACTACTTCCTGCTAGAGGTGCTGCCCGCCACGAAGGGTTGGAACCTGCTGCAGACCCCTGCCGTGTTGTATGTCACGATGCTGCACTGGTTTGTCTCTACCGTGCGTCATCGCTGAATTAACAATTTTCCCTCGTGAATGTGTGTTTGTTTGCGCAGTGCCAACCTGTTCCCGTCGCCGCAAGTGGCTGGTGGTGGTGTCCCGATCATCGGTGCGCGCGGAGCCGCTGGTCGCGGCGCGGTTCCTTATGGTGGAGGCTACGCCTGGGGCACCGGACGGCCATTGGGCACCGATTAAGCAGGCGAAACACCGAGACCGCGACTGTAGTCGTAGAAGGACATACTGTAAGGCGCGATGGAGTGATACGAGAAACTCACGACGTTGCCTACGTGCCTCGAACCAAGTTGACCCCGTAGGAAGCGTAATAGACTTCCCTATGCTCGGTGCGAGATTACGTGGCGTGTGAAAACTGGGTCTTCGCACGGTTTGTGTGAGATGGCGTGTCAAACTGGGTCTTTGCCTGCGGGTTCGGAATTTCATGCTTGCTCCTTTCCAATGCTGGGATACAGGATAGATGTAGATCGTCATCGCGACGGACTGCGATAACGGTACAGTTATCTTGCCTTCTAGGAAGCTATCATCGTTCTTGCGAGGACTACTAGTGCTTCGCTGGTCGAAAGCTCGTTTGGACCCAAATCCATTTTAATGGGTACTGCGGCCAGTCTATGCACTGTGTCGCATACCAGTACCACTGTTTATGAAATTCTCCCTATTCGCCTTTCTATTGGTCCAAACGGATTTGGTCCCACTGTGTATTTTCGCCAATCCATACCATCTGCTACTCTTCTTTTTTCACCAATGGTGTCGCAGGGTGGACCACGTCACTGCTGATTTCGGCCAATAGCCGTGTGATTACGTTTACTGCTGGTTACGCGGCACAGCGATGTGACCGACAATGCCCGGTCACTACTGAAGTGGCAGGTCGAAGCGAGCATCCAACGCCCTTCATCGTTCGCCCAGGCTCCACCCTCCACCGCCGGTAGCAGCGGACGTCAAGCCAGCAGCAGCGCAGACTCGACGGCTTGATCTCCATGGATGGTACCGGGGACGGGCAGGCTTACCCCTACATGATGCAGCGCGAGCAGCTCCAAATGCAGTTGCAGCAGCAACTCCAAGCACAGCAGCAGCCCATGCACCAAATGCAGATGCAGCAACCGCAATCGCGCGCCATGGACGGCATCGGACCGGCGGCGTCCACGCTCATGCAGGTTCACAGCGGCGACACTAGCGCCGAGATGCACATGACGAGTGCGCCCATGCAGCACCCAGCAATGCACACACGAAGCTCCGACGCAGTAGGAAGTTCCATGAACCCACCGCCATTGAGACAACAAAGCGGCACGAAGCGATCCGGGACGCTGATCACAGGCGGCGAGGAGCCGGGTGTGCCGCAGCTCTACAAGACCAGCAAGATGCGGCGGCCGGAGCTGTGGCAGTTCATTCGGCTCGTGGTGCCCGACCCGCCGCACATTGCTGCCGGACGCACATACACGAACCAAGACGCGAAAGAAGCGTACTGCCTCAAATGCAAGCGCATCATGCACTATAATACCGGAAGCAGCAATAACGTCAGTCGGCACATGGCAAAGTTCCATGCCGCAGATTTGGCGAGTTATGCGCAGGAGATGGCGAATAAAAAGATGAAGCACAAGAAGCAGCAAGACCAAGGGGCATACGCGCAGACGAGTGGAGAGCGTGCGGGCGGAAGTGCTCCATCAACCCCAAGCGCCGGGCATAAACGCAGACGGACGGAATCCATAACAGCACCATCAGTTGGCAGTAGTGCCAACACCATTGCGGCTGAGCCACCGCTGGATGGACCTCGATTGAGTATGAGCTTAAGCGATGAATTGCGAGTCACTGGGGATGAGAATGGCAAGGGGGAACTGACCCAGGAAGAGACCGAGCAGCTGAACGCGATAATGGCGCGGTGGGTAGCCAAGCACCATCACCCGTTTAGCATCACGGAGGACCCCGAGTTACAGGAGCTGCTTCGCTTTGCCGCCACGTTGCGTAAACCGATTACACTTCCACCGCCAAGCTCTGTGCGAGCGTCCGTTCAGTCTCTGAGCGCGCGCACTCGGATGGATTTGATGCGCCAAATTTCGAGTGAGGTCCTCTTTTACTCTATGGCGTCGGAGGTGTGGGTTACTGTTGAGCGAGACATCTTCGTTTCCTTCAGCATTCACTACCTCACCGAAAACTTTGAGCGTCGTCACTTTACTTTGGATGTACGGGAACACAGCGGCCACCAAGTTTTTCCGTATGAGACCAAGAGAGAAATGCTGTACACGCTAATATCGCGGTGGAATCTGGACCCTCGGTACTTGAGCTCGATGCTGTGGCAATCACAACCGCGAGTAGATGGAGAGGTGAACACACTGACACAACCTCGCACACAGCAAGCGGAAAGTGCAGCTCATGGGTTTGAAGTGATCCTGGCTCCTCTGTTGCACGGCCCCAGGGAACTTGAAGCAGACGGCATGCAAGTGTTCTTCTTTGACGAAATGGTGAACAATGCCATCGCCAATGTGTCGCCCGAATATCAGGCGAGTGTGCAATTCGTACGCAATCAGGTTACGATGTTCCGGGATCTGGTCTTCTTCCTGACGAATCACCCGCGCGCGGTGGTGCGTCTTAGCAAGCTTATGTCTGGAACTAGCCAGCAGCGCCTTGTGACGGACTCCAAAGCGAGTTGGCTCAGCACACTCGATATGCTCAAGCGTCTCGTCAAGAAGCGTGATGTTATCCGCGATTTCTTCGCGTACGCAGACACGATCGAGGGCCGTGTAGAGTTTCAACGCCTCTCTCAGTCTTCGTCGCCCGCACGGGAAATGCAGCGGCAAGAGCCAACAGATGAACAATGGTGTGCGATCGAGTGTCTCTTGCAACTCCTTCAGCCATTTGAGAACGTTGCACTGGCCATCGGCAAGGAGAAGTACGCAGCGTCGTCGCTTACATTTCCGCTGCTGAAGTTTCTGAAGCGCGACTTGGAGAAAGTGACCAACTTCCAGCGGGTATTTGCAAAGTATTCGAGCAGTCAAGTCGGGGGTAATACCCAGTCGCCCCAAAATTTCCACGCTCAGGCGCAAAACATCGCGACGCACCTGGAGATCGTGCGAAACTTCCTGTACACCGAGTTCAAAGCCCACTTCACGCGCGCGTGCGGGGAGCTGATGTGGGTCTCGCAGTTGGACCCGCGCTTCGTGCGCATGAAGTATCTGAGCGACGAAGAGCGCGAACTGTGCAAGGCTCGGCTCATCGACCAATGCTTCGTGCTCGCCAACTTCAACCAGATCATGGCCAACCAGCGCGTCAAGGCGTCCACAACATCTGCCGACGTCGCCGTCAGCGCCGCCCTCGACCCATCGAACGCGTCATTCCTTGACTTCCAGACTGGCATCCAGCCGACTCGCGAGGACCACGACACCAACAGCTTCCTGCGCGAGCTGCTCTTCGACGACGCGCACGACGACCCGGCACTGGTCTACCAGCAACAGCAGCAGCAGCTGTTGCAGCACCAAGGGCAGCTCGGCGACTCGCTCGGGCCTATCACAGTGACAGTCGGGGACGCGACCGCCAACTCGACCGCGTATCTGGAGCAGGAGGCGGCGCTGCGCCTGCGCGTGGTGGACGAGGTGAAGGCGTACTACGACGCAGTAGCCACCGCCAAGGTGACGGCCATGCGGGACCCGCTCAAGTGGTGGAGGGACAACACGACCGCGTTCCCGCTGCTGGTGCCTCTGGCGCGTCAGTGGCTCAGCTCCGTAGGATCCGTGCGGCCCTCAGACGCTGTGAAGATAGAGGCCGGCACGCACGGCGACCTCACCACCACGGCCACGACGCAGGGCGTGCAGGTGAACGCCAGCACGGGCGCTGCGCTGCCCTACGGCACCCACGCCGTGCACTCGGAGCCCGAGCTCGTGCGTGATATCATGTTCGTGCACGACAACTGCTGACAGCAAACCTCATAATAGACAACTATTCTATTGGTCGAAATCAGCATCTTTTCGTCCAATTACAGTCGATCAAATATTCACAAGTGGATACATATTGAGATAAGTTATCATCACCGAGGTCGGTGGCAGCAGCACGTTGAGGCACTGAATCGTCCCCTTACGCCACCGACTGCCAAGTGGTGAGCCGCCCGGTTGGGTCACTCGACAATTGTATTGGGGGGAAGGAGAGCCACCACCCACGCCGTATTCGCCGCCATGCCGCACCCGCGCTTCCCCAAGATCGAGATCCAGGAGCTGCGCGACGACTTCATCCGCTTCGAGCTGTCGGAGACGGACGCCAGCGTGGCCAACGCCATCCGGCGCGTCATGATCTCGGAGGTGCCGACGCTGGCCATCGACCTCGTGAGCATCGAGATCAACACGTCCGTCATGACGGACGAGTTCCTGGCGCACCGCCTGGGCATGATCCCGCTCAACTTCGACGGCGGCCTCGAGAACTTCCGCCAGCGCTTCGTGTACTCGCAGGACTGCGACTGCGACGAGAACTGCCCCAACTGCAGCGTCGAGTTCTCGCTGGACGTGACGGCGGACAACGGCGTGCTGTCGGTTACGAGCGAGGCGCTCAAGTCCTCGGACCCGTACATCCGCCCCGTCAACTTCTCGTCCGAGGAGGAGCTCAACAACACACAGGACAGCGGCGTCATCATCGCCAAGCTCGGGCCCGGCCAGAGACTGCGGCTCTCGGCCATCGCCAAGCTCGGCATCGGCAAGGAGCACGCCAAGTGGTCGCCCGTGGCCGTCGCCACGTACATGTACGACCCCATTATTACACTCAACCAGGCCGTGCTCAGCACGTACTCGCCCGAGCAGAAGGCCGAGCTGTACAAGAGCTGCCCCACGGAGGTGTACGAGACGGATGAGAACTACGAGCAGGTGAGACGTTGCGGACGGACGGCGGAATTTGTGGGGAGGGTGCTGACTGAAGCCATTTGTTGTGTGTGTGGTGCTTGACGTAGTTTACGGTAGGAGATGCGATGCGATGCATGTACTGCGACGAGTGTGTGAAGCTGGCGGACTCGTACAAAGACAACCCGGAAGACGACTCGGCTGTGTCTATCCGGATGCGGGAAGACAAGTTTATCTTCTCGGTTGAGGTGCGTTTCAGTTTTAGGCGGATGACAGTGTGCTTGGTCTAATGCCGACTTGTGCCCGTGGCTATTTTATCTGCCCACAGACAACGGGACAGCTGAAGCCTGAGGAAGTGGTGATTTGCGCGCTGGATCTGATCCGTGAGAAGCTGTCCTCACTGAAGCACCAGTGCCTGGAGCTGAGTCAGGATGACCAGGGCTCGTCAGCGCCGATCACGCCGTTTGGATAAAGAAGATATAGCAACGCTGTGCGCATCGAGCCGATATTGACATCGCTTAAGATTGCTGGACGCCCTGCTGTCCAGACGGCAGATGGCAACTTTCGCCAGCTAGCCATCACAAACAGCACGAGATTTCACAAGTTGGTTACGCACCGATGCGCCCAGCCAGTTGCAGCTTGCGCCGATAGATTTATGCTGCCAGTTGAGTTTTCGCCTTTATATTCATACAGCTGATATTCTGATGCCCCCGCACGATCTTGCTGCCGCTACATCACGAATAGTGCGGCAAAATCTCAATGCTTCCTGTTAGTGTCTGCGAGGTTTCCATCAGCGCGGACGCGACTACACCATCAGGGTTTGCGCTGGCGGATAGGTAAAGGACAAAAAACATCAGTCTTCCGCCATATACTTATCTACCCGTTCACGTACCTTTGGTGCGCATCGTACTCGTTCACCTCTTGATTATCGCACAGCGTTCCGAGTCGCGGAGACTTGTACACCTGAAGTAGATTTCCGAGCAAATCGGTGGGGTGGACATCACTTTTGGATACACCTTGGCAGGCGCAAAGGAACGCCACGTTCTCATGAAGCATGCTCAGTCCACGCTCAAACCCAACGCTACCGTCCGGATACAGCGTATGACATCCAGCACCTTCGCTCGTATTTCCAATCGTTGAAAACGATCCGTTAAATTCCATCGGGTGCGGGTACGTGATCTTCAAGTACTTCACCAAGCAATGCAGCAGGTGGATGACTTTGCCCAGCGCCGCAGCGACAACCTCCGGCGGCACGTTCTCGTACTTGCCCGACTTGGGCAGTGGCAGTCCCACAATCGTTCGGAAGAACACCGGAACGTTTTTCCTCGCCTTCCGCTGCCTCTGCTCTTCCGACACACCTTCCCGTTCGTCCGGGAGGCCACTCAATGGGTCATCTTCGTCCTCTTCTTCCACAATTTTCTCATCCTCCGGGGTCAGCGCAAACAGCGCGAACAACTCACGCAGCCTGTCGCCCCTCACTCTAGCAGCATTCTAACAACAATAACAACACTTTAGTCCTATCAACTGTCCTTCTACTGTAGTCTCTTGCGTAGAGAGGCAGGCAGTACCTCGTTCACCCATTGGACCTGGTAGTCCAGACACTCCAGTACTGGAGCGTGGAGACTCTCGGCCCGTTGGATCTCGTGCTGCAGCTTGTGTTGCGCCTCTTCCATCTGCACGGTGCGCTCCTCCAGCTTGGACGTCCGCTCCACGACTGCGATGCGCTCGGAGCAGAGCTGCTCGCGCGTCTTCATGACCTTTTCGGCCAGGCGCTCCACCTGCTTCATGCACCTGTCCAGGCGGAGCTCCGCATCCACCAGCGCGCTCTTCGTCTGCAGCAGGAGGACAAATAATAATAATATAAATAATACATTTCACAATAGAAGAGTCTTCTGCTAGACGCACGTTCAGCGCGAACTCGGTCTTCTTGCGCAGCACGGCCACGTCCGCCTGCAGCGCAGCCAGCATGGTGCGGCGCTGCTGGAGCATGGCTGACGTGCAGTCCGCACAGGAGAAGGAGTAGCGGGGCCGGTGGCATAGCGCGCACTCGTCCATCGTCACGAATATTGGCAATTATCAGAAGTCAAGTGAAGTGGCATGATATTTAATACAAAACACAAGGTATTTGACGAACCAATCGTAGTACACGAACGTTTACTGTTACTGTGACTTCAATTACTGTGACTTCAACTTGACGTTGATGTCATTTTTCGAGCTTGTGTGCTTTTAACGAGCCGATGGAGCAGCTCGGAGACAATTCACCGCATGCAATACCCACTTGCAGGTCGTGGAAGTCGAATACAGTGTAATATTCCTGGAGGAAGCGGTCACCCAGTACCCACCAGTACAGGTCGTCGCCCAGACTCCTGCAGTAGCGAAGTGTCACTCAAAGTGTCACCACCATAATGCGATGCAATAGCAGTACTCACGCATGGTTCAACAGTTCGATGTCGCAGGTATCTTTATGGCAATCGAGGTAGCTCCGAGGCCCTTGGTGGAAGAAGTTGCCGTCCTGAACCGATCCAAACGAGAACGAGAGCGTCGGGAACGACTCGTACCCTGTGTTCTTGCACGTGAGTTGCTCTAGGTCACAAGCCTTATCAGCAACTACCTCAGCGATCACGGAGTCGTATAGCTGCGGTGGTACGTAGGTGAAAGAGGTGCCTGTATCGATGATGGCGTAGCAAAACGGATCGCACCAATTCGAACGCTTACGTGTACCAGTGGTGTGGACGAGGTGGAAGTCGTTCACCGCAAGCGTCCAGTAGGTCAGTTGAGAATCGACTGAAGCAAGAAAACTGTCAGCTCAGAGTGATTCCCAATCTAGAGATATGTGTTGAACTCACTCGGCAGGGCCAACACCGGGAACTTCGCCAGTGCGGCTGCTTTTCCGGCGACAGAGAGATCGTATCCTCCGAAGTGGAATTCGGAAGTGTCCTTGTGATCTCCACCAGCTAGATAAAAAGCAAACGCAGGGGTAAACTCGGACTTGGAACCCCTGATAGCATCGAGGATGATCGGGTGAGCGATCTTGCTCATGCCCGCGAATGCCAGCCCGATCACCCCATCATTGGCGAGCGCCTAACACGAAACACCGTCAGACATCGGATTGCATTCACAACCAACTTCAACTCTCACCGGTAGGTCACCCGTTTCCTCGGTGAGCACGGCAAAGGCCAAGTCTGGAACGGAGCAATTCCCGATCAGGAAGGTGTCCATCCCGACGAGTCCGTACGAGTCACCGCTGCCGTAGATCCCGTGGAAATTCTCCGTCGTGGCTCGAAACGAGCTCGATCGATGTCGTGCAAAGTGTGCGTGCTCTCCACACGTCGAACAAGACTGGTCCGGTAGCCAAGCATCACTCGAACCTGCGATTCACGGGACTGTGCCATGGGCGATCATTATTGTTTTCATTCAATACGAATAGAGTGTACCTGTGTCGAAGAGAACTCGGAAAGACTGCGGAGGGGTTCCAACCGACACGAAACCAAAGTACTGGTCGTTCTCGAAGTTACGCAGCGGCAAGTGAGATAGTTCGGAACGAGTGCGCGTCGCTGTCGAGAGTCCCTGCATTGCGGCGACTGGCTTGCTCCGTTGACGCCGCGATAGCGGGATGCGAATAATTGCGCTGCAGGGGGCGATGCATACAGCAGCGACCGCACACGCGAGCAGCGCCGCCCGTTGATGCAGCATTGAAAATCGGTGTATCCATCCGCACCAAAGGTCGCTCGGTTTGATTTCAATCGAGTTCATGCACTTGTCCCCCCCCTCCCATTATCCTCGCTGCCTGCACCCTACGTGTGATTGAGGGCTGCTACGTTCATGCAGGAGCTGAACCATTTATTATCTTGCTGCTGTATTGAGCAAGACGGTTTGTGATGAGCCGACAGAGTGTGCATTGTGAAATCCCGACTCTGCTACCCATCATCCGAGACAGCGAGATATCCCGCTGCCATATTTGACTTGAGGACCCTCGAAGTATCCCTATGGGTTGTCGTTAATCCGCGTGCACGTCTACAAGGCAACCCAGCCCACGTTGTCCGTGCGGCCAGATTTAAAAATACTCAATTCCTAAATCCTAGATCCGATCCGACCGTAACAGCACGAGATTCGTTCGAAACATGCCTAAACTGCGGAGGACCATCATAGCGAGGACATGACAGGACGTTTGAGGCCTTCATTGACGACAAAACACTGTTGCCTCATCAGCGACGCCACCACCTGGCAGGAAATGCGTTCCATACGCTTAATTTCTCGCGAGAAAACTTTTTACTGAGATTTGGCTTGGTGGTTTTGGACAGCTGTGTGCCTTCTTGTCGCAGCCTCTCAGGGGATACCAAAGTACCGTATGGTATCCCCTGACAGGCTGCCAGGCCCAGAGCCGTTAGCGTCCACGCTGCGATCTACGAGAAGGACTGCAGTACATACCGTAAGCAAAGCCACAAGATCCGCCCATGTAGTTGGACCAATTGGTGGAGGACGTGCCTCACCGTCGGACGCAAGCTGCCGTTCGGATGCAATTGCCCCCTCGGCGGCTGAGCATAAAAATAACACGCGTGGAAGGTTTGGCTCGCGTCGGCCTACTGCGAGCGCTCTGCGGCGCCATATCCGCCTCCAGTAGCAGGCAGTAGCAGCTACCCGAAGCCAAGTGCACCGACCACTACATTTGACACCGTCAACTCGACGGGGCCGCAAAGTTTCATCACCTGCAAGGATTCCGCCGCGCCAAGACCGAGGAAAAAAACTTGTTCCGAGGTGAAGCTGGAAGTATACAACGCTCTATATGTTTACCGACCGGCCAAACCGACCGACCAGCGCTCGTCGCCGTTTATGTTTGAGGCCAGCTGGCTTCAGGAGTTTCGGTTCTGAACTGCTGTATCAAGTATTAGAATAAACAGGCGCCTTACTATATAGATATAGTGACCTTTTTTAATAAGGTCTTAAAAGAGCGCCGTTTCCTCTGCAGCCTCACCAAATTTACTCTGTTAATGCAGATAAACAGATAAACCTCACGTACTGTATATACCAAATGCGGCAGGTTTCCGTACAAAGACACGGTTAATTTACGCAACGAAAGACACACACAACGGAACAGAGAACGAACACGGCGGTCGCGCAATACAAAGTCTAAGTGACTCGCTCATTAGAGAACTTTCGCAGCCGTATTTGAGTTGAGCTTCACCAAACCACGCAGACCTTTCTCTGTAATCGAAAGCGAGGCACCGAGGCCAGTTATCAAACTTTCGCTTACAGCGCTCAGTTTGGATTCAGCACGTCGACAACACGGAGAGTGCCAGCAGTAACGACCAGTCGAGAGGACCATACAGCAGTGGCGAGCCGCTAGCACGAATGACAGACTCGAGCGAAGAATCGCTTCCTTCTGAGACTGTATTAGAAGTAGACGAGAGCAGCGCCTTTTCCACGCCAACGAAGCAGCAAGGAGAAGCCCAACAAGCTCGGAAGAACTTCACTGCTGGCGATGATCTCATTCTTCTACGTGCTGCGAACACTGTAAAGCCGTGGGAAGCTCCCTATGGTACGGCTAATGGTGTGATGAAGTGCTTTGATCAGATAGCGCGGATGTGTAGCGACACTCCGACTTTCGTGAAGGACAAACCAGGAACATCGCTGCGTACACGCTTCGACAAGCTCGTGAAGTAGTTCCGCGAAGCCGAGCGCGCGTCCCGCAGGGCCGCTGGAACCAGCGAAGAGTACGAAGAGCGCGATGTTCTGCTGCAAGACATTGTCCAGCGGATGGACGGGTGGAAATCCCTGCGCGAAGAAGAAAAACAATACGAGCGCGCCAAGAGAGATGGTATCGAAGCGTCGGGGGCTCTAATGCGGCGTTTGGCTGTGGGTGAGCTGGAGGACGAAATTCACGCCGACTCTCAATCCGGTGATGAGGACGTAGATCCCGACCGGGTGTTTCCAGCGACGGAAGCTTCATCGCCGTCGTCGGGTCAAAAGCGTGGGGTGCTCAGTACAAAAGGCCGTAGCCGAAAAACCACCAAGAGCGAAAAAATGCATGCCGTCACGGACGCTATTGCTATAGCTATAGAAGGCATGGCCGGTGGAAATGCTGAAAAGTATACGTACTTGAACAACCGCCTCAACTTCGAGAAGGAAGAGGCTGCCAAAAAGCGACAGCATGAAGAAATGATGGAGAAGCGCCGTGAAGACGCCGAGCGGGCTCGTGAAGAGCGTTTGCTTTCCGCGGAGAGAGCAAGAGAGAAGTTTATGATGCAGTTGCTCCAGGTAGCCCTTCGACACGGCAACAACAACGGCAGCGAGGCAGTGTAAACGAGAAGCAGTTACCAGTAGTACAATCTGTACGGTTACTCTAAGCCTAGATATTGATCTAACGACGGTGGCTTTAGACCAAAGTACATTGAGATCTGGTTTCCAGCAGGCTGCATACACGTATGTGCATTTGTCAACAGCACAGCTACCAGGGACAACTTACCAACGGCTGCCTGGCGGCTTCGCAGCTTCTTATCCCAGTTGAGAAATGACCACTGAGTCTTAACTCGACCAAAGCCCCACTCTACCACCTCTCTAACGCTGCTCATCCGTGCGTTGAAAGCAGCCTTGGCGGCACTGCCACTGGTGTCCGGAAACGGACAGCACATAAAGTCACTACATCCGTAGGCTGGGTCGCCATACATTACCTTGCCTTGAAATACTTCGTCACTTGCCAGCTCGTCCAGCAAGCAGCTCATGTTGAGCATAGTCGAATCGTGTCGACGTCCTTCCACGGGGCCATACATGCTCACAATGATACCGTCCGGTGTCGTGACGCCTTGCCAGTTGAAGCAGTGTCGCCTTGGATGACCATTATACAGGGCCCGCTGTAAATTCTCGTAGGCTGACGCAGGGTTATCGCGAGCACTTGGGCGGCACACATACTGCTTGGTGCCGTCAATAAACGCCCAGCAACAGTTTAGGGGAGCGCCCTTCGCCCTTACCGCGCTGCAGTAGCCTTCGATTCGCCTTACAACCAGTTCTCTGTTGAAGTATAGTCGCTCCTTGTATCGCGTGAATAGCTCATGCACTGTGTGTTTACAGATACGGCTGTAGGCTGCGGGGGATCGGCCAAACTCGTTCGCCACCGTGAAGAGAGTAGAGGGCTCCTTGAGACGCCTACACAGCATAGCCAGTGCCTCTAGTGTGGGAACCGTGTCTCGCTCGGGCGTGATGATGCATGGCATCGGTAGATGAAGCTTGGCAGCAAGCTCGCGCAGCTGAGGAATCGTGAAGTTGAACTTGGTGCGTGCTGTGGCGTCGTCCATGGCGTTATCAAAGCCATTTCGGGTATCAATGCGTGGAGGTGGGCCCCTCAGACGATAGCAGTGAGCAGACATCAAGAAGCGCATCACGCACAGGAAGCGTTTGCGCTTGCAGCGCGCTGCCAGCAGAAGTCCGGCGGTAGCCTCGATGGCTTGCTTCGTGGACAGCTTTGGGGCGACAAAAACCATTTGGAGATCGAGAATTCAGGGACTTAGCGTGTAGGACGTTCGGGCTTGAGTGGTTCCCGTGCTTTGTGAAACGAGATAGCCCGTTCAGCTTCACCACCGTGAAACGAAAGTCGATTTCACAATAAGATTTTAGAGGCAATAGCCACGGTACTGTCTTTTTCCTAAAGTGAATCTGAAATGCTGCTCAAACCAGGCTGCGAAAGTTCTCTATTGCTGCATCCACCGACTCAAGCGCAAGCTGAAGCCAGGAACAGCGAAAGTAAGTGTATGCATCATGCACATGTGTGCGCTGCTTTACCTCAGCTCGCCTGGCCATTGCCTTGCCTGCCCTGCTGCTCCAACCTTCCGTCACTCGTGCCGCACATTCCCACGCAGTCGAAACGGACGGGTGGCAGCAGTCGCAAGCTCTTGCTGCGGCAGGCTAATGCAAGAGCAAATGCAAGTGGCGGGGCTGACGCCGTCATAACATAACGGAACACTAACTGTGAACGTGCCTAGGGAACTGCACGCTCGGGAACGAACGCGAACGAAGCGACAAAGCGAGCGAAACGATTGCCCGAGACGGAGCGCCAGCTCTCGTTGAAGTGAGCAGAGGTGTCAACAGCAGTAGCAGCGGCGAAATGCCCAAGCGCAAGGCCAACTGGTGGCCGCCCAGCATCCTCTCGGACCCGGACGTGCTCAGCGTGGACGACGAGGGCCGCTTTGTGCTGTGCAAGATCTGCCACGTGCACTACGCCGTACACGGCGGCAAGAGGCCCAAGCCTGTGATCATGAACTCCAACTTCCGTACGCGCGCCTGGGAGGTGCACAAGGAGCGCACCAACTCGCACCGCCTGCAGAAGCAGCAGGAGCGGCTGCAGCAGGCCAAGTCGCAGCAACAGCCACAGCAGACAGACACACAGACGCAGCAACAAGCTCAACAGCAACAACAACAGCAAGTGCAGCCCTCTCAGGGCCAGCAGAGGCATCCGATGCAGACGCAGCAATTGCAGCCACCTCAAAGGCAACAGCAAGTGCTACAACCGCCGCATCCGATGCAGGCATCTCCTGGACAGACACAGCCCAGGGCCCAGGCGCAGACCCAAGCACTGGCAATCCAAGCAGAGGTCCCGACACAAGCGCCGCCTCGCCAGGTTCACGTGCAGGTTCAGCCTCCGCCCCCGGCTCCTCTCACCCCGCAGCAGGTGCAACACTCTCCATCTCCATCTCTGCAATTGCAGAACGAGGCTCAAGTTTTGCACCAGCAACGACGGCAGCTACAACAACAGCAACGCGAGCTGCAGCAGCAGCGAGAGCTGGAGGAGGAAACGAAGGAACCTGCAGGCGATCACCTTCACGAAGCAGCTCGGAATACTTCCGTCGAGCCAGCGGGTAACGTTGCTGCCAGTTCAGAAGCCACAGCGGTAGTTGGTATGCCTGGGACCAACAACATGCAGAACAACAGCGGAGTGGTCAACAGTGCAGGCAAGCGTCCTGCAACAACAATACCTGATGGCGCTCCAGTGCCAACCCGCCGGCGCGTGTTCCGAGCGGGGTCATTGGGATCTTCGATGCAGCTCTTAGCGGAATCGGAGGCAGCAAGGCGGCAGAATCTACACGCGTACGAGAGACATTCGTTAATGGCGGCAGGAACGGGGAATCATGCGAGGAGAACAGGGCCGAGCGAGCACACCATGGCAATAGAGCAGGCAGACAGCTCGGCGCGCTGGCGTCACATGCACGATGACGTGAGCCGAGCGTTGAACCGAAGACGAACTCAAGGACCCGCCTCCTACACGAGCGGAGAGCTGCGTGCAGCCAAAACGCTGGCTCAAACGGAAACAGGCGACCTAGGCAGCAACAACAGCGAGAGAGTTGCCAAGAAGCTTCAGTCGCTCAATGCCGAGTACCAGGCCAGCACCATGCGCCACGGCGACGCCTACAATATGCGTCACACGAACGTCTTCGACCAACGCAGTGCTGGTTACAAAGAGTATTGGGGTACGCTGCGCGATGTGTACACATCCTCTGGTGCGGCAAGTGGTGGTGCTGCTATCGTCGCCTCATATCGTAAGCCGCACCACCGCAACAGCGCGTTGGTCAAGCCGGCACGAAAGGAGAGCAAAGAGACCGAGGCCGATTCCACAACTCCCGGTGACTCTGGCTCGAGTGAAGAGGCCTTCAAGCCGGCGGTAGTCGTTCACGACGCCTCGCTCATCAATGCTATCGAGAGGCTTACGGACGCCACCTCAGAGCAAATCGCGAACCTGTACCATCGACAATCGTTAGACACAAGGGAGGCGCTGGCAGGACTCACCTCGGTGATGACAGACTTGCGCGTGCAGCATGGGGACGCCTTTGACCGAATCATCGAGCTGCAGGAGAAGCATCTGAAGGTGATGGAGGACATTCTAGAAGTCAAGCTGCGTAAGGAGGCGGCTCGAAACGCGAGGAGCTGCAGCAGCAACGAAAGTTCCAGCGAGGGCAGCTCTGGTAGCAGTCCCGGAAGCAGCACGAACGAAGCCGACAGCACAACGAACTAAATAACTGAGAGCGGGCTCCCAGCTGAGCTGGACGAACCAAGCTCACACTGTCTTAAGTAGTAGTCGACCCGTTCCTCAGCACTTCAGCGAGATATCTCGCGACGCTGGAACGAAAGTGAGGTTAATGAGTGGTATACTACATGTAGTATAAGTCTGCGCTCGCTCGTCGACGCCAGCGCAGACGTCTCAATTTCACGATGGCCTTTTTGAGTCGTGATGAAGTTAATGAAAGTCGAGAGCACGAAATCGAAGGTCCGACAAACTCCGCATCCGACAAAAACAAATGAATATAGACGCGATGTAAACACCACCACCAAGAAGCAGCAACACGACTGAAGACACCGTATCCAGGAAACCCACAACATTTCGCCCTTTACCGTCTACGACTCCGTTGTCGCTTCCGACTTCGACTCCGACTTCTACTTCTACTCCGACTCGAGCTCTCCGACCGTCTTCTCCCATGACGATCACGACTGCTTCGACGTCGCTCCCGACTCCTGGACCTTTGTCTTCCTCTCCGCCGCTCTCGGTCTCCGTCGTCTCTCCTTGAACGAGGCCCCCTGGACCTGGACACGGATCTTCTTGTCCTCTCCACCTTCTTCTCCTTCTCCTTCTCCTTTTCCTGCTGCTGCTTCTTGTCCGTCAATTCCTTCAACTTCCTCCTGATCTGCACGTATCCGACGTGCACTTTGCCCCCAAAGTGGTCGGCCAGGCGCCGCTCGCTGTCGAAAATGCTCAGGAAGGCTCCGCACACGTCGCAGACGCGCAGCTTCTGATTGACATCCACGTCCTTGGCGTCACTGCGGCTCTGACTCTGGCTCTGGGCGTTGTCCGGACAAGTGTCCCCGTTGTCATCGACCAGGCGGCGCTGGGCCTTGGCGATCTTCCGCTCCACGTCGGACAGCACCCGCGACAGCTCATTGGTCAGCTCGCGTTCGTAGCCAAAGTCCCGTTTGGCCTCCTCCTGATAGGCCGAACGTATACTGGGCGAGTGGATCAACGCGCAGGCGCCTGCATCCAGGCGCGTGTTCTGGAACAGCTCACGCGGACACAGACCGCATAGATAGGGTTTGCAGACCCTAGGGTGGCGGAAGTCCAGCTGCGGGTCGTCGTCGGGCCGGTCACCGTCGCGGTTAAAGCCCATGAGGCTGTCGAGGAGCGCTCGCTGGGCCTCCATGAGATCTTGGTTTCACTATGACTCCCGTCATGGTGAGGGTACTGTACATGTCATTGTTGTGAGGTAAACTGAAGTTTTGGACCAAGTTGAAGTTTTTTGTAGCCATGTTACAGTGCGATAGTTGCCTTTTTGTTTAAGCTTAGAAGTCGTCAGGTTTCTCCCAGGAAGACACACCGGTCTGCTTGTTGTAGTAGAAGGGCTTGCCGGCGTCTTCGTTCCATTGCTCAATCCACGGATTCGGCTGCGGCGCGTCTGGGTCGGTCTGCTGCTTCTTCTTCTTGCCGGTGAGTCGGGCCTGCTCGCGTTCGGCCTCCTCGGCCTCCTCCTGCTGCTGCTTGGCGAGCTGCTCCTCCAGGCTGCTCTCCTCGTCCCGCATGGCGCTGTCGACGATGGCGGCGCCCGCCACGATTTTGTCGGCCAGCTCGTGCGTCTTGGCCAGGATCTTCGCCCCTGTCGCGGACTCGGCCACCGTCTGCTTCATCTTCTCCGCCATCCGCTCGACGAGCGTCCCCGGAGGCGCCGTCGAGATGGTGCCATTGCCAGTCTTCCAGGCCGCGGGCCACAGCTGCTGGAGCTCCACGGGGTAGTTACTCTGGACGTGCACGCGGAACGGGCCCTCCACGCCGCTGATGTAGGCGGCCACCAGCAGCGTGTACGTGCGTGCTGCCAACTCGCAATGTACGCGCACCTCACGATTCCGCGCGGGCACGCCGCTGTGTGCTGTCACATTGTCTTGGTTCAGAGCTGTGACCCGCCGGGCTCGGCCTTTTTGGTCCTGGTGAGCGACGACGTACACTGCGATCGGCAGTACAGTCACGGGGGCCATACCGCGCGCGTCCACCTGCGTTACGGTAATGATGACCTCTGTTGGGCGTGATACGCGCAGCGAAAAGTGCGGGTTGTTGTCGAGACCAGTGCATCCGGGGTTATGCCGCGTCGGTAGTCCGCTGGCGGTGGCGTCTTGGCGCGAGAAGCGCGCGTCCATCGTTTTGACGGTCCATTTGTCGGGGTCGTAGTAGCGGCACACGTAGAGCGCGCGGAAGGCATGACAGAAGTCGTCGAAGCTCATCCAGAACGTGTTATCGTCCCCCGTGTCGTTGCCTTTGCGCACGTCCAGGCGCTTCCGCAGCCGCCGAGTCCACAGCCGCGAGCCATCGCTCCAGTCGCCTTTCCATTCCTGGTGATCGCCTGGTGGATTTCGCAGTTGCAAGAGTTGAGCGCCGTCCACATCTCGCACGCCGTAGATCACATAGCAGGCGTCGAATACCAAGCCGGAAGCCCGAAGTGCTGGGTCTGCGTGCTCGCTGGGCAGCGACGCGGCTCCCAGCAGGAAGCGGTTCTTGCGGAACAACTTCAACTGCTGCCAAAGTGTCTTCTTCAAAGCACCTCGAGCTGCTGGTGCTAAGAAAACTTCCTCACACTCGCAACCCGAGAGAACTCGCAGAGCATGGTGAACGTATCCGCGCTCAAGTCCTGCATACCCGCCATAGTATTTAGCAAAGGCCTTCTCAACCAGCGGCACCCACAGCTCCTCAACGTCACGACTGTGTGCGAATGCGGCCCCAGCGCTAACTGAAAGCTCGACATCTTCATCTGCGCCCAAACCGGCAGCTTCACGCTCGGCAGCATCGTAGAGTACTGGGAAATAGTCGTCAACGATGACGGTCTCCCATTGACAGTTTTGATACAGACGCAAGGCGTAGGCGCCAGTGAGTGAGGTCTGCTTGGTCACGAACAACCGATCGATGAGCAGGTCTACCTTGCCATCGTCGACACCTCCGGATGCCGCCATAATGCTCAGAGCACTCAGCAACCAAGCATCATCTAGACGACCGACGCGTACGTCGTCCGGATCGGTGCCACCGTCGAAGAGCCCTGACGCAATGTTGATCGCCGACGACACCTTCCACTGCGGCGCGATTTCCGATTCACAAAGGCATCCAGCAAGTGACGTCGTGTCTGGGGGGAATTCGCGGTCTACGAACTGCAGGGACCGTCCGAACTCGCCTGGGACGCACGAGTAGCCTGATTCAATCTCCAGTAGTGCCTCTCGAGCGTTCACGATACCTTCGTCGTATCCCGGTTTACTTTCTTCCTCCTCGGTTAGTATGCCTTCGCTCTCACGCCGAAGACGGCGAGCCAGAAATTCCTGCATGCGTTGGCGACACTGGTCGGCTTCGCGTGGTGCCCAATATTCGCGCAACTCCTTCTGAGCTACTAGAGCAGCACGGTCCTCGGCATCCACGATAGCGTCGGTGCGCTCCATTTCCTCGTTGAATGCAGCTTTCAGTGCGTGGAATCTCGCACGAGCTTCCGGAGTAAGCGAGAGCAGCCAAACTGCTACCAACGGAATGTCGATAGACGCAAACGAACTCGTGCGGAAGACGTTGGCCGGTGGACTGATGCCGTTCGACATGAGTTTGAAGCGGTTCTCGCGTAAAAACTTCTGGAATAGGATCTTCTCGCGGCTCAAACGTGCGTCTGAGGCTGTCAGCATCAATAGCTGCAGGTGAATCACGCAACGAGTTTCTTCGTAGAACTCCCGATCCAGCGCGGCATCGAACTCAGGAAGCTGAAGCAACAGCTCCACCAAGTCTCGCGGTGGAGAAGCTGGCGTGACATGATTGGAAATTGCGAGCGCTGTAATGCCACCACGCTCGAGGGTGTCTGCTTGCTGGTCGTCTGCTTGACCACCGCTCTTGCTCTTCTTCCTACACTTCAGCATTGACGGTAGGTACTTCCATCGGATAAATCGCAACACACGCGGAGGTACTATGAACGCATACAAGAACCCGAATGGCCCCGCACCATGTTCGAAGACGTCTTCTCTCACTTCTTGCCACGTTAGAAGTCCGTCAGGTCGAGTCACTTCTAGCCCGTGTATCGTTGTGATGATTCGGCATTGGCGATCAACATCCTCGATGTCCAGCGCAATGTCACCGCTAGTCCGTCGAGGCTCCACTTTGACAACGTCATCCTCAAACTCCGGCTCCGCTGTCTTAGCAGCTTTTTTTCGGCTCGCGAACGCACTTGCAGCGCCTCCACCATAGGCGATGGCCTGGAACTCAAGCTCTGCCTTCTTTTCCCGACGTTCTTGCTCTACGAACTCAGGTGACTCAATGGTGAAAGGCTGGCGACGGCGATTTGACACACTTTGGGCAGCTTCGCTGGCGTCTTTGAGGATCATTTCGTTCACATACTTGGACGCGATACCCATTTGCACGGGTGTGACCGCGCACAAGTGAGCCGTAACACCAGCAAACGCTAGCAGCACGAGGCTGCAGAGCCCCACGCCAAAACCCAGCGGGTCGAAGAACATAACGCCAGCCACGCCCCACAGAAATGCCAACAAGAACACCATATACAGCGGCATCACGGTCTGCGTCTCATCCACGACGTTGTTGGTGAAGGCGTTGTAGGAGAAGACAGGGAAGAGATAGGGTGAATAGAAGACCGACTCATCAGCAGAGCTTTTCGCCACGATCCAGCCAGCAACAAACTGCATTGAGTACTTGAGCAGGAGAACGACGAACACGATTGAAAGACAAGAGAAGAAACTCATCCCGGTGGCAAGCGCTACGATGATGGCAGCGACGGTAGCAGTTAGGACGATGAGACTGGCCTGGCGTTGGTAGTCTGGAGCAAGATATCGATCATTCTCGACCCATTTCACGAGATAATATGTGATGAAGAGAAACAAGGCCAGTAAGAATGTCAGGACACCACCGAAAGCCATGCTGACAAACACGTACATCTCGAAAATCCAGACAACAATGGCTATCATACAGGCCCCACCGATACGACGGATTGGCCGTGTGATAACCCAGTTCTCGTCCTGCCACCGACAAAGCGTGACTGCGAATAGTAGGAATATTGGGTATAATACCAGGATGGAGAGGATGGCGAGCGACTCCACTTGGTTTACATTGGCCTTCAGCACAGCGAAGAACAGCACAAACCCAGTCACCCAGGCCAATACAGCACTCCCTCCGAAGGAGTACTTCATATCTGGTGTGAATGCAGCGGTTTTAAAGTACTTGATCGTAGGGAAGAGTGTGAAGATAAGCACATACGCCCCCGTCCAGATAAGTTGCCCGAGCCAGGAGGGGCTCTCCGTGGCTGTGAGAATCATCCCGTACAGCATGATTAGAAACAACAGTGTGAAGAAGCAGCCGAGGGTCATGTGGTCCTGGGGGAGCAAGAAGCCTTGCTTGTACGCCTGGTACAGTGTCATTTTGCTGAAGTCTATGTCGCCATCTCCGCCCAATGCCACCGTCTTCCGGCGTGCCAAGATGGCATTGCTAGCTGCATTATCATCCAGGAGAGGTTTCTCAAGCGCATCGTCATCGTCGTCAAGAGCATTATTTGCAGCACCGTTGCGATTGAGTAGTGGTTTGGCTGTAGGTGAGAGATTGTCCACTTCACGATACTTCTTCGGCGCGCGCCAACCAGATTTGCCACCAAAGAGAGCTCTCAACCGTGCGAAACGTGGGGCTTTTGTGGGCTTTATTGCAAGCGTAGTAGGCAAACTTACTTGCAGATTTGTGGTCGTTCCATTCTCGGTGATAGCTGGGAGATCTGCTGGCAATTTAGCCAAGCTTGTGATAGCAGTTCTGTTGTCACCTCCCTTAGCACCAGCAGCCGCTTTGCTTCGTCCTGGAAGTGTCAGGCCTAGTTTCTTGGTTGGGCTCATAACTCCTGCCGCTTTGCCGCCTACGAGACCCAATAAACTCTTTGACGGTAGTGTTGGCATCTTGAAAGTCTCGTCAGCGCTGTCATAGATGTTGTTGTTGCCTTTTCCTTTGAGAGGCGGAAGCACGAACGTCTCACGCATGAGTTCGGCCTCCTTTTCAAGCGCAGCTTCTTCATCGAGAAAGCCACCGTCATCGTCATCGTCCAACACGTCTTCCTCATCGTCTTCAGGGGGCCAAACAACCAAGCGATAGTCGTTCTTTTTCCACTGCACATGAACTGCCAGCGACAACATCAGAATGAGCGGTGCGAAGAACGATGATACCAGGATGAACGTGGACTGCGTTGACGCGTACACGAACAGACCCGAGCAGATTACCAGAACTTCTGAAGCTGCAGCTAGCATGAACGGTAGTCGGAACGGCCTCACGAAGAGATACACGTGCATGGCGTATTCGGACAAGAGCTGCTCCTTTTGCAGGAAGAACGCCCTTGACGTAGCGAGTGAAAGCCCCACGAAGAGGACAACGATGAAGGCTAGCACACCGAATATCCAGAGGGGCCATTCTTGGCCCAATATGGGCACGCGGACGGTCTGGTTTGCATCGGAGCCAAAGGCGACACCAAGAAGCAAGAAGAGGTAGAAGAACGATAGGAACCCCAATACAAATTCGGGTGTTGTGCCTGCATCCAATTGCTGCTGACGCTCTTTGGTCGGATCATGCCCGAAGAACGTGACGCCACCGGCCTCCTGCTTATTCATGCGAGGCAAATTCCTGCCGATGATTTCCCGACACAGGGCAGTACCAAAGACCATGTACAGGAAGGCGTGTCCTAGTATCCAGTACTTACCGCAAGTGACTGCGAGACACACTCTGACAGAGCTCAGGAGGAACACCACGTAGCCAGCCGACCAGTTGTGAGCACTTTTGCCACGATGCAGCATGTATACACACAGATCCACGAGTACGAGCGTAATGGAGATTCCAATTGCTTGGGTGCCGTATTCCGTCCAGACACTCGCCACAATGCAGAAGATCAAGAGTGTGGCCAAAGCACTCAAATAATACCGACGATTCATGCGTCTTCGAGTGGCAGCAGGCGTAACAAAGGCACTTTTGAGGATGTCTGCGTACTCCAGACCGGGTATCGACTGCTCCACTGTGTAATGTTCCCCCAAGATGGCAGCAAATGCTGATTCCTTTCGCTTTCGTCTGGCTTTCACAGTTGTAGCAGTCCCTTCCTGCTGTTCTATCGGGTCAGCGTTGCCTTTCGCGCTTGCCAGTTTCAGTCCGAGTGTGCCGAGGTTTTTGAACTTGCTTTTGAGAGTCGTAACTTTTTTGGAAGCACCAACGACTGCGATAACTTGTTTGAGCGACTTGGATAGCTTGGAATCGTTCGTGAAGGCGAGCCAGATGATCGGCATCATGTTGAGCGTGAGGAAGATGCACGAAAGCGAGAAAAAGTCGAGGTCCTCACCACCGATATAAACTTTTGGGTCTGCAAACGTAGACGAGAAGAGAAACACGAACGCACAAACAAATGCCAGTGCAAACAGGTGCAGCGTTCTCGCCGTCATGCGCCATCCTGTGCGCACCCACACAACAGCGCCATAAATCCCCCCAAGAGCTCCAATTCCAAGGAAAACAATCCCAAACCCGAAAGCCGGGGGTGTCACGAGCAAAATGGACGTCACTCCCCACGACATCAACATCAACACGGGAGATGCGATCACAATTCGTACCGCCCAAGTGGCGTAGAACAAGTTGCGTCGAAACTGCGCGTTGTTTTCACCGTCTCCATAGCAGAAGAAGAGCTGCGCAACAATGTCCGGCTTCTTAGCCTTCGCTTTAGCTTTTGACGACGTGCCACCTGCTTTATCCTTTGACTTGGCACCAGTTTGATTGGGTTTGTCGTTCATTTTTGCTGCGTTTAGCTGTGCACTCGCTGCAACCGAGAGCTGCCCGTTCGGGTTAACCACTTTCTCGGCCAAGAAAGACTCGACACGTTCGATACGCCAGTGCACGCGCTGTAGATACCGCACGACAAGAACCATCACGAATACAAAGGTTGGCCAATACTGGCCTGACACCTCGAGGAAGATTTTTCGTGAGAACTCCTTCGAGTAGACGGCTGGAACCACGTCCAAGGTTTCGTGTGGGACGGCGACAATGAAGTACATACTCAATGTGGTGTCCGTGTAGTTCAGCCGGACATTCGCTCCCGTAGTTATCCCTCGACCTTCGGCATCCCCGTACTTGTTAATGAAATGTGGCGTGAAGTTTTGCGCCACCGCCTGGAAATCCCCAGCGACATCCTTCAGCTGTGCGTACTCTCGAGTCTCCGCCCAACCGAACGTCGTGTTGAGCCATTCAGGCGACGAAGCCTCATCGTCAACGCGTCGGAAGACGAAAAGTTGAGCTGCGAAGTTTAATGTCACGCGCGCGTACGGAGCATAGCCGTAAGTATCGATCAGCGACGTGTTACCTTTGTCGTTGTTGGACGTACTCAATGAACGGATGAGCAGTCCTCCTTGCGAGTCGGACATGCGATAGTAGCTGAGCAACTGGGTATCCGAGCTCGAGTACACTCTTCCATACAACCACGATTGTTCGTTAGGGAAGTAGCCGCCCATTCCTCCATTAACCAAAGCTCCCGACACGAAAACCTCCTCCGCTCGCATCTGGAACGGCACTGCAGTCATGCGGACGCGCATACAGGGCGTCGACGAAGTTTCATCACTACAGTCTCCGCTTACGCTCAAAGGGACCCAGAGTTCTTCCACGCACACTGGTTGCTCCGCCATTTGCCACGTCGAGCTGTCGTTCGTAGGCACCTTCTGCGTCAACGCCGAGAACGCCGAGCAGTAGATGGCGTTAAGCGTGACTTGCGCCACCAGGTCGTCACCGAACTCGAGGCCGCTGTCCTTGTCCCAAACCCGCACGATGATCTCCGTCCCTGCAGGTCGAAAGCCAAAGTTCAGGTCACGCACGAGGTCGTCCACACCCGTGCATCCGGGCTGCGCGCACGGCGGCCACTTGGGGTTGAGTGAATTCCAGACGACACTCGACGTACGAACGTTGTCACCGATGAGTGCTTCAACGTAGGGATCCGTCACCAATCCAGCAAGTCCAAAGCCATCGAGGTCAGGCAGGTGACGCATTTCCACGATGGTGAGCGTGAGGTTGCCTCCAGCAGAGGCATATTGGCCGGCGTCGGGGCAGTTGCGTGCACCTCCAGTGCACGAAAACGCCGTCAAACTCTTGGTCGTCGAGTAGCGTGGGTCCGGGTACCCCACGGTCTCCATTGTCTGCGCCGCAACCGCCACAAGCTGCAGCAAGACTGCGACTGCGGCCACGGCATTTTGCACAGTCATCTGATGGTTCGCCGACCCAAGGCTGGCATGGACGCAGGAGTGAGAGGGTCGCGATCACGTAACGGACGTCCGCAGGAATGCCTCATCCAGTTCAAATAGTGATACATTAGTCATTTTAGATAGGGGTCTCTGCTGCCTACGGCACGTCGGCCAGGGGCTTCTTGGCTAGCACATGGTGATACGTCACGGGTTTCTGCTCGCTTCGGGTGAGCGTGGGGGTCCATTCACGCCCGAAGTGCGTGCCGGGCTCGGCCAATGCCGCCTGCACGTCCATCTCCCAGGGCAGTTCACTGAACACGCCCTCGCGCACGTCCTCCTCTCCGTGTTTGAACAGCGGCTCACCTAGCTCAGCCATGGAGAGTTCGCTCACGTCCTTGAAGAGTGCGATCTCGCCCTCCTGCAGGAACGCGCGGCCGGACACGTCCCCCCAGACTTCACTGCCCGGAGCTGACAAGATGTCGATGGTCTTGAGCAGCGCGAGGTTGCTCGCGCGCGTCAGGTACATCATTATACCTTCGAGGGCCCAGAAGGTCGGCACGTCCGGGTTGAAGCCGCTGGACAGCAGACTCTCCTCCCAGTTGAAGCGTTGAGGTCGGCCACGACGCAGTCGTGACGCGCAGCCAGCAGCGGCGGGTTGAGGTCTTTGAGCACCGCGCGCTTGTGCTCGAAGAGCTCGGCGCTCTGGTCGATCTCCAGCACGTGGCAGCCGCGCAGCGTCTCGAGGCGGAACACGCGCGTGTCCAGACCGGCACCCAGCAGCACCACCTGACGGATGCTCGGGTGACGTTGCGCGAGCGCCTCGTCCAGGTAGCGACAGCGCAGCGCGACGTAGTCTTCCGGGTGGGGCTGCTGCAGCTCCCACTTCTTGAGCCGCGGCTTGAGCTGCGGCGCGATCTCGCGCGTAAGCGGCTCCGCGAATTGGTCGTGGATGAGCGGGTCTTCATGGTCGCCCTCGACGGCGCGCAGCAGCGCGTCCATGAAGCTCGTGAACTGGGCGAAGTCCTCGTTCTGCATGTTGCTAGAAGAAGCAGCAGCGGAGGAAGAAGAAGAAGAAGAGGAAGGCGCGTCGAGAGGCGCGGAAATGAAAGTGGAGCTGTTGGCCGCGCACTCCATGATGGCAAGTCGAGAAATGCGTCAGTGGCCGACGTTGAGCAGTGGCTGCAGGTCGCCGAGAGACTGGGCCAGAGCTGTGAGATCACGGCCCTATACTGTACCCGTCTCTAGCGCTGCGCGGAGGGAGGCGCGAGGTGACGCCACTGGCATGCAGCCGCCGCCTGCGCACGCATGCTCCCGACCAGGGGAGAAACGCCGCGAGGTGCAAGAGCTTGGGCCGCGCTCGATGCAGCTTCAACGCGGCCAAAAAGATCGCGTCCTGGAATCGACATCGAGGCGGTCTCCGATCAGCTGGCCGAAGGTGGCGACAGAGTGGCCGGGCCGGCACGCCATCGCGTCCGCAGGATTCATCACGTCGAGACTCGAGCGCTGTGTTCTATGGTCTGTCGACGACAATTGAGGAGGGTCCACACCCGCCGCCTCCAAGCAGAAATGCATGAGATCTGATAACCAAAGCACACGCCGAGGACGAGCTCAACACCTTACGTGGGCAATTCGCTAGTAGCGAAACCAGGCCCTGCAAATCATTGAGCACCATCCGAGCGTGCCGTTCGCAGAAGGGCCCCGATTCCGACTCATGATGAGTCTCACTGGCTCAGCCGATTTCGGCTGGGCGCAGGCAGTCAGGCAGGGCACTGCATCAGAATGCTGCTTGGTGACGAGCAGCGTGCTCCGACCTGTCTGTCTGAAAAACTTGCGAGCGCTGCTGGCCAACGGTTCGGTCTCCGGCGTGTTGCGGACGGCGGGCACTTCAACTGTACCGGCCAGCGAGATTTACATGGCCACGGTCGCCGTGGATCGCCCAATACAGTACAGTGTACGCAAGGAACTGGCACTCGGCACCTCGACGACGATTGCTTGACGGATGGATTATTGAGTGGTCGAGAGAGCGGAGCTGGACTTGAGCGCTTCCAGCAAGGCGAAAACATGACTCGAGCGAGGCGAAAACATGTGAACCAAACGGGGCACTCGCCATCACCGACAAAGCACAGCTGAGCCCATCCAACACGGAGAAAGCGAGAGCTGGACACGAGTTTGAGCGGCTGGATGCAGTCAAGAGGCCTCATTTGGCAACAAGAACTTGGTGACGATAATAGGGTATCCTGGATATCCCTACACTGTATCGCCGAAAGCATTCGGTATATTGTTCTGATATTACACGATGCTGGGAAGACCCCTCTCTTTACTGGGTCCGTAAGCTTGGACAGATTACACTTCTGTTGCTGCTGCGGTGGGCACCACCACCTTCTGGTTGAAGTCGGTTTGCACGATTGGAGGTTGCTGTGGCTGTTGCATGGCCATCGGCATTGGCTGCGCCACGGTGACTGGGACGGCGGTTCCAGCGGCGCTGGCGCTTGCACTGGCGTCGGTGTTCACGCCGAAGTTCGCGGTCGTAGTCCTGCTGGCAGTCGCGTGTGTTGTTGCCACCCAGACGACGCAGCAGACTGAGGAGAATAAGGACCATGGCAGAGAGAGCGGAGTGGACGGTGTTGTGGTGGTTGAAGGCGAAAGCCGAAGTGCGAATGAAGGTGGCGGCGTTTGACTCGATTAAAGTAGCCGTGCGTGAGCCGGGGCTGCTGTAATCAGGCCGAAGCGCGATTACGACAATTCACGTGAGTGCACCTACTTCACACTATCCAGCGGCAAATTCCAGTGGTAACTTACTGGTACAGTAAGGCGTGCGGTGCCACTGCGGAATGGTCTGAGTTATTGGGGCATAGCCCCCCTATAATCAAATGTATTCACTCCTTTTTACCACTCATTTACCCTTTTTACACGAACAACTGGTAAAAACTGAGAACGGGTTAGGGGAAGCGATTTATCATTGGACGCCCTGGGGCGATTTCAAACTTTTTTTACCTCTTTATATAGACATGAAGATATGAATGCCCGACCCTTCAGACAGTGGCGTTTAAAAGTCACCTTTCGCGAAGAATCTAACCGTCATTAAACTGAGGTCAAGTTTTTATGGAACCCTGGAGGCGCACGTAGGTATGGGACAACAGCGGATTATCGTAATCATGACGTTTTAGGTAGGAATTAAAACAGCCTGATACCATCGGTATCTGATCCGGTAAAAAGTCGCGACCGTCTGATACTCTTACCTGTCCGATTTGATAAGTGAGCAACACAAATCAAGGCCAGCAGTCGCTGCACGCCATGCTCACGGCGGCATGGCACTCCGTAAAAAGCCCCCCTCCGCATGCACTGAAATCGGCACCTGATTTAAGTTAAAAGCCAGGAGCTTGGATAACGGTACCCACGTCGATACTGAGGAAATGGAATTAGGGTATACACAGCACAAAAGAGGTAGAAAACTTGGTCATACTCAGTACAAAAAATATTGATAACTTCCAAAGCAACGAGCGCGAGGATTTCAGCGCTCACGCAGTTGCCTTACTTGCAAATGCACATGCACATTAAGCCTACAGAATAGGTATTATCTCGTTATTGTTGAAGCGGCGAAGGTGCTTCGTGCGATCATCTACTTGCTCAGCTATTCGTAGAAACGACCGGATGAATACTAGGATACTTGCAGCACGTATTTAAGGCGGCAGCTGCAACAGGGACAGATGAACTTGATTAAATCACTTCTGTGTGAGGCACTACTTTCTATTCACTCACTTTCTATGTTTCTCTCTCGGAGCGAAGTAGGAATCTCGTCCGACCCAGGTGCTGCTGCTACATCATGGATGTACCCGCTGACATGTGCGAATACGTGGTAAAGCGGAAAGCAGAAGTAGCCAAGAACATCATTTCGACCGTCGCCGATCTTCGCGATTTCATTGCAGCGACGCAACCCACCCCTGAAACGAGCTCCACTCTCAAGGTGGCTTGCCGGACGTCGGAGCTGATCAAAGGAGACCACGCAACGTGTGTCGCAGTCATCGACGTGTCGACGTTACTGTGCCGGTGCACAGGCCCAAAGCGCCTTACGCAGCAGCGAAGAAGAAGGCAAAGGGGAAGATCCACGATTCAAGGGGATGTCTGAGTTCAAGTCGAGACGACACCAAAAAAGGTGTTGGCGTAGGCACAGACAGCACGGAACCCGAGAATGCTGTGCAGCAACATTTCCTCGAGAGTAGGCAGAGGAACCGAACGATGACATATGTAGGCAGACGATGTTTGAATGAATTTTGCTCTTTGGGGGTTACGTCAGGTCTGACTTACAGTATTCATTGTGATATTTGTATTGAAACATTTTGAGGACTTCGCCGTACGAGAATTATTTTTTACACAAGTTCAATGTGACTAATAATAAACGCATTGTGAACAGACTCAGTCGGAATATGCTAAATGGCATTGCTATATAGATGAAGTTGGAAACCAGCTCATGCAAGGTGGCAACGAAGTTTTGGGGGTACTGTAAACTGTCGAGGAAACAGTCGGGAGGGGGGGGTATCGATCTGTGCTGACGAAGTACCAGACGGCTACATATCTTGCTGGCCTTGAAGTAGAATGTAGTTGTGCTTTCAGCTATGAGACGACGTGTTCAGCTATGATTGGCCATTCGTAAGAACGGCCTGGTAGTATCTTTCTGTCAGCAGCACCAAGGGGCACGTTGAAGTCTTGAGCGACTACCGTAGATGCATCGATGGACCTGACGGCGTGGACACTGGAGACCTCACTATCCAACACGTAGCTATACGTGTACCGCGTACCAAATGGTGGCATACCATGTTGCATATCGTAGGTTACTTTGTTCGCAGTGCTAGCATCAGACATATAGATCACAAAAAACTAGCTAGCTCCCAGAGCAGCTTCGGCGCTCAGACTTCTGTCTCACGTACAAACATGCATGCACTAGATATCTTGTGGACGTTGAAGTGGCGTATAGAGTGAGGTGCTTCTTGCGAACCGTCTACGTGTTCAGCTAGGATTGGCCATACGTATCATTCGTGAAATCGACTTGAAGCTGGCAAGGATAGTATCAGAACGAATGTCAGTCAGCTGCAACATGCGGCAAGTTGAAGTGTTGAGCAACTTGATGCTTCGAAGAGACGGCGTGCGCATCGTAGACCCGCCTGACCAATGCGTAGGTATCTGTGGATTGCGAACTAAATGATCATATCTTTTGCACATCATAGGATAGTCCGTTTGCGATGCTAGCAACAAGCATCTACAACACGAATAAGATAGCTAACTCCCGTCACGATGATAGCATCGAGCAAACACGACACACAAATAAGATAGCTAACTTCCAGAAAATGAGACTCGGAGAAGCAATAGACGGTTGCTTCACGCGCAAAGCTGCAATCCCCTGACGACTGCATATCTAATTGACGTTGAAGTCGCGAACGTGCTTCCTGCAATCCATCTACGTGTTCAGCTAGGATCTGGGGATACATGTAGGACTGGGGATAGAAGCAGCAATGATTTATGGCAACAACTTCAACATGGAAGGATGAGATGCTGATCTTGCCAAAACTGTTGTAAGTGACTTTAAGGGGCTAACTGTGTTTGGCCATCCAGATATTGCAGAATTAGTATTTTGATTCGGATCGATTGACGCCGCATTTCGAGCATCCTATAGAAAAATGCGATATTTCATTATTGCTGGACTGGTAGCGTTTTCAGCAACTCGCAAACTAGGTATCCAACAGCAAGAAACAACCTTATCCTGAACAGCTTTTTCTTAAGACAGTGAATCGTCGCGAGATCACTCGAGTTCCGTGTATTCTACGTTTAATCACGGGCAAATCCTTTTAAGAGTACTAAAGACATTATATTATACGGTTATATCTCGGCAAATGGCAAATAGACGTCTGTGGGATGGTACTGCTTTCATCTCCGCTCACTTTCCATTTTGCTCTCTCGGAGCGAAGTTTCACCCTCGCCTGACCCAAGTGCTGCAGCTGCGTCATGGATTTACTCGATGCCATTCGCAGAGATGTCCTGAAGCAGAAAGAAGAAGAGGCCATGAACTACTTCTCCACCGTCGCTGACTTCCGCGAGTTCATTATGGCGGCGAAACCCACCCCAGATGTGAGCGTCACTGTCAAGATGACCTGCTGGACGTCGGAGCGGATCAATGGCGACCACGGAACTCGCGTCACACTCATCGACGCTAACCAGCACGCATTCTACGAGGCCACTGTAGAGAGCTTGAACGAGCTCACTTCGGTGAAGCGAAAGCCATACATCGCTCAAATCACCGTTTGGGACGCCAAGGCGAACAAGGCAGCCCGAGGTGTCTCCGGGAAGCCGTTCATGCTGTTTCGACCCGGCGCTGTGTACGTGTTTCGCCAAGTGGATGGTGTAGCGTTCTACGCGGACATCCCCAAGGGGAGTGTTCAATTTGAACGCGGTAACGACGACAAGATCGTTGAGGTGGCTGCTCCGGTGCTCAAGCGCAAAGCACCATGCGCGGCAGCGAAGAAGAATGCAAAGGCGAAGACCCACGAATTGGGGACGGGCATGAGCTCAGACCCAGACGACGACGAAGGAGATATTGTCATGGACACGGAGTGCAAGGAATCGGAGGATGATGTCGGAGTGCGCACGCGCAGCAACACCTCGGCCCCTCCGTAATCTCATGGGTGAGTTTCTCCCAAAGAGCGTGCATGTTTACGCAGTGTGCTAGCTTTCCAGGGTGATGATCGCAGAGGTATAGTTGGCATACTGTGTTGCGCACCCGTAATGAGGCGAGAACGGGAAAAGCAACTGAAAGATTGCATATGTAGTCAGAAAAACATATTTGAATGGAATTGGCTCTTTGGTATTGACGTCAGGCCTGTTTTGTCTTGCAATACTAGCTTCAAAATTTGTTGTGATGCATCGTTCACTTCAGTACACCCGATAGTTGGTTTGTTCGAGCCAAAATCTGCTAAATTGTTTGGGATTTTGTTTAGAATGTTGTGTTTAATCTCAGGGTATCATTTAGGCTGATGCTCTCGCAGCTGCATCTACACGGAAGTGCATCTTTGTCAAAGATCTAGAAGTAAGTGCAGACTGCTACTATTGATATTAGTAGAATCCACGCCGAACAGCATCGTGGATCCCCAATCCAACGATGAACGCGCGGGTTACTTTTCGTTTCGATACGGCGAGCTAAGATCGCCAAACATGCCTAGAAAGAAGCAGCTGAAGATCGAGTCGTTTTTAGTTCGTGGCGAAGGGGCCACCCATTGCTTGGAATGGAGACAAATACGCGTAATGTTTTGTTCGAGCCGTTCGAGAATATCATTGCTGTTATAAATACTAACAAGCCTGCTGTAGCAAGATGACCATCGTTCTGTTTTACAGGCCTTTGCAGAATATGATGATGTGAAGCAGAATATATATATTTGTAGACCGAGGCATCAATTACAAGAAGTATGCGTTTGCACTGTCACGGCAGAAACTACGTATCCGCTAAAGAATTCGTGTATATCCATTTGATAGGGTGACATTCCTGTGTGTCGATGTGAGCCTCGCGCGGGCTATATCGAGACATGTGGATCAAGCTGTGAAAACCGCGCTGTAGGTGTAGTAGCGTTAAAATTAGTTCGAATGGATTCTGGCTAACGCTTCGTGAACAGACCCAGACAGAATGCGTTAAAGGTCATTGCTCTACAGGGATAAAATGCGGAAACCAGCGCATGCAAGACGGCGAAAACATTTTGCTGGCACTGCAAAATGTCGAGGGGAAAGGAGTGTCGCTCTTTGCTGACGAAGCGATTGCCAGAGACCAGTTCGTCGCGCAGTATGTTGGAGAAGTTGTTAGCCGCACAGAGTATGTGACTCGAGAAAGGAGGGTGCGCATTTCAGTTTTGGTGGCGTGAATTGATGAGTGTTTTTCTTCACTAATGAACAATTTGTGCTTGGCAGGAAGTACGCCGATCTAATCGGATGTATGGCATGGCCGTATCGGCCACTGAAGTAATCGATGCGCGTTACGTTGGTGGCATCGCGCGTTTTGCAAATCACTCCTGCAATCCAAACTGTAACGTTGAGCGGTGGGAGGTTGCAGGAGAAACTTGCTGCGGCTTGTTCGCGAATCGAGCAATTCGTCCAGGTGAGGAGATCACTTTCAGCTATAGTGGTGAGCGAGCGACACGAGGGGCAATGGTGAGTATGAATAAATTTTAGCAAGATGATACACAACCGCTAACTGAATTGGTTTGTGCGCATTTTGTAGAGGCAGCAATGCTTATGTAAGGCACAGAACTGCAGGGGGTTCATATAGAGAGAGGAGCGCTTAGTTTCTCTGTATATGACGCTCATCTGCATAATTAAGCCAAAGAGAGAACTAAAAGTAGGATATCACCGTCATTTTTCAATTATCATAATTTGTATAGTCTACTATCTCATATATCGGACCGAAGAATGACGGGGCGCGTGTAAGATATGCGGTCGGCCTATGGTAGCCGTCCAGTAGCTTCAACTTGAAGTGAAAGTGGCATTGACAGATCGCGCCACACGTCGTTCCCCAGTTTAGCTTGCCTTCACATTCCATTTAGGACTTCAGAGCCGCTCCCACACACCCATGGGAAAGCCTAAGAAAAAGACACGGCGTGCAAAGGCGGCAGGACGAACGCTGAAA
Organism: Phytophthora fragariae; assembly: GCA_009729435.1. NCBI lineage: Eukaryota > Oomycota > Peronosporomycetes > Peronosporales > Peronosporaceae > Phytophthora > Phytophthora fragariae. Next base: position 2,292,579 of record QQOI01000005.1, on the reverse strand, counting down.
GCACTCGCCACGCAAAGAACCATCCAATGTGGGCATCTTGCCGTGAAGAAGGTCGTATCGATTGAAGAAACAGAAACTGAACGTACAAGAGCAAGTAATCAACGCCACGCAGAAACCAAAAAGCGGAATGCAGCTGCGCAAAGCCTTCCGCAATCTTCCAAACGCAGAAAAACAGGTCCTCGCTTGGGCTCGAGCGAAGACGAAAATCTTGAGGCTGATAAAAACGGTTAGTAGCAACGCATAGTTGATTGTCTCGAAATCATACAGTTTTACTAATGACCACTTTGTTTGCAGCATTCTTCGCCTCCATTGATGAGCCACTGTGTCGAGTATGCGCGAGCTGTGGGGAGCTCGCAAATGCTGCTCAGGCTGTACTCAGACTATACGATCCTAATTCCGATTTTTTTCTCCACTTCGAAACGATCTCGGAGTGGTTGAGATCATTGATGAAGGTCTTGTGAAAAGATCAGCTAACGTAGCTACGTCCGTCTGGGTTTGTGGTAGATGCTACAAGGCACTTCGCGCAAGAAAGACACCGAAGTTCTCTCGATGCAGCGGGTTTCGTATTGGAGCCGTTCCAGAAGCACTCGCTTCTCTAAATCGAATAGAAGCCAGGTTGATCGGCCTCAGCATTTGCTTTACGACCTGTGTAAACCTCTATCGTGATGGTCAAGAGTTCACAAAAGGTAATGCAATAAATTACTGGAATGAACCAGCCAAGGTGGTTAGAGAACTCCCTCGGCCCCTCAAAGAATGCGGCGTTGTTTTTTTGGCATCAAAATCCGATAATGCAACAAAATACTTTAGAGTTCGACCAGACTTGGTTAAGCGCGCACTATGTTGGCTTATTGCCAATAATCCTCTCTACGAAGACATCAAAATCTCGGAGGAAAATCTTCAGGAGCTAGAATATATTGACGTTGATCGTGATGTACCTACAATCCCAGGTACTGACGAGGAAGTCGAAGAGCTGCAGGGACAGCACCGACAGATTAATGAGTCAGAAAGTCATAATTTACTAGGAACAGGTGCAACTACCCAGTCGACTGTGTGCTCGAGTCGAAACAGCAGTGACGAAAATCAAACACCATTACATGAACAACGTGCGGTCGATAGATCCGACACGCAAATCACTGCTGGGCAATACGAAGGGTGTGAACCGCAGCTTCCGCTGCAAACTGATGCGAGACCTGGAATCGTCAATACGGAGTTACATAGACGCCTCTGCGCTGCTTGCAAAACAAACAGTGCTCAAGTATGTTATTGTTGTGCAAATAACAATGTTCAGTTGTGTTCATCATGTGGCGGAAATTCCTGCACGTCATGCTATACTAATCTTTGTGCAATACAAGAACCCTTACAAGGCGGTAATAGCGAGGAAGACGCACTGAGCAACGTGATAGAGTCATTTGAGCTAGAAGGCACTCAAACTGGCAAGCAAAGCGAATTGGAGCGAGTAATGAATGCAGTCGGTATGGAACCAAACGTAGAGCGACCAATTGGGGAGTTGCATTGCAATGGTGATACAATAAATGAATACCACACAGAACATCTGATGCAAAATTGTTTTCCTACTCTAATTCCTAATGGACATGGCGGATATAATCCGTTGAGTGACGGCGAGGTCCGAATTCACGATTATAGCTTAACAGAATATTGTGCTCACTTGATGAAATGGCATGACAGAAGATTTGTAATTCATGGTAACTTCAATTTTTTTTGTATGAATCTAATACAGAGACGACAGATCGATGGGCTGGTGCGCAGAGTTAGCATTACGGAAACCCGAAGCACGGCTATTAGGACCGCTGGAGGGAACTCAGAGCAGGACCGTACTACCACATCGCATGGTAGCTCTGAGAATGAGAAGGAAGAGCTCAATGCCGCAATGAAAGTACTAGAATCTTTGAAGCCATTTTTCCGAGTGGTTCGGGGAAGTGGACTGTATTGGTCAAATGCACGGGATGATCTTATGTCCATGATTGGAAATAGGGCCCTTCCGACGAGGTGGCCGACGTTTTTCTTAACCCTCAGTGCTGCAGATACAATCTGGCCAGATTTTGCTCGTGCTTGCGATCCTGGTTTGACACTAGATGAATGCAGGCATTTATCTTATGCACAAAGAAGAAAATATTTGAACGAAAACCCGGATATTAGTGCTAGGCATTTCAATAGACGTTTTAAAGCATTCTTCGACAATATTTTGTGTGGTAAAGCTAAGCCGTTGGGCGAGATAGCTGACTACTTTTGGCGCGTCGAATTTCAGCAACGCGGTTCGCCCCATATACACTGCTTGCTTTGGATTCGTGACGCTCCTGACGTGCTGAAGTTATCGGAGACCGAGGAAGGACGAGCTACACTTGCTGAATTTGTAGATAAAAGGATTTCTGTGTTATCCAAAACGCTTAGTGAACTAGAGGCATGTCAATGCTCGATATGCAATGATGATCGTATTGGTGAGATAGATATTTTAGCAAAACGACCCCCAAGCGTTGGTAGCAGTGACTCGCAGTGCGACCTTTCTAGGCTGGTACAACGAGTCCAGCAGCATGTATGTTACGGTAATTCTTCGTGCCGAAAGAAGAGTTCTGCGTGCCGCTTCGGGTATCCGAAGGAGCTGCAAGACGAAACAAAGATTGACATGAAAATGGATTCGGATGGAACTCCGTCAATAAAGGTTTTACTTAAGCGAACTGTTTCCACAATAAATAACTATTCACCGCATTTACTTTCGAGTTGGAGAGCAAATATGGATCTGCAACTTATAGGAAATACATACGGCGCGGCTGAGTATCCTGAAGCATACATCAACAAGGCCGAACCAGATACAATCCGATTCCGTCGTGTTATTGCTAAAGCTATACAACGGTGTGACCCACACCTATCCTACAATTCAATTTTGAAACGGGTTGCTAATGCAACACTATCTGTTCGTGAAGTCGGGGCGCCCGAGGCAATATACATCTTACTGCGAAGTCTCCCAATGCATAGTAAGTCACGATCGGTAGTAAAAGTAAAGTCATTGCGCCATAATCTGAGATATTATCGAGTTGAGCCGCGAAGTGTCCATGAAGTAGCTGCCCTAGCTGAGGTGGATTCGTCTACATCGCTTCGAATCGAGCCCATCGAAAGAGCATATATGAGCAGACCTACCAATGAACTATTCGACTCCATGAGTTTAGCAACGTTTGTGGAAGATTTTGAAGCTATTGATTCACTTGGTAGTTTAAAAGCTGTAGCGGAGGCTTGGGAACGCATAGATAACGAAGGCTGGATCAAACGTCGAGCAAAGAGTGTCGTAGTGCAGAAATCACCGTGGATGAAACCTGATGCTTCTGATCCAAACTTTTGTTTATCTGAAATTTTTCTTTACGTACCTTGGAGAACATTTGACGACCTACCTAATAGTGACGAAGATTGCATTGACAGCTTCCTGCGGGAGCAGGAAATAAATGTTGAGAGCGAGTTTCTTGAAGAATCAAACACCAAAATACTTCGTCAACAAAAGCTTGATATTTTGAAAAAGTCTCGTGATTCTGGTTACTTGACCTCACTACCTGCTTCCGAATATGTGTTCGTTAGTAACACTGATAACGTCCTAGTTGAACCATGCTCTCCAAATACGACCGATGCCAGTAGTGCGGATAGTCCTTCCGACTGGCAGCCAAAACATAACTACGCACCTGAGATTGTTGCCAAAGCGAGCAACTTCATTAATGGACACTTGAAGCCATGGATGAAGGAGAAAAAAGAGTTTTTAAGGCTCGGTGGTGCGATTTGTCAAAATGAATCAAACACCTCACACTATCGCTATCCAATAGTCAATAATGACGACATTAATGGTAAAAATGAAGTGATGGCCGACTCACAGTGGGTCCCATTTGCCCTCGCAATGCAACAATCTAGAATGATATTCAAAAACGCGCTTGAAAACACACCGTGCAAACCACTTCAACTAGTTATAAATGGCGAAGGGGGGTCGGGAAAAAGCTGGCTTATCAAACATATTGTAAAGGATGTGCACACCGTTTTTGGGGAGCACGCGGCGACCAGAAGGAAATCTAAACGTGTTTTGTTGTTAGCCCATCAAGGCACTGCTGCTTTTAATATCAAAGGAACGACTCTTTGTTCGGCGCTGTCGTTTTCATCATTCTCAAGATCTGCGTTTTCAGTACCTTACAATTCAATTCTGGAATCCAAATCAGGTCCTACAAAACTAAAGCAAATGCAACAACAATACAAGGACGTGCATCTAGTTATGATTGATGAATTTAGCATGATATCTTGCGGTATGTTGTATTGGATAGATAAACGAATGCGGGAAATATGGCCAAGTCATTCCGAGCAATTATTTGGGGGGAGGGATGTTTACTTCACGGGGGATTCAGCTCAATTGGATCCTGTCGTTCCTAGCTCGCTGTCAACACCAATTTCAAAGATATCAAATGAAGTACAGCGCAGAGGAAGAGAAATTTGGAATGACATCCAAAAGGTATGCACGCTTACTAGTCAAAACCGAGGTAAACAAGACCCCGAGTGGTTTTCAGCTTTACGTCGATTGCGGAAAAGAGCCCCAACGGCTGCCGATATCGCGTTATTTAACACACGATGCTTGCAATCGATCGGTGAGCCTGACTGGATTGCCAAAGCAAAACACATTGCTTACAAAAATGTGGACGTTGACGCTGCCAACGACACTAGGATTCGATCAAATAACGTACCAACTGTAAACATTACATCTCAACACTTTGTCCAGCAAAAACGCCTGGTAGCGAAACGAGATATACCTGTAGGTACGGTGAGTGCTCTTCTGAAAGAAGCAAAAATGGCTAATTCAGACCATGACAGAATAGTTGCGAGAAACATTAAGCTTTGTGTGGGTGCTCCTGTAACTCTTACATTCAACATGGCCCAAATGGCGGGATTGTGTAATGGTACTAATGGAATAGTTTACGATTTCATGTTTGTCAGTAGCGATGAGTTACCAATAGTACTCGTACAGATCACGGATGCGTATTTAGGGCCCTCTCTACTGGATGATGTGCCCAATATTGTGCCGATCGCACCAAAGGACATATCTTGGGGGAAAACTTCAAGTGACCTTCGTGTTGTACGGAGAGGGATCCCACTCAGGTTGGCGTACGCCATGACAGTTCACAAAGTTCAAGGTTTAACCTGTGAACATGTTGTATTTATTTCAAATTCAATTCCGAGCATCGCGTTTGCATACGTCGCTTTGTCTAGAATTCGTGATCGACATTTGATTGCGAATACACATAAGCTCACCTTAGATAAGCTAACAGCGACACCCGAGCAGCGCTTAGTGTTTGAGCGCGAGGATCAGCGCGTATCGGACGCCGTCACTAAGACCGCTGATGCGGCTGCTTCAGTAGTGGCCTGCATGAAAGAGGTTGCTCTCAGCCACAATGCGGGAGTTACACCCCGCTAATTACACAAAGAGGCTCCCTCGAATTTCACACGAAGCCATTTGGAAGCGGTGCCGGCCAGCACGACGAAACCAGAGCCAAGAAAATGCAACGCTGGGCGGCCGTGAAGTCCATAACCAAGGCCCAGATCCACGTTCATGTTGAGCAGATGCACGATTGTCGCTGCAGGATCGCTTCGCCATGAAGACTGAGGGCGTCTTCGCGATCACCCAAAATTGCGATTTTGGGGGAATAATGCAATTTTGGGGTAAAATTTACAGCACGAACACACAAAATCATAATAGCATTTTGGAGCCCATAATTCAATTTCGGGGGCCAAAACCACGATTACAAATTTCAGGTCTGAACCAGAATTATGAACGGGATTAGAGTCTGACCCGTCGATAAAAACAGTCACAAAACTGCTCGCAACTTGGTCCACGCCGCATACGACGGGGAGAATGAGCTGGAGCGCGTGGACCAGGCGGAGCAGCACGAGCAGCAGCCCAAGCAGCAGCACAAGCATCCGCTCAAGCAGCAGTGGGTCAAGTTGTTTACTTCAGGGCACGGGGCAGCTCTGAGAGACGCGGAGGTCAACCGCGCCGCAACGCCGGCCTGCACCTGCTTGATCTACTGGAGAACACGAGGTCCGTCATGAAATGGAATGGGGCCACGCAGAACGAGGGCCCCACGGACATGTTCGCGATGCTACCGGCCGACATGGTACCTGAACGATCAAGATACGTCTACATACACGCCAAGGACACACCTCCGCGGACCTCGTACGCTGACTTGTATGTACTGGCACGCGTGACTACATGGGCGGCCTCTTCCGACTCGGCCGCTCCAACGCCAAGAGCGGCAAGGAACCCACATCGGCATCCGAGAACTGCCTGCCCAACGCCGACATGGGCAGCAGGTTCAAGGACAATCCCAATCAGTAGGTGTGCGACGAGTTCTGCCGCATGGTCTTCGACGGCCACATCGTTCACGGCCACGGCATTGTTGCGCGGCGACTCACTCGCGCTGAGATGCTGCTAAATGTTGCTCTACGAGTTTGGTTTGTTGTAGGAAACCTAATGACAACTAAACATTGAATTGAAATTTGCTTGAATCCGATGGAGAGCAACAGCAAGAACCTCTTGACCGCCTCTACCACTACCAGCTATGTACGGCTTACAGTGCTCAAATAGCTCGTCAAACGCCTCCACATCCATGCAGAAATGATCGCGAAACAGTCTGCGATTCTGCGACTCGTGAATCGCTTGAAAGAGCCTCTGACCACTACTTGTAGTTAGACCCAGCAACCTCAGCGCTTTCACGTGCTCTTCGTGACGCGATGGATGTTCCTCGAAAGCTCCGATCGCAAAGAACATGGTCACTATTGCTTCATCCATCTCGTCAAGCATCGTGCCGGCCACGCACTGGACACTTTAAATGAAGTAGATTCCCTCGTTCTTACAACATGTAATTTTAGTGACTAGTGAGGGCAAAACACTATTTTGCATACTGTAATACTATTTTGCTTTCTCACCAAATTAGCGGCCAGTAAAATGTAATTTCGGTTTCGCCTCGAAAATGGCTATTTTGGCAAAATTGCAGAGGTCGCGAACACGCCCTGAGAAAGCAAAGAGGTATAATACGTGAGGCACAAGCGCGAAATAGGGACTGCTTCGGTCTTGTTATCGTGTTAAAACCCAGCTCGCACATTTGGCATCAATGTCAATACGAAAAATGCACTTCTTTTCGATGAACTGTTTGTTAAGACTATAAATTCCAAAACCAACAACCATGTTCACCCTACCACGTCAAACTGACCCGATGTGGCTTGGTTCATCTTCCATATCTCTGCACAAATGCTCATAAATCGCGTGTCTTGTGCCATGCGTTGCAGGGTTTGCAGATACTCCCCATCTGGAATCTGAATGTGGTCACGTTGAGAAGCCGGAATCGACGCAGAAGGGGTTGGAATATCTGACGCGGATATAGTTTGCTGATGTTGAGAACCGCCGACGACCACAGGAACCAGCATGTATATAGTTGGCGGTAGCAGATTGAGCTGAGGTATCACCGTTGACGATGTCTGGTGCTCAGATCCTGACTGTGTGTTACCATGAACAGCTTGAGCATGTTCGGAGACTTCCTTTCGACTGGGTAAATTCTGCACATATTATCCAGGCGACGGCGCTTATTGAGTGCATCCACTCCAGACCCACGAGCCCGTTTTGGCACAGACGCTGATGCTCCCCCCATGTGTTCAGCATCTCGATTCATGTCCTCGGGTTGCCTCGTTCCACTAGATTCTCCTGCCATATCCGACCCTCGCGCTACCTTTCTCACGTAAGTAGGATTTTGGATCTTCTTCTTTAGCTTTCCAGAATTGACGCTTTTCCTTGATCCATCTGCCGCAATTTCTGGGGCATGAATACCCCGTGCATCGAAATCAGGCCCTTGAACGACACCAGCAAGCGAGATTTCTTGTGCCTTATCCGCGTCAGCAACCGGTGGCTCTCTCGGAGACTCTGCGAGTCGAAGATGCATACTATTCTCCGGACTTGACATACCCGCTCTGTCAATAGAATCGTCATCTTTTGAAGTTACTGTGCGCCGATAGCGCGCGCGTGCTAGGCTGTTCTGGCGCTCGCGATGGCTCTCACACAACCAATGAAGATCTCCATCCAATTTGATCGTTCTTTGCTTGGTGAACCCACCAGGATACTGGCACTGCAACGGCCCGAACGATCGGGGGGTCTGTTTGGCGCGACGCTCACGCAACTTTCGGGCCTGGTACTGCTTGTGCTTCTCGCACATCGAGTGGTTCGTACCATCTTTCTTTACAGCCAGCTCTTCCATACACTTATGGGAGTAGAGGCATCTATCCTGCTCAGCCTTCTCTGCTTGTAACAACGAAGAAGTATTCATGGCAACACAAGCCACAATCATCAGTCAGAGTCGTATTTCTACATCATGAGATTGTGCACACCAACGTACTCGGCATAGGGGCGCTAGGCGCAGAGATCTTCTGGGCCTCCAGATGATGCAGATGATGGTCGTACTGTGTGCGCGCCAGAGACTCCTTCCTCGAAGGCGGTGGCTGCTCGAAGGGGGTGGCTCGAATATGCGATGGATGATGCTCCGCTTGAAGCTACGTCCCCTTAAATTGAATATATTATAGCTAACGTGTTTGGCGGGGTGGGGGGCGGTGCTGAAAACTACGATATCGCATACATTATGGTTTTCAGCAATGCCCCTTTAGCAACCGGAGCGAGTTTCGCCGGATGCTGCCATACTAGTACAGTATGTATATCATGGATCGCTGCGAAGCGTTGGAGTATCAAGTCACGATAAGAACTACAGCAGAAGCCTGCAATTGGATTCACCATAAATCGATTACATGCACTTAGTCAGCTTTAGTCGTCTTCTTTTCCTCCTTTGCCTCCGTCGTGGCGCTTGGATGCAGCCAATTCTTGTAGGAGTACGCAGAGGCACCGAGCATTTCCTCCAAGTGATGGTCGAGGCACTTCTCGATGCTGCAAAGGTGGCGAATGTAGGCCAATTTGGGCCACACGGCCCGTTGGCCACTTTCGATGTAATGTGTCATGTCCTGCACAGTCGGGTTTAAAATGGCTTTGATGCCGATCGATTCGAGGAAGCGAAAGTCGGGGATAATCGTCACGTTTCCTGAGAAATTTTGCTTGAAGTACGAGCTGAACTGGTGCCCGTAGATCTTCGGAAAGAGACCCAAAAATGCGAGCATCTTGAGTCGGTGGCGCACGTCTCCAGCTATAACACTCTCCAACTTGTAAAAAATGCTCTTGCTGTTGCTTGGCTTGTCGATTTCATCGCTGACAAACGGCACTACGTGAGGGTTCACCTGAGAGACAATGAAGTTGGTAACGTCAAAGCCACTTGCCATGGTTTCCATAGGTAGATCGTGCTGGATGCTGCCGTCCACCCACTCCTTATTCAGCGATGCATAAGGAACAATGTTGCCCTGAAAATCCCTTGCCATAAGCTGCTTTCCTTTCATAATTCCAGGAAGAGAGCAGGATACAGCTACAGCGCTCCAAAGCAGCACGTGAGGCGTATTGATGTGACTCAACAACAGCTTCTTCGGTCCTTTGTGACCAGTGATATCGGAAGCTGATACTGTAATGCACACGTGGCGGCCTGTCTTCAAGAAGGCGTCCTGGAATGTGTAGTACATCGTCTTCTCCTCGGCATCCATGGGCTCGCTGTAGTAGTGTTCCGTAGTGCGCTCAAATTCGGATGAAGCCACCAGAAAACCAGTCTTTACGCAGTGTGTGAGTTGCTCAAGAAGCGGTGGGAACCAGCGGATGCCAAACGGGAAATAACGCGTCGAGATATCGCTCACAAAGATATCGTTCAGCAATTCTTCATTAGTTCTGCACGCGGTAAAAGCAGCAGTGATTGAGCCACCGGACGAGCCAGAGATGACATTCGGTAGAACATTGGCATCAAGAAGCGCACGAATAACACCCATATGATACATTGCAATAGAGCCACCACCGCTCAGACACAATGCCGTTGACCCAAACGACTGTTTCATCCGTCGGAACAAGCGCACTTTTTCCGCGTGAGGGAACTTGTCGTCACTAATCCCAGCGAGAGTATCCAATGCGCGGATCACCAGCGCATTATACTTTGTGATTGCCGTCTTCGTACCAGAGTTGCATTCCAGATGAAGACTTGGCGAGTCTACCCCCAATTCATCACGCATAACCACAGAAGCTACGATATAGCGTAGCTCGTCCACATTCACGCTGTCGCCAGCATCAAGCGCGCGAGTCAGCGTGTCAACATTTCGACGCATCTGTTCAAAGTCGCAGTGTTCCGTGTCCTCGGCGCGTATCGTAGTTTTCCAATTGTCTTTGCCTTCCAACACGTCCAAATACTGCGCCATTTGCTTCCACTCTCGATAGCTCTTGGTCGTCTTCATGAGCCGGCGCAGTCTCTCCGCCTGCTTGTCACGCACACGAAATAGTCCCACGTAAACGCTTCGCACTGCCAAGAGCACCTGCTTCACCACCTTCACAGTAACATACAGCGACAGAGAGAGCACAATGCACGCCATTTGATACAGCGCCACGATCCACTGCAAGATGATCACGACCTGCAGGCCGCAGAACCAGCCCACCCACTTGTATTTGCGCACGAGCAGTATCGCTGTTCCGATGATGGCCGCAACAGCCAATGGACGCGCAACGACCTGCGGATCCGACAAGTCTTCGAGCTTGGTGTGACGGAGACCTTGCACCACCATCCAGAATTCCGCCAGCGCCTCATCCCCCAGAGCCACCACGACCCCCCGACAGTGCTGCACGTACTCGTCGATATGTGCCGGTGCATCAGCCAGCCGCGCAAGCAGCGCCTCGGCCAGGTAGCTGCCCAGTCCAAGCACCACGACGATGCCGCCCACCACGTTGGCCACGAACTGTGCGAAGCGGTTCGAGTCCTTCCACTCTGCCTCCTCCCGCAACGCGCGCTGCAGATCCTCCAGACTGCGCTTCTTGCTCATCGGCGAGCTGCGCTGCATCTTGTTGCACGGATCAACCTGCTGGACGCTCGACGATTTTGAAACTGAGCTTTGCTCTCGGCCCGTCTCGCGCCAAAGGGGGTTTCAACGGATCACTTGGGCTTTGTATGCTACGAACCATGACATGCCTCTGTCACCTTCGTCATTAGACGACCATCAACGCTTGTCATCAGCTTCATGACATGAAGGCGCTGGGGTCTATGAGCTTCCGGGGTCAAGATGGAGCCACGATGCTGCGGTAGGTTCGAGACCTTGACAGTGCGACGGAATCGACCAGCCGGACGAGGCGCATGACGGCCTCCACCTGCGACGCGTCTGGCTGCTCGCCCGTGTCGGCGAAGTACGTCTTGAACGACCACAGCACGAGGTTGGACAGCTCCGTCAGTACGATCTCGCGGACTGTGGCCGAGTACACATCAACAGAGCCCCCGGGTTGATCTCCTTCCGTTGCCGCTGAAACGTTGGCAGCCCATGCAGCTTGCAGCTTCTCCAGCAGCTCAGCGTCCGCGTGAAGGAGCGTGTGTGTCTTCAGCGCGGCGGCCTGCAACACATTGTTGTCAATAACACCGACGTCCGGCTGTGGCTGTTTTCTGCGTATTCTCTTGAGCATCGCATCTCGGTGAGCTGCTGCAGCAGACGAAAGTGTCGGTGGAGAAGCGGGGAGTCGCTCGAGCAACGCCTTGGCTTCACTATTCAACAATCGCAGCATTTTCTTGGCCTACATTAACCACAACGCAGCTTGTTAGTACCCCTCATCATGTACAACACCACAGACCACCACTCCATTACCTGCTTCAAACGGTGGTAGATTGGAAACACCGAGGCGAAAGTCGGTGCGTCCGCGACCTGCTGGAACTTGGGGGAGTCCACCTCGACCTTCTCCAGCATAAACTCAGCCAGTCGCTGGTATCCGCCTCTCAGTCTCGCCACTTGCTTCGGGAACGAAGTTTGAATGCGAGCCACCGGCACGTTCATCCTCCCTCCAGGGCCCAGCTGCTGCTGCTGGAGAATGAGCTGCCTCCTCTTGGAGCTCAGCGACAGGTGCTCGCTCATCTTGCAGCAGAAGGCGAAGCGCGTGGACGCCTCCTGCTCCTTCAGCCTCAGATCTTCCAGCTGCGACTCCAGCGCCTTCAACTTCCGCGGATACTCGAGCCCCACGGCCTCCGTCTTGAGCTCCACCGTCTCCTGCGGCTGCTGCGCTGCCCGCGTGGCCCTAGCGACGGTCAGAATGCTCTGCAGCTGCTGCCCTTCAGCGTCCGGAGGCTGCGCGTGGTCGTCGTCTCTCTCACGGTCGCTGTCACGTCCCCCCGCGGCTAATTCCGTGCGAACTTTGCGTGCGCGACGGATGGCGTCCTGGATCGACTGCTCCAGTGCCGACGTCTCCGCTTGCTGTGCGACTTTCTGCTCAACGGCGGAGGTTTCTAGACTGCGGATGAACGCGCACACGCGCTCGAGTGTTTCGCATTGTCGCTGTAGCGCCAGTGAGCGCAGACGCACGTCGGCGTCGACGCTCGAGGCCTTGCGCAGCAGCTCGTCCAGCACGACGTCCATGATAGTCTTTGCGCAGTTTCTACCAATCAGGGAGGATTGCGGAGTAGAAGGATGCGATTGGTCGAAGCGCTTCAACGTTGCCTTTTTTCGAGTCAGATCTTGCTGGGGCAGTTCAAAGGCAAGCTTACAGTACCCCTTGTACATGTAGAGCAGAGAAAGTAGCGGTCAGAAGATGTGCGCAACTAGGAGCGGCCCCAGACACTGGCATTTATCAAGCGCTCACGGCGGGGTAGTTGCGGTTGATTTACTACGAGCAGATTCGTTGTCATCGGGCATTTGATGCCTGTATATATTGTGAGTTCCGGCCAAATTTGCCGAGCCTGGCCGGCTCATGGACATGGGTTGAAATCGACTTATACAAATTTCAAGTTCTTTGTCATCGAACGGCGGTCGATTTCGGCTTCGTCGGTATCAATCGGCCCCGACTTGAACGCACAATTGTGCTGTACCACGACCCAGTATATCGATACCTGTATTGTACTGTATGTAGCTGAGTGGGACTACCTGGTATGTGCTGCATGCAGCGGTCAAATATCTTTTTTCAGCCATCAACCAATGGCTCCAGCAGGAATGACGCAATGCACGTACCGGTATGTGTATCCTTTTTCGTCAGTAAAAGTCGAGCATTTGGCCTCCATATCTTGAAATACATGTAACGTTAGGCCTGGGGCCTCGAAATTCACAGCCTGACCTTGGGTGAGCAAAGTTCTTGCTGGGCAGCCGCGATTGCGTCCGTAATCCTCGCGAGAGCAGCAGCAACAACAGCGAGTTGCCCACAGAGAGGCGCGGTGATTTGCGGTTTGTACAGTATGGCGTTTCGCGTTTTTTTACCGTAGGTAGCGAAGCCCACCGAGTTCGCCTGGTTATAGTCGCAACACTGTATCGTTCCGTTCTCGCGCGCTTCAAGTGTGAGGAAAGCACTTTCACTGGCCCCCGCTTGAGCGCAAGCCCTCTCGTGTTCGCTCCCAGACGCAAAGACGCAACAAGACGCAGCAGCCGTCGACGACGCACTCCGCGCCAGCGCCGCTCGAGGTGAGCTCATGTGAACTATACAGTACCGTAAGGGCCGCGCATACCGCCCTGTACACTCAATGCGAAGCCCTCCATCTTTTCGCCACAGAGCGATGACCACGTGTGTGTCTCGCTTGTGTTTTGTATGCAGACCAATGCCAGCAGCCGCTCCCCAATGCCAATGCACACTCCCAAGGAAACGACACTGTTCGCAACAACCAGGTGGGTGGAATAGATCGCTTGTTCTCTGCAGGACGAGCGCCATAGGGTTCTTCGTGACTTAACACGTTGGTGTTGCGGAGTAGATGCGTACGCCGGCAGCGTCCACCGGCGGTGCTAGCTTTCAGGAACAGACGCAGCTGAAGCGGAGCAATGGAGACCGAAACTGGGGCGCCCGGATCCGCGCGTCCATCGCGCGCTTGATAGAGATCGACGGCCTCTGCTTGGACCCGAAGCGCTCCGCTAAGGCGGCCGAGAAGAGGAAGGCTAGAGAGGAAGAGCAGGCCTTCCACGCGCGCGCGGATCAGTTGAAAGAAGCAAGTGATACTGCCCACACTGAATACTGGAGCAGGCTGCGGGACGTGTATTCGGCCTCGACGGCGAAGAAAATGAGGCTGACGACGAGAGAGTCGCCAACGCCCGCCGTGACGACGTCAGCATCGCGGTAGTGTAGGAATGAGCATGAAGCGTTGGACACATTAGCCGTGGCTGCTGCTACCGAGCAGTTTAACCCCAACAAACCAGTGCCACCTGCCGCTAAAAAGCCAAAGCGCAGCAGTCGGCGGCACAATGCGCTGCCTTCGTATGAAGAAGGAACAGGTGCGTCCACTCTTTCGTCGTAAACGAAGTCTCCTAGCTGACGGTTTTGCTGTCTTCAACAGGGAGCGAGCGAAACTCAGTGCAAGTACACGACCCCGCGCTAGCCAAGGCCGTCGACAAGCTCGCGGGCAAGTTGACGGAGCTCCTCGGTCAACTGCAAGCCACTTCAGATGCGGCAGCGGCCGAGCCGATTCTCGCCGCCGCCGTGACGGTCGCTCTGGAGGCGACGGAAATGCGTCGCCGTGAAGAAATGGCTTTGACTCGCATGGTGGAGATTGAGGAGCACCGCCAGCAGATCATGCAGGGCTTGCTGGAGTACGCAAAGCGAAAGGAACAGCGGGAAATGGATGAAGGAGGAAATAAGGCGGCAATGGACGCTAAGTGGCGTCAATGAACAACAACAGTAAGGTTGGCTGACAAGTGCCAATGAGCGCAGCGCATGTAATAAAAGAGCGTCCTGCGCGGCACGTCATGTCAAGAGATGCCATGGTCACGTCTTGACGGAACCAACGAACAGGAAAAGGCCACATAGCCTCCAGGCTGGAGGCCGCGGACGAGACCCGACGCTGGACTCCAGCGTTGGGTCCTGCGCGCGCACCGTGAGGGTCCATGTCATGGCCCATGACTCATGCGTGCTCAACAGCTTCGGCAGCATCACCCCAGCGCGGACAGTGTGCGCGACTCTATTTTGATGGGGTCCACCTTTTGGCCAGGTATTTACCAAAAGGTGCACCCCCAAAATTGACGTGTCCACCTCTATGGTAATGTGGCCCACATTTAAAAATACATGTCTGCACAATTATTGGGTTTTTTATTGAGGGGAAAGTAATAATTGTATTACTCCCTCAATTAAACAATACTTGTGTCAGATTAAAATTAATTGCTTTAGTAAAAAAATGGATTCCCCCAATTTCCCCAATTCCCCGCATTCCCCCAATTCCCCGCATTCCCCCCAATTGCGATTTTCAAATTTTAAATTAATAGGAATTAAATTCAATACATAAATTATTGTAAATATATCTAGATATTCGAATTTTTATTTATTTTGGCACCAACACTTTATCTCTGCAAGATGGAGGCCATCATGTCCCGGCCGTCGCAGGACACGGAAGATGAGGACGAGGGCAGGTCACTCGTAGCTCGACCCGGAGACGTGACGACAGACGACGACCCCCAGGAGAGCACGGCGGACGAGGAGGAAGACGAGGAGGAGGAAGACGACGACGTGGACAGCGACGAAGACAAGGTGGAGCTCTCGGACAGCGCCTCCATGCTGCGCATGATGCAGAGTCTGCCGCAAACTGAGGCCCGTCGTCACGAGCAGTTCCGCCGCTCGCACTTCGAGCGCGGCGCGGTCAAGCGGGTAACTGGTCCATAGTCGCAGTCGTTCTGAGGCTCTTCACAGACCGCTGACATGGTTCTGGTGTTGCTGTTATTTGCTGTAGTGTATGGCACAGGCTATTCACGAGTACTCGACCACGGACAAGAAGGCGCCCGGCGTCACCAACGTCATGGCCATCGTCATGGCTGGCATGACCAAGGTGTTCGTCGGGGAGATCACGGCCGAGGCGCGGCGGATCATGGAGAAGAACGGAGAGACGGGGCCCATCCGGCCGCGTCACCTGCGCGAGGCGCACCGCAAGTACTACAAGCGCCGACCGCTGGCTCGGGGCCGCAATATGCGGAGGCTGCTTCGGTAGGGGGCATCAGGCTGATGTCTTTGCTAACACACTGGCAACTAACTAACTACCGACGTGTGAGCGAAGACCTGCTGTGGTTCACATGTCTATTTAGTCGTCATAAGCATCTATCGTGGCCGCTTCTCCTCGCTCAAAAGGCGGTCTTCTTCTCCGGCGTCGTCGTCTTCTTCTTCGTCTCCTTCTTGTTTGTAGGTTCCGTAGCCATCGCGACCGTCACCGCCGTGACGAGGCGAGGCGAACGGGGACATGACGTTAAGGTTGTCCTTACTGCCGCGGCGGTGGCCACCAGCTGCAGCAGGGATCGTCGACAGCGACGAGGAAGCAGACATGAGCTGCGATGACTCCGGGTAGTAGTAGTCTTCTTCGCCCTCGGCGAACATGGACAACAGCCACTGATCCTTTAGTATCTGGCTGATCTCCGGGAACGACGGACGAATGTCCGGGTTCTGATGCCAGCACGAGCGCATGAGCCGTGCTAGCGCAGGCGGACAGTTGATCGGAATCACAGGTCGAAGTCCGTTTACTACAGCCGTCATCTACGAAAACAAGAGCAAGAGTACTAACGTGAGTATCGGAACACATCATTGGGTATCCAAGCGCAACGTACCAGTTGGAACGGATTCATGCCTTGGTCGCCGTAGGGCTTGCTACGGGACCAGGTCGAATACAGCAAAATACCGAAGGAGTACACATCACCCTTGGTAGAGCATTGAATACCACCCATGGTAGCCATCTCTGGCGCCATGTAACTCGGCGTGCCAACCTCTGCTGTCATGGTTGTAGCATCAGGCTCGATAAGTCTCGAGAGGCCGAAGTCGCAAATATTGACGTCGTCCGTCTCGGAAATAAGCACATTCGCCGGCTTCAAATCGCGATGTACCACGTTTCGGCTGTGTAAGAAGCCCATGCCGCTAACGATCTGGTTGATGACCTTCATAAAGACAGCTTCCTCCAGAGGGCCTTTAGCTGCTGGGTTCTCAATGAGTGCGCTCAACGATTTCGGACAAAAGTCTGTCACAATGTACAGCACGCGGTTGTAGTAGCTCACGCCATAGAAGCGCACAACGTTCGGGTGGTGCAGGCGACTTAGAATGCTGACTTCACGTCGGAAGAAACTCTGGAAGTACTCCTGACCTGTCACGGGGCTGTACAGACGCTTGACGGCCACCACGGAGCTGCCACCACCGCTGTGAAGCAAGCTTCGGAATACCTGGCCAGACGTTCCATTGCCTACCTCGCACTGCAAGGAGAGCGAATCGAACGGAATGAGCCAGTCACGGCTGTCATTCGAGACAAAGTACTCCAAATCTGCCATGTCTGAAATCTCGACATACTCGGACTGCGAGAAACTATTTCCACGGTTCAGGAACGGTCCCTGCAATGCATGTGGCTGACGAGCAAGACGGCGCATCGTACACATACAAAAACCCAACGTCGACAGGGCAATGGTGCCCAGGATAGCCACCATCGCAAACGGAAAATCGTACGACTCGCACCCATTACCACCGTAGCGAGCATCGCAGTGACATACAGCTTGCGTCCTTGACATGACACATTGACCATGACCACTGCAAGCAACTTCACTCTCCATATACCCGGGGCATAACTGACAAGTCGGTCCGATGTATCCTTCGGCGCACGTGGTGCATGGGAGCTTTCCTTCAAGTTTCCAACCCTCATGGCATATGCACTCACCAGTACCATTATGCCCACTCGAGCACGTGCCATGACCGCAGTCATACGGACACGGTTGGCAATTTTCACCGAAGAAACCTTCCTCACACTCATAACAGTCGGTATGCGAGTCCCAGCCTCGGTGGCAGTTGCACTTGCCTGACCCGTGTAAACCATCATCGCAGCGTCCTTCGCCGCACTTTCGACAAGTCACGCAAGTCTCTCCAAAGTAGCCGCTCATGCACCCCACGCAGTTGTTCGAGTCGGACCATCCAACATCACAGATGCATCGCCCGTCTCCGTCTACTCCTGAGTTGCAGTGTCCGTGCGGGGCACAAATTGGGCATGATCTGCAGTGAAGTCCAAAATGCTGCGGTGCACACTGACACGACATCGTCATGGGATTAAAGTCCCAGCCGTCGTCACAAAGCGAGCATCGGCTTTCAGGGGTGTAGCCTTCGTCACAAATGCACCCTCCGTCGCCGGCATTGGTATCGTTGCAGCGGCCATGATTGTTACAGGTGCGGCACGGCGTACACGATTGCCCATAAAATCCATCTTCGCACTCAAGACACCGTGACTCCGCCGAAAACCCTTCGGAGCACACACATTCGCCATCGCCAAGGAGACCGTAGTTGCACTTGCCACCGTCACATGGTTTACATGGCTGGCAAGTTGGTCCGAAAAAGGAGCCCATGCATTCCATGCAGTTATTATCCGCGTCAAAGCCTACAGCACACGAGCAGCGACCGCTGCCCATCAAACCATCGTCGCAGTTTCCGTGAGGGAAATTGCAATCCGGACACCGCTTGCATTTCTCCCCGAAAAAGCCAGGCAAGCAAGTAGCACAACGGGTATCCGGGTCAAATCCTTCAGGGCAGATACATTTGCCTGTGCCCATTAATCCAGAGTCACAATGGCCGTCACTAAGGCACGGCTCACATGTTCGCCTGCATTCTGTGCCGAAAAATCCGCTGGCACAGTCCCGGCAATCTGGAGCGGCATATCCATTGCTGCAACAGCCGTACACCAAAGCACAAACAAGTTAGTCCCTACCCAATAAAAGCTTGAGAATGCGCGGGTGCATAATGAATTCGTACACGCATGTGCATATACGTGGGCTCATATCATTCGCAGCACATCCACACTCGCCGTTACCGAAGCAGGCCGTGAGGGACGCGCCATCCCATCCGGGACACTCTGAATAATTGGCAATGCAACAATTCATCACAGTCAACATCGCCATCTTCCTCGTCGCGCTACAAGCGTCGCCTCACCATCATTCGACGTGTCGTACCTGAGTTATCCTGCGCCTCTAGATAAATATTGATCTCCGCGTAGCCTGCAATCGAGACGCCGACCATGGAGCAGACAGGAAAATCTTCATGGGGGCCCTTCCAGTTGAAGTGGATAGAAATCGGCAGCTCGTCGCTCGTGATCTCGGAGATAATCGATTTCCGACCTTCCGGTCCAATAATCCCGTTGCCCCACGGCGGAAAAATGTTGAACATGTCGTTGCAGTGAGGATAGTTTGCCATCAGATACGACTGCGACGGGTGCACAGGGCTCGCCAACATCTCCACGCCATTGATAAGGAGACTGTCCACCGATCCTCTCCCCCCTGCAGGTGATTCCCAATCAATCTGCTTCACAGCCACCGACAAATCTGCCTGCAGCAATTGGCAGCAGTAAAGAAAACACAACACAACGTATGAGTCTCCAAGATCCCTTGGCACTGGTGCCGCTAGTGTCGTACCTTACACAGCGTCTGCTCCGTGAGTCTCAGCCCTGCAAAGTGCACAGGCTCCAGCGGCGAGAACACGCACGTGTTGTTGGCCCAGCCCAGACACCGCGCGATGACCTGCGTCTGCTGCACCAAAGCCTGCACGCCGGGCGACATCGCAGCTATTGCAGTCCACAGGACGGCCACGTAGTGGATCAGCCAGCTCCAGATCCGCAGCCGATGCCGCTGCGTCCTGCTGTACATGTACATCCTCGGCCTCCTGTCCATCCTGCCGTCCTGCTGTGTCATCCTAATAGCCCCAACGCGCCGGCCTAACAAGGCGCCACGAGTCGGCCAGAGTCTCCGTCTCCAGGGCTCGCAGCCGCTGCCGCTGCTGCTGCTCGTGCTGCGCCGCGGCGGTGGAGACTCCTGCGTGCTGAAGAGAGGCCTCGCGATCTCGGTCGCGGGCGACTGCGCTGCGCTCCGCTTCGTCCGTCAGAGGCGCTGCGTGCCTGCTGCCTGCTAACCGGCTGACCTGCCCCTGCCCGCCTGCTTGCCTGGAGAGAAGCACGACCAGCAGCTGAGCTGAGCCTGATGCGATCGCAGTGCGGAGAAAGAGAGGAGATGGATGCAGGCAGGAGCTCTTTCGGGTCGAACCAGATCGCATATGTCGAAGTCGTAAAAAGTCAGAGCCTGCTTATAGCGATGGGCACTGCCCTCGTGAATTGATATGATCAGGAAGTGATGCACGTTATCGTGATATTTATACTGATAGCAGCAATATACAAGTTTATAAAAAGCAACATTAATATATATGATATTGCAGGGAGCCTTCTAAATTTCGTTTTTACGAGAACTTTTTACGGATCGCCCGATTTTTTACGGGACTCAAGACCACTTCAACACCTTCTTGCCCTGTGGACGAATGAAAGCCGCTTTGGGAGCAACGCCCTGCAGGAAAATTCCAGGCATCGAGAGTGGTCACGGATTTGCGGTCGGCTTCAACTTGGAAGCATTTTGCCTTGCACCGCAGCTCGCCGCCGCCCATTAGCGCTGACCAGGCGGCTTCTCCGAGCGGCCGGCAATGCGGGGCTCGAGTCGTGACACGGCAGCGTGGCAGCACAGGCTGTGGAGTGGCGACTCGCCAGTCGATAAAAATACATTTACAGGAGTGGTCAGCAGTGGTGAGTCAGACCATTATTGGAAGGCACTTTATCGGTGCAGTCAAGGCAGCTCTACCGGTAGGCAACAATGCGTCGACCTCGTTGCGTTGACTCTTCGCAGCCAAATCGCAACGGGGTTGCGGGCGTCGGGCGTTGCGCAGTCGGCTGATTTTCGCGAGTGACGAAATCTGCTGTGTACACGTTGAAGCTTGCTTTCAACGAATTTTTCATGTGGCTCGAGAAATTATCTTCAACGCTTTGATAGGATCGGTGTGTTGCGTGCGCCGAGTTCGAATGCAGCACGTTAAAAAGACTGCAAGAGTGAGAGACTATAGGTATTGTATTGTGTTCTATTGTGATCAGGTTATGATACTTGCGCTAGGCGCATTTGTTCAGGGCTCTTGGCCCGCGCGTTATTTTATGTTTCTATGGTTTTCTAATGTGTTTTATCTTCATCTCGCCCCCCTCCTCCAGCCTCGCTCACGCCAGGTCCAGCAGCATGTCGAAACACTCGTCGGAGATCTGGCGGATGCGCTTGTTCCAGTGGGAGGTGGCGTTCTCGTGGAGAGCGGACGCGATCCTCTCGCGCAGAGCTCGGTCGCAGGACAAGTACACGCTCATGAGCTGGAAGTTCCCGCACATGTTGCACGCCTCCTGGGCCACCAGGAAGTGCGTCGACTGGATACAGGCTTGTACGCGCGTGAAGGCGCGGTGCACCACATCTGGGGGGAACATGAGCCCGATCTGGATGAACTGCCAGAGCAAGCCCGCTGTGAATCGCACGAAGAACAGCTGCAGCTGCACGTTGCGCTGAGGCCACTTGAGCAGCATCCAGCGGAGGAACTCCTCGCCGTGCATCGGAGAGAACGCGGCCATCCGGTTCACGAGCTCACCAATCGCACGGTACGTCGTTGCTTCAGCGGAGTCGCTGCACTCGGCAAACTTCTCGAGCTGGTTGCGGTTGGAATCCGCGTTGCCGCTGCCTCCAGGCGAGCTCCGAACAAGTAACCGAATCGCGCGCATGATCTGGCTGCACAGTCCGTCAATAGTGTCGCTGGTCTGCTCGTCGGTGCTGCCGAAGGTTTCCGGGTTGAATCGTGCGTCCCTTTCAATGACATCCATTGCGACGTTCAAAAATGCAAGCATGCCCTTGACGGTGACGAGATCTTTGCGCGTGTTGCGGGGCTCGATTTCTGCCAGCCCTTGATGCTGGAAGATCGCCAATGAAGCCGACGACGCCGCTGCCAAAATGCAGGGGCGCATCTCCGGGATTGTACGAAAGATCGCGTTCATCACTGCGAAGCGGTCGTACTGGGCGAGCACGTCCAGCTTGACCGTGCTCAGCATCTCGTGAGCGATCCAATGCGGCGTAAAGAACATCTCCTGCAGATTCTCCACTGAAGTCCCTCGCGCAGGCATCTCCTGCACAGAAGCGTCCGAACTGAACAGCATGGTCGTCAGTGCAGCCTGGAACTTAAGCAGGTCAATGTCCAGGACGCTGCTCTTGGGCTTGCAGGCAGCTGGAGCTTCGACAATGTCGTCCTCGTCAAAGTGGAAGACGTCCTCGTGCTGCCCGCCGCCCAGCAGCAGCAGATTCAGTTCCTGCGTCACTTCCACGTCAGGGAACAGCAGACACATGAGCTCCAGCACGACTTCGTCGGCATTGAGTGCGTCCACGACGTTGGCGCGCTTGCTCTCGTGTTTGCGGCGTCCCACGCGGCGCTTGAACTTGCGCTTGGGGGTGCCCTCCGCGACCATCTCGGGGGACGACCCGAGCTCGTCGAAGTTGTCGTGGCTCAGCAACTGGCCCGACTCGTTGAAGATGCGCGCGCTCTCGAACAGCGTCATGGGCCGCGCCTCTCGTCTGTGCTCGTCCTGTCTTCCTGTGTAGGCCGTGGACGGCGCCGACGACGCGAGCGTCACCGCGTTCATGGCGTCGTCCAGTAGCTCGTCGGGGGCCGCCATGACCGGGGGCCACGACGTCGCGGACGGCCCGGAGCGGCTCAGCTGCGCCGCGTTGCCGCGCGGGGCGTCGGCGGCCTGCCGCAGCTGCGCGGGGATGTTGCGGCGCTCGCTCTTGGTGGGCGTGGGCAGCCACGCGTCGCGCTCGAGGCGCATGACGTCGTTACGGTGCTGGTGGTGCGCGTGGTGCTTGAAGCGCGGCTCGGCGCGGCCCTCGGCGGTGCGGCGGCCGGCGTCGCGCTGCAGGTGCTTGAGCTTGCGCTGCAGCTTCCAGTCCGTCTCCTGCAGGACGCGCGGCGACTGCGGCGGTGCGGGCGAGGTGTCGGCGGCGGGGGACATGGCGGCGGCTGCGGGGTGGCAGCGTCAGATCGGCGCAGGAGCTGCTGACTCGGGAGGAAACGGTAGAATGGCGACGTCAGCAGACGATCGATCGACTGCACAAAAGTCGACGGTTTGCGCGCCGATGTGTCACTTTGGTATCTTGGAGTTTGTATGCCGCGTCCGTGTTTCTGTACGTGTCCGAATGGATTCCGTGTTTGGCGGTACAGTATGTATGCGACGCGATATTAGAGAACGTATTGGGTTGGGTTTTGGGTGCTCACATGGCAACCCTACCGCAGCTAGAATTCAAACTTGAAATTGCGCCGCGGAATCCCCAGATTCCCGCGAAACGACCGCCGCCTCGGGGATATTTATCCCTAGGGCACCACAACGAAGGCGACATTTATCATTAGGGACCACAAATATTTTGATTGGCCAAAATACAGTAGTGTTGCTTCAACTTGGAACAAATCGACTTCATTGACGACGCATGGCGAGCCACCGCGGACGTGATGGCGCCGCCCGCCGCGGCGGATGTGCTACCCGTGGGTGACTTCCAGATCTACCTTCTGGCCACGTGCATGCCGCTCTTCGGCGAGGGCGCTCAGCGTGGACGGCTTCAAGAACGGACCTGGAGGCATTCGAGGTGACCACCACTGGGCCATGCTGCAGGTACACTGCCACCTCGCGCATGCGGACGAGGACAGCATCATGAACGGCTATGTGCCCGGATCCCGCGTGCGTGTGAACCTGGTCATCGAGTATGTGGCCCACAAGAAGAGCGGCCACGACGTGGTGTGCTTCATCAAGCACGTCAGCGCGCTCACTCCGCTCGTGAACGAGTACTCCAAGGTGGACATGCTTTAGCGAGGACACGAGAGGTCTGCCGGCCTTTCGACACAGGGCGAAGAAGCTCGAGCTCGCTTTGCTCCAGGACCTGCAGAACATGAGCTGTACACTAATGAGCACTACCTGCGGATGCTCACGCCGACCACGTCAGCGATGAGCGTGCTGGTCGTGCAAACGCACGAGCTGCCAGGACACGATCACGAGGTAGAGGCCAGTCTTGCCGAGCATCCAATCCATAAACGTCTTGATCGACGCAAGGACCTCTAGTTTGATCTTGGACAGCGCGGTTGTAGGTCGTAAGTAGCACTGCAGTCGTGATGTATGAACCGCGCGCGAAGTTGGAGGATGTGGACAGCATGCCGCTGAAGAAGCACTCGCGCTGCGTCTCTGGTGTCATCATATGTATAGTTCGCCTGAGTCGGCTGTAGATAGCTAGCGTGCTTTAACATGTCATTGCGTCCTCCATCCATCCATTTAATTTGAGCATGATAGGCGAGAAAGTGGTGTAGAACAATTATTTGTTAGCAGTTTCGGAGTTCATTGTTGCGTTTGTCGCTTTATACTTAGTTGAAGGCATACCGCCTGACGAACTAGCCTGCACGCTCAAGGTGTCGAAGAGCATGAACAGACTTGGAGCTTTATGCCCACACGGGGAGTTGCGACGCTTCGAGTGCAGGGCGAAGTATTTCAGCCAATCAAAATATTTGTGGTCCCTAATGATAAATGTCGCCCTCGTTGTGGTACCCTAGGGATAAATATCCCCGCCTCGGCCGGCCAGAGCGACGGCGCAGCTGTGAAGAAAGATACATTTCATACCTGCGGCAGCAGTGCCTTTGTCGCCCTCCGGCAACGCGATCTTTCCGTCGTTGCCGGGCGGCAGCGGACGGCGCGCGAGAGTCTCGCTGAGAGTCTCGCCGAGACCGGTCTCTGTGTGGCCGTGAGCAGCGCCGCGAGCAACGTTCTCCTGGCGCAGCGGCGAGATGGCTCCCCGTCCCCTGTGACACCGCCGACGTAGTGAGTGGCCCGGCCGGTTTTTGTCGGTGACGTCGCCGATTGCTCCTGCAGCAGATCCGCTTCAACTTGCGCGCAGCCGTTTCTTCTGGCAGTCGAGGATAAGATTCCACGTGAATCACCAGATACTGTACGACGAACTTGCTGGACAAGTGACTCAGCCGGTGGGGACGCTGCCCAGAGCCCGCAGCTGTGAAATCTTTATTGAAATCTTTTTATTTTTCACTGTTGACCGCTCGGGGACGCTGCATCTTAACTGGAGGCTCTTGCGTGTTTTGCGTCGCTGCTGAGGCGATGCATGTGTGTTGGTGCCCAGACCCAGCAAATGCAAAAAATTGCAATATGTTTTATTAATATTTTAGTCTTTACGCTGTGCGCTCAGCGTAGAGACCACATGGCTAACGACGACACTAGTCGTGCAAGCCCTCGCGGTACTTCTTCATCGCCTTCAAAAACGCCTCGGTCAACTTGTTGTCGTCGGCTTCATCCTCAACGCGGTAAATCTGGTGCTTGGACACCTTGAGCATCGTCTTACGAATACTTCCAGTCTCCTGACGTAAGCGATGCTTGGGGTACTTGCTACTGTAGGCGTCCCGCATGCAATCGGTGAAAGTCGTATTGGTGTCGCCTGCGCGCCTCGCCTCGATCAGCTTGGTGGACGCGTCGCCCTTGAGCACGTTGACCGAAGCGCTCGTAATGCGTAGATACTCAAGGTCATTAATAATATCACGTAGGACGTTGACGAGCACTTCCTTCTGCGACTCAGTCTGGCCGTGGTCATAACGCTTCACGACAGCATCATTGGCCGCCTCAGCGGGAAGCTGTAGGTCGAGCGCATGGTCGATATGCTTGCCGTAAAAGTCCACAATCGGCATTCCGGAGTACGCATCGAGCCAGCCATCTCGCTCGACAATTCTCTCACGTCGCTCACGCCGATCGAAGCCGTCCCACTCCTCGCGGAGATCGCGTGGAGCCACATGCTGCACGAAGTCGGGCTTGTGCGACTCGCGACAGTAACGCGAACCTGTCTTGACTCGTCCGTAGCAAGGATTTTTCACAGCCGTCTGCCCCTGGCAAATGTTGGTCAGGTTGGCTTGGTACTGATGCCCTTTGCAATACCCGCCATCGCCAGCGGGCTTCTTGCACTGGACATCATGCGATCGATGTCCCTTGCACCTGGCCATAACGGTTGCTGCTGATATTGTTGTTCTCGGACTTCATACCTATAGATTGTGCGCGTTGACGCTTGGGTCGATAGATAACTAAGTGAAAGGCAGCGTACTAACGTTAAGTTTAAACATTGGATTGACGCACATCACCGTACCGGTCACAGTTCATCTCTGTGACATCGTTGGCTTCTGGACATCACTTCTTTTGCTTCGTCCGGAGACGAGAAAAAGTTTACAAGCAACGAAATTCGACTAAAAGGCGCCGAGATTCTTCCGACTAACGTTGTAAGCCGGCGCCTTCTTCTGGACTAGATTAACGTTCGTGCAGTACTGGTGCACCACTGTAGGTGGCATGGGCATATCCAGAGCTTCACCGGGCAACGCACGGCATTAGTCAGACATTTTTTTATTTTTTTCCATTTTTAGAAAAACAAATTGTTTTATTTTGAAAAAGCTTGACGTGATTGACCAACTGTGCCACACTATTGGTACTGTCACGGCATGGCAGCAGTCAAGGCGGAGCTATCGGCGGCGCAGGTGCTGGAGCTGCTGGTGCCTCGCTTCGACGACCTGGGCGTCGTATCGGGTAATAGTGTGCCTGTGGCGCTGGATCTCTCCGCTTCTCTGGACGTGCAGCTGGTGTTTTGGGAGCACTCCGGGGTCGTGAAAGAGCTCGAGTGCGTCAACGTGGAGGAAGGCTGTCCTCGCTGCAAGTTCGAGAGCTTTCTACGCGGCTTGGTGATTTTGAGACGTCGCGGGGCGCTGCTTTTCAGCGGAGCATATGTGGTGGAGGACGCCTTCGCCAGACTGCGGCTCCGAATTGAAGCTCGAAATGACATCGAAGCCGCCTCGAAACCCGAAGAGTTTAGCTTCGTTTGGTGCCACTTGCAGCTGGAGGGCGCCGGACGAACAGGTGCAACGGAGAGGGATGTAGTTGCTGCTGCAAAGCGTAGTCGGTGTCATGTAGTAGGGTGCAATTTGCACCGATGGAAGGCACAAAGGGCGCAGGTGACGCCAGAGCGTGCGAGTTTGTCTCCGAGAGCAGTCGTTTCGACTCCGAGTCCGTTCCCCGTTCGGGTTTCTACCCATGTACCACGTGCTAACGGGACACCAACGAGTTCGACTTCATCGGGGAGAAATGTGACGTTTAAAAGGGAGAGTCAAGAGCCAATTCGCTCTAGAACGCTGAGGGAAGTGTCAATGCCATCACCAAGCATTGAGGAGAGTAACACACGAGTGAATACCCCGATACTAAATAGGAAGTTCAACCTCCCTGACGTGTTCCACACTTTGATGACTCAAATGGAGTCGCCGACCGAGTTGTGGAGTCCAAACATCCCGGGCTTGGACCTCAAGCTCTATGAACACCAGAGACGAGGTCTGAGCTGGATGATGAATCGGGAGAAAACATCATTATGGGAGACTAGTTTACGGCATCCGTTCTCTGTCCCTGGGAGGCAGCGCCACGAAAGCGACCACTTGCTCGAGTCTGATTTCGGTGATACCGCTCGCGATGTTTGTGGTGGAATGCTGTGCGACGAGCCCGGCCTCGGTAAGACTATCATAATGCTCGCACTAATTTTGTTGACCAAAGGCCAGTCCACAAGAGAGATGCCTGTCCGAGTGGATACACCGACTTCAAGTACAGCTAATGTCCAACATCGATCGTCCTCGCGTGGTCGCTCTCTTCGGGCTGATGACATGGTGAGTTCATCCGCGTGCCTAATTGCGGTACCAGATGCGCTGGTCGAGCACTGGGCAGAACAAATCGAAGCTCACGTCATGAACCAAGGACTAAAAACTTATGTGGACAAAGCGGTAGCAGGAACGTTACCAAATAGTAAGAAGTTGGCAAGGTATGACGTTGTGATCGTATCGTTTTCCCGGATGGCCAAGGAGTGGAAGCTCCACCGACCTCCGTCTGCTTTGGAAACTCGGCGTACACCGCGATATGGTTTTGAGGACCAGCCAGATCGCTACTTGGATGGTAGTATCCGCGGTGAAGTGTCGTCTCTGTTGTCTATTCACTGGTTGCGTGTCGTCGTAGATGAAGGTCACAAGCTTGGAGGCCGAGCCCCCACTCAACTTATGCAGATGTCTCGCTTGCTGTGTGCTGAGAGGCGCTGGGTGATGTCTGGCACACCATCACCAAATACCCTTCAGTCTGCAGACCTCCAGTACATCCACGGTCTACTGGTGTTTTTACGAAATCAGCCCTATGGGCGACCAGACGGATACGCATGGTCAAAGGCAATCGCTCGGCCATTTGAACGGAACGAGCCCGTGGGTTTCTATCGCCTTCAGTTTTTGCTCAGCCGAATTATGATACGACACACAAAAGACTCGATTCGCGACAAACTTCCTCGTCCAATTCGCCACACAGTTGTTGTCGACCCGACACCGAGCGAGTTCAAGCTGTACAATGCTATCGCGGAGCGTGTTCGAGCAAACCTGGTGGTGACTTCCATTGACCTTCCTGACACCACTGGCACCACCAGCAGTATACACCCAAAGAGTCTACTGAATCGGAAAAATCACAAAGATGCTGGGCGCATTGAAACTGGGTTAGCCTTCGCTTTCATGGGTGGATATGCCTTGAATTGGACTATGGATTCTAAACGCAAAGAGCGAACTGTGGAAAAGCTGCGCTCGCGTGGAGTTGGCGAATCTCGTTTGTCCGCAGTAGATGAGTATTTGTCTACAGTCAATGTGTACGTGAAGGGTATCCTACAAACGAAGAAGACACGATGTAGAGACTGTGGGTCTCAGCGCCGTATTTTGATGGTGCTACCCTGTGGGCATTTATGCTGTGGATACTGCATTGATGAACTGAAGAAGGAACTCGGCGAATGCTGCTGCAACTTTTGTGACGAGCCCTATGACGAGGACGTGTGTAGCTACCTGCAGCCAACATTAACCGGAGAGGTGACTGCCCGTGGTCGAGAATCAACGCTAAGAAAATTGCGAGGGTATGGAGTGAATGAGGCCAGAGTTGCACGCGTGGCTGCTTATATCGATACCCTCGAAGCAAAACCGGCGACAGAATGTATAAGCTGTCACCGCAAGCTGCACTTGCTATTGGTCCTGACGTGCGGTCATTTGAGCTGCCCTGATTGTGTGGAGAAGCGATATCAACTGGCCGGCCCAAGTTGTACTCTGTGTCATGAATCATTTTCTCGAAGTGGATTTAGGGCTCTTCAGCCAGATATTCGTCCAGTGGCGTTGGAAGACGATGACAAGCCTGCTCGTAGAAAGAAACCGAGAACAGTCACTGCTAAGAAGCGGAAGCGAACGGCGTCTGCACCCAAAAGAGCTGTGAACTACAAACGGGATTTCTGGAAAATCGATTCAAGCAAAATATTTTACATGGCGACTCGAATTCGCGAGCTGATGAAAGAGTTTGGTCGTGAACAACACCGTGACTTGAAAATCATTATCTTCTCGCAGTTTCGAGAAAGCATTTGGCGCACCAAGCTCGCATTTAACCAGCAAGATATCCCCACAGCTGATTTCATTTCTCTTATTACCCCTCACGAACGAATCAAGAACCTGGAGGCATTCCGCTCGAAGCGAAATGTGCATGTGCTACTCTTGTCGAACCTGGGCTCGCATGGTTTGGACCTGTCCTTTGTCTCGCATATCTTCTTGCTGGAAGAAATCTGGGACAAATCGGTGGAGATGCAAGTTATTAGCCGAGCCCATCGTATGGGGGCAAGACGTTCAGTGGTGGTGGAGCAGCTGTGGATGAGAGGAACGGTGGAGTGCCAATTAACGTCCACGAATCAGCAGCTTTTCAAGAGCGAGCACTCAATCGAAGACCGCGAAAGCTCGCAACGTCAACCGACGCGAGAGGAGGTGCAAGAAGCATCAAGCGCCGACAAGAGCAGTTTCCAGCAATTGAAGATGAACTACATTCTGAACAACTTGCGAGTGCTTGGAGATGATATTGTCGGGAAAGATGGCGAGGTGCGATTTTCCGTCAGGGACGAAAGTGAAACCATCATCCGCCAAGGAGTGCACACCATTTCAGATTCAGGAAAAATTACTACTGTCAACTTTGGCCAATCCGCCACCTAGGCCAGCAGCTTCACCGGCACCAACAAGGCCTTCAGTGCCTCCGCAGCAGCGTCCATCATCTACATGTACTACACGAGCTACACGCGTTGCTCGAAAGAAACCAGACCTCCCTGAAGTAATCGTGATCGATGATTCTTCTGACGATGGACATAGCAGCAGATCCGACGACAGTGAAAGTGAAGAGAAATGTGAAGAAAATACCCCAGTTGTGCAGGACGTGGTTCCTGTGAAACAGGAGCCTGTGTATATCGATATCAAGGGCGAATCAGAGTGATATGGAGAGAAGTGGTCGTCAGAACCAACAACGCTGAGGAAGCTATTGACAAGTAAATACTTCAAAGTACTAAGTAAATTTTACTTGAAGTACCATTTAAATTGAAAGTGCCGCGACGTACATGTACGCTTGGTCAAATTCAGGTTCATCTCACTCCCCACCACGTGAACGATTCAGGCAGAACGTACGCTCGAAGCACATCGCTGGAGAACTGACCAATGAAAATGAGAGTCATTGTAGCAAAAGCGACCAACGTGAGGTGCCAATGTGAGAACACCTCCAACGTTGAGAGCGTTTCAGCGGCCACAAAGCTGAAAGGATCCCGCTGAATCATGTCATAAATCCCGCTGGGGACGTCTACGCGCTCAATAGAGAAGTCTTCATTGCGGGTAACAATGATACCCAACGAGGCCTAGAAATACAGAGAAGCGTTGCGTGTTAGATCGAGTATTGAAGTTGAAAGAGCCTTTGACAGCATACCTTGTCGGGCATATGACGAAATACATCGAACGCAACGTCTCCAGTGATTAGCCTGCTCGCAACAATGCACACCTCAAAATGAGATAATTGAGCCAACTGAAGACGGATAACATAGCATGCTTACGAGACGACAGCGTTGTCTTGACCCTCGCTCTCTTTCGCCAACGGCGGTAGGCTCTGCTTCCGAATCCAGTCGGCGTTCAGGTACACCCACTTCAAAGCACGATTGAATTCGTTGCTAGACGTAAGGACCTGGACCGGGTCTCTGTCAACGCAGCAGAACCACAAAGCAAGTCAGTAACACCGCATATATCGCCTTTGCTTGGCATCCCACCAAGCTTACCTGGATCCGACGAGTTTGGGCAGCACAAGCGTGATAGCTTCATACACGAGCGATCGGGCGCGGTTTCCCATCCGATGGCTGATGCTATGAGCTCGAGAGCGCTCTGGAGTAGAGTGGTCTCGATGTATTCGCCTCAGGCTTGCGTGCAACCAAAAGCGAGCTGACTCCGCTTTGAGCATATTGTTGACCTTGTGGCATGTGGCCCGCGCCACTAAGAGGTCTTCAGCCGTCAAGAAGTGAGCCACCTCGAACTGGACTTCGTACGGCAAATTGAGAAAAGTGCTGTCCTTCTGCGAGCTGCGGCAGCACGTTATACAACGAATAGTCAGTGATCACAACCATCACCGAACCTACGCGGCGGTGAACTTACTCTTGTGATAGTCTGGCTGATACACTGGCTATCAAGCGGCGCTCAGCTTCAGCGACGTACTCCATCGTAAGCTCCCCACAAACGCAAGCCACGATCCCTGCAGTAGTGCCAAATTGGACGGCAACAAGGAGGTCTCCGGGCCACAAAAAGCCGTAGGAAAGATACCAACCGCCGCAAAGCGAGACCACCTCCATCCATGACCGGCGCGAGTGGCTGGAGAAATTCGCCTTGAAGTACAATATACGTTCCTGAAGAATCATCCCAACCTTGCGTGTCGGTTTCCAGATGACAAACATGTCACCGACAAGAGCAAAAATGACGCCGCTCATAGTGGCGAGGACAAATGCCACCTCGATGCTGCGAAGGTGTGTGTAAATGATGTTAAACGCCACAGCTCCCACAAGTCCAAGCAAGCCCATTACTGGGAGTGGGAGAATCTGTGTATTTTCCACCTCTATTTTCTCTGCTTCTGTGCGACGAGAACAATAATCATGCGCGAAGGTCAGTATGAATGGCAGCACAGATCACTACGTGAAATAACCCCTTACCATTTAGAGGCAGCGCCCGCGCACAGCTCCGCACTTGTTCTCCACCGAGTGTCACCAGCATTCCTGAGAGCGTACCTACTTGGACTGCGACGATGAGGTCATGATAAATAGCATAGCTTCCGTAGATGACACCCATGAAGCATCCGAACTCCACAAAAGATCGTACCGGGTACGTATCCCAGTTGTGTTTCACGTTGATAAATCGGTCTTGCAAAATTACACCTGCCCATCGTGTCGGCTTGAACAGCACCAGTATGTCAGCGAAACACAAGAACGCGATCCCGGCGATAGTGGCAAGTACCACAGTAACTTCAAGGCTGCGCATGTTCTCAAAAATCCACTGAAATG
Organism: Phytophthora fragariae; assembly: GCA_009729435.1. Taxonomy (NCBI): domain Eukaryota; phylum Oomycota; class Peronosporomycetes; order Peronosporales; family Peronosporaceae; genus Phytophthora; species Phytophthora fragariae. The sequence goes on along the minus strand of QQOI01000005.1, from coordinate 2,260,203 downwards.
TACCCGAACCGATGTATGCGAACAAAAGCATCACCGGGAGCGGGCGAGCGCGATTCGGCTCAGCAACATCGTCAGACGTAGTTCCGATGGGAGATATCGGCGCAAGAGCTACATCACCATCCGTAAGCAGATTTTTTCCTAATGGAATTAGTTTGGATCGGTTCTTTCGAAAATATTCGCCGGAAAGCGTGACTGCAATTCCAGAAAAGGTGCCGAGCTGAAGCGCCAATACAAGGTCGTCGTACATAGCAAACGACCCACAGATAACTGCAAACCAAGTGAAAAGCTCCAAGAAGGAACGCAATGGCTCCAACTGCCAATTGTCTTTGGCGTTCGTAACTCGCCGTTGCAGTAGTAACCCAACTTCGCGCGTTGGCTCCCACATCAAAAAGAGCTCACTCGCCGCAAGAAAGAAAATACCGGCGAACGATGCTAGGCAAAACGCCGCCTCAATACTATCAAAGTAATGATAGATGGAGAGCAGTGATATCATCGAGGCATACGTGATCAGGAACAAGCAGAAAAGTAGTGCGCACGTCGCCGTTAGCTGCATACGCATATGGGTACCAACAGTCAGGTGAAGTCGTGAGCATACCCCGTGACCGCCGACTGATACCACAATCCCTGATAGCGCTGCAAGCGTAAGCGAGCTGAACACCGTCGATGATGCGGCAAAGGTGCCAACGAAAACTCCGACAAAAACCAATGTCTCGACGAACATATGGAGCGGGAAAACGACCCACTTGTTCTTAAACTGCTTCGCGCCAGTTCGAAGGAGAACCGCAGGGTGAAGCTCATACGGCGTTGGGCTCGTTAGGTACCCGACGGACGCCGAAATCACAACATTGATTGCCGAATACTGAGAAAGGGATAACGCCAATTTCTCCTGATGGATCACCGTAAAGAACGTCGAGCACATATCGAGAGTTGACACCACCATAATGCCCACGAAAGTCCAGCTCACCCGTTTGTAAAAGCGTGGGTATCGCTCTTTGACGAAATTTAAAGCATGAGAAGACCAGGGCTGCGTCACGCCTAGGCAGTTGTCATCTTCCTTCGACTTTGAACAGACCTCACCTGTCTGTAACGGTTCAGGCACAGCACACGCAATCTCTTTCAGCTCGTCTCCTTCATTCACCTCAATATCATCCCAGCACTCGCGCGAAAACGCGATGCAAAATGCCGACAGTCCACAAGAAAACGCAACGCCTGGTAGTCCGTGAGAAACCTTGGGGGCAATGAGTGTGATGCCGCCCACGCAAATCTTGGCTGCCAGGCGTCGTCCAACCCGTCCAAGCTCCATTAACGAAGGTCTTCTGCCCGACAGCGCCAGAACAGTGAGTGTGATAGCAGCAACCGTGACGAAGCACAGCATGAGCGCCAAGGAGCTCGAAGGCACACTTGCAGCGCGGACAATTGCCGCATACACTTGGGAGACAAAGTACAACATCATCACGACCACCGGAATGAGCTTCACCCAGTGGTCCGCAGGCATTTCCATTGCTGCCTGCGGACTCGGTGGGCTCACGAAGCGTGGCCTACTTGCTGACGCCAGCAGCTCGCTGCTGAGAATCAGCAGAACGCCACAAAATGTGCCGAGCTGAAGAGAAAGAAGCATGTCGTTGGTGGAGCTGTAATACATCGTCGTGGCGCCAAACGTGCCGGCCACCTCGACGAGTGACCGCAGTGAGTGCAGCTCCCAGTTCTTGCGCGCGTCCACGATCCGTCCCTGGAGCACGATGCCAGCCCGACGCGTAGGCGCGCAGAGCAGCAGCAGTTCACTGGCGATGATGAGCGACGCGCCCACAAGCGTGATCAGCAGGTAGTTGAACACCAACTGGTCCACAGACTGCAACTGCTCCGTCCTCTCTTGGTCCTCTTCACCCAGCACGAAGCCATGCAGCGTGCGTCCTGTGTCCGAGATGATATAGCCCACACAGGCGTACGGCAGCGCCACCTTGAGCCAGAGCATGCCTCCGATGCCGTTCAGCTGCTGCGGGTCCAGTCGTGTCTCCAGCAGGTGCAGATACGCCGCTAACAAGTCGCTGATAAGCGCCAAGGCGCCGGCCATGGCGGCGCCTGCGAAGATCGCGACCCAACCCGAGTGCGTCGCGATGTACAGCGACAGCACGCTCGCCATCCACGTGCAGACCTCCAGGAAGAGCCGCCGCTTCTCGCGCGGCCACGAGCGCGGGCTGGAGCGGGCCAGCAGCAGCGCGCCGAGTCTGTGCGTCTGCGTGTGTGCACTCTGGCGCAGCGCGTGGCACGCGCCCAAGTAGCAGACGCCGGCACTCGAGACCAGCAGCAAGCCGCCCACCAGGTCGTGCACGCGCGGCGGCAGCTCGCCGAGCTGGAGCGCGAGCCACGAGGTCAGCGCCAGCCCTGCTTCGAGCGCCAGCACGCCGTGGCTGCGCGAGCGCGAGAGGCGCGGCGGTGGACGCGCCGGCAGCAGCTTCAAGGCGGAGACCAGCAGGTCGCCCAGCTCGTAGGTGGGAGCGCTGCGGTCGCCGGCCTTGGGCCACGGCGCCGCCGCCGTGGGCGAGAGCATCGACGTCGTCCTGAACGCGGTGGTGACTTGCTGGGGAGACGGCAACTTCCGCACTGACGGCGACCTTCTTCACGTCCAAAGGTTGATATCTGAGACTGGTGGATTAGGAGGGGTGCGGGGATATACAAAGTCTGTTTGGGGAGGGTGAATGAACCTAATTAGGGGTGAGTTGAGGCAGTTTTTGATGGAACTGTCTGTCTGGCGACGCTGGTTGACGCATGCGCCGCGTTCATAGCTGGGTTCAATGCATGCGCGACACTCGAAGTGGTCGTCTGCACTTCGTGCAGTGCACGAGGCAACCAGAGGCGCGCGGCGCTCGGCACTTTGCTATGACGGAGATCCCGGCGATCTGGGGCGGGCGTCACATGGTCGGGCCCGCCGCGTTTCGGCCAGTGTACTGTCTCGTCAACTACATGTATTGTGCCTTTCATCTCTTTTGGCCAGACGGCAGTGAAAAACTATCTTTGTTAACATAGGGGTAGGGTAATCGCAACAAGTTACCACCACGGAGGTACAGATTAGCCTAGCCGGCAAATCCTCCCTGAAGCACCCTCACAAGGCTTTGTGAAGCCCTGCGTAGGAGAGAAAGCCCGTTTTGGCAGTGTTGAAAGCGGCCAATCGGGCTTTTTGAACGGAGGAAATACCTTTGTAGGTGCCTACTACCAAAGTAGTTGCTTGCAAGACTGCCGGCAAAACAGGCGACACGACGCAGTTGGGGCTCATAATTCTTTAGCTAAGTAGATGAACGATATTACATGGTCAAAATGTCTTTATTGCTAGCGAAAATACGCGGTAGCTACCCGTCACCGCTAGGCAGGTACTTGGCCAACTTCGACGGCACTTGCCTGATAGTTGGTGGCTACTCCGTTTTACATATCAAATCCTAAGATATAAGTACTCCCCAGTAGTAAAAAAGTACCTTCTAAAGTCCCCTGAAGGACGCGCAAAAAGACAGAAAAGCACAATACTACGTATCGCAAACGGTGATCACTGGGCAGCTGCACAGCTCGCGTGCTCTCCTGCCAGAGCCTCTCAGAGGCTCTGGCCCAGAGGAGAAGCAGTGCTTCAATTCAAGCACGGCACTTGGGCATCGTGTTGCCGTTTCAACCTGCAGATGGGGGTTATCCACGCGGACAGTTCCAGCCGTGGAACTTCCACGGCTTCAGCGGCAGTTAAGCTGAGGGATCCTTACGTCAGAGAACAAGGCCGAAGCGCACAAGTCCAACACTAAAAAATTCTTCGATTGCCTTAAGTTCCGCTTCTGCTTCGGTACTTGCTGCGATGCGAGGCACAACGAATTGACGAGAGAGGGCAGGAGCACTTGACACGTCAAGAAGAAAATGATGAAGTAGAAGAAGACGCGCGGACGGACGAGGCAGCGTGCAGGCTTACGCGAGCTCCACGCTCTTGCCGCTGGCCTTCGACCACTTGAGCAGTGCCTCCAGCATCGCGTTCTCGTCGGCGTCGCCCTCCACCAGGATCTGCTGCTTCTCCACGTCGCACTTGACGCTCGTCACGCCTGCCAGCAGGGGGAAACCCCATCGGAGAGAGGAAGTTAGCAAGCAGCAGCAATAGCTCGAGGGAGGGGGGGGGCACCTTCAATCTTGTTCAGAATGCGCGTGCAGGCGCTGGAGCATCCGTCGCACGTCATGCCCACCTTGAACTCGGTCACCTTCACCATGTTGCTGCGGGTTGTCTGCGGATCGAACTTGTGCGCTGCGTGTGCAATTGAATTGTGAGGGGAAAAAGTCGGTTCGGTGATTGACCAATGAAGGAGTTTTTATCTAATCTAGAAAGTTTGCCTAATGGTGTATGAATGATGACGCAATGTTCACGTACTCCTGATGCGGCTTGAACAGCTTGGCTTAGGCTTTTAAACGCCACAGCTGCTCAACAACAGCAAGAGCACTTGGAGAGTCCTTTAGGAGGACCAAGAACCGCAGCAAAAGTCTCTTGCGGATCCCTCACTCGCTTCTGCGGGGCTAAGAACTGAGTCATTTCGGATGCAGGGGCATTTTTCGACACGTGAAAACTGCAACAATTATTGAATGAGCTTGTGCGGCGGACGACTGAATGTCCTATACTGTACCTGTACTAACATCTAGGAAATCCTACACATGTGCGATGTACTGTTGAACAAAGCGATGTTGCTTTTGCTTTTGAGGTAAGCTTCGAACTTAAAAAAACTACTTCACTTGGTTCTTTTGAAACTGTTAAGGAGAACGCGTATGGCTCAAACACTACCAGGACAGCACAACTCCGTACAGGAGTTCCTCCATGCAGCTCGTTATTGTCGACAGGTAATTGGCAAGAGATCCAAGCGCCGTGTTGCAGCCTGCACACCAAGGATGTCCCCTAATGGATAAGTTAGGGTGGACCGATAGGCGGTCGCCACGATGAAACAGAACCGGAAATAATGACGCGAGGTCGGATCTCGGTGGTCCAGGTACGAGAGAGAGAGAGAGAGAGAGTCAGCTGGTTCAATTTAACTAGTTACCTACTCGAGCAAATAACTTAGTTGCTTGAAAGCTGAGAGATTCTTGTCATCTACCATGACTTCGCTTGCATCCTCCTCGCTGTCTCATTCTGCTGGCTTGGGACTTCAGACGTCACGGGGGGGCACTCCAAAGAGGTCCCGTGGACTCGTTGACCAAGTCCGGGGTTAGTTATACGTGCACGGTCGATCCGGATGGTAGCTCATTGGTTGGGGCACTGCATCGCACTGGGACAGGGGACATTGGGCGGGCACGGGCGACCGGATCTCAACCGGAGCGTTTACGCCATCTAGCTTGCGCCTTGACACTGATCCTGACATCTCCTTATGGGACGGAAATTCTTGCTCTCCTTGACGGTCTTGAAGAAAACGTGCGCTTGCGGAACCTTGTCATCACTGGACGGAGAGGTGTCTGGACGTGCTTGCTCCTACAAATACGGTCCGGTACTGGATCTCAACGGGGCATCACGGTCTCGGAGGAGTTCACTACCATGGAACTGGGCTTGGGTGCAGCGAACGGGGTGGCGTCTTGGACTTGGACGAAGAAGAGCAGGAATTAATTCGCAATGGTTCAGGGGGTCGACACGCTCCGGCGGCCGACGCCCCCTCCCCTCGGGTCGTAACTTTACGGTAGGCTTCACCTCTCGGGTTGCCCACTGCGCTGCCCCCGCGGCGCACGCAGTGGAGAGAAGGCCTCCCCCCTTTTTACCTTGGCCTCAGTATGAGGGACTTCCCACCCAAGGCAAGGGGGCCAGTTTTACTGGCTCTCGGAGGTCTTCGTCTCTGTCCGGACTCTGGTCTGCGGGCTCGGCCGCAGATTGGGAAGTGGGTGGTCCAGGTACACTTCCAATGGAAGTTCCATGTACTCTCGCCAGGATGTCCCAAGCGTGCAGTGCCACCACGTCCAGGACGGAACTCACGGCAAAATCAGTGGCGGTGTTTCGCGTGCATTCTTCGCTGGCTTCCAAATGAAGCATATCGCCTGAAGAATGCTGGTGTCACACCACATGTATTGTGAAACCCACTTGAATGTAGAACACACTGAAAATGGTCACGTTGATATGCAGCTTCGTCTGCTGACGATGCAGTCAAGACTTGGCTCAACTTGACTCAAGTTGCAGAGCTTTTGGTCTGGCCCGGATATAGTTTACCGAATGCTGGGCATGTACCCCATCGAACAGAATGCATCTGAAGTTTCATGTCATTCAACAGGTTTTCTCTTTCTCAACCAGGACGTCGAACCCAAGCGATGGCGGACTCCGCCGCGGCTGCCAGCGTGGACCGCACCATCGAGCTGCTAGCGCCAGTGTATGAGGATGTATGTCCTACGACCGTCAACAGCGTGACGCGCGTCCCCGTGACGCTGCAGCGCACGGCCGACGACTGGATCCAGCTCGCCTTCGCCAACCCCAGCGTGCGCAAGGACGTGGCGTGCGTGAACGGCGCCAGCGGCTGCCGCTGCGACTTCGTGCGCTTCCTGCGCGCACTGCTGCTGCTCAGCGAGCGGCTGGTGCTGCACGTGCATGCCACGTACGTCGTTTCCGTCGGCCAGGCGCCAGTCGCGACGCTCCAACTGCGCGTGCGAGTGCACGAAGAAGCCAAACGTGGCACCCCGCTCAAGGACTTCGACTTGGTGCTGAGCCACCTGCAGGCCACGGTGCTGTCCATTGTGCCACGCAATGAGCAGTCCAGGAAAGAGACGGTAAATGCGGCCTTGGAGCAGGCCAAGAACAGCTCGTGCCATGTTGTGGGCTGCAGATTGCACCCTTGGGGCGCGGACAAGCAAATGCAGCCACCCAAGCAGAAACTCAATCTGCCCGACGTCTTCCACAGCTTGACGAGTCAAATGGAGGTGGACCAGATGGAGATCCGCGACGACGCCACGTATGTGGCGCGCATGACGCGCACCAACAAGCAGATCCTCATGACCGACCTGCCGACCAACGTGCTGCAGAACATCGTGTGTCTGATGAACGCACGCGACCTCGCCTCACTCAGTGGAGTGTGCTCACTGTTCCAGCACATGGCGTACGAGGTGGTTCCTGGGCTGAACCTCGTACTCTACGATCACCAACGCAGAGGGCTCAAGTGGATGCTGCGCCGCGAGACCCCGTCGTTGACTTGCATACCTCAACCACACCCATTCATCCTATCGTCCGAGTCTGAAAGTGAGTCGGCAACGGCCGTTGATTTGATTGAGGACCGAGTCATCACACATCCTCACGTGACAGCAAGTGACGCCTGCGGAGGCATGTTCTGCGACGAGCCAGGTCTTGGCAAAACGATCACCATGCTGGCGCTCATCTTGCGAACAAAGGGACAGACGACAGACAACACACCAGTCGATACACGAGGTCCTAGCGGACGTGTAAATAGGCCAGGTTTGCGTTCAGCGCGGTCTCGAGGTCGGTCGGTGGGTGTCGAAGACCTGGTGAGCTCTGGGGCTTCTCTGATTGTTGTGCCCGATCCGCTGGTTGAACACTGGAAATACCAAGTCGAAACTCACGTTGATCCTGGAGCCTTGCGTGTATTTGTTGATCCTGGTGTTGAGCGCAGGTTGCCGCTCAATATCGACCTTGCTGAGTATGATGTTGTTATCACTTCGTTCACAAGATTGGCGCGAGAGTGGAGGCTTCACAGACCTACTTCAACTTTGGAGGAGCGTATGCCTGAACGATACGGATTTGAAGGCCCGCAACGCTATGCCGACGGCACTCTTCGCGGAGAAGTTTCTTCCCTTCTGACGGTTCACTGGGTGCGAGTGATTGTTGACGAAGGCCACAAACTGGGTGGCCAGACTCCGTCAGATTTGATGCAGTTGGCTCGCTTGTTGTGTGCGGAGAGACGTTGGGTAATGACCGGAACGCCGACACCGAATACGCTTCAGTCAGCCGATCTGCGCTACATGCATGGACTTTTAGTGTTTCTGCGCAATCTACCTTACGGGAACCCAGATGGGCAAGCCTGGGTGAAGGCGATCGCCCGTCCTTTTGAGCGCAACGAAATCGTTGCGTTTTACCGTTTACAACATCTACTTAGCAGAATCATGATGCGGCACACGAAGGAATCGATCCGCGAGATCTTACCAGAGCCGATCCGGCGCACAGTCTTCATTGACCCAACACCAAGTGAATATGCCCAATACAACGGCGTTGCTGCAGCTGTCCGAGCCAACTTGGTCATTACGAATATGGACCCTAAGAAGCCTGGTTGTCAGCATCCAGATAGCCTCTTGAACCCAATCAATCGGAAGGATGCCTTGCGCGTCGTCTCCAATCTTCGGTCTGCATGTTGTGGTGGATCTGCCGTAAAAATTTCTCTGACTGAGGCATCTCGAGTGGATACAATCAACATGCTGAGCGGTTATCACGTTGAAGGGGAAAACATGACGGTAGTGCTTGAATATCTTCGAAAGGTGCAACTTCAGGGCATGGTGACCGAGTGTGGATGCTGCAAACGCAAACTGCAGCTACTTATGATAATACCGTGTGGTCATTTGTGTTGTGCAGACTGTGTGGAAGATCGCATGGCAAGGGTTGGACCCATTTGTTTCCGTTGTAATGCAGTGTTCGACCGTGAGGCCTTTCAACGGCTTCAGCCGGGCTTTGAATTTGAGATGGTGGAAGCGGTGGCGTTGGAAACCACCAACCCCGATCTAAATCAAAATGGTCGCCATGGAGGACGCATCAACCAGATTCAGCAGATGGTAAACCAAGATCAACGGCATAACGGAGATGGGGGTGAGCCCCGAGGTCGTGGGAGGAATCGGCGTGGCCAAGAGGCAAACGGACAAAATGCTCCTCGACAGCCCCGCCGTGCGCTGGACCTTACTCGCGATATTCATTTCATCGACGCTAGCAAAGCATTTTATGCTGCCACCCGTATCAAAGAGCTGAAAGAGGAGTTTTTGCTGGGCAACGTCCACCCGAGCGGCCGTTCTTCTCGACGCCAAGCGCGCTATTTGAAAGCCATCATATTTTCGCAGTTCAAGGAGCACATTTGGCACACGAAAGTTGCGTTTGCTCAGCAGGGTGTACCAACAGCCGATTTCATTGCTGGACTCAACCCAGAAGCTCGAATGAAGCAGCTAATGCGCTTCCGCAAGGACCCAAATGTGAATGTCCTGCTGTTAACAGAGGTGGGTTCCCACGGGTTAGACCTCTCCTTTGTCACTCACATCTTTTTGATGGACGAAATTTGGGATAAATCGCTGGAGCAGCAAGTTGTTAGTCGAGCTCATCGAATGGGTGCAAGTCAAGCAGTGGTTGTGGAACAATTGTGGATGCGAGGCAGTGTGGAGAGTCAAATGCTGAGACCTCAAGAAATTGAAGCCGATCTGGAGGAGAAGAAACCCAAGATACTTGCCTCTCCTACTCGGATTAGCATACACGCTGGCGATTCTCCAGGTAAATCACCTAAGAAATCTAATACTGGGGGAGGGACCATGTTTACTTCACCAAGCAAAAAACGCAAGCGGCATCGAGTGCCAAGCGATGGACGAAAAGCTGCAAAGGGCAACAAGAATACTTTCCTCCAGCGCAAACTAGACTACGTTCTCAACAATTTACGGCTGCTGGGAGAAAACATTGTTGCGGAAGCTGGTCAAGTGCGTTTTCGTGTCGTGGGTGAACACGAGGAGGTAATCCGCCAAGCAGTCCATGTGATGCCAAATCAAGGATCTCGCGGGACAGCACCCACTCCGCCACCGACAGTAGCACAAACTATGGCAGCCCCTCCACCGCCTTCAACAGATGATGCCCCTGTACGCTCGCATTCATCGGCAAGGCGAAGAGTTACATTTAAAGACGGGCCTATGCTGGGCTCTTCTTTCCACGTCCCAATGTCTAAGCATCCCTCCCCTGACGATATCGTCTCGATCGACAATTCTTCTGACGAGGAAGAATCCAAGGAGGTAAGCAAGGATGAGAATGATGAACACGACGACACTAAAATGGTACAAAACGCTCGTCGTAGTTGGCCAAAGCGAAGAAGAACCATTGCTCCTCCGACGAGCGACGATGACGACGAAGTCAAGCCACCGGCTTTGAAGAATATGGCAGCAATCAGTACAAAGGTTAACGGGGGTGGTGTTGTGCGGCTGGAAGCAAAGGTGAGTTCGAAGGCTAAGGCCGTGTCCTTCGCGACAAATGATGGCGATGATTCAGGCACCGAGTCCCAATGAATTGGTCACAAAACTGCACGAGACTATCGAGCTGGTACGTCTTTTGATGTGGATATGTGGATAGAGCTGGAACAAGAACGAATACTATCTAGATGGCTCAGCTCCACACGGCGTCGTGAGGGGAAGCATTAGCCTCGCCAGCCTTTTTGATGATGGAATAGAAGTTGTCGCCGGAGTCTTGACACATGGTCTTGTCCATTCGCAGCTGCGCGTTGCGCAGGAAGCCCAGGAACTTCCTCTCCTGAGCGCTCAGATCAGGATGCCACACGTCAATGATTAACACGATCCGACTACGCGAGTCGTCATCGTTCCACGCCTCGTGCTCGAACGAGTCGTCAAAGACAAAACACTTGCCCTCTTGGGCGTACACTACCTCGTCACCTGCGCGGAGTCGGCATGTCCCTCCAGGCACCACCAGCGGCAGATGGCATCGAAGCTTCTTGTTTGTAGGCCCGTTGTGTTTCTTGACATGAGTACGCGGCGCCAATGCTGAGAAAAAGGCGTGATCATAGTGACCGTCAATGGACTCGATGATAGCTGCGGTCTTGGGACATAGCGCTTTGTTGGCTTGGAAGTCGACGTTGTGCAGGAACAAATAGAGAACGTTCCAGTCCCCCGCGTCGTGTCCGGCAGTACCCAGTCCGTCCTTCGTCTACAAACAACATGCAAGCAGTAAGAGTTTGGTGGAAGTGCCGCAATGAAAAGTCTAGCGACTTACGTGGATGTCGCTCGCCCACGACGGCGCTCTGTAGGGCTGGAAGCCAGACTTGCTGCAGCCTTTCAGCGCCAAGAGCTCTTCCTTGATGACGGCATAGTTTTTCTCCAGCGTCTCCACCCACGGGAACTCGCTGCAATCCCACACAGGGGTCGCACCCAGCAGCGGGATCACTTCAGGACAACCCCGCTGCCACTTGGAGCAGTCGTCCGGGATGCGGCGCTGGTTGAGCTGCAGCACGATCCACCGGCGCAGGCGGCGGAAGTGGTCGCAGTCCTCGTCGCTGCCCAGGAACCTCTCTAGCCATTGCAGCGCAATCCGCTCGCTGAAGGTCGACACACGCCAGGAACGCACCAGCTCTCGCAGCTTCTCCTCGACATGGTGCTCGTCCGTCATCTCAGATAAAGTATCCTAGGATATGGCTACATTTGCACCTTCTACGTGTCAATTTAGAACAACTAGGTTACATTTGCACCTTCTACGTGTCCATTTAGAACAAACTGACTACATTTATTTCACCTAAATCTGGACGGCTGAATTAAATCTGAATCGCTAGATAAAATCTAAACGGCTAGATCAGATGTATTTCAAAATTTGGCGCCAATAGCTCAATAAATCACGTCGACGACCATGAGTGGCGGGTACCTGGACATCGACGAGATCCTCGCTGGCGACGAGCGCATCAAGTGCAAGTTCGAGACGGACGCGCTGGACTGTGGGTACCTGGACCCGAGCTGCCGCGATCCGGACCTGGCGAAGGAGTCCATGGTGGAGCTGCCGCTGTGGCTGGCCACGATGCTGGCGCGGCGTGGGGACGTGTCGGTGGAGCCGCCGCACTACCTGACCAAGCGCTTCCGCCGCATGCTAAAGGCTGGTCCGTCCAGCGTGAACCTGCGCGAGTTCTCGTCCTACGTGCTGGAGGTGGGGCGCGAGCTCATGCCCCTCGTGGTGCCCGCCGCCCAGCAGGAGATCGACGAGATCCTGCGCCTCTGCTTCGGCGGCGAGCGCTACCGCAGCCTGCTTAACAACGCCATGAGCTCACTGGACGAGGACACGACCGAGTTTACGCGCAAGCTCACGCTGGACGAGAAGAAGCTCTTCGACGCCGGCATCCGCGACGCCAAGGACTTCATCCAGTGGAAGGGCCGCAACGCCGAGACCATCGCCACCGCCACCGTCGTCGAGCGCTCGCTCAAGAAGCGCAAGTTCCGGGCCTGACACCGGTAAGCATCGTGGAGGACACTGGAGGACGTCTCGGTAAACTAAATAAATTACTTACATATCCAGTTAAGTACGTTTCGTAAGATAACCGACCAACACTCTTCATTCCGCAATTTGCGCACAAGCAAGCAGCAGCACGGCAAGATGCTGGTGACGTTCGTGCTGGACACGAGCGCGTCCATGAACCAGAGCACGAGCTCGGGCATGACGCTGCTGGACTACGCCAAGTCGGCGGTGGAGCGCTTCGTGAAGCGCGTGCGCGACCCGAGTCGCCGCTACCAGCACCACTTCATGCTGCTCTCGTGCGGCCGCGACGCGCGCGCCGGCAAGGGGGGCGGCAAGAGCGACTCGGCGCCGTACGACGGCCGCGTGCGCGTGGGCTGGGACCAGTCCACTAATAAGGAGGCCTTCCTGCGCGAGCTCAAGAACCTGCGCGCCACGGACCTGAGCGACGTGGGCGCCGCGCTCAAGCAGGCCTTCGAGCTCATGAACCAGATCCGTCTGCAGTTCAACTGGGACAGCTACGCGCTCGGACGCGCGCCCTGGAACACCAACGTGTCGGTCTGCGTGCTGCTCACGGACGCCACGACGCTCTCGAGCGCCGACGGACTCATCCAGGACGCGCTCACGATCGCGCCGTCCAGCGCCGTGGGCGCCGACCTCACGTACGAGCCGTACAGGTGGGACCAGAGGCTCTTCACGGTGGCGCTCAAGCTCTCGGCCACGATAAACGGAGTCAAGGGCCAGCCCAGCGTGCCTGCGGACCTCATGGCTCTCAGTGAAGCCACGGGCGGCATGCTCTACATGCCTACGTCCAAGCCGGCTGTGGAGCAGAGCATCGACCAGATCATCCTCAAACTCAAGGCCGGAGCGGTGGTCAAGTTCAAGTGCGAACCCATGGACGGAGAAGCAGAGTTCCCCACCACGAGGAACATCATCGCGCCGCTCCCGAGCAGCAAAGAGTTCTGCTGGCCCGTGGCGGAAGCCTTCTGGCTGGACAGAAACACCGTCGCGCTGCCCACACGTGAGGCACACCCGACGCTCGTGTTCTCTCGCACAGTGGAGAATGCCATTGAGGCGGCGACGAGTCATATGCTGCTGGATACGCTCAAGTTCCCGGCGGACAGTTACCTGCTGGAAACGTCCATTAGCCCTACACCGAGTCGGGGCCAACGCTGGCTGGTGTATGTTCAAGGCAGCAAGGGAGACGGACGAATGGGAGATCCGATTGGGATGTTGCGTGCGCCTACCGGCAGCTCCGGGCCTGGAGTCCCCTCGTCTAACGCCGTGCTCGTGCTGCTGCCTTACAATTTCCCCAAGCTCTTTTCACTGCTTGTGGAAGTCGCCCGAGTGTATCAGGCCAGTGGCCAAAACATTAACTCGACAACAGGCACGTGGATGTTCCAAGCGAAGGCCATGCCGTCCTCGTGGCGCGAGTCCTTTTCGTCGTACCTCAGTGGCTGCCCGCTTTACTACTACGCTCCGTTGAAGAAGGCGTTGCGCAAGTACAATCTGCACGACATGGTCCCTGAAGTCCAGGATTCCGGACGGAGCTACCAGATCTCCAACTTTTTGAACCGACTGCGGGAGCAGGCGATCGCAGAGAGCGACAGCAACAACAAATTATACTCTCGAGCTGCCCGAAGCGATACAATCAACTCTGCGTCTGGTTTGCGAAGCAGCGGCATCCCGGACTCTTCTCCGTCTGCGTCACCCATTGCTAACAGGGATGGGACTGGGGCGAACCAGACAGACGCAACTTTGGATGCCATTGCCAGCATGTCTCTCCAAGACTTGCGCGCCGCCCACCAGAAGAGCAAGGCCCTGTTCTTTGAGAAGTCCTCGAAACACCAGTTCCAGGTAGCCCTTCCGCGTGTGACGGCTCCAAAGGATGACGCAGCGCCGTTGAAGTTAGCACCAAGCTGGCGTGCTATGGAGGAAGACGAAAAGCATCGTCAACCAATTGACGTTATGAGTGACTATGAATCGCGGCTAGTCAAGAAAGAGGCGCTGCGCAACCCTCTGGCTGAAGCCGAGCCTGACGAGGATACGCCATCCGGACTGCGACGACGCCAATTGTGCTTCAATCTGGGCAACCCATACAAGAAGAGCTCCTCCAAGGCGAGCAACGTGTACCAAGGTGAAGCAGCAGATGAAGCTGCTACCCTGGGCGGCCAGTCTCCGAAGCGCCAGCGCACGCGCAAGCGGTCTTCGCAGCTGAAGCGAGACAAGAAGCACTCAAAGCGCTCGCACAGAATGCACGGATCACCGTCTTTCAAGTCATCACCGGGGTCACCGTCGCGTTCACCTAGCTCTCCTGTATCCAGTACCTCGTCAACTATTTCATCTCCCGGTCGAAGCGAGAGCGGTGACTCAGTCATGACGGACAGCTCAGTGGGTTCGAACTACTCTGTCAAGGCAGAAGCTGCACAGATGCTGGGTATCCCTCTCCACGACGGCGACTTCGCGGAGGATGAAAAGAGCAGCAGCTTTGTCCGACTGGTCTATGGTGTCCTGGCGGAGAACTGGGAGTCATGGAGCACCATCATTCGCCTGATCAAGGCTCGTACGACTACACAGCAGGTACAAAATAGTTTGTCCACATTGATAGGGCCTGCTATCGGATTTGCTCACCCGTTGATTTGCTGCGTTGTTAAACAGGAAAAAGAGTTCGTTGTCAGTGGTCTTCGGTCGATGAAGGGCGGTCCGACAGCGGTGAAGACATATATCGAGCAGGCCATTAACTATTCGAAGCAGTTCCGGCAAAAAGCTCTAGAGCACGAGCTAAAGCACTTGCTGGATGAAGTGACGTCTGCGGCGGAGACAGCAAATGGCAAGCAAAACGAAGCTGCAGTGGAGGGTGCCAAGAAAGAAGCGGCGGCCTAGTCGAGCCGTTTGCCACCTATTGACAGTAAATGGTAACTATTCTCATTATGCAGTGTGTTTTGCTTTGTGAAAAGTCGTGAAACGGAAGTGGTTTGAAGGGCCGCCAGCAGATATTTGACGAAGTGCTCCAGGCGTGCTACGAAGGTAGACTGAGGGCAGTGCCGTATGAGCAAGCGCAACTCCAAGAAGGTAAGGGATTTCCCGTTCCACTGACGAATACTGTTGGCATGACTTGACATGTTGGCTTACCTTCCCATAGCAGTCAGCAAATGCGGCGTCGCTCAACCTCGTTCTGAAAGCTCTGGACAAGTACGAGCAGGATGATACAAGCTCGATGCAGTCAGCGTTCGGATCCCTCATCGGGACTATAGGGAAAGCACCTTCCACGAAAGACCTACCACCTAAGGTCCAGCCGGTCAATTATCCGATCCAGAACGCTGCGAGCGGTGAAGCAGCAAGTAAACTCGGTAAGCAACCATACCGGGTCAACAAGAGGCCTCCTAAGTTAGCAGGCCGCTTCAAAAAGGCTGCCCCTGGCGGCTTGGCAGGAGCAGCGCTCGCAGAATGGCTCGAGTCTCAAGTTCCACGGGAGGGTCTCGGACACCCAGCGATTGCAGCTTCATATTCCAGCGACGCCGATCCGTATGCATGCATTGCGGGCACATTTCTTCCGCTCTGGTGCTTTCTAGACGTCGAGATAGACACGTGCATAATTGGCCAGCGTCCCGAGCTGACGAAGCGGTTGCCGATGAAGGCGGTGGGTCTACCGCTGGATGATACCACTGGTGTTGCAGGAAGCTGGTCCAGTTGCATGGTGACGGCGTTTGACGCCTCGCTTGGTCGCTTTATAGTCTCGTGGTCAGCTGGAAAGCGCGTGGGATCACCTGTAATGCATCGTGGACTGCTGTGTCTCGAGAAGGATGACTGTGAGGCCTTCGTCCAACGCATTCAGCGTGCTGTGCAGCGACGAGAGCAAGCGGAGGCAACGCTGCGCCAGTCGCTTTACGTGGAGAGTATGCCGATTAGCTCGGATTCTCAATTGGATTCACAGACCATTGGCAACATTCTCCAACTGACGCTGTCATCGTCATCAGTACCTACAAATATTGGAACTTCGGCGCTTCTGGAGGAGGTGAATGCTGACTACATGTACACAATGAACAAACTGATCTTCGAGACCAATGTGGACGATATGCACTGTGAATTCTCCGACCTCAAGCTGCCCAAAGCGTCAGCACCATCACCTCCACCCCAATGCGGCGTCATTGCGGTTCCAGTCTATGATTTCAATCGTAGGTTCCAGGACATCGCGACAGATAAGTTCGTAAACTTGCCGTTTGCGGTGAATGCACTGCTGGATGTTCGCCGCAGCTGCGTGGATGTGGGCACACATAAGCTTTTGTTAGAGCAACAGCCCACGGAGATCAGTTTTGGTGGCGGGGCACGACCCCAACCCAAGAGCATCACGTTAGCCGAGTTCCATTCGCTGCACGCGCAAATGAGCCACACCGCTCTGCGCTTCATGCGCGACTACTGGACGAGACTGGCAGCCAAGCGCATCCAACTGCACTTCTCGCAAGCTCGGCATCCACACTTCAATCCAGCGGAGCCCAATCGCCAAAAGTACATGGAGACACCGCTCCGTCGATTTTTGCGGCGCGTGAATTATATGGTTGCAGACACACTCCGCCTTCTTATCCAGCACAACTTTGAAGGCTACGCACAGTTTGTTGAAGAAATGGCTGGTTACGAAGTGGCGATACGGGGGCCCAGCGATATTCACGAACGATTATTGACGATGGAGCAGACTGACGCGCAGCAGAAGCCGGAGGCTGATTCTCTTTATCCTTCTGTGTCGTCCCACCAACCACTTTTCCGCGTAGAGCTGATCATCTCTTCAGAGAAGCACATTTTAAACCAGGGCGAAGTAGATAAACGTGCTGCAGAGATTCGAGAATGGTCCCTAGCCAATGTGCAAGATCGGTCAGCGCAATGCCCGATCGAGCCCGTGGAGCCGCGTGAAGGTTACCGTTTCGAGTACGTGACGAGCCCGGATGAGTTCAAGGGCGCACTCGCTGGTCAGTTTGATGTCGTTCTTGATCGCCTGAAGTCGCTAGAGCTGGTGGAGAGGCTAGTGATGGATCGCATATTTTGGCCGAATCAAGAAAGCATTGCGTGTCTGCAAGACTCTGTCCAGTCGGTGGCCAGCCTTAAAAAACACGTTGGGGACATCGTTGAGCGAGCTTCGCAGCCGTTGCAAAATTATCACCGTCAGTTTGATCAGTACATCTCACTGCTCAATCTGGACGTCGACGAGTATCTTAAGTCGATCATTCGTGTACAACCTGAAGGGAATCCAGAAGGGGAGGACGGCGAACCTGCTCCTCTTCTTCCCCCAGTTGAGCTGAATGAACTCCGTCGACTGCTAGCCTATCACCGGGATGAAGAGGAGAGACTGATGGAAACGATTCCGTCTCGTGCAGTGAACCTCGGACTCTTTCAAGTCGATCTTACGAACATTCGTTTTACGTTGGCGAAGAAGCACTGCGACAGTTTTGCGCAGTTGTTGGAAGCTCAAGTTGCTTACTGTTTTCAGGTGGCAACACGCATCATGAGCAAGTTCGACGAAATTAACCAGACCTTGTCGTCAACGCCGAAGGATATCGAGAGTCTAACTGCACTCCAGGAGTATATCGCTGGCCTGCCAGCTCTGCTGGCGCCGCTGCAGGAAGAAATTTCCCAAATGATGCGCGACAACACTCTCATCGACGACTTCCGCCACTATGTAAGCGACGAGCATCTCAGACTCACGTGGCAGGTGCAAGGCTGGCCTAGCAAGGTGCTAGCACAGAGTACGCGCTTTAAGCACGCACTTGACGAGCGTAAGGGAAAGTTTGCCAAGCAGATGGAGTCCGAACAGGAACGCTTCGAGAAGACATTAGCTGCGTTGCAAGACGAGATCGATACCTTCTCGCGCTACGATAATCTAGCCTTTGTGGATGACGTAGCGCACCATGCGATGTCCGTTCAAAGGAAGCTAGAGCAAGCCCAGCAAGATGCTATGTTATTCAATAGTCGTGAGACGCTTTTCGGTCACGAAGTCACCTCTTATGACGCACTGGCGAGCGCAAAGAAGACGTTCGAGCCGTACCATCAGCTCTGGTCTACCTCATACAACTGGATCCAGAGTCGAAAAACGTGGATTCAAGGTAGCTTCACCGACATTGATGCAGAGCAAGTCGAGAAGCTCGTTGACACGTACAGCACGGGGATTCAGAAAGCTTACAAGTTTTTCAGTAACAGCGGCAATGAAGCGTGCTCGAAGATCGCAGAGACGGTGAAGGAGCAGATCTCCGTATTCAAGCCATACGTTCCGCTCATTGTAGCTCTGCGTAACCCAGGTATGCGTCTTCGTCACTGGGAGGAGCTCAGCAAGAGTTTAGGCTTCGCGCTGGAGATTGACGAGAGCTTTACTCTAACCAACATCTTCCAGCTGAACCTGTTGGACCGTATTGATGATATCGTCAAAGTGGCTGAGGCGGCGGGTAAGGAATACCAAGTGGAACAGGCATTGCGAACGATGAAGGCAGCCTGGGAGAGTGTTGATCTACAGATCATAGCCTATCGTGAGACTGGTACATACGTGATCAAAGGTGTGGACGAAATCCAGGCAATCTTGGACGAACACGTGACCATGACACAGGCCATGATGTTTTCGTCGTTCAAAGGTCCCTTCGAGGAGGAGATTGTTGAGTGGAACTCAACCCTGCAGCTGATCTCGGAAGTGTTGGAGGAGTGGCTGGCAGTGCAGCGCAATTGGTTGTATTTGCAGCCCATTTTCGAATCCCCCGACATCAACAAGCAGCTTCCCGCAGAGGGCAAACGCTTCGCTTCTGTGGACAAAAATTGGCGCCAGACTCTTGCGTCGGCCAAAGCCAAACCCAAGTGCGTCGAATTCTGTCGGAGCACCAAGCTATTGGAGAGATTCCGGGAGTCTAACCACTTCCTGGAACTGGTTCAAAAAGGTCTGAGCGACTATCTCGAAGTTAAGCGGTCAGCGTTTGCACGCTTCTACTTTCTCTCCAATGACGAGTTGTTGTCCATCCTGTCGGAATCTAAGGATGTCAAACTCGTGCAGCCGCATTTGAAGAAATGTTTTGAAGGCATTGTACAAGTTACTTTTGAAGACGATCTCAATATTAGTGCGATGATTTCCGCGGAAGGTGAAAAGGTTCCGTTTTCAGCCATGGTGGATCCTAAAGGCAAGAATGTGGAGCACTGGATGATGGAGGTCGAGGATATGATGAAGCTGTCGATCCGCGATATCATGGAGCGTGCTATCGCAGATTACACGCAAATCGATCGGTCTCTTTGGATTCAAAAGTGGCCAGGAATGTGCGTACTTAACGGTAGTCAAATGCACTGGACGCGTGAGATGGAGGAAGCCATGGATGCTGACGGTCGCGAAGGTGTGAAAAAGATGATGACTCGACAGCTTGGTCAACTAGCTGATATGGTTACGCTCGTACGCGGTAATCTTGACAATATGGCTCGTATCACGTGTGGTGCTCTGACTGTTATCGATGTGCATGCTCGAGATGTGACGCGCAAGCTTGTAGCTCAAAACGTCGAGTCGAAGGGAGATTTCTTGTGGAGCTCTCAGCTCAAATACTACTGGGCAGACAAGAACCTCTGGGTGCAAGCAGTGACTTCAAGACGTCCGTATGGCTACGAGTATTTGGGAAATTCGTTTCGACTTGTGATCACGCCGCTGACCGATAAATGTTATTTAACGCTGATGGGAGCACTCCAGATGATCCTCGGTGGAGCCCCCGCTGGTCCCGCCGGTACAGGAAAGACGGAAACTACGAAAGATCTGGCTAAGGCGCTGGCCAAGCAGTGTGTTGTGTTTAACTGTTCTGATGGTCTGGATTACATTGCCATGGGTAAATTTTTCAAGGGGCTCGCATCATGTGGAGCGTGGGCGTGCTTCGATGAATTCAACCGTATTGACATCGAAGTGCTTTCTGTGGTTGGGCAACAAGTCGTAACCTTGCAGCTTGGTATTCGTCGTGGTGACACACGAATCGTCTTTGAAGGCTCTGATATCAAGCTTAGTGATCAATTTGGCGTGTTCATCACCATGAACCCTGGTTACGCTGGACGTAGTGAGCTACCCGACTCGCTTGCAGCACTTTTCCGCCCTGTTGCGATGATGGTCCCCGATTACGCGCTCATTGGAGAAATTATGTTCTTCGCCTATGGGTTCTCGGATGCCCGTGCGCTTGGCGCTAAAATGGTGACGACATTCAAGCTCTGTTCAGAACAGCTTTCGTCGCAGTTCCACTACGATTACGGTATGCGTGCCGTGAAGACTGTCATCACGGCAGCTGGCAACCTCAAGCGTGATGACCCCGACATGGACGAAGACGTGTTGCTGTTGCGTGCTCTGCAGGACGTTAACTTGCCAAAATTCTTGGCGCACGATATCCCACTGTTTAACGGTATTATCAGCGATTTGTTCCCCGGTAAATGCCGCCCCAATTTGGATCTAGGGGCTCTCATCAGCGTTATCAAGCTGCAGACCCACCGTTCAAATTTGCAGCCCGTGCCATACTTCCTTACGAAGTGCATCCAATTGTATGAAACGATTGTAGTGCGACACGGTCTTATGGTTGTCGGCGCTACTGGAGGTGGGAAATCGTGCAACATCACAGTGCTTGCTGACGCACTAACAGAACTGAGGCGACGAGGGGAGGCTGGATTTGCGTTCGAGAAGGTTATCAAATACCAGTTGAACCCCAAATCAATCACGATGGGTCAGCTCTATGGCGAATTTGACGCAAACACACACGAGTGGCAGGATGGTATCTTGTCAACGTTGTATCGTGCTGCTGCCAGTGACACTAAGCCCGACCGCAAATGGGTTATCTTTGACGGCCCAGTCGATGCAATCTGGATCGAGAACATGAACACAGTGCTTGATGACAACAAGAAGTTGTGCCTCAACAGTGGCGAAATGCTGCAGATGTCCAAGCAAATGACTATGATGTTTGAAGTGGAGGATCTATCGGTGGCTTCCCCGGCTACAGTCAGCCGTACAGGCATGGTGTACATGGAGCCTAGCACACTTGGTCTCGGGCCTCTTGTTGACTCTTGGGTCGAGAACCTCCCAAAATCAGTATCGTCGTTCGCGCACATTTTCATGCGGCTCTTTGACGTGTATTTGTACTCATCAGTCACGTTCATTCGCTCTTTCCTGGGCGAGCTTGTTCCCACCATGGACAACAATTTAGCTCAGAGTCTCATGAACATCTTGGATTGTACACTGGACCCATTCCGTGAAAAACCTGCCGATGGCACCGGTGAGTCACAACCAGCATCAAAAACTCCTAGCTTACAGTTCAAGGACGACATCGAACCGCTGTTCATCTTCGCTTTGATCTGGTCGGTGGGTGCCTCTACAAATGATGCTGGTCGGGTGCGCTTTGATAGTTTCCTGCGAAGTGAGTTGGTGGCGAACAATTGCAAGCCTCCGATGCCCCCCGCTGGACTAGTCTATGACTATTGCTACCAGCTCTCCAGT
Organism: Phytophthora fragariae; assembly: GCA_009729435.1. Taxonomy (NCBI): domain Eukaryota; phylum Oomycota; class Peronosporomycetes; order Peronosporales; family Peronosporaceae; genus Phytophthora; species Phytophthora fragariae. The sequence continues at coordinate 2,238,571 of QQOI01000005.1, read as the reverse complement.
CACAAATGGGTCCCGTGGATGAGCACAGTTAATCCGTACAAGGTTCCTGCTAATTCATCGTTTGCCGAAATAGTTGTGCCCACTGCTGACTCGGTGCGCAACAACTATTTACTCGAAGAGCTCATGAGTGCAGGGAAGCATGTGCTCATGGTTGGCGGCACAGGAACTGGCAAAACAGTCAATATCACGCGCTACCTGCAGTCTTTACCAGCTGATGTCTACATTCCCATCCCAATCTCATTTTCGGCCCAAACATCAGCTAATCAGACGCAAGACATGCTCGACGCTAAGATGGAGAAGCGTCGAAAAGGTGTGTATGGTCCACCAGCAGGCAAGAAGTACATTATCTACGTGGATGACCTGAATATGCCTAAGCGCGAGAAGTACTTCGCGCAACCTCCGCTAGAGCTGGTACGCCAGTGGTTCGACCAAGGTGGTTGGTATGACCGCAAGTTGCTCGTCTTCCGCAGCATCATCGACATTCTGTTTGTGGCTTCCATGGGTCCTCCTGGTGGTGGACGTAACCCAATTACTTCACGTCTGGTTCGCCACTTCAACGTGGTGGGCTATGCTGAGCTCGGCGATGATAGCAAAACGATCATCTTCAGTACGATTCTGGGCAACTTCTTGAGCTCCGGCTTCCCTCCGGAAATCGGACGGCTCACGGATAACGTCGTCCGTGCTTCAATTAGCGTCTACAACACAATTTGCCTCGAGCTTCTCCCCACACCGGCAAAGTCGCACTATACATTCAATCTTCGTGATCTAGCAAAGGTGTTCCAGGGCGTGCTCATGGGCGACAGTCGACGCATCACGGAAACGGATTCGCTAATTCGGCTTTGGGTGCACGAATGTAAGCGAGTCTACGAAGATCGAATGGTGTCCATGCAGGACCACGACTGGTTCCGCGAACTCATGCGCTCATCGATTAAGGAGTTTTTCCAATGCGAGTATGACCAGATCGTGACGAACGAACACTTGATCTACGGCGATTACTTGGTGCCCGGGGCGGACCCAAAGATCTATGAGGAAGTCGTCGATGTGGACAAGGTGCTCAACATCATGGACGTGTATCTCCTTGACTACAACGCGGAGAGCAAATCGCCCATGTCGCTCGTGTTGTTCATGGACGCCGTGGAGCATGTGTCACGCATCTCGCGGATTATCCGGCAGCCTATGGGCAACGCCCTTCTCCTCGGTGTCGGTGGCAGTGGCCGCCAGAGTCTGACGAAGCTTGCGACCTTTATGGCTGGATACAAGTGCTATCAGGTAGAAATTGTCAAGGGCTACGGTCTCACAGAGTGGCGAGACGATGTGAAGAAATGCTTGCTACTTGCAGGTGTGAAAGATACACCGGTTGTGTTCCTCTTCTCGGATGTTCAAGTGGTTAACGAGACAATGCTCGAGGATCTCAATGGCGTTCTGAATGCTGGTAATGTGCCAAACCTGTACGGACCGGAAGATCTCGACCAAATCGTCACTGCGTGTCGAGTTGATTGTCAAAAAAGGCAACTTCCTCCGACCAAGACGAATATTTTCCAGCAGTATATTAATCGGGTGCGACGTAACATCCACCTGGTAATTTGCATGAGCCCACTTGGCGGACTGTTCCGCGATCGGTTGCGAATGTTCCCGTCACTGGTGAATTGCTCGACCATCGACTGGTTCAGTGAATGGCCTGCCGAAGCGCTAAATTCAGTGGCTTCGGCAATCCTGAGTGATGGAAATCTAGCATTGGGTGACAAGCTCCCTGCTCTCGTAGAGGCTTTCAAGGTTGTTCATCAAAGCGTCGAAGAAGCGTCGAAGCAGTTTTACAATACTCTGCGAAGGTACTTCTACGTGACTCCGACCAGTTACTTGGAGCTGCTGTCAGCATTTAAGTCCGTGCTTGTTATGAAGCGCGAGGAGGTGAACATGATGCGTAGTCGATTGCAGAATGGTGTGGACAAACTATCAGAAACCAAGTCGATTGTTGCAACTATGCAGGCAGAGCTTGTGGAGCTTCAACCTGTTCTAGCTGCTACACAATTGGAAGTAGAGCAAATGATGGTCCAGATTGCGAAAGACAGCGCTGAAGCAGATATAACCAAGGCTACGGTCGAGAAGGAAGAGGCAGCAGCCAGTATCAAAGCCAGCGCCACAAAGGAAATCGCTGACTCAGCACAACGTGACCTAGACGCAGCACTACCCGCTTTGGAATCGGCTCTGGAATGCCTGAACCGGCTAAAAAAGGCTGATATTGACGAGGTTAAAGCACTCAAGACCCCACCCGCTGGTGTCAAGTTGACGATGGAAGTTGTGTGCATCCTTTTTGGCCAGAAGCCTGTAAGCAAACCGGATCCAGATCGACCTGGTAAAAAGATCAACGACTATTGGGAAGTAGCGCAGAAGGTAGTGCTCTCGAATGCGAACAAATTCATGGAGAATCTACTCGGTTTCGACAAGGATAATATTCCCGATGCTATCATCACCAAGGTAGCACCGAGTATGGAGGATCCGAACTTCACACCGGAGATGATTGAAAAGTCATCAAAAGCTTGTACTGCTATCTGTATGTGGGCACGAGCCATGTACACATACCACTTTGTGGCGAAGGCTGTCGAGCCGAAAAAGCAGGCCCTCGCGCAGGCTCAGAAAGAGCTCGATGAAACTTTGGCAATTCTTAAGAGTGCACAAGATAACCTGCAGCAGGTGAGCGATCGACTAGCGGAGCTGGAGCAGTCCTACAATGGTGCCGTGGCAAAGAAAGAGGAGCTCGGAAGGAAAGTGGTGCAGTGCCAAGTTCAACTGCAGAACGCTGAGCGTCTTATTGGCGGACTTGGTGGTGAGGAAGCGCGTTGGAAGGAAACAGTTGCGCAGCTGACACTTGACTACGCTAACCTCACTGGAGACGTGCTTGTATCTGCTGGAACGATCAGTTACCTCGGCGCATTCACTGCTGAATTCCGCGAGCAACTCGTAGCGTCATGGCACGAGGCTCTTGTGAAACATGAAGTACCGCACTCGCCAGGTTGCGACTTGATTCGTACGCTACAGGACCCCGTGAAACTGCGAGCGTGGCAGATTGCTGGGCTTCCGACGGATACCGTATCGACGCAGAACGGTATCATTATGGGGCGTGCACGACGATGGCCGTTGTTAATCGACCCGCAGGGCCAAGCTAATCGTTTTATCAAGAATCTTGGTCGTGACAAGAAACTGTGTGACAATGGTATGGATGTGGTGAAGCAGTCGGACCGCGGCTTCCTCCGTGCTTTAGAGAATGGATTACGATTCGGTAAGTGGATACTTCTCGAAAATGTGGGTGAGGAGCTCGATGCAGCCCTGGAGCCTGTATTGCTGCAGCAGAAATTCAAGCAAGGCGGTCAGGACATGATTCGTCTTGGTGAGAACGTAATCCCGTACAATGACAGTTTTCGCTTCTACCTCACTACAAAGCTTGCCAACCCACACTACGCGCCGGAAGTCTGTGTGAAAGTGAGCCTCCTGAACTTTACCATCACAATGAAAGGTCTTGAGGAGCAGTTACTGGGTGTGGTGGTTCTCAAGGAGTTGCCTGAACTTGCGGCCAAGAAGAACGAGCTTGTGCTATCAAACGCTGAGGGCAAACGTCAGCTTCACGAGATTGAGAATCAAATTCTGTATCTCTTGTCGCACTCCGAGGGCAACATTTTGGATGATACAAACCTCATTGAGACATTGGCGTCTGCTAAGGAAACCTCTGCCGTGGTGATGACCAAGATGCGTGAGGCTGAAGAGACCGAGAAGGAGATTGATGCACGCAGTGACGGGTACCGTCCAGTGGCTTTCCGAGCGGCGTTGCTGTTTTTCTGTATTGCTGACCTCGCCCTTGTGGACCCGATGTACCAATATTCGCTAACATGGTTCACCCAGCTTTTCATCCGCGGTATTCAATCAGCCAAGCCTAGTGCTCAACTGGAGACTCGTCTTACCAACCTAAACGACTGCTTCACGTACTCCGTCTACAAGAATGTGTGTCGCTCACTCTTTGAAAAGCACAAACTGCTTTTTTCATTCTTGCTGACCATCAAGATCATGCAAGGGAACGACGAAGTGGATGCTGGTGAATGGCGCTTCCTGCTCTCCGGTATTGGCTCTAGTCCGCCTGTTGAGGCGGAAAACCCGGCTAGTCGATGGCTCGAAGCCTATGCATGGCAGCAGATATGTGCACTCGCGAGTTTCCCTTCGTTTAATGGTCTCGAGGTCAATTTTTCCAAGCATGTAGCTGTTTTCCGCGCCATTTTCGACTCGACAGACCCTGAAAATCAGCCACTGCCTGGGGAATCACTGTCCAAGCTCGATGAATTCCAGAGGTTATGCATTCTGCGTGTTCTGCGGCCAGACAAAATGATGCCGGGTATCCAAAACTTGGTATGCTCCAAGTTGGGAAAGGAGTTCATTGAACCACCACCATTCGATCTCGCCAACACGTTCGAGGATGCAAGTCCAATCACACCATTAATTTTTGTGCTATCACAAGGTTCCGATCCAGCCAAGGACTTGCACGGATTTGCTGTTAGCACCGGTATGGAAAGTAAACTAAAGTCGATTGCTCTTGGTCAGGGTCAAGGTACTTTGGCCGCACGCCTCATTGAGGGCGCCACGACGAAGGGTGAGTGGGTGCTGCTACAGAACTGTCACTTGGCTTTGAGTTGGATGCCCGAGCTGGAACGAATCTGCGAAGAGCTTGACCCGACAAAGCTTCACGATAACTTCCGGTTATGGCTTACAAGTATGCCGACACCGGTGTTCCCCGCGTCAGTGCTGCAGGACGGAGTCAAGATGACGAAGGAGGCGCCAAAGGGTCTGCGTGCGAATCTCAAGAATACATACTACAAACTGGATGAGACTCGACTCGGAGCAACACGTAAGCCCGACGTGTTCCGCAAACTGCTCTTTGGACTTTGTTTCTACCATGCCATCGTGTGTGAGCGAAAGCGCTTCGGTGCGCTTGGGTGGAATATTCCGTACCAATTCAATGAGACGGATCTAGACATTAGTGTCGCCCAACTCGAGATGTTCTTGGACACGTACGACCACGTGCCTTTCGACGTGCTGCAAGTGATGACCTCCACGATCAACTATGGTGGGCGAATTACGGACGATAAGGACATGAGAACGTCAGATGTCATTCTCATGACGTTCTTCAAGCAGGCCATCCTACAGAAGGACTACGCATTTTCAAGGAGCTGTATCTACTACTCGCTTGACTGTGACCCACGTGATGCCTACGAAAGCTACGTCAAATATATCAACACACTGCCGATCAATCCTGAGCCCGAGGTGTTTGGCATGCACGAAAATGCCAACATCACGAGTGCTCAAGCTGAGACGTACGAGGCTTTCGACCTGCTGCTGTCGTTGCAGCCACGAGTTAGTTCAGGTGGTGGCAAGAGTCGTGAAGAAATTATCGCCGATGCTGCTCAAGCCATCGCGTCTCAGCTGCCAGCCCAATTCGATCTTGAACACGTCCAAGCAGCCTATCCTGTATCGTACGATGAGTCGATGAACACGGTGTTGGCTCAGGAGGTGGAACGATTCAACAAGCTTCTTGCTGTCATGAGAAGCACACTGCATCTCGTGCAGCAAGGTCTGAAGGGTCTGGTTGTCATGTCTGCTGAGCTCGAAGCCATGGGAGCGTCGCTGTATGACCAGAAGGTGCCTGTTGTGTGGGAATCGAAAGCTTATCCGTCACTCAAACCATTGGGCGCCTGGGTCAAGGACCTTCTCGAGCGTTTAGCGTTCATTTCGAACTGGATCGCCCACGGAATCCCGGCCGTGTTTTGGATATCGGGTTTCTTCTTCCCGCAAGGTTTCATGACTGGCACGATTCAAAATCACGCACGAAGATACAAACTTCCTATCGATTCACTGTCGTTCCAGTTCATCATGCTGCCTGAAAGTGTCGAGCAGCTTGTGACGCGACCTGTGGACGGCTGCTACACTTACGGTTTGTTCTTGGAAGGAGCTCGCTGGAACCCGGAAATCAAGGCGTTAGACGACCCTTTGCCTCGTGAACTTTTCGCCAAGATGCCGGTCATTCATTTATTCCCGCAGCCGAATCGCGAAGCACCTCAGCGAGGCATCTATCGTTGTCCAGTCTACAAGATCCTTACACGGACTGGTACGCTGTCTACAACCGGCCACTCAACAAACTTCGTCATGTGGCTCGAGATCCCAGCCAACAAGCCGAATATCTTCCGAAACTCACTTGTGTCGGAGACCAACGCACAGGTGCTGTTCGCCGACCAAGAGTACTGGATCAAGGCCGGTGTGGCGTGCTTCTGCAGCCTGCGGTACTAAGCAATTGAACTGTGATACATACACCAAGAAATACAAAGCAGACGTAGTAGAATTTGGCCAAGTCGCTTCGCTGGTGAACTTAGCCGACTCGCATTTTGCTGGTTGATGTAGCTTACTTTGACATAAATATATGCATACTGTGAAGTGAACTCATTTCAACTGGTCTCGGGCAGACTTGAATGAGCTGGTCCTTCATCATCTCGCGTGGGATTGTTGTGGCTTGAATAAAAAACATGGTAGCAGAGCAGCAGAACACCGCACCGCTAGATCAGATACGAGATGATGCGGATCCACGGCGAGACTTGGTCCATCTGGTCCATGTGCATGGAGATCCGATGGATCAGCAGCGACAGCCCGTTGCAGACGCGGTCCATGGTGTCAAACATGGCCATCGCCGAAGCTGCCGGCGGGGCCGTAGCAGGCTGCGGACTGCACGCTGTCGCCAGCAGCACCAGAAGCAGCAGCACAGCTAGTACAAAACCCGGCGGGTCCGTCACAGAAGCCGCGCAGACGGAGACGAATGACGAGAAGGTGCGTAGACTCGGTCGGCGTCGGAACGCCTCGGCTGCTGTGTTGGTAGTGAGCACTGCTTGGGGCGACGACGGCAGCGTCAAGTGCGGACACTGCTGCTTGGCAGGAGTGGCCGCGCCCTGCGTCTCTGCAGGGTACAGCGACGTGATCAAGTCCTTCAGCAGCAGATTGACCTGCAGCTCCTCCACCTTGCGAATACCCGCCTGTTGGCGACACAGCGGACACAAGTGTCCTCCTCTCTGCTGCTCTGTTGCTCGCGGTAGCCGCTGCCGCGGCGTGACTGGTTCTCCCTGTACTGCTGCGTCGTCGTTGTCATCTTCTCTCGATGCTGTTGGCCGCAACGTTGAAGCGGCGGCGTGTGCCCAGGCGGTCAGGATGCAGCCACGGTCGAAGTTGTGTCTGCAGCCACACAAAACAGCAACAGTCGTCACACATCAATGGGCATAGATTGACTGACTGAGGCTAACAGAGTGACGCACCCGCAGGGCAGCGTGACCGGGAAGCACAGGATGTCGAAGCAGATGGAGCAGAGAAGGTCTTCGTGGGCGACGCGCGCGCAGCAGGAGGCGGCGATGGCCAGCGAGGGGCAGCGACGACGCGCTGCGTCCGCGATGGCGAGTTGCAACGGTCGTGGCAGGCGCTTGACGGCGGCAACGGAGGCGTCCATGGAGATGATACTGACTACCGGTAAGTGTGCTTGGCCTGATAATCCGGAACTGCGCTTTTGCGTTGCTGAGGAAGGCGGGATGATTTTCGGCGAATGAGAGTGCGAGAAAATGACTTTTAAGTGTTCTGATTGGATGCAAAGGTGTCTCGTTGAAGTCGGCCAGCGGCCCGGTGGTTTAGCTAAATCACGGCTTTTGTGGGTCTAATTGTGGACGTTGAGGAGTGGGATGTTGATGCGGGCATACATTGGGCTTGTGAACGCGCCTGGCGTTGCATGGTGTAGAGAGGGACTATTCGATGGGTTGAAGCTCGCTAAAACCAGGGCCGACTGTTCGCGCACATAACAAGAGACGTGAAGCTGCTGCGATCGCCGAAGCAGACATTGGATACAACTACATGTACATGTACCTCGGGCTCGCTCGCTGCGCAGCGGTTCGCTGTCTTTCGGCCTTCGCATTGTATTTGCTACATATAGTACAGCAGCAGCCGCTGCAGTGAGGATCGCCACCGCGCCGATGGCTTCGTTTCTATCAGTGGCTGCTTGTGTCGACTGAAAGGGAAGGGACGCGATCGTTCTTTCACTGAACGGCCGGTTCAACCTCGGTCCTCCCAGGCGGGAGGCCTTGGACGGAAACTGCTTGCCGAAATGAGGCACCAGTCTTTATGGTTGTGTGATGTGGATTAAGCTTAGCGAGGGTGCTGTCCGATGCAGAGGCATCGACAGTATGGCGGTTGATGACATCGCTCTCAAGTCTGCCTTGACGCTGCTCGACCGCCAGTAGGTACAGCGCTTAACCCCGTTTCTGGATTGCGAGAGGTTGCCAGTTAGCTCGGCAATGCAGGCCTCGACGCAGGCAGCTCATCGATCGTTCACTAGCGACGAACCAGTGTGAGGAACGAAAAGCAAACTTGCCAACAAGATATAGCCCGCTTTGATTCGACTGTCCATAAGCCGGCAAATTTCGATGCACGAGTTCCGCGAATCGCGGTCCGCGATCAGTACTCAACTACTGTAGAAGGGTGCACCCGTTGCGGGCTCCGGATCATCGACTCGGTGACAGAGGAATCGACCGCCAGGTCAGCACTGCGAGCGGATGTTTACTTTTGCAGGTCATGATTCACCACGAAGTCGAACGTTTTGGTACTTCATCAGTGAAGGTCCTTCACTGTGGCACCACTCACTCAATCAATGTAACCCATACAGCAAGTGACTTCAAGCCTCTCACCCACAAGAGTGCTGCCATCAGCTTGAGCTTGAGTCAAGCCTTGACTCAAGCTGCTTGGCACGAGGCAGGAGAGACAGCTTCAACTTGCTTGCGCAGGCCCACTCTTCGCGCAGCTAGCGCCGTTCCGACGACTACAACACTCTCGTTCTCTTTCTCACTTTAATTTGGCTCACCCCGCCGCGCGCACGCCAGCGTCGGTCGTGCAGTCGAGCCTTGAACTTGCCTCTCCGGCGCAGGTGAGCCTTCTTAGCGGGAGAACATGAAGCTCCCATAAAGCCATCCTTCTGATTGGTCAAAACCGTATCCCGTAGTCCGTCGTCTACTGGTTAAAAGTACGTCGGCCGGATCCTCGCTCCTCATTGGACAGCGCCACATCCAGGACACCTGCCTGATTCTGCGTCCCATCAGATCTGTCCCCCGATCTTGCATACAAAGTCCAAGTGAGTGACCGCTTCAACCGGCCGCCTTCTCCGCATTATCCATTCCGCCCCGCCGAGAGAAGACGAAGACCATCACTCTCGCAGCACCATGCGCGTCGTCGGCCTCCTATTCACCAGCCTGGCGCTGGCGGACGCGCTCAAGTCGCCGCTCGAGTACGAACACGACTTCTCGGCCTGGATGACGTCCCACCGCGTGACGTTCTCGGACGCGCTCGAGTTCGCGCGCCGCCTGGAGAACTACATCGCCAACGACATGTACATCGCCGAGCACAACACCGAGAACGCGTGGACGGGCGTCACGCTGGGTCACAACGCGTTCTCGCACATGTCGTTCGACGAATTCAAGTTCAAGATGACGGGGCTCGTGCTGCCCCAGGGCTACGTGGAGCAGCGTCTGGCCGCGCGCGTGGACGGACTGTGGAGCGACGTGGAAGTGCCTGCAGCCGTGGACTGGGTGGACAAGGGCGGCGTCACGCCCGTCAAGAACCAGGGCATGTGCGGCTCGTGCTGGGCCTTCTCCACCACGGGCGCGGTGGAGGGCGCCGCGTTCGTGTCGAGCGGCAAGCTGCCGAGCCTCTCGGAGCAGGAGCTTGTGGACTGCGACCACAACGGAGACATGGGCTGCAATGGAGGTTTGATGGACCACGCCTTCCAGTGGATCGAGGACCACGGCGGCATCTGCAGCGAGGAGGACTACGAGTACAAGGCCAAGGCGCAGGTCTGCCGCAAGTGCGAGAGCGCCGTCAAGGTCACGGGTTTCCAGGACGTCAACCCGCAGGACGAGCACGCGCTGAAGGTGGCTGTGGCGCAGCAGCCCGTGTCGGTGGCTATTGAGGCCGACCAGAAGGCGTTCCAGTTCTACAAGGCGGGAGTCTTCAACTTGACGTGCGGCACGAGGCTGGACCACGGCGTGCTGGCGGTGGGCTACGGCAACGACGACGGACAGAAGTTCTGGAAGGTCAAGAACTCGTGGGGAGCCTCTTGGGGAGAGCAGGGATACATCCGTTTGGCTCGTGAGGAGAACGGACCTGCCGGTCAGTGCGGCATTGCCTCGGTGCCCAGCTACCCGTTCGCGACGCTGATTAACAAGGATGAGAAGGTTGTCGAGGAGCCGCGATCCGTCCCCGCTGACAAGCCTGTGGACTCGTTCCCAGCTGAACCGGCGCGTGACTTCCGGCCCAAGAACCTGGCGGAATTGTACTCGTCGGCGAAGATCACGCAATGTGGTGATGTTTCCAGTGCAATCATTGACTTCGACGACCTGGAAGTGACCCCGACGTCGCCTCAGCGCGGCCAGCCGGTGTCCTTCTTCGGCAACGGCAACTCAAAGAAGGACTTCGACTCGGCGAACTTCAAGCTGGGAGTGAAGCTGGCCGGCACGCAGGTGTTCGGACACTCGGGCAAGCTGTGCGGAGACACCCATGTGCCGCTTCCTCTTGGTCTGGGCCACATTGACGTGCACGGCTTCGCGTGCCCCATGAAGAAGGGTAAGTTCTCGGACCTGAAGGTGGACGTGAACCTGCCGATCATTGCGCCTGCTGGCAACTACGAAATCATGCTGACCAGCGACGACGAAAGCAACAGCCCGCTCTTCTGCGTGAACGTGGAGCTGGACCTGACGGACAGCGCCGCCACGAAGAAGACCCATGTGTACGAACCCCTTTCCTACATGTAAGCTCGCGGGACCGACATGCGCGAATTGTATACCGGCGACGCCCAACATGAATTCAAGAGCTTTATATTTTCACGCCTACCACGGCGAGCTGACGTTGTTTCACCGAGTGGAATAGACACGTCAGCTTCGTGCTTGTCGTAACATAAATAAAAGGGGAAATTGCAATTCAGTCAGGTGTTTGGGTGGGCATTTGCAAATCGGTCAGGTTGTTGCAATTCAGTCAGGTGCCAAATATAGAAACAGTCAGACATTCAGTAGTAACCCAGAAGTAGTACTACAACCATAACATAGTAGTAGTACATGTATCTGCTAGAATATAGAACGCTGGGCAAGTGATATCCTGTCGAACTGAATAAAACCCAATGATAGTAACTGGGGCCGGTAGCATAGCCTGGTAGTGCAACGATAGAATATATATACTGTAAAAGCACGAGTGGCCCGTCGTGAGCGGCGATCCGAGCAACGACTAGCACGTCGAGTCGTTGCCGCCATCATCAAGACCACAGCCACAAGGCCATCAACGCCATGGCGCTCGGTATATTCAGCCGACGGCCGACCAGGCATCACGACGCCAAACGGAGGCAAGCAGCAATGTAAACCAAAGAAAAACAAACTATTGATCGTCCTTGAACAACAGCCCTCGTGCTAATTCAGCACCTTGTCTGGCGCACTTCAACTCGGGTCAGTACCGTCTCGATATCCAGGTAGCCGGACGTTTTGCTGAAGTGGTTTTGTGACGAAGCTCCCCCAGATCTTTCGGAGAATTTATCAGGCATCTGCCAGTGACCACTCTCAGACGAGAATCGCCTGCGATTGGTCAGATGATGGCCGAACCCAAAGCCGGCTGTATTATCTTGAACCAGCTCGAGCCAATTTGAGCGAAGGGAGAGACGACCAAGTTGTGCCAAGAAAACGACTCGGCTGGATCACATTGGTGGCAGCAAAGTTCGAGCAACGACGCTCTGAATCCGCTGAGTGCCAGAAGTCTGTGCGCTGCATATGACGAGTTCTTCATGCCCCAGGGGACACTCGCCAAGCTCCAGAACGGCGAATCTGGTCCTACCTACTCTCAGCCCGAAACAGTTGAGCGACCCTGATATGCTGGAAGCCATATTGTGAGTCACACATGGCTGAGCTCGCCCGGCTTCGACAGCCGTTCGCTAAGATCAGAAGTGGTGATGTCAATGGTATATGCGCTCAGCTCGGAGTGTCAGGTCGAACATGGCTGAGCTCAGTCAACATCAGCAGTGACCCACTGAACTTCGAAGTCATGCCTTTGGGGATGGTGAGTCACGACGGAGAAGTGTTTGGCTCAGCTATGATGGAGTTCAGCTGTTGGAGAGGCGTGTATACGGGCTTGGCAAGTCACCTCAGGTCTCAGCGGACAGTTTGGAGGCTCAGTGGAAGCGGACGCTGGTAGACGCCGACCTCGAAGATGTCGGTGTGGATTTTAGCCCAGGGGGTCTTGGCTAGTCGCCGTCGGATTGCTGAATGGTCGCCACACGCTGGAGGGTCGCGCCATTAAATGATGACCGAGAATAAATCAGCTGTGGCACAATCCGGTGAACCCAGATGACTCACCTCGACCAGCCAATGAGAAGCCCGAGATCCGCCACTCATCGGTGAAGCATCACTGAGTCACTTCCTGACGTCGTTGGACTCATCTGAGCTCGGCCAGTCATTGGCTAGACTCATGTTGAAGTGCCGCTCGTCGCTGGCTTGCAGGCAGCTCGCAAGGCGATATCTTTCTGTTCACCTTTGTTCGGGTGTGCTCCGATGGAAGCCGAGCGCGCCCCCCCCTGATAGGTCTTTGTTTGCATGTGTAAAGTATCAATCAGAATCGGATTTGCCCCGAAGTCCACAATGTTAAGTTTGCTGCTGCGAAAGGGTGTCTTAGGAGAATCCCACAGAACTCAACCCCATATAGACCTTTTGAGTGTGCCTCGGTGTGAAGGGGTACCCATTTGGCTATTTCATATCGTTACGCGTTGGTAGGCCGACTAGGCGGCTGTACCTGGCGCGTATTTCATATTTTCGGGTAGAAGGTGATCTACTCTTTGGTTTAGGCAGAGCAGCGCCTGGTGTAGTGGTTCTCAGAGCTGTTGGGTGAATTTCGTGTGGCGCTGAGCCTGGGACCGTGCTTTTCTCGCTCGGCCGTGTCGTCTACGTCAAGACGTGGTGCGCGGAAGTCCCAGGGCGCAGAGGCGAGAACCCTGGATCAAGACAGGCTCAACCCGAGCCAGCTCTCGGAGCCACCCTAGGTCGGGGGGGGGCGAGTGAAGACCTGTGTACGCGGCTCTCAGCTGGAGCCACCTGGAGGAAGTGAAGAAGCAAGGAAGACCGGGTCTGCGGTCTTGGAGGAAGCAGTTAAGTGTGTGTGAAGTCGTGTCTACATAAGGAAAACCCCGGGGCAAATCGGGTCAAGACACGTGCAAGCGAAGGCCTGTTAAACGGGGAGCCGGCTTCGTTTGGAGAGCATCGGAGGACGACTGGACTAGGAACCAGTTGGCGTGGTTGGCTGACGTCTGGGCCCAAAGCGTAGCCCCTGCGAGAACCGTCAAGAGGGTCGCAAGGGAGGCGCACACGCCGCGCCAAGCCAAGAGCTCAAGTTCGGAGGTGTCGGCCGAGTCTTCGTCGAGTCCAGCTGAAGTTATTCAGCTGAGACTCTAAGACTCTGAGCCCCCCTGAGCTTAGGTTCAAGGTTGGCTGATTCAAGTTTAGCTCAAGGTATATTCTGGACGCTGGGAAGTTGCCCGCACCTCATCACATTAGTTACCACGACGAATTAGTCCGATTTGGGCTGTTAGCACCATGCTTTTACCTCCTGCACCGAATGAAAATTGGTTGTCGTTTTCACTGCTTCCGGCCTCACGCGTTGAAGCACCCTCGTTGCTAGGGCAAGTATTACCCGTGCATCGATCTTCCGATACACCAAGAGGAGCACACCACCGTGAAATTAGTAACCGCATCACACGCAGAATTCGCCACATGGGCCCCATCAATAGCTTGGCTTCTAAATGGTTGGCATTATGTTGCCATCCCTGGCAAAGCTTGAAACGTAATCGGAATCGGTGTGGTCCCGCGGTCTGCCACGACACATCCACATGCATTCTGTAATGCTTGTTGAGCCGGGCGCAAATGCGCATGGCCTCCAAAGACGATAGAAATGCCGTGGAGGAAGACGTAGACAACGGGGCGGCGGCACGGGGGGGGCTGCGCGGATGTCGTTGCAGCGCACGCTCACGCAGGACTTTGACCAGGCTTGGGGACGTCGGAGGCTTGGACACTATCTACACTCGTCATAGACATAGGTCCTTGCGCACGGTGATCGGAAGTATCATCAGTGGAGCATGATACAGGGGTTTGTGGCGTCTTTGTCGCGGCGACTGCCGTCTGCTCTGCTTCGACGTTTAGCGAGCATCCAAGCTCAACATCATCACCACGCGCAATTGCAGCATCCCCTTCCTTGATCTCGAAACGCTTCGTAGTCGGCGGCTGCAACTTGCGCGCTGGCTTCTTCTTCGTAGGAGTCTACGATGTCTTTTTCTAGGTGGACTTAGTGATTATTTTTGTTTCGGTCGCGCTACAGCGCGCTCTGGTGATCTCGGTGGCTTTCACACAGCCAAGGACGTCCTCCATTGGGTTTGATCGCGCGCTGATTGCTGCACCGACCAGGATACTGACACTGAAGCGACCCACGCGGCTGCTTTCGCGACGAGCACGCTCCTTCGGCATATTGTAGGTCTATGCACTCATAACAGCACCCACAGCATAGATCAGCATTGCCGCACGATCTATAGCGAGCTAGCTAGCGTGCACACAGCGCTTACGTCTTTGTTTGTTTCACTCGGCAGTTGACGCAACCCGGGCAAATGCGACTGCTTTCTTGATTTAGCTGAATGAAGTTCAACCTATAAAAAATAATATGACGTTTCGCGGGGGGAGGGGGAAGGCGGTGCCGAAAATATTTTAACAAAAACATATCTCAGGCTTGTCCCCTTAAACAACCGAGGTGTCGACATGAGGATGCTGCCATACTAGTACTATGCTACGGTAGTAGTAACCAAGTAGTAGTACTACGGTGCCAAATATTATTTGGCACCTGACTGAATTGCAACAACCTGACCGATTTGCAAATGCCCACCCAAACGCCTGACTGAATTGCGATTTCCCCTAAATAAAAATAATCCTTTGCTCGTATTGTGCCTTTCACCAATTCTGCCGTGATAATTTTGGCATCATTCTAATCCCATCTCGATCTTAATTATGCCTTGTGTTAGCTAATTCCATCGTTAATTCACGGTCATCTGATCGTGGTCGAATTAAGGTGGCGATGGTGAACGTGAATTGAGGCGGAATAAGCTAATCCAGCCCGAGTTAGAAGGAAACAGGGCGATTGGCGGTTTGCTGCCCGCCATTCTGTGTTTATCCCGCCGTATCTCCATTGATTAGCTGCAAAAGCCGATCGCGGGTGCTAGGGGAAGTGCTCACAATCATAGGTAGAATTAGCATTAAATAAAGGTAGGTCGCCCTTTTATGGATCTAATTCCGCATGAATTAACAGCCCACCCGCCAAAATCGGTGAAAGGCACAATACATGCTACTACTTCGAAGTACTACAGAAGTGCGTTGCCTAACCCCAATCAGTTTTGTCCTTAAATTAAGGACCAAATCGATTCTCTCGGCCTCAATTTTCGGACAACTTTGTCCTTAAATGGCCGTTTAAGGACAAAACGTATCTTGGCGTTTGTATATACTCGATTAGGTACGAGTTTGGAGGGACCACGGTGGGCGCATTTGAGACTGCATCAAACAAAAGAATACTAATGAAACTAAGTACGAATCGCGATTTAGGCACACCATTAAAAAGAGGGACGTCTCCGCTTTCTAATGAGCCCAAGTGCGTTTTACAGAAGTCAAAACCGACAAAGTTATGGTCCGTCGAAAAAAATATCTCCCTTCTCAGACCAAAAATGCGATTTTTTTTTCTTGGTTGACTAAGGGTAAAATTATCGTGCGCTTCCAATGGAACTATCGAGAACGCATAATTCGAAGTAGAACGTCCTTAAAACGCCTTGCTTCAATTTAGTGACATTCGTTTTCCATGAGTATCATTATGATTTGCTTACAAAACATTAGTATCAAATTGAGCGATCCGAGACTCTGTGGAACACACTGTAGTTACCATCCACCCTTTGCCTGCAGTAGTCGAGCGTTGCCTGGCTTCTGCGTTTTCATAGCTACGGCCACTTCATTTGTGGTTGAGGCACGATGGTCGCTATTCTCCTTCGAAGCACTGACAGTGCTCTCTGCAACCTTGCGTAGCAGCTTGATTGCTGCGCGGTGCTTGCTACGAGCTTGCGTAGCATCTTTAGGGTGGGAAGGGGGGTATGTCGTCTAAGAAACGCGTGCGCATGCGGCCCACTTGACACTACCCGCCACGATGATATCCACTTTGTGCTGAGATGCCGGCGCAATGTTTGCCGTCGCCTGAGCTAGACGGATATCCATTGATATTGAACCCCCACGGGCAGCACTACAGGAGGCAGAACATGACAACGTGCAGGCGTAGGAGACTGCGCACTGGCGGGTGGCAGGCGGACGTTCGGTAGTATAGGCACGCGCAGCGACTGACAGGGTGGGCGACGGCAACGGTGGGTCGGCTTGCATGGCTAAGTGGACTGGTATCCTTTCCATCGATTCTCGGGCTAGCTCGCTTTAGTGACCATTCCGTTTCTTAAACACAAAACGGCCGATTTCTCAATAATTCACATAGGTGCGAATTTGGTTGGCCCAACTTTGAACGCGATTATCTCGATAACTCTAAATGGCACATTAATTTCATTTGGTTCTCGGTGGTCTCGGTCGGCGATCCTTCGAGCACCAAATTTTGGTGCTCGAAGGATCGCCGACCGTTTCACTTGAATCTATTATGGGCTGAGCTATTTTTGTCCAAACCTTAACCCTTCTAACCCGAAGAATTATTCTGTATCCTACAGAATAAGGATTAATATTGATTAAAGTTTACTTCGAAACCTGTCAAAGATTTGCTGTTGTAAGCGAGATTACCTTATTTCCACACGAACCGATCTGAGCAACACAACAAGAATCCAACACAAAAAAACATGGGCGGGGCAGCAGACCGGCCCTTCTGCCGACCAGCCCAGCGACCTCCCATCCTGCGACAAAACGCCCATCCACTGACCACTCCACACAAAGTAAAATCACCCAGTGAGCGAGCTCCACCAGCACCAGCCGAAGAAGAAGCCCGGCACCGTCGTCTCTGCCCGTGCATCAGGCCTCACCACCACTAGCAGTCGTCGCCCCTGCGCCAGCCCACCACCCCCTTCGAACCGCGGCCACCAGCAGTAGTAGCCGAAGAAGAAGCTCGGCACCGTCGCCGCAGCTCGAGCCCTCCCCCCCGTCCCACCACCAGCAGCGGCAGCTGAAAAAGAAGACCAGCGCCGTCCGGCCTTAGCTGCAGCGACTGCTCCCGCTGCTGGTCCAGCCAACCGAACGCGGCCACCAGCAGCAACAGCGAGAAGTCCGGCGCCGTCGCCTCTCCCTGCACGTCCGGCTCCAACACCGACGCGACTGTTGCCACCGCTGCTCAGGCCCACAGCGTCGGCAGCACTTGAGGGTCAAGTCTAGCGCCGTCAACGCATTTTGGGCCCAGCGACGCGGACATCAGCAGCGGTGGCAGCAGAAGCAGAAGCAGGGCACTGGCGACACTGCCCTCGCGTTCAGATTCTGCAGCAACAGTAGAAGCAGCGACGTCGCCGCTGCTTACGCACCGCGTATCGGCTGAAGTAGACGAAGAAGCGCGGCGCCGTCGCTGCTGCTTGTTCCTCCAGCTCTACCTACTCTTGCAACATACACAAGTTGCTGTTGTGTGCTCTGCACCAGTCTGCAGCCACAAAGTGCGCTAGTAAGACCAAGATGAACCAGGCGCTGAAGGCCAGGTTTTGGAACGAAGGCTACTTAATTGAAAATCTACAGTTGTCGGATGCGATATTGCAAGAAGCTCTTGAAGAAGTACAGCAACTACCTTTCAGCCCAATATTCGGTGAAGTCTACAAGCTGGAGCGTGATCCTAACCGCCTACAAGCAAGCATCACTACGTTCGGCCCAGCGATGGAGAAAGTCTACCAAACTATTCGAAACATTGTGACACGGTCTGACAATGAATGGTATACAAAGCGGAAGTTGTGGGCAGCGCTGAAGTCCCTGCCTGGTGGTTTAAGGCAAGGCATTCCCTGCGACTTTCCCTCTTTTGAGACCAGCAAGGCAATCCTTGAAAAGGGTGCTGTGCAGGCGTCAGTGATTGTGGCACTGATGTCTAAGACTCACTTCTACATCTACCCCGGGTGCTTCGGTACGTATGTCGATCACGACAAATGCGCTGCGGTGACTCTCGATGCAGGTGAATTTCTTCTATTTCGTGGAGACTTAGTGCATGCCGGCGCGGACTTCAAGAAGGAGAACATTAGACTGCATTGCTACGTGCGTGTGCGGGGCATCAGCCAAATGGCCGATTCGACAGAAACAGCCGTGTTTAGCTCCTACGTGTGCGAATTCTGTGGGGAAATTTGTGATTCGCGTCGTCACCTCAGCAACCACCGCCGCTACTGTCACAAAAACCCGAAGAGGGTGAAGGCAAAAGAAAAGAGGAAGAAGGCGGACGAGCGCGGAGGGCATTGCGGTCTATGCAGCGTCTCTTTTACGAAGCGCAGTGCGTACCACCAGCATAATCACCGCCGCCACCCCAAGAAGCCGAAGCGGAGCGTGCGCGCGCATGAGGACGAAGAAGCCGTGGCGGACAGCGAAATGGACGGAGACGATGGCAGTGAGGGCAACAGTGAGGAGGATAACCGTGGGAGGGGCAATGAACAGGGAGACATCCGCGAGGAGGACAGTGGCGATGAAGAGGGAGACATCAGCGAAGAGGACAGTGACAATGAAGAGGAAGACAGCAGTGAGGGGTACATAGACGATGGGGAGGAAGAAAGCAGCGAAGGGGACGACGAGGAGGAGGAAGCAAGCTGCGGTGACGATGATGAGGATAGCGATAATGACAGTGAGTAGAGCAGAAAGACCAGCTATTGCGAGATGAAATAAACTAGCAAAAGTTGCTACATTAAATCACGAGTCATTATATTACTGAGCAATTGTATACACTTAGTGTTCTCAGTGTCAGCGATCCCTACTGTCAGTGTCAGCGATCCATACTGTCAGTGTCAGCGATCCGGACTGTCAGTGTCAGCGATCCATACTGTCAGTGTCAGCGATCCGGACTGTCAGTGTCAGCGATCCATACTGGCAGTGTCTACAATAAACCTGTAGCAAAGGACATTTACGGTCAGATGTACTTTTTGAAGTTATTGTCCGGGGATGACGCGCACGATGTACTAAACCCGTCACCGCCACAGTCGCTGTTGCCTTGCCATGTGCACCAATATACCTTCTTCGTACGTGGCGGCTGGGATGAGTACGCTCATACTACGTTACGAGTCATATTTGACATGATCAATTATATGGAATCCGTTCCGGCATGAATGAAGTGAATACCAGGCTGGTTAGAAGTTGTGGGCTGGCGAGATCGTTGCGAAGTACCGTGGGAATTTGCAGGAGTACGAGGCCATGCGCAAAGGCCAGCCCGACGAGGCGATGAAGCAGAACAGTGGATCTATCGCGAGATTCATCCAGCACGCGTGCCGCCCCAACGTACAATTCGCCAAAATGCAGAATAGGACGCAGGTTAAGGTGCGGTGCCGTATGATCAGCACAGTCGACGTCGGTGCCCGAGTACAGAGACCATCGAAGGATACTTCTTAAACACAGGTATTTTTATTTGATATAGTGTCAAAGCGAAAAACACACACTATATCACCAATATGAAAGTCCTCGAAAAGTCAATAACTGGATCAACTCATACAATGCATCTGGGCGCTACTTGAAGAGCTTGCGCATGAGCCCTGGATCTCAATACGTCAGTGCAGGGCCAACACCCAGCGGGCGACCACCACGTTGGCCGTCACGGACGAGCGGATCGTCCGCACCCTTCTTCTGCTTGCCACGCGTAACCAGTATTTCTCGTCCGGCGCAGTCCAGGTACTCACTTGCGCATGAGCCCTGGATCTCAATACGTCAGTGCAGGGCCAACACCCAGCGGGCGACCACCACGTTGGCCGTCACGGACGAGCGGATCGTCCGCACCCTTCTTCTGCTTGCCACGCGTAACCAATATTTCTCGTCCGGCGCAGTCCAGGTACTCAAGTGTACTCTGCGCGAAGAGGACGTGCACGCACACGCCGAAGCCGAACCAGTAGTTGCACTGACACCACATACGGGTGGCGTCAACAACCCATCCACCGTACGGCTGCCCCTCGAACTCCATCCTGGCGTAGTTTACACCCATCTGGGCAGTCACAGCGATCCCTTCTTCACTGCGATTGTTGGGGGACACATTAATGCGTTTAGCTGGGTAGGAAATCACACGGATGTGTCCAGCGGACGCAATATCGCCTTGATGGCGTCCGCCCTCATACAGAAGCTTCTCGCGGATCATCTCGGAGACCCTGCGTATGAGGGTTTGAGCCGGAACCACCTCCAGGCTGAAGAATCGCTCGCTTGCAGATTTATCCTTACAACAGTTGCTCAGCTCCTGTAGCAACGCTCCCATTTTCAGTCGACGTCGAAGGGTGTAATCACGCTTCAGCACAACGTTAAACGTCTCCACCGGGTTGTTTGTGGATGCGAAACCGGTGGGAGTCCAGTAGAGCTGCCAGGTAGAGTACCGTCCGGTAAGCCATTGACCGTTAATGTACTGTGCAAAGCCCCTCAGCTCCCGTACGTCCCTCAGACGCTTCAAAAAGTACCCCCGCATCGCCACGAACTCGGTGTGGCTGCGCGCAAAGTGCATATCGTACAGATCACGCACTATGATAGCCTTTGTATCCGATGGAAACGCCTTAATCGCCGTGTACACCTTCTGCATCACGTGGAAGATGCCCGTGAGGCTGGTGAAGCGCGGGTTGTTGCCAAATACAGCGTTGACGGCGTTATACTGGGCCTGGTCCGCATCAGCCATGGCGTACTGCACTACCAGGTCTTGTCCGGAAATTACGCTGTACAGTCGACGCAGCGCCATGAGCATCGGCTGTATAACGTCTTGGGTTTCACCTGATATAATGAACATCGAGACCAGGTGAAACCCACGCGACCTGTCGGAGATCCCGACCACAAAGACAGGGTACCCCCGGTAGTTGAGCTTGTAGGTAGCGTCAACATGTAGCACGAACGACTCGGGAGCCTAATCAGCCGCAGCATCAGCGTCTTCGTAGTCAAGCCGACGACGAAAGGCCGCTCCTCGGAGCCGTTGCCTACCACAGGCTTGCCATCGGCGTCTAGGTCCCACGCATAAGTGAAAGGCTGAACCAAGTCCTCTCGTCCAGTGAACGCGCGCTCGTGGATCCACTTGCGTAGGTCGTCCACGCGGTCATTGCGCGTCAGGTGGGTCCGCGAATAGTGTTGCACGACGTTTTGGACAGTGCTCAGACTCGGAAGGTCCTGGAGCACCGTCTCAAACCTCCGTGACATAGCGTGCCTGATTCTCATTGGCCGTAGGTGGTGTAGGGTCAGCTTCTGAATGTAAGCCTTCTGGCTGGGCGTCAAACGCTTCCTTCTGGGGGAGCTAGCTGCTGTAACATGCTCCCCCACCTGGAATATCGATACCACATCGTTCTCCATGCACGATAAAGTCTTCCCTCGCCACGAGCATGTCTGCCCATGCGAGGAAATTGACGTAGCACACGCCTCCGACGCACACTTCAGTAGGCGGTAACGCTTCTTGTGTGGGGCGTCCTCCGGGCACACCACACACGCCAGTTGGTTGCACTTGGTCACCTCGTACGTCTATAAGGCGCCCAGCACCCTCTCGGCATCGAGAGCGGATGTACCTAGCGCCACGTCCTTCCAGTCGATCCGCTTGGGCATCTCGTCGAGCGGAGTCGAGCAGCTGGTGAAGGGCGCAATGGATTTCGAATTTTTGAATCGGGATATGTGCGTGGCTCTGATTGATCTATATTCAACAGCTCTAGTTGGGCCCTGATTGGACTATACTCGACAGCTCAAGTTGGGCTCTGATTGATCTATATTCAACAGCTCTAGTTGGGCTCTGATTGGGCTATATCCGACAGCTCTAGTTGGGCTATGATTGGGTTATACTCGATCCCCTGTGGTCGTTCTGGCGCGCCTGTATAAAAGTGGCGGCGTGCAGAGGCACGCCAATCTATTTGTGATTCCTCCACAGCGTGTTGTGTTCGCAGGGGCTATGGGTGCTCACCCGTTTTTGGTGTGGGAAGGCCGTACTGTTGGGTGAAAGTCACAGGTTCTCGTTGTAAGCCCTTTCGCATCTTGCGGTTAAGTTCTGGACGCAACGTGAACATAACAGCAACGAAAGTGGACATAACATTGTCAATGTATCCTACACCTGTCAGAATGACGATTTTCTATTGACTGTGGCGAGCATATAGCACGTTCGAAACCTGTTGCTTGACAATACCTTTCAATGCTGCTACAGTTTCGACTTCAAGCGTCAACCACCAATTTTTGGTGAGGGTAGCTCTCCCCAATGCGTACGGAGGAAGAAATCGCCCAGTTCCTAACTAACGGATTAGTGAGGAGGAACTGGGCGATTCCTTCCTTGCGCAGATTCCTTCCTTGCGCACAGCAGCGCAGTATCTAGGTCACAACCGACCCAACACACTCTCATACACTTGTTCCTCCTCGTCATCGCCTCATATACACGTCTGAGCTTTTATTTGCACTCTCAAGGCCGCACGGAATACACTACATACAAGACCAGAGGTATAGCAAGAATATCAATACATTCATTTCGACGTATCTTGCATTATCTTCCATCATACAGCACACAATGCCCTCGACGTCCGCGTCAGACATACCTACACGCCGTATTATCTTGTTCTGTAGCCTCCGCCGCAGCTTCCCCTGTCGAGACGCTTGTTCTGTAGCCTCCGTCGCAGCTTCCCCTGTCGAGACTCATGTTCTGAAGCCTCCGCCGCAGCTTTCCCTGTCGATACGCTTGTTCTGTAGATTCAGTCGCAGCTTCCCCTGTCGAGACGCTTGTTCTGGAGATTCAGTCGGAGCCACGAAGGGAGGTCGTCTTGGTCCGTAGGTTTCGTCGCAACTCCTGCTGTCCATCGGCTTGTGCTGTATCTTCCGTCGCTGCTACTCCAGTTGATCCGTCTTACGCTGTAGAATCTGTCCTAGCCACGCATTTGGCCCACCCTGTTGTTCAGTGGCATGGGCTGCTTGTTGTGGTTGGAGCTGACGAGGTCAGCAGCACAGGCGCACGTGGCATTCCCTATCGCAGAAGCAGGTTGTCGGGCCTCCAGCAGATGCCCGTAGAAAGAGTAAACTTGGTCCAGTCACGTCCTAGATACACAAACGTCTTGAAGCCACTCAGAACATTATTAGTCCAAATATTAGAGTATACGCGAAACGTACCCCCCCCCTCCCGCTGTAGACATCGCATATAGCCGTAGTACTGGTCCTTGGTCATCCGCGAGGCCTCCTTGGCATTGACTCACTCCACCGTGGCTTGTCGGTACGCGCTCTGGTGTTGTTCTTCTGAAATGACGGAAAGACGTAGTGGCTGACACGTGTCCGGTTTGGGCTTCTACCTCGATTTTCAAACCTGTCGGGGGGGGTATATCAGTCTTTCTATTGCCATAGAATAATCCCCGTATATCTACCCATCGCCAATCCGACATGAAGATGTGCTAAAAAATCTTCTATACAAAAGTCTATATGCAAAGTTTGAAGTCGAAGCCAAGTTTGCTGGGTATTAAATCCTGTGACATTCTCTAATAGAGACCTTTCGGAGCGGTCTGTTTTGTGGTTTGCAGGAATTGGGTATATCCAACAACCTGCAAACCACAAATAACTTATTTTGCCTTTTAGCGTTTACGATTTGCGGGAACGACCCTTGGGGACGACCCACCAACCCTCAAAGGGTTGATGCTGGCTCACATGCAATTAGCCTGGTGCTAGATCCAAGCTAGCCGCACGGCGCCACGGCGCTAATTTTCATGTCCAAATGATGAATGAATTCGGTCTGAAGAAGTTCTCTTTGTAGCAGCCCCCTTTCCCACCCATGCAGCATGTTGGCCTAGTCCAACCTTCACAGGAGGTACATGCTTCCTTCTCTAGCTTACCCTGAGATATTAGATAAGTACTGTTATTTTAATCTATTACATACTATTGAATTATACAGGCTAGCAGCAATCAGCGATTCCTACTTCCCACACAGATGTGGGATAGGATTGCTCTGTTCTCGGAAAACCGGACACGTTTGTAGGAATTGGGATAGGTGATTAGTAAACCGGTCGTTTTCCGTATTTTCTTTGTGCTCCTATCCTGCAAACCACAAACCAAACTCGCTCCGAAAGGTCTCTATTGCTTATTCTGTAGGATACAGAATACGGGGCTAGAAGGGTTAAGGACAATCTCGAAAAAACGGCATGCCAAGAGTGACCAATTTGCTTGAGCTGCAGAACGAAGGCAGAGCAACTTGAGCACATACTGATGCTTGCATCATGTAGATCAAATACAGATCTTTCTACCGATACTTGCAATAGCTTCATACCTGCTAGGTTAGGGTCAAGCGAGCTGCCTCAAGTTTGGTCCTTATTTTTGTCCTTTAAAAAATCTGATTGGTGCTAATCTTAAGTTGAAAACGATGTCAGTTGTTGCCAATAAGCCCCAGGTCGCAGTGGATCCGAGTTCCAACATCAAACCGAAGCGACCCAGCTGGGTGTGCAGGGTGATAATGCCCTCACCTCGTTCTTGCTGTTGCCTTTCGAAGAGGAATGACATGCAAATGGCAAATGAACAGACTTTCCAGTATCACCAAACGTGAAAATAGTTTGACGAAACATGCCAAATTGAGTACTACAACAACATGTAGTAATTATTACTAGCAGTACACATTGACTTCTAATCATCGCCCCAAAAGCCGAGGTTGAGATAGAGTCCACATAGAACCCCATCACTCGTTATACCTGCTACCAGCCCATTGTAAGGAAATGGACCGAGATATTGGCCCACATGTCGCCGAGGTCTACGATCACATCGCACGAATTGCAGGTTCTGCTGCATTTGTGCCTTCAACGGCCTGTACAGCCTCTTGCAGTTTGCACGAATGCTCTCGATTTCTTTTAGTGTCCACCGGCTATCCTCTTCAGCAACGAGATCATCGCAGTACTGACACGACATCCCATTAATGCCATCCCAGTGTTCGTACAGGTAATCGTGTGACCTAGTAGATCTTTTGGTTTTAGTGCTCTTGTAGAAGAAGTGCGAGCCTGCTCTTGGATAAACAGCGTTCATCGCTCGAGTGACGGCTGCCTTGTTCTTGAAGCTTTGGCCTGCACCTGTAAGGAGGGGACACACGACGGGATAGTACGCGGGGTTGGCGAACCTATTGGCCCACGAAACTGTGTCCAGCAGCTTTTTGGTCAGCAGCAAAGCACTCAAAAGAGCCGCGGCGCTACCTGGAGTCTGAAAGATCGGGAAATCCCTGTTCACATTGAAGGGCGGGGCCTTCTGGCAGTGGTTTCTGGGTTGATAGTACGGAGTAAAGCTGAGGTCCCCCATCCAGTCGCATTGGCATTCCCCTCCCAAGTGCGTCTTATTTTCCACGGCAAATCCATCAAGGGCCTTTAACGCGACCGATTCGACCAAGTCTTGAGATAGTGCGCTTCGAACAGCTTGGACGACACTGGAGGTCTCCTCCGGAGTCAAATATCTCCACACTGACGGAGCTCCCAACTCTAACACGCAGCACAACAGACCGAGCGTAGAATCGTCAGTCAGGGGGGTAGATGTTGCTTCGGTTATCGGTCTCTGCTTTTTAGTTCCTCGCTTGGTGCTGCGCGATACTGCGCGACGCTTTTCCTTCGTTCCGTCCATGATAAATTTGTGGTGGTGGCAAAGTGATATCGACCAGTATTATTTTACGTGCATTGAAAGATACAGTAGTAATAATAATTTACATGTATTAATACATGTATCAATATTATAATAATACTAGTACGGCAGCATCCCGGTAAACGGGTTGCTTGGGGGGCGACATAAACCGGTATTACTACCAGTTTCACCGACGCCCCCTCTTCTCTGCCCTTTCGATCTAGCAGTTGTGCTTACAAATATCAAGTCGTTTACACCGAATTGATTCGCCAAGGATTGGCGGCAATCGCCAGCGGCTTGCGCTGAAAAGCGACGAGGATCTATGCCAGGTCAGCGGCCCGAGTTCCGTGGATCGAGATGCCGGTACTAATCCTTATCCTTATGCGTACAGGTGTTTGGGTTTTGTGGCAGTGCAAGTTCTCGCCGGAATGCAAGGGAGAGCCAACAACTAAGTGCAACGGAGAGCTGGACTCAATGTGCGAGACTCACCGTCGAGAAGCTCTTATGAGCAAAAAGCATCGTCCTGTTCAGGCCCTGCCCAGACCTCTTCCACGTCCTGATGAAGTGACAGCAACTCAAGCTGAGAACACAACAGCAGCGAGTCCTAGTGGTGTCATTGCTGACTCGACCGTCGATTATCCAGGCCATTTGTGCAAGCACCCCAGTCAATGTATCGAAGAGCGGACTGAAGAAAAACGGAGGTCTTCATTGGCTATGCGAGCGTCATCGTAAGCTGCAGAACGCAGAGCAGCGCCAGCGATATCAGCGTCAAAAACAATTTCCAGCTCTCGAATGCCAGCCGAAAATCAACCGCGAGACGCCGACTCTTCTGGTGCGGCATCGGCAGCCGCAACACCAAGTGTTTCTCCACCTGAAGCGTTCAGGTCACATTCGTCTTTGACTGGAAGTGAATCGACGATAGTTCCTGATGCTTCTACTTCTCCAGCTACCCAACCCGGAATGCTCGTGAAAAAACAACAGTGCGGTCACCGGAGTGTGTGCGATCGTCCTCGTGCTCTAAAGAAGAACGGCGAGCGTCATTGGCTGTGTGAGCATCACCGTCAGCAGCAAAACGCAATCCAGCGGCATCGGAGACGGCAGCAAGTGGCAACCCGACGCATGGTCAAGAATCAAAGCAAATTGAGAGGAGACACAGCTTCCGATTCGTCAGCAGCGACGGCACAGAGCACGCAAGAGAGTTCAACAGTGCCCTCCTCCCAGCAATCGCTAGGGTCTCCAAATGCGTCACATGCTCGATTTGTCCAAGATGAGAATTCATCGGCTGATCGTTGTCAGTCAACTGTGATACCGAAGGATCTTGTGAGCGTCTTGAAGGCTCAACGCGATGAATTGGTGCGTTGAACTCAAGCTGATGAGCTATTTCTACAGCGTTTGGATGAATTGTGGGCAGCTCATCTACGAAGACTGGAGTAGAACAGAAATGTGAAGAATACTTTAGTACCGTGGATTCACAATCACTTACTCTACATATATTCTTTTACGACTTCCACAAGTTCTTATTACTCTTGCTCTATCCGAAGATATTAGTTTGTAGCGCTCGTGTAGCTTCCATTTAACGACTGGGCTGCCAATTTAGAGGTGTTCCACCGTGGTCTCGATATGAACTGTTTCAAACACTGCCAAAAGCCGGGTTCCCCTTGTTAAATTCCGCGCCTGGGGACTCACTGTCTGCACACGACGTGCTCCACCTTCGTATTGATGACGGTCACGTTCTCACTACTGCAGTCGTAGACCACGTGCAGATTCTCGTGCCGGCGAAAAGCCAGCAACCACGTGCAGATTCTCGTGCCGGCGAAAAGCCAGCACAGTCAGGCTGCTCAGCATGTACGATGCTGCGACGGTCTTTAACATTAACTTAGAAGCGTATACGGTGGGGTAGTGGCGTGCACCGAGCCTAAGAGCGCTGGATCACTGAGCTGTTATGCTGCCGCGCGAGCAGCTGCATCGACTGGATGACAGGAAGAGCAGTCTCCATGGTTTATGAGACAGCAGTAGCTACACGAGATTCTTCAGCTTCGAACGTCGCAATTTTTCAGGTGATGTGCTGAGCTTGGCCAGTGTCAGCGGTTGTGTCAAGAAGATAGAGTTTCGGTGTTTTACCCGTGATAGTGCTACATAGGCAAATGACACTGTTGGAATCGAATTGGTGTGGTATACAACTTTATCGCATGTCAAACCTTGCACCTTGTAAATTGTCATTGCATAGGCTAATCGTAAAGGAATTCCTCGACGAACAACTCGAAGGTCACTATTTTTCTTACCCCAGCTGATGTCCCTGGGCACTATCGGTACAATATTAGGAACATCTTTCAAGAACGAAGGGCCTAGATACAAATCAGTAACCTTGACAAGAATGATCGGGAGATCACTGCCTGTAAAAAATATAAGGTCATAAATGATTCTGTTGGTCCCATTACAAGTCCTGCTGACTGTTCGAGGTTGAAGGTCAACGTGACAGGAGCTCCAACGCATAGCATGAGCTTTGTTGCAACTACTCTTTCTCTGTCATTGTTTGGCGTTTTCGCCTCACTAACAAGTGCGCTTACTGTTCCTTCTGGTATCTCACGTTTTTGGTGAAGACGTTTTTGCTGACGTGGTGCAACGCATTGATGTGAACGATATGCGTGTCATTTGCTAGAAGACTTTCAGCGTTAGCTGCATCTACGTCTACATTCTTGTGAGCAATGTGTTTAGCTCTCGGATACCATTCTGGTACATGCGAGCTAGGACCGCAGCGCGAATTGAACAAATCAATATCTGCGGCTGTTGGTTTACGACTACGTAAGCGCCTGAGCGCATTAAACCACTCGGGATCACGCTTGCCTCGGTTTTGGTCTGTCAACATGCAAACATTAGGTATTCCTCACGCTCTTTACGCTGTACTTCATTCTGCACCTTTTCGAGCGGAGTGGACAACGCGTACGGCACGACAGGGTCAAGCTGAGCTGCGTCACCAGTAAATATTATATCTCTTCCACCAAAAGGAATATCCCGTTGTTGAGGCCAGATTTCCCTCATTCTCTGGTCAATCCAGAGCAACATTCCGCACGAGATGACACTGAACTCGTCGATAATAACTAAATGCACATCCTTATGTCGCTGTTGAAGGGTTTTCAGTTTATTTGCACCGTTCTTCTGTGTGGTGAGAGATACGTAAGGAACTGAGAACGCAGATCGAGAGAACGATGAGAACCCAAGTGCAGAGCACACTGTTTGACCTTTAATATTAAATGCTGCGGTACCTTGGTGAGCAAGTAGGAGAATCCGTAGTGAGGGGTTTGAAGGATGGTCCCTAAAAACGAAGCGTACATCTTTTACTAAATGATCGATAAGCCAACTCTTTCCTGTACCGCCTTCTCCATTTATGATCATTTGTAGTGGAATGTACGGAGTTCCTTCAATCTCTGTTTTTAATCTAGTCCTTGATTGCTTCATCGCCAATGCAAAAGGTATCCATTGTGACTCCGACATAATTTCCTTCGATCCCGAAGTATCGTCGTCGTCGCTGATTGGATAGTGATAAAGCGACTTTTTGCTAAGTTGATTTGATTCAACAACAGTATCTCTCTCCTTCATGAAAGGCTTCACGCAATCCTTGATAAAGGATTTTGCTCGTTGAACATCCTCCTCAGAGTAGTTATGTTTTGCTAGCCACATAGTTATTTTATCTGTGTTCTCTTCTGCGTTTCTTACATCTTCTTCTTGAATAAAGACACCACTATCTTGAACGAAGACATATTCGGATGGGGGAAGTTGCCCGCAGCATGGAGTAGTGTGTGCCTGTTTAAGTAAATCTAAGGAATGTTGTCGAGCGATTTTTGCATTAGACTCTTGTAGTAGTTCATTATCTAGATTCTTCTCCTGCTCATGTAGGAAAAAATCGATGCATTCATCGTCGTCTTGAGGAAGGTCATCGAGAGTTCGCCACGGTACGTGCAAGAACACTTCTGCATAGCAAAAGTTTGGGTTTTTGACATCAGGAGATATCCAAGGTGAAGAACGTAGGACTCGGGACTTTGCGCGCCTTTTAATATATCCGCCTTCATCAATTCTTTTCCAGCAATCTTGGTTTGTGCTGGTGGAGCTAACCTTATCTACAAGGTCGTAGTTTTCCACAAACGAAGCGTAGCTTATTACTTCGAAGGTATCGTTGGGTGGGCGGGCCATATATGCTCGTTCAAAAGGTTCTAGCCTACACGTAGTTCTACGGGCTCTGTCAGCAAAGTCAGCAAGGTATTGCGGTTCGCGAGTGTCAACACGATAGCAGCGCATATGATGGCGTAAGACTTTCACGCGTTCTACTGTCCGTGACTTCCCATGCAACGGTAGCTCTCGTAGTAGAATGAAATATGCTTCCTGAGCACTAATTTCTCTGACCGATAAAGCCGCATTTGCCACGCGTTTCAAAAATTGCATGATGAGGCAAGTTAACATCACAGCGCTTCACAGCTTTTGCGATTACTTTTTTAAAGCGAGCTGTGTCGGGTTCTGCTTTACTTACATACGCAGCAGTATACTCTGCAGCTCTATAGGCGTTACCAACTAATTGCACATCCATATTTGCCCTCCAGACTGAAAGCAAGGCGGGGGTGTAGTTATTGGTACTTGCAATCTCTCGTTTTAACCTGACCTTGAACGATGGTGTGCCATCGTTCGCAATTGATGCATCAATTTCAGTGTGTGGTTGTAGCTCTTTTGGGAAGCCAAACCTGCACTCATTACCTTTTTTCTACAAGTAGCACCCGGATAGCAAACATGCTGCTGCGCGCGATGAACTAGTCTCGACAGATCGCACTTCCAGTCATCGCTCCCGAATGCGGGAGGACGAGTTGTCAACATGTCTAAATTCTCTGTTTTGAACGGTACACAAGTCGAGCAATTGCATGCATTATGATCCGCAAGTGTTTTGGAGAGAACCGAAATGCTACGGTCTACGAATTCTGCTAGTTTACTTTTTCCCTCTTCAGTTTTTGCTAGTTCGAGCACGTCAGGTGCATCCTTAATCCAGAGCAACGCGTGAATATGGGGGGAACCTCGCTGTTGAAATTCGACCCGCCAAAAATAATCTTCAATCTCCCCCAAAGGCTTCTCTCGGCCCGCACAAAACATTTTCAAAGAAGCACTGAAATCGATGGTGAAAGTAGCGGGCAGCAATATCTGGATTTTCGTTTAGTAGTCTTCTCCTGTCCTTAGGAGACAAGCGTCTACATTCGTCGAGGGTAAGTTGCGGGTTACATGCCTTGAAGAAGTCCGGCCATATTGTGTCGGCAGCACTCAAAGTCAGAAAGAAAGTTGGCCAGCGCGTCGAAAGGACGCGGCTTCCTATCATACTCATCAGATCGACTCTAACGTTGCTCCAGTACAATCCACTACCTCTGACCACTCTAAAATAGGGCTTCAATGACTCTAATATCTGCAGGGCGGTATCATTGTTTGTCTTAGAAAATTCTGACTGCTGTGGGTCGTCATTTTGCCGTTCTGAGTCACTCACCCGACGCACAAGTCCATCTATTTGACGTCGTTGAATCAGGTTAAGACAGAAGAATTTGAAGTTGTTGTGGATAATAAATCGACGATCGTGCCATTTCATAAGGTGCGCAGAATACTCAGCTAGGTGATACTCATGAATCCGACTCTCACCGCTTGTAAGCGGATTTAAACCCCCTTTGCCATTCGGGAACAGTGTCGGAAAGCAATTTTGCATCAAAGTTTTTGTTTTGTATTCATCTATTGCATCCGTACGGCATTGAAGTTCTTTTACGGGGTATTCCGACCCACCACAAGCTAGATTAGCAGCTTGAATAGTCTTTTCTAACTCGCTTTCTGAGTCGTTCTCGTTACGCTCAAGCTCGAAGGTCTCAATTAAGTTCTCCATCACATCATCATGGCTATTAAGACGTCCGTGAGCTGAACTATTAGTTTCTGTATTATTTTCGATGCTATTGCTAGGTATAGCGCAAGTTGGGTTTGAGTTTTCGCAAGCAGACAAGTATGAATTGCAAGTTTGACTCGTGGTCTCACAAGCTGTCGACGCTGTCAGCACTGTTGCCGTGTCCTGTTGTTCTTGCGTAGTGATCGGCGAACTTGTGCCTTGGCACGAACTTGTGTCTTGGAACAAACTTGTCAGCGAAACGGCTTCCACCGCTTGGTCAGTCTCACGATTAAGTAGGTTTTCGCGAGTACGAAGCTCTTGAGCTTCTTCTTCAGTGATTGATACACTCGGGATGTCGTTTGCAACGTCGAATTGGTGCAGTGCAGCTAGGTTCGCTTCCGAAATCCTCACATTTTTGTAAAGTGGGTTGTTTTCAATGAGCCAGCATAGTGCTCGTCTTACGAGGTCCGGTCGAACTCTAAACAACCTCACGGATTCAGTTGTTTTGGTTTTCAGGAAATCGACACCACACTGGTGAAGTGGACGTGGAAGATCGAGCACAACTTCAACTGCACTATTCCAATAATTGATTGAGTTGTCCCGAGTAAATTCTTGACCATCGCAGTACAGATTCACGCACGTTGTGAATGAAACACCTAAGCCAATAAGGCGTGCCTCCATTCGATTAAGCACGGCCAGTTCGTGAGGGACAGGATCTAGCCGAAATCCACTAGCCCTGCAAAATGTAGGTACTTCTCGCTTTCGTAGGGATATATCACATCGTCGACAGAGCCAAATCATTGACGTCCTGCAATTTTCGTCGCTCACAACTGCTTCCTGAATGATCTCACACTCGCCCTCGCTGTTGCAAAGTGGACGGAAGAGATCTGCATCCGGTTGGAAACGTTTCATTACAGCTTGCTCAGACTTCGTGAGTTCACCACAACAACCACATATTCGAAGAAAGGGGGCATCGACAGCAGCGTAAAATGCTGACACATGCACAATAGGAGACTACGTTAGTTCGGTTATACACAAGTTTTTCTCTTGAAAGCATCTCACGTACCTTTTGCATCTTCACTGCGTCCGTCAGCGGTATGTTGAGTCCTCGTCTTCGTCTTACCGCGCTTCGCACTGCGCAGTTGAAGTTGAGCAATTGCATTCCGTTTCGTAGTCTCTTCATGACGTGCAAGTCGCTTCATCATGTTTTCAGTTTCGACGGCCTCGACTGGAGCTGCACTTGTCCGTCGATTTTTTCGTGGAGTTTCACTACGTGGCGTTCCCAATGTTGTGAGGATCCGTCTAGCTGCCTTAGCAGCACGGGAGTTCTTGCTGGGCTTTACCATCTGTAAGTCAAGGCAACTCGTAAGTACTGTTCTCTCTCACTTTAAACATGACACCAAGGGATTATTAGTACCAAGCTCACCTGATGCCACCCAAGATGAGCAGCAAAAGCTCCTGAACTCCACGCACTACTCTTGCCAGCACAGGAATGCCTGACTTACCGAGCTTGCGGGCTGCGTAGGGTCTGATCACCCTCAAAGGCGTCCGCCTTCTAGATTTGAGGCACTTTCGCAAAGAGGGTGCCCTTCTCCAAGCACCCAGCAAGCTGAAATCGTAGCCCTTCAAGCGAAGGACAGCGAGCAATGCGTCGGTTGAGTTGCTGATTCGTGTCCGACGAATTTGCGTAGCTCTGGCCCGAGCGGCTGTAAGGAGCCTTCTAGATTTTGATCACCCACGTAAATCCCTAGCACACGCCTATACGTCACCGCAGCCGCCCCAATGACCAAACAGTGATCCATTGCGGACTGACGCCGAAGTCGCCACCGCATCACGGATATGCTTTCCGTGCGGACTTCAATAGGCAAAATGTTTCAGATAATGTCAGTCACGCACCCGAGGATCATGCATGGTTTCTATACAGATATTCAATGGCACTGCAACCCCTCTACTTTCACTATAAACAATCCAATCTGTGACAAAATAAACTTGACTACTGTGATTGAACTTGTTAATGCTTGTCTGAGCTTTCCTACCACTACATGTAAATCTGCGAGTATCGCTATTGTCCTAAACTCTCTAACGTTACACGTTGCGAACTAAACTTTTCATGAAAGACGCTTGATTCACACGATATATCTTCAGCCTGTGAATTCTACGCTTATGCTCCTGCAAATGTTGGATGCTAGCAGCATTACTTGTTCCTTTCAGCAGCACACGTCACCCACGCGATACCACAGCCTTCCTTTTGCGAGACGTCCGCGCACTCGAGTTGGCCAGCGTAGTGCGCGACTCGTTGTTCGCGCTCAACCCCTCGGTGTTGTAGTAGGACATCTTGGCTGTGATGTTAATGTTAGCACCAGGTTCGCGCGCTGATATATACTCTCTCAAGTCGTTCACGTTGGAGAAGCAGTTGGCGGCCCAATCCTCGCGTTGCTGCGAAGCCGCACTACGCAAATTGTAGATGATCTCCATGGCGGCGTGGTGGAAGGAGGGTTCAGCGTCCAGAAGCGTGGTCGCCACTTTTGCTTGCTGCAAAAGCAAAAGTGTGATGAACCCAAGGACGCAGTGCAAGCTCTAAGCCTCCGCGCACTACTCTCGCCAGCAAGAACGTCTAACTTGTTGGAATTGCATTCACAGAGCTACATAGGGTCTGATCCGTGTCAATGTCGCCCGCCTTCCGGATTTTAGGCAGTTTCGCGAAGAGGATACCCTTCGACGTGAACCCAGCAAGCTGAAATCAAGCCTGAGACTAGGATACGCGCAGGGTGCCGGTTGAGCTGCTGGTTTGCGTCCGATGACACTGCCTAGCTCCGATTGAATGAGCTGCGAGGAGTCTTCTAGATTTGGAGCATCCACTCGACCCAACATTGTCCTACTTCACTTCGTTGAAGCACACTACGTCTGCCAACACAGCAGCACTTGATTTGGTGGAAATAGTGACCAACGAACCTTCGTAGAGCGCCCGACTGCTAGATTTGGGGCACGCACGTGAAGAGGTTACGGATGACATGTACTTAGAAAGTAGGTATGCGAGCCAAGATCGTATTCTTCAACAACGTGCATTACTTATCACGACGTGGCTTCATTTGATTTGCTGGACTGGCATCGACGGAGCTGCGTAGCTCTAAGAACTACCAGCCTGCGTACGGAGCATCCCAGCGAAGTCGATTGAGCAAGATCGTCCGGCTTCAATCCCTTGAAGTCAATGTGAACGCTAGTGCAACGCTGGATCCTAGGTGATGCATCTGCCGTGCTTCCATCTTTAAGTTGCCTAAAGTTGAATTATTGCAAGAATTGCTTGGAGTTCAAAGTTTGGTTTTTTGTTGGTTATTATTTATGGATGCATGCATGCGCGACAAACCTGAATACCGCTCACGCGTAAAAAGAAGTCAAATAAATGCCTACATCGGTATCAGCCCACGGCAGCCAGCTTTCTTGCACATGCATTTTTTCCTGCGCTGCAGTAGAGTAATGTTATCAATCGTGCCAGCCCACATTTTGCATCAATGACAATCTTACCGTAGCTGTCGTGTTCCCACCTCCATAGTCAATCGTAATCTCCTCGTTGTTTTCAATGAGCGTCTTCGCGAAAAACCCGCAACAGATTTCGCCGTTGACGTCCCAGCGTTCAACCACGCAGTTGGGCTGGCAGCTATGATTTGCGAACCTCGCAATGCCACCAAAAGCACGGGCGTCAATAACTTCATTATTATTGATCGCCATGCCGTAGTAGTTCGTGACCCCATTCAACTCCTGGAGAGTATCAAAAAATGTTATCAATAATTTTGTAAGATAAGACATTACAGAACTTCGTACCATTTCCCGACGCCGATAAGTCGAGCTGCGGATGATTTCCCCCGTGTACTGGCAAACAAATGCACCCGGCAAAATTTGCTCGCTTGCAAATAGAGACATCCCTTTGTGTGAGAGATTCTTCACTGACAGCAAAGCGTTGCGGTCATCTTGCTTTTGCTGGTTGCTGCAGCGACCTCCTGTCACACATTTTCCACTGACGCATTCGACTTGCATCTATACAATTATTAGCCCCCAACACAATTCTCGTTTACCAAGGTGTTTTCGGACGTACCGAGCGGTTTTCACAACCGATGCCGCAAGCTAAAGTCCAGTCTTGGCCGCGACGACACTTGCAGTGGGGTATTTCGTCCTACAAATTTGGGATTAGCTAGATAATAGTTGAATTGTAAAAGTTACAGCAACATACGTCTTCATGAACTTGTTTTGGTCTACAGCAAAATTTGTTCTGATCAATGACTTCGTACTCGGTGAGAGCCTGCAGAACGCTTCTCTCCTCCACCAACTTTGCATAGTGGATTAGCGACATATCCGGCTACTATAAATCTACACAGATCGTCGTACAGGTCTAGCAGTCCACCTATCACGCCTATAATTCGCCGCAGCCTCACCACCGACCAAAAATCGATCCATGGTCGTCTGACGCCGAAGTCGCCGCTGCATCACGGATATGCTATCCGTTCGGACGTCAAATTGCAAAGTAGTTTCGGATAGTTGTGAGCCGCCCATCCGCGGATCATGCATGATTTCCTTCCGGATCTTCAATGACACTGCAACTACTCTAATTTCACTAAAACCAATCCAATCTGTGGAACTAAACTTGACAATGTTGGTTGATTTTGTTAATGCATGTGCGAGCTTCCCTACAACTACATGTGTATCTGCGAGTATCGTTATTGACCTAAACTCCCTAACGTTACACTTTGCGAACTAAACTTTTCATGAAAGGCGCTTGAATCACGCGGCATCTCACGAGCCTGTGAGTTCTACGCCCATGCCCCGCACAGGTTGGATGCTAGCAGCATCACTTGTTCCTTTCAGCAGCACACGTCACCCACGCGATGCCACAGTGTTCCTTTTGCGAGCCGTAGTCGCAATAGCAACAGACTCCACGCCGCTACCATCCTTCTGCTCCTCGCTTTCGTCTTGTTGTAGCAGGGCTCGAGCCTTGGGGTGGCGTCCTGACGGCTCTCCCGCATTCTTGCGCTTCAGAATCGGAGGAAGTCTCTCAACGACCCGATCCGAGGAAGCCTCTTCGAGCTGCACACTGCCCTTGGCAATGTCGGAGAAGTAGCCGACGCTGTGTACTTGTTTGAACTCGTACACAGCGCCGACACGGAAGTGGATGCGGCCACTTTTCGGCGAGCCGAACTTCTTCTTCGAGTCCCAGACTGTCACCTAGGCAATGAACGGCTTTCGATTCACCGAATTCAGCTCGTTCAGAGCCTCTTGAACCTCCTCGAACGTCCCATGCGCACTCGAGTTGACCAGCGTAATGCGCGACCCGTTGTCCGCGCTCAGTCTTTCAGCGTTGTAGCAGCACATCTTGACGGTGATGTTCACACCAGCACCCGGTTCACGCGCAGAGATGAACTCTCTCAAGTCACTCACGTCGGAGAAGAAGTTGGAGACCTCATTCTCGCGTTGCTGCAAAACAGCACTGCGCAGATTGTCGATGAGCTGCTTGGCGGCGTGGCAGGAGGAAGATCAGGCGGAGGGCCGGTTGTTTGCTTGGGTTGGATGGTGGCGTGACATGAGGAGGGTCTGGCGGAGGGTCGGTTGTTTGCTTCGGTTGGAGGCACTTTTGCTGAATGCTGCAAAAGCAAAAGTGTGAGAGCTCGGACCTTAGTACAAACGCCTGTAGCCTCGAGCCCTGCCAGCAACCACTTCAACATGCCCTTATTAACCTAAATCAATCACACTTTCAATACCTTGCTCTCAGTTTTTACGAGCCCCGCCGACTTTTTACGCTATAAACTCTTGCAAGGATTTAGTCCTATATAGGACCACTTAGTGTGGGTACATCCATAAATACGGGTAGCTCGGACAGCAAATCTGTCCGAGCTGCCTGATGGCTACAAAAAATCTCGCTCTATTTCTTCTAGAAAATGTAGAGCTTTAGCCCAAATCCTGCTCTCTCTATTTTAAGACACGCGAAGGGTCGGAATAAAAATAACCCTCGTTTTAGAGTCTGTTAGATCATTCGTGGAAGGAGATCCACCTGCTCTCTTCAAGCTTTTAGCTTATAGCTTATAACCATACCAACAGTCTCGTCCGTAAACAGAGGTAAAATTCGTAAGTTTCGGCCCCCGGGCGCACGATGATAGATTGAAACCCTAACCGATTTCCAAAACTAATACCGTTAAAAGGGTAATAAGACACGTAAATACTAGCTGCAAGATTATAGAGGGGGCTTCGCCCCAATAATACATGTATTAATACTTCGAAGTGAACCGTGAGAAACGCAGAGTGGGTAGTACAGTATTACTACGTGCATGTATTAGCATCCACCCCCTAAGTTGCGTAACAGTTCTTATGCACTAACTGGCGTGGCTTGTTATCAGGATCCAGCAACTCACGGACTTGAACAACTAACGACGCTACACCTCACAAACAAAACTTCCTTCGCCTCGCCCATTTGTCGTTGAATCAGCACATGAGAGTTCACTCCGTCTCGGTCTCTTCATCGTCGAGTACTGGAGCTGAAGCCAAAACTTCGACCGGCGGTGGTGTTGACGAAGTTGCAGCCGCTCTTTTATCGGAAGCTTCTCGATGCCGAGCAAAGTGGCGTTGAGCAACGTGGATCAGCTGAGAGAATAGCACCTTGTCTTCCTCATCGCTCTCGGCGCTGTCACTATCGCTATCATCACTTCCAAAATGATCTTCGTTGTCAGCACTGCAACTGCTGCTCCGGCTGGCCATGCTGATGTCGCTGTCGCTGTCGCTGTCGTTGTCGTTGTCGTTGTCGTTGTCGTTGTCGTTGTCGCTATCACTTTCACTTTCACTTTCACTTACGTTAGCGGGACTTTCTTCAGGCTCCGACGAGGAAGATCCATCAATTACGATGACTTCTGGACTCGAGTTGGTTTGCTTTGTCGTCGAAATAGCGGCGGGAGGTCGAGGCTCGACTGTCTCGGACTCATCGTCGATCACAATAATGTCTTGAGGGACACGTCGTGGCGGCTTAGATCTACGTTTGACGTGAACTGATGATGAGCTTGCTGCTGCTGCAGAGTGCAAGGCAGTGTCTGCAGATGAAGACGTTCCTCGTACGGACTGTGGTTTTGTTTCTTGTGTCGCCGCCTCACTTTAGAGACTGCACCGTGCCAATAGCAGACGTCTTGGGTCTGCAGATGACGACGCTCCTCGTACGGACTGTGGTTTTGTCTCCTGTATCGCCGTTTCAGCCTTTACAAACTTCACCGTGACAGCAGAGCGACTTGGGTCTGCAGATGAAGACGCTCCTCGAACCGATTGTGGTTTTGCCTCTTGTATTGCCGCCTCGGCCTTTACAGACTGCAAGGTGCCAATAGCAGAGCGTCTTGGTTCTGCATTTGAAGACGCTCCTCGTACCGACGGTGGGGTTTTCGCTTGTATCACTACTCCAGGTTTTACCCTTTGCGTCGTGCCTACAGTTGAGCGCCTTGGAATGTCTGCAGATGAAGAATTTACGGGTTTTGTTGCCGTCGCAGACTTCCCCTTTTGTACCGTGCCAACAGCAGTGAACGGTGACTGCGCTGGTTGTAAGCCAGTTGTAGTACGTATCGTACCTGCCGCGTTTCCCGCTTTGTTCTGGTCGGCTACAGGTCTGGCGGTAGACCTCATTGCTGGTCCGCGCTGGTGGTGTTGACTCGACTTGTCCCCTTTTTGGGTAGCTGTTGCCACTCGAATATCGCGCAAAGGAGTCCTGACACTCGCTCCACCACTTTGCGTTGGTCGAGTTGAGCGCACGGATTGTGTTGCCGTCGTTCTGTTTGCTGGCTGGGAAGGCGTCATTGAGGACGTTCTTGCGGGGGAGTCTGGGCTTGGAATCGTGTGGATTGCTTGTCGTATCGTAGTGCCAGCATTTTCATCTACGACGGAGAAACGAACTTGTCGAGGCTCTGCAGCAATGCTTTCATCGAGCAGCCTTAAGTGATTTAACACGTAGTCGAGCTTGCGTTGAAGAAAACTGCTCTTGTTTCCAATCGGTACCTTGGCTGCCTCGCCGCTACGATTCCGCTTGCGCTTCTTTTTGCCAGCCACATTCAACAACGCAGCGCCACTAGAACGTTTTCGCTTCAGCGTTCGAACGGGTGGACCAAGATCATGAACTACGCGAGTTGGGGCTGCGTAGTCGCCCTCGTTTAGCTCGTTCACTTTCGCCATTTCGCTCTCCACGCTCCCACGCATCCAAAGTTGCTCGACCACAACTGCTTGTTCCGCCCCCATTCGGTGAGCCCGGCTGACGACTTGTTGCTCAAGTGATTTATCCCATATTTCTTCCATCAAGAAGACATGCGTCACAAACGAAAGATCCAACCCGTGCGACCCCATTTCAGACAGCAAAAGCACGTTTAGTGAAGGATCTTCGCGAAAGCGTTTTAAGGCTCTCATCCGCGTTTTTGGAGCGACACGGATGATAAAATTCGCAGTTGGGATCTTTTGCTGCTCGAACGCGAGTTTTGTACGCCAAATCATCTCCGTGAACTGAGAGAAAATAATCACCTTCACGTAACGTGTCCGCCGGTGGTCACCAACTCCATGAAGAGCACTACGGCGTGCAAGCTCCTTTCTCAATTCTCCAACTCTAGTCGCTGCGTAAAAAATCTTGCTGGCGTCCACCGTCCAATAATGCCGATTTGGCCTAGGCACAGCCCCAGCGCTTCGTTGCGTTTCAGTTAGCTGTCGAGGTCGACTATTATTTTGAGTACGGCCACTCGAAGCGGGACGCTGGAAGCCGCGACCACCTTGCTGTTGGTTTCGAGCACGACCGCTACTTTTCTTGTCGTTGGCGTCGTCAACCTCGCGAAATTCGAAGCCTGGCTGAAGTTCCTGAAAAACTTCTGGGTCAAACACTTCGTTGCAGAGAAAGCAGCTCGGGCCAATTCGGTTAACGCGGTCTTCCAAGCAGTCTGCGCAGCAGAGGTGGCCGCAGGGAAGAACCATTAGCAACTGCAATCTCCTCTTGCAACTTCCACACTTCGTCATCATTCCTGGCTGGATGACTTTTCGCAAGTACTCCATCACAGTGCCGATATTATCGCCATGCACACCAAGATCCGAAAGCATATTTATCGTTTCCAGTCGCGCTTTATCAGGAAGCACAACCTCGCTGTTGACGCCACCGCAGCATGCGAACCTCAGATTTGCAACCACTCGCAAGGCTTCTTTTCGATTAATGGGGTTCAAGAGGCTATCGGGGTGTAGTTTCCCCGGTACGTCAGGGTCCATATTCGTGATCACCAAATTTGCGCGCACTGCAGCACCCACTACGTTGTATTGAGCGTATTCACTCGGTGTGGGGTCGATGTATACGGTGTGTCGAACTGGTTCGGGTAAGATTTCCCGAATCGACTCTTTTGTATGACGCATCAAAATCCGACTGAGCACACTCTGCAAGCGATAGAACCCGATAGGCTCGTTTTGCTCAAACGGTTTAGCGATCGCCTTATTCCACGCACGCGCATCGGGCTGCCCGTACGGTTTGTTGCGTAGAAATACCAAAAGACCATGCATAAAGCGGAGATCAGCTGACTGGAGCGTGTTGGGCGTCGGTGTTCCAGTCATGACCCACCTTCGCTCAGATAAAATTCGAGCCATTAACATCAAATTGGTTGGTGTTTGACCACCCAGTTTGTGGCCCTCGTCAACGATAACGCGTACCCAGCGAACGGTCAGAAGTGAAGACACCTCGCCTCGGATGGTGCCATCACTATATCGTTTAGGTCCCTCAAAGCCGTATCGTTCAGGCATTCTTTTTTTCCAGCGCAGACGCTGGTCGATGAAGCTTCCACTCTCGAGCCAACCGACTGAATGATGTGACTACCACATCATAGGCCGCTAACTCTGAATTACCAGGGAGATCCTCATTAGTTTCGTCAATAAACGTTCGCAGCGCTCCAGACTCGACATGAGCTTCAATCTGATACTTCCAGTGCTCAACCAAAGGGTCAGGCACGACGATAAGTGATGCGCCTGAGCCCACTAGATCCTCAGCTGGTACAGTCCGATCTCGCGAACGCAAGGAGCGTATTCCCGTATCTATCGTATCTTCTTGTGCCATTTCCGCACGCAATCTTGCATTTTTAGTAGCTTGTCCTTTCGTTCGTAGTATCAACGCCAACACCGTGATAGTTTTTCCGAGTCCTGGTTCGTCGCAAAACAAGCCTCCACACAAATCTCTCGTCGTCGTATCCACCTCCTGCACCACTTTCATATCCAACAAATCAATGGCAACACTTGACTTCCGTCCGGGTCGTCGAGGAAAAAGATACGGGTGTGACGTCACGCAACTGGTTAGAGACGGCGTCTCACGGTACAACATCCACTTCAACCCTTTGCGTTGGTGCTCGTACAAGACCAAATTGAGTCCAGGGACGACTTCATACGCTAAATGGCGGAAAAGGGAGCACACGCCACTCACCGCCGCCAACTCCTGCGCCTCCATCAGGCAAATCACAAGGTGCAGGGAGTTCCTGGGCAAATCTGTAATGGCTACATTTGCATTGGTCGAGTCCGGGCGAAACACGACGTCGTCTCGGATTTCGCTCTGCTCCGCCTCCATATGTGCCATGAGACTCTGGAACACATCGGGGAGGTGCAATTTCTTCTTGGGGCCAAGGGTGGCGTCGGCCTGCCACAAATGCAGACGGCAGCCCACAACATGACACGAGCTGCACGTCGCGTCCAAAAATTCGGATTTTTGGGCCTCAATTCTGGATTTTTCACTTCTCCTGGCAATTGCCAACGCGTCACTTTGGAGGTGACTCAGCACCAACTCAAAATCTCCCAGAGACTCGCCGATGTTGGCGGCGTGACACACTTTCACTTTCAGTTCCAGAGTTGCGACTGGGTTATTGTCAATTATTGTGATTGCGTAAGTCCCCTTCACCTTGACAATTTGCCGCTCGGTTAGCACCATGAGCGACCTTAGCAGCCGCACGTAGTCACAGCGGCAGCCCTCGTGGCTATTGACGCACACGGCCTCCTTCTCCACGGGGCCCTCATGCGTGGAGAACACGAGCTTGAGCCAGTCGTCGGCGGTGCGCTGCAGCTCCACCGGGGTAGAACGCGAGGTAGAGCACACGTCGGCGTAAACCGGGACGAGGAGAACGAGTCGACGCTTCTCCACCGCCGCCATGATTACCTCCTCGTGATTGAAATGCACTTGGCCATACAAACTTCAAGATATGAGAAAAATCAAATGAGGAATTATTGATAATGAACGAAATAGGTCTTGAAATTAATACTGGGATAGCAGTCTTTTTCGGCTTTGGCCCTGACATAATGGTAAACCTTCTTTTTAGCGGCTTGTTTCGATCAATACAGGTATAATTAGCGTGTCTCCGCTATCCCAGCCTTCGCGTAGCCCTAGTTATAGCTTACATACGAGTTGGTTTTTTTAAAACAATTATTATTGTTATCCAAATTTTCTGACTACGTAGCAATAATTGGAAGCATGTAATCAGGGCTCGCCGATTTGAGCGTAAGCTTAACCAAAGTTGCGGCGGGTGTCTGTCTGGTCCACGGGATGAACCGGTATCTGCCGAGCAGCTCTGCTCCTTACGCGAAGTACCAGCGTCGGTCATTTTGCAAACATCTCCGAACCAACCACTTGGACGAAGATGGATCTCATCTTAGAGTACGCCGACTACTACGCACTGGATGCAGTGTACCCCGTCGACACGCCGCGGGACTCGATCTCGCGCCAGATTGCATCGATCACGGGGATTACGCTGGTGGGGGGTTATCTGCTCTACCTCATCGGCGCCGGGTTCGCGTACCAGTTCTGGTTCGACAAGGAACTGATGAACCACCCGAAGTTCATGAAACACCAAGTCAAGAGCGAGATCTTCGCGTCCTTGAAGTCGATCCCAGTCATGGTCATGCTCACGCTCCCGTGGTTTCTCGCCGATGTGCGTGGGTACTCGAAAACGTACGCAGAGTTCGGGAAGTACGGCTACACCTTCGAGGCCGTGACTGTGATCTGGTTCATCCTCTTCTCGGACATGTTAGTTTACTGGTTCCATCGCTGGCTGCACCACCCGCTCATCTACGCGCCGCTGCACAAGCCGCACCACAAGTGGATTATTTGCTCGCCGTTCGCGTCGCACGCCTTCCACCCGGTGGATGGCTACATCCAGAGCCTGCCCTACCACTTCTACATCATGCTCTTCCCCATCCACCGCGGACTGTTCCTCGCCCTCTTCGCCGCCGTCAACTTCTGGACCATCAGCATCCACGACGGGCTCTACCTCTCGCACAACAAAATCGTCAACGGGGCGCTGCACCACTCGGTGCACCACGAACAGTTTGTCTACAACTACGGACAGTACTTCACGCTCTGGGACCGACTGTGCGGCTCATACCGTGAACCCCCCAGATCGGGGTACTCCGTGCCCAAATCCAAGAAACTCAAATAAATAGTACTACAGTACTAAGAAAGAAGAAGCGACAAAACTTTCTACTCAAAAGCACTACTGTACGTAGTATTCAGTTGTACTGTAGTAGCAGATAACATATCCATAATATTCTCATACTACTAGTAGTATAATTTTAATATTAATGTTCTAGTAGTAAGTACTACTACTACTAATAGTAGTATTATCCGCGAAAATCTGCATATTAATACTACAGTATTACTACAGTAGCACAAGCTTATATTACTGTACCAAACCCTGATCCCAATGCATTTCAGTTTGCATTCACGAGAACGTCATGGACCTCTCCGTGCTCAACGTCACTGCCGCCGCCCCCGGGGCCGAGAGGGAATACTCAACGTTCCGTCGGAAGCTGCTGCATTGCTGCGGGTCCAAGACGTGGGCTGCAGAAATGTTCAACAAGTTCCCGGTGCGGGACTGGGAGGAGCTCTGCCAAGCGGCGGACGAGGTGGACGCCTCGTTGACGCGAGAAGATTGGTTCGAGGCATTTGCAGCGCACCCAAAGGTCTGCAATTTATTGACACAGACGTCGGATATTGGTGGAGACAACTGACTGTCGACTGTCGATTGGGCTGCAGATTGGGAGGGCGAAGAAGCCGATTAACGAGTGGGAAGCCCAGGAACAAAAGGTTGTTGACGGGATAGGTGCATACTATAACGTTATCATAAGTTTACC
This sequence comes from Phytophthora fragariae, assembly GCA_009729435.1. NCBI lineage: Eukaryota > Oomycota > Peronosporomycetes > Peronosporales > Peronosporaceae > Phytophthora > Phytophthora fragariae. Next base: position 2,193,691 of record QQOI01000005.1, on the reverse strand, counting down.
ATTGAGCTGGAGTGTGTGACGAGTGGTGGGTGTGAATGGTGACAGGCAACGAAGAACGCGGATGAGGGAGTTCTGGATCGACTCGAGGAGCTCAACGATGCCTACTTCAAGAAGTTCGGGTGAGTTTCTTCTCGTTGTCGTAATTTATCTTTGTTTTGTGGCTGGGACTTAACTGTGGTTGCCGCTGCTGCAGATACATCTACATTGTGTGCGCTACTGGTAAGTCCGCGCCCGAGATGCTCCGTATTCTGGAGTCCCGAGTCGGCAACACTCCTGAACACGAGCTGTCGGTCGCAGCAGCCGAGCAAAGCAAGATCACCAAGCTCCGCCTCGAAAAGCTGCTGCAAGAGTAAGCAAGCTCTAAGTATGATTTTGAAGACTGAGGATAATGTAAGCGTCTGCGTAGCGTTGAATCACTCAGCCGTGTTTGTGTCTGTTGCTTCACTCTATGCACAGATTTCAGACCGCTCAGGCCAAACTGTAGCTGCAATCCCGATACCGAGCATGGTGGCACGGTGAAGACGATTTACGCACTGCACTTTACGAATGCCAATGCAATCTATGAGGCGGGGTGGTGAATTCGTTTGTTCATGTTATTTCTGTTTGAGCCGCACTGTTGTCGCTAAACCTGGACAACGCAAACTTGCTCGCCAGTTCGAACTCAATGGTATCGTGTCAACTATCGGAGCATCTTCGGAAGGTCGGTCGGCGGGTCTGGGCTGCGTGGGTGTCCATCCAAGTTGAGCTACATGGCTGCTACTCCGTTGAGCGACTCCGGCGGCTGGCTGTCTACTCAAAACACCTGAGTACATATCGACTCATTACTATAAGTTTGCTGACTCCGTTGCCAAGCCTCGTGGTAAGCTTAGTAAAAGAGATTCCACCTTTAGCACCGCCGGATGCTGGCGTTTACGCCAATTGGGTTTTCTTTCTTCGGTCCTGGGCAGTAACTAGCTACATTGGTGGATCTGTACTGGTGCACATGAATCAGTGTATACCCCGCGTCCACCTAAGTGCTCGTCAGATCATCTTCGTCGGTTTGTTCGCAGCAGCTATTTCAAATGCGATCGTGTTTGCTATCTCAGCGCTGACTGTTTTCCCACTGCCATTTGGTCTGCTCGTCTTTGGACCTCCGGATGCATGGGTGCTTGCTGCTTGCTTTATTTACATGACACGCGCGCTGTGGAGATCCGATCCATATCTTTTGACGGAAGTGAAGCAGCAACTGGATGTGCTGAATTTCCAAATGGTGCTCACATTCGTATATCCCCTCTACATTTACGGCTTCGTGAACCTCACGGGTGTCATGCAAGTGATCTTCGTGCTAACGCTGCCGATCATTCGACTTTTCTCCAAGAATCGGATCAGCCGCACACTTAACACTCACGACGATATGAAACCTGAACATGTCATCTTCACAGTGGAAGTTTTCAATGCTCTATATGTCTCAAATACTCTTCGGCAGAAATCGTCGTGGTCTTTGACGGGAACGGTGATGACTCTGGATCTGGTGCTATTCTGCTCGTCAATGCTAGATGTTGCAGCATTGCTCAAGGACGTGAAAATCCTTATGGATAAAATCCCACCTGGGTATCCTATGACAAACGAAAACTTCCTTCAAGTAGCGATGAGAATCCTCGCTGTTGACGATACATGGAGGGAGACCAAATGTCAAAAGAATGTACGCGGGAGTATAGGAAATGATGAGCTGCCAAACCGCTTTTCCGTGAATGATAAAGCACTAGACAGTATGCGTGGCCCCACTCACGCCGATGCAGTCGTTGTAAGCAACGGCAGAACTCAAAGGTGCATGAGGCAGGCATATCAGAACGCTCAAGTAGTACCAACTGGAAATTATAAGTTGGATCAGCACTCAATCGCAGCTGAGAAGGCAGGACCTCACTCCGACGACCAATTCACGATGGACATTACCGCCATATTCTCGCTTTCCGAACGAGCGACCTTTGTTGATAAAGCTACACGCGTGCTCTTCGTCACGGAGTACTTGGTACTGATGGAGTATACCGAAGTGATGATACCAGTCATTTTTTGTAAGACCACGATGACTTTGACGATATTGCTTAAGAAGTTGGCAAAACTAACTTATGCTGCTCTTCATTCCAGGTTTGCACGATGTGATCCTGTTTTTCATGCACAATAGCGCATACTACCCTGCGCTGCAGCATCTATCAAGTGCCGATCTTTTGAATTCAATCCAAAATGTGATGGTCTACGCTCTCCTCGAGCTCGCGTCTCTGGTTGTATTCGCAATCATTCTGAAGCGCATCGTGGGATTTTCGCCGTTGCAGCAGCTCGCGTTCGTTCTGGAGACGCAAGCGGAGAAGCTTCAAACCAAATTGACGGTAACCTTCCTCTATGCGATGCAGATTTCGTTGGTGCATCTGGGTACGTGTTGCTTGTACTCCACCACGTGCGAAGCGGGAAAAAACAATCTCATGTTCAAACTTTTTTATTGCAGGTGCCGATTTCAGCTTCAAGTTTGGGTGGCTGCACAAGTATAAACCCAACTCGTGATCGACGGAGTACAAACAGGCCGACAGAGTGGAGGAAGAGATCGCGTCATCTAACGTTACCATAATCGACGAATTCGTTCAAGATCGGATACATACATCAAGTTGAAGTGCTTGGCTTTATAAATCCTGCACGAAAATTAGGGCTAGGGTCCAATTCCGACACGGATTAAAACACCTAAAACCGATCATCGTGTCGTCATGCCTCGCGTCCCGGAGGAGCTGGCGCGCAAGCTGCGCACGGCCGGCCAGGGCCACGTGCTCAAGGCAAGACGCGCGTCACCTGATAGCTCTGTAACTTGGCTACACGCTCACTATTCTATCTTTCTGCCCGCAGTTCGATGACGCCGACAAGCTCTCGTCGTCCGAGGCGCAAGAGCTCACCTGCGAGGTAAAAATCGTTTTACTCCCTATTTCAGCACCAAATAGTATACGTTTTAATTCGGTTTTACCTATGAAAACATGTTTTTTTTCGCAGCTTGAAGCTCTCGACCTGCAGCTCCTGCACAACATTGTCCAAGCTTCGACCCAAGCGCAAACAGCGGAGACCGGCACCATTGAGCCACTGGAGAGCTACGACCTATTGGAGCAATGCTCAGCTGAGGACAAGCGACGCTGGGTGGAGCTGGGGCTGGAGGCTGTGAGTCGGGGACAAGTGTGTGCTCTGGTGATGGGTGGGGGTCAAGGCACCCGTCTGGGCTTTGCTGGTCCCAAGGGCATGTACGACATGGGGCTGCCGTCCGAGAAGAGTCTGTTCCAGTTGTTCGCCGAGAGGTTGTTGGCTCTGGAAGTTCTGGCGGCAAAAAAGTTCCCGACGCGGTCTCGAGATGAAATCCAGATTCCGTTCTACGTCATGACCAGCAAGATGAACCACGAAACGACGATGGGGGTTTTCAGGGAGCACAGGTTCTTCGGACTGAAGGAGTCGCAGATGTTCTTCTTCAAGCAGGGCACACTGCCCTGCTTCACCACGGATGGCAAGTTGATTTTGGAGAACACGCACAAGCTGGCCACGGCGTCGGACGGTAATGGTGGCATCTACAAGGCGCTGGAGGCCAGTGGAGCGCTCGCGAAGCTGCAGGCTCGTGGTCTCAAGTACTTGCATGTGTTTTCCGTGGACAACGCGCTGTGTAAAGCGGCCGACCCGACGTTCATTGGTTACTGTATTGACAAGCAAGCGGACTGTGGTAACAAGGTGGTCTGGAAAGCCAGGCCTGATGACTGCGTTGGCGTCGTCGCGAAGCGGAACGACCGCTTTTGTGTCATCGAGTACTCGGAAATCGACCGAGAGATGGCAGAACGTGTCGACCCTCGCACGGGCAAGTTGGTTTTCGGAGCGGCCAATATTTGTAACCACTTCTACACGATGTACGTCGTTGATGAGGTACTTCGGGGTGAAGCGATCACTAACATTACGTCTTATCTCTGTTTGTAGTGATTTCTTGGTGAACGTGGTCCTCCCGAACTTGAGCCTGGAATACCACGTAGCGCACAAGAAAATCCCCATGGCGGATGATACGGGCGCAACGTATACGCCTATCAGTAACTCTGGGATTAAGTTGGAGTCCTTCATTTTTGACGTGTTTCCGTTATCCTCGCGCATGGCGGTCCTCTCCGTTCCTCGTGAGACGGAGTTTGCGCCGGTCAAGAATCCTCCTGGAAACCCTGTCGATTCGCCGGACAGTGCCCGCCGCATGTTGCATGATGATGGAAAAGCCTGGCTTGTTGCTGCTGCGTCATCCATTGCACAGGATGCCAAAGAAATCGACAGTTTTGTGAATGAGAAATTGGACAAAGCTCAGCGCATCGAAATCTCGCCTCTAGTCTCGTACAACGGTGAGGGGCTAGAAACGAGCGTCAAGTCTCTGATGGAAGGTCTTCCGCGCGAGATTGTTCGACTCGAGAGTCCCAACTTTATGGCGAACGCCAACTCGATTCCTGCTTCAATTCGACGTGCATTTACAGACGCGGGCCAAGAGCGTGTTTTCCGATTCGTTGATTCGGGTATCGTTACCGCTCACGACGCATGTGAACTGGTTGAAAGCCTTCGAGGGTATGATCCGGCGCAGCTTGCAGGTCTTTTTGAGCGCTCGACCAAGGCTGATAGTGTCGTGAAAGGTGCTGTCGATGAAGTTACCCCGCTGGAGGAACGAGTGGTGCATCAACTGAGCGAGACTGCTCCTGAACTGAAAACCAAGTGGCTGGATCTGGGTCTTGAGGCTGTGTCGAAAGGCATGGTAGGTGCTTTGGTGCTAAGTGGTGGCCAGGGCACACGCCTCGGCTTCGCCGGTCCCAAGGGCATGTATGATATTGGTCTACCTTCTGGAAAATCTCTCTTCGAGATTTTCGCGCTACGGGTCCTGAAGGTGCAGGAGCTGGCTCAGACCCGTTTCAACTTAGGTGAGACGCCGAAAATCCCGCTGCTCATTATGACAAGCGAGATGAACCACGAAGCCACGGTGTCCTTCTTCCGAGACAACGCGTACTTTGGATTGTCAAGGGAGCAGCTTCACTTTTTCTGCCAGGGAACGCTGCCATGCTTTACTGAGGACGGCAAGTTCATTCTCGAGACGGCGAGTCAGTTGGCGCGGGCTTCGGATGGGAACGGTGGGATCTATCCTGCCCTGAAGCGCAGCGGGTTGCTCGATCTCCTGAGCAAGCGCAACGTGCAGTACTTGCACGTGTTCTCAGTGGACAACGTTCTCTGCAAGGTGGCAGACCCAGTGTTTATCGGCTACTGCGTTGACCAGGATGCCGACTGCGCGAACAAGGTGGTGTGGAACACTCGTCCCGAGGAGAGCGTGGGTGTGGTGGCCAAGCGCAATGGAGCGTACTGCGTGGTCGAGTATTCGGAGCTTGACCGCGCTGCTTCAGAGCAGGTAGACCCGTCGACTGGGAAGCTGAGCTTCGGCGCAGCCAACATTTGCAACCACTTCTTCCGCCTCGACTTCCTCCAGCGCTGCTGCAACCAGAGCGACGCCGAGTATCACGTGGCCAAGAAGAAGATCCCGTACGTGAACGACGAGGGTACGGCCACGATCACTCCCACGAGCAACACAGGCATCAAGCTCGAGACCTTCATCTTCGACGTCTTCCCGCTTTCCAAGAGCATGAAGGTGCTTGGCGTGGCCCGTGAAGACGAATTCGCTTCCGTGAAAAACGCGGCTGGGGCAGCGTCGGACTCCCCAGACACCGCACGTCAACTCATCTCGGAGCAATGCAAGCGCTGGCTGGTGAAGGCAGGAGCGACGTTCGCAGACAATGATCCAGGTGCGATCTGTGAAGTTTTGCCGACGCTGTCGTACAACGGAGAGGGTCTCGAGGAGGTGGCGCGCTCGAAATCGCCGATCCAGCTACCGATTGTCCTTGGATGCGACTGAGAAGTCTGTAGAGCGACAACTCGCGTGTAGAGTGAGAAAACGAATTTGATTCTCTTACTGCTCAGCCAGCAAAGGGAACATCAAGCTCTGACACTCGACGCCTCCCCTGTCTACCTCTCTAATCTGTCTACGTCTTTTTCTTTGTCGCCTTCATCGTTGTCACGCCGTCCGCACCGCTGCCGCTGTCATCCTTTGTTCCGCTGTCGACGTCAGTCCCTCAGAAGTCCAGCAACGCGCCGAAATCGCAGACGCTCGCTCGAGTCGAAAGCCAGCCCGCCGAACAATGAAGAAAAATCAAACTCACTATGCAAATGATCTCGGGCGGTGTGTACGTACGTATGTACATACAGCACCAACAAACAAGAACAGGGGGCACACAAGGCACACGGTAAGAGAACACCGACTATCGCAGCACCAACCAGACTCACGCACGCACGCGCCAGGGCAAGTCCAGGCTGTTCCGCGGTGAGTCCTCGTCCCGTCCGTCCGTCCGTGCTCCAACCGTCAGCTCCGCTCTCCTCTCCGTTCCTCCTGCTCTCCGTGCTGTATGCTGCTTGTCCGTCGAGCCGCTCTACGCCTCCTCGGGCGCCTCCTCCTTAGGGGCCTCGTCGTTGGAAGCCTCGTCCTTGGTAGGGGCCTCGACCTTGGGCGCCTCCGCTTCCTTCTCCACCTCGGCCTGTTCCTCCTTCTTGGGCTCGTCCTCCTTCTTCTCCGTCTCCGCTTCGACCAGCTGCTCCTTTTTGGGCTCCTGGACGTCGTCCTTCTGGTCGTTCGCACTGACCGCGGCCGCGTCCGCCTCCTGCGGCTTGTCGTCCTTCTGGTCGTCCGCGTCCTTCTCCTTCTCCGGCTCCTTGTCCGGCGACGTGCTGCGCTTGGCCTTCTTCTCTGCGTCGCGCTCTCCCTCGCTGCGGCTGCGACTGCGCTTCTTGCTGGAGCGACGCGCGCTGCTGCGGCTTTTGCTCCTGCTGTTGCTGCGGCCGGCCGGACGCACGCGCACGAACGAGTTCTCGCTGCGGCCGCGGAACTCCGTGTCGTCCAGCTTCTCCACCGCGTTCTGCATGTCGCGCTTGTTGCTGTACTCGACGACGCCGCCGCCGCGACCGTCCACCTCCGTGAACACCACGTCGCCGACCTTGCGCGTGAAGTCCTTGAGGTCCTGCCACGACACGCGCGGCGGCAGGTTCGAGATCTCCACCCTGAAGTCGCCCGTGCCGCGGACGTTGCGCGGGTAGCGCGCCGATCCGCGGCCCGCGTCGCGGCCGGAGTCGCGGCGCCCTCCGTTCGCAGGCTCGACGCGCAGGCGCGCGCCGTCGTAGTCGTAGCCGTCGCGGCCGCGGATGGCGTCCTCGGCGTCGCGCGCGTCCTCGAAGTCCACGAAGGCGAAGGCCGGCGGGCGCGACGGGAACTTGACGTCGATGTCGCGGATGCGCCCGTACTTGTAGAAGATGTCCTCCACCTCGCGCGTGCGGATGTCCATGGGCAGGTTGCCGACGTACACGCGCGACATAACTGTAGTGGTCTTGGGAGGTCTTGACTTGCGCTTGACCGGGCAAATGTATGAGTGAGGAAGAAGTTTAACGCCAGTGCCTTCCTCGCGCACTGATTGGCTGGAGGGGATTCGACACGGCATAAACCTGCCAACAAACATACCTTTGATTAGTGGTGTGGATGACACGAAAAGTATCCAAGTTGAAGTTGCAGTGTAGTGGGGAGCTATAGTGTTCTAGCTAAGGTCCTGTTACTGCTACTGCTACTGCTACTGCTAGGAACAGCTTAGCAGCCGGTGCCGCCGGCGATGAGCAGACACGAGGTGCTGTCGAAGATGGCCAGAGTGTTGACGGTGAGGGACCAGACCAGCGAGAAGGACAGGTAGGCGATGGTCAGCCCGCCCAGCAGTTTGTTGGAGCCGCCCGAGCGTGCGAGCTCCTGTGTGTCTTGCTTCTGCTTGGGCAGCAGGAAGAGGAAGACCCACGAGAAGATCGTCATGCCGTACGAGATGATCATCGTGTACGTGATGTCCATGCGCACCGCGTGGTCGTCGCTCTGCACTCGCACGTTCGTGATGTTGAACGGGCCGTCGATGAGCAGCGTCAGCGTCGTCGCGAACGGAGACGACAAGTTTCCGACGGTCGTGATGAGGCCGTACACTGCGCCTTCGTTGCCCACGCCGGCGATCTCAACCGTCACGAACAGCGCGATGATCCAAGCGACTCCGCTCGGGATCTCGACCACGATCGGAGGGCCGAGCCAGAACCACTGGTTACGGAAGACGTCCCAGACCGTGATAAGGGCGACGGTGGCATCCACGATAATGACCAGAACTCCCGTCCAAATGATCATGCCTCGCCAGTTCCAGTGGAGACCGTACTTGGACGTCACCATGATGCCGATCATGAAGCACACGTGGCTTAGGACATCGTTCAGCGTGCTGTTGATAGGCGTGACACCCACCAGATACGACTGCACTGGGGAGCTGGCTGTGTACGAAATACTTGAAAAGATGCCGGCGAAGAAGTGGTAGGCGATGACTTGGTACATGACGCGCTTGCACAGCAGATCCCAGAACTCTTTGATGTACTTGCGGAAGTCCGCGCGCTGGGCCTTTTCTTCCTTGATGAAGAACCACGTGATGGGGACTGCAGGAGCAGTGAAAACGACCATGATGATCATGAGCTGGGGGAAACTTAGAGAGAAGTCAAAGTCGCCTCCGTACGCTTCGCCGTTGAAGCAGAACCCGACTAGGAGCTCACCGAAGATCACAAGCACCGTGCGGACCGTATATATGGCCGACTGGGTCTTGCCACGCTTGGCTAGTGGCTCCCGTTGTGCAAGCTCACACACGATACTGTCCGAGCAGACATCGGAGAAGACGTAACCAACGGCGGCGAAAAACATGATGATCACGTACTTGGCACCTTCGCTGGGGGCGCCGTAGTTGATGCGAGCCTCGATTTCAGGAGTGTAGTCAGCGGTGTCGATGTCACGGTCCGATGCGACCGTGTAGTATGGCTTGCCGATCGGCATGATCGCCATCACCAGCAGCATGATGATGCACACGGTCCATCCGATCAACATGTACGGCCGACGGCGATAACCGTAGATCGGGAAGCAGTCGGAGATGATGCCGAAAAACACCTTGAAACTCCACGGGAGAACCACGAGCTCCTTGGCGGCAGCGACCTGAGTACCGCTACAGTTAAGGTACTCCTGCATGAACGGGTAGATGGTCTCGGGAAGCATGCCGTACACGACGCCGTCCTCGAGCTCTTGACCAAGCCCGTCGGGGGTCTTCGCACTTGCATATCCGCTTTGGTCGGGGTCTTTGGAGATGCTCACGCTAATGGCCGAGAGGCGCTCCAGGTCGTGGATGTTCTTGCCTTGTGCTGGAGCCATGGCGGGTGGGGTCTTGAGATCGGAGAGGCAAAACTCGGAATGAACTCGACTTCGAGGGCTAGATAACCGAACGCGGTGCAACACGGAGCTGGTTGCCAAGCAAGCTCATAGCAATCACTTTGCCCGCGTTATAGGCACCTGACTATAGCTGCATCGTCGTCTGTGCTGAGCATTGCTGCCATGGGATCCGTTGTCGATGATGAATTCGCTAATCGAACAAGGGTCCCTGACTCATGCTTGTCATAGGTGATATGGTGTGCACGATATGTCCCCGCTCGTCACAGGTTGTCCCCCAATCAAGCAGCGGAGACTTTCGGCGTCGTAGTTACCACCGTCGAATCACGGGCACCGAAAAACTCTACCGTACTGGTGTAGCATGCTGATAGTATTTGTCATGGATGCGGTTTGGTCAGTCACCCTGGAAAGGTGGCGAGCAAGATACTGGAGTCGAAAACGTGTCAAATCGATCCGTGTAAGTAAAATATGTTGTGGGTGATTATGTGGCTTCGTGTTTGTAAAGATATGGTATGACCAGCAGTCCCACAAGTAGCTGTAGGGAGAGGTTCCAAAGTGCCGAATGGCGGTTTCCAGCAAGCCAAAGCCGCTGAGACCAACAACAACAACAAAACAAACGTCATCCAATACGACCTCCTAAGCCATGGACGATTCTCACCATGGCAACTACGTACCGAAATGATGCTGACCGCTCCTGAAAAGACTGACAGCGACCCACAGAATGAGCTCACGAACTTGAGTGCGAGTAGATTGTTCGTCACTCCAGTGGGCGATATCCGACTTAACTGGTAGGTCAGCCCCGCCAGTACAGACGCTAGAAAATTGCAGCAGAGACACCCCCAATCGATGAAAGGGCCGCCACTGCGCGACGCAGCAGTGCGCAGCTGAGGCGGTTGTCTAGGAAAGAGCTCGCAGACGTAGTTCGACAGCAGAACCGCACTGCAAGACATCAAGATCCCGAGCACCAGCTCCTCGCCGTCCGCCACTTGCAGCGGTCCGATAAATTGCGGATCATTCGGGTCACTGCAACGTCCAACGACACAACCCATTAGCCACCTCCAGCTAATAAAAAACCCACCCATACATGTACATCCACCTACCGGACGAAGCCATGCGCTCCCAGCGCAGCTCTCAACGCCGTCAGACCGACAAAAGTCACCAAACACGTCACCAGCGACGGTCTGTTCTTCATCCTGTTCACCACCCGACTCACTTCCGCCGTCACCGGACTCACCCACGCAGCCGTGACCGCCTGCTTCCCCAACCTGAAGCACACGCAGCCTCCCAGAATCGATGCGCACACGTACAGAGGCCCCGCTGCAAAGCTGCTGCTGCTGAGGTCTCCCGCGTGGTCGGCCATGAACGAGTACGACGTGAAGACTCTGCAAGCAACAGCAATGGCGTAACCCATGAGCTCCCAAGACTGTAACTCACTCACTCGTCAATCTTCCGCAGCGTACCCCAAGAACGCCGACCGGAACTGCATGCAGGCGAGCGACACCTGCGTACCCTCGAGTCGGTCCTCGTACCCGTAGGTTACGCCGTCCAGGAAGGGTCCGACCCAGTTCAACGCTGTACCGCCGACGTTCAGCCCCCAGGAGCGCAGCGTGTACCCCGGCACGAAGCACGTGGTTACGCACTCGGCCACCGCCGCCAGCAGCAGCATCCACAGGAACTGCTCGTCCGTCTCGCGCAGCTCCTTCTCCTTCTCCTGCTCTGCAGGCGCTTCAGCCACAGCAACCGCCACGAACTCGTCCTCGTCCAGGCCATCGCTGACTGCGGCGTCCTCAGCATCCCGATGCGTCTGCACACGCAGCATCGCTTCACGCCAAGTGGCTACACAAAGTGTACCCCCTCAAACCGCTCTCGAATGATCACACCACTTCTCAATAAGTACGAGGTGGGGTTACACCGTACCCCTTTTGGGGTACATTTCGTGCTCACTAGCAAAACGCGCGCCAAGGACACCTAGCGCGGGGAGACGAGCAACTACGCGACGTCCTGCCGGCGCCTAGAGCACGAGTTGGCGCCCCCCAGCCCGCACACACAGAGTATGGACGACGACGTATCAAACCTCAGCCCGGAGCGCAGCGCGCGCGACGATCTGCCGGCTACAACAGACGCTGACGAGCTCGCCGCCGTTTGGCTCGGAGACGCCGTCCCTAGCGCGCGTCAGGCGCTGCCGCCCATCACCGAAGCTGCAGGGAGTGATGGTCTTCATATCAGGCAGACAGTTGAAGAGCACAAGAGCGAGGAGCAAGAACAAGAGCAAGAACAAGAGCAAGAGCAGCAGGTGGACGAGAGCGAGGTGTATTTCCTCATCGCAGACTTCCTCAAGCGCCGCTCGGCGTGCCACAAGGCGGCGGACGTGCTGATCCAGGAGCTGGCCGAGCACCAGCTGCTGCGCGGCGGCGTGGACTGGTCGGGCAGACCCAAGACGGCCACGTACGAGGACTACAGGCTGCGACACCGGGACATCTCGTCCGCGCACTTGGTGCAGCTGCTGCAGGGCGCGGCGGCGGGGTTCCCGAGACTCAACACGAGGAAGGAGGTGGACGAGAAGGTGAAGGACGCGCCTGCAGAAGGGAACAACAGTCTGCTGCTCAAGGCGCGAGTGAACAAGCAGCTCAAGTTGCCGCCCGAGGAGAGGAAGAAGCTGGCCAAGGACATTGTGAACGAGCTGTTCACGCTGAGAGACGTGCTGAAGACCTTGAAGGTCGTCGAGAAGGTCATCAAGAAGTACGAACGGTACCAGAAGTATACGACGGCGAGTCGGGTGGAAGACTTGCCGTCGGAGCTGCAGCTGATGATGTTAGGTGGAGACGCGCCGGCGAAGACAGAGACGGACACAGAGACAGACAAGGTGACGACGCTGGCGGCGGATGTGCGCGCGTTGAAGCAGCTCTTCCAGTTACGACAGGAACGTGCAGTGGTGGAGAAACAGATCGAAGCCTTGATGGACCGCGCCAAACGGTCGGGGTTGTTTCAGACTACAGGCAGGACAGGGAGGAATCAGGCCTCGCTGCTGCGACGCCGTGAAATCAGCTCGCGGCATGATACGCAGCTACCGCCTGCGTATGTGTACAGCAGGATTCGGCGGTTGAAGACGCTGAGTGGACACCTACAGATCCAGGCGTACTGTTTGGCGTATGATAAGCAGGGCAAGGTTGTTATTACCGGATCCGATGACAGGTACGCGTCGTGTACTCACCTTATTGTTTTCTTGTAGCATATGTCTAACGTAATTATGATTGTGCGAACAGGCTTGTCAAGATCTGGTCGTTGAAAACAGGAAACTTATTGTTTACTCTCCGAGGCCACGTCGGTAATATTACGGATCTAGCGGTGAATCACTCAAACACGCTCCTAGCGTCGTCCTCTGATGACAAGACGGTTCGGGTTTGGGAGCTGAGTACAGGTGCCCCGGTTGCTGTCCTGGTTGGGCATTCTAGTGTTGTGAATGCGGTTCGATTCCACCCGAAAAAGAATATTATTGTCACGGCTTCGGACGACGGTCGGTGTTTCTGCTATAAGGTGCCTGAGATTCCGCCCATGGATCAACCTGAAACGAAGATCGAGACTGCCCGCCGATTGTACGCACTCAATGCGTATATGCTGAGTTTGCACCCTGTCTACGCCATGAAACACGCTCGCCGCGAGGGAGTGCGATCGTGCAAAGTGCACTGTGTTACGTTTAGTCGATGCGGAGACTTTGTCGCTTCTGGCGGGCACGACGGAATTGCGCGCGTGTGGGATTTATCGATGGTTTCGGCTCCAGACGCACCTGCTGTGATCCCAAGATTTCAGCCCACAAATGAACCGCAGATAATTGTTCAAGAAGAGCAGCCTAACAACGGAAACGTGCCGGGGCCAGGTGAACTTTTACCACCTCTTGGTCCTCTCTCTTCGGCACCTTTGCTGCAGCGCGCGAGTGGTGCATCTGTGAACGTACAGAACCAGTTGCAGCAGCTACCAATGGTTCAGCTGAATGGCATTCATACACCAGCTCCAGCTGAGCCTTTCCAAGTCGTCCCAGTACAGCCTCTGCTTCCTGATCAAGCTCAATTCCAAGTTCCGGCTGTACCTTTCCAACCCGTACTGTTTCCTACACAGCCTTTGATTCCTGGTCAACCACCACTCCAGGCATCGCTCCAGGCACCACTCCAGGCACCACTGCAGGCGCCACTCCAGGCACCACTCCAGACACCACTCCAGACACCACTCCTGGTGCCACTCCAGGCGCCACCGCTCCAGGCACCACTTCAGCCTCCGGCTAACCCTTCGGAAAATCCACTGCCAAGTGTTGCAGAAGTACTGCCGCGCGAAGCTGTTCCACGACAACAACAGCCCCCACAGGTTCAACAAAGCGATCTGCCGTCACTATCTCTGTCTGACGATGCCGTTCCAAGCATTGAGCCACTTGCATTGCTAAAGGGGCATAAAGGTCCAGTTTCGAGCATCGCGTACAACTATCGAGGTGACCGGATTGCGACTGCGTCTATCAAAGATAGCGCAGCGCGTATCTGGAAGTGGAAGCGGAAGTACAAGAGTCTGCATGGGACTGTTCTCCTCGCGAAAGAGTCTACGGTTGAGCACGACGACATTTCCGCTTTTTATGGAGTGCGTGGTCGGAAAATGCCTACCCCAGTGGTAGACACGCTGGCCTGGACTCATGATGATACACGGTTGATTACACTGCACAGCGTCAAACTGAACTCGGAGGCTGCAGAGCCGATTTGGGAGCAGAGGATACGAGTGTGGGAACCGAATGAAGGACAGCTGGTGATGACTTTGGGAGCGATTGACAAAGAAAAGAAGAATGGTCACGTCAACGCAGCATTTGCACTTGGTGCACATCCAACGGATTGGCGCATCGTGGTCACAGCGGGCTATGATGGACGCGTCTTCTTGTGGGATATCTCAACAGGTAGAATGCTGAAGTCCTTCACAAACTTGTCACCAGACTCGAAACCACTTTCCAATCTCGATGGTGGTTTTACGCCTGATGGCAGTGGATTTTGCTTTACAGATCAGATCGGGCGTCTACTAATCTTTGGGACAGGATCGGGAGAGCAGTATGCGGCGACGCCTGTGCAACAATACTTCCCGCATGACTACGTAATGCTAGTTACTGATGGACACTACAACGTACGGGACAGGGAAACACAAGAATTGCCGAGTATGATGGACTCTGGCCCCTTAATGGATGCTTCTGCGGTCCAGTACCCACACCAGCCACCGCACCTGTTGGCCAACGAAGCGCTCACGCCAGATCAGTACGAGGAGAATCGTCGACTGCGAATCCAGCAGAGCAAGGAGTCGGAGATTCAGTGCGGGGTCCGGCATTTGCCAGAAACCGAGGAGGATATTTATTCGTTCCCCGTTGCTATTGTTACGGACGAAGAGAAAAAGTCTAACGAGGGACCAGGAAGTTTTGCTGCTGAGGCGATAGCTCTGGCTAGAGCGTCGTACCGGCTGAACGGTGCCCCTGTTATGTTGTCTGAGCTTCGGCGTCGTAGAAGAAATCCAGACCCACTGCGACGACGGCGTCAAAACCCTGCTGTAGAACGTGACACATCTGTGTTAGAGATTGAAATTTCCAGTGAAGACGACCGAAGTGACGAGGACTTTCAAGTACCAACACCGCGGCACGCTGCAGAGGAAGAAGAAGAAGATGAGGAGGACGAGGATGAAGATGATGATGACCTGGATGAGGATGATTTGCTTAGTGACAATGATGATGAGGCTGTGATTTCTCCTGCTAACTCCAGACGGAGACGGCTTCGTAGCACCAGACACCGAGAGTCTCCTCGTGTTAGGTTTCCTACTCGAGGTGGTCGAAGATTACAGTCGGAAAGCGAGAACGAGCACGAGCACGAAGATAATCCTCGGCAGTTGCGAGCCCGGAGAAACGCGGCTAGAGCTCGTTCAAGAGTTGTATTAGAAGATAGTGATGCGGAAGACGAGGATGGCGATATGCCCTCAGAGCAGCGTGCCGATGAAGCTAGCAGTGGAAGAAGTGCCGGTATCGGAGGTGACCAAACCGAAGTTGTGGTCGAGTCGAACGATGGTGTTATCATGGGGGATAATCAGCTGGATCGTTTCGACGAGAGCGTGACATACACGCAAATGCTAGAAGCGAAAAGAGCCCAGCTTGGTGCTGCACCAGTACCGGCAGAAAATGGCGATGATGCATTGATTCCTTGCGCATTATGTGGCGTTGGAGATGATGATGCAATGCTCAAACTACCTGGGGATGGCATGGGCGTGCATCCTTTGATTTATGGAGCTCAAAGGGTATTCGTGCACGATCAGTGTGCTATTGCGTCTCCCCTCTGTTTCAACAGAGACGGTAACTGGTATAACGTATCGAAAGAAATTCGTCGCGGAAGATCACTGACGTGCGTTGGATGCAACAAGCGTGGAGCGACTATCGGCTGCACTATCGCATCGTGCCGGAATTCGTATCACTGGAAGTGTGCCATCAATTTTGGTTGGTCTGTGGATCAAATGCACTTCTTCTGCCCAGGCCATCAATCGAGACGCGCGCGAAGGCATAGCCACGAGTTAACTAGCGTTGCTACTGAAGACGGAGGAGCTATTACAGAACCTGCTTCCAAGCGGTTTGGCCTCAAATATCACCGCGAATGGTTGCAGCTCGTCAGCCTGCGATCGATCCATCAGTATGTCCCTCAGGTTGGTGACTACGTGGTGTACCTCCCCGAAGGGCATCCTGGGTACTTGAACTTCGGAGGAATGACCAAGCCACGCTATTATGCGCGTTTATCAAAGTTTTATGCCATCAAGTGCCGTGTCATTGATGTAAAATATGTATTCCCGACTGCGGAAGAGCACGTGAGATGCAGCACGATTAAGTGTGAGCTTGCACTTGCGGTGCTCGCTCTCCCGACGTCAGCAGTTCAACCGGCAGGGGGGCACGTGGAGCAAAACCAAGAGGAAGAGACCAAAGAAGGAGTTTCCTCCGACACTGCGGACTTATTTAATCCCGAGTCGTCTCCGTTCGCAGATTTTACAAGTGTTGATGAACAATTGACCCCCACAACAACTGAACCTTCAGCACGCTTCAATTTCAAGGTTCTGTATCACTCGAACGATGTGGCAAATTTTCTCGTGTTGGATCACATCTACGAGAGTGGTGTGTGCAGTAACTGGCGGGTGGGTGATCGCGTTCAGATGCCGTTTGTGCAGTTAGATGATCATGGGCTTGAGATTGAGGCGAAGATGTCGTACGGAACGATTGAAAGCATTCTTCGGAAACCCATGGAGTCCAGTAGGTCGGGAGAAATTTCGCCGTGGGAATGCGTTATGGTTGATTGGGATAGTCCAGATGATGAGACTTGTGCGGTGTGTCCATGGGAGTTGGAGGCAGCAGCAGCCGAAGAGCGGCGTGAAAAACGTGAGCTTGCGCTTCGTAGGCGTACCACACAGCTGTACTTTTCACGGAGTATTATTGGAGAAAAGTGTGAGGCATTGTTGCAGGAGGTTGACCAGGTACTGACGCTCTCGTTTTCGCGCGACTTCATGTGTCCTGTTGACGAAGAAACATTCATGGACTATCCTTACTCGGTTGCGAACCCAATTGATCTCACGAAGATTCAGCGACGACTGCGGCTCGGTTACTATCGTCAAGTGGAGGCCTTCTTAGCCGATGTGAAGTTGCTGAGAATCAACTGCGAGACTTACAACATTCCATCAAGCCCGATTTCTCAGAACTCGCGAAATCTTTATTCCGCAGTTTTGACGCAAGCGCAACGCCATTTCCCGCACTTATTACGTGATGCCAACAGCAACCGCATCGAGGCTGATGAAGAGCGAGTCAACGCTCGCTACTCGTATCCCCCGGATGACTTTCTGTCGAATTTCAGTGAAGACCCGGAGGAAACACAACTGAACCTGCTAGAGATTGAGTTGTTGACTAGGACACCAGAGAGTGGCAGTGGTAGCTCCGTCGTTTCTGCTCCTGTCGAGGCACCTGTTGTCACTCGTGCCACCACTAACCACGTGCATGCTGCTTCACCACAAAGAAGTTCTCGTCGTCGTACGCGTAGCACTGAGGAAACCAAAGAAAACGAGGCTGCAGCAGAAGAGGAGGTTGGCCATTCAGCGGAGCAAGACGAGGCAGCGATCAGTGTCCCCGACCAAGATGAATCGGCAACGAATGCTGCAGATGTTGCTGGTTCTGCCGTCTTCAGCAGTCCGAGACAGCTTCGCAAGCGAGAAGTACCAGAACCACAACTCCTGTCACCTCGTACTCGTCGCACACCTCGAGTGGTGACGACACCAGTGACTGGGGGAGGAGGTTCCACGCGGAAACGACAGCGCAAAAACCCTGAACGGGAGCTTATGAACTATTCAGCTCTCATGGATAACTACACGACTGCTCAGCGTGAATCTATAGAACGCGCATGCGATGAGGATTTGAGATCCGTGCTGCAAGAGTTCCACGAGGCCCTTATCGAAGCGGACAAGACAGACGTATTTGCTTCGCCTGTGACCGACGACTTGGCCCCGCAGTATTCGGAGATTATCACACAACCCATGGACTTCGGCACGATGCAAGACAAGCTGGTCAAGTACAAGAGTTTTCGCGAGTACTTTGTAAGTTTACACGCATCCACTTGTAATGTTGCTTCCTACTAACTGACACCGTTGTTTTGCATTGCTTCTCCAGGCCCACGTTGAACTGGTCTTCTCGAATGCGATCACGTACAACTCATGGGATGGTTTCATCGGTGGACTTGTGGAAGACCTGCAAAAGTATTGCGTCAAGTTCCTGCTGGATGCAGCAAACGTGAATCTTCAAGGGTCATTGAATTCTTCAACGAAAAGGCCTCGAGGGCGACCTGCTGGTCCTTCACCTACAAGAAACAAAGCGCCGACGGCAGCATCATCGGGTAAGCAGCGCGCCCGCAAGAAATCTGCTGCCGCTATTTCCGAGGACGAGGATGATTGGCATAGCAGCACTTCAGAGAGCGAAGAAGAAGACGACGACGACGATGATGAAGAGGAAGAAAACTTCAGCGACGAGTCGGACTGGGGTGGAGCTGGAAGGAAGCGTCGACTTCGACGTCCAGCTCAAGCTCCCAAAAGTAAAAAGAAGTCCAAGCGGCGCCACTAAGTGCAGCTTCGATCAAGCGTTGAGAACTGTACCAAAGCGTCTTCTTCTTATCGCGAGATTGAAGCTCGCAAACCCTTGAGCATATTGTGGCGTGGTGGTCAGATGAAAATAAGCCAAAGAACTCGAGGAGAATCAAGGTTGGGTAACAAGACATGGAATATTTAGCCACACTTTCTGGAGTTCTATGTAAACGAGATCGATGCACGCAACACTTGTGCCGGTAGCGCATCAGCCACGTTTGGGACTTTGGGTGCTAGCTTACAAGAGCCTCACACCCTCCGTGACCTTCTCGGTCATCTCGTTGTTGTGCGCGTCCATCTTGTCGATAATACGCGCTGCGATGAGCTGCAGCGCGCGCAGGTCCGCGCCCTTGACCTTCTTACGAGCCTTCGTGTCCGCAATACAGATAGCGCCCACAACCATGCCGGTCTCCTTGATGAAGAGGGGGATACCCAGGAAGAACTGCACACGCAAGGACAGCGCCACCGGGTTCTTGGCAAAACGAATGTCCTTACGGCAGTCCAGCAGCACTAGCGGTTCGGTCGACATAATAGCGTGAGCATCGACTCCAATGTCACGCGGCACCTGGTCTCCCACGAGGCCGATCGTGGTCACGAAAAGACTCGTCGAAGCCGTCACCACAGACAACACGGCCACCGAGCAGTTGACGGTCGAAGCTGCAAGCTGCAGCAGATCGCGGAGAACAGTGTTAGCGAAATCCTGCGAGAGGTTGAGTGTCTGGATGCGCTTGATGCGCTCCTTCTCGGTCGATGTCAACGGAGCGTCGGGCCACGGGTTGCCCTTCGTGAACATCAGCTCGTAGTCAAACGGAGTGTTCGTGTACACATCGCCGTCGTCCTCGCCACCCTGACTGAGTCCGCTGCTGGATGTGGCGCTCGGACTCGTCGGCAGAGTCGCAGCTAGCGTTGGCTCGATCGTGAAAGCGGCCAGAGCCTCCTCTAGCGTCACGTGCGCTGCACTGCCGAAGCACTCGCTGTCGCTTCCACGGCTGGACGACGCTCCGTCGCTGGCGCTTGACCTGCTAACTCCGCTGCGGGTGTCGTACGAGCTCGCAGACCCGTTGGGTCCGTTCTGGTCTCCATTCAAGCACGCCATGCACACGCGCGTGCTGTTCGACAACTTGGAGCGCTGCGCGTCCTTGCGAATCGCCGAGCACTTGGAGCACACCGCGGCGCCGCAGATGCGGCAGTGGTGCGCGCGGCGCGTGAACATGGAGAAGCTGCCACCGCACACGGAGCACGTGTCGCGGAAGTGCCAACTACGGCGGTCGCGCAGCTGGTTGCGGCGGATGCGGCGGTTGACGATGGCGCTGGGCACGAGGCGCACGCAGCCAGCCAGACGCAGCAGCCAAGCGCGGTCGGTCTCCAGTGACGGCGCGCGGTAGGGCGCCGTGATGAAGAAGGTGACGCGCGTGGTGGTGGAGCTCTTGTCCTCGGAGGCCTCGACAACGAAGCCGCACTTGTGCATGGGCTGGCGCTGCATGTGCGTCTGCGAGAAGATGGGCCCGCAGCGCGGCAGCTCGAGCGACTCGAGCACCGACACGCCGTAGGACGCGCCGCCGCCCAGCGGGTTGTTGCCGCCGTTGCCGTTCACGAAGACCTGGTTGAAGCGCATGAAGAAGAACTCGCGCAGTGGCGCCTGCGGGTGCACGTCGTTGAGCGCGAGCCACTGCACCATGAGCGAGGACGATGACGGTCTCGAACCGCGCGGCGTGTGCGGCGTGGCGGGCGTCTGCGGCGTGCCGGGCTCCGGCGCCGGCTCGGGCGCGTTGCCCGCGTCCGTGCTCACCTCCGTGTAGTGCAGCGCCTGGCCGGCCGCGTACTGCGCGCCCAGCAGGTCCTGCAGGAAGGCGTCCACCTCGCCGGCCGTGCGGCCCGAGAGCAGCGCCATGACCTCGTCGCACGTGGTGTTCTGCAACCGCACGACGCCCTTCATGACGAGCAGGTCGTCACGGTCGTCGTGCATCTCGTAGACCGTGAAGTTCTCCTTCTGCTGGCGCAGCATGGCGCCGGCAGCCGCCGAGCCGGCCACGCCCTGGTCGTCGTCCGTGATCCAGCGGATGAGCTGGTTGGCGCGGCGCTCGCCCAGCGTGGCCAGCTCCTTGACGCGCTCCTTGGTCATGGCGCGCGGCACTTCGTACTGGCGCGCGACTTGCTCCGCGAAGGCGCGCGAGCCGCCCGAGGGGGACGCGCTGACGGCCTTGCCGCCGGTGGAGCTGTTGTTCCTGCGAAACATCGACCGGCCGAGAGAGAGAGTGCGCGCAACGAGGAGGATGAAACAGGACTGCGCTGCTCTGCTGGCCGAGGGAGCGAGACTGTGTGAGTGCCGTGGCATGCTGGCGGCGATTTGCTTAAAACCTGGTAGAAACGATGAAGCTGAAGTTGTTGATATGTATACGGTTATAAAGGATACCGGTATTACCGAGGATATTTATGGAATGCTGCGAAAAAGACGGGTACTTCTGTAGAGGTATATCGGGATAGAAGTAACTTGTTATCGAAGGGTCTGCTGTTATCTGCGACCGACAGCGCAACGCGTGACGGCGACAAGTGTCCAGCTGGCTGGCCGGTGTTCCCGCCAGTACTCGCATGAGGCGCGTTGTTGGACAACTTGAAGCTTATGTGGGCTGGCGCGCCGCTGGCCGGCGCGATTCACTTCGCTGTTTTCTTCGAGAGCCAAAGCTGGTAACGTTACATGTATCCTCGGTGTGCATCAGCGAACATCTTCAGACTTTGTTCCGGTGCTTGGGTCGCATTTTGGTGGCGAAAATCTCGGGATCCGCTGCACGTCGCGCCAGGTCGAAGCTTCGGTGCGACGCCGCGGTGGTGATGATGATGGATGGGCGAAGCGCCAGCGGATGAGTGCGCCGCCAAAAAGGCTTCGAGCGGGAGCTCTGCACTGCAACCTGTGGTTGAACCACGCCGTGAGGCACGGGTGAGATCAGAAGACCGACAAGGTCGCTGCTGGCCTCTCGCTAGTGCTCCATGCACGACGCTCGCTTATTTGCTCGCTCTTGCCTGCCGTGTCTGCAGCAGCACTGGCGAGCTTCGCGACAGCGCGACCGTGGTCACCGCTACGTCACTGAAGCAAAGCCTGTCCTTCTTCTCACTCATCGAAGCGCGTCTTTGCGGTTCAACCACCTCGCCGAGACTTTGGCTGGACAGAAATCTCGCTGGCGCGGGTGTATGACCGGCGGCGCTGCCATGGCTGCGAACGGGGAACGGATGTCACACACGCCGCGCCGAAGTCAGGATGGTCCGTGCCGGCAAAAGATGAGGCGAAGCGGAAGCGCTATCATCTCTCTAGCCTTCTTAATAATGCCACTTACCAGCGTTCGAGCCTCGACTCTGGCAGTGTTATGGGGATACAAGATCTGGGGAATCTTCGAGAGCATAGTGCGAGTGAATATAACGGAACCAGACACTCCCGATGTATACGAGTTCCAGCAAACGCCTTACGAAGCCGTCGGAGAGAAGAATAGCTACCCAGATTTGAGGAAGGAACCTTTTGGGCCAACACCCGATGGAGATTCACCCCTTGTCCTTTTCTTCTTTTTCATGCCAGTGGCACTTTGGCAGCACATCGCGGTGTATAGCGACAACGACAAGCACGAACAGCTCGAGGCACGCGTGGAAGCATACGTTGAGTGCCGGAAGAACATGCAGCGCCGTCGGCCTGATGACGAGACTCCGGTCCGGATGCGTGTCGATATGGGCATGAGTCTTATGTCAGTAAAACCTATACTGCCACATGAACTGTGTGTATGATTGGGCTTATGCTTGCTCGGACGGTTCAGCCCAATCGCGAAAATATTTCGAATCATCGGAGACGATCGGATGGGGGAGTGATATCGAGAGGCAATTTCATTCACTTTCTGACTCGAGATCGTTTCATGGAGATCCCCCGTAACCTTCACTTCTCCTGTAATCTCAACCCGCGTGCCAAGACCGACAGGGCCTGGAAGATCCGAAAGGTGGTGCATGTGCTGTAACGCACATTTCGTCGTCCATTCATACCTGCTGAGCTTGCTTTTGACGAAGCAATGCTCCCGTCACGCTCTTCGTTCAACCGAACTCGCGTGTACATGAAAGATACGCCGTGTAAGTGGGTGTCAAGGTTGTTCTGCTGCACGCACACGGCCTATTGTATCAGGTACGCAATGCACCAGTTGGAGTTGATAAGCTGTATAACACATCTCATGGATATGAAATGCTTTATATGTATGCTGCATCCTACAGGTTTGAGGTCTACGTTGGTAAGAAGCAACACATTGACGATCACCTTTAGTCGATAAGAAGTCCGGCGCTGCTGCGGTTGTCCGCAACCTGAAAGCAGCGCTCTCTGAGGGACAAGACAAGGGTTTTTGTCTCGTGGTGACCGACCGATTCTATACGAGTGTTGTGCTTGCAATCCAGCTGCTGCTGATGGGGTTTTACAGTGTCGGGACGATCATGACGAACCGCATTGGTTACGCCACGAATATCAAGGCAAAGAAAAACAACAAGAAGAAACGACTCAAGGACATTATGCGAGGGACATTTACGCACGTCCGATCGAAGCAGGTGAAGCAAATGACAGCTATCTAGTGGTGGGATAGCAAACCGGTGTTTTTTCTGTGTACGGGGAGTGATCTTCCGTTGGAGAGAGTGGTGAGACGGGAGAAGACAGGAGAGCAGCATAAAATGCCGTGTCCCAAAGCTGTGAAAGACTACCATAGGTATATGGGCGGGGTTGATGTGCATGATCAGCTCCGCTTGCAACAGTAATCATTGCACCGAGCGGTGACCTTTCGAAAATACTACAAGTCGCTGTTTTTGGATCTGGTTATTGTCAACGGCTACATTGTACATCGGGCGTACCACAAAGCGAAAGGAACACTCGCACTGACCCACGTCCAGTACATCCGCAAGCTGCACTTGAAACTCTCATCCATTTGACATGTACGAAGGCAACACGTTTGGAGCTGGTAAGTGTGTTGTATATATTCAGAGTAGTCTAACAGGTATGCTTACTGCAGATCCACCACCCCCACCATCGCCTCTTCCGAGAATTCTGCTCAAGGCACCACTGCGTCTGATGTAGGTGCGACATCGGAGCGTGTAATCCATTCCGCCAAGCAAATCGACGAGTGGAGAAACCACCACGGGCAGCTGAAGCGTGTTCAGTGCAATTGCAAAGTGTGCTCCGTGCTGCGCTCAGACGGGAAACGCAGCGGGACGACGACGTACTTCTGCGACGTGTTTTTTAGCGCGCGGTGTATCTCTACAATTGCAATGTGTGCTCCGTGCTGCGCTCAGACGGGAAACGCTGCGGGACGACGCCGTACTTCTGCGACGTGTTTTTTAGCGCGCTGCCGGTGTATCTCTGCATGAAGCCGAGGTATACCTGGACGATGCGCTGCGTAGCTACTGGGATATCTGGCACACCACGTTCGATCCCAGACAACCTACAGGGCAAGATACGACTACGCAAGTCACCAGCCAAACGCCGCCGCGCGTCTATGGAAGAAGAGAAGGCTTCAGAGTGAGTATGCAAATGTAGCGTCAGGTTGTAGGACGTCAACGTTTGAATACCTGTATTGCCTCTCCAATTGATTTCAAGTTTGTATGGTAGCTTGAAGGACGCATCACGTGATTGCATCTATACCTCAATTTCATGTACTTGATTTCAGTAGTGATCTGTTCTGCATCTTCTGGATCCATGCTATTTTCAATTTTTGACAAAACATCTCTACCTACTGAATCGGGTCGCTCAGGTTCTGTACATATGTTGCGAGGTGAAATGCAAGATGATCGCACAAGGACAGTGCGTATACAGCGTAGCAATGGTGTATATGCTATGTGTTATGCAGCTTACACAGCCTATGTGTTCCCCACGAGCAGCGTCTGCGCCCTTCCTCTATTCATTCACCACCTCGCCCAACCCTTGATGAATACAAACTTTTATATAAAAATAAGATGTATATACAGGTTCACGTCACCCTAAAACTCCTCCGGTATGAAGGGGTTAAAGGGTTTTTATCTCAATTCATCTTTAGATATAAATTGTATAAAGGTCGCTTCGGCCTGATATGGTCCAGTTGCTATAACAGGGTGATCCATACTTAAATCTAGTCAACATTTATGCAGTTGCACAATGACAGGGTGAAGCGACCCCTCGTTGACTCAGATGAAAAACACGGCTGAGCAAATATAAGTTGTTTTAAATGTATTTATGCGGGTGCTTAAGCTGTTTTTCGAAGGCAGACGGTGGTTCACAGGCGTCCCGCCCGTATTTTCCAAATCAGCTTCATTTTTGAGTTCGCGCGGTCAGGGCCAAGTCGACGAACGACAAATGATGCCTTTGGTGTCTGTACTCAATTTATTGCTGTACCATTTGGCTAATTTATTGCTTCTGATCTGCGCAGTCATGTGAAGAGGTGGTCGAACTCCTGCCTGCACCATGCTGCACCTGACGATGCGTGGTTGCTGCCGCCGCCGAGATTGCATGAATCGATTACCCAGCTGGAATATAAGCTACAGAATGGAATGGGACGTGTTGCTTCATTTTCAGCGAATTTAAACTCGCGAATTGCACCGTTTAACTTGGAATATGAGTAAAATGTTTTTTGTGCACTGCGATTCATTAAATGAGGCTTCAATATAATAACAAAGCGGGTTTGATACACAACTGTACGAAAGGAGCTACGGGCACTACATCTCGATCATCAACTGCACCTCGTTGAACTTGGCCCCGGAGTATTGTTTCAGTACGCCATGACGCATCCAACGGTTGCAGCACCCACGTCGAGATACAATACTAAGCGGTTTCCACGACGCCAGATCGTAAAAAGGGGAGACTTGACAATCCTGTACTTTTTCTGCGGCGTGAGTGGTTTACCTCGAGCCATGGTTCTTCAAATGAAGGGGAGGACGCAACTACCGCTTTAGCTAGGTCGCTTGCTCTATATCTAACATAAAAAGCGTAGCGGTCGCATTAAATGGGACCGTAAGTTGTAAAAACATTTTGCGGGCTATAGCTTACGACGCTAGGATATTTTGGGTGGGGAAGCTAGAAGATTGTTAGGGCAATCATTAACCCCCAAGCCAGAGAATTAGCCCGATAGTGAATCTCACACAAAGTTTTGAAGTGAGATTTTTTTCCATTTCAGGATTTCGCTCGCACATGAATTAATCTATACGACAGGTGCTGAGATTATTTAACGTTTGATATTTTTTTCCAATAGAGATCAATTACCGTGGGACATTATATCGCTAACCATGTAGCAAAGGCCATGAATAAGCAGAAAATAATTCCAGTGAGAAGCATGATGCCCCAGCTGAAACAAAAGCTATTGTTTTCATTCGTGGTAAGCATGAGAACGCTTTGGCAGAAAATGAGAACAATGCGGCTT
Organism: Phytophthora fragariae; assembly: GCA_009729435.1. Taxonomy (NCBI): domain Eukaryota; phylum Oomycota; class Peronosporomycetes; order Peronosporales; family Peronosporaceae; genus Phytophthora; species Phytophthora fragariae. The sequence goes on along the minus strand of QQOI01000005.1, from coordinate 2,167,819 downwards.
TCTGACCGACATACTGTAACGGGTTGAACGCTGCAGTCGGAATTGGGCGCGTTGGAGGAAGATCATCACAGTCACCCGTTCTCTTTGAAGTTTGTGACGTGCGGGCCGTGGGCGCAGTCGAGGCCAGTAGCTGCAGGCGATCATCGGCAGCGAGCAGCCGCGCCGTGACAGTGAGATCTTGCAGGCAGCAGGTTTGCGGGTGGGCGCTCTCCGTAGCACTCACTTCGCAAATAGCTGTCTACCCGCAGGTATCAGCAGAACCGGTGTGGGTGATGACAATGCTGTTGGAGAAGCAGCTGGAGTTGGTGACAAAAAACGAGCTGGAGTTCGTAACGGAGCTGGAGTTAGAAACTCAACTAGAGGGTCGCTGACGGAGCCGGTACCGTTCTCGTGTTACAGGCCGTCCAATTGAACGATCCTGTGATAGACCCTCGGGTAAGGGCGCTGACGACGGCCACATCGACAACAGTGTCTAGCAGGATCGGCGATAGCGACAGCGGGACGGCCAGACGAAGTTGAAGCGAAGTGGACACGTGGTTGACGACGGCGCTGACCGGCTACTGATTGGACAAAACGGGCCGAAGTGGGCGAAAAGAGTGGTATTTGGGCGGGATTGGCGAGTGGTCCGGCAGTCGCATGCGCGTGGCTACGTGCTGCTGAACGTGCGGTGAATGGACGATGGGCGGTCGGTGGCTGACCGCGCGTGAAAATGAGAGCTCACTCTACGTGTGGCGCCCTAACACGCCGGACGGAAAAGTACGTGCCACTCAAGAGTGCCAACGAGAACGGACGGACGAAGCACAGCTCGCACCCAGCGAATGCAGCAGACGGTGTACGGCAGCAGGCCCAGCGAGGCTTCGCCACAAGGTTGTAATGAGCGGCGCGAGGCCCTGTGAGGTTGCACGTTAGGATTGACGCCCGAGGCGTGGTTCGAGTGGCCGGTGAGCGCAGGCGATAGTCGATAGGAGACCCGTTGCTACGACATCAACGTGCAGGAGTAGGGAATAGAGGTGGGCAGTGTATTGAATGGAACGACAGTAAATAAAGTAGGATCTGCTACCGGACGGGTACACTCCGGCGCAGTGCTAGCGGGTTCAGCACCGACGGCCATCCGTACTTTGGGCAAGCGCAGCACTGTCGGCCGACCCTCGACGTTTAGAGGCAAAGCGGACACGTTACATGGTGGTCATACAGGGGCGTTCTGAAGCGAACAAGGGCGAGCACTCGATGGCCGTGACGAAGATCGTCATCCGGAGCTCGATAACCAGGGAGTCAGCGGAAGATCCGCCACGGACATGCCCTCATCTATCCGAGGAATAGGCAAAGACCGTGAACAGGCCGTCGACAATCAACGCGGCCGCTGCTGCGGCCAGCGCCGGACAGTAACCAGAGCGCATTGAACAAGCAGCAAGCTCGAAGACAGGAAGATTCTCCACGGCCGAGGAGCCGGGGAAAGCGGTCCAGTCAATATGACTACATCAAACAGTGAACCTGTGGCTACGTTAACAACCGCAGTTCAGCAGCTACTGTGCACCATGAATTCACTAGAAGTCAGGATGGAGCAGTCGGAGACGGCACCGACACTGGATCGGAATGCGGCCACTACGGCCACCTCAAGAATTTACGACACCACAACGACGACCGCTCAGAGAGTGGGACACGCATCCGCTACGTCGACAACCGGAAGAGAGGAGGGGGGGGGCACGCCGGCAGGCCAGCGTCAAACGGAAGTAGCTGCTGTGCCGACGGCACCAAGCGCGCCCACTACACCTGGACGGCCATCGCGCGGTCGAGCTCAAGGGGATGGTCCTGTCGACAACGACCTGAGCAGCAGCGACTCCAGCGACTGGAAGAACAGTGACGACTCGCGAAGCGATGGCCGACGGCACCGGGGACGCCGACACCGGCGACGTTACGCACACCACGGCGCCACCGCAGGAGGAATGCCAAAGACTTGGAGCTCACACCGTACACGCCCTCGCCAATAGTCACGGTCTCCACTTGGATCGCATAGGTGGACTTGGTGGTGGAAGGAGCACGTGTCTCAGGGCGAGGCAACTGGACGGACGAGGAGCTATATTTCGTTGTCGGCAACAAGCTCCAGGACAACCCTGCCGGCTGGAGGGTCCAAATGCACCAGGAGCTGCCAAACGTAGAGAAAACCTGGACGCAATTGAAGGCAGCCTTGATACGGAGCTACGGAGAACGCCCGGACCAGGACATGGCTGAATGGAGGGTCTATCAGAAAATGATGTACCCGGGCGAGACATTTGCTGACTTGACAGCTGGGCTGCGCGACCTGACCGGTCAAAACCACGTGAGTGAACACACGCTGCTTTCGCCGTTCTATCGAAACCTCAATAAGACTACACGCATCCTGGTGAAGTAGGAACCAGCTTCCGTGACGATCGAGCAAGCAGTGGACAGGGCCATAACGATCCATGGACCTATCGACAACGTGACGCAAGGCATGATAAACATCGAGCAAGCCTTGGCAAAGGCGCCGAGCGCATTCTCAGTGCCCACGGACGGCACCATGGGGAGCGCAGCTATCGTGACAGGCGTCGACATTGGCAGCCGGCCCACTGCGGATAGTCGCTGCGCAGACAGGAAGGGAGAACAAAACTTCACCTACTCCACGAATCCTCAGGGCGTCTACAACAAGTACGCGGGTACGTGGGACGTGCAGGAGGACCGGTTCTGAGACGGGCGCTACAAGCAATCAAACCGCAGGATCCAGCAGACACGCACGCAGCTGGACAAGCACTCAGGATGATAGCGCAGAAGCGGTGCGGGAGCCAGCCGTGCGACGGCAGCGGAAGATTCCGAGGATGGCGAAGCTGCAGAAGCCCAACCACCGTCCCCACGACCAAAGCGGTGAGGAAAGTAACGAGCGAAGGACAACCGATGAAGGCGGGATACCCTGGCTCGAACCACACCGGGCCGCGGACTGGTCAGTGACCGACGATGGATCTCAAGTGTTTCGCGAGAGGCGATGGGCAGTGTCGTGAAGGTCAGGTCAGTGTTGAAGGACCAGCGGAAACGAAACAAGCAGCATCGGGTGAATGCGGCCCACCCGCGACTCGCGGGCGCCGCACTGGATGGCGACTTTGCTGGGATAATGGCGACGCTGGATGAGGAGTGCCGAGCGGGGCAACAGCGACAGGCAGACGCTGCGCGGACAGAATGGGCGGGAGCCGACAACAGCAATCAGCGGAGCAGCGTCTACGGGTGACAAGCATCAGCGCGACGACGGTGGCACGAGTAGCAATCGGCGACGGGCTGCCAACGGCGATGATGGAAGTGGGAGGCGAGCAATGACCGATCAAGTTTGATAGTGGTGCCCGGTACTCCGAGGCTCGGGCCGACTGGATGTTGCGGGATGACCACTGCAGGAGGCAGCACCCGTGGACGCTGTGAAAGGTATTGGCGGGTTTGTGTTGGATGTCATCGGGGTTGTCGTTCCAGATGAAGAACGTATTTGGGAAGATTGTGAAGATACGGGCATGCATTATTGATGGATGTACCGACGAATTCCTGAACCGGCGTAGACTTCCTGGCGAAGGAAGCACCGGGTCAGACTTGACTTTCACAGCAACGGTGTTCGCTACGTCGTGCACAACCGGTGGGCGATAATCCCTTTCCGTACTGAAGGAGGCGTTTGTGCCAAAGTGGCGAGCGTGCGACTTGTAAAGAAGGTACAGCTGGGGCGCAGCGCAGTGACTCTAGGTGATGGTTGCGGTGCCCGACGGGGAAGAGTGGATCTTCCTGCCCACTCAGTCGAGCGGAGCGGTCTTATTGGCGGCCATGATGACGGTGACACGAGGGGCAAAGCACTTGTACCGGCGATCAAGCTCCCCGCGACGAAGGAGTTGGACACGTGGATGCCAGTCGGCAAGGACATGGAGGTGTTGGCTATGAACGGGAAGCTGAAGCCCGGCAAGTTGTGCAGCTTGCTGAAGATGTTGGGTGGCGTGGAGACGCCGTTGGAGAACAAGGAAGACGTGCACACCGAGAGCGACGACAAGGAAGTAAAGAAGCGAATGATCGAGCTACTCCGAGCGTACCGGAAAGTGTTGACAAGTGACGGAGGTTGTCCGCCGATGACCACATTAGACGCACAGCACCACATGGACCGCGGCGACCATAATGATCAAGCGCAACGGCAGGCGCAGACGGAGGACGCAATTACCGAAGGCAGATGCTACAGGTGGCCGTCATCGAAGAAGGCAACGGTGCGTGGGGCTTTCCCGTCGTGATCGTCCGAAAAAGGATGGCGAAGTGCGTTTCTCCGTGGATTACAGAGCACTCAACAAGATCACGAAGAAGGACGTCTACCCGCTCCATAGGATTGACGAGAGGTTAGAGCCCTGGGATGCGCCCAGTTGTCTACGATTGGAGTGGCGCCGGCCGATCATGATAAGACAGCGTTCACGACCAAGCAAGGCCTATACCGCTTTGTCTGCTTCGTCTGCATGCCCGTCTGCCTCATGAACGCGCCGTCGACATTTCAGCGAATGATGAACGGGGTATTGCGTGGGCTAACGTGGTCAACGTGCCTGTTCTACCTAGACGATATCGTGGTCTACACCAAAGGGGGCATTGAGCACCACGTCGTAGAGTTGGCGACGGTCCTGGAACGACTCTCGGCCGCCGGGCTCACAGACTTTGAAGTTGAAGAAATGTGTCTTCGCTACGACGGCCTTGTAGTACCTCAGGCACGAGTTGAGCGTCGAAGGTGGTTGGCTCGTCCAGCGGCTGCTGTCGGCGGTGTCGGAGTTCCCACGGCCCCGTGATGCCGTCGAGGTAAAGCGGTTCTTGCTTCTCGCCGGCTTTTGTCGAAAGTTTATCGAGGCGTTCGGGTCGATCATGCAGCCCATGACGCGCCTGTTGAAGAAGGACTGCGAGTGGGAGTGGACGGAGGCACGAGAGTTCGCCTTCAAAGCGAGTGAAGGCGGCACTCACGACGAAGCCGTTGTTAGCGAACTTCGCTCAATCTTTCAGACTGGAGACAGATGCGCGCAAGGTGGGGCTCGGCGCGTGTATCATGCAGAACCAGGGCCGCCGTTGACAACCCATCGCCTTCGCTAGCAAGGTGAATAGTAGTGCGGAGTCCGACTACTCCATCACCAAGTTGGAGTGTTTGGCCGTGGTGTGGTCAGTCAAGTTGTTCAGGCCGCATCTCCACGGTTGCAGCTTTAGCATCTTCATGGACCATGTGGCACTGAAGTGGTTCAATACTCGACCCAACCTCACATGTCGACTGCATCGGTGGTCATTGACCCTTCCAGAATACGACTTTAAAATCGAGTATCACCCCGGCATGACGAATTTAATGGCAGATGCTTTGTTGAGGGCGCCGGCAGCGGTGAAAGCAGTTACAGGGCGAAAGACGTGTTCCCGCGGCGACGATAGCTGACGAGGCTGGCAAGACTGAGGACGACGAGCCGACGTACAGCACGATGGCTCTGCGCGCGAAACGGTGATCGCGCACGCCTCGTTCCTCGCTTCTTACCACTACCTGGTGCCCTTGCTGGCGCGGGCGGCAGCATCCATTGACGAAGAACTGAGAGATAAAACTGCCGCCGAAGAGCTGCTTCATGAGCAGGCGCACGCAGCGGCTGTACGAACAGCGACGACGCGCTGTGACCGAAGCACGACCACAGGAGCAGCTAGACGACGCCATACGCCAACGAACGGAGGTGTCAGAATCGATAACACGGGTGGCGTGCTGGTGTAGGTTCGAAGGAGACGACGCCTAAACCGGACCGGACAATACGTACTCGAACACGAGCTGCGTGACGGGCCCGGACCCCGCGGTAATGCTGGCGGATATAGGCGGAGTGCAGCCGTCTCGACGGGCCAACAGTTGGCCATGGCAGTCGACCAGCGAAACGGAAGACCACTGGACGAACGAGGACGGCTGGTACTGGGAGTCGGTGTCCAAATACGAGCAACTGCTGGCTGACGGGCGGGTCGTGGCAGATCCTTTGTGAGAGAAAGTCGCGTGATAGACGGAAGATGGAGATGATATCGTCGTCCATTCTTTTTAACCTGTCTCTCAACGAATAAATTGACTCGTTCGATGAGCCCGATTGTTACTTTGAGTTATATCTTCTCCGATGGCCACTTGCAAAATACAAACGAACGATTCAAATCAGCGGATTGGATGAATTATCGACGATGCTCATTACTGCAATTTACAAACCTCATATTAACCACATTGGCACCAAAACGTCTTCGAATCGCGGTGGCTAACCTAAAAAATGCTATTAAAAAGCTGGTGTATTTACCCTAGAATAAGTTAATTATACGTAATAGTTCGTCAGAGACCCCAAACGGTTCTGTTTCTTTTTGTGGCCAGGACAATCATATAACCTTGGCCAGGGACCGGAACAAAGTAGTCACGTCGTCGTGCGATATACCGATAAGACAGAAGTCCTCTATTTCTACAAGAGTTTGGTGCAGAAATTTGCGAGTATTATGTAATGGTCAAGACTTGCTCGCTCAGAGCATCTCCACCGGGCCGCGCTAAACGGCTCGCTATCGCAGGATAGCGAGAATTTATTTTTAGAATTGGTATTTTATTTTCCACCGGGCCACGCTATCCTGCTATCGCCAAACTGTCCTCGCTATCCAGCGAGGGAAATAGCGCGACGAAGGGCGCCTCGCTAAACATTCAGACTGATAATTATCAGACACTTCTGAGTAAAGACTGAGTCGTCGAGCGCGCCAACCACACATCTTCTTCGGTACCATGGGAAAGAAATCGTCATTTTTAGAGGAAGAAGAGGCCCAGCTGTGTCGTTCGTATCTGAAGGTCGGCACGGACGCCACCACGGGAACAAACCAGAGCTCCGGAACCTTTTGGGAGCGTATCTGCACGCACTTCAACTCGTCCCGATCCACCGGATCCACGACGCGAGATCAACGATCTCTGGAATGCAAATGGTCGAAGGTCTCTTCTGATGTGAAGCGCTTCGCCAGCGCTCTCGACAAAGTGGATCGTCGATCTGGAGCCAGTCTTGATGATGAGATCGAAGCATCGCAGTGCGTCTACAAGGCCATGCAAGGTGGCACTGAAGCAAAGACGAGAAAACCTTTCAAGTTGATGCACTGCTGGCGCATCCTGAAAGCAGAGCCACTCTGGATGTCGTTTCGTGTCTCGAAGCCAGGATACGAGAGCACTGCACCTGTCAACATCGATATGGCGGGCCCCACGAGTGCGGTGCGGCCAAAGGGTAGAAAGCTACCAAAGCGGACGCCAAACAAACTGATCTGGCCGAGCTTTCATTTAAGGAGCTGGCCCAGGCCACAAAAGAGATGGCTCAAGCAAGTCGAAAGCGCGCTCGCGCGATTGAGGAAGCGAACGAGATGGCTTTGTTCACTGTGTGTCTTAGTGATCTCGATCCGGACGCCAGAGAGTTCTTCGCGTTGCGTCGCCATCAAGTTCTTCAAAACCTTCGTGACGGTCCGAGAAACGGTGAACGTGGTGATAGCGAGGCGAGGGTGGAGGTCCATGGAGATGCTGCTACAACAGTCACACAGGGGAATGCTCCTGGAGGTATCCCCCTGTCCCCCAATTCGGCGGTGGAGACGGCACGCAATGTTATTGAGCAGGCTCTTGTCTGAAGTTATCAGTGGCGGAACCTGGGGCCGTGATCACGATATGTTCAGATAGCAGGCAGATATGTGGGGAAGTTGCGCAGTCATTGAATACGTGCATTGAATCGGCAAACTACGTTGGCGTTAAATTGTCTGGCGCTGAGATTTTCGCTTCCACAAATGCTCGATCAGATCATTTTGAAGCCCACATGTGCTCGTCGGTTTTGAATACGTGAGAGCCCCGTAAGCAATGCATCAAAAGGCAAGTTCTCCCTTGTTGTTGATCTACATTGCACAGGTTCAATGTATTCGTCAGGGTCTTCATTCTCTTCATCCTCAATAACCATGTTGTGGAGTGCAACACAACAGCGCCACACCCTTTGTAGTAAATTCTGCTCCCAAAACAAAGCAGGGTGGGTAAGAATAGCAAATCGACCTTGAAGCACTCCAAAACACCGCTCAACATCCTTGCGCACACTCTCCTGCACCTTCGAAAAATGTTTCTCTTTGTGGCCCTGAGGCTGCCGGATAGATTTCACAAATACACTCCACGGAGGGTATATCCCGTCACACAGCAAGTAACAGCACTTGTACTGCTCATCGTTCACCAGGTATTCGAATTCAGGTGCACTTCCTCGCAGCCAATTAACGAGAAGTGGAGATCGATCAACAACATTAATGTCGTTGTTAGACCCGGGTACGCCTACAAACGAGTGCCAAATCCAAAGGTTTTGAGTGGCCACAGCTTCCAAAATCATTGATGCGCTTCCATCGCGGTCTTGATACATGCCCGCCATGCCACCGGACAGTTTTTCCACTCCCAGTGAGTGCAATCTAGCGATCCAAACATACCAGGGAAGCCTCGTTTAGCGTTAATTGCAGTGTGGTGCGCAATATCTGCAGCGGTGGGCTCGCGAAGGTATTCTTCCCCAAAGCACTTTAGAACCGATTCCACAAAATGCACGAAGGCTTCTGACGCAGTAGTCTCGGAAATTCGAAGATATTCGTCCATCGCGTCTGCGCACAAGCCACAGCACAGCATTCGGAGGGCTGCAGTGACCTTTTGCCTAGGAGAGAACCCAAGGACGCCAATAGTATCTCGCCTCTGAGGGAAGTACACGTCATTCTCGGTGACAGCGGTCACAATGCGATCAAAAAGCCGGCTAGACATCCCAAAGCGGCGCCGAAACAGTTTCTCGGGATAGGTCGGTGAAGGCGAGAAGTAGTCTTCGTGGAGGCGCTGGTCTGCTGCTTCCCACCCGCGGTCGATATTGGCTGCATTGCCTGGAATTGATCCACCTCGGCGCTTCTCCTTGGGCCTCTCCAGCGCAGCTGCTGTCAAGGCAGCTTCTATCATCGCCAGTACAGCTGCTTCAGCTGCGTCGTCATCGTCAGCATGCGCCGTCGACAACAGCTTCTCGACTTGGGCTCGCCAACTCATTGCGCAGAAATCAGTGTGACCCGCTTGCGAATCTTTTAGTTTAGCGCGATACGGGTGGGGGAGTCCTCGCCAAATGTGGTATTTTATCTATATTTCTTTGCACAAAACCGCTATAGCGATAGCTTTTAGCGCGACGCGGTGGAGATGCTCTCATGCGGTCAAACTTGGCGAGTAGCTCTTTGTCTAACTCCTCAACCACAGCGCTGGAAAACGTCTTGGTCTTGTAGTTAGCTTCAGGCATCTTGAACATTGTGGACTGGACTTATGGGTGTTGCGGATAGTATTCTCGAAAATGGGATGGGGCAAGTCGATCGCTCTCGGCGTCCACCCAAGCGTAGAATATCAGCTGCGAGGTTGCTCGTGAGACATATTGCAGAGCATCACATTCTGGACGAGAGTGACTCGGATGACGTCTTCTTGGTCTATGCCATGGCAAGTTTGAACAATGCGGCGCTTCACCAGCAATCCTACAATGCATAATGCTCATTCTCAGCCCTTCGTTTGCATCTGTAATCTAGCAACTTGCACATGACGTCACTTTTTTAGCGTGACACTGCTTCCCATCTAAATCATTACATCCGTAAATTACGTTGTACTAATCCTGAGCACGGACAGGACTTCCTGTGCGAGGTACATGGAGAGGTAGAAGGTCAAATAAGGCGGGGTGTCTGTCCAGCTTTCGACACCGTCACAACGGATTGTGATCGACGACTAGTCATATCAGGATGGCGACCCGCAAATCGATGATACCACCCATCGGCCACGATATTTCCGTACACGAACGTCTAAACTTCAGCAGCTTTCCGATTACGGATGAGGACGTGAATTAGGAAGAGGTATCATCCCATCACATATAAAACCTAATTATAGACAAGGGGTTGAAGCACTGACATTGACAGAAAAAAACCTGGTCAACGGCCGTTAACGGGGATTTGAATCTGAGCGGAAAATTCGAATGAGAGTGAGTATTTGGCCCGAATGGAATAAACATTCCGCCATCCGATAAGTGTGCTTTGCTGCGAGTTGTAGGAACCATTGCGTCCGGACCGCGAATAGTATACCAGAACGTATATTGGTTTATATCCACCAAACCATTCATCCTTTTATACGCGAGGCCTGTAAAGCGAGTACCATGGAGCTGCCCCCACCCGCCCAGCGTCGAAGCGCTACATGGAAGAGGAAGCCAAAGAAGACATCGACTATATTGGAACGGTAGTTTGTAATCTGGCGGCAGTGTGTAGTTTGATGGCTCCGCTGAAAACACGTGGTAGCCGTTGCCCCCCCATAGATTGGTCGGTTATTTATCGTCAAACAATATGATTAAAACACGTTTTTATCGGTCTTTTATGGAGATATATTTTTAAACCAATAGCAATGGGCGATGAGAGTGGAACACACATCAATAAGTATCGGAGATTTGTGCTTCAGCGACAAACGATGGCATTGGTGGAGTGGTCAAGCGGTGTTCCAACCACAAGGCACAGCCGCGTTCGAGTCCCGCAACCATGACACAGAAGGGGGGTCGAACCGCCAAGGAAGTCATTTTACTTGACGGCCCAAACTCATTTTGTTTGTTTGTGTGTAGTGGGTGTAGGGTGTAGGGGCGCAAAAAATATACCGCTTCAAAAGCGCCCCCAACTTACGAATTTTCTCTTTTGGACGTCGGTGCTGTGTGTACAACTGACCGTAGTGCTGCCAGACCGTGGTGTTGCCACCGAGAGCCGCCTGTAGCGAAGAGATCGTGGCGGCCGCGTCGGAGGCGCTGATGCCCAAGGACGTGATTTCCATGAACACACCCGGACACGAGTACGACTAGAATGATGAGGCCCAAAAAGCCCCAACGCAGCCAACTGACATACAACCGATGTACCAACGCCCTTCTACCAACTCGACGTTGATCCGAAGGAGTGAGCGGGGGGTTCATGAAGCTGTTCGGTAGGAAAATGACGGACACTATCTTGCGTGTAACCTCAACGGCGCTCTCTTTCTTCAGGTCACTTTTTAAGTACTCCACAAACCAAGGTCTTGGATCGTGGACGATAAAATTCGACTAACTGCGTGATAGTTGGTTGGTAGCTCCGTCCACACCAAATGTGAGAGCTTTCGTCGCCCGCATCGCGATCTTGAGTTCCATCATGATACTATGATAAGTGTCCGAAAAAAGGTGGTGGCCAGCTCACTTGAAAGTGGTGGGAGACACTGGGTCCAGAAAATCGAAAAACTCTCTAAAAGCCGGAAGACCAAACAGCGAAAATTCAGTTCCCGTTTTGATCAAACCGATGCTGAACGCTCGTCTCTCGTAAAGCTGGGGGACTTTTTTTGCCTGTAGACTGGCATCAATTGATACAGTCATATCTAGACCCCCGCATGCTTCTTCGAGCGACTCTGCCAAAAGGCTGATGGATGAGGCAACACCAGTACAGCTCTGGAGGTGGGCACCCATGTTCTTGGGCGGCGCAGTCGTCGTGTAGCCGTAATCCGTACAAGCTGCGCGAGCCATCTTGTACGGGCCTTTAGGGTGCATGGTAAAGTGACCTGGGTTTTCGGCCCATACTTGAAAATCTGAACTGAGCTGCATATTGTCGGTTCAACAAGACTCGAGACGAAGTAAGGCTTTGGTGAGTGCGATGCGTGGCGAGTACGTGGCGACTGCGTTATGAGTGCGTCCGAGTGCGTGCTAACCTTATCTTACAGGTATTACATAACTACAGTGTTTCGCCTCAATAGCGTAGCAATCGCATCTAATAACCTCGCATACTATCCGTGCCGGACATATTTCGGACCAGGACATATTCCGGACCACTTGCCTCACATACAAATTTAAGTCAATAAGCAAAAAGCACCACCCTGGCGATCGTCGCGAATCATCATTAATAATAGTCTGTGGGCTCTGAAAATTGCGCAAACAGTGAGAGGAATGATCCAGCTTTCGAACAAGCCCCCATCTGCTTTCCTCAGATCCGATTTGACGCCACAGCAGCTATCCGAAGCCCCCCCTAATGACCAAGGTCCCAGTGGAGACGTGGGAGGCTGCTATTGCCGCTGTCGCTGGCGGCTTGAGTGAGCGCAAGGCCGCTAAGGCTTACGGCATCTCTCGTGGGCCTCTTCACCAACGCATCAACGGGCTTGTACCGCTCGAAGCTCGCCGAGGCCCCCAGCTGGTCTACATTACCGAAGGCGCTGACCGAGGCGTCGTTGAGATGGTGCGCTTCCGCGCGCTGCATGGGATGTGCGTGGGGTATGAAGAGCTGCGCAGCATGCTCCGAGTGGCGGCGGAGACGGCGGGGATGCGGCCATTGACTGATGACTTCCCTAACGACAAATTCACTCAGCGCTGGCTTGCCAAACACCCTGGCTTGTCATCTCGCACGGCTCAGCTTTTGGACGTTGACCGTGCTTCGGATTCTACATGCCGATGTCGTCTTGCATTACTTCAACAACCTGCAGAGCGTCATGAAGACGCTGGACCTATTAGACAAGCCCAATCGCATCTGGAACTGCGACGAGACGGGCATTTGCCCTCAAGGGCGAGGTCGTGTGCGGGTTATCTGTCCAAAAGGGCTACGAGCTAACGTTCAGCGCTCTGCTGACCGTGAAAACGTGAGCATTATGGCGTGCGTGAATGCAGCGGGCGAAAGAATGCCATCGCTTAACATTTTCAAGGGTGTGAGGCGAAAGCATCAGTGGATGGCTAAGGCTGAAAAAACTGCGCGCTGCGCGGCGAGCGACAGCTCCAACATCAATGGAAAGTTGTTTCTCCACTGGTTGAAGTGGTTCGTGAGCTTGTTGCCACCGGAGCGACCCCAGCTACTTGTACTCGATGGACACCTTGCTCACATCCAGCTAGATGTCGTGAAGTACGGGACGGACTAGCTGGATGTCGTGAAGTACGGGACGGAGAACGACGTCCATCTATTTGTGTTGCCTGCCCACACATCCAATTTCCTTCAGCCCCTTGATGTGGCAGTCTTTGGAGTGTTCAAGACCCTCTGTGAATCTGCAGTCAAGCGGTTTTCAATCCAAAACGATGGCAAAATGCCAATTAAGGATGATATTGCTGGCATTGCGTCCGCTCCTTTGATTGAGGCCTGCTGCGCTGAGAACGCTACGAAGGGGTTTAAAGATGCTGGTCTATTCCCGCTGTCTTTGGATGTCATGATGAAGAAGATTATTGGCAACAAACCGACGGTGCGCCGCGATGAATTACCACATCTATCCATTATTCTGAGCCAGAAGGCTCCTCTTTCCAATTTGCTGCACGTTACCGAGCGTCAAAAACGTGTGCTGCGAGAACTTGATTTGAATGTGGACGCGCTCAACGTCGTTAACCTGCTTTCGAGCACGGTGGTAGCACCACAGGCTCAAAAGCGGAAACGGGGAGACTGGGTTGACGAGAATTACTCTGGAGGTCAGCTTCTTAGCTATGAGATGATGGTTAATGCGGCTTCTGCAAAAGCAGCATCAATAGCTAAAACGAAAGCAAACAAGGAGTCAGCTCCGATGGAAAAACGTGCCCGGGATGCAATGAACTTGCACGACAAAGCTGGCCACCAAACAGAGAGGTCGAAGAAGACACTCGAAAAGTGGGAACGTGCTGCTGTGAGACGGGAGCGAAAGGCAGAACGAGCTGCAGCACAACGTGCAAAGGCACAGCGAACCACTGTCCAGTGCGAGCAGCGGCTGAATCAGCAGGAGGTCGTGGAGCGAGCGGCCGATGGTTGTACGCTCTGGGTAGATGTATGAGCCGACTCTGGCATACAAAAATCAATAGTAAAGCTGGGTGGTCCGAAATGTGTCCAGTGCGTATCGTCAGGTATACAAAAGATAGTATAAATCGTTAAGTGGTCCGACATATGTCCGGCACGGATATATATATTCCCCTGGTTTTCACGAACAACAAGAATCAGCCGATCACACTATCGATAATATGGTTCCGCCAATCAAATTGCCACAACCGAGGACATAGGGTAAAATGTCAAAAACAAAAGGCGTCACACTTATTTTATTGCGCGCCAAGATCACCTTGGTTTCTCCTCATTCTTTGACTAGCCAAGCTAACCAAGTCTACAAGCATCGAGTCTGCAATGCCGTCTCTTCCTAAGCCCATCCAGAAGCGCCAACACCTCACCAAGCAGCAGGAGCTGCAGATTTGACACCTCTGCCGCCAGCTTCCTGTCATTACCAACATTGACCTCGCCGTGGTGGCCAAAAACAAACTTTCACTACCGAAGCAGCCGTCGCCCCACATCATTGCTCGTGTATTGAACTCGGAGACTATGCTAAAGAGCCTTCCAGTCGACTGCTTGGCGCGCAAAAAAATCGCCCGCGCTTCCAATCCGAACTGGATTATTGCGTTGTTGAGTACGTCCTCATGTGCGAGGGCATCCAGGTGTCGCTTACAGGCGAGATGAGCATGATGCGGGCTAGCTAAATTGCCAGGCTTCCACCGCCGCCATTACCAACCTTTACCTGGTCTTGGATACACCACGTGCAATATCGCTACGGGATTCGCTGGATGAGAGCTCACGGCGAGTTGGGTGCGGTCGACTTAGAGGCTGCAGCGCCTGATCATGAGCGCTTGCGCGGCATCATTGCCACCTACTCCCACTCGAACATCTACAACATGGACGAGACTGGGTTCTTCTACGCTAACGTGCCTCGGGGCTCAATGTGCATCCGCGAAGCTCCTCCTTTAAAGCAGAGTAAGTCACGCATCACCCTAGTCGTGTGTACCAACGCCACTGGAACCCACAAACTACCTCTGATCTTCATCGGCAAGTCCCGGCAGCCGCGCTGGATCAAGAACAAGCCGGCCGACATCGACTACAAGTCAACGGTCAAGGCGTGGATGGACACAGAATCGTTTCAGTCGTGGCTGCTGGGACTTGATAAGATGATGCAGGGCTAAAACAGGCACGTGCTGCTCCAACTTGACAACGATTCGTCGCATTGTGAAGATGGTGTTGCACGTACTGACGTCCGAGTCGAAAAATTCCCGCAAACACGACTTCCAAGTTGCAGCCGCTCGACCAGGGGATCGTTTACTGTATAAACCGTGCTGTGCTTCGCACCAAAATGAACCATGCAATGGAAAAGCTTGATAAAGGTGTGAAAACCCCATACGAGGTCGGGATGCTTCAGGGTATCAAGTGGTGTGCAGCAGCATGGGAGGGGCTTTCTGGGGTCACTATTGAACATTGTTGGCTGCGTTTGTCAAGAAGAGTGACATAGGATTTATACTGGGTTAGCAGTAGCCAATAGATCGTGTTACTAGCCAGCTCAAATCGGGTTTATTAGGACCACGGTAACTGAGGCCGCTAAACTGAAGCCGGCACCCGGGGCCCCATGTGTCTGTCTTTCTTTCAGTCGGTGAGCCGGGCGGAATGCTCAACAGCGGCACTAGCGTGCACGAAAGAGAGAGCAGGACCTGCCGGCTGCTCCTGACGAATCATCGCGAGTGTTGCCAAGTGAAAGTGGCGAGACAGCATCTGCGGATGCTGTTCGATCAAAGAAAACCGAGCTGCAGCGACAGCGACGTGCACGACAGCGTACCCAAGAAGAGCAAGTGCTAGGGGTACCGCCAGCCTTCCAATGAGCAAGAGCTCCTACCTGTTGGCGGACATACTATCGGAAATCGAGCTAGAAAAACGGAGCTACACCGTCGGAGGCGGGAGCAGGAACGCGCTCGGACGCCATCGGAGCTCGATGAAACATCGCGTGTGCAGAGTGAAAGTGCCCGAGCAACGAAAACGGAACGGGAACGACAGCGGCGCGCGCGACAATGTGTCGAATATGAGCAAGGGCTAGAAGCGCAGCAACCGGTAGAGGGGCTGCTCGATGACGAAGATGATCTTCGTGTGGCGCGTTTGGTCGGAAAGCGAGCAGCACGGCGAGAAAAAGTTGTTCTATCCCGGCTGCAAGACGACGAGATTCTGGTGGAGCTTAGTTCGCGAGTACTGACCGCGACTCGGCTCGAGTTAGTTGAATCGATGACGAAAAGCCAGCGATTTTGCAAGATCCTCGTCTGGCGCTTGCATAGTATTACTGATGCGGTGTGAACCCTGACAGCTTCGTTTTTGGCAACGAACAGGTTCGGGGCGAAGAGGGCGGTTCGACGCGGTAAATGATTAGTCAGCTCCTCAATGATTATCCAAAGGCACGTGATCAATCGAAAAGCGCGAGCTGCTGCTAGTTGACGATTCGGACACTAGTATGGTATGCACCACGTGGGACCAACTAGCTCATGATAACGGCGATATTGCGGAAGGCTGCGCTGTTGTCCTGAAAAACGGGGTTATTTCTGACTACAACAAGTTTTGCTTCGGGTCGATTGGTGTCGGGTTTGAAATTCTCCACGAACCCGTCATTCCTCCTGCGGAGCGGCTGCGTCGTTGGTACGATAACTTGCCGCCGGGTCATTCGTTGTCGCCTCTTACCATATCGTGAATGGCACTGTCTTCACCACTCATTTCCCCTCGTTTTCCTCTTCTTACCGCCAAAAAAACATCAATATACTTTCCGTATATTTGCTATCCCAGCCTACGCGTAGCCCTAGTTTTATCGTAGTCGACTAGTAAAACCTCTGTCACCCCCTATACTTGAGAAATCGTATACAAAGTACGACAAAGCCGAGCTATGCCCGGAACAGCTCTGGGTTTTAGGTAAGAGTAATACTTCAAGTAACGAAGAGCACGTGAAGTGCACAAATCCATCGAGGATAAAGTGAATGGAACCTGTCGATAATGCCAGCGTCCACAGGCTATTGACAGGTATTAAGTTTCAATTCGATCGGCCCTATTCTGGCGTAAGGCCTGTTGTCATCAGCGGCCTTCGAGCCCGTCGTTGTCCTTCTCGATCTGCTTGCGCAGCTTCATCTGCTCAATCTCGTCCTCGTTGAACAAGTCTCGCTCCTTGAGATCGAGCTTCATGAAGGTCTCCCTCCTCGTTCATGTGGTGCCGTCCGCGTGCACGCGCTTGAGGTTGTTGTTGTATTGTTGATCTGCGCCTTGCAAAATGTATATTTTTATGTTGCGCGAGTGTAACAGATTAATTAAATGTTGCATATACCATAAAATCGAAGAGTATATCCCTTCTAACAGGATATGGATCTTAATCTACTCCGGATGGGTCAACATTCACCAAATAATATCATTTCCTATCAGGATATCAAATAAACAAGGTCATTTAAATCTATATGTAGTCTAATCGTTATCGAATTTACAGGGGTATATGATATACGTAGAATTCATACCTCTGGTAGGACTCTGGATATAAAATCCAGAGAACTGCGCTGTTGAGGCAAAACACTGTAATGCCATCGACTAGAGGGCCCAGAACCGGAAGGGTCGCTTACGATGACTGTCAAGGGTGACATGTGTTAAAAAAATTGAGGACCAAATAGGACCAAACAGGACAAAAACACAAAACACTAACGAGTTGGTTATAAAAAACATTTTTTCATAAAATACCATTATATAACTGTAATGGACCCTCCATTTACATAAGTAGGTAGATCTCTTAGATATTGCATAAGTAGGCACAGGAGCACACGGCTAGCGTGTGCTGACATGTCATCATCTGCTTGGCTGAAAGTGGGGGAGCCAGACCCCATTCCAGCCAATCAGCTGCTGACCTGCATTTGAGTGGTTCACATTGGACCACGGGCCCCCGCCCTGGTCCCAATAATAAAACAGAGTTGAATTTACTTCGGACTTAATACTTGGTCTCAGTATTCCTGATCACTGGACGCTTCCTCACCGCTACGTGTAAGCTAGTGACGGGTACTCACTAGGCCCGTTACAATAGCCCCCCCCAGTGGCGCAGGGGTGGCGGAAGAAGCGCGAAGTGATGCTGAATCAGCAGGCACGACGAGTACTATGCGTAATGGGGGCGCCGACACTCTTGGTGCCCCCCCCCCCTCCCCAGAAGATAAAGTTTTCGTGTTAACGCTTTCGCGAGCCTCTTGCCTTAAGTATACGATTCAAGCCTAAGTAATTTGCTTCTAAAATGACACAGGATGCGCGCTTGATGAAATTCATCGTACTTGTTTTGCATGTCTCTTGAAACATAGTACTGCTGTGATTTGCAGATGCACACGGCCACATGCATCCTACTTCATATTTGTAAGGCTTGATGTTTGCGGTTTATGATGTGTCATAAAAGATGGTACATTCACGGTTCAACTTGTGTAAAAGCGCACAGGATGCGCCCTTGTAGGCGGGGCTTTCGCACCCCATTTTTGAACGGCATAAAACCTCGAAGGGGTTAAGAGGCTGTCGAGGATCTACCTATCTAGTTACGACGTTCCAGGTTCGTGTCGCCTCGATATATTCGTGTTTACTTGCTCTAACAACTGAGATGCTACACGAAGACGTTCATGTGCAGGCAGCGAGCAGTCAAAAGTTCGGGGTGTACCTGAGCAACCCGTACCATACGAAAGTGAGTCAGCAGTGGAGTGCCGTCTACATGCGTGAACAGCTGAGGCCGCTGATGAATCGCGTCAATGCATCGCGGGGGCTACCAGTCCCAGACGAGCAGCATGCGACCTCGCCAGACAAATCGAAGCCAAGGCTCCAAGTCTCAGGTATATACGGGTCTATTCGGGTGGATACAGAATTATGGGTACCATTCAGGAAACAGATGTCATTCATTCGTACATCTAATACATGTATATATTGTTCAAAACTCGCCATGCCATCGACCAAGAAGACGTCAGTACAATTTAATCTCGTCCAGTAAGTGATGCTCTGCAAATGGCTCACGAGCAACCTCGCAGCCAACATGCTCTGCTGGTGCACTTGCGTCATCCCATGTCCGAGAAACTATCCGCAACATCCTCAAGTTCAAGTCCACACTGCTCAAGATGCCTGAGGACTGCATACTAATTTATTAATGCAATACGTATTTTTACTATCTATGAGTAGATCAACGCTTGCAAGTGGTGGACGAATATTCCAAAAACTTATCTGCCTGGAATATGAAATGGCGACTTCAACACAATCAAGGTATTGCTGAGATAATCGAAGGTGTCAATGGCGCCGCTGTGACGAGCGATGACCAGTTGGGTGACCTACATGACATTCAAGCACCACCAAACAGTGGTGTGAGCCAGTCGGGTGATAATAACATTCATTCAGGCGAGTTGGACTCGGCAGTTAGTCCGACGAGTACTACAAGAACTTGTGCATTTGCACTACCGTAAAATACGGATCGAATAAGACACACGGATCGAATGCGACAGCACGTAAAAACAGATATACACTGAGCTAACACCAACATACGTTAGAGGTGACACTCATATCAGATTAAGATTTACTGGTCCTGTAAGATCGGTGCCTCCTCCTCTAGCTCCGCGGAAATGCGGAAGCAGTCGAATCGATCTCGTGGGACTACTGGGATGATGCCGCTCTTAATGAATTCCCTACGTATGCTTTCTTTCGATACGTTACGCCATGCTTCGGAGACAAAGCTGGAGATTAGACCTCGCTTTTGGTCTCGCGTCTCTGGAAACTGGTATTCCACGTGAAAGGCCAAATAACTGTGACTGTAACGCCAAAGTCAGTTCAAATTAGACCTGTAGGGAAATGTTTTGTAACAACTTACCGAACGTTGTCTTTGAAAGACTTGATCACCGCGACATCCATCGGCTGGGCAATACCGGTAATTCCTGTTGGAATAAATTCACCTGCGTACTGCAGTCCTCTTCCAGCATAGTCCTGACGGATGCCATTTTGTGGACTTTTAAACTGTCCAGCAGCAACATTTTGCATCCGTTAACGCTAGGCTTCCACATCTGTTCACAATATAATAATTGTTATAATAGTAAGTTTCATCAACAACTAAAAAATACACTGTATACGTACCCGCTGTATCCACTCGAGCATGACTTCTTCGCTGCAGTACGCCTTGCGCTGGACGGTGTGCTCGCAGTCTGGAGCTCCAAAATGAGGGCTCAAAACTTTCTGCGACACCGGACCACCGTAGATTGGAGATGTTCGGCGTCAATCCTAGTAGTGCTTCCATCGGGGTCTTTTGTGGCGAAGTCGGTGACAACTTTTTGCCGCCCATGTGTATAGTGCTCGCGCGCGACACACGTTGGGACCTGCCCCCCCTCGAAAAGTAGTTAAACTTCCAGGAGGAGACCAGGCGGGTATACCTCCAAACGAGAAACCTCGTTCGGAGCGGCGTGTGTACCTTGCGTAATCCCCTTCTTGGGCCGTTTGGCCTCGGCGGACCGGACTCCACCTAGTGAGTTGTTAATATGGGTGTAGAAAATATAAGAGTAGTAAGCGTGGATGAATACCTCCGAACGCAGCTCGTACAGTTAGTCAGAAGTAGTGATCTACTAACCAGATCCACTCCAAGAGTTAAGATAACCCATCTCAAATATAGAGAATACAATACACACAACTACCCGTCACTTATTCTTTTTAGACCCTCGGACGGTGGTTCAACACTCCAGTCAAATCGGGTTCTCCGCTTGGAAGCACTGGTCAACCTCCAAACAAACCATTACCAATATTTCTTCTCTTCGACTCACGCACCGCCTCCGTTCGGAGGAAAAAGACACACAGTACATAGTCCTATCACACAGCAATCTATCAATAATTCTAGGGGTCGATCACTAACAAACCTCCTAGACTGCAGTTAATATGGAATGGATAAATCTCCTCTGCAAAATAGTGTACTTCCCAACGAATAATATGGAATAGAACGGTTCACTCCCGGTGTGCTAGCCCGTGTCCCCGCACTAACTGTAAACTTGAATTTTTTTTTGGGGGGGGAATCCACACACGTCCACTTACACGGTCGGTGTGTCTGGATGTCGACGTTCGGGCAGTCAGACCTCCGGGGGCGGTTCCTAAAAAACGCGGTAGGCTGCTGTCCTCTGGTCCCAGGCGATATTCGCCTCGCTCCCGTGCTCGGAAATTACGATGCTCTTGCGGGTCTTGAGACAAAACGGATTCTGTTATTAGGTTATCTTGGTTTCTCTCTCTCTTATCTTGGCTAGAAGATCTCCGCGGAGGTCTCTTGCGTTCTTGGCGTCGATCTCACCATACAAAGTCCAAGTCAAGTCAGATCTCAAGATGTGTCAAGAGTGAAGAGTGGTACAAAAGTACCACGGTCACCTAATGAGTCATGACCTCGTGCGAGGATGCGGACCCGACGTGTTGAACGATTGCTCGTCCCGAAGTTGAAGCTGGGACGTCGTTCCATTCAAAGATCAAGATAAAAGAAGAGTGTGTGTCGAATCACTTTCTTCCTACCTTCACTCTGTGACTTTCTCCTCTTGGGCATCACGTCACATCTTGACTCTTGGACTCTTTCTTTCTCGATTCTTTACTTCTTGCTTCTTGTCTTTCGGACTTCTTACTCTGGACTTATGGCTTCCCATCTTCTGGGCTTCTTCCCCTGGACTCCTTGGGGCTTGACTTTTTGGCTTCTTGATCACCTGTCGTCCGGAGTTTGCCGGTTCTCTTGGTCTCACTTCTGCGTACGTGGACTCCCAGATCCGGGTGCGCAGGGCTTGTCAAATTTGGTCGGTCACTTCGTGTCACTTTCCGTCGAGCACCTTGCTCGGTCACCGGTTGCGCACATATGCAGCGCAAACAACGGCGTCTGCCCAGTGTGTCATGGGAAGATTGGAACCCTTCATCTTTGATCTCACCACCTCGACGATCACGCGGTTTCCCCACTCCACTTTGCCATTTTGGTTAGGGCTGTAGGGCGTGCTGAATTCTTGCACAATTTTATTCTTCGTGCAGAACTCAGCGATGTCGCTGCCAACGTTCTCTTGCGCGTTGTCATACTTGAGAAACGCCACCCGGTAACTTGGTGCGTAGGCCTTCAGCCTTGCGATACAGTCCTTGATCGCCTCCAGCTGAGCACTGGAGCTCTTCTCACGTAGAGGGTACACCATCTCCAGGTGAAAGGGCTCCACAAAAATATTAATCAATCCCGTGTATTCACCTCGGGCTGTCATGTGCATCGGCCCCACATAGGCGACAGCGAGTATCAACTGATTTTTCTTGAGGACGCGTTTGTCCTTTGACGGGAACGGACGCTGTGCAAGCTTCCCGCTCACACAAGTCGGACAAGACGGCTCCATGCCACGGCAGATTGAGGCCAGTGAGGCTGGTTCAGATGTCCAAGACGACGGTGCCACGTCTCGACGTGAGGCGCCTCTCTCGCCATCAGAGCCGCACCCGGTAGTGTGTTACTGGTATCATTCACAACGTACATTAATTGGCTGGCGTGTGACGACTCCAACTTCATGCCACTGGGCGAGATGATGGTGCACGCCACGCCGTCAAACACCACGCGCATTCCATTCTTGGATGCAGCAGCGACAGACTCGAGATTGCGTGTAAGCCCGCGAACGAAGGGAACTTCTTGCAGCACGCAGACATCTTCGCCATTTCGAACAAACGGAGCTTGAACAATGGCAGTAGCCACCCTATTGTCGCCGGAAGCCACCGTGAGTGTGCGAGGTTCCACCAGCTCGCGAACGTTGATAAGATTATCCAGGTGGCCAGCCATGTGGCTCGAAGCGCCGCTGTCGACAATCTACGCCCGCCGTCGTCGACCGAAAATGCCATACTGGCAGCTCCAGCCTTTGTGGCACCTTGAGCCACGTGCTCGTTGGTACAGTCTCTCGCAAAATGTCCCATCTTCTGGCAGTTGAAACACTTGATCTTGGAGGCGTCCAGTTTCTTCTTGCTGGACATATTGTTGCTCTTGCTGTCCTTCACATCCGTGTTGAAAGCAGCCGCAGCTTTGCCACCACCGGAAGCAGCCCTGGATGTCGAGCGTCGCCCCTTATGCCTTGTCCGGCGAATTACTTCCGCCTGACAACGGTTCAGCATGTCCTCGAGCGTACTGGGGGATTCCAGCACTCCGATGAACCCATTCCACGCAGGCCCGAGGCTATGCATGAAATTGTGCCGCTTCTTGTCATCGCCGAGTTCCCCGTGAAGTTCTTGCAGCTCATCCAGGACACGTCGTGTGACCTGGATGTGCGCCATCATGGAGGCTTCGCCGTCCAGATAGAGCCCCATGTACTCTCTCTTGGTCGCTCCAATGCTCGCGGTGCACTTGACATTGTATGTCATGCGCAGGTGATGCATGACCTTCATCGGGTGAGGCAGCAGGTAGGCTTCCTCGCTCAGCGCAGCGAGAATGATGGAGATGGACATATCCTTCTTCATCAGCCGGTCGTACAGCGGGGTAGCAGAAGTGAGCAGCGACGATCCTGGCGTTGCTGGGGCAGCCGATGCCGCTGCTGCAGCGCTCTTCGCTGCCTTGACGTCCGTTGAGTTCGGCGCCGGGTCTTGGCACGCGTCCCAAAGTTCGAGAATCATTCGAACTTGAGTCCACCACGCTGGAAACCCAGTTCCGTTGAAGGTCTTGAGCTTCGTTGTGAACGTCGTCGTCGTCGTCGAAGTCGTCATATCTTCTTATAAGGTGCTGACTGAAGCAGAGGAAGTTGACGGGTTGTAGGAAGCTCTTGGGGGGTTGGAGGAAGAATGGAAGGTAAGATTAGTTGTAGGGCTATGAAAAATGAAAGCGAATGTGGTGCTCCTGATCTACCTACTACATACAGTCAATGGCTCTCCATGGGGACCTACTGGTCGATGGCTCCACGCCACGACTTCAACTTCGCATCGGCATAAGATGACCCAAGCCTGGTGACTCGAGTCGGCCGCGCACCTCTTCTGCACGTCTGCCTGATTCTGCAGTGATGCTTGCGGGTTCGTCGTCAAGTGTCGGTTTCTTACGTCATTAGGCATAGCGCGCGGCGCTAATTCGTTGTTAGCCCAGCTTTGCCCGTGGCCTACAAGCGCGCCGAGGCCGCGTGCACCGCCGTCAAGGGCGAGGAGGCGAACTTTTCCGTGCTGTCCATCGAGTCGTCCACGCTCGGTAGTATCCGTACCAACGACGACTTGCTGCTCAAGTACCGCCTGTATATCTTGGGCGAGTAGAACCTGCAGCAGCAGCAGCAGGACGCGTCGTCGTACACGCGGTTCCTGCTGCTGTACAAGGAGGATCTGGCGCTAGACAACAAAAAGACGGCGGCTGTAGATCAAGGTGTCGCTGGTCTTCGGCTTCAAGGACAGCGTGGACAGGGGCATGCTCACCCGCGTGCTTGTCGTTTTCTCTCAGCGCGAGCTGGACCTGACCAAGATTGAGAGCCACCCATGGGACGTCCAGGTCCCGTAGCAGAGCTTGGCTGGGGCTGCTTCTGTCGCTGATGAAAACGCGATGATAGGTAGTGGAATTAACATGGAAATAAACTTGGACAAATGATAAGCATTACGAAACTTGGTTTCCTGAATGCTCGCGACGTGGGACTGACTCAAAACATTTTCAATCAGTTTCCGGTCGTTCCGCTTAATGTCATTGGTATTGACCGACAGCACCGCGGCTTCATTGCATTGATCGATCACCTATGCCTCCAGTGGGCAAATCGAGCCAGCATCCCGAGCAGCACCAAGCGACGTGTCTGCGAGTATAAGTACCCCACCATTCCATGGAAGCCAAGTCTGAGACGACTAGAGGACTTGCAGCCTATCGAGGCATTCATCTTGTAGGTCCGTGTTGGACACCTGCTTCATAATGATTCTACCAACGTTGCTTTGCTGTAAACCGAGAAGATGAAGAAAACGCGATGACGATGCACTAATCCACGGGGAAGAGAAACCGCACAACACCTGGATCCACTCGTCCTTGCTATGCAATCTGAGAGATGTAGCTATTACAAGCAGCTCAAACAGCGCTATCGCTTCGGAGATACCATAGAATTCAAATTCGCTAGAATCAAACATCCAGTGGTCCGGTCGTCCAAATAATTCAGTTCTCGATTGAGGGCACCTCTCCCCGAATCGGGACCTACATTGTTCCGTTACAGATGCGCACAAGTTAGGTTGGCTCGCAGCAAATGCGCGAGAGATGAGGTGCCCCGAATAAAATCACTTAGTAGAGGCGAAAAAGCTTGCCGACAAAGCGGACGTGGGTTTTGTTCATACTACGGCTGACATGGTCCGTATTAACTGCCAGCTCCTCTGATCGGGAAAACGTAATTCCATCAGGCGTAATGGGTGCCTTTAATTCCCTTTGGAGCAGAGCTGAAGCACTAAATCGTCCTCCAGAGTAGATAGTACCGATGCAATAGTTACTTGCTGGAACCCAGCTACCTCCAGTACTCGTTCGAGGGTTTTGGAATGGGTCCCCAAGACGTCCGACTGGGTCGCCGAGGTCTGGGCGTTGAGAGCGCCCAGTCAGATCTTTCAGATGGGTAAACGCCACTCATTGATGGTTTCTGCCGGAAAACAGCAATGTGAACACGTGTCCGTGTCACCAATGGACACCTCCTGTTCCGATAGGTCAACGGACACATGTTTGAGCCCCCCCCTCCCCACAGTTTGTAGACGTGAGCGAGCGGGGTTGGGGCTTGTCGTACACAGGGGTAGGGCGCGCGAGGCGTTTCCACGGAGGAGAAGAAAACGAAGGACTGGCGCCAGGGTCGATTGGCGACGTCGTCGTAAGTGCATTGCTTGCTGTTGCCAATGCCGTCGCAGTGCTCGATGAAACCGAATCATCCCCTTCCTGAGATACTGAACGAGGGGCGAATGTGTTTTCCAAATCTGGCGGATGGTGGAGCACAATCGTCTTCGTGGGATCCTTTGATTGTCCCCAGCCGCTAAGGGTGTTAAGAGAGCTTGTTAGGTCGAAGATGTTAGTGCAGTACTTGGGCACCTTGGGCGCGAGCTGAATACACGATACCTCCCAGAAGAATCTGATCACATATCTAGCCCTTGCTGGCCGGGGCTGGTGGACACCTGGACAAGTTGAAGTAGTAGCATACAATGCCTGACACATAAGCTCGACCGGGGAGCGATACGTGAAGTTGTAGTACAGAGGTTGGCAGCCGAAACCGAAGAATCCAACTAACAGGCGACTTACAATAGTGGTTGTCAGAGTTGGATCCAAGAGGCGAATCCAAGTAGCCAACGATAATTTCATTGGACAAAAATTGACTGGAATCCAGTTGATCTACTGGAAGTTAAAACCTTCCAGTTCCACCTGAAGTGGATCCAAGTAGTGTGTAGTGCACAAGAACACGCCGGAAGATCGCGCGCAACCGCAAGACCAACATGAGCGGGAAGACAATGCGCTCCAAGAAGAAGCCGATATTCTGGGATCGTGACGCTGTGAAGGAAGGCAAGTCGTCTCTACAGGTCGTGTTCGACTGGCTCTCAACCGAGATGAACTACAACAAGTGGCGAGTCAGTGACCGCAACAACGGAAGCACCAAGGAATCTCTGCTGAAAGAGATTGTATCGGAATTGAAAGCTGTCGGAATCGAGCATCGCACCACCGGTGACGTCCGAGAGAAGATAAGCGCGATCGAGAGACAGTTTCGCGAAGCTGTCGACTTCCAGGCGCAAACCGGCTCCGGCATTACGACCGAGGCTACCCTGCGATGTGAGATCCTCGAATGCTGCCCGTATTACTACAAGCTGGCTGATGTATTCGATTCCCGACCCTCCGCTCGCCCTAGCATAACGTCAGACGGCATCGACGAGGGTGAGGAGGCGAGTAGCTCTAATGCCATCGTTCAGCGGGGTGAGAAGCGCCCACTCGCATTTGATGACGACGACTTCGAGGCGAAGCGCCAGTAGAAGGACCCTGTCGAGAAGTTGCTGGACCAGCAACTCACGGCAAGCAAGCAAGAGAGCGCAAAAGCCAAACCGTCCGTTGCAGTTCCAGGAAACCAAGTTGGAGCTGAAACAGCGCGAAATCAAGCTAAAAGAGGAGCAAGCCGATGTCGATTTAGCTCTGAAACGAGTTCAACTCGAGGCAGCGCAGCGCGATGCCGTCGTGCAATTGGTACTTGCCCGCAAACAACTTCACAGCAACGGGGTTTCCACCGAATAAATCGACCGCCTTCTCCCGCCCCCAGCATGATTTCGATGTGCACCAGCTACGCGTCATGCTAGGCTAAAACCGCTGGTAAATCGCCAAGTCTCTCAAGTACTTATGTCTCTCCTTGCCTGTCGAGCCACCATATGTCAGCGGATCGTCCTCGTTGTCGGTCTCTTCGCCGAAGCCGGGCTCAGGTTCGATCCAATCACTTGGAATAGGATCAGCGATCGCCATGTGATGCAGAATCATACACGCTCTAATCAATTTGATGGTGGCTTTAAGCTGTTTTTTGTTTTGTAGCGCGCACCGCAGTCTACGTAGCAGCGGAAATCGCCCCTTGAGCATTCCAATGCAGTGCTCAACGCGGATCCGATTTTTTGCCACACATTTGTTGAAGTATGTATCTTTGACATCGAGTTGGCCACCAGGTGAAGTTTTGAACGCAGGAACCAATACTTGCGAAGGCTGATAGGCAGAGTCACCAAGTAAGTACTGGTCAGCACCGAAGTATTGCTCCTTCGCCAGGGATATTTTGCAATTTCGCCATAGACGGTTGTCGTGGCTAGACCCAGGTCAGCCAACATTTTCGTAGCGAATTCGGCATAAGTCGTCACAAATCACCAATCCGTTGATAGCGTAGGAAGCCTTCCGAGAATAATAGTCCTCGCCGTGGTCTTGGGGCTGATTCAGCAACGGAAACAGTGTACCATCGATCATACCAATACACTGGGGCAAGGATGTAGCGTTACATATTCTCTCAGAAATCTCTCGACGCTCATCAGCAACAGGCTACATGATCACCTTGCTCCGTAGGCTATTTAGTGCTCGAACTACTCGCTTAGCTAGCAGGTGCTCAGGGGTATGACCGCCGACAGATAGGAAGTCCGCTGAATGACCTTCACCGTCTGTCGAGCCTACTGTTCTAAGCAGGCCCATCAGATGCAGCTCCATGCTCATTCTGGCCTGCTTTCCTGATCGTGACGCTGTGAAGGAAGGCAAGTCGTCTCTACAGGTCGTGTTCGACTGGCTCTCAACCGAGATGAACTACAACAAGTGGCGAGGCAGTGACCGCAACAACGGAAGCACCAAGGAATCTCTGCTGAAAGAGATTGTATCGGAATTGAAAGCTGTCGGAATCGAGCATCGCACCACCGGTGACGTCCGAGAGAAGATAAGCGCGATCGAGAGACAGTTTCGCGAAGCTGTCGACTTCCAGGCGCAAACCGGCTCCGGCATTACGACCGAGGCTACCCTGCGATGTGAGATCCTCGAATGCTGCCCGTATTACTACAAGCTGGCTGATGTATTCGATTCCCGACCCTCCGCTCGCCCTAGCATAACGTCAGACGGCATCGACGAGGGTGAGGAGGCGAGTAGCTCTAATGCCATCGTTCAGCGGGGTGAGAAGCGCCCACTCGCATTTGATGACGACGACTTCGAGGCGAAGCGCCAGCAGAAGGACCCTGTCGAGAAGTTGCTGGACCAGCAACTCACGGCAAGCAAGCAGAGAGCGCAAAAGCCAAACCGTCCGTTGCAGTTCCAGGAAACCAAGTTGGAGCTGAAACAGCGCGAAATCAAGCTAAAAGAGGAGCAAGCCGATGTCGATTTAGCTCTGAAACGAGTTCAACTCGAGGCAGCGCAGCGCGATGCCGTCGTGCAATTGGTACTTGCCCGCAAACAACTTCACAGCAACGGGGTTTCCACCGAATAAATCGACCGCCTTCTCCCGCCCCCAGCATGATTTCGATGTGCACCAGCTACGCGTCATGCTAGGCTAAAACCGCTGGTAAATCGCCAAGTCTCTCAAGTACTTATGTCTCTCCTTGCCTGTCGAGCCACCATATGTCAGCGGATCGTCCTCGTTGTCGGTCTCTTCGCCGAAGCCGGGCTCAGGTTCGATCCAATCACTTGGAATAGGATCAGCGATCGCCATGTGATGCAGAATCATACACGCTCTAATCAATTTGATGGTGGCTTTAAGCTGTTTTTTGTTTTGTAGCGCGCACCGCAGTCTACGTAGCAGCGGAAATCGCCCCTTGAGCATTCCAATGCAGTGCTCAACGCGGATCCGATTTTTTGCCACACATTTGTTGAAGTATGTATCTTTGACATCGAGTTGGCCACCAGGTGAAGTTTTGAACGCAGGAACCAATACTTGCGAAGGCTGATAGGCAGAGTCACCAAGTAAGTACTGGTCAGCACCGAAGTATTGCTCCTTCGCCAGGGATATTTTGCAATTTCGCCATAGACGGTTGTCGTGGCTAGACCCAGGTCAGCCAACATTTTCGTAGCGAATTCGGCATAAGTCGTCACAAATCACCAATCCGTTGATAGCGTAGGAAGCCTTCCGAGAATAATAGTCCTCGCCGTGGTCTTGGGGCTGATTCAGCAACGGAAACAGTGTACCATCGATCATACCAATACACTGGGGGCAAGGATGTAGCGTTACATATTCTCTCAGAAATCTCTCGACGCTCATCAGCAACAGGCTACATGATCACCTTGCTCCGTAGGCTATTTAGTGCTCGAACTACTCGCTTAGCTAGCAGGTGCTCAGGGGTATGACCGCCGACAGATAGGAAGTCCGCTGAATGACCTTCACCGTCTGTCGAGCCTACTGTTCTAAGCAGGCCCATCAGATGCAGCTCCATGCTCATTCTGGCCTGCTTTCCTGATCGTGACGCTGTGAAGGAAGGCAAGTCGTCTCTACAGGTCGTGTTCGACTGGCTCTCAACCGAGATGAACTACAACAAGTGGCGAGGCAGTGACCGCAACAACGGAAGCACCAAGGAATCTCTGCTGAAAGAGATTGTATCGGAATTGAAAGCTGTCGGAATCGAGCATCGCACCACCGGTGACGTCCGAGAGAAGATAAGCGCGATCGAGAGACAGTTTCGCGAAGCTGTCGACTTCCAGGCGCAAACCGGCTCCGGCATTACGACCGAGGCTACCCTGCGAGGTGAGATCCTCGAATGCTGCCCGTATTACTACAAGCTGGCTGATGTATTCGATTCCCGACCCTCCGCTCGCCCTAGCATAACGTCAGACGGCATCGACGAGGGTGAGGAGGCGAGTAGCTCTAATGCCATCGTTCAGCGGGGTGAGAAGCGCCCACTCGCATTTGATGACGACGACTTCGAGGCGAAGCGCCAGCAGAAGGACCCTGTCGAGAAGTTGCTGGACCAGCAACTCACGGCAAGCAAGCAGAGAGCGCAAAAGCCAAACCGTCCGTTGCAGTTCCAGGAAACCAAGTTGGAGCTGAAACAGCGCGAAATCAAGCTAAAAGAGGAGCAAGCCGATGTCGATTTAGCTCTGAAACGAGTTCAACTCGAGGCAGCGCAGCGCGATGCCGTCGTGCAATTGGTACTTGCCCGCAAACAACTTCACAGCAACGGGGTTTCCACCGAATAAATCGACCGCCTTCTCCCGCCCCCAGCATGATTTCGATGTGCACCAGCTACGCGTCATGCTAGGCTAAAACCGCTGGTAAAGCGCCAAGTCTCTCAAGTACTTATGTCTCTCCTTGCCTGTCGAGCCACCATATGTCAGCGGATCGTCCTCGTTGTCGGTCTCTTCGCCGAAACCGGGCTCAGGTTCGATCCAATCACTTGGAATAGGATCAGCGATCGCCATGTGATGCAGAATCATACACGCTCTAATCAATTTGATGGTGGCTTTAAGCTGTTTTTTGTTTTGTAGCGCGCACCGCAGTCTACGTAGCAGCGGAAATCGCCCCTTGAGCATTCCAATGCAGTGCTCAACGCGGATCCGATTTTTTGCCACACATTTGTTGAAGTATGTATCTTTGACATCGAGTTGGCCACCAGGTGAAGTTTTGAACGCAGGAACCAATACTTGCGAAGGCTGATAGGCAGAGTCACCAAGTAAGTACTGGTC
This sequence comes from Phytophthora fragariae, assembly GCA_009729435.1. Lineage (NCBI taxonomy): Eukaryota > Oomycota > Peronosporomycetes > Peronosporales > Peronosporaceae > Phytophthora > Phytophthora fragariae. Next base: position 2,136,951 of record QQOI01000005.1, on the reverse strand, counting down.
AGCACCGAAGTATTGCTCCTTCGCCAGGGATATTTTGCAATTTCGCCATAGACGGTTGTCGTGGCTAGACCCAGGTCAGCCAACATTTTCGTAGCGAATTCGGCATAAGTCGTCACAAATCACCAATCCGTTGATAGCGTAGGAAGCCTTCCGAGAATAATAGTCCTCGCCGTGGTCTTGGGGCTGATTCAGCAACGGAAACAGTGTACCATCGATCATACCAATACACTGGGGCAAGGATGTAGCGTTACATATTCTCTCAGAAATCTCTCGACGCTCATCAGCAACAGGCTACATGATCACCTTGCTCCGTAGGCTATTTAGTGCTCGAACTACTCGCTTAGCTAGCAGGTGCTCAGGGGTATGACCGCCGACAGATAGGAAGTCCGCTGAATGACCTTCACCGTCTGTCGAGCCTACTGTTCTAAGCAGGCCCATCAGATGCAGCTCCATGCTCATTCTGGCCTGCTTTCCTGATCGTGACGCTGTGAAGGAAGGCAAGTCGTCTCTACAGGTCGTGTTCGACTGGCTCTCAACCGAGATGAACTACAACAAGTGGCGAGGCAGTGACCGCAACAACGGAAGCACCAAGGAATCTCTGCTGAAAGAGATTGTATCGGAATTGAAAGCTGTCGGAATCGAGCATCGCACCACCGGTGACGTCCGAGAGAAGATAAGCGCGATCGAGAGACAGTTTCGCGAAGCTGTCGACTTCCAGGCGCAAACCGGCTCCGGCATTACGACCGAGGCTACCCTGCGAGGTGAGATCCTCGAATGCTGCCCGTATTACTACAAGCTGGCTGATGTATTCGATTCCCGACCCTCCGCTCGCCCTAGCATAACGTCAGACGGCATCGACGAGGGTGAGGAGGCGAGTAGCTCTAATGCCATCGTTCAGCGGGGTGAGAAGCGCCCACTCGCATTTGATGACGACGACTTCGAGGCGAAGCGCCAGCAGAAGGACCCTGTCGAGAAGTTGCTGGACCAGCAACTCACGGCAAGCAAGCAGAGAGCGCAAAAGCCAAACCGTCCGTTGCAGTTCCAGGAAACCAAGTTGGAGCTGAAACAGCGCGAAATCAAGCTAAAAAGAGGAGCAAGCCGATGTCGATTTAGCTCTGAAACGAGTTCAACTCGAGGCAGCGCAGCGCGATGCCGTCGTGCAATTGGTACTTGCCCGCAAACAACTTCACAGCAACGGGGTTTCCACCGAATAAATCGACCGCCTTCTCCCGCCCCCAGCATGATTTCGATGTGCACCAGCTACGCGTCATGCTAGGCTAAAACCGCTGGTAAAGCGCCAAGTCTCTCAAGTACTTACGTCTCTCCTTGCCTGTCGAGCCACCATATGTCAGCGGATCGTCCTCGTTGTCGGTCTCTTCGCCGAAACCGGGCTCAGGTTCGATCCAATCACTTGGAATAGGATCAGCGATCGCCATGTGATGCAGAATCATACACGCTCTAATCAATTTGATGGTGGCTTTAAGCTGTTTTTTGTTTTGTAGCGCGCACCGCAGTCTACGTAGCAGCGGAAATCGCCCCTTGAGCATTCCAATGCAGTGCTCAACGCGGATCCGATTTTTTGCCACACATTTGTTGAAGTATGTATCTTTGACATCGAGTTGGCCACCAGGTGAAGTTTTGAACGCAGGAACCAATACTTGCGAAGGCTGATAGGCAGAGTCACCAAGTAAGTACTGGTCAGCACCGAAGTATTGCTCCTTCGCCAGGGATATTTTGCAATTTCGCCATAGACGGTTGTCGTGGCTAGACCCAGGTCAGCCAACATTTTCGTAGCGAATTCGGCATAAGTCGTCACAAATCACCAATCCGTTGATAGCGTAGGAAGCCTTCCGAGAATAATAGTCCTCGCCGTGGTCTTGGGGCTGATTCAGCAACGGAAACAGTGTACCATCGATCATACCAATACACTGGGGCAAGGATGTAGCGTTACATATTCTCTCAGAAATCTCTCGACGCTCATCAGCAACAGGCTACATGATCACCTTGCTCCGTAGGCTATTTAGTGCTCGAACTACTCGCTTAGCTAGCAGGTGCTCAGGGGTATGACCGCCGACAGATAGGAAGTCCGCTGAATGACCTTCACCGTCTGTCGAGCCTACTGTTCTAAGCAGGCCCATCAGATGCAGCTCCATGCTCATTCTGGCCTGCTTTCCTGATCGTGACGCTGTGAAGGAAGGCAAGTCGTCTCTACAGGTCGTGTTCGACTGGCTCTCAACCGAGATGAACTACAACAAGTGGCGAGGCAGTGACCGCAACAACGGAAGCACCAAGGAATCTCTGCTGAAAGAGATTGTATCGGAATTGAAAGCTGTCGGAATCGAGCATCGCACCACCGGTGACGTCCGAGAGAAGATAAGCGCGATCGAGAGACAGTTTCGCGAAGCTGTCGACTTCCAGGCGCAAACCGGCTCCGGCATTACGACCGAGGCTACCCTGCGAGGTGAGATCCTCGAATGCTGCCCGTATTACTACAAGCTGGCTGATGTATTCGATTCCCGACCCTCCGCTCGCCCTAGCATAACGTCAGACGGCATCGACGAGGGTGAGGAGGCGAGTAGCTCTAATGCCATCGTTCAGCGGGGTGAGAAGCGCCCACTCGCATTTGATGACGACGACTTCGAGGCGAAGCGCCAGCAGAAGGACCCTGTCGAGAAGTTGCTGGACCAGCAACTCACGGCAAGCAAGCAGAGAGCGCAAAAGCCAAACCGTCCGTTGCAGTTCCAGGAAACCAAGTTGGAGCTGAAACAGCGCGAAATCAAGCTAAAAGAGGAGCAAGCCGATGTCGATTTAGCTCTGAAACGAGTTCAACTCGAGGCAGCGCAGCGCGATGCCGTCGTGCAATTGGTACTTGCCCGCAAACAACTTCACAGCAACGGGGTTTCCACCGAATAAATCGACCGCCTTCTCCCGCCCCCAGCATGATTTCGATGTGCACCAGCTACGCGTCATGCTAGGCTAAAACCGCTGGTAAAGCGCCAAGTCTCTCAAGTACTTATGTCTCTCCTTGCCTGTCGAGCCACCATATGTCAGCGGATCGTCCTCGTTGTCGGTCTCTTCGCCGAAACCGGGCTCAGGTTCGATCCAATCACTTGGAATAGGATCAGCGATCGCCATGTGATGCAGAATCATACACGCTCTAATCAATTTGATGGTGGCTTTAAGCTGTTTTTTGTTTTGTAGCGCGCACCGCAGTCTACGTAGCAGCGGAAATCGCCCCTTGAGCATTCCAATGCAGTGCTCAACGCGGATCCGATTTTTTGCCACACATTTGTTGAAGTATGTATCTTTGACATCGAGTTGGCCACCAGGTGAAGTTTTGAACGCAGGAACCAATACTTGCGAAGGCTGATAGGCAGAGTCACCAAGTAAGTACTGGTCAGCACCGAAGTATTGCTCCTTCGCCAGGGATATTTTGCAATTTCGCCATAGACGGTTGTCGTGGCTAGACCCAGGTCAGCCAACATTTTCGTAGCGAATTCGGCATAAGTCGTCACAAATCACCAATCCGTTGATAGCGTAGGAAGCCTTCCGAGAATAATAGTCCTCGCCGTGGTCTTGGGGCTGATTCAGCAACGGAAACAGTGTACCATCGATCATACCAATACACTGGGGCAAGGATGTAGCGTTACATATTCTCTCAGAAATCTCTCGACGCTCATCAGCAACAGGCTACATGATCACCTTGCTCCGTAGGCTATTTAGTGCTCGAACTACTCGCTTAGCTAGCAGGTGCTCAGGGGTATGACCGCCGACAGATAGGAAGTCCGCTGAATGACCTTCACCGTCTGTCGAGCCTACTGTTCTAAGCAGGCCCATCAGATGCAGCTCCATGCTCATTCTGGCCTGCTTTCCTGATCGTGACGCTGTGAAGGAAGGCAAGTCGTCTCTACAGGTCGTGTTCGACTGGCTCTCAACCGAGATGAACTACAACAAGTGGCGAGGCAGTGACCGCAACAACGGAAGCACCAAGGAATCTCTGCTGAAAGAGATTGTATCGGAATTGAAAGCTGTCGGAATCGAGCATCGCACCACCGGTGACGTCCGAGAGAAGATAAGCGCGATCGAGAGACAGTTTCGCGAAGCTGTCGACTTCCAGGCGCAAACCGGCTCCGGCATTACGACCGAGGCTACCCTGCGAGGTGAGATCCTCGAATGCTGCCCGTATTACTACAAGCTGGCTGATGTATTCGATTCCCGACCCTCCGCTCGCCCTAGCATAACGTCAGACGGCATCGACGAGGGTGAGGAGGCGAGTAGCTCTAATGCCATCGTTCAGCGGGGTGAGAAGCGCCCACTCGCATTTGATGACGACGACTTCGAGGCGAAGCGCCAGCAGAAGGACCCTGTCGAGAAGTTGCTGGACCAGCAACTCACGGCAAGCAAGCAGAGAGCGCAAAAGCCAAACCGTCCGTTGCAGTTCCAGGAAACCAAGTTGGAGCTGAAACAGCGCGAAATCAAGCTAAAAGAGGAGCAAGCCGATGTCGATTTAGCTCTGAAACGAGTTCAACTCGAGGCAGCGCAGCGCGATGCCGTCGTGCAATTGGTACTTGCCCGCAAACAACTTCACAGCAACGGGGTTTCCACCGAATAAATCGACCGCCTTCTCCCGCCCCCAGCATGATTTCGATGTGCACCAGCTACGCGTCATGCTAGGCTAAAACCGCTGGTAAAGCGCCAAGTCTCTCAAGTACTTATGTCTCTCCTTGCCTGTCGAGCCACCATATGTCAGCGGATCGTCCTCGTTGTCGGTCTCTTCGCCGAAACCGGGCTCAGGTTCGATCCAATCACTTGGAATAGGATCAGCGATCGCCATGTGATGCAGAATCATACACGCTCTAATCAATTTGATGGTGGCTTTAAGCTGTTTTTTGTTTTGTAGCGCGCACCGCAGTCTACGTAGCAGCGGAAATCGCCCCTTGAGCATTCCAATGCAGTGCTCAACGCGGATCCGATTTTTGCCACACATTTGTTGAAGTATGTATCTTTGACATCGAGTTGGCCACCAGGTGAAGTTTTGAACGCAGGAACCAATACTTGCGAAGGCTGATAGGCAGAGTCACCAAGTAAGTACTGGTCAGCACCGAAGTATTGCTCCTTCGCCAGGGATATTTTGCAATTTCGCCATAGACGGTTGTCGTGGCTAGACCCAGGTCAGCCAACATTTTCGTAGCGAATTCGGCATAAGTCGTCACAAATCACCAATCCGTTGATAGCGTAGGAAGCCTTCCGAGAATAATAGTCCTCGCCGTGGTCTTGGGGCTGATTCAGCAACGGAAACAGTGTACCATCGATCATACCAATACACTGGGGCAAGGATGTAGCGTTACATATTCTCTCAGAAATCTCTCGACGCTCATCAGCAACAGGCTACATGATCACCTTGCTCCGTAGGCTATTTAGTGCTCGAACTACTCGCTTAGCTAGCAGGTGCTCAGGGGTATGACCGCCGACAGATAGGAAGTCCGCTGAATGACCTTCACCGTCTGTCGAGCCTACTGTTCTAAGCAGGCCCATCAGATGCAGCTCCATGCTCATTCTGGCCTGCTTTCCTGGCGTACTTCTGAACTCGCGTTGTCTGCGATGAGTTCGCAGACGGCAGTGAAATAACGGCGGGACAATCGAAACTGAAGCTTGAACTCCGACTCTGGCATGTCACTGAGATAGAATTTCACTCTCGAAGGGGGTCGCGGAACACGATGGCGCGAAGTGAGGTATCGCTTGGTCTTCAGGACGAAGTACACGGCGGCAAGGTGTTCATGTTCCTCCTCTGCGCTTGATCCACCAGAGTCGTCATCCTTCTGCTCGACCAGCACATACTTCCAGAGCTTGCGCACATCACTGATGACCCTCCTCTTGCGACTGCTAGTTGGCATGTTACCTAGTGAAGCGAAAGGTCGCTGACTAGTTTGGATCCATCCAGCTTGAAAAGGTAGTCAAAGTAGGGATAGTATGATTGGCTAAAGCACCTACTTGGATCCGCCTCTTGGATCCAACTCTGACAACCACTAATATCGTCGCTACAAATCCCCAGAATATCCACGTAAAACGCGTCGGAAAGCGGGTTGAGCGAATCGAACACCCGCTTGCGCCCCATGAACTGACAGCACTTGACTTGCTAGATTAATCTTCGCATCTTCCGAGCGGAAGTAGATGCTTTGAGATTGGCATAGATGTGGACAATCTCCCCGGTATCCAACATCGCACGAACCACGGCATTGTCCCAAACGGCACTCAATACCATGATCAACGCTGGACGCGACACGCCAACGAGCGAGGCGGAAACTTGGGCTGTATGGCTGAAAAGCGCTCCAGAAACTCTTCGGGTTGGCTTGTTTCGCAGCAGCAAGTATCACTACAGGGCTAGAGTTTTGTCCACGAACAACTTCCGCACGGCAGCGAGAGCAACGGCTGTGGGAAGTAGGCTGCGAGGTCGGTCGCTTGGAGACAGGGGGGCTGTTGCCCCGAAACAGCGTCGCAGAGCGATAGCCTGCGTGCTACGGCAGGTGATCCCGGTCCGGAGCTTGGCGTCAGCTCCAGTCGAGGCGGGTCTTGACCGGCTGGAGACGGTGGAGCTGACGTGGGGTGGGGTTGGCGATCGGGGCACAAGGGTAAATAACCCCCGCAGCCGAGATTTATCCGTATGTATACACCTACTGCTGTATATTGTATTGAGGCCTTAGAGGATGTATACACACTGCTGTATAATATATTATCCCTTTCCGGAATCGACTGGGGAGACCTTTCTATCGCTATGGTCAGCCAATCAGATGGTTTTTAATTACGCAACTTTCATTGGCTGAAAAATCCAATATAAACCAATCGCTGCTGATAGACGTTTATCTGAATTTTGGTTTTCCTCCATTTCGACGACCCGGGCCAAACACGCTGGGATATCATTTGCCATGTCACCCACGTCCCAGCTGAAATGTCAACTGCCAGACCACTGCAAGAAGCTCAGGGTCCCATGCCCTTCCTGTTGTGAGTGTAGATACTGTCCTATGACAGCTGCAGGCTGCCACAAGTTTCACATGGGCAGCGCCAATCCGCTAAAGCGAGCTGCAATTCACAAGAAGAAGAGAAGGAAAAGCGGAGGGACCCCGGAACGAGGTAAGCCACACATCAACGTGTGGAGCTCAGAACGCCGCACATACTAACGTTTGCATCGGAGATGCAGTTTGCAGTTTGATGCTCGCGAAGCTCCAGGATATCATGAGGATACTTGGTTGTGACGACGAGGAACGACTTGCTGAGTGGTCCGCGCTAAAGAAGATCCCCCTCGAGATTTTAGACCAAGCTGCGACGTACGCAATACAGCTTCTCGCGAAGCTGATCACCAGCGTATCGGGATCGTCTATGACGCCACCGGAGGAGCGCAGAACTCTTATTCGCATGGTCGGGGAGCTCGTGGTGGCTGACGATGATGGTCTCACGCTGGGGGGGGGTCCAACCTGATCGCTGGGAACCTCACCAGTCTCACAATCAAAGGCAACCCATTGACCAAGCGCTACATGCAGACCGTATTGTGCCAATCCCTAACATATCGACGTTGTCGCGAAATTCTTACGATCGCAGGCGAAGCGAGTGATGTTACTGCCATCCTCGGGGGGGTTGCTTTTGCATCCAGACGGGCTGACTTTGAATTGCTGAAGACGGGTGCAAGCTTGGAACCGCCTTTGAAGTATGTGCGACTAAAGAAAATCAACGTTGTTAATGCGCTCAAATCCATCCAGAGCAATTGCGACTTGTCTTGGCGAAACGGCCACGTGGTGTCCCGTTCCATCGGGTCTGTCCGGATTGAAATGCCCAGATTAAAGCGGCATTGTCTATGGGTTTCCTTTTTGCGGAGTACACTACATGGGGGAAAGAGTGTGACGTCAGTACGATCGGTCGGGACGAATTCAATTCACTGCTGCGTCTCGTGACCGTGCAAGTTCAAGAGGTCGCTGGTGCATCGTATGACTTTACTGAGGGCGTCATCAACTCATTCAAGATGATAGCATTACTGGCACGTCTGAAGCAAATCGTGCCATCAAGCTCAGTTCACGGTAAAGTGCAGTCTATAGGTTTTTATTATCGTTTCATTGGAAATTGAACAGCTTGAGTCACGAGCCACTGCACTGCATTGCTTCCTGAAGTGCGAGTTGAAGTCGCCCCTAGACCCCGGAATCGATGGATCCTCTGAAGGATTTCATTGTGTAAGGCATGCGGTAAATGGTACGTAGCTCGAGTTTTGTTTGCTAAACGCCGATACCTAACGTGTGGGGTTGGTGCAGGAAAGTGTATCCATGACCATCAGTGGCGTTGTCCATCTTGTCCATCTCTCGATCGCCTTCGTGTCTATGTTTGTACTCTCGTCGCAAGCGTACAAGAAGGAGAATAAGTGCATGCTGAAGAACTCGCATCCATGGATGCGTGTTTGCAACGTCTGTCCGGTCAAAAAAATTGATACATATGTGGCGGGGAGGGTGAACGCCTTTTGACCGCCCAGGTGTATAGCGCCGTGCTCCAGACTCTGGAAGGTGCTTCCGTTTATGAAGTCCTCCACTGGGAACGTTTAAACGTAAAACGTTCAGATAGCGTGTGCTCCTTGTGGTAACCCCTCTAGGTTCGTTTGTCTTCGAACCGGGAGATGCACCGCGGGGATAGGTTGTTCGTATACCAATATCGGTCTTTGGAGAAGTGCGTAACGTCACCAACTTAGACGAAGCTTCAACAACCAAGATAGCCAAAATCAATACAGAGTTATACACACAAATATACAGCCGTTCTTATTCTTAGACCCTTGAACGGTGGGTCGTACACCAGTCAACTTAGCTGCACTTCCGGGATACTGGTCAATCCCGGTCAGATTTTAGTAAATGCGCACCACATCAGAATACACTGAGGAATAGTTCAATACGGTTTCACTTCCTATCACACAAGATGTCCTTCGATCACAATCCTGAATGGGACTTTCTTCCACTCTTTCCAGGATGTATATGGGAAATGAAATGTAGGATCGCCTAAACGCACACTACAATTGGGATATGAAATAGGGCAGATTTAACACGGGCTCCACACCCGCTACTCACCCTAATTTGGACTTGGAGTATTTTGGGGGTGGAGTCCATGTCCTTCCTCAGAGGGCCTTTCGCCTTCAGCACTTGATCGGGGCCGCCGGTATTCGTCCGGCCGAAGCTGTCCGAGCGCTTGCGGGTTACACGGATTATTGAACTCTGTTTGGTTTTTATCTTTGTGGCTATCTTCCTGCAATAGACACACATTCAGCTCTTGACTTATTTTCAGTATACCTTGAGGGGGCTTCATCATCTTAGGCATACTTGATCTCATCGTGATGTCGTGGGTACAGGCGTAGGACTTCAATGTTCCACGGAATCTTCCTGGAACCTGGTTGGTCGTCTTGGTCGGTCGGGTATCACTTGGCTTGATTATACCTTGGTCCTCTCGTCCAGGGTGTCCATTGTTCTTCGGTGTTCTTTGGTGTTCTTCGCCACGTCCAGTCATGTCAAGACGGGCGGCCACCAGTCTAATGTAAACTGGGGCTCTTGGTCGCTCCTGTAGGCTTGACCCGTCGTCCGGTAGTTGGCCCATCCAGACACATTACGTCTGGGGTACTCAACCCGATCCATGGCTGGACGTGAGAACGCCGCGTCTCGCAGATATCACCATGTCCCAACTCCATATCCACTGATGTATTGGCTTTTCGACCAATCACCACACTTCACAGTAGAAAATCTTGATCCCCATCGTGTCACATCAAGCACACTGCGCGAGCTGTCTGGTAGCACGCGAGGATTGCAGATGCCATGATTGATGCTGTGAAAAATCCTGCGACAAAGAAGTCGGTGCTTTTTGTCGACCTCGATCACAAGCAGAAAGTATTGGGGTACGTGGGCATCTCGCCTTCTATACTATTCAGCTGGTGCATTTTGTGTTGATCTGCGGTAGACGCAAACTCGTCGAAAACCAGATAGAGTATTTTGGGAAAGTGGGGATGTCATTGCTGGGTGCGATGATATTGTCTGCACCGAGTGCCGGGACTGCAGCCAGCGCGTCTTCTTCCGCACAAAGTCCCACAACCTCGGTGGTTGCCGAAACCCCCGAGTCGCGACGCAGCCTCCAGCCCAACGACCAAAGTGCTGAGGTGTCAGCCACGCGCTCCAACGTTGCTGGTAGCGCAAAGTCGGAATACGGCCCCGAATCTGGTGATCATAATGGTGCTGAGTCACCAACAGGCGCAGATGGTGTTGGTGTTTCGCTCCACTTCGTGGATATGATCGTAAACAATGGTACCCATGACCTGTTTCAGGTGAGTGGGTCTACTATGCGTCGCTGTACAGATGTTATTCTAATTATTGAAACTAGGTTATCTCATGCATGGAAGCGCTGATTATTCATCTCCACGAGGCATTCCCAGAGGCAACTCGACTTGTCCCTGGGTCAGATAATGCGTCGGTGTTCGCTAGTGGCGAGTGGATGCCTTGGGTTATTAAGCTAACCAGAAAACACCCGCATCTCCGAGTGTCGAGGTATATGAACACCGAAGCTCAGACGGGCAGAGACATGCTGGACGCGCATTTCTCGTTTTTGAACAGGAAGGCGAACGCATTTGTTAGGAAAGATAACGTAGTTCAAACGCCCGCGGAACTCTTCGCAGCACTCACTGATGATGGTGGTGTTGCCAACACGACTACTCTACTTGTGAGTGTCGACTTGGAGAAAGCTGAGCACTTCAACAATGCCAAGCAGAATTTCAGTTCGAAGATCAGGAGTGGAGTGATGCGAATTCACGACACAATATACGATGACGCATGCGCGGCGATCTGTACCGATTTAACTCCAATGTGCCGGATATACACCAACTCCGGTATTTCAAATGGTGTAATGACTGGCGTGTTGGATAAAAGGAAAAATAAGTCTTGCTTCCCACCGTACGTGTGCCCACACACATTTGCAGAGCAATTTGTGGAATCCGTTGAAAACATTGTCCTCAGAGCCGCACGCTGTCGGTCCGACTATAACACCAGGTACGATTTGCTCTGTTGTCATTATGAGTTGAATATTTTTGGAGTTGATCTTTGCAGATGACAAGCTCACCGGTGTTGAAGTGCTGAGGAAGATCACGTCCCTCAAAGAAGCCCGTCTAAGGAAGTCTCTGAGCGAGGCACTGGCGAGCGAACGACGACAGGTATCGCCAGTTCGTCTGATTGCTCACCCAAACAGAATGTCGAGGTCGGTCGTTGTGTGTATTGCTCAAAACGATACGCAAGTGCTGTTGCTCTAGAGCAGCACCAAGAGACGTGTACGAAGTACGTATTTTGTGACAAGATGGAACTGATCGTCGCAGCGCTTCAAGAGTTCTTCACATCCAGCAAGCAAACTTTTGCTGAGACCAGATCGCGATCCGTCAGCAACGGAGTTGATGCTATGGACATATTACCACGACGATCACGAAAGAATTGGGCAGAGAAAGACACTGTAAACGAGTTCACATCTCTTCCGGAGAGAAGCAATTCAAGCTTATTTCACAGAAGAACGCAAACGCGAGCGCAAAGTACGACATCAGGATATCGTTGCCTATTTGACAGAATCTGTTGTGCGACGCACGGATTGGGAGGCAAGATTTCTATTGACTGAACAGAGACTCAAAACGGAGTTGTCGAGACTGTCGATGTGATTCTGCTATTGGAAGAATACAAATTTATTGTTTATTTGTTATCGATGTAGCTGCAGACAAGTATGGGAGGCTACGAAAAAAAAGCGAAAATGTGACAACACGAAGACCAACATGGGTCGTAAAGGATTCATGGGCAGGCAGATCGATGGGGCCATGGCTGCAACACGTGCTTGAGCTGCTCGCCGATCGTGCCGAAGTCGAGTATCCAATCGGCGTAGAACGGATCGAGCACCGCGCGTAGCGCAAAATTAGCATGGAACGTGTCGGCTCTTGGCGCGTATTGGTGAGATGCCAGCCCGACGAAGTGCGGCGTTCGGGTTGCACTGCAAACTCTGGGGACTCGTCAGAGTTGTGACTGGCGTGGTGTTTTCGAACTTGCGGCAGTGGGCTTTGCGTCGCTTGGTCTTAGCAAAGTCGATCTGGACGTGAGGCGTCGCGGTAGCGCGAGTCGTCGAGTTAGTCGTGCGATTGTTTGCTCACGACCGCTGCGTGGCTGCCAAACAGAGAATGGCTCCGGTGCCCTCGCGTAGTTTCGCCAGGTCGCAAGCAACCAACCCGCACTCGGACGACGAAGACGGTATCCCCACCGGCACCAAGTTGAAGCCCACGACAGCAAGCACGAGTGAGGCCGTGCATCGCGCAGCTGGAGCACGAGGCCGCGTGGGGCCTTTGTCCGGTGCCACGACGGTATCTGCTCTCCACGTTGACCTTCGTCACACTGCTTGTGAGCACCGTGTCCGTTTGGCGAGGGGGCCGACGCAAGTGGAAGATGTGATGGCTGTGACGCGTCCAAGGCAACGATGTTCTTCAGCTGAACGAGCAGTCTTCGTGATACCAGTCCGTCGAGGTGTGTCAATCGAAAAGCGTGTGCGTCAGCATGATTTATGTATGACCTCCAGAACTCAGAAATTTCAAACAACAGCTCCGAGCACAGAGAATAATTTGTCCAAACCCATAATACCGATTGTTGATTCGTCACAATAGGTAAAACGCAACTTTTCGACCATCCAATCAACTCGCATAGCGACGTTACCCGTTTGGTTCGATTCCGGAAAGGGGTCTGTATAATATATATGATTGTGCTTTGCAGATATTTTGTCGCTCCATTTAAGGCCTTAGATCGACCTCCACCAGCATACAAATCCAGGACATAAAAATGCAAAATCAGCTAAATCGTGCCTATCTGTGGACTTTTAAATCGGCTATTCCCTAGCCTGCTGAATCTAAAAATTCGGTGGCGGTAAGTCCTCCAGCATCATGGAGAAATGTCTCCGGCCACTGACGCTCCAATATTGCTCTGTTTGCGGTGTGCGATGGCTCGTTAGCTTCGTCTACGTCTCGACTAGAAGCTCCAGCATTGTCGTTCGCAGCGCGCGTCTGTGAGAAGACCACTGGCTCGGGAAGAAAGTTGCATCTGGAAGATGACAATGGCTCCACGTGGTTTACTGCCAGCCGACAAGCCACTTCATGGTTCAGTCACCTTTTCGAACCGGCCCCCGCGCGACCGGACCCCGCAAAGGAATCGTCAAGCAGTTCACATTTGTGGCGGGGGGTGGTTTTTCGGTGGCACGAGCTCAGGCCCTGCGGTTCCTGTCAGGCGACGAGTTTACCCGACCAGAGGTGATTGAAGTCCAAAAGCTGTTCATGAAGGCAACGAAAAACGCACGCCAATATGACTTCAAGGAGTTGACAGAGTCAAACTTCTGGGAGCTGCTCAAGCGTCGCTGGGCGTGTATTACAGACAATGATATACTTACCATGGCCTCCAGCGAGCTTCCGATCTACGACCAATTCACGTTCGAGTTTAACATCTACCTTGCACCAGCCCAACGAGCAACGGAAGGCCTCCGACGTGCTACAGCGGACCGTGTTCGAGCAGCAGCAGCAGAAATTGCAGCAATCCAAGAGCGTGAAGGGCGACGCTTTGGGCCCATCGCCTCGCACCATATCGCTGATCACGTTGCCCGGCAGCCAGAAGGAGCTCCGATCGCAGTGCCAGATGACAACACAACGCAGCAGGCGATCGCATTGGATCGTGCTGCTGCAGCGCTTTCGGACGAGCACAACGAGATAGAAGAAGATGCTGTGGAGATTGAAGTGGAGCTCTTTGGTGCATGGGTGAAGGTCCGGGTGAAGCGATCGACGTTGCGGACGGCACTGCGGCTGCCGCAGCACGACATTTTCTCTCGTGGTATATTTCACGGGTTCCAACCGGAGGCAATGATGCCGCAAGGCACGGATGTACCTGACTCGGACCACGCCGCTCCTGTAAACGACGAGTAACAGATCTAGCAACGACGTAATAGCTACAGTGAGGGAAAAATAGCAGTGTGTTGGTTTTACTGGAGTTCCGTTTCGCTATCCTCTGATTCTGATGACATTCTAAACTCTGATGCTCGAAGAGAAGTGTCGTATCCTCAGTGCGCATAGAGATGTAAGACTCCGCCTCGGCTGCTGCTCTTGGGTGTTTTACAGCATAAGCGCATCGCAGTGTTAAGTACCAACCCAGGGTACAAAGGAAAAACGAGGTTCGCATTATTTTGTATCCACCGCTTGAGAAGTCCAAAACAAACCTCGATCGGATTCAGCTTGGGGGAGTAAGGAGGGAGATACAGTAGCCGCGCGCCAGTTTGGTGAATAACCTGCAGGCAACAAAAATTATATGGTTAATAAAACATATTTTTAAGCGACAAATATCAAAGCTCACCTGTTCTAGCTCGCGGTACATATGAATCTTCGCATTGTCCATTACGACTATTGATCATGGAAGTGGCCACGGATTCAATAGCGGTAAAATTTTCTCGACAAATGCCCTGTGAAACGTATTCCGCGAATAAGTTCCTTCAGTATAATCCCACGCAACAAACCCACTGTGATCCAATGCAGCTAGTATAGACAATCGCTTGCCTCTGCTAAACGGCAAACGGACTACCGCTTTTGTATTCCGTTTCGATCACGCGTATCTACGATACGCATGACGTCCACCCTTTGACGTTTCGTCAATTAAGAGCAATTGATCAGGATAAGAATACATAGCTTCCAACTTTACCTTGTACGCACGTACTTCTTGAGGCACTGCCTCTCCCGCAGCTTTTGTTAAAACCTTTCTTGTCAAATTCATGTCAAAATGCAAGGCTCTACAAATAGTACTGAGTGATACGTTCTTCACTTCTGGGAAAGTGGTCCGTATAAACTGTTGTAGTTCCTCTAAATAAAATGTAGGATGGTCTTTTACGTACTTCTGAACGCGAACCACTACGTCGCATGGCCACCGCGAGGAACGACTCACCTCCTTTCCATCTTCCACTACACCGCTGGTCAAAAACAGGCTGTACCAACGCTGCAGTGTTCGTGCGTTCGGCCCAAATATATCGCTAACCATACAAATACCATACACATGAATAAGAAAAACGGCTCGCCACCTAAAGTCTTGAGAGTACATACTGCGAACAAAGTTGTTGGGAACTGACATGCACAGCACACAACTAGCTCGATGATGATCTGCATCCACCAATCTACATGTCCGAATATTACTGTCATGTTTTCAACATGCTTTGTACATGATGTGTGCATGTTTTCTCGGACAGACGAAGAGGTGGAGTTATTATAAATCGGCCAGAATTGCGTTTTCAAATCGGCAATTCCAGCGCAGTTACCATAAACTTGGGTCTAAACCCATGCTTGTGCTATATAATCTGGTCGAGTTTGCCCTGTCTATTTTACGAACTTTATTTATATCGAGGTCCAGATTTTATAAATCGACCAAATCGCTAAGTGAAAACGACAAACGCATTGCAAAGCACAATATATACAATGCCACATTATTGCATATTGAGACCTTAAAGAGACCGTTTGCAACCGCAGCGAAGCGGAGGTCTGCAATGGTCGGTGCGTGGGCCGGAGTAGGTGTCCTTAAAGGGAGGTAATATCTATTTACCGACGCCTTGCCCGCCATGAGCGAAGCGAAATTCGCGGTGCAAACGAGGAGCTCACGTTTAGCGGGGATTATCTACCCTTGAACATGAGTTATACTTAGTTTAAATGCATACAAACGAGGAGTTCACAATAAAAGTCAGTATACATCGTGTTGTTTTGGTTATTCGGGTGTGAGGGTTGTTTACCCTTGTGTTGCTATCGACCTTGCGCTTGGGTGTTAGTCGGCGCGGTTGGACAGACATCCATGGCTGCTGCTTGATTGGGAGCACTGTCACGTGGAGCATCTGCAACGGAAGCCGCCGCAGAGGGGGTGTCCATTGTCGTCGGAGGGTCTCAATTTGTGGTGCTCACGAAGCTGCAAATCGAAAAGTCCTCACGACAGTCGATGTATTGCGAGTTCAACTCCAAACTGGCCGGGGTGCCAATCGATCCGCGTATAATAATATAGTCTATATTATAGTGTATACAAGTTCGACTAAGTACGAGTGTAGTCATGACATGTGGAGGGGATTCAGCTACAATGCCCGCCAAGTGTATACGCACACCCATGTTTGTGGGTGTAACTTACTGAATATTAGGAGTTGGAAGCTACGATTTAGATATGTTGTTCTTATAATGATAAGAAACCTCGCATATGTGCTAACGAGTAGGATTTAGCTATTTGAAGAGGGGTCCACATACAAGTGGTCGCATCGGGCGACCCGTCCAGTAATACGCACACCACCAAGTATACAAAAAAACAAGGGTGGTGAAAGGTGTTGACTGGTCAAAAGCCATTTCAGAAAACAATGGGCTGCGGCTCACCGCTAACGGAGAGAGAGAGGAGGGAGATAGAAGAGCTGGGCCAAGTTGGCGCTGGTATTCGTGAAATCTCCCGACAGGTGAACCGTTCTATCGACGCTGTTCGTCGGGTGATGAACGCGGACGACGCGATGCCACGCAAAATGATGGGGCCAACACCCATCTTGTTCAAGCGAGACGTTCGTCGTCTCGTTCAGACAGCCTCGACGGGTAATTTCACGGCCCCGTAGCTTAGGTCCATGCTTAATCTAACCCCCTCTGCGAGGACTATTCAACGCGTTCTTTATAACATTGATTGGCTTTGCTATTGTAAACTGAACAGTACGCTGTCTCTTTCAAAGGCGGACAAGGCCGCAAGGAAAGCATGGGCATGGAAAATGCTTATGCATCCTGAAGGCAAGGATGTGCGGGGGGAAATTATTTTTTCGGACGAAAAAAATGGAACCTCGATGGTCCCGACAGCTTTCGGCATTACTGGCGTGGTCTGCGCAGTCCCTCGCACGAGAATTGCTGCCGTCAAGCTGGTGAAGAGTCCTGCATGGTCTGGGCTGCCTTTAGCGCGACGGGAAAAACCGAGATCGCGTACCTGACGGATCGTCAGAACTCTGAAGACTACATTTACACGGTCTCAGAATACTTACTGCTGTTCGCGCACTACAACTACGAGACCGCCCGTTCGCGTACACACGACGCGTCAGAATCGACCACAGGTTTTCGATGGAGTTCAGGTCGGGCGACTGTGGAGTCCAGTCCAGTACCAGCACGGCTTGTTCCTCCAGAAAATGCATATATGCCTTGGACGTGTGGATGGAGGTCTGTGCGATTGAGGAAGCATGGCAATCGATCGAGCCCAGGATTTTGCGTCTGTTAATCGACTTCGTGCCGCGTCGCTGCCAAAAAGTCACTGAGAAGAACGGCAATAAGATCCATTGCCAATGAAGTTGACTTTCACCATCATCCACGATGACTTGTTCATTGGATACTTGGTTGTGTGCGTATTACTGGACGGGTCGCCCGAAGCGGCCACTATGTGGGCCCCTCTTCAAATAGCTAAATCCTGCTCGTTAGCACATATGCGAGGTTTCTTATCATTGTAAAAACAACACAACATATCTAAATCGGAGCTTCCAACTCCTAATATTCAGTGAGTTACACCCACAAACGTGGGTGTGCGTACCGTATTGGCGGGCAGTGTGACATTCAGCGAACAGCTCGGGTTTCTAATTTTATCCGGAAATCACAATAGTATACTTCGAAGTCATACGCACAAAAATCTGAAAATCCAGAGCAACTGCACGGCCTTATTACCCTAAACCCTAATAGTTAAATCGTGCATGATTTTAGAGGAAAGCATTAGTGTTATTATGTTCTGTGGTGCGGCAAATTGGCTTGCAAAGCACAATATTTTAAACCTTTATTTAAAGTATTAATAATTGAAAGCTAAGCGCGAGCGTATCCGCATGTTTAGACAAATGATATTGTAATATACTTGATCACATGGATGTTCAATACCGTTGCATTGCTCCGCATATTAGATAGCAGCGTGATAGGTTTTGGTAAACATCTCAGCTTCGAGCTGGGTCCCCGATGAAGTAAATCTTACCGCGTACACAGTAGTAACAACTCACGATTGTACTCGACTATAAATGTCTTCCTGGCAACGCAACTACGGTATGCCATACTGTGTATTAATAGGGGTGTCTACATATAGTTCGTCCAGGCAGGACGACAACTTGTCCGACCAGCTCGTGATTATTCAAGCTAGCATTACCACGACTGCGACGAAATGCACGCAATAGCTGCATTCATGGCAACAAAACTGGTTTCGTTCTGGAAGCTGGTGCAAGTCGAGTTGCAAGGCAAGTACTCGACGCAGCGCGTGCAAGCTCTCTTCAAGTATCACGACTACGTCAGCAGTCTCCGAGTCTTCCTCGTTCTATTGGTAACGCCACTGCCATGTTTTTTGCTGATCCTGGCCGTCGACGAGGTGCCACTGCGGCCCATCAGCGAAGGCGTCCACTCCAGCCAGCTCTTCTTCGTGAGAGCGTTCGTGTGCTTCTGGATCGCCAGCATCACGGCGTACGGCCAAATCAAGCACATTGTACCGCCAGCTCCTCTCTCGAATGCGAAGATCATCTACTTGAGTGGAATCGTTGCTGGTATCACCGTGGGTGTCATGTACGCGCTGACACTCGTCATCGGGTATCCTCTGCCTTTCGGTATCGTGACTGTGTCGCCAGTGTGGGTAAACTTACTTCTAGCTCCGTTCCTCTCGTGGATGAAGAAAGCTCGTGCTGATCCTGAAGTATGGACGATGTGTGTCAACCTGGTGAAGATCATGGTGTGTCAAGAGTCCCTCATTTTCATCTACCCGATGTACTTTCACTTCTTTACGACAGTCCCAGACAGCGGAAAGACCGCATTCTCACTCCTGCTCAGCGTTGCGCCAATTTACATTGAAAAATTGATTGGGATCTGCTGTCGCGCCATAATACTAATTGTTCAATGCTGACATTTAATTGTAAATAGTATATATCATATAATTTGTATAGAGACTAGTGCGGCGATTTGATTGGCTACTACAGATAGGTTTTGGTATACATTTGACAAGTCGTTGTCGTATTCAATACAATAATATAGTTGATGACAATTTTTAAATTGTAATTGTTCCTACCAATTTTCTCAATGATTTTATTGCAATTAAAATTGACACAACGCTGCTCCTGCTACCGGTTATGAAGATCATCTTGCGTGGAGTGCTGGCTAAAACGGCTGTGCATCTGAAGGATGAAATCCCTCAGATCGTCGTCATCAACGTGGATCTGTTTAGTGCACTATTCTCGACGTATTGCATACAAAACACACCTTCACTGAAGACTACGGGCGTCCTCATGGCCGCTAAAGCCATCCAAACGAGTGTCTCCCTGTACGATATCGAGCTGGTTGTAAAACGCATGAGGGTCTTGAGAAAGCAGAGCGGAGTGATGAAAGTGGTGGCAGTGCAAGAGAAGAACAGAAACTCGAGTGTGGACGCCAATGCTGAGGCTCAACGCAAGCGAAGCGTTTTGTCCTCTCCTCTGTTTGCTCTGATGCAAGCCTCGACGCGGACAATTCAGCCATTTAAACGAATCACCGCAAAGCCTCAGAAAACGCACGGGTTGCTACAGTGGTTACAGCAATTAGTCTGAGTGAGACTAATTTATGTAAGCATATTTTCAACGACCTCACACAAAATAGTCTAGCGGAACTTCACATAGACTAATTCTGAACATAGTATTTTCGAATGTTCAAAATTAATCTAATCGAGCTCAAAATAGAGAATGGGTTCTAAATGGGTAACGAAAAATGAGAATAAATATAATAATTGGGCAAAATTGCCACCCAATCTTAGGATTGAAATAAACCCATTTCCGTCTGGAGAAAAAGAGGAGTGAAGACATAGGGGGACTGTACGAAGGTGTCGTGTGTTAGCAAGGAGGAAGCTACTTAGCTGTACTACAGGCATAAGTGATGCAGGTGAGGAAACAAAAATTTTGGAGCCGATAAAAGGTGGGGAAAACCCACCACGTTTGTACACTACAGCGTACTATACAATATAGTGAAGTCTTGTAGTATTACCCTAGAGGGGTGAAGGATGAAGTGCAATATAGAAAGAGGCAATCGGTATCCTCAACAGTGCCGAATAATCATCGCACGCAGGGTCATATACCAGGCGAGACCAAACCACTTCATCAAGACGTGCCCATTTCATGCAGACTAATTTTGAACATTTTTGCGCAGACTAATTATGAATTCGTTCTTTCCTGGCTCACATTAATTAGCCTGACATAGACTAATTTTGAACGCAGACTAATTTTGAAGTCAGACTAATTACTGTAAGCACTGTAGCAACAATTGCTCCTCTGTTGGCGGAATTCATCGATGACGATCAACGTGGACCCTCAAAGGTTGGTGTAGCTGATGCTACCGCCAGCAAGAGCATCAAGTATCGGTACGTGAGAGAGCTTCGAAGAGTGCTGTACATCACGGAATGCGTGGTGCTGGTTAACTACGTGGAAGTTGTCATCCCTCTCATCTTCTGTAAGTATGAATGCTTGTGTATCTGTCCTCGCTGTTCAGTTTCTCACGTTATATTTTATGCGTAGCCGCCTACCTGTTTGCGATGTATCATCTCCCGAATCGAGCCTACTACGAACTGATGGCTACCATGGACGACCACCGGCTTCGCGACGCTCTAGCCAATGTGCTCCTCTATGCTGCACTACAATTTGCGTCACTGCTCGTGTTGAACGTAGTGCTGTGGCAAAGATTGCAAATTTCGGCCTTTCACCAACTGGCCTTTGTACTGGAGAAGCAGTGGAATCAAGTACAGAACCGCATGATCTTGTGGGTTTTCTACAACGTCCAAGCCTCGTTACAACACTTTGGTAAGGCTCTGGGTTTTTACTGTTTCCTTCCAGAATTACTGACTTGTTGCGTGCATATCATTAGGATCTGACTATACGTTCGAGTTTTTGTGGCTACGAACGAACTCCACCCCATCAAATTAGCTGATGCTAGCTGATTTTAAGACACTTAACAACTTCACGTGTCCATCCTCTGGTCGTATAGCATTTTCATAAAGAAATTAGACTTCGAGTCTGGTCACTAATCAGCATTTTCAAGCTGGTAGTGTATTTACAAGTTAGTTCAGTTGTTGCCCGGGATTCTTTTGCATCCATGCAAACTTGAAAGTATAGTCCGACCCTACGAGAATTCGCGATTTAGCAGCTTCACCAAAATAGACGCAGCATGGAAGCACCTACCGAAATGCTGGAGAGAGGTCTGCACGTTGTAAAAGACCCAGAACACAAGTTTGTGCTGCACTTGTATCCATTGTTTCTCCAGAACAAATGACAGCTGCCGGAAAACCGAGAATTGCATCTTACGCCACAACACATAATTGAGAATGACCAGCGACACCAATTGAAGTCCAGAGTAGAGCAACACGTTGGACAGTGTGTTGCGTAAGTGTGCTTGATCCATGTTTGCTATTTGTTCGTAGTACGCGCGATTCGGGAGATGGTACATTATGAACAAATACGCCGCTGTCCGTGCATAAGTAAGATCTGTTAAAAATCTGCGTTCACCCTCAAACTCAAACAATTGCAGTATATCACTCACAGAAAATGCACGGGATCACAACATCCACGTAGTTGAGCAGTACGACGAATTCCGTAATGTACAGCACCTTTCGAAGTTTTTGAACATACTCAAACTCGAGACCCAGAGTAGTTGCACTGGACAAGTCGCGCCCACTCGGTCCGGCGACAGTTTTCGAGTCAGACGCAAGCGCAAGTGGCTTAACTGGATGGACGGTCGAGGATAGCTTCAGTATTGACGAAACCAGTCGAAGCGGAATTGATGACGATGGTCTACGCTGCTTCATCTGCCGGTTGAATATGGCCTGGGCCAGATTAAATTCTACGCTTTGACGCCTGCTGCCTATCAGCAAGGCACGTCTCGCCTCACTTTCTTTTCTCAACGTCTTCATCCGTTGAATAACGTGACTGATGTCATAGAGCGATGCACTCATCTGAAGGGCGTCCACCGCCATAAGCACGAACGTCGTCTTTACTGACGGTGTGTTCTGCATACAGTAGGCCACAAACAGAGCGCTAAACACTTCAACGTTGAGAATTACCACCTCCGGGATGTCGTCGTTCAGATGCACAACTGCATTGGCCATGACGTTCCTCAACAGAAGTTTGATGATCGGCAAGAGAAGCGCAAACACCGTCTTACAACTCGTAGGGACCGTCGTGAAAACGTAGAAGAAGGCCGGGTAGACAACAACGAGGGTTTCTTGGCACATCATGACTTTGAGTGAGTTGGCCACATGGAACCAAACTGTCTGATCAGCGTAAGCACGCTTTATCCACGGAGCCAACGGTAAGAAAAGCAGTGTCAGCCACGCCGGCGACACGACTGCAATGCTAAAAGGCAGCGGGAAGCCGATGACGAGAGCTAGTGCGTACATGACGGCGGTGGACAGACCTCCGACCACAGCTCCACTAACGAGAACTTGCGTGCAGGAAAGCGGGGCTTCGGCCACAATGTGTTTGAACTGGACGTACGTCAGGACGCTAGCGATCCAAAACGAGACGAACGCGCGGACGAAGAGCTCGTTCGCGTGAACACCCGCTGTGGTCGGACGCAAATGCACCAAATCAACGACCGTCGTGATCGCGAGGCAGGGCAGCGGCGTCAGCAGCAAGACGAAGAATACACGCACAGCACTCGTGTTGTTGCTGTAGGCGAAGAGCGCCTGCACTCGTTGAGTGGAATACTGGCCCTGGAGCTCGACCTGCGCCGCCGTCCAGAGCGCGTTGAACTTGTCCTTCATAACTGCCATCATGTTTCTCTTGACCATCTCAGCAACGCGCCGTCCGACCTGCAAGTGACGACTTCCTCACGAGGCTATTCCTGTTGACCTCCGTCCAAGGGTTAAAACAACAGCTAACCAACGTGCACCAAATGTGGACGACATCCGTCAATGAAGCCACTTCAACTTGCCTTTACGTACACCACACCAAATATCCATTAAGTTCGCATCATCTCCTTAAGTCCGCAAAGCATCTAATTCTCAGTCTCCGAATCCGAAGAAGAGCCTTTGGCACCTCTCCGCATCCTCCAGCTCGCACTCCCCGTATCGTCGCTCCTAGGGCTCCCCAGCGCCCCGCAACCTGTGCATCTGCTTCTCCATCGTCTCCTCTATCCGACCATACCGGATTCGTCGCCTATCTCGCCATGAACGAGTCGCTACTCGCCGCCAACGACGACGACTTGGTCCACGCCGAAGAGGAGGACGAATTGCTCTGGAACGAGCTCAAGGACGACCACCGCGCGCGTCCTTTTGGAGGACCAAGCAGCCAAGACTCCGCTCTAGGCGGTCACGCCGGTCCCACGTCCCCATCGGCCGCTCCGCTGCCGTCGCTGCGTGTCAACGTGCACCTGCCTGCCATCTCGACGCTGTTCCGCGAGGTACTGGACACGGCCAAGACGGCGCTGCCGGGCGCCCAGCGGCGGCCCAATGGACAGAGCAGCTCGCCTTCTAGCGGACGCGTGTCGCACGTTCCCGACAGACACGGGAACGTGGCCAATCTGGACGCGTTCCTCATCACGCTGTACAACTACTACTACCACAAGGGCTTCTGGAGCATCGTGGTGGTGGAGCTCGTGAGTCTCATCACGGGGCTGTTTAGTGTGCTGCTGTCCAGCTTCATGCTGGGCTGCGTGCAGTGGGGGCCGCTGCTGGAGTGCCACAGACATCCCGAGACCGGCGGCTGCAAGCAGGAGATGGAGCACTACATCACGTGCAGAGCAGACAACAACGGGATCTGGGGGCTCATTGGCACGTTTTACTTCGCCATGTTCTTCGTGTACTGGGTGTCCAGAGCCTTCCAGCTGGTTGGCACATTGAGAGATACCAGGGAGATGGAGGTATTCTACAAGGAGCGACTGCGCATCGATGAACGACAGGTGCAGACGATCGCGTGGGACGAAGTGGTGACGAGAGTGCTGGATCTGGTGAATGGAGCGAACGCGCCGGTGAACATGCGACAACTATCGTCCTACAAGCTGCAGATCGACCCGGCGCTGCTGTCGTCGCCGCATGACTTCGCCAGACGGATCATGCGACGCGATAATTATTTGATCGCATTCATGAACCACTCGCTCTTCCAGAGCAAGAACTTGCTGCCGTCGTCGCTGCAGTTTCTGTCCACGTCGCACGTCATGTGCTCGAGGAACATGGAGGCGAACCTAAATATCTGTCTGCTGGACCAAATGTTCGACGCGGACTTGAACCTGGCTCCGTCGGTGATCCATAACGTCGAGATGCTCAAGAAGCGCTTCGTGATCGCTGGTGTACTCAACTTTGTGCTGGCGCCGTTTATCTTGCTGTACCGCCTTTCGCGCTTCTTCTTCCTGGCGGCTCAGGAATGGCAGACAAACCACGTGTACTACTTTGGCACGCGTCGCTGGTCTGCCTACGCTATTTGGCGGTTCCGAGAGTACAACGAGCTCCCGCACGTTCTTGATGCGCGTATGGCACGCTCGTACTCGCTGGCCGGTCGCTATCTCGGCATGTTTCCGGCTGGTGCACTGGCGATTATTGCTGGAGGTGTTTCGTTTTGTGCGAGCTCGCTGATGGCTGTGCTAGTGCTTGTGAGTCTTTTGGAAGAATCCGTGCTGCTGGAGACAACTCTGATGGGCCATGAACTGCTTTGGTACCTGACTGTCTCAACCGGTATATTCGCGTTATCACGATCATTCACGTCGTCAACTTCGCCCTTCTTGATCAATGGCGATTGCGAAGAGGCCATGATGCAGGTCTCCGCGGAGACACACTACTTCCCGAAGGAGTGGCGGGGCCAGTGCCACTCGTTCGAAGTGCGAGATACGTTTACAGTGCTGTTCCCGTACAAGGCTGTGCTTTTCGCGGAGGAATGTGTGTCAGTCTTGTTGGCGCCGTACATCTTGTGCGTCTCGCTTCCTCGACTTTCTCGTGAGATTCTCCTTTTCCTGCGCTCGCACTCACTTGTGCATCCGAGCACTGGTGCGGTATGCCGCTTTGCCGAATTTGACTTCAAGGAGTACGGCAACGACGCCAAGATGGAAAGCTCATTTATCAATTTCAAGCAGAATCACCCGAAGTGGGTCGGTGCTCGTGAGGGGGAAGCGCTCATGCAGCGTCTAGGCAAGCTGAAGGAGGAAGAGATGGAGAAGTCGATGCGAATGGGCGACACCATGATGTACAGCAGCCACTTGTCGATGTCGCAGCAACTTATGCAGTCCCAGGCTATCCAGAACGCGATGGGCGGTGGACGTATGAGCGGATACATGCCTCAGGACAATGAGTTTTACTGGCTGGAGAAGGTGGGCTTCGTTCACTGTGCTTTATGGTTGTCAATATGCTCACGATACTAACATTCGCTCACTTTCTGTGTTGTTCAGCTTCACCAACAGGGCCGGTTGGCTGAGCTGGATCTGGAGGGTATGAAAGGAAACCCTGCTGACAGCATTTCCATCTCAAGCCTAGGTTCTCCGTGAAGTTAAGACCGCCAGCAAGGTTACCGGTAAATATATACGTGTCGTTGCTGCATGAGATAACGAAGTGGCATTCATCACATGAAGGAACATGATTTCCCTACATTCTGGCCCGCGGATACAAGTTTGTACACGACGAGCCTTGCTACGAAATCTGAAGCCGTGTTTCGAACAAACGGTATCGAACGGCTGTGGCAGGGCCACCAGAGATCCCGGCACCAGCCGCAGCACCATCGCGTGCAGGTGGCAACGACACTGAGTATGACTTGATACACCAGTGAAAAGTCTGAGGAGATCGCGAAAGCGCTGCAAAACGCTTCTCCAGCAGTGTCTTGGAGGTGGTGCTTCTGGTGAGATCGCAGGGTGGAATACCGTGAAGAAAGTGTTCCTGCCAAAAACCGGACCAAGGTCAGACACTTCGATCGCAAGCAAGAGAACTTGGTTGGGCACTTACCGCATCTTTTCCGTATACGATAATATTCAGGGAATCCGCGCCTTCTTCTACAGTCAAGGCGAACGAATAGATGTACTCGCTGCGGCTGCCAGGTTTGGGCTTGCAGATCTTCTCGATATCGGTCGGCCAAATGCCGCGCACCCGAGCGCAACAATGAAACTTGCGAGGTGTTTTGGGGGAACGGAGGATCTCTCGTAACGGGGTCACTGGAACTTTCTCCCTGATGTGGTTCGGGATTACTGTGGTAACCCCAACAAGGCTGGCAGCAGGGTTTTGGTCCTGGTGTACGTTTGTGTCCCCTCCTTCACAAGACGCAGCACTGTCTGGTGTGGTGCCTGCTGGGGTTGATTCGTTCATTAATGCAAGACGATGCTTCACATCGAGTGTGAAATCGGGCATCAGCACAAGAGATGTAACCTCCCTGAAGCGTAGAATTTCTCTCCCTCCTGGTGCACTAGCAGCTCCAGGCAAAGGTTCGTCAATCCCCACTGCCAAATTGCGGAAACGGCACCAGTTCGTGAGCATTCCATCGACAAAGCCCATATCGCGTACGATGGTCCAGCACGAGGACATGATCACTTCCTTTAGCACCCCGGTAGCTGGAACGGAAATCCCGTGATCTTCCAATGCGCGTACAAGGGCTCGATCTGACTCTGCTGTACTTCCTGAACCGTCCCAAACAATCAACCGAGTGGGCTCTTCAGAGTCGTCCAGGTGCAGGACACGCACAACGAGGTCAATAAAATTCTCGGCAAACTTCAATTCGGTAAGGAGCTTGGGCGCCAGAGCACATCCTTGGGGTAATGTAGCATCCTTGGCTAAATTCTTCTGCGCCCATTTACTTTTTTAGCAAAGAATTTCCAGTCAGTACTTCACCCACAAAGGCATTGAAGGCACAATATACTTACATGAGTTGGCGAACTCGCTGCTCATCGGAAGGTTCAAAAGTCCAGGTTTCAGAACATGTAAGTTGCTCTAGATTTCCATCTGCCTGCTCTCGGAGAACAAGATGCCGTGAACCCCGTGGCCTGTATGTACATGTACAAGTTTGTTAGTCTCTGGTTCTACAGACCGCTTGTTGAACGCAACGTTGAGGGTAATACCACAGACGAAAACGTACAGGCTGAGGCCTTGAATTTTGTCCTGGTATTGCTGGATTTTTATTTTGTGAAAGCGAATGATATCACCAACGTACTGCGAAACAGACAAACAATCATTAGGGACCAAAAGAAAGTAATAATGCCAAATGCATACCACGTGCGCACCTTGATCTTCGGCATTTGAGCGACTGTTGGGTAGAAAATATTGATTTGAATTGCTTCAGCGCGTGTAGGGCAGCTCTCATCTGTGACGCTCACAGTCATCTATGCATCAACAACATAATCCTGTCAAACCATGCACTATCGTTTCCTTAAGTATTGTGATAACAAGCAAAGCTTACACAAAAATCACGTCCGCTGGTCTTCTTGGGTAGCGTCACGTTGACGACGACACCGTAGATATCGGCGTTCCCATCCACTAACTCAGCCAAGGATGAGTAACGATACACTGGCGACGAGATCTTTGCTTCACTTAGAGTTCGTTTCCCGTAGTTTGGCTTCTGCGAAGCGCAAAAAAAATCGGTAAATTGTCAATGACGAACTATCGTATCCTTTCAGCCTTTCACTACCTTTCTCGGTTGTGCTTGAACTTGAATCTGTGTCTGCCTCATCACTTGAGAACGTCAACAACACATTACAGATCAAATACTAGCGATTAATAAACTAACCAACATGTCGACAAGTACCCGAGTGCAGATCGCGCGTAGTTATGGTTTTGGATAGCAGATACTTCAGTTGGTCCGACTGGGGAAGTCGCTGGGGCTCCTCAAACGCCACTTCCACACTCAAACTGTGCGGAAACGTGAACATTCTCGGCTTTCTGTCCAATGTCTTCTTCAAAACATCCCTCTCCGCGACGACAGCACAGGGCACGCGCTCTTCCGTCTCCGCTCCGGCCTCCCACTCCAATGCCACAAGCCCTCGTCCGCTAATGCGAATTTTGTACTGCAAAATCACAATAAACCATTAAAAATTATTAAAGTCTTTCGGCATTAAAAAACGATAGCACCACTTGCATGGCGTTTAAGGAACTGCATCTTGGTCGCCCACTTGTCGTAAAAGAACACAAGACACGTCTCGAACGTCGAACGTACTCACCAGCAATAACAAATAAAATAAGAATACGGTTAAGGATAACATACAATAAATCTACACACTATCTAGCTATTCTACAAAAAAAATGTTTGGTTTGTAAAAAAGGATATGATTTTCGACTATGACAGCCACCAACTGGGACGCGTCCGGACCGCACGGGCCCACACCAGGACCGAATGTGCCCAGCTCTCCATCTGCTGGTTCTGCAGCTCCACCACCAGTCGGTTGGCGCAGCGATTGCAGTGGATACGCGCGCTTCACCGTCCCATGAACGACACGGTGGCCGTCGACCAACTCCATCGTCGATGCCTCAATGCCATTGTGGCGCCAAAAACAGTTTTTATGATAAAATACCGGTATATATCAGTAAATCGGTAGAACTGAGATGGACAAATTTTGGTGGACAGTCAAAAGAACCGTTTATCATGAATGACAAAAGCCAATGTACAATACGATTACATATATGTATGTACGTTATTAGCGGCGGCGACGCTGCTCGTACTCGGCCTGGATCTCCTCGTTGGTCTTGCCCGCCGTCTCCGGCACGAGCTTGAGCGACAGGAAGTAGAAGATGACGAGCAGCACCGTGAAGGGCATGTAGCTCCAGTCGTCGAAGGCGTCGGCCAGGTACGGGTAGCCCACGCCGACGATGAGGTTGCACAGCCAGTTGGCGCCGATGCAGATGGACGAGGCGCTGGCGCGCACCGAGTCCGGGAACATGTCGGCCGTCATGACCCAGACGAGCGGGCCCAGCGTCACACCGAAGACGATGACGTAGAGCGCCGTGAAGACGATGGAGAGCGCCGACACGTCCACGAGGAAGGCGACGGTCATGCCGATGGACATGACGACCATGCCGGCGATGCCCCAGAGGATCATGTTGCGGTTGCCGAAGCGCGTGGCCAGCACGCCCGTGAAGAAGGCCGGCCAGATGTTGATGAAGTCGATGATGAGCGTTCCGACGCGCGAGTCCGAGATGCCGGCGTCCGAGAAGATGTTGCCCGAGTAGTAGAAGACGGCGTTGATACCCGAGAGCTGCTGCGTGCAGGACAGCAGGAGCGCGCCGAGGAACTGCATGCGGTACTTGGGCGACCAGATCGACTCGACCGGCTGCGTGCTGCCGGCGTATCCGGCCTCGGCCTCGCTCGGCTGCTTGTTGGCCTCGAGCCAGCCCAGCGCGGTCTGCACGTGCTCCTCGCCGTACAGGCGCGTGATGACCTGCCTGGCCTCCTCGCGGCGGTTCTTCATAAGCAGCCACGCGGGGCTCTCCACAGACAGCGAGGGCGAGAGCACCATGAAGATGACGGCCAGCACGATGGGGAAGCCGGCCATGTAGCGCCATCCATCGCCGCTGTCGGCGAAGAAGAAGCAGATCGCCGGCACCAAGATGCCGATGGTGGTGGAGATCTGCAGGCCGAGGCCGAGGTGGCTGCGGAGGTGAGGCGGCGACAGTTCGTTCACGTACGCGCCGATGGTGCCGGTGGCGGCGCCCGAGGCGATGCCGGAGACCGCGCGGCCGACGGCGAACGGCCAGATGTTGGAGACGGCGGCCTGAATGACGGCGCCACCGATCATGAAGAAGCAGTTGAAGAAGAGCAGCTTCTTGCGGCCCATGATGTCGCTGAAGTAGCCGCAGAGCAGACTGCCGCACATGGCGCCGAAGATCCACGCGTTCACGGCGAAGGTCCACTCGAGCTTGGAGTGGCCGCTGAAGAGCGTGCACGTGCCCGGGACGACGGGGCGCGCGTTGCATTCGTCCGTGTTGTTGTAGTCGGACAGGTTGAGCTGCGAAGTGGACCATCCGCTCTGGAAGGGCTGCAGCAGGGCCAGCAGCACGCTGGTGTAGAGGATGCGGTTGGGCTTGATCTGGAGCGCGGCGGCCTTGTTGGCGTCGTCGAAGGCGACGTCGGCCTTGGGCGTGGAGACCTCGTTGTAGACGTCGTCCGGGTGTGGCGACATGGTGGACGAGCGGTGGACGTCAGCGGCTGGGCGAGGTTGCTTGTGCGTTGCGCGTCCGAATGGGAACTGAGTCCGTGAATGACGTTGGAGTGTTGGGGTAGCGTTGCGTTACAAGTACTGCACCTACCTACACATTCAATGCTTGTGGGACTGATGGCAGGCGGCAAAGAGTGTGCACTTCGGTGTTGTTGTGCTTGGCAAGCAGACGGCTCGTTGATGTTGCAGTTGGAGCTGTCCTGCAATTCTGTCTGAAAACGTGTGACTCGAGATCGTGCCTACATGTGCCGGTACGTATATGGACGACAGATTACGCCAAGCTGTTGGAGCTGCGCCAGCGAGTGAAGCGGACTCGGCCATTTGATTTATTTCACATAGATCGGGCTGATGTGACAGGAAGGAGATCGCGAGGCTCCAGCTCGGAGTCCATGCGCAGGAGTCCTGGGCCAGGACTCCTGGCAGGGAGAAGGATACAGGGCTTGCAGCCTTTGGTGAGGTGACCTCCTTCTGACCCGTCGATGCTCCAAGGTGCTCAGACACGGTTTTACCACTTCAACATGGAATGAAAGAGTTGATTCAGCTAACAGACTCGGCGTGGAATGTATTTACGGGCAATTAACCGATGTCAGGAGGTGTCGACTGCTGCGCACCATGCGTGGTGCCATTTGCACCGCATACAGCACTGCAAAGCTGAAGTACATGCAAGTACTACCTCCGTGAGGAAAATAATGCACCTTTCAAAAAAAAAATTGCAGCGCTCCGCCTCGTTGTTTTTGGCGGATATAAGATATGCAGAGGGCAGTAGGCAAGGACAAGGATCGAGATTTAAAGATGGGCATGCAGTGTGCTGCGGTGTGGCAGTGGGCTGCTGAGCTACAGGAAACTGCGATGCAGTAGCAAGTTGTGGGTAGGCAATGTAGGAATTGCTTGCCGCGCTCACAGCGTGGCAATACCCAGGTGAGCGCCAACGTGCATCTCGCATCACACTGCATCGCTACGGGAAGCGTACCCGCAGCGAGCAATTGTCCTTGCATTTTGCATCGCCAAGGCGAGAGTCTTTGCGTCCCTTTCACCCGGAATTCTAGTCCCGCCTCCGAGTCGAAGAGCTTGTCGCCTTTCGCCGCGATCGGCGCCATCCATCTGGTCGTGAGCGGCAGTGCTGTCAGTAGGGCGGGAGAACGCGGCGCAGCATCTTGGCTTGGGCGCATGATGCTGTATCGCCAAATGCACGCGTACTTACTGGACGAGCTCTTACGATGTGCGCGGCGTCGTACGAGACTGCAGACTGGGGACTGAAAACGTAGCATGCGCGCAGGGGTTAGCAATAGCCGGGTTGCATCAGGGCTTGTCACAGGCATCATTGTTTGATCAGCCGCTGGATAGGTGCTGACAGCAACACGACGCTGGCGATCAGTTCCTTCCTTCATCTGACACTTGACAACAGCAGCAGGGCACTCCTCAAGTGCTACGAAGAAGTAGGGACTCCCATACAGCTCGGACTACTTCGGCGGCGGCTTCTGTCTTGGGCAGGACTGGTTGTCTTTCAAAGTGAGGGAGGGAGGAGGAAGGGGGAGGGATCGCAAGGAGGGATCTGAAGGCGGGAAATTCAAAAATCCCACCTTGATCGGTATTTCAAGGGTATCACTTCTGCATAGACTGTAATATTATTGGAAAAGTGCATTATTTTCCTCACGGAGGTAGTACCAGGTATCTGAAACTCCAACAAAGAGATCCCCTTGTCGCGGTGACAATCAGATCAAGTGTCGAATTGCGTGGAGTAATCTGGCATAACTGGGACATTTTTAATCGAGTTTTGTGATGTCCATCAGTGTCGAAGCGTCCACAAGGACCCTGAGCCAGTGCGATTCAAGCAAGCGAGTCAAGACACCACCTATTAATAGGACGGCCAGGACTTCTGGCAGGAGCGCCTCCAGCAGCCCGATCTTTGTGAAATAAATCAACTCGACGGCGTTGAAGCAGCGCGGAGCGAATCCACATTGGCTCGGGCTTCGGTGCCGTAATCGCATCCTCTTGATCTGCAACGTACGGACACCTCGCGCTTGCTAATGAACGAGACGCTGCTGTCGCCGACGAAAAAGAACACTTTATCCTCTGCGGATACAGCAGAGGGAAAATGACATAACCTGCAGCCTTTCACAAATTCATGACAAAACCTGCAATTTGCGTGACATAACCTGCAGCCGGGGAGGGGGTAGCTTTCTGTGTCGAAACCTGCAGCCAGCCTCCGTTGTTCTCGCCAAAACCTGCAGGTCGTTTGATGCACGTTTTTAAGCCAGCGGTTTCGACCTTCTCCGTTTCTGAGCAGTGTTCTTTACGGCTGTAGTGTCTGGGCGAGAGACTTGGCAAGGGAGCGCTTGGTTGCAGACGAGAGCTCGCAGCGATCAACAATGAAGCTAAGCAGGGCGTGAGCAGTTCCTTAGTCCTGTGTCGTGTGTGAGGTAGCACCAGCTAGCA
Organism: Phytophthora fragariae; assembly: GCA_009729435.1. Taxonomy (NCBI): domain Eukaryota; phylum Oomycota; class Peronosporomycetes; order Peronosporales; family Peronosporaceae; genus Phytophthora; species Phytophthora fragariae. Next base: position 2,104,346 of record QQOI01000005.1, on the reverse strand, counting down.
TGGAAAGGTGCACGGTGGAAGCAACGGTGGCGGCGACAACAGAATCTAATGTCATTTCTAAACGACAGAAATCACGCGTCAAAAGCTGCATCCCATTCTTCATCATTACGACAAAACCTGCATCCCTGCCTCGTTCCTACGACAGAAAAGTTGGTGGGGCGGGGCCATGAGGTTAAATCGCGGCGGATGCTGGTTTTGTCATGAATTTGTGAAAGGCTGCAGGTTATGTCATTTTCCCTACAGCAGACGGCTCTCGGCAGATTGAGAGCAACCCAATCAATCAAGAAAGAGACGCACAGAACTGCATGAACACATCCACAATGCAGGCCATTAATGATAGCACACTTTGCTACATGTATGATAGTGTTCCTTCGATCTTACCTTTTCGATGACCCGCGCTGCTCAGTTCCCATTCGGACGCGCAACGCACAAGCAACCTCGCCCAGCCGCTGACGTCCACCGCTCGTCCACCATGTCGCCACACCCGGACGACGTCTACAACGAGGTCTCCACGCCCAAGGCCGACGTCGCCTTCGACGACGCCAACAAGGCCGCCGCGCTCCAGATCAAGCCCAACCGCATCCTCTACACCAGCGTGCTGCTGGCCCTGCTGCAGCCCTTCCAGAGCGGATGGTCCACTTCGCAGCTCAACCTGTCCGACTACAACAACACGGACGAATGCAACGCGCGCCCCGTCGTCCCGGGCACGTGCACGCTCTTCAGCGGCCACTCCAAGCTCGAGTGGACCTTCGCCGTGAACGCGTGGATCTTCGGCGCCATGTGCGGCAGTCTGCTCTGCGGCTACTTCAGCGACATCATGGGCCGCAAGAAGCTGCTCTTCTTCAACTGCTTCTTCATGATCGGTGGCGCCGTCATTCAGGCCGCCGTCTCCAACATCTGGCCGTTCGCCGTCGGCCGCGCGGTCTCCGGCATCGCCTCGGGCGCCGCCACCGGCACCATCGGCGCGTACGTGAACGAACTGTCGCCGCCTCACCTCCGCAGCCACCTCGGCCTCGGCCTGCAGATCTCCACCACCATCGGCATCTTGGTGCCGGCGATCTGCTTCTTCTTCGCCGACAGCGGCGATGGATGGCGCTACATGGCCGGCTTCCCCATCGTGCTGGCCGTCATCTTCATGGTGCTCTCGCCCTCGCTGTCTGTGGAGAGCCCCGCGTGGCTGCTTATGAAGAACCGCCGCGAGGAGGCCAGGCAGGTCATCACGCGCCTGTACGGCGAGGAGCACGTGCAGACCGCGCTGGGCTGGCTCGAGGCCAACAAGCAGCCGAGCGAGGCCGAGGCCGGATACGCCGGCAGCACGCAGCCGGTCGAGTCGATCTGGTCGCCCAAGTACCGCATGCAGTTCCTCGGCGCGCTCCTGCTGTCCTGCACGCAGCAGCTCTCGGGTATCAACGCCGTCTTCTACTACTCGGGCAACATCTTCTCGGACGCCGGCATCTCGGACTCGCGCGTCGGAACGCTCATCATCGACTTCATCAACATCTGGCCGGCCTTCTTCACGGGCGTGCTGGCCACGCGCTTCGGCAACCGCAACATGATCCTCTGGGGCATCGCCGGCATGGTCGTCATGTCCATCGGCATGACCGTCGCCTTCCTCGTGGACGTGTCGGCGCTCTCCATCGTCTTCACGGCGCTCTACGTCATCGTCTTCGGTGTGACGCTGGGCCCGCTCGTCTGGGTCATGACGGCCGACATGTTCCCGGACTCGGTGCGCGCCAGCGCCTCGTCCATCTGCATCGGCGCCAACTGGCTGTGCAACCTCATCGTCGGCGTGGGCTACCCGTACCTGGCCGACGCCTTCGACGACTGGAGCTACATGCCCTTCACGGTGCTGCTCGTCATCTTCTACTTCCTGTCGCTCAAGCTCGTGCCGGAGACGGCGGGCAAGACCAACGAGGAGATCCAGGCCGAGTACGAGCAGCGTCGTCGTCGCTAAGCAGTCGTGGATGTGGATTAGAGTAGCGGGACACATTCATGTTTCTTCGAGCCAATGTCATGTTCGTTTCTATTGACCAGCAGTTTGCAAGTAAGGTGCGAACAACTCCATCATGTGCTTGAGCTCGCTCTCCTGGCCGGGGTCCGACAGAATCTGCAGCAAATACGAGGATCCAGATAGCTGTCTGACGACTTGTGTAGCGATAGGAACGAGGTGCATCTTTTGGGTATCTTGGCAATGGCGAACGTACGCGAGGAGGTGGTGAAGTACTTGCAAAAGACACCGGAATGCAGCGGCAGCGATGCTTCCTCTCGGAAGGGCAACGAAAATAGTGAGGAGGTTGTCCTGTAGCGCGTTAAATCGCTCCAACTGATAGCGAGCAAACGCACTGACATCCTCGAATGTGGCGGCCGTATTCTGGTCGATTGCGACGAGTACTGATCGCTTGGCTTCACTTGAAAAGCTGCTGACTGCAGTGGTCACCAATGTCAGGACTGCACTCTCAACATGAGGAGTGTAGCCATGGCGGTTGATTTCTTCCAGCAAAAGTGCCAAGCTGCGTGATTGCAGGCTCGAGTAGGGGTCAAAGTAGCTTGCAACAGCAACACGAATCTTCTCGAGAAGCACGTCACGAATTTGGTACAGGATTGGACCATTGCCGCGTTCACTGTCATCACTTGTTCGGCGGAAGTGTTGGTGCAACACTTGAAACCAAGTAAACTCGTCCAGCGACCAGCTTTTCCCCAGTTTCGTCTTCACATCTGCTACACCCAGAGGATCCCAATAAATCAGCTCTGCTTGCACGTAAGGAGCAAAAAGCTTCTCTTGTGCGAGCTCGCAGTACGTGTTCTTGTACACTTCTGGAAACTTCGACCTCCATTCCTGAAAGCGGCCGTACACGCGCTCAAGTGAATTGATTTCATCAATCGCATCAGCGAACAAATCGTCGTCTCCACCTGGTTGACAAGGCGGAGGTGCGTAGGATTCCGCGAAATGCTGCTGATACTTTTGCAGTCGAGCGCTACGCTGAGAGTCAGAAGCAGACGGTTCGGCGGGCAGGTTCAACTCATCAATACTAACAACGTCAGCTCGCTGCAGTTTTCCAGAGCCAAAATACAATTGTACCTCCTCCGCGACGTCGTGAAGCTCTTCGTGACGCTTACTCTCCACTCTCTGCACACGCTCGTCCATAACGTTCATCCCCTTTGCACCAATCACCTGCACTTTTTCGCGCAGACAAAAGCTCAGAGCCTTTGCAAAGTCCTCCACTTCCTGGAAGTACTCGAACTCTTCACTGCTCACAAGCAGCTCTTCCTGTTGCTGCTTCAGCGTCGTCTCAATCAGCGCCGTCTCCGCTTCCAGTCGAGCGAGTTCGCGCGACGCGCGCTCGTCCTCAAACGTGGTCGACTCCAAGCTCTTCTCCAGCTTCCCCAGCACACTCCCCAGCGACACACACGCCACTTTTCTCCGAGTCGGGTACGTGGGCAGGCCGTCACGCGAGCGACTGGTCTTCCCCTCAGACGTCGGAGGTGCACGATGCCCTCCACGCCGCATGAGTTCCTCCTCCCACCTCCTGCTCTGCTCCTCGTCTTCGTCCTCCTCAGGCGACACTTCCTCCACGACTTCTGCCGTCTTCGGGAGACTCGAACTGCCCGAGTACACGCCGAAGGTGACGCGGTTCTTGGTGCGTCTGGGCTTGTTCCCTCCATCCAGAGAGATAAACTCCTCCTCTTGCTCCTCCTCGGTGACTCTCCTGCCGACTTCCGCGTCGTTCTCCGCTTCCACGGCCATCTCGACGTCCTCGTGCTCGATGCTCTCCAACTGTTTGCTAGGCAGCAGCACGCTCTGCTCGCTCTTAAGCGACGCCAACATCTCGATTGAGTATTGACCCGTGCTCTCCACCTGAACTTCGACCTTTGCAGCACTGGAAGCGACGAGGTTGGGCCGCATCTTCCTCCTCTTGGGTGCGCTCTTGCCCTCCCCGTCGTCGAAGCTCAGCAGCCCGTGGACACTGGCGGCAGCATGGGCGTCACCTCCTGCAGATGAGGAGCTCGTGCTCTTGGAGCTGAAGCTCATGGCGTCCTTCGTAGCGGCGGAGACGCGCGCGCGACTGCGCCGCAGCTCCGTCAGCACTTGCAGGTCGCTCTCGGCCTCCTCGGGGCCGTCTGATACTGGGTTTTCGGCGGTGGATGAAGTCTGGACATTCTCAGACACGTCGGTAGCTTCGACGTCGCCCTCGGCCTCCGCCTCGCGCCGCTTGCGGCCGCCAACTTTCTTCTTCTTGCTGCGGAACATGCCTTCGTTCCAGTCGATCGGATTGTGCTCTTAAATCGTATATTGCTAACCTACAATACAAGAGCACACCGTTTTTAAGGGCGTAATGGCATGGCTTTAGTCCCTCGATGTCGGAATTCAGCCAGCTGAGGCTGGGGCGGGAGCTGGAGGAGTCGAAGCGCACCATCGCGCAGCTGAAGCAGCAGCTCGCAGCTACGGAGCAGCTGCTTCAGCAGGAACGCGTTGCTCGTGAGTATGCAGAGCGCGCAGCCCAACAAGCAGCAAATGCTGCTGAGGTAGCAGCTCGTGCAGCAGTTGAAGCGAGCAGACACCACTCGATGCCAGCTCCTGTGGTCGTGCAGAGCGACAAGCTCTTCACCAGGACAGAGTCCGGTGATTGTGAGATGGAAGACGTGTCCGACCCACAGCCGCGTAGTCGTGATCATGTCGTCACTGTCGGTAGGTCTGCTGTCGTCATTTATCCTAAGACTACTGTACTATGCTCACTGTGTTTGGTGCATACATCCAGCTTCAGCACCTATGCCCTAGAAATATATCGGGTCTACTGAAGCACGACCGGCGTCGGTCTCTTCAAAGGCTCGAGGAGTCGGCAAGAAAGCACCTGGTCCCAGTATCGATAACAGACAGAAGATGTCGCTGGCGGAGGTGCGTAGAGCTGTCCAAGAAGACACGGAGAGGCGTATGCAAGAACGCGCGAAGGTTTTTTCGTCGAAGAAGTAAAAGGGAGCTGGCTTCCCTCAGACGAGCACGATATCTAAATCCTGACCTAAGAATGCTTACCTCCTATCTATATCAACCCTCGTCCTCCTTCCTACACAGCTATATTGATGCGGCGCTTTTCAGTGTTGGGTTCGAGCCTTGGAGATCACCGCGAGACCGCCAAGTGTCGATGATGGCGAACAGAAGCAAGCAAGAAATTCAACGCATGATCGAGGCGAGTCGCAAGTTTCAAGTTAGCAAGCAGAACCGAGAGGAACTGCAGTGGACCATTGCGGAGATGAAGGAAATCGTTCAGCGCGAGCGTACGATTCGCCAGCAAGCTCAGCTGGCTGCCGAGCAGGCGTTGGCTGCGGCTAAGGAAGCACAAAAAGTGATTTTGCAGCTCGAGCAAGAACTTGACAGTAAGGACCAACAATTGGAGCAAGAACGCGCTGCTCGACAGGCAGAACTCGCCGTTCAAAAAGCAGCAAACGCTGCCAAGACAGCAAATGATCAGCTTAAATGCTCCCCCTTGAAGGCAGAGAAAGGTGAAAGTGCGAAGACTATGCCAAAGTGTGAAGCTGATGAGTCGGAGACGGAAAATGCTATGTGTTCGCCCTCTCACTCCGTCACCACTACCGGTAAATACTTTTTTCCTGGACCACGAAATGTCTCGCTCACTGTGTTCTTGCTTGTATCTTGTTGGCATCAGTGGAAGATAAATCGTCCCCGGTCAAGAGGCCACGCGAGTGCATCGAGACACCTACAGCGTCGAAGAAGCCTCGAGGTCCAAACAAGAATCGAGTGAAAACTTCTCCAAGTGAAGCGAGCAAGCCCAAGATGTCGCTGGAAAAGGCACGCAAAGCTGCCCAAGAGGAGATCGAGAAGCGGGTCGAGGAGCGTGCAAAGCAGCTACTGTTGAAGAAGTAAGGCACGAAGTGAAGATTGACGCTGGTAGAACGTGTAAGTTACCATGCAACAATGATCGAGTAAGTGCTCAAGGCACTCACTCGCTGCTTCCATTAGAATTTTTACTGCGTATCAAATACAGCGAAGGGAATTCTCTAAATGCATCGGAGGTGGAAGGAGGACGCGAGCACATGAGGAAGATTACAATTCCGGCCCGCCGTCGATCTCCGTGTAGCCATTTTTCTTGGAAATGCGGTCGTTGACGTCGATCGAGCACAAACTGGACGAGCTGCCCCACTTCTCGCGGGTCGCGGCGCTCTTCTCCGGGTACTCACGAGCGAGACACGAGAAGATGAGCGAGAACAATACCGCCAGCGGAAAGACCACGAAGGCACCGATGCCCCACATGACACGGGGACCATAGTGCTCGTACACGTAGCCGCCCATGAGGGTGGAGCAGGCTGCTCCCATGCCCTTCTGCACAGCAGTCAGCAGACCGATCATCGTTCCTTCGGTGCCCTCGGGGGACGACTGGAAAATGTAGTTGGTGAATGCAGCCCACAGCAGACCGAAGGTCATGCCGTGCAGCGCCTCGAACGGGAGCCACACCCACGGGTTGTGCGCGTACGTGTAGACGATCATCCGAACGCCGTAGGCCACGACGCTGAAGATGATGCAGTTGGGCGTGCCGAAGCGCTCGAAGATCTTGTTGGAGAAGAAGAAGAGCGGCAGCTCCGAGATGGTTTCGGTGGCAATGATGACACCCACCAGTCTCGCGTCGTTCCCTGACAGGTTGAAGTCTGCACATCGAACACCGGAATCAGATAAGATACGTCAGTTAGTCGAATTGAGCCGGTGCGACAAGGAGAGCTCCCTTCCACGTACAATAGAGGAACAAGAAGTTGTCGATGAGACCGCCCAGAATGCCGCCCAGGAGCACCACAATGAAGAGCACAAGCACGTCTGGCTGGTCCCAGATGATGGCGAGCGACTGGAGGTAGTCGGTCTTGGGTCCTTCATCGTCGGGTTGGTATGCCGGGATGAAGCGCAGCAGGATGAAGAGCGAGATGACGGAGAGGCCCAGCACCATGTTGAAGCACCAGGCGATGCCGATGGCAGCAGCCATGACGCCGGCGAAGTAGCCGCCGATTCCGTAGCCCACCGCGCCGTACAGTCGCTGCTTGCCGTAGACGCCCCCGATGTGGACGAGCATGGTCATGGCCGTCTGGTCCAGCAGCGACCACGTTGGTTGCGTCTGGAAGTTGGCCACGAAGAGCATAATGCACATGACGTTGAAGGTGGACACGAACCGCAGCGAGAACATGAAGAGGGCGGCCGAGACCAGGCAGAAGATGTGCACCAGCTTCTGGTTCTTGATCACGTCGGCCACGCCGCCCCAAATGGGCGGCGCGATGATGGCGCACACGCACGGCAACGTCAGCAGGATACCGATCTGCATCTTGTCGAAGTGCTCCGTGTTGTCGAAGTAGATCTACAAGTATGGGGATGCCGGTTAGAATTGGGGGTTTTCACTGTGAAATGGGGAAGGGAGGAGCAGACGTACAGGTAGATAGGTCTGCGTGCTGAAGGCGCAGTAGTGGACGGCGAAGAAGAGCTTGAGCGGCACGAGCCGCTTGCTCTCACCGCCATCGATGGTGAACTCGATGAGACGCAGAAGGGCGGACATCTCGGCGGCTTCGACTCCAGGAGTGGACAGCTGCGGACTGAGACGGTGGGTGGACTGGGTGGGGCTTGTTCGCGCTTGAAGGGCGAATTCCGATGTGAGATCCGGAAGCTGGCGCGAAGATCCGACTGGTGGGGGGGACGCTTGCTTGGGGTCAGGAATTTCGAATAGTGAGTCGCTCGGGTTCTCGGAAGCGGCGCGTAGATCGCTGCGGCGTCTTTGCCCCCGGGTTATGAACGATGGATGGGTTCGCGCACTTCGAACGTCGAGTCCTGCGCTCTGCACTTACGAAATGATTCGCGCCGTCGCACTTGCCGCTGGCGTGGGCGTGTCGTGTGATAGTTAAGAGGGGGTCGTGCGCAGCTGTCGGCCAGTTAGCATAGCAATAGCAATAGCAATGCTAACGTTGGGCGGTGGCAGCGCCGAGCATGGCTAGAGTTGCTGGCGCCGGCAAATAAGGCTGCAAGCACAGGTCGAGCATACTGTAGCTGCATAGCTCGCGGCTGGCGTGGCGTCCGTCTGGCGTTGAAGTGCGCGTGGCGTAGAAACGCGAGAATCAGAACTTTTCCTGACGACCACACACAAGTGACTGCGCTCCAGTATATGTCACTCAATCGAGAGGAGTATCTTGGCACTATCGCGGAGGATACAGAGACAGGACCACCCAACTTCAACTTTGTAACGGCTGAGGCTGCTTGTAAGCCGAGCCTGACCGCAACTCGACACCCTGCCCTCACTTGGCCTCCAGCGCCGGACGTGGCTGGCGAGCTCGCACTCTACTTGCATCTTCGCTTGCTGTCCAGTTTGCCGCGCGCTGAACCCCGGCTGAGACCGCGCCTCGATTGCACGCGCTGTCTGTCTCGGTCTGTCCGTCTGTGCGATGGAGGGGAGGCGAGCGATTGCAGTGGATCAAGACGTTATATGACAACGGGTAACGCGTGGCTTAGTGGCGAGGCACAAAGGTGCGCCTCCTACCCGTCTTCCTACCTCAAAACTGTCGACGACGACTCAGCACTGCGCGCTAACGTCCGTGGTGCCGTAGTCCCCGGAGCTGGCGAGCAGCGAGCTCTCGTCGGACGTGATGCTGCCCGAGTCCGCCTTGCTGAGGGTCGGGCTCTGTGCTGCGTAGCTGCGCGCGAGGCACGCGAAGCCAGCCGTGAACGCCAGCGACAACGGGAAGACGATGAAGCCTGCGATGCCCCACATCATGCGGCCGCCCAGCGCGCCGTAGATCCACCCACCGACGAGCGTGCTCAAGCCACCGCCGATGCCGCGCTGCACGGCAAAGAGCACGCCGATCATCGTGCCTTCGGTTCCCTTGGGAGCCGCCTCGTAAATGTAGTTGGTGAATGCAGCCAACAGCAAGCCGTAGGTCAAGCCGTGCAGGACCTCAACCGATAGCACCAGCCACGGGTGCTGCACGAACATGTACGTGGCCATTCGGATGCCGTACGCGATCAGGCTCACGAGAATGCACTTGGGCGTACCAAAGCGCTCTATGATCGTGTTGGCGTGGAAGAAGAAGGGCAGCTCCGAGATGGTCTCGATGGCGATGACCACGCCGACGATGTGGGCGTTGTTGCCCGACAGGTTAAAGTACCAGAGAAACAAGAAGTTGTCGATGAGGCCCCCTAGGACACCCGCGAGGATCACAATCACGAAGAGGGCAAGCACGTCGTGCTGGTGGAGAATGGCCTTCAGACTCTTGAGTAGCTCGCCTTTTTGGTGGTGCTCAGCCTCGTGCTGGATGTTCGGGACGTACGTCAGCAGCAGGAAGAGCGAGACACTCGACAGAATGAGTACCATGTTGAAGCACCACTCGATGCCTAGGGACGACGCCACCACGCTGGCAAAGTAACCTCCAGCACCGTAGCCCGCCGCACCATACAGACGCTGCTTCCCGTAGTCGCCACCAACACGCTCCAGCCACGCCATCGACGCGTGATCAAGGAGCGAGAACGACGGCTGCGTCTGGAAGTTGGCGATGAAGACCATCGCACACATGAGCGGGAACGACGTCACGTACTGGATCGAGAAGAAGAGGAACGCCGCCGACACGAGGCACACGGTGTGCGCCAGCTTCTGGTTGTGGATACCATCAACGATGGCCCCCCAGACGGGTGGACTGACAATGGCGCAGATGCACGGGATGGAAAGTAACACGCCGATCTGCGCCTTGGAGAAGTTCGCCGTTGTGTCGAAGTAGATCTGTGCATCCCAATGTTGCGTTGGTCAGCGACTTACTAGTACTGTACAATTGCGGATCTCTCACACATGGGTACGCACCGGCAGATACGTCTGCATGGAGAACGCAAAGTAGTGAACCACGTAGAGAAGCTTGAGCGGGACGAGCTCCTTGGCCTCTCCGCCATCGAAGAGGAAGCCCAGACGGAAGCCCATAGTTGTAGCTTGGCAAAGTCTGCAACGGGGGCCTGTGCCCTACACCGCCAACTGATGAATGGCAGAATGGAGATGACGGCGGAAATTAAAACCGTGACAATGTATTGACGAGAGCTCCACGCAGCAAATGCTAACTTGGCGGACACCTACCGGTAGCAACTTAGACACTTTTTGCACGGATCAACCACACATTATTGACGTCGGCACAAAAACCGCCCGTTACTTGTGGTGACCCCCCTCCCCAACCAACGTTTGATCGTGTGGGCTTACTATTGGGAGGTCATGAAAGGATGCGGTTGATGGGGATCTGTGTCAACAGGTTGACAGCGTCATCCCGGTGGACTTTGAACTTCAAAGTTTGAAGTGGCTCCTGCGCCCGAAAGATGCACACAAGGCCTAGTGGATTGCCGGCACCGTGGAGAGCGTGGTTGAATCTCCTTCATATTTCTTTGTGTGGTGGTGAGCTTCCCACGAGGGAGCTCATGGGCTCAGATGACACTTTCAGCAGTCTTAGGGTTTGCCTGCTGGACATCGTTCTCGATATTGATGTAGTTGTGCTGGAATGCTATGGTTCTACCCAGGGGTAGCATACACTGAAGGACTTTTCGTCGGTGGTCGCTACAATGTAGTCTACAGTGGCTACGTGTATTTGCGGTTTTCGCGTCCAACGAACCAGTGTCGGTGTCCGAAGAAGTTAGTTTCGGTCACGATCTAAGAAGCCGATACATGCAGCGCGCCACGGATATCCCCCGAGCGATGAAAAAGTCCTGCAGTGTGAAATAGGCAAATAAGACGCAGGTGCGGCATTTCGACGCCCTTATTTCTGCAAGTTGCAAAGCACACACACCGCTCTACAGTCTTCATCCGCATCACAGACGCCGAGTTACAGCCATCCCCCTGCTGTCCGTGATGTCATCTTCAGAGTTGCGCCGCCGAGCTAACAGAGCAAACAACCAGGCAGACAGTGAGGACTTTCAAGAAGACGGTAGCGATTCCTGCCCCGTTCTCGGCGACGATGAAATGCTCAGCAGCAACACGCGGCCGCAGCGAATTCGGGACGTGCGGCTCATCGACAACGGCGTTTTCACCACGAAGAAGACTCTGGCGCAGCGCATTCGAGGCCGCAAGAATAGGCTCATCCAGCGCGTGCTTGTGGCCTGCCATCTTGCCGAACCATCGAGAGACGTTACGTTCACGCAGGCTCAACACAGCACCAAGGCAGCAATCGACCAGCTCACTGCGATCCGCGACGGCCTCTTTGCTCACTCCCAGAGTATTGTCAGTAAGTCGGGCGAATAGCTTCTGCTGGGCTCGCGAGTGCTAATCGCTGTTGTCGTGGCGAAAGCAGATCTGTCAATGGCAATTTGCTCCTTCACGAGTAACTCTGCCCGTCTCCATGACGACTCGCTGGCCGACGTCGCTGCGGAAGGATACAAGATCCGCGACTGCTCTATCGTCTTCAGCGTAGGTCGTGGCTTTAGTCATCCTTTGGTAGTAGTATCGAAAACCATTTCTCATGTTCACGCAGGACCAAGTGGAGAAGGTGATTTTGGTGCAGATTGACCGCCGTCTCGCCGAGTTCGAGCGGGTCCAATCTCTCATCGAGGAGCGCGCAAAACTTGTGCTCGATGTTGACTACGCAAAGCGGACAGTGGGTCGTGGTTGTTGCTTGTCCAATGGTTTGGAAATTGTGCGCTCAATGATCGTGTTTGGAAAGTTGGCGGTGGAGCTGCAAAAAGGAAACGCTGACCGCATCGCAGAGCGCAAGCATGTGGTAAGCCAGCACTCTGCTTATTGAGTTGGACTACCGACTGGGTAGTGACCGTTCTGGGCTTCCGTACCAGCTGCAATCTGCCCAACGTGACTGTGAGCGCGCGACGCGCTTCATCACGGACCACCTCAAGTCCGTGCACCCTGCGCAAGACGACGACATGATAGCTCTCTTTCAAGAGGTATGTTTGACTGTCGACCCTGAACTGTACTGTACGGGATTGACGTTGTGATGCACTTGTTGCGTAGTATGCACTGCTGGTCGCCCAGTTCTTCAAGCGTGGAGCCGACTTCGTACGCGCTGAGGCCTAGTGAGTCAGCAAAACTGCCTCCTTGAAGAGAGGAGAGAAAGTGAGACTGTCAAGTTGACGGTCAACAGCTCATCAACTTGAAGCTGCAGATTAATAAACCGACTAAAGCAAAGGATCGCCTCCGTCTCCTGTGCACAGTCGTTCCGCAGCAATAATAGCCGTGCCCGTATTTTGCGTTGCCACGTGCAAGTGCACATGGTTACCGAGTCATGAGCAGAGAGCTCGGGGTCAGTATGCACTTGCTCGATTGAAGGCTTCAATTTGAAGCTGCCGACTGTGCGGTACGATACATGTACTGTACATGTAGGACACCTTATGGTGGACCCAGGCAGCCGCTTCAATCAGGTGCAAATGCTCGTCATTACAACTGTAGCGGCCGTGCTAACGCCAGCGGTGTCGTCGACCAGGGTGTAGTGTACTTTAATTAAGACTTGAGAAGGATGTCGTCCGTGGCCGTCATCACCTGCGTGCGGCGAACGTGGGGTGGTGATGAGGTTGGCTTTGGCGCAAGTTGCGCCCTATGGATACTGTACAACTTGCAGGGCGACACCTGCAATGCAGGCTGCATTCCACGGGTTTTCCCACGTTGATTTGCAAGCGAGCGAGTCGCTAGCATCGCCAGGACGCGAAGTGAAACTCGCGGCGCAGAGCGCCGACACGAGGTGACCTTGGAGGACAGGCGCGGCCAACCATCTCGGCCAACGGACATACCGGTAATGAGCAGCTTCGGGTCTTCACCGCGTCTCCAAAGTGACATACACTGTGTATGATACACATAGGATATCCCATAAGGTTGTATGCAGCAGGATGCTAAATTCCACACTCGCCATCCCGGTGCAAGTTCGCGTCATGATAGAGTAAGCTTACCATGACCCATTGCGCCTTGATACAGTAATACATGTACATGTACTTCGTCCTGTACCGTGATGTACCGAGTTGGAATGGCAGCATCCCCCGCGGCCCGCGGGTGCTTCACCGACTCCATCCCCATGCCTGGACCGGGGAAAGGGCTCCGCTGGCAAATCCGCGCGCGCTCTGCTATCGAACCAGTCTCCAATACTCACGCGGCTGCACCAGTCCGCTTTTCGCTCTCTCATTGCAAGATCCGGCCCAGACCGCGACGGTGACGGTCATCTGCTCTCTCTCTCTCTTCCGTGTTTGTGCTCCGACCCAGTGACCGCAAGAGAGGCCTCTGCTTGTGTCTGTAGCCGGCACTTGGTGCCTATCCTGCCGACCAACGTCCTGACAAGACGAAAACAGTTGCCGCCACACCAACGGGGGAGAGAACCAAGCACGCCGGCTATTACGGTACTGCAGCTCGACGCCACCCCATCAGCGCGTCGGCTGTCCGAGACTAAGAAGAGAGCGTAACAAGTGCTCAAGCTTCAGTTGCAGCACATTCAGGAAAGACTGGAGAATCGTCAGTCGACCAGTTCGGTGCGATCAGCTCGAACGACTCGACGGATACATAGGAACGATGTACTCGATGTTCCCCATGGTGGAGAAGTCGTACCGTGTCAACATCACGGAGGAGATCGAGCGCGACCTGCGCTTCCTGGGACAGTCGCGCGTGGATGCGCTCACGTCTCGGTTCGCCATGAAGTTGCTCAAGGAGAAGAGCGGCGTCAAGCTCTACGAACTGTGCGAGAAGGAGTTCTACACTATGAAAGCCGTGACGACTGTGAACGCGCCGATCCAGGAAGTCATGCACATGCTCAGGACGGATTCGACGTCTCAGTTACGTGAGACTATGGGCGAGGTGTTGGGCACGCTCTTCCTCGACGGTGTCGTGCTGTACAAGAAGCCGGACTCTCCTGCGCGCCCGAACGAGAGTCTCTCTGTTAGCTGGACAGCACTTCAAGCGTCGAAGCCCAATCTCCCGCACAGAGACTACGTGTACCTGAAGTATAGCGACGTCTTCGAGAAGAATTTGGAGCACGGCAGCCTGTACCAGAACAACGGCTCGGGACTTTACATCGGAGCCTCCGTTTGGGAATCTATCGAGCTAGACGGCTGCGAGCCGCTCCCTCCCTCACAGAACGTCGTGCGTCTGCGTCTTCGTCGCTCAGGTATCGTGGTGGAGGAAACCGGACATGATGGCACGCTGGAAATCTCCATGTTCCTGTCTGAGAGCCATCCAGGACGTGACGCTGTGTCCACACTGACTCGCTCTTGGATGACTAAAGTCGTGAGCTGCGTCTCTCAAATCCCCAACGCGTTGCTGACTCGAGCTTTGGGCTCGCAGAGCCTTCTAACCAAGCGCGACTTCCGCAAGGACGGCCCAAACTGCTACATGTGCTTGAAAGCCTTCACCGTCTTCCGTCGCAAGCACCACTGCCGCTTATGCGGTGACGTTGTGTGCAGCAGTTGCTCCGAGATGAAGACGATTCGCCAGACCAGCAGGAACCGCGAGGTGAGGTTGTGCAACCAATGCCGAACTGCTAGCACCAGCTCGATTATCTCCACCAACAGCGGCTCCACCTCGAACTCGGTGTCGTTAACCACCGGAAGCCACCGCAGTCTACCGAGTTTCTCCAGCTCTTTCGACGGCCACGACCTGGAGGCCAGCAATGTGTCATTATCTGGCAGCACTGCCAACTTGTCCGAGGTTTACAGCGAGGCGGCCCGACCCAAGACACACCCGTTGAAGAGCAATGGATCGTTCCGCCGCCAGCGCTCCACCGATAGTCCTGTGCTCAACCCAACCAGCGAGTTCAACCGAGGTGGCCACAGCCCGGTCAAGGACGATATCGACACGATATCCGAGTTCTCCGAGTTCACCGAGTTCAATTGGTCAGACGAAGTGACTCGACCGAGTGTCGACGAGCTTGCTCGACTGGAGAAGAAGCTCACCGTGCGGAAGAACACGCCATTCAACTATGCTTTGAACTACAGCAGTCGTCAGGAGTGGCCCAAGGCACCAATTCCGGCGGAGGAGGCTGATCGACTCAAGAAGGTGCGCTCGCTGCACTTGGCTGATCACGGCAGGCAATTCCAAGACATGTGCGAGTACGCTGCAGCGGAGCTGGGTTGCCAGATCGCAGCGATCAGCTTCATCGGAGACAAGAGTGGCTTCCTCATGGCCAGGGTCGGACTGGACAAACGCGAGCTGCCGCGCAACGTGCTGATGGATGCCCACGCCATCATGTCAACTGAGCCCACGGTCGTCCTGGACGCGTCGGAGGATCTGCGGTTCGCCAGCAACCCACTGGTAGCCGACGGTCGAGTGCGATTCTTCGCAGGCTTCCCCATGGTCACTGCCGACGGCCACATCGTTGGCTCCTTCAGTGTTGCTGACCCGTTCGCTCGCGAGCTGCTGCCTGGTGATAAGTACCTCTTCCTGCGCAACCTGGCGAACGTGGCGATCCGCGGTGTGGAGCAGAACACGCTCCTGAGCATCGCAGTTCGACGAGATGGTGGCAACGTGCACAAAGTCAAGTCGTCGATCCACGCACCGCCACCTCCAGGCATGAACATCGCCAACGCCGAGCTCACAATGCAGGAATTGCTGCGAACAGCCTACACGACGCAGTGTCAAGTCCGCATGCGAGTGAATCCGCTGTCCGAGTAAAGTCTCGTATCGAAGAGCTGCTAAGTTATAGTCAACGTGGGGCTGCTATTGCATACCGCATAGGAAACCGATTAGTACAAAAAATCAATAGTATGGTATCAAACAGGCATCGGTCGGTTGATTTAAATCAAACCCCAGGGGAGCGACAAAGGGCCTTGTCGTCGTGTATTTCTGCTTCATTCACACTGCTGCGTCTGTTGCCTCTTACAGTTCGTCCTCGTCGTCGTCCACGCCGGCGAAGAACTTGTCGAGCGACTGCTCCACCGAGTCCACCTGCTGCTTGGGGGCGCGCAGGGCCTGGCCCTCCTCCAGCAGCTTGACCAGGTGCACCTTCTGCTTCCACTGCATGAGCGTCTCCTCCAGCTCCATGTTGGCCTTGGTGATGAGCATGTCCACCACGCGCGGGTCCTTGACGGTCGCGTGCTGGCGGAACAGCGCCTGCACCGCCAGCCGCGCGTCGGCCGGCTCCATCGGGATGTCGTACAGCGTCAGCACGCGCGGAACCTGCTTGGTGATGTAGCGGTACAGCGTCACGGCCGGGCTGGACGTGGACGCCGCCGCCGCCTTCTCCGCCGCGACACGCAGAGCCATGGTCGCAAGTTCAAACTAACGTTACTGTGCTGTCCTTGGGATTGCGCCGATTTGAGCCACACGCGAGGGAGGGCGCACCGGAAGTATTCCTGCGGTATGTCATGGGTATGCGGTAGTAGAGGTGATTGAAGGATGCGGTACGTAAAGTTTTATGAATTGCTGGAATACCTGTCATACCGTATACCGAACCGACGCGGCTGATGGCGGGCGCCAGCTGAGGCGTTGCTCGCTGTATGACCATGGCGAAGCAGGTGTCGGCGCACTGGGGCCCGCATGGCGGAAGTGTTTGTTGGTATTACAATACGAAGTGAGATTGACGGTGGAGAGATAGAGAGAGCAGCCATAAGCTTGTCTGATTTTCCGAGTGAATTTAGAAACTTCTCGGCAAAGTGTCGTTCGGCAATGGATTCAGCCGAGTTGGGGTCATTCGCTTCGGTGTCATCCTCGTCATCCTTCGTCAAGTTCAATCGCAGTAGCACCCTCTCCATCTTCGTCTTCTTCGTCGTCCACGATGCCGTCCTCCTCAACGCCATCTCCGGATTCAAAGCCGCCGAAGTCGTCAGGGTTATCGCCTTCTTCGATCGCGTTGAGATCATCTTCGGAATCATGTGGCATGATACTGCTAGCTGTAACACATTCAATACAGCACATGAAATATAACGTAAGCGTTCGTACGGTGTGTATACAGGATAGACCCATGCACATCTTCTGATGCGTAGTCAGGATCACCGACGCCGTCATCGTGCTCAGTAACTTCGCCACCAGTGTCATCTTCGTCGGAGGAGCAGAAAAGAGAGAACCCTTGGGTCGTAGGAAAAGTGGGCTTTGGTCGAAGGGTCCGGGTGTGGCGTGGTACCAAGTCGTACTCGCCCTCTTCATATTCATCACTGGAGACGCCATGTCTGGATCCACTGTCATCACAACAAATAATGCACGCATGGTTAGCTTGGTAGGCAGTCTCGTCGTAATTTTAGTTGGCCCACCATTTGTAGGAATCGCAACGATTCTTGTTTCCGGCGGGGGAGTAGTCGAGTTAGGCGTAACGAGGGGAGGCAAATCTGTCAAAGGGGGGTCTGCGCTTGGAGTTTTCCCTTCCCGAACTGAGATCGTTAATTCAGCAACCTCGCTGCTAGACACAGAACCTATATACCACGCAATTCGTAGTTGCAGATGTTAGAAGGGCTCAGGCATCTGCAATCACATGACATAAAGAAATCTACATTTTGCAGTACATGCAGAGCTCAGCGCTTGGGCAGCTGCCGTCGAGTGGACTGCAGGTGGTAAAGAACTCAATTGTTAGTTACGATAGCAAAAGCTAAACAAATTACAGCTTAGTGCGCGAGCACGCGATCTTCGCCCAAAAAGTAGTCCTTGCCCTCGACACCGCTTGTGTTTCCGCCTGGTGGGATGCACTTTCATCGAGTCTCGATTGAGCTTGCAGAGGGCAGCTTGTGCGTCCATCCGCTCGCCTTCAGCTGGCTCCAGATGAAACTCCAGATCGGCGTCCCGCCGACTAAGCGCTCAGCTCGACGCTTTTCTCGAGCAGCACCGATTGCACCCCAGCTCGGCGAATTCTGAAACGAGAGAGACTTGGTGGCCACTCAAATACGCCGTGCAAGTTATGATACGTGAATAACGTTTGTGTGGGCAACCTGCAAGAAAAAAATATCCGAAAAGTTGGATAAAGAACGTGACATCTTCCTGCACCCTTTTCTTGGCAGGGTAGACAGAAACAGAACTTTTCGTTGACTACATTTTTGAATGCCTTGTGACAGTGGCAGGCGACAAAAAACTCGGAATATACAAAAACGAAGTATAACTTGATCCCGGCGCTGTATATATACAAGTTTATCCTTTTCATAGGATTTGCTAACCCATCTTGTACAGGTCATCGAATTGAAGGGGTTAAGCCGCTTGAAGCTATTTTTGAAGGGCGCCCATTGTACAAATCAGCCACCGGGTCCCCATATAATATTTTTGACAAACACTGGCTCGTCCGCCCGTATTATAAACAGGGCGGGAACAGAAACTAAACTAGGTTTTATCTTGATGTATGTATACCTTGTTGTCGGGGGAAGGGTATGCATACAAACTTCAACTCAAAATCGGCATATATGCAGCTTAGATTTGCACCGGTTTGGAGGGGTTAATAAAACTGTGGTACAAGTGTATACAGGGCGGCCTTATCATCATATAGGTATCGTGTTTTCACCGATTTTGGCAGTTGGACTGTTAATTTATGCGGAATTAAACCCATAAAAGGGCGTCCTACCTTTATTTACTGCTAATTATGCCTATGATTGTAAGCACTTCCCCTAACGCCCGCGATCGGCTATTGCATGCTAATCGACGACGTTACGGTGGATAAATACAGAATGTCGAGTGGCTAATCGCCAGTCGCCCTGTTTTCCTCTAACTCGGGCTGGATTAGCTTATTTCGCCTCAATTCATCGACACCATCGCCATGCTTATTTCTGTAACGTTTCGACAGCCGATAGTTAAGAATGAAATCAGCTATTGCTTCTTGCAGATATGTTAACCTCTATAATAGAGTCTGTATAGCGACCTGCAACTTCCTAACACCGAGCATATAACTGAGCTTGCCATCTAAAATAGATCAGTGATGGTAAATACGAAGGAAAAATCATCGGAGGTGTCATTCCTAATTCCTTCCAAATCGTTATCTGATTTGTTGGATTATTAAAAGCGTCAGATCGTATAACACTGGTGGTCACAACAACAAAGAACATCGGAAGCGCACGCCGATCGACGGTATATTGCAGCGCTCAAAACATTCATGAAGGCCCCCTAACGATGTTTGTGTGTGCAGTCTGCAGGTCTACGTCTGTACTACGTTGCCTACTAGCTGTGGACGTGCGTAGAAGTGGTGGCACAGTCCTGGGTGTCAATACATCGAGTGGGGGGGCCCTGCGCAAATATGTTTCGCTCTAGTGCATGCACGCACTCCTATCTCGCGCTTCAGAAGCATGCAAACAGTGTTTTATGGGTGTAATTTGCACGTTTACGACAGGACTTCCGTGACGGCTAGGTGCTTAAAGATACGGGACTTGCCTTGAGGCGATATATTAAAATGAGTGGTAACGATACGTAAAGGAAGTGTGGAGCAGCGTTCAAGAGGTGGTGATGTGCGCAAAATTCAGTTTACAGTCACTGAAGGTTTTGATGTGCTTAGAGCGAGAGGCTTCTGGACAACCCTGTTTTCGCTAGACTGCGCAGGAATGACGAGCGTGTATTTTTCGCAAGGGTAAGAGTGCGTCTCAACATCAGTTTGATGTTCTTGATCCAATCAACTTTGAACCATCGCTTCGACACCGATGGAAGCGGATTTCATGTGGAGGCCGCTCGCGTTGGAACGGTGACGCCGTGGGACATTTTGAGCTCGAGTTGTTCATTTACTGCCATTTGGTTACCCCATAGCCGTTACTAGGCACTCATCGTGCTACTGTTGCTAGAATTCAAGCGGCGGGTGACACGTTGCGCCAGTTTGAAGAAGCCAATACAATGCGCTTTGGATCGGTTGCGCGCAGCCATCTTTCAGCTACATTGCCGCGCCAGCCGGACATGACTACCTTCACGATGCCTGACGACAATACTACGGGCCAAGCCAAGGCACTTGATGCAGCTATTGCTGAGAGCCAAGCCCCCCCACACTGAAGCAACTGGCACGAGCCGCCGTACATCAAGTATCCGCCTACGCGTGAACGGATTCTGGGTTGGCTACGAAGTTGAAGTACTCGATTTGCGAGCTGCTCTCGGCTTACCCGCCTACGACATCTTCATTGAGGGAATGTTTCATCGCTACGAACCTGTCCAGCCACCCCAGGATGATGTCCCTGATGTCGACCACCAGCAAGAAGATGAGGACTAATAAAACTATTATTTTTTCTCATTTAAGAAGTTGTTCAAATGCTACAGATCTAAGACCACCTATGTCGTATCCACAATGACCGTAAAGATTAAACCCAATCGTTATGAAAAGAATACATGAAGCACGATGTTGTGAAACACGGTGGTGTCGTGGTTTTGGGCATTGGATGGCATAGTATAACCCAGATAAATAGAAGCATTATACCGTCATTTGGTACCGCAAACTTCTGGCTGGGATATAGTTTCTACCAATAGCCGTCGAGAAACCATGACGTCAAACTATTCAGTCCCTTCCGGTTCTCTACGATTTTGACGCTCCGGGCTGAAAAATTCCGTCCGTGAGCCGGACTTGTTATGCGGATCGAGCGCGCTCGTGTACAAGGCGCTGCGTCAGACTTCGGCGCTATCGACGCCGCGCGCAAGGCTCTATCGTTGTGGAGCACGTCGAGACGGTAGTCGCCATCAAGATTCTGGCGGCGTGCCAGTCGCGCGACCTGTTGCGCCCGCTGCGCACCACGGAGGCGCTCGAGACCGTCCACGCGCGGGTGCGCACCCGCGTGCCCAAGTTTGACAAGGACCGCGTCATCAAGCCGGACATCGACGCCGTGCTGGAGCTCGTCAGCAGCGGAGCGATCTGCGACACGGTCGCGCTGTTCCTGTCCAAGCTGTTCGAGTCCGGGCTCTAAGCTCACCGACAGTGCCGATAGATTCTACAGTAGTATCATAGAGTGAGTGAGAGCAGTAGCAACCATATAGCCAATCGAAATATACAAACTAGAACGTATCCAGCCACCCTATTGCACGTTGCACTTTGATCCTTGCGCTAGATTCGTGTCCGCTGCGAGTGGTGAGTCACCACTGGTGACACTACGACGACCTCAAGCTTCAACGCGCAGCGAAGCAGGTGATCAGGTTGCAAGCTTGTGTGCAAAATCCGGCCAGTTGTCGCCGAGTACGTCACAGATCCAAGAAGGCTACATCCTCGGTACTGTGACCGAGGGTGCTAAATCACACATACGCAACTTTATTCGCAAATTGGCCGAGCAGAAGGGAGACCCGTCCAAGCAAGCAACTTCTGTCCACGATGGCGAGCGCCACACCCGCCAAGAAGTACCGATTCTCGCGCCAGGACTTCCAGTCGCTGGCCACCAAGCCGCTGCACTCGACATGGTCTTCGACGTCACGGAGAGCAAGGTCAAGGTGACGCTGCAGACGACGCTCAGGCACGACGGCGCCCAGCCGCTCCAGTTTCCCCGATGGGGCCCGAGAAGAACTAGTGCAAGAAGCCGCCCGTGGGGAGATCGAGTATCACCCGGACGGATGCCTGCCGAGCGCACGTACCGCATGGAATCGGACTACCAGGCGCAGCAGTCGTGGCAGTCTAATGGGACGACGCCCCCTCCCCGGGGTCGACAGACTACCAGAACGCGGGTGGAGCCAACCACGGCGCACCGTTGCCTTTCTCCCACCCGCACTACGCTATGGACGCCGAGCGTACGATCCACCCCAAGGTCATGGGGAAGGGCCTGAACAACTCGGGCCTGGCCGTGCACCAGGACGAGATCATCAACACGGTCGTCATGTACGTGCAGGACTCGTTGCGCAACGAGCTGAGCTACCGCGACATCATCCTCTTGGTCAACAGCACGCCCGAGGCGCCCGTCAAGGCCACAACATCTTCGTGTCACGCAACTTCGAGTCGTAGAAGCTACTCATATTCGTGACCGTGAGCCGCGGCCTTGTGTTGCACACTGGCGTCAACAGCGGCTGCCGATCCCGGCTTGTTCAGTTCGGAGGAGAGCGTGGACTCGCTCTGGGGCTCGTACGTCGCCCGGTCGGCTGCCAGGAGGGGCTACTCGTACGGAGGCGTCGTCATCAAGTACCTGCTGCAGTCTCGTACCCGTGTGGGGCCACTTCGTCTACCGCCGCAGTTGCACGGTGCTGCAGGTAGAAGAGTGCCAGGTGACGCAGGTGAAGATGGCGGACCGCCACAGCGTCAACGCACTGCAGCTCGGCGTGGGTCTGCGCAAGGCCAAGAACGTGACCAAGCCCGTGCTGGGCCACCGGGCCAAGCGCCAGCTTTAGGAGTTCCGCGTGTCCGAGGGCGCGCTGCTGCTGCTGGGCATGACGCTCTCGGCGCTACACTTCAGCGCCGGACAGTTTGTGGGGTGGCACCAGCAAGGACAAGAAGGGCTTCCAGTGCGTCACGACGATAGCAGCCCCACGGGCACGACGTCGGACCTGGCCACAAGTCGTACACGGACAAGGGCTGCGAGCCGCCCAACTACATCAGCAAGAACGGCCGTCCACGCGCAATTATCGGATAGCACGTCCTCGCAGATCGACATCAAGGGATCAGCTGGAAGGGTATGGAGGACAGCAAGGGGCTTGGTGTTTATCATGAAGGTGTTCGAATATACGAGTACAGCTATATTTTTCACATGAAAATATTCACTTGAAAATTACCAACACTTACGAATTCTGACTGTTTGGGGAATGTCTTAACGACGAGTTCTGATCCACTTGGGCTTCAGCGCTTTCGGAGCCAAATCGTCTGGCCGGTCCTGGAGCCACTGTGGAGAGCTGTAGTAGGCGCATTTTGCGCACTCACACTTCTTCCAATGGGGCTCATTCTTGAGCTGGTCCACGAGAATGTCAACGACATCCATCGCTGCCGCCAGACGAAACATCACTTTGCGGCGGGTTTGCCAGTTTAGGCCTTCTTTGCAATGACGCTCAAGAGCCTCGTCGGTGACATTTGAATCAGCCTTCATAGCAATGTGGCGCTCGATATGCTCGTCTAGCTTGACACGCTGGCGCCCCAACAAGCACCGGTAATATCTCAATCGAGACTGAATGTTTGGGCGCTCAATCTAAATTCACAGTCACGATTTAGGTCTAGAATGTGTGCAATCAAGAAGATCGTTTACCTTACCTCAGACAGCTCCATACATGTCCGCAGCCAGCGCATCATCCAGAGAAAGTTATGGACGCATTCCTCGCTGCCGCCCAAGCACACATCCCTGTACACTTCTCTCATCTCCTTGACGGGTAGTGCTGCAATAAAGTCGTCAACATCCCCTGCGGACTCGAAATCCGGCTCGGTTACCTAAGGATGATTCATTAGCTCGTGGAGAACTAAACTCATGTTCGACAAGAGAAAATATACCCGGCCGCTTGCATGCACGAACTCAGGATAGATCTCATCAAAGGCAACAGTTTCGCCAGCACTGAAGATAGAAACCAACTATACACAAAATAAGCTTCAATCCCAACGAGCGATACCTGGTAATGCCATTACATCCTCGACTGTGCCCGTAGTGTACATCGGCTCGCCGGTGCTGAGGTGCGTATTCGTTGTCGTCAGCATCTAATCTCATTTGCAAGCAGCTAAGTGGAAACTTTTACATGATGTAGCTCAACGACAGAGACTAACCTCAATTTTCTCATCGTCATGACGGCGATCAACCATCTCCGCCGGCGGGAAATCAGCAAATGATCCTCTTCATCCTGACGAAGAATCGGATGTGGAGCGAATATCTTTGGCATTGTGTGATGCAAAGATCGAGACCAAACATGCCCCAGTCTGTATGAATTTGCACCCATTCGAGACTCAACTACTTGCTCGGCAGGTGGAGCAAATATCTTTGGCAGTGTATGCCGCAAAGATCGAGACCAAACATGCTCGAGTTTGTATGACTTTGCACCCATCCGAGACTAGACTACTTGCTGGGCACCTGCAAAACAATACCGAAACCGTGCGACCGACAGGTTGAGAAACCTGGACAGTAAGTTGTGCGCAGAGAGGAAACTAGAACTACTACGTGGTAAGAGTCCCACAAACGTGTGACGTGTCATATTACTGAGACTACGTGTTTTACGCTTAGAGCCCAACTACAACTAAGTCAACAGCTGCCACGCGGAGTTGGTCAGTCGCTCGAATAGAAGGCCGAAGTCCTGGAGGTCCTGCTTGCTGCTACGGGAGCGCCTTCGCCACAGCGTGCCAAAGCCAGTGTTAAAAACCAGCGCGGCTGCTGGAGCGGCTTCGACAGACTGAGGCCACCGCAGCTGCACCGATCATCGTCAGCATGGCGCCCAGCAGCAAGCAGGTGTTGCGGGACGTGTCCGTACGAAGTGCTGACCTTCGTGAAGTGGTGCGAGAAGTCGCATATCGTGGCTGTGACCAGGACTAGGCCAGAACGACTGCTGGAGCGGCTTCGACGGCAAAGAGGTAGCAGCTGCGCCGATTTTTTTCGGCATGGCGGCCAGGAACAAATTGCGCGAGCAGGTGGCGGCCATGCTGAGGCGTAGGACGAGCGTCTGGTAGGCGGGAATAGCTGCCGGGTTTGACGACGCGTAGGACGACGAGCGTGGATGCCACGTTGAGCGCCATTTTGCAGCTTCGGCGGGCGGCAGGACAGGAGACTGGGTGGGCGACCGAGGGTCCGCTTGGCAGTGAGATGTAAGCGGATGCCTGCAAAACCGGAAGTGAGGTTTGAGTTTGTTTTGTCGCAACGTGTGGCGCGAAAATCTGGAGCGCACCTTGAAGTGGCGAGCTCTTCAACCAGATAACCAATCATCACTTAGAGTTCTCGGAATCGAGTTTGATTGGCTCAAGCGAGGACATCAACAAAACCCGCGAGAGTGTTGATCACAAGAGCTGCTCGCCACCCAAATAAATTGGTACGCAGCCGCAAAATGAGGCCACGAGAATTACATTAGTAGTATACCGTATCAGGTCACTTTCCCAGTGGGTGGCGGTTTTATTGACAGATAATTGAGTCACTAAGTCGGCCAAAGTCCGACCGGTCGTCATCCTGCTGCTGAGGCCACATCAACGACGGCAAGACCAGCGCGATAATTGGAGCAGCTTCTACGGCCACGAGGCCACCACAGCAGTGCATATCGCTGCCAGCATGGGTCCAACACCCCACAAGTGTTGCCGGACGTATCGAACTCGGTGCAAACCTTCGTGAAGAGCGACAAGAAGTCGCATATCGGGGCGACGACCACTCTAGGCCAGCGCCACTACTGAAGCGGCTTCGACACGACGACCAGGACTAGGCCAGCGCGACTACTGAAGCGGCTTCGACACGACCGGAGCAGCGCTGATCGCCGCCAGTATGAAGCCCAGCACCGCGCACGTATTGCCGGGCAAGTCGTACGCGGTGCTGAGCTTCGTGAAGAGCGACGAGAAGTCGCATATCGGGGCGAAGACCAGGCCTAGGCCAGCGCGACTACTGGAGCGGCTTCGACAACATCGGAGCAGCACCGATCGCCGCCAGCATGGAGCTCAGCACCGTGCAGTTGTAGGACGAGTCGTACGCGGTGCCGAACCTCCCGAATATCGACCCTGAAGTCGGAGACATATTTTGTGGTTGGTGGAATGGGCTGAGCCTGGTGTTTTTTGTATATTGACGGGCAATGGCTAGAAATGAATTGATGAGTAGTGATACGCAGTGTGAGACTTGGCGGGCCATGATACTGAAATCGGTATTGTTTGCACAAGTTGCCACAGTTAACAAAACACGCGTTGACATCCGTTGCGATGGCGGGGGCAGATACTTTCAGTAGCTATCACGTGCTTTAAGCACGGTAATGCTGCTGCAATTTCTTCAAGAGCAGCGGAAGTTGTAGGATCAAACACGATATTGTTGGCGAAGAGAACAGAAGTTTGCTGGCTGCTGCTGTTGGTTGCCGCGCTCAGGTTTCTTATATCATCATTGAAAATGAATAGCTTGTTCAAGCTTGGATAATTTGAGACTTCCTCGCGAATCAATTTCTCCGACATCGCCGCTAAGTTTGCTTGAAACTCAACTCCTATACACAACTTTACGCTTGTCTCCATCGCGACCTGTGCAACAACGTTGCCGATACCAGAGCCAATGTCGACGAAAGTGTCTGTAAAAAGAAAAAGGTGACATTGCAGCAATCACGGCCGATACACTGGCAGGAGAAACTTCTCCAGCATGACAATCTGGCGATTTAACTGGGAGGGGTAATACTGAGGAGAATATCATGGCCATCACGTCTTGGACATTATCAACTGTCTGGGGGGGAGTTGCTTGGACACGATTCTGTCTCGGCGTTCTTTGGTTCGTGTGAAAACGTGCTGGAAAACGGTCCAAGCTCGTACCGTACGTTCGCTTCAATGTCTTAAGCCGGATCTGAAGCTGGCGCTGGGTCTTCCCGCAGAACGGCATGTCCAGCCGCACCCTACGCCAGGAAATCTTGTGTCCAGCGTCGACTTGAGCTTTCGCAAGCCGATACAGCAATCGGTCCTCATTATCCGAGAAGTCTGCCATGGCGTTGACAGTCTTATACTAGACAAAAGATATTTGGTCCACAAATAAATATTTATTGAGTGCGCCCCTTCATATCATGCTCTATCGTAATTCGTTGGGTTTTAGTCGCACCAAAAGTATCGTAATCTATGTGTTAAGTGTCCGCCGGTGTTAAGTGTCACCCCTTGATATAAACCAATCACATTCAAGTATTAGCCTTGTCACCTCTAGATTTGCTCTCATTTGTTAAGTGTCACCCTGCTGTAGAGCCCGGACCATCGAAGCATTGTAGGCTCTGTCGTGGCTTGATGCTGTAGAAGATGACGTCTGCTCGTACGACAATATTATAGATGAACATATGTATAAGGAGGAAACATCATACTTATCAGGAGGAAGTGTAGGAGCTAACACAAATGCTACCCCAAGGCACCAAGCTAATAGCGGAACGTTTCTTTGCAGTGAATATTGAACTTATCCTGATCTTGGGATTTGTATCCACCCTGGGCGTGTCACTTAACACCTACATTACGGTAAGCTTCCGTGGCTGTGCTGGCCTAGCTACGATTTGGGACTTCGTATTGCTCTTCACGAAGCTCAGCACCGCGTACAACATGTCCGACAACACGTGCGCGGTGCTGGGCTCCATACTGGCGGCGATC
The DNA here is from genome assembly GCA_009729435.1 of Phytophthora fragariae. Lineage (NCBI taxonomy): Eukaryota > Oomycota > Peronosporomycetes > Peronosporales > Peronosporaceae > Phytophthora > Phytophthora fragariae. The sequence goes on along the minus strand of QQOI01000005.1, from coordinate 2,077,331 downwards.
GGGGCTGCTCCGATGGTGTCGAAGCCGCTCCAGTAGTCGCGCTGGTCTAGTCCTGGTCACAGCCACGATATGCGACTTCTCATCGCTCTTCACGAAGTTCGGCACCGAGTACGACACGTCCAGCAACACGTGCACGGTTTTCGACCCATGCTGATAGCGATCGGTGCTGCTCCGATGGTGTCGCGCCTGTCTTTGTAGTCGCGCTGACCTAGTCCTGGTCGTCGCCCCGATATGTAACTTCTCGCTACACTTCACGAAGCTCAGCACCGCGTACGACATGTCCGGCAACACGTGCGCGGTGTTGGGCTACATGCCGACGGCGATCGGCGCTGCAGCGGTCGCTTCAGCCGTCGTACTGGCCTAGTCCTGGTCGTCGCCACGATATGCGACTTCTCGCACCACTTCACGAAGGTCAGCACTTCGTACGGACACGTCACACGTTTGTGGGACTCTTACCACGTAGTAGTTCTAGTTTCCTCTCTGCGCACAACTTACTGTCCAGGTTTCTCAACCTGTCGGTCGCACGGTTTCGGTATTGTTTTGCAGGTGCCCAGCAAGTAGTCTAGTCTCGGATGGGTGCAAAGTCATACAAACTCGAGCATGTTTGGTCTCGATCTTTGCGGCATACACTGTCAAAGATATTTGCTCCACCTGCCGAGCAAGTAGTTGAGTCTCGAATGGGTGCAAATTCATACAGACTGGGGCATGTTTGGTCTCGATCTTTGCATCACACAATGCCAAAGATATTCGCTCCACATCCCATTCTACGTTTTGTGGTGCTTTTGGTTGCTGCTTGCATTGCCACACTTTTCAAGTGACAATGTCGAGCCCGACAACGAAGCAGACTCATCGTCAAGATAGCGACAGTGGTGATGTTCAACCAAAACGACGCAGAACAACTCGTGGCTCGGCAACAAACGTGCAGCCACCGATTGGTACGAGTGATAGCTTGCCCTATTTTGAAGATGTCTAACGCTGCTGACATTTTAAAATCCTGTGCAGCGTACGATCGAGAAGAATTCAATGTGCTTGGCGACTTCTACGTCGCGATAAATGGTTTTCAAAGCCACCGCGTGGGTTACTGGCCGATCAGTACCGCTACGTGCCGCCTGGTGGTGATCCAGACGGAATAGCAGGCGTCGACTACTTTTTGGGCGAGCAGGCACTTGGTTGAGGAGTGCAACAAAACAATTTGTGTCGTCAACCAAACATGCACCATTGTCGAGCTGGATGCCCAAGCTGGAGAGGCTGTGGCAGTGGTGATGAATGTGGATCGTTGTGCAGATGCAGCTACAGAGGACTGTGTATCATCGGAGAAGGATGGACTTAGTGAAAGTACAAGCTGTGCTGTTTGCTCCTTGGAATGCTCAAGAGACAGAACATGCACGAGCTGCAACAAATTCATGCATCACTTCTGCTCCCATGAAGTGTGCATGGCGATGAAAGTTTTCGACGCGGAAGGGAACCGTATTGAGGATTTTGGTGACAGCTGCTATTGCAGTAAGTATTGTTTTGTCAATGATACTTCCACTTTTGATGCACCGTGCTCCACGCAATTTTTCGCGGTGTCAGACTCCAACAATGAATGCACAATGCTGGAAAATATACCAGCAAATCGGGTGTCTGGAAAGACAACGATGGCAAATGCCAACACGAAGAAGTGATCGAGTGTTGTGAGAACGAAAGCGGCAACAAAGTCATCTACGGCGATTGGCAAACCGAAGAAACGAGCAAGTGTAGCAGCAAAGAATGTAGCGTCGACTTGCAGACCAAAAGAAGGTCGCACATTTGGCTCAACAGCAAAGCAGACGAAAACAACTACGGCGACACCCAAGAAACCGAGTAAACTGACCGCAATGAAAGCTGAAAAGCTCCTTAGGGCTCGAGACTCGGCAGCCAAATTCATCGATGCTAATGTTGCCTTTTCGCCAGTGCAAGAAGATTGGATGCCGTCAAGTTTATATCCTGACGTTGGTGGGGCATATCTGATTGGAGTGATGACACGCTATAGAATTGATAGTGAGGCAAGAGCTAACAAAATCAGTGTTCCTGTGGCAAAATTCCAGATTCAATGGACGAACACGTCGTTTCAAACCAAAGACCACGTCCACAACATCTTAGAAGAGGACCTATATCGTGGAATTCGGCAATTTGTTCAGCTACAGAAGAATAAACCACAGTTTGCAGAGTCCTGGGCGTCGCTTTGCAATATGGTCCCGCAACTGTCGAACATACCTGCTCTGACTGACGACTTTGAAGAAGTCGATGAGCACGGATGCAAGGAGTGGTCCAATTTTCGTGGGCGTAAGGAGTTTCAAATAGCTTTGAGCCCGGCTGAAGTTGAAGCGATTGAATCGATGCACTTTGATCCAGACCAATCAATTGGACAGCCTCCTGGACTCTTTGTCCATTCTGATGGATCTGTGCTAACAAAAGTGAAATATGAGAGCCGGCATCTTTTTGAAGACTCAGCAACTTCCAGCTTTTTCGCTTTCATCCCGCTCTTATTTTGGAGTCAAGTAGTAGTTTTTACTAACAAGTATGCAGCTGCCGGGGGCAACCCATCGCCAAAGGATGTCGTCTTGGACGAGCTGATGGCTTTTTTGGGGATATTGTGGTACATGACACTGTTTGACAAGGGAGAAATGCTGAACTACTGGAGGGACAACGAGGAGGCATCAATTTTCCCGGGTGCGAGCTCTACCAGTCTGGATACATTCATGAGCTGGAATAGGTTTATCTACATTCGGAAGAATTTGAGCTTCCGCTCTAGTGTCACCGTCGCCGATATTGAAAAAGATCCCGCTGCGCGAATTCGGCCGCTAATCAGCATACTCAAGTCGCGGTGTGGCCGGCATGTAGCTGTTGGTCGCAACGTTGCTGTTGACGAAGCAAGTATCGCGTGTCGCTCCCAGTATGCTCGGCATGTGATTGTGTACAACCCCAGAAAACCAACGGGTAAGTACCATTTCAAGATGTACGTATGATGCTGCTCGACATCCTGGTATGTCCTCAGCTTCAAGTTACATTGCTCTAGCGTATTGGAGGACCGATTGAGTGGAGTCGTTCCAAATGGAGAGATTGCACAGCTCGCAGAGCTCACCAAGGAGTCCTCAGAGATCAGATCGCATGTCATCGAGGTCACAGCACTACTAAAAGGATCCCGACGAATTGTCAACACCGACAATTTTTATACGTCTTGCTTGCTTTTGGAAAGCCTCCGGTTGATAGGATTATACGGTCGAGGAACGGTTCGAACGTCAAGCAAGCATTTTCCGCACTTTACGATGATCAAGCCCGGAGACTCGAAGCCGAGGGGCTACATGAAGCAGGGCGTATGCTTGGAGCAGCATATTGTCGCTGGGTGGATGGCTCCATTGTGAATGTCGTCTCCAACGCTGACGCATCGACTTCGTCCACCGTATATCGGCGCATTAGCCAAAACAAGGTCGCGTTCGAAGCCCCAACATGCGTCGGCGAATATAACTCCGCCATGCAAGGTGTCGACAGACACGATCAACTTCGCGGGCGTTTCTCGTTAGCCAGTGGGCACTCTTTTTAGAAGTGGCACAAGAAGTTGGCACTGGCAATGGTTGATATTGCCAGGTGCAATGCGTACGTCTGTCACGAACTCGTACATGGTAGAGCGCCTAGCGAATTTCCTGATCCGCGGCATGTCACTGGGGATTGCTTGAAGCCAAAAGGCCGCGACAACCACAGAGCGTTTGTAATTTCACTCGTCCGAGAATTGCTTCACGGCGACTGGAAAAAGTGCGTCATTGAAAATGAGAATGGCATGTTATACGCAAATGACTCGAGCCAAATGACTGTTAGCGCAGTAGAACCGGCAACCGTTCAAGTAGCTCTTGCTGATCAACCGCAGGCGTGTGTGGCAAGAGAGTCTTGGGTAGTGCTGAAAGAAAGGAGTCGTTCAATGCGGAAATGCACTGTTTAAATTTGAAGGGAGAGATGCAACCGAAAAGACAGATTTCTGCGAAACTCACCGGGTTGCATTGTGCAAACGTACGTATCCAGCCGATCCTTCGAAGCTGCACCTGTGCCAACAAGCTGGCTGGACTTGCTGGCAAAAGTATCACTCGTTCTACTTCCCGAAGCAAGTCTACACAGCCGAAGGAAACTTGCGAAGAGCGTCCCCAATATATAAAGCACAATCAGATGATTTGAAGGAGCGTAAAAGTCGTCGTAGCACAACAAGCACCGACGTACGTATATCTACAAACGAACCCATAGTGCAGACGAGATGAGCAAACGCTGAATCCACTTGGTTTACTTTCAGATCAATCCCAACCTTCTATTGCGTCTTTATCACAGCGAACACGAGCCGTTCTCATCCGTGACACGGACTTAGCAGCAGCCACCAGCACCGTGGAAGCTGCGACGTACGAGAGCGCCTCGCCTACACTTCAGCATCAGCACTGAAAGCCGACGCGATATTCAGAACCAGCGGGAACCGCAGCAGCAGCGCACCCGTGACCACGATCGTACCATTGCGCGACGTGCGCGCACTCTGCTTGAGCAGATGTAGCAGCGTCGAGATGATGCGATCCTTGGACGGTATGTGCACGTAGCGCGGCGAACCGATGATGAAGAAGCCAATGGCGACGACCATCACCACAGTGCAGATCATGTACGTGGCGAAGTTGCCCTAGCTGTTCGTTCAGCTGCATGTTGCGAACGCTCATCGGGGTACCGCTCTCTACGTCATATATGTCAAGATCACGCTCCATAAAGTAGCCTTGCAACGCGTTCACCAGTGTGATGGACACGTACAGCCCATCGAGGCCAGTGTCGCGAACAAATACACGAACGCCTCCATGAAGCTGTCGTCCCAGCTGCCCAATTTCAAGTACGTTGGGAGATTAAGTCCGCTTATCCAAATTATGTCTTCAATCGCACCAGTAAGCGACATCGCTACCAAAATGATGACCACCACAATCACCCGCTTGTTGGTCATCTCATCGATAGACGAGACCTTGATTGAGAATTCGTCGCCAGAGCTCATCATGATCTTGGAGTCGGTGCCCGTGTTCGCCTCCAAGCCGTACATGTAGCTGGTGTTCCGCAGTTTGCTGTCACGAAGCAGCATGTTCTTCAGTGCGAGGGGGGTTCCCTCGTTGCTGCCCCCGTTCGGGTTCTCCTCCAAGTACAACGTGCCTGAGTACTTGTTGAGTCCCCGTTCGGGAGCTCACTCTCCACGTGTCCTTGAATTATGTACCCGGCTTCGTCCTCGTTCGTGAACATGTTCCGGGTGGGCTGCGGTGCCTCGCGCAGCTTAAGGTTCGTTTCACCGTCGAGGTTCTTCGTCTCGACGTAGCAGAGTCCCATGTTGCCACCGGAGCGCGATCCTTCCGCAGGAATGACCGCCAGAATCATGATGTCGGCCGGCAGGATCTCGTGGTTGGCCACCACAAAGTCGCCCACTTTGAGCTCGCGCCAGTCGACCTCCTCAAACTCGCGCAGTTGGAGGTTGAACACGCGCGTCTTGGCGGAGATGGCGAGGTCGTTGGCCATGTGGCGCTTGTAGTCTTCGTAGCCGGCGAAGATGGCGTCGATGACGATGACGATGACCAGAGGGGAGAACTGCAGCGGGACGCCGTCCGTGGGCGATACCGAGGGGATGATCTGGAATATGCCGACGAGCAAGAAGTACAGGTTGGCCGTCTTCTGGAACGTCAGGTACAGGAACACGGTCACGAAGGTCCACCACGTGTACTGCGAGGTCTTGACCTCGGTGGAAATCCTCCGCGTCGGGCTCTGCGCCCGTCGGCTCCCGCTGGGCGCGTTGCCCGCGTCGTTGATCTCGACGATCTTGTACTGTTTGCGCTGGCCGAGCGGCGCGCCCTGCGAGTCCGTAGACAGGAGGCTGCTCATCCTGTTGAGCGTCTTGTGGCTTCCCTTGGGCGTCACGGCGGACGGTTCGGCGGCGGACGACGCGCCGCCGTCCCGCGCGGGCGTTGGCCATCTCGCGCTCGAAGTCGGTCACCTCCCGCTCGGGCACGGGGGAGCCCTGCTCGGTGCGGCCTTCGTTCCGGGCCTGCTCCTCCTGTTTACGCGCGCACGCGGGAGCACAGCGACGCGGCGCTGGCCGGGTCGATGTAGTGCTTGGTGGAGCGCGTGTTCTGGTGGGCGCGCAGCGAGCGCAACAGGTTGTGGTAGAACATGCGCCAGCTCTCGCTCCGGCGCCGTAGCCGGAGGCGGCCATGGGCGTGGAGGCGTTGGCCGCCGTGACCTGGCGCGTGAGCAGCTCGGCGCGCGTGGGCGCGTCGCTGCCGTCGTCGTTCAACAGGCACTGCCGCAAGTTGAGCAGAGATCTCGCTCGGGTCGTTCGGGTCGAACTGGTATGGTCTCCACCGTACAGTAATGTGCCTCGATAAACAACCTCTGATATAGATAGAGATTAGCAGGCTATCAAAAATCCTCGGGCCCGATCAAAAAAACAAATGTATTGATTTAGTTCAATATATATGACACGGTACTCTTGTTGATCAAGGTAGAGTGCAGCCTGTACTGCAGCGAGTGGGGCTTTTTCTTGTACCACCGTGGCTTCTACGCCGTTCCAAGGAAGAGCAAAGGCAGCTTCTCCGTCCCATCCGCGTTCGCGCAGCACGCCATCGTCACCCGGGCCTTGCTCTGCTTTATGGCAGGAGCCTTAGTTTTGCAAATAGACCCACGCGGAACCGTATTATGGAAAAATGCAAATTTATCCATATTAAATACGTTTCGGGGTTAAGCCACTACGCGCTTGATCTTCTCTAAATCATCATTCGCTGCCGAGAGATTGACCAATCAGTAGTGGGTAATCGAGCCGAATCAACCAATGACAGAAGGGCTACTGAGTGAATTCTCTTATATTAGTACTACAACTGATCGTGCCGTCGTTACCCTTGCATATGTTATATAATTTCTCCCAGTATATACGTTGTAGACCCGTTGTTTATTGAGGCACATTACTGCTGATAATACAATTTTCCTTGTGAAGAGCTCCACGGGACTCGCCCTATTGAGATTTTCAATGCATCAGCCCCGCTGGCTGGTGATTTTGGACGAATGACATCGCTGCTACAAAATAATACCTTATGTATCTTTTTGGAAGGAAATCGCCCAAAACCCTCCTATCCCTAATATGATTTTGGCGTCAACCTGTGAGACGGGATAATTCCCAAAGGTACATTATGTATCTTTTTGCCGCGTTTGACTTGACATTTGTATGCTGAGGCGTAATATAGACTTGTATGGGTATAACGATAGGGTTAACGTGCCTGGAGCTTCCGCGGGTAAATTTTTTCGCATGGGCACTTGGAGAACTCCGTCCGGGTCGGAAGGAAATACCAAATTTGCGTAGCATTGAATCCACCACTTCAAGCGGTCAAAACAGACCTCAATCGGGTTGAGTTGAGAGCTGTACGGCGGCAAAAAGAACAATCTTGCGCCGGCTTGTTGAGCGGTCTCCTCTAACTCGGGATAAATGTGAATTTTGGCGTTGTCCATTATAACAATGAACCGGGGCAACGGCCAGGGATTAAGTAATGGAACCAACTTTCTTGAAAATGCAGCGTGAAAACTTCGTCTTGTAAAAGTTCCTTCGGTTGTTTCCCAGGCGGCAAAGCCTCGGTGGTCTAAGCAGGCAAAAATGGATCGCCGTTTGCCATGGCGAAAGGGAAGTTAAACTGCACACCGAGATCCCTTTGATGACCACCCACAACGTCGATAGGCGTGACGTCCGTACTTGGAGGTTTCATCAATGAACAAAAGCTGCTCTGGAAAAGAATATATCGCAGCCAGCTTAGCCTTATACGTTGCGACCTACAGAAATCATACATACAATCATTAACTATGATAAATAAATACAAACCAGCAATGATTATTACCTCGGCAGGTATGCACTCCCTAACAGCTCGGGTGGGGCGCTTTCTTGGCATATTAAGTTCGCAATGAAGAGCGCGACACACCGTGGCGAGCGATACATTCTTCAACGAAGGGAAATGTTGTATGAGGTTCCCTTTAAGTTCTTCTAGGTAGACAGTAGGGCGATGCTTGACGTAAGTCGTCACGTGGGCGAGAACCTCTAACGGCCAGTGTGCAGTCCGCCGCGACGGCTTGTACGGCTCACCTGTGCTATCAACTAGAAATAGCTTATATCAGTGCCGTATCGGAGGGCCGAGTACATCGCTAATGAACTGTAGATCCAACCCATACACGAAACGCAGCGAGACTCCGAGCTGTACGTCATACCTGGTTCTGCGTCCGTTTTCACAATGACAGAAAACTCAGACATACGGATGGCTGTGCAGAATTGCCTATCACAAATGGCAATTCGGCACTATTCTATCTAACCACGTTTTTTTTATTACGACCTAACTCAAACTTCTTGTTCACTAAAATCGTGTTGTGTATTTTGACTTAAACATATTTTCGAGGTGCATGAGCTAAATTTGAGCACAAATCTCAAATTTAGTAGCCGGTCAGGCCAAACAATCAGCAAACCGCAATAACCCAAGGCATATTTAAGATCGAGATAGGATTAGAAATATGCCAGAATTATCACGGCAGATTTCTCTGAAATTTATTTCAGAGCTAAGGAGGGATCCGAGTGGACGTCCTATTCTTCAAAAACACTATGACCTGGTAATTTATGTGTGATAGTTGATATTAGTTCATAGAGGTGTCATCAAAAATCCATGTAAGTACTCTACAGTTACTTTCATGAATCATAATACCCTCTGAATATGATAAATTACTGCGATGTTGCTTGTAACGTCCACCTCGTCTAGGTACGAGTTTTGGAGGTTGCGCGAAAGGGCCATCCGTTGTGCCTCCGGTGAAATCTTCCGTTCGCCCTCCATCTGGAGCACTTCCTAAATACGTACGAGTTGCCTACACGTGTAGTCATATCGAACGCAGACTAATTTATATATTGGATAGTTTACTAAGATAGCAAGTACCGATAAGGTATGCTGCTACATGTACCTCGTTCACGTGGTGCGTTCCTCCACCAAAGTGCATTTAGAACTGGTTTGGGACTATACTTGCATTTGAAATACCGTAATCTAGGTGTCAAGTGTCACCCCCGTCGTGCATACAAATCCTAAGATCAGGACAAGTTCAACGTACACTACAAGAAACGGGACGCCATTAGCTTGGTGCCTTGAGGTGGTAAATGTGTCGATCTACAATGTCGTCGTCCCAGCAGACGTTGCCTACTTCAACATCAAGCCACGACAGAGCCTGCAACGCATCTACCAGTCCGTCCTCTACCTCGGTCGACTCCACCGGCCTGCTCGGCGGGGTATCGCGATCATCAAAGAGAAGGTCAATGTGCTTGAACCCACCTTTCACAGTAGTAGTGCTGAGCCTGCTCCACACAGCGTGCAGCCAACGCAGCACGCGTTTTCGATCGGGTGGTGTGAGCTTCGGTTCCATTTCACCGCTGCACGCTAGCACTTTCGTGCACTCTTCCTTCAAATACGCAGTCCAAAATAGTCGCATGCGATCCTTTACGGGCTTGTTCCAGGATATATCCGCTGGTTGACAGTAGTGGGTGTACCCTGGGGGTACACGTTGAAGTACAACGTTTTTTTTTCAGCCGCGAACGCAATAATATCAGCAGTCCAATGAGCGCTGAAGTCATCCCAGATCAGCATGACAGGGTCATCCGTGCGGCTGCGGTGTCCGAAAAAATGTTGCAGAAACTGAAGCGACAAATCTGAATTCCACTAGCCTTTGCCGTTCGCAAAAATGGCTGTATATGTCTCCTTTTCTAGGGCCTCCATATCCTGCCACATACCACGGCTGAAGTCATGCCTCAAACGAGTGTTTTCATCGCGAGTGGTGGCAACTGTAGATGGACGGATCTTGAAAACAACCCACGTATCGTACTTCTGCCCGGGGTTGTCTGCTAGCAGCATCGCAGTTAGCCGCTCTTTACTTTTTCCTCCACATTTTACCCACACGGTCCTCGCACCACGCTCGTCAACAGTGTGCTTGGGCACATACTCAAAAAGTATGGCTGTTCGGTCGGCGTTATATATCTTCGTGACTCCTTCATCAACGATGCGTCTGGGGACCGTTGCTGTAAAATCTTTAGCGACTTCAATCGAATCAGCGGCCGAAGCTTGGCCATGCCGAGTTTTCGCGCGGAGCGAAAGGCTGTATCTCGCAAGAAACGTAGCCATCCATGTAGGAGATGCTGCAAAAGCGGACTTAGGCACGTCATACAGTCCGGCAATAGACAGCGCCTCTAATTCCTCCATTTTAGAGGACACGGAGACGCCATGGGAGCGAAGCGCAATAATCCAGTCGAGAATGTCCATCTCAGCGTCGTCGGAGAGCGTATTTGCTGCTCCTTTTTGGCGAGCTCTTTTTTGTTGCGCGGTTCGTGGCTTGGACGCCATGCTCTCGATGTGCGGACGTTGTTGCTTCCAGCGACGAATTACGCGCACCTTAGACTTGTAAGCAGTGCTTTTAGGGTTGATGTCGGGCCAAAACATGTCGACCACAACAGACATCCGGTGTGTGTCGTAAAATGCTAGCACGGCTGACTTCATGGCAAATGTCTCCGACACTAGCTTGTGCTGGTTTGGCTTCCGACCTCCTCCATTCCTCGCCACTCTCCCCCTCATGCTTCTGGCGGGCTTGGTTGGTGTTGGTGTGTTCCTGACTGGCTCGATGCCCCGGACTCTACAACAGGGTGACACTTAACAAATCACAGCAAAATTGACGTGACGACGCTAATCCTCGAATTTGATTGGTTAATTCGATGGGGATGGCACTTAACACCGGCGGACACTTAACACCTAGATTACGGTACAGGTGACTGGCAAGATGGAGATGGTGCTCCTCTTGGTCAATGGTTATGTGAACACAAATCAAATCATATCAATACAGTTTCTATTAATAACAACTTTCTAAATTTCAGAGCTTCTTCGTGCGAAGCGCGACTTTGTTAGTGAAAGGTACAATTCAATCAATTCTCTGAAATAAACAAAGCCGCGACTTCGCACGGAACAGCTCTGGATTTACAAAGCAAACAGTAGCGTGCTGCGCGCTCTTCCAAGGGCTTGGCAGTACAGAATATACCGCCACTTCCGACACCATATGTTCAGTACGTTTTGTGCACTATATAAATTGTTGTGAGGTTAGCGACCTACAATTGAATCAATGCTACGTGCAGCTTGACATCAACTACATCTTCGTCGCAGACGTCGGTTTGTACGACTTCGTCCTCAGCATCTGGTGCTGCAATACCACGAAGGGGGACTGTTAGGCCTGTCTTCTGCCAGCAATGCGCGATCGTAGACGCGCGCGTCGTCTTCCACCGCTCCTGGCTCCACTGCATCGCTTGGAGCTGGTCAATTTTGTAGACAGTGCGTCCGTCGACATCTTCGTCAGCGTCGAATCTGTCGATGGCTTGATCGATCTGTAGCGACTTGAATCGAGCTTTGAAACTCGCAATGATACCAGCATCCAGTGGTTGTAAGTGCGTCGTAGTGTTGGGCGGGAGACTCTCGACCTGCACATTGGTCAAAACGAGATCCCCGTGCGCATGCAATGACACATTGTCTACAAGGAGAAGGATGTGGCGCTGTGCAGCTCGCATCTCCCTGTCTAGGTTGAGTAGCCACTCCTGGTACACCTTTCTGTTCATCCAGGCCTTGTCGGTCTTCTTGTACAGAAATCCATGCTGCTCAGCTGTCTTCTTCCCGAAGCAACGGGGCTTCACGGCACGCCCAATGAAAAGCGCTGGCAAGGAGTCACTGCCATCGGCATTGGTTGTCAAAGCCAAAGTAATTCGAGTCTTGTCTTTCTTCACGCCTGGCATTTTCGAGGTGCAAATGCTGCGCGTTGGAGCAGCCTTGTAGTTTAGACCCGTCTCGTCCATGTTGTATTTGTCCTGAGGTTCATACAGGTCTGTCACTTCGAGGAGAGCATGACGGCCTTGGCGTACGACGTCGGGCTTAGCTGAGCGCACTTCTCCATGTCTTGGACGATAGCGAAGCTCATGCCTGTTGAGGAATGCCGACATCCAACCCACAGACAAGCCCACATCGAGCGCCCCCCCCCACCTCAAAGCGCAGCTTTTTAGCTTTCCGAGTGATGACCTTTCGATTACTCCTTTTTATCCCACTTGGCTAGCTGGGCCTGCATCATGGCTGGTGGGGCTGCGTGCTTACGAATAAGCTCTCGCTTGTTGTCTATGGTCATCCACTTGCCCATGGTTGTTCTGTGCTGGTCGCCACAAATGCTCGAATGGTGCTTATCGCTTCGTACCGAACGAGTGCTTCAGAATTGGTTTTGCCGCGCGCGCGAAAATTACCTACTAAATCTAATATTTGAAAGTGCCAAAAATAATAGAGGTCATTTGTTATCGGCAGTGTCGGAAGTGAGAGTACCTTCTGTACTAAAAATTGTGGTTTAGTAGTGATACTACTACTACAGATACCGCCCACAAAGTTGTACACACAGTCAGTCTATACACCCTCAAAATCGGTAATGAAGCCTTATCACTTTTAGGAGGAAAAATCCAGTTTTCCCGCCCAGAGGGATCTGTCACAATTCAAACATAGCCCCCCCCCCGCAGTCCCCTATGACCTGCACAACGAAGCAAACGAAGGGCAAGTGGCTCACGATCGCGCAAAAATGGCAAGTTATCGAGGAGCATGGACGCTCGCAGCCGTCGCCATCGCTCGCCGATCTGGCACGCTGGTCACAGGCCAAGTTCAAGCTGTCGCAGCCGCCGTCTCGAGCTACCATCGCGAATATTCTGCGCAGCGCCACTACATGTACTGTCAAGTCAAAACTGGAGGCAGCCTGCACGCCCAAAGGCCGCTCCCTCACGCTGCGCTGCTCAGAGCTCGAGGAATTTGAATGTACGTAAACTTCAACGTCACCATCTGTAATACCGTATATTCTGAATACATATAGTATACTGTAGGAACTAAAAGTGTACCACTGTACCACTCCGTTCCGTTATAAGAGCATGATACAGGCACTTCGTAACTAAATCTACGAGTTTTCTAGTGCTTTTTACGTTCTTGGGCTCAAAAGAAGCAGACGGATGATACGGTTCTTTTGATATGCCCATTGACACGGTCTTTGTATGCGGTAAAGAGGAAAAAACACAAGAAGTAAGTAAAAAGGCCTCGGTCAAAGCTATTTCTACAATCTAGATGGATTGTTAGTGGACATTTTTTGTTTTACCATACTGAAATCCAGTTTAATTTTCGTGCTCTTCTAATGAAACAACGATCAAGGTGGGTTCATGCTCTTGCAATGGAACGGAGTGGTACAACTTAGTGGGCGGTATCTGTACTATTCGATTTATAGCCAATATCAATACTATTATAGTAGTTCGGATTTGGCAATACTAGTATCAGTACTAATATAACTACTATTAGTACTACTAATGTACCAATGTCGGCGTCTAAAATAACATCCGCTTCTTTCCTCCATGTGTCTTAGTTACTGGCGATTATGACGCAGCATGAACTCGGTCCTTGTTCTTGTCTGTAGCGGACTCATCACGAAGGATCCTATCGAGACCACGCGCTCTTGAAACAGCCCCACCGCACCAGCCTATCCAGACGCGTGCATGTTTCACGACTATGGACAATGTGATTTGGAATACCGCTTGGGGTCCCTTATTTTTCCTCACCCTCAGCTTGTGCGAGATCAGTCATAGTATGGTCGCTCGAGCACGAGATTCTGGATGTGTTGAGCTCCTGGGAATCGATGTCAGTGTTGACGAACCTGCTGACATACAGAAGCCGGTGTTAGCAATAGAAGAAGTCGAATAAATACCAACAACGGCAGTGTTAACTTTTTGAGAGGTCAACGTCTGGCTTTGTGTAAAGCTCGTTATAACCTAACTGATGCATCCGACGGCCGCATACTAACTGAGTGTTGCCCAGCAAGGAGATGTCTCCGCTGTGTCCACCCAATGATAGTCAATCTTAGCGCACTTCGCGGGTCTGCTGCTTGAGCCGCTAATCTGAGGTGAGGACGAAGTCTATTCATATTGTACAGTACATACTATTTGGAAATCTATCGGCCAGAGAACCACGAAGATCTTACGTGGGATGAAGATTGGGAACTATAGTAGGACTAATAGCACAACTATCGCAACTTTTCTCGCTACTATTCAAGTACTTAAGTAACACTACTATTCGGCTCAAGCACTAGTGCTACATGTATAGCATAGCACTACAATTTGTAGTAATATTATCACTTCTATCGCTACTATTTTGGAGTCAACTACATGTAGCAATCCTTGGCTCGGGCGAGTCCCATACGAGCGCGACTCTCCTGGAGCACCGCCTATTATAATAGTATTCTTTCAGCTGAAGGAAGAAAGCACAAGGGCCCGGTTGCATTTCTAAATCGACACGTTTTGATTTATTGAGATTCGTTCAGCGCGCTCACATTTTTGCAGTGGTTTTAAACCGCGCGATCTTGCCTTCAGTATGCCTTCCACAGAAAACGATAAAACCTGCAATGAAAAGTGAGCTGTACGCGCACAGATAAAATCCGGAGTATAATTATGATCAAAGATCGATAGTAGTTGGCATTTTGCCTCATAAGGTGATGATGACTTAGACTAATATTCTGACGCAGTGAGCGACTGCTCGGTAGCATCTATCGCATTGGGTCCATTGAGCGCATCGCAACTCGCGATCACGTCCTCAATCAAGAGGCTGCTGGAGAAAACAACACTCGGGCGTTAGTCCCAGCTCGTCAGCTAGATGAGAGCAGCAGTGCGAAGCCATGCAAGGTCAGTCGAGCTGGGTTCGCCATGGCTCGTGCTCCTGATATATTGCGGAATAATCCGTGAGCCCGAGTAGAGTCCAGATCAATCATTTATCACGGTGATGCTGATTTCACAGTTATATAATATTAAATGTGACAGTGATTATTTCTTTTTACCAAATACTATTTATCATGGGTAGTTTGTCCTAATATTCAGCGGATGGGTCAACATACCATCATAATATTTTCACGATAGAGGTTATTCCATAACGGAGGCTGTAACTATTATATGTCACGCCCAATTATTATCGGATTACGGATGTTATGTATTATGCTAGGATTAGGACCCCATTCGCTTCCTGGGATGGACTCTGGATATAAAATCCAGAGAATTTTATAGAATTTTAACCAATCATTGGAAGTTAAATGTTGGACACTTGAACAAGGAGGCTTTAGGACAATTTTGTGACCCCGAGATGGTAAGGACCCCCCCCACTAATTGTGTTAAAATAAGTTGCAGCTAATTTGATGGGGTAGCGTTCGTTCGTAGCCACAAAACCTTGAACGTGTAGTCAGACCCTAACGATATCAATGCAACCGATCAGTAATTTCGAAGGAAATATTGAAAAGGAGAACCTCACCGAAGTGTTGTAACGAGGATTGTACGTTGTAGAAAACCCATACGATCATCTGGTTCTGAACTTGATTCCACTGCTTTTCCAGTACGAAGGACAATTGATGAAAGGCCGAAATTTGCAATCTTTGCCATAGCACCATGTTCAACACGAACAGTGACGCAAATTGTAGCGCGGCATAGAGGAGCACATTGAACAGTGCACAGCGAAGTCTGTTGTCGTCATTTCAGCCACCATTTCGTAGTACGCTCGATTCGGGAGATGATGTATCGCAAACAGGTAGGCGGCTACATGTAAAAAACGTGAGGAGCTGAACAGCGAGGACGGCGTCACAAGCAGTCATACTTACAGAAGATGAGAGGGATGACAACTTCCACGTAGTTAACCAGCATCACGAACTCCGTTATATAAAGCACTCTTCGAAGCTCTCTCACGTACCGATACTTGACGGTGTTGCTGGCGGTAGCACCATCTACAGTGTCCTTTGAGGCTCCACGCTGATCGTCATCGATGAATTCCGCCAGCAGAGGAGCTATAGCTGCTAGCAACCCGTGCGATCTCTGAGGCTTTGTGTGGATTTGGTTGAATGGATGAATTGTCCGGGACATCTTCCGTGTCGAGGCCTGAATCAGAGCAAACAGAGGAGAGGACGAAATGCGGCTACCGGTTCGCTTGTGTGGAACCGCACCATTGGCGTCCACACTCGAGTTTCTGTGCTTCTCTTGCACTGCCACCACTTTCGTCACTCCCCTCTGCTTTCTCAAGGCCCTCATGCGTTGTACAACTTGTTCGATATCGTAAAGGGAGATACTCATTTGGATGGATTTAACGGCCATGAGGACGCCCGTAGTCTTCAGTGAGGGCGTGTTCTGCATGCAGTACGTCGAGGATAGCGCACTAAACAAATCCACATTGATGACAACGATCTCCACTCGTAAAAATACCCTGACAGGGAACAGTCGCTCAGGAGTGAGCGACGATCAGCGGCAGCACAGGACTGCTAGACGGACACCGTGATGGAAGGCGAGCCGGGACATGGCCCTGGCCCAGGCCCTCCTTACCCTGGAGCTGGGCATGCGGCGATGGGGGTCAAGCCAGCAGAGGAACAAGGCCACACAGAGTGCAGGGGTGGAGCAGAGCAAGCAGGTCACGAGCAGGAACCCCGGCAAGAAGGGGCGCCAGATACCGGTATTGCCCGGACGGTAACCGGTGAAACGGTCGGATGTAGCAGAGTGCAGGAGCGGACGGATTTGCTTGTTGAGGCTAGTAGCGTGGGCACCTGGGGAGACCGCGTGCGGACGCATGCACCAAACCTTGACCGCATCACGGAGGAAGTGGCGCGTGGCTCCCACATGGTGGAGGGGGTCTGGAATCCCATGCATCAAAAGCAGCTCATTGGAACGCTAATGACGGACTGGGACTCCAAGGACGTGCACCCATGGACACCGGACGAGATTGCGATGAGATAGGAGGCGCAAACACCAGCAAGAGCGTGCTGCGATGAAAGCGTCCGCGATGGGACTGCAAGAGAGAAGGCCATTCTCACGGCGTATTTGGCAGGGAAGCTTGATTTGCCCCACCCTCCCGACTTCGTCAAGGAAATCTTGATTGGAGAGCACTGGGCGATGCTCGAAGACATGCACGAGGCGTACTTCAACGTATCGCTTACGGCGGTTGTACCAGCCACGGTACGCCTCAGCCGAACGCCGGCACATGCCATCCTGTTTCGCGAACTCTTTAATGCTAATACAGACAAGAATACCGGGCATGCTATGATGCGTGCCTTTCAAAGAGACGTCAAGCGACTAAGTTATGACGGCGTCCAGACACTACAAATGGTATTTTACTCGCGCACGGCTGCCAACAAATGGCAATCCAAGGCACTGAGACTGCAGAAGGCGGTCATCATACTACGGGACACGCAGAGAGCAGAAGGGCAGGAGGGCACAGGATTGTACACGGAGGCGCAGCTAGAACTTCAGTATGCCGTCAGAGTTTACGGATGTGAGAAGGTGGGACTGGCAGCGTTAGCAAGAGCATTTGCTACTTTTGCGGGGGCTAAAGTGCTGGACGTGGAGTACGCACGCGCGACACGGACAAACATTTATGATAACCGGTACCATACGATACGGTTCGCGCAGCAAAATTGCCCGGAGGCGCTGCAAGGAGTATCAATGATTAAACTAGATGACACGGAGATCAGCGTTCATCACTTCCAACAGAATCTGCGCCGCCCATGCACTCGATGCTACAGCTCGCGATACGGGACCATGCGATGCACGCTGGCAGTCTCAAAGCTGGCGGCGATGAAAGCCAAAAGTACTAGGGTGTACACAGGCAAGCTCGATGCTGTCCGACCGCCGCCCCGCGCGGCTTTCCAAGTCGGAACAATGGAGGAGCTACTCGAACTGCTAATGCAGCACCAACCCAAAAGACAGGAACCTGGACACCTCATCACTGTGGATGTGGAGCAAGGTGACTATGCGGAACGGAGCGAGGCAGGAGCAGTGCAAGTACAGGAGAGCCACAGCGACGATGCGAAAGCACCGGAACCGAAGCACGATGCTGAGGGTTTCTTCACCAAAGAGACCAAACGTACGAAGGCGGCAAAAGCTAAAGCGAAACACGTGTTGGCAGGCGACAGCGCGAACACGGACCCCGCACACCGTGGAGGCAATTCAGCGGGTGCCACACCCCGACATAATAAACAGGGGGACGGTATGACTTCAGAGAGAGGACAAGGGTCCAAGCCCAAGACGCGAGCAGGAAAGAAGACTGACAAGGGGTACGCGGAGAAGGACGCTGGCAAAGCAGGGAAAGCGCCAAGGAAAATTACAAAACGTTTCGAGAAAGTTCAGCGGGTTGAAGCACTAGGACAGTACAGCGCACTCGCAATGTCAGATAGTGATGAGAGCGACTCTGATGGCATGGAGATTGATGAAACTGCTCAGGAATTGGTAGCATACGCCGACAGATCAGAAGAAGATGATGCGCCGTACGCGTTCCCTGAGCAGGCCACGGAGGAGCAGGCAGTAGCAGTGGACACGAAGGCGACACATGCAACACCCAACAGACAAGGACATCAAGGGCAAGTGGCTACAAAGCCCGAATTCCGCAAGGCAGAAGTGGCTGAACCAATGGACGGGGTGATCTCGAACACTACTCACGACACTACAGCTCGAGAAAGAAACGTTGGAAGGGTGGCTACGAAAGCGAAAACCTCCACGGCTGCCAGATCTTCACGGCGCAACAAACCAAATAGTTTGGGTGTAGGCCTGCCAGATGGGGCCATCAAAGGAATGCAGAGCAGCATGGCCAGCTACGTACAAAAAGCTGCCGTCATGGCAGTACTACATACCGAGCTGATTGAGGAGTTTAAGACAGAAGAGGATGTGAGCCATGGGATCATCCCGGCTACTCCAGACTCCCAGGATGAACTCATCATCGGTGAAACACGCCCAGGAACGCTGGACGAAGACGGAGACTTACCAATCAAGCTGGGACAATGGCTGGTCAGCTTTCATGGACGAGAAGTGGCAGTAGCTACCAATGGACAGTGCGCTTTCTTAGCCACTTTAGCCAGCAAAATAAACCATGCGGGACCAAAAATGATGAACTCGGAGGAGGAGGTCAAGGACGCGACGGACCTGAAATGGAGTGTTTACACGTTAATGATGGCCAACCTGCGTAAGGATGTGGAGCTACATCTCGTCGACCCCAAACAAGAGTGCGCTAGGCTACATCCGGAGCAGCCACAGTACACCTCGGTACAAGGTGCTACAGCTGTACTGTATGCTCACTATGATGCAGCGCGGAAAAGATCAGCGGGGACACATGTGCAAGCATCCTTTTGGGCGGGTCCACACGAGCTAAGAGCGATTGCACAGTGGATGCGAGAACCGGTTATAGTGTTCGACGTAGTTGAAAACAACGACGCACATGTGCAACGCTATTTCTATGGTCAACACCGCCTGGCAGATGGCACTGATCACGAAAGTGGATACGCAGAGGCCATAACAGATCGACAAGCAACAGAGTATCTTAGAAATTGCTGGAAGCTACATGTGCTGCCGACCTTCCTCGTGTTAAAACATCACGAGCGCCATTCTACGGAGTGGAACACGGAGAGCTATTTCTGAAGTGGAGAGCCGAAGGGGATCCGATGAATAAAGATGAAATTGCTGCGAATTTCGAATGGAAAGCTCACATAAACGACATGACGGACTACGAACGAACAGTGGACCTCTCAACGATAAATCAGCTTGCTGACAGAGATGACGTGAATGCGCTCATGCTGAAGAGATGTGAGATGAGGGTCAGATTAGACTTAGTGCACGCTCGGATGGGGCTCCCGACGCTGCTGATGACTGAAATGGAAACAGACTGGGATGCCATACTGGCGGTGGAGGAACAGCAACTACATGAAGAATACGGCTTGGACAGCTACGCGGCGTCTTCGCAGCCGGAACAGGACGGCACAAAGGATGAGCAAGCCGTTCCCCTCAGATATGCTAGAGCGGCTACTGGAGACACCATGAATACCTCCTGCTTCCGCATATTACGCGATGGATCCGATGCTCCAATGGACGAGGTTGACAGGCCGCTAGCAGATTTGATGACAGCTGCTAATGCGGAGGCTTTCCGAAAATGGAGTCAATTATTCCGCAAAACGTTTGATGTGCCAACAACGAAACGAAGGGCCAAGCCGGCAGACATACGGGTGTGGCTGCTCACAAGGATGACTGCACTTCGACACTACTTCGCATTCTTGCCGTACCCGGAGCATGAGGCAAAGTCGTGGACGTTGGTGGAATTGGAAGTGTGGGGGCGGAGGAAGTGTGGTCAGAACAGATTGGAGCACTTCAAAGACTAATCAGTGATCCTAAAACGCCCGACGAGGTGAGATCATACTGCACTGAATGGCTTGTACCGTGCATGGATACAACGCAGAATCGCGAGACCGCACAAGCGCTCGACAGATCTCCACAGAGATGGAGACGACTAGCGCAATGGGTGCCACAAGGATACTGTAGAGTGCAACCTGATCAAGAGCTTTTCCCAAAATGAGTACCGATTTGCTGTTCCGTCCCAAAAGAAGTACCTGTCCCAAAAGGAGTACCCGTGCGGTAATAGCCGGGAGCGTGGTTTGTCGGTCGGACCACTGGCGCCCAGTGCTGCCGGCGCAGATCCACGAGAGAACAAGCGCGCGACCTCCAGCCGCTAGAAGATGCTCATGCTGCGCGTGCCCCCAGCGATGAGTGGAAGCGGCCCCGCCGTGGACTGGGAGCTCGTGCTGCACTTTAATGGGACCAGGGCTAAAGAGCTGCAGCAGAGTCCGCACCTCGAGTCGCCTTCCTGGCCCGGGCCAAGTCGTACCCAGAGGCGGACAAGATGCTGCTTCAGATCGAGCACAAGGACGACACGCTGCAGGATATGATGGAGCTAGCTAAAGCGTCCGGCAGCGGCGGCCTGCGACCCACGCAAGTGGCGGAGCTCAGCAACTCCATCCTCCGCTCGAATATCTTCTCCTGCTGCGGCTGCATTAGCAGCTTTTTCGGCACGGCGGAGCTCGGGAACGGGGCCGGTCGTTCGAAGGGAGCTCATCAAGCGCTTAGACGGCAAACTAGTGCTCACCGTGGACATGTACCCATTCAGTTCGACCTTCGGTGGTACATGCAGAGCTCTTAACACGACGCGACACCAGGTCGCGTCAAAGCGCGTGAGCATGTAGTAGATGCAAATATCGTTCAATGTGTTATGTATGATCTACATTCTATCCTAATAGAAAATCGATTGACATTCGACTTGCTTCGTCAGAAACAGTGATGTTTGAGTCAGTGTGTGCGATTCGAGAAATCCGAAAGACAGAGGCAACAAGGTCCGGGTTCGCTTCATCGGCTTCGTTCGCGTGTCGGCGGCAAGTACGTCGGTTATGTCCAGTATCGCGACACGTTTTACAAACGTATGTCGATTTGTTACCAGTTTCTCCAGCACTCGCCATTCTGCGAGTTACTCGGCGGCCGGCTTGCTTGTAAAAGGGCGAAGGGTTTACAACTTGTATAGGTGCGGGTGCATCACGAACAGGAAGCGCGATGCTTTTTCCTTGAAATGTGCTCGTGTAGACACTGACCAGGTAGGCTGGATGGAAGACATTTTGAGCGCGAGATTGAAGACCACGCTCACGCAAAGCCGCAAACATGTGACGACATGCCATTCTCATCTGATCGAACGTCGGGCACGTACACGTGAGCGCTGAAATATTTACTTCACGACTGTGAGTGGAGTCTCCTGGATGGGATACGTACGATATAAATTCGTTTGACCTCTCCACGTGATACTCACCCACTCTGCCTTTCTCCTCCAACCATAGCGTGTTCACATAAGGAGTAAGACTGCGCTTCTCTTTTTGCCAAGCCTGTATGTTCTTGTGCCGACTATTCATTTTTTTCATCTCAGCTACAGCCAACTTGTAAAAGGCCGTACACGGATCTGAAGTGCGGACCCCACTTGCTATCATGGCGTTGTTGTCGCTTTCAACAAAATTGGAGCTTCGCCATTTGAAAAGTGGAAGTGCGTTCTTCACTTCTTGATGGCTACATTCACATTCTATATCATCAACATCATCTCCAACCTCCTCGCTGTTGTCAATGCCACTGAGGGTGATGTCGCTGCTGTCAATTTCATGGCACTGATCACAAGGACGAGATGGCGAAGTAGTAGGCACACTTCCTTCTGCAAAGTCACAGCTTGAGGCATCAACAGCGACGTCTTGGGCTGTGTCAGTGTCACGCACATCCGTCACAAAACTTGACATGTTAGCGTGTACAGTCCACACCGCCGGGCCAATCTCTTTGATGTACTTCACAACCGCATCACCATAGTTCTTAGCGATTTTCAGCAGAGCCTTGGCGTACTTATCGTGCGTATCTGCCGCCTGGACTGCCCATACTAAATTCTCAAACTCCTGACCGGTGAATTTGAATTTTTTATTCATGTTGCGTATGAGATGGACCGTGCAATATCTGAGATTGACTTTAATTCCAGTTTGGAGATGAAATCGCTCGGCAGCCCCAACCATTTTTCCACGATCACGAAATACTGCACGGTCTCTCAAATCAATTCCAGCGTCAAGGCATTTATCTAGAAACCAGCGAATATTAGGCTCGCTCTCCACATTTACCAGAGCCGTCGCCAGGGCTACGTTCTGGTTGTTTCCATCACGGCCAAGAAGAGACAGGACGACGCCATTATACTTAGAGTGCTTGCAGTGCGCTCCGTCGAACCCCAGTAAAGGCAGCAACCCAGTTTGTGCGCTCACATTTGCACCGAGTGCGACAAACCCACGTAAAAATCGATGGTGCTGGTCTACCTCTACATGTACAGAAGTACCTGCATTTGCATCCTTTAAATCAGCTAGCATGAAGGGTAGCCGGCGGAATGAATCTCTCCACTGTCCATCCGTCACTGCAACAACTTTATCTTTCGCGCGGTGCAGTTTAGACTTACTCGCCTGCAAATTAACGCCATCACCAGCTTGAACTAGGGCAACAAGCTCCTTTCCCTTTATGGTGCGGCTCGCCAGAACACCAGCGCGGAATGTGCGGAGCTGAGTAAGTTGACGTTCGGTGGCAACCCCGATTGAGGTGCAGAAGTCGTAGTGGTGGTCGTCAACCTTGGACACCCATAGATGCTTAGACTTGTCCCTATTAGTCCTGATAGAAACTCGTATCTCCCACTTACAGAAATCACCGGCGTCACCAGACTTTTCTCTATTTTTCTTGTCGTCACACGTGTATATTTTCATCTTTCCACTGGATTTTATGACGCAGCGCGTGTTCCAATTGAAAGCGTAGTCTTACATGAAGTAGGTGGCCGACTTGCCCGACGCGAACGTCTGACCGACCCGTAATTCACCCGTGCCATGCAGGGCGCCCAAATCCAAAAGCGCTCGAGAAGGAGATGACATGGTGTCGGTAGGGGTTGGAAGAGGATGGGAGTGGGTAGAAGTAAGCTTGTGTGCGGAATGGTGAAGTGAAGAGTAAGATGAATTCTCAAAAATTCTCTGCTCTCTATTTTTAGTACATCATACATCCCACGATGTCACCAGTCCTAGCAGAAATCTGCATTTTTAATAGTGTGGAGGGATCATGCTCGAAGGAGGCATGCACGGCTGCGTCTTATTCCCTATGAAGCAGACTTCCAAGTAGGTGGTCGTTATCAGCGCCGTAGCACGCCCTGGTGCTGCGCCCGGCTATTACCGCACGGGTACTCCTTTTGGGACAGGTACTTCTTTTGGGACGGAACAGCAAATCGGTACTCATTTTGGGAAAAGCTCACCTGATCAACTCACGGACTCCGAATGGAGGATACTTCATGTATTACCTTATACGGTGAGTGAGTGAGTGGCCGCAGACCCCCATGGGCAGAGCGTCTAGAGGGGCGAGAGCGACATGGAACGAAAGATTCCCTTTCGTACGATCCATGTGCCATGGAGTAGTTCAGTATGGTGACTGGAGTGCTGCCACGTTGGCACCATCAGGCAGGGTATGGGGTGAGGATACGGCAGCGAGCTAGCGACACCAGCCGCTGCTCCTCGCAATTAAGGGCACTTCAATGCAAAACGCAACAGAAGAACAGGGGCATACTCTCCTGCTGCAAAGACTCGACTTACAACGAGGAATGCCATATGCCCAAGGTGGGGGCGACGGACAAGAGGAGCAACTCAGGGGAGGTCACAATCGCCTGAGGGAGCCGAAATATACAATTATGATGACAGACTGCACCCCACGGCCCGACAACGCGACTGTGGGACGGCAATCACATCGCAGAAAAAGAACAAAAACAACACACAACATGCCACTTGACGACACTGCTGAAGACGCGACGGAGGACGGAGGACCGACCAGGATGGGGTTCGAAAGGAACAAGAACGGCGTGATTAAGCTTACCCCTACACAAGTCAGCCGCAAAGAGCGGAAACAACAGGCGCTCGACATGTACTATGACACAGTTCAGGAGGACGATAAATTGACAAGTATCCGCACCCTTTTCAAGGAGCATAAGAAAAAACAAGTGAGACGACGTCGACAAATGGAGAGGGAATTTGAGGAGTCGCAGAAGTCGCACAGACTACATGCCACCGATCAGACTTTCGGGTTCATAACCCAAAACGTGAACGGATTCGGCTCGACGGCGGCGGACATGACGCACTGGTTTCAATCTTTTGGGGAACAAGATGAGCATGGTCGGCCTGATGTTATTGTACTGCAAGAAACTCACGTGGAACCAGCAGAAGTGGAGAAGTTCCGGCACAAATTCGCTGCAAGGTGGGGCTTCAGGAGTGGAGCTGACCAACCAATCCTCTCGCACTGGGCGCCTCCAACTGATCGAAAAGGCGGCGTAGCCATCCTGATTGATCCGTATGGGTCTTTCAAACAAGCGAAGCCATATTTGCCGGCAACATGGAACTCGCATTTTATGGCTGTTCGGGGGGGGTGATAGACGGACGACCAGACACTGTCTGCAATATATATGCTCCGCATGTATACGCTGAAAGGGAATTAATTTACAAGAACTTACAGGAGATCGAATTTATCAAAGACGACTTGCTTTTCATCGGAGGCGATTACAATTGTACACTTGACGATAAAGCCGATCTCACGTACACTGACGGAAAGAGCGGACATGACTCGGTAGCGCTGAGAGATCTTTTAGCAGTGTGGGGAGTGCTTGACCCGATAGCTGTGGCGCGACCGAGCTCATGGGGCCCGGAGGGACTCAAAAGACACCACAGAGAGACTCATACATACAGCTACCCCATTCACGGCAGAGGCACAGCATCATCGCGTCTTGACCGCTGGTATGTGTCTGCAACTACGATGCCGTGGGTCGCAGCATGGAATACTGTTCTGCTGGGGGCAGAGGCGGATCACAAGGGTGCCAAACTTCATGTCCGGTTCCCCGATGATCCCATACGGATACAACGACCTCCACGTGTACATCCTGTACCTGGATATGCCGCATCTGCCGTCACAGCCGTGACTACCCACGTGCTCGAGGCGTTTATGCAGAAGTTACAAACCGAGGGCTTAGAGGCGGCGACGGCGGCGGATAAGTGGGATGAATTTAAACAAGAAATCGCAAGAAGAACACGAGTTTGTGTGCGAGAACGCAAACGGGTGCTACGCAATTCCATCAAACAGAAGTTAGCACGGCTTATACGTCAGCAGCACCGACTTCAAGCAGAAAACGACGGTGCTGAGGCAACGGTGGATTCTATAACGGAGGATTTCGAGTGTTTAGCACTTGATGATACGGAGGGACCGACCAGACCGGCAAGTCTAAGGCGAGCTATTGCGGATTGCAAGCGGAACCGTACATCAATCAAACAACACAAACTGTACAGAGAAGCAACGCACTGGACGGGGAAAACGACAAAGGCCCTCTTCAGCCGAGTGTCCAACAAGTACAGTGATAACGTCATCCACAGACTTGATCCTGTCCATGGCGCACCGGTTCTCGATGTGCATGACAAAGCAGACACGTTAGCAGACGCGTGACAAAATATTTTACAACCACCACCAACCTCGCCAGATGTGGTGGTACAAGTAGTTGCATGGGACAAAAAAGTACACCACCCCAGCGAGGCTCAAGACAACGTGGCTGCACAAATAACTGAAGAGGATGTCAGGACAGCGCTGAGACCGTGCAAGGCTGGCAAAGCCGCGGGCCCTGACCGGCTAGGGAACAGGTGGTATCGGGATTATGAGGAGCTACTGGTTCCCATCCTTGTGATACTACTCAACCTGTGGTACGATGCGGGAGTTTTTCCTAAGACTTTCTTAGAAGCTGATATTTTTTGCTTAAAGAAGGGGGGAACTCGCGGGATGCGCTCAATTTCAGGCCTTTGGCCCTATTGAACACTGACTATAAGATTTTCACTTGCATACTGGCAAGTCGGGTCGGCATCACACTGCCGGACAATATACATCCGAACCAGAATGGCTTCGTGCCCGGCCGCACCATCCATGACAAGCTAAACCTGTACAATGCTGCGCAGCAAATGGTAATTGGTGACGCAATGCAAGAGGAAACAACAGCGATGTTGCTCGACTTCAAAAAAGCCTACGACTCTTTGGATAGGAGCTACATGATCAAAGTCCTACGCCAAAAGGGCTATCCTGAAAAGTTCATCCGCGCCATAGTTGGCATACATGACGGAACGAAAGTGCGCTTTCTTGCGAATGGCGCCAAGTCGCGGATGCTGACGGTGACAAGTGGCATCCGGCAGGGATGCCCGTTGGCACCATTACTATTCATTCTGGCCCTCGATCCTTTGTATCGAAAACTGGATGGATTTATGGGGGTCCGTGGAGTTATCCTTCAATCTGAAGCTGGAAAATGCGAGTTAAGGGTAGCAGGGTACGCCGACGATACGGCGGTTTTTGTGCGGGATTCAAAAGACATACTGATCATGATGCAAGTGCTTGACATCTCCGGCAAAGCATCGGGGTTACAGATAAACACTGGGAAAACATTAGTGATCGCGTTGCACCCACGCGGACCCCAGCCAGCAATGCAGCTACCTACGACCTTGAAGTACCAGGGGCAGATGGACGCGTGCCGTTATCTTGGAATACAAGTTGGTAGCCGAAATCACTCGGTCATCACGTGGCAGAATGCTAAAAACAAGCTTGCTGTCAGACTACACATTGCCAGTCAAAAAGTACTGACAGTAGATCAACGGAGCCTTATTGCTGGAGCTGTTATCATTCCAGCATTACTATACGTAGCTCAACATGCCTGGCCGACAGCGAAGGATGTGCACGACATGGATGCACGTATCCGTAACTACATATGGCATGGGCAATTCTCTACTGATGTTACCGGTGTCAGGGCATGGCTTGATCCAGATCTGGCCAACCTTCCGCGAACATGTAGAGGACTGGCAGTATCTCTACTCCGTGCGGAATTATACGCGTTAGCGGCAACTGCTGTGACCAACTGGGCCGAAAGGGGAACAAAACAATCGCACATTGTTGGAGACATACTTTTTCACGGTAGCAAGGAAGGGCTCGCACCTCAGGTCTTCATCACCCCTGAGTATGTGCCACCGGCACCCACTGGGGTACATAGAAGATCTTCTCTGTGGCTCACTGGGCGTATGCTAGTTGAACAGGCAGGAACATCCGACACAGGGATTACCGAGGCACTGACGAAATATGTGGAGAAAGTTCCTGCGGCAGGGGGAATTACCTGTAACTGGGAAGGCACGACTCTTGAGGTTGACAGCACGGCTTTGCTAACTGCCGTAGCGACTACCAAGGACCTCGTGGACCCAAGGGCAGCAAACACACTGCACACAGAATGGCTTCCATTCGCGGCAATAAATTCGCTACAGGTTATTACCGCAGAAGGGAAGCGAGTGTCGTTAGCGCAAGCGGCAGGTTATACTGCAAAACCCAATTGCCTATTGAAGGATGCTTTTTAACTGGACTCGGCCGACTCAAGGGCACCTCCAGTTTGAGACTACCAGCACGACGGTACCCATCCCACCGAGGGGGGTAGTGGAGGAACTCGCGAAGATATTGATTACCATTTTTATTTCTATGACTCAGAGAAACACTCATCATGACGAGATCCGATTCACGACGACACCACTGCAACATCCTGTGGTGATCACCACCAGAGAAGCTGACGCCGCGGCCATCGAGATTGTTATCTTGACGGGCGTTTGGGAACCTACAATCACGCGACGAGCAGAAGGTCATGATCAACTTACCCGGGCAATCACAGAGTTCATGGCGCCAGAAGTAGAAGTTACGTACGTGCACCCGCACCCTCGATTGAGCCGATTGGTGTGTCTATGGGCCGGGCGGCGTCGATGGACACGGAACAGGAGAGAATACAAGCAACGCGTGGCGGCGGCGTCGATTCGCCGAGGAAACGCAAACAGGAAGGCGCGAGCGACACGTTGGGAGAACGAGAGCGGGGATGCTGCCCGTGGACTGGAAACATTAGAGTGGAAGAGGATTCGCAGGATTGTTGGCATGGAGCCGTGGGGAGAGGAGTTCCTACTTCGCCTCAAGCTGCATGCTTACTCAGTATTTGATGTTCGCAACAACAGACCAGGATGCCCACATGCCACATGTGAGCATTTGACTGAGGTGGATCTGCACCATATTTTCTGGGACTGCCCAGCTGCTGACAAATTAAGGAAATTAATGCTGCAGCCATGGCGAAAACTCGGGCTGCAGGAGTCTGGGCTCGAACAGGCGATTTTTGGCTTACGATTACACAAAATTCCGAGAGGAGTATGGAATGTAGTGGACGCATTTCGAACGGCATCACTAGACCCGCCTCTTCAGTTAGTGGTGGCGGTCACTGCAATGACAGAAGCCTGCTGGAGGCTTGGATCGGCAGTGTATCTCAACTCTGTGTGGAGATGGAGGGTCAATTATTATGACCCACTCAATAACGTCACACATGCCCATCATCTGGCACTCACAGCCAAGAAGCTGCGACAAGGGTACAATACGGTCCACATGTACATGAAGTCAACGCCAACACCGGAGGCTCGAGCAGCAACTACAGCTATTCTTCGACGAGCCTTAGGGGAAGGAAGAATGGGGGATAGCAAATCAGTCCCCTCCGCACAAGCGGGTCATTATATCCTCTGTACTGGAGGGCGCATCAAAGCCAAAGAGAGAGCGACCGGATGCGGAGCAATAATACTGAAGACCGACGGGCATGGCAAGAATCCGACACCCATTTGGGTAGGACATATGTCGTATGCAGGTACTCTCATGACAGTACACACAGCAGATTACGTGGGACTGCTGACAGGACTGCGAGAGTGTGCACGCAAACGCTATGAACCTCTCCACATTATTGGCGACAATGCGAACATTGGGATACAGCTACGGAGGAGGAAACCTCCAATCGCATCACACCTTAAGCAATTGTATTGGAAATGCTGCAGATTGGCGGCGAGCCTCGCCATACATTCATGGGCATATCACCAGCGAGATCAGAATCGCATGGTGGATACGCTGGCATATATGGCTATTCACAGTCGCACAAGTAAGCAGGTGCAGATTATATGAGCAAGGGGGGATGCTGGGAGCAGGTGTTCAAGCACATGCAGGAGGATCTTGCACCTTGGTTCGAGACCAAGGAGAAGGCAGCACAAAGGGATGTTGTGGCCGACTGCCAGTAGGGCTGCCGGCACGGACCGGGGAAACGTAAGTTTGGACCGGAAGATAAGCTAGACGGCAGCGGAAAGATGCCGGCTAGGACGGACATAGGAAGTCGTTAGTATAGCTAAGTGACCTCAATGTACCTCACTGAAAAACGAAAACGATGACAACGATCTGAGGGATTTCATCCTTCAGATGCACAGCCGTTTTAGCCAGCACTCCACGCAATATGATCTTCATAACCGGTAGCAGGAGTGAGAATGCGGTCTTTCCGCTGTCTGGAACTGTCGTAAAGAAGTGAAAGTACATCGGGTAGATGAAAACGAGGGACTCTTGACACACCATGACCTTCACCAGGCTGATACACATCGCCCACACTGCAGGGTCAGCACGAGCCTTTTTCATCCACGATAGGAGCGGAGCCAGAAGTAAGTTTACCCACACCGGCGAGACAGTCACGATACCGAAAGGCAGAGGCTACCCGATGATGAGGGTCAGCGCGTACATGAAGCATACGGAGATTCCAGCAGCGATTCCGCTACAGTAGATGATCTTCGCATTCGACAGACGGGCTGGCGGCACCATGTGCTTCATTTGGCCGTATGACATGAGGCTGCCGATCAAGAAGCACACGAACGCTCTCACGAAGAAGAGCTGGCTGGAGTGGACGCCTTCGCTGATGGGTCGCAGTGGCGCCGCGTCGACGGCCAGGATCAGCAAGAAACATGGCAGTGGCGTCACCAGGAGAACGAGGACGACTCGGAGGCTGCTAGCGTAGTCGTGATACTTGAAGAGAGCTTGCACGCGCTGCGTCGAGTACTTGCCTTGCAACTCGACTTGCGACGCCTTCCACAACGCAACCAGTTTTGTTGCCGCGAATGCAACTTTTGCGCGCATTTTGTCGTCGCCGTGTGATAGCCTGCAATGCAGGGCCCTGATTGAACAATAACTCACTAGTACTGTGCTGGATCCTTGTAAAAAATACTTTCTCACTAAGTTCATCTTTAAATATAAACCGTGTGTAGAAAGTCTTCCCCCTGTGTATTTCTCATTGTGAAGTCAATATTTACTCCAATTATGTGATATAATCACTAACGGATACCTCGCGCTTTTATGAGCGACGTCGTATTATATTTAGCGCAAATCAGCTCTAATTTCATTCTAGGCCTTGAAAACAAAATTTCTTCACACTCAAAATCTAGCGAACACCGATTTGACTTGGGATCCGTATAGACCAGGTTCCAGTTAACTCCGAAAGGTCCCATTTAAGTACGAAAGGTTTTAAAATTATCGGCACTATCGGGCTAAATCCATTTGAAATTTCATACCGCTTTAGTCAATTTCCTATAGAAGTATGATGGCTGAAACTTCAGTTTTGTGACGCTTCGACGTGGCTGCACCATCACCATGATGGGCTGTGCACCTGTCATTTCGGCCTGCGCATCAGAATGAAATCGTCACCATTTGCCACCTCCCTGAGCAATGGCGTTGCCACGCTCCAGTTCATCGCTCGACGTTGTAAATACTACGCGTTCATCAATGCCTTCATCTGCAGCGTCGCCTTGGGCAGCTATTTGTCTGTGTCGTCTGTGGACTCCCCAGCGACGTTCGTAGTGGCGATCTACGGCGCGAGTTTGCTGCGTATTCTGGTGATGATCAAGTGGTTCGAGAGGATTGCGACCAAGAAGAATCAGATCCACGCAGACAAGCGCGTGCAGCTCACTGAAGGGCAGAGCAGAAGCATCTACCGCCGCATCTTGTGGCTTGTGGTACCCACGGAGTGCGTCTCCTTCTGGTTTGCCCAGCAGACCGCTGGAGGTGTGGGAAGCAGTGTGGATTGGTGGTCGTTCCTGATGGAGTATGTCTGGTTCGTCCCCAATTCGCTGCTGTTCGAGGTCCTCTTTGACTTCTTTCACTTCGCCATGCACTGGGGGTGCCACTATTCGACGTGGCTCTACAAGAATGTGCACAAGCGCCACCACCTGCACCTGCACCCGTGTCCACTGTCGACATACGAGCAAGATGGCATCGATCTCTGTCTCACCAATGTGCTGCCGTTCTGTCTGGCGTGGAGTATGAGCTTCTCGTTCTCGGCTCTTCAATTGCATCTACTGTTCGCGTACAAGACGTACGTGGAGGTGGCGGGGCACTCGGGCCTGGAGATCAAAGGCTTCTCGTTCCCGCAAATGCCGCTGGTGAACAACATCGCGATCATTTGTCTGCGAGTGCACGATCACGATCTTCATCATACACACCCGCGCTGGAACTTTGCCAAACGCTTTTCGCTTTGGGACAGACTCTTTCGGACATTCCGTCCAGGGACACCTCTGACAGAAAACTATCACGAAGCTATTCGATAAGCGTGTTAATTGCATCCATGTAGGCTACGGTTTCACTCTTTTAAGCTCGCAAGACATCAACACCTAAGGGCTCACAAGACTTGACACAAAACTCAAGACAGTCGGGATAGCTGGATTTCGTTGTCTACAGTTGTTTCCCCACACGTATAGTACGCTTCAGAATCCGGTCGTAAGCTAAAAAAAATCTAACATAATTTCTCGTGCTTCGAAGAAGCATTCCCTCAAATGATAAGTGCGAAACAGTGTGTGGAGAATGGAGGCTTTGAATTTGATGCTCAGCGGCAGCCAAATGATTCTTGTTAGTTTACATCACAGCACCAGCTAATATTAACAACGCGTGATGAACGGAGCAGCTCGTAGAAATCGCGCGCAAAGTAAGACTGAATTTATTTAAGATGCTGTCCAGTTAGCCAATCGTCGAGTCTAGCGAAACGCCAAGTGGAAGTTCTTCACTACTGGTATCTAGAAGAACTTGAAGAACCCGGAAATCAAAGCCATCATCTATACTACGAAGTACTTCAGTAACTTCGGAAAGCTGGGATCTGCAGAGCTTCATGACAAATATTCATATTATTTTTTTTTGTTTTAACCAGCGCTCCCCTGACTTGCGCTATCAGTTTTACTTTGGGGTTTCGTGAGTCAAAGATACTAAGACGACGATCTAGAAGTTGAGCATGCAGGAGTCATAGCTAAATTTAGGCAACGACAAATAATGTTATAGACTCATTAGACAGTGTAACTTTTTGGTGCAGACATTGTTGCAAAAATAAATTCAAAGGTGCAGTTGTGCTCTGCACTCCAAGCACGCACTTCGTTAACACGCGAAATGAAAGTGTTCTTACAAGTACAAGAAAAGTTGGCTGCGCTATGGAAAGCTGTACAGGTGGAGCTTCAAGGCGCGTATTCCGTCGAGCGAGTCAAGGACCTCTTTGCATATAGCAACGAGGTGAGCGGCCTTCGTGTTTTAATTGTCCCGCTGCTTACACCACTTCCTAGCCTTATTTTGATCACGGTCGTCGATTTGGTGCCTTTACGACCGATTACTGAGGGAATCTACGCCAACCATATCTTCTTTGTCCGAGCTTTCGTCTCCTTTTGGATTGCCACCGTCATGACCTTCCTACAGTTTCCACGGCTATGAGGAAGGTAGGACTACCTTCCTGGATGTCACTGGGGCAGCCGCACGCAGTTCAAGCACATTGTGGCATCGATGCCTTTCGCAACAGTTCAAACTGTCGGCCTGAGTGCGATCATCGCTGCAATCACGGTAAGCATAATGTATGTACTAGCGCTCAACGTTGGCTTCCCGTTGCCTTTCAGTAGTATCATGGTGTCACCAGTATGGTTACCTCTCGTGGTTTTACCGCTCAGTTCGTGGATGAAGAGAGCTCGAACTGATCCCGCAGTGTGGCCCTGCGTGGTTAACTCGCTGAAAATTATGGCGTGTCAAGAAGTGCTCGTTACTATTTACCCAATGTACTTCTATCTCTTCCGAACGGTCCCAGAACGAGGGAAAACTGGGTTTGCAGCTCTCCTTCCGGTCATGAAGCTTGTTCTGCGCAAAGTTGTGGCTAAAACCGTGGAACATCTGAACGACGAGATTCCGGAGATAGTCATTTTAAACGTCGAACTATTCAGCGCTCTGTTCGTGTCCTACTGCATGCAAAACACTCCGTCAGTACAAACGACTCTTGTACTAATGACAGCGGACGCGTTGCAGATGACTGCGTCCTTGTACGATATCGAGCTCGTTGTTCAACGGTTGAAGACGATAAGAAGACACTTGGATGTCGACGTGGTAGCAGTGAATCAGTACAGCCACAGAAAATCCGAGTTTCTCGTTGCTCAGGACATTGTCGATCGACACGTTTCAACATCACTATTGCCAGCACTTCCAAAATCTTTAAGGAAGCTATCAGCGACTATACAACCGCTGAATACTGTTGGCAAAACTGAAGTCGCTATGCGGGAGCAGAACTCGATATTTTTCCAGCTTGACCCAATTCTGGCGAATGGGCCACATAAGAGAGATTTAACAAGCGCTTTCAAAGGATCCAAGGAGGTGGAATACATGCAAGATCTCCGAAAAGTGCTCTATATTGCGGAATTCGTGGTATTGTTAAACTACGTCGAAGTTGTGATCCCCCTCGTTTACGGTAAGCATTTTCGAGATGAAAGATGTTGTGTGCTTGAAGAGCTCATTTTGCTTGAGTGTTATAGCGGCGTACCTGGTCACGATGTATCATCTACCCAATCGCGCGTACTACGAGCAAATGTCAAGCATGGATTCCGCGCAGTTACAGAATACTCTGTCCAATTTGTTCTTGTATTCCGGGCTACAGCTAGCTTCGCTGTTCATCCTGAACGGCGTGTTGTGGTACCGAATGCGCTTCTCAGTCTTCCGACAACTATCGTTTGTGCTGGAGAGGCAATGCAGCCGCGTCCAGAATCGATTGATCTTTTGGGTTTACTACAATGTGCAATCTTCGCTGCAACATTGTGGTAAGAGGGTGGGGTATATCATGGGTCTGGGGTGTTTGAACGCTGATCGTCGTCATTCCATGCATAGGTTTCGACTACAGCTTCAAGTTTGTCTGGTTAAGAGGCCGAGCCAGCACCATAGGCAGCATCATTCTACATAGACTAGCAAGCGATATCCTCTGATATCGCTAAAAGAAATGTTGACAGTTTTTCCAATTTTTGATAGCACCCGATAGACGATAAACGATATTGACGCTCTGTGATCGATACTTTCTTTTGTCCGCTACGATCGTATATTGGACCGATTCCCGTAGGATCTGTCGCGGCCATTTGTACAGATTTCGTACAGATAAAACGGCCATTTCTAGACAACTCGAGTCCGCTGTCGACTCGACAGATTTCACTTCTGTCGGAGGGTACCCCCCCTCCGACAGATTTCTAGATGTGTAGATGGTATAGCTAGAATGGTGAATATTGCTCACACACTCCTGCACAGCTCACTGGGGCTGTTGACACTGGCAAGCATAGTGCGGACGATGAAGACGAGTTCATCGACGAGTCTACGAGCGCTGCCGCCGCAATGCCGGCGCGGGGCGAGGCCACCTGCAAGCGGTGTCAGCGAGACAGAAGCAGTCTGATGAGGGTGGATTTGCCACGGAACTCGAGATCCCTGTAAATACGCCCTTATCAGACTGCTTCTGTCTCCTGCCAGGAAATGACGCTGCGTTAAGCTGGCCTCGTCCTCCACAGTCACGTTGTGGTATATAATTTCAACCGCTAGAACACGGGTGACGGGGCGGCGAGTCTTCCCACTCGGTGATACCGGCATTAGAACGTATAATAGTTACGCAGTAGAAGGCCGTGATAATGTCACGGCCCTCGACTGCCGCAAGACGCTCATTGAACAAATGGTGGGCCTGTTCGAGCCACGTGGTTCATTGATGATAGTTAGCAGCGCCATAGTGTCAGAATCGCTGTAGCCTTGCGGCCCTGTGGGCCCGCAGCGCTTGCTTGCAGGCACCATGATCGCTGCTGAGTGGTAGGGAGTACTATTGACGTGCGTGGGTGAGGGTCACTTCAACTTGAAAGTGGTTCCTCGGATCTGTACCGAGTCTAGACATTTAGATAGCAAGCGGCCTGCGGGCTGTACGAGATCTGGACACGATTTTTTAGACACGAAATCTGTACGGAAATAGCCTACGGGAATCGGTCCATTATACGATCATACTTCAAAGTATGTATTAAAAGGACGGTAGCTATTATAGGCGACGTTCGCAATGTTCGGATCGGGAGCTTCAAGACACCTGATCCTGACAAGACTCGAAGTCATGTGCATCGTGTCGTGGATAAGATAAGATGGCAATGAAGAGAGGCAGCATCCATGTGTCTCCCGCTGGTAGTATTAGAGTTCTCTTTATATGATGGATAGTCAGAAGTACCGGGGTCCTAGAACTACCGAGAGCTGGAGCCTATTGGTAGCTGCAGCGGCGTTGCGAGCGCCAAAATGGCAGGAAGCACTGTAGGGGCCAAGTGGAAGAGTGAGAAGGCACTGCAACAGTCAAAGCGCGAGGTCCCTGCCACTCTACAACCGCTCGACTACACCCCAACACCGAAGGAAAATATCGACGTCATGCAAATGGGCAAGGTATGAAGTCCATCCACTGATCAATCAAGAAAGCTATCATGATAACCGTTTGGCTTGTGTGTATGGCCGATGAAATGGTGTAAAGAGGCACAGCCAAAGCGGAAAACACGCCAAGTCGCGACCGCATGTGCTTGAGAGCTTGCCCGCATCTCCGCAGGTGCAGGCTTCAAGACAGAATCTACCTGTACAGTCTTAGCGAAGGTGACGCTCCATCTGAAGCAGTACAACTTCGTCCACGATGTTGTTGCCGTCAAACTGTTGGCTATACATGACTACGAACTGGTGGGCATACTGCTCAATAGAAAAATAATTAGATATAAAATCAAGAGAAAATATGAGTTTTGAGAACAAACTGCGCAGGTCAGCGCATCGCCGCTACCTACGATTGGCGTCTCCGCTTGTTAGGTGGATCGCCACCTTCCTCATCTTCACTACCGGTAGCGTCAATATCGTCAGCTGCCGAGTGGTCGGCTTCCTCCTCGCTAGACGAACCGCCGTCGCTGAACGAGTCATCCGAGGAGACAGAACCTCTACGCTGCGATGGACCTTCAGTCTCCTGAGTAAGAGCTTCTTCTTTCACAGCAGAACCATCATCTTCGGCATCTGCTACGTTTGTCTCCGGTGCAGGTTTGGGCGGGTGCACTTGCGTTGTGCGGGCATGTTGGGTAGTCATTTCCATCGCCTTCTTGTTGAACAGCTCGGGGTTGTGCTTGAAAATATCGGCCTGCACCATCACATCCAACAAGTGTCGTAAGATGACAAGACACCATCGAAATAAACACTAAAAGCAAAGGTCGTACAATCTCTGGCATCAGTCCGTCATCCGCGTTGGGTTCCGCCATCAGCAGACGAATGGTAGTCAGCAGAGTACTGATATTCACCGACGGCAGCCAAGAACCCTGAAGAAAAAGAAAGAAAAAACAAGAATAAGTACACAATTTCCCACCATCCACAGGGGTCAGACCGGCCGGGACCTTTGGCTGCATTTTCAGTGTGTCTAGGCAGATGCGCCCAGCATCGTCGATGTTTGGATGGTAAATGGGCGTGATAAAGCGGACCTTGGGCGGCTCGAACGGATACCTATCCAATAAATTTAAATAAAATAATAGCAGTAATAATAGCTTTAACATTAGTCTGCAACTACAGCAAGCACTATCAAAAAGCCAGCGACGAACCGTTCGGGGATCTCAATCTCTAGCTGGAACACGCCCTTCTCGTACGGGGACCCGTCCGGGCCCAGAATTTCTGCAGCATTACAATAAAAAATAGTAAAATATAATGAAAGAAATATATGTTGTACCTGTAGGGATGTTTTTAGTGTGAAATTCTACGCACGAGCCTCGAGGAGGTCAATTTTGTCGTCTTTGGGCCAAGCGCTGACGCCTTCCAATCGCAAATTTATCGTTAAAAATACAAAAAAGGTCAGAAGACGCAGAATCGGCAGACGATCACGGCTCTGCGCGCACCGAAGGGCGGGTCGCTCTCCAGCATGGCGATCTCCTTGCGCATCCGTCCCCGCATCGCCGCCATCGCCTTGCAACGTTTGGAGAAAAATTCAAATGCGCTAATTGGCTAATATTTAAGATAGGGCTAGGTGGAAAGGGTTTCAAATCTATATTTTGTTCCTGATGCGATCTTCCAGTATGGACGACGACCTGGAGGAGCTGCAGCTCCTGGGCCGTGGTGGATACGCAAGGTGAGTGAGCACTCAATAGAAAACGATACAGTAAATAATAAATCAGTGGCAATAGTTTGCGTATTTTACAGTAAAATTGGAATGCTGCAACTAACTTGTCCCTAAATTCCATCTAATATTTGATACTTTTGGTAGTGTGTATCTCGTCCGAAGGAACAGTTCGTCAGATCTATATGGTTGTTCGTAGAATTTGACTTGTGTATTACTTGAAATTTACTTCGATGTGTTTTTTTCTGACTTGTGGTCAATTGCAGCGTTGAAGCGGATTCCGAGATCGAAGCTTGTCACGGAGCAGCAGAAACAGCGACTAAAGGCGGAAAAGTTCATTCTGCAGCATGCCACGAGTCCGTTCCTGTGTCGAGGCTTTGAGAGCTTCGAGACGACGGAGGAAGTTGCACTTTTGCAGGAATACGTTGAAGGACGAGCGTTGTACGAGTGTGTGTGGAAGTACAGAGAGACCGGGAGATTCCCGGAACACGTCGCCAAGTTCTTCGCGGCGCAACTTGTGCTGGCGCTGCGAGACCTGCACGCTCAAGGGTTCATCCACCGAGATATGAAGAGCGGAAATGTGCTGGTGGGAAGAGATGGGTTCGCCAAAGTTATTGACTTTGGACTGGCGAAAAAGGTGGTCACGGATGGAGAAGGTGCAGCTGGAGCTGACGGAGATTCAACGGAGCGCACTCAGTCCATGTGCGGGACGCACTATGTCATGGCCCCGGAAGTATTTTTTCGAGAAACCTACGGATTTGCCGTAGACTGGTGGTACGTGGGCTTTTGTACGAGGTGATATA
This sequence comes from Phytophthora fragariae, assembly GCA_009729435.1. Lineage (NCBI taxonomy): Eukaryota > Oomycota > Peronosporomycetes > Peronosporales > Peronosporaceae > Phytophthora > Phytophthora fragariae. The sequence continues at coordinate 2,038,762 of QQOI01000005.1, read as the reverse complement.
CCCACGAATTTCTCCACTCGCTCACCTACGATGATGTCTTTTTTGCTGTGCAGGGGCGTGGGTGTCGTAATCTACGAGATGGTTGTTGGACGCCCACCATGGGAGTATCAGTGCCCAGCAGGCAGCACCATGGACGTGTATTTTCACCGAATAAAGCGTATAGCAAACTCACCCCAGGATTATCCAGTAGCGCCATTAAGTGATGAACTGCAATCGCTCGTGAGGTAGGATGCCACCTCGCTTATATTTGATGAGGAATTCGCGCTAAATTGTGGTTTGGGGCTGAAAAACGCTAGTGGTTTACTGAAGATTAGTCCTCGTGAGCGCCTTGGGAGAAGCGGGGCAGCAGAGGTACAAACTTTCACGATACCCGTACGGCAAGTCAATTCTCACCAGCCGATTTGACTGATGGACGCAGGTAATGCACCATGCTTGGTTTCAAGATATCGACTGGAAGTTGCTGGAGACGAAAGACGGGTCAATTGCTGTGCCCTATGATCCAGAAGCTGACTACAATGCAGCTCGAGTTCGCACGCCTCCACCGAGAAATGAGAGTTTATCTAGTGCAGAAAGCATTGATCCTGAGGACAATGCGAAGTATTTTGCCGACTTTTAGGAAACTGGTATCAACTGCTTTCACGCTTATGTACGTAAGCTCCTGAATGCACCTACACAATCTGCCTAACGAAGGATTGCTGTGATTCGCGCTCCACCGTGGCCTTGAGATTCGTAGCCTTCCTGTCGTCGTTTGCATCAGTGATGTACTCGTCAATGAACTGGGCAATGCAGGGGTGGAACTCATAGCGTCCACCAAAGAAGTCCACGTAGTTGGTGCCATCGAAGAGGTAGCCTTCGGGTAGCGGGTCCATCGCCTTTATCCAATCGATCGTATTACAACAAAATACACAAGTCAGATCAGTAGAGTAGAGCATCGGATAAAGCATAATTGCCTAAAACTTACATGCTGTCGTTGAAGTTCGCGCTTTTCTTGGGGGCTTATCGAAGCCTTGGATCGAACTTGATTCGGCGAGGCTTCAGCATGAGCGTAGCAGTTCAGAAGTAGCTCGCGAAGTTTATCAGGATTCAGTCCGTGACCAGTAACTTTCATCTCCAGTGATGGAAGACTATCCGCTTTGTTGCTCAACTGACTCGAGTCCACCCAAAGCCGAGCGAAGATACCCGACGAACGGTATTCGTACACGCATCCAGGTTCATCCTTGAACACAACTTGTCCTTCCACACACCAACACGACCGCGACTGCCCGTTGGAGAAAACTCCTTCAGCACACGGAGTCGCTGATGAGGCAGTGGATGAGTTCCCATCCAGACGCACTTTTTCCACCGCAATCGTTTGAGCTATGCGAATCCCTTTTGTGCTTTTGTTCCCTGCGTTGTCCATCGGATAAACTCGATCCATGGACTTGGTCGAGGTTGCAAAGGGTGTCAGGGTCCTTGTGATCAAAAACGAAAACTTGGATCGGTCCATCCCAGGAACAATCTCGTAGCGGAAACTCACAGGAGCTAGATCAGGAACCAGCTCTGCGACGTAGCGGGTGTAACTTGGCGTAGCGTTGTTACTCGAAGCAGTACTATCCCAATCAGGGAAGTGAGCGTTGCGATATTGCTTGTAGTACGCGCTCTCAAAGCGATCGATAGCCAGCAGTGGCGTTAGGGGGCCTTCAAAGACGTCGTGGGACAGCACCATCACATCGGCGAAAGGATTCACATGATCCATGTGGAAACGCAGTCGCTGGAGAACGGCCGGTTCAACGTCGGTGCTGTTTGTCAGCACCATGTGAGTGACAAACCCGGCTTCCATTTGGTCGAAAACTTTGGGGAACGCTGCTTGTGTGGCAAGCGTATCGGGTAAATAGACGTTTGTCGCGCTCACACAGTTAATAACTGCACCGATCTTGCTTGGAAGGGAGGCGTCGTGACCTGCACGTCGAATCGCACATGCCACGGTAATTGGGTCGATGTAGCCCACAACGGTAAGCATAATTCGAGGGTGAAGCTGCAGCGTCTTAGCAGCCGCCTTGATCCCATCCAGTGCTCGACTGAGTTTATCCGAGATCTCGAAGAACCCTGAGGCCTCCATCTTCTGCTGTTTCGACGGATCAAGATTGCGAAGATCAACGTCAACTGCAATCCACGCGAAACTCGCGGATGAAATCTTGCAAACGGAATTTGCCATCGCCGCGACTCCACTCCCAGGAATTCCTAGCATAACCGTGACTGGAACACTCAGCCGGCTTAGGTCTTCTGTATTGGGCTTCGGCAGCGCTGTCGCTGCTCCAGGATCCTTTGGGATGAAGTCCTGGGGGAAGAAATCGTCAATAGTACGAGCATCCTGTCCGACAAATGTCTGTCTGTGTACAAGCAGCTCGCAGGTTGACTTCACGTGGACTGGGACTTCAAAGTGTGCGGCTTCGCGGTCTCGAGGAGTATCGCCCTCGAATTGCTCACTAAGGTCACTGGCTCGGTAAATCGGAATATTCAGTGAAGCAGCAGTGATTTTCCAGGACTCTAGTGCGCGAAATACTTCGTCCTGGAAACGGGTGCCCGACTGGAGAGGGATGTAGAGTTCTTGTGAATCGAGCGAGAACGGCAGAGCTTCTGACAACTGGTCGAACAGAAATGTTTTATCAGTGTTGGTGCACACTGCTGCATTGGATAGATGATATGCACTTACCGGGGAATGACCGTCGTCCTTGAGCTCCATCTTCAGCAATACCAGCTCCTCGTGAGGTGACGGGAGGACGGTCAAGCTTTTTACACTTCGCTCAATGGACACGACGATCGGGTTGAAATATGGACTTGCAAACACCATGCCGCCAGTGAAGATTCTCCAGCTACCGTGGACGATCGGCATTAACTCGCTGTTGAGAAGGAGTGTAGCTTTCGAAGACATTGTTGTTTGGTATGTGCTATCTTCTCCATTCGCCTCGATGTCCGCATCAAGGGGGGTTATAGCCCTACCGAGGAGCACAGAGCGGCTTTGCAGCATGAATTCCGACTGCAGTGTTCGCATCAGATCCTTCACAGCTTCTGCTTCCTCTCCATCCTGAATCCAAGAGCGGAAATTCGCGAATGGTTTGGTGACGTGAAGAACGCGCTTGATAGCGGGATTCGACAAACTACCGGCACCCCGACCATGAAACAAAAATGTGTCCCCGACAACTAGCGAACCCAATGGTAGCAATGGATTGGCGTCGCTGGGAATATTTGCCAACTTCATGGAGCAGTACAGAAGGCACCAGTCTACAAAGGCAGCAAACTCAGCTTAGTAAATACTCAAAGTGACACTCTGTCAAGTTCGTACCTTCAGTTAGTGAGTCGACAGGTTGTCCTCGAGCATCCATAATCTCCGCAGTGAGTCGAAGTTGGTCATCGATGAATTTCGTGGGGAATTTGCTTGACCCCAGCAGTCGAGAGTGCGTCTTGTCCATTTCAATGATAGCGTGGATGGCCTCTGCGCGAGCGGATTCAATGCATCGATCAACTGAGGCAAGTTTGCCGTCCATACACTCACGGACCAGCTCAGCAACACCAGCTTTGAATCCGCGGAGAAGCAGCGCGTACATCTCAATCATCGTATTTGTATCTGCAGCCGTTGCGGCAACACCAGAGTTCGGTTTGACTGGCGAAGGCACCAGCGCGTCTTCATCCACGACTCTCTTACAGACTTTGCCTGACGACAAGAAGTACGTACGGGCGAACCGCACGCCGGTGAACGGATCTTCCGCCTGCACGACCATGTGCGTAGCAGGAATGCCTTCTTTGACCCCAGAATTCGAGAGAAAAGCTTTCGACGACGACTTGTCCGTCAATGAACTCGTCCTAGCTCCAAAGAGCACTCGACTGCCTCTGTTCGGTGCCGTCTTCAATCCACGAGCGCTGTATTGCATCGTCCCGAATTCGTAAAAGCTCAGTAGATCTTCCCCCAAGTCACTCTCCGCCTTCGCGTTGCGTGCATCCGGACTCTCCGCGTGATCCAGTTTCAGCAGGAACTCGTCAAAGTGGTGGGCCAAGAAGGGCTGACTCTCCTGCACGACCCTCTTGGCACTAAATCCATCCAATTGAGCCATACTCCCCATCATCTCTCGGGAGACATTCACCACTCGGTGGTTCATCGTCAAGAAGCCTTTGCCGGTAGATTCCCCACCCTCCAAGCCGTAGGATTGAACAAGAGGCCACTTCTCTGGAATCATCGTGTCTTGTAGATTGACCCCGTCCCGATCTATCCCAAAGGGAACCCCCACCGTCTTGACCCCCTTCATCATGCTCTTGAACGCACTTATCTTGCGTTCTTCCTGTTCGTCCGGTTCCATCCCGTCGTGGACGACGTACTCCGTCACATGGCGCCACTTGGAGATGACCGGCAGAACTTTCACCGCTGCGTCGCTCTCCGACGAGTAAAAGACGGACACTCGCTGCGGACAGATGAGCAGAATGACGTCTTCGAGACGTTCGTGTTCCTGTCGGATCACCTGTTCACCTAGAAGTTCTTGGCCCGAACTACCGAGGAAAAGGTATTTGATGGCAGCTTGAGATGTCTGCGAGTGGAAACTGTCCACGCCCCCGATGATCAAAATGCCGTCGAGTTTCGTGTCGGACGAGGTGCACAACGCCTGGATGCGCTGCAACCGGTCGACACTGTCGCTACCTTTGAACTCCACCTTCTTCCAGCTCATGTTGGAGTCGAACTCTCAATTCTCAGCTGATCTCCTTCGCACCGCTTGACAAAGATCCTCGTTGAAGAGCCTCTCCGTCACACGTCACATGCTCGAAACGGACTATCGAGTTATCAACGGCATGGATCTATCTGCGCTTTGACCATCAATAGCCCTAACAATCACCTCGAACAGTGATATTGGAGTTCTTGAATCGCTCACATGCCATGCCTTCCATGGATGGCTTACACAGGCGATATGTATAACGCGCAGGTATGGGTGTGCTACAAGAAACGAAAGCTGATTGTAGTACTGTGGTGCGCTCTGCTTCGTAGCGTCATGGGAGCAGTGAGCGTAAGTCTCAAGATTTACGCCATGTGCAACATAGTGCTCACCGACACTGTCAAGTCCGTCCGATCTTCACGTTCCTATTCGTAAGATACTGCTTGGTTGGAATGCTCTTCCCGGAGAATTGACTAACATCGTTGCGTATGTGTAGGGCGCCTTCGTTCCGGGGAGGAATGGGTCCTATCGACGCCATTGCTACTCTAGCGTCTACTGTGGGGATGCTGTTCGTGACGAGATCCCAGTTCCTATTTCCAAAGAGTGAAGCGGAGATACCAAGGATTCCCTGCTTGTGCCATAGGTGCCTCGCTAAATGTTGCGATTGTGTACATCATCTTGCGGGAAATGCGCGGGCTGGACAAGTTGGTGTGTCTCCACTACTTCCTCATGTTCGGGACGTGCTACGCCGCTCTTTCGCTTTCGGATTTTCGACGAGGTTCGTGCATAGTTTCACGATTCTTTCGAACCTGACTAACATTGTGGTTGAGGGGGCATTATGTAGACCTTACAGCTCCCACAAGAACCGAAGTTCCTCCTTGCCGTTATAGGGAGCGACTTCTTTGCGTACATTGGCCATTTTTTTCTGGCGATGGGGTTCGAGTTCGAAAAGGCAGGCGTTGCCTCGGTCATGCGTTATTTCGACGTATTAGTGTTCGTGCTTGTCTGGGACGTTAATTATTCAACTTAGAGCCCCGATAATCTTTGCGGGGGCCGCAACAATCGTAGTACATCAAGCTCAAATAAAGTAGTGATTAAAAATGTCGAAAACCTTGAAACCCTGCTGCGTTTTGAACAGCGTTTCATCGCTGAGTCGGGGGAGACAATCATTTGTCTCTTGGTGGTTATTTGGGGGAAAAGTGAAATTGCTCAACGGCGTGCCTACAGTACTTACCGTGCACAATTCTCCTCCCGCGGCTACTTCCGAACCTGAGGATCGGCATGGATGGCATGGGGTTTTCTTTGCTGCTGCTTTACTGCTTTCTCGACACATTCTCAAATTCTCACCTCGGCAGCACAGCAAAAGCTCAAAACACTTGATGACGGATGGGTGTTCCATCTAGGACCGATAACCATGGAGGAGCAGCAGTGGCTCCATTTCCTCCCGGAGACGACGCGACGAAGAAAATTTTGCTGTCGGCCGGGATTGAAGACGCTGGCAATGAAAACACTCGCGATGACCAACCGCTTCTGAAGCCATCGACCGCTGGTGAACACAACTCCAAGAGCGAGGTTGACAGTGCAGCTGCGGGTGGCAATGCGTCTGTGTGGAGCATGAAGCGGGTGAACGGTCTTGGGTTCATCGTGTTTGCAGCTTTCAACTTCAGCATCGCCTCTCTTTGCGTGAAATACGCCAGTCATCGAGTGACATCGCACGAAACTGTCTTCTGGAGGATGTTTGTGGCGTTCACCATGAGCTGTGTGAGTCAATGGCTTCAGCTTTTCTCCCTAACGAGTGAACTCATTCTGCCATGCATGTTTGTTCATCTCAAATAGATTTGGTCCCGCTACAAGAAACGAAAGCTGGAGGTCGATCCGAAGTATCGCCGTCTGCTGTTATTCCGTTGTATTGTAGGCACGATTGGTGTAAATCTGCAGTTCTACGCGATGTCGAAGATGGTGCTGACGGATGCTGTGGTGATCATCTTTTTGAGCCCGATCTTCACCTTCTTTTTGGTATGTATTAGCCGCAAACAAACGCAATCTAGATCGTGGGCACTGATGGAAATTGTGTGAGTTACTAGGGAGCTGTGGTCTTAAAGGAGTCTATTGATCGAGTCGACTTCGCGGCTGCCACCACCGCGTTCGTGGGGGCGCTTTTCGTGACAAGACCGGCCATCATCTTTGGAACAGGAGGCGATGTCGCGAAAGCCCCGGTACTTTGCGGTTTTCTGTGCTCTTGGTGGCGCGATGACTCAAGCTATCGTGTACGTGACTCTGAGAAAACTGCACGCAGTTGATCACGTAGTCGCCATTCACTACTTTTTCTCGTTCGGAACAATCACGTCAATCCTGACGATTCTCTTTATGGGAGTGGTAAGTTCGCCAGCTAAAGTATTGTCGGCAATTGGTAAACCCACTGATATTTATTTGCATATTCATTCAGGCCTTCAAAGTACCGACGAATGCGGCGTTCCTGTTCTCAGTTTTTGGTAGCGGATTCTTCTCGTTTGTTGGGCAAATCTTCCTCACAAAAGGATTCCAGATAGAGAAAGCCGGTATCGCATCAGTCATGCGCTACTTCGATGTGGTGTTCGTCGTGGTCATGGATATCGCGGTATTGGGAGAACGCGTGAATGGTCTTAGTATCGTCGGTGCTGCAATCATCATGAGCGGGGCTTCACTTATTGTACTGCGTAAGGCATACACAAAGTAACAAGCCCAGTCGAAAGGCTCAATGGCCAAGTCGATAATTTGCTATAAGTAAACCCGCATCATATTTTTTCTAACAAATTTGGTGGATATCAAGATGTTTGTTATGCCTGCGTCCTTGTGTGCAGCAATCCATTGGGGCAAGAACCAAGAATTAAACGGTTATGCGATCGGACAGATGCAAAATTTGGTCATCTCATCAATTCGATTAGAAGAACAAACTTGAAAACTGAAAATAGTGGGGCGCTCAGCTTTGTGATCCGTGGTGGTGCTAGCTGCTATTCTTGCTGTCCGAGATGTCGAGTGTTCCGAGGGCCTGGAACGTGTCATTTACCGATCGGTACGGAGACAAACACTTGTCTACAACCCAGCAAGAGATCGAGATGGCTCCCAATAACAGATCTTCCGTTGTGCAGCCACTTCCACCGGATGCTCCGCGTAGTATCCCTGACCCCAAACCGAAACTCGCTGATGTCGAGAACGACGACCAACCGCTGCTGAAATCTTCCAGCTCAGATAACCCAGTCGCCAAAAGTGAAGTGGAAGATGCTGCTTTCCCCGTCAAAGCTGTCGAAAACACCATTTGGAGTATGAAGCGGGCGCAAGGGCTCGGATTCATTGTCTTCGCGGGGTTAAACTTTAGTATCGCATCGATCTGCATCAAGTATGCAAGCCACCGTGTGACATCGCATGAAACGGTTTTTTGGCGGATGACTGTGGCCCTTGTTCTCAATTACGTAAGTTTACTGGTGTAGTCATATGAGTGAATTCAATCTTCTAAAGTGTATGGTGATTATTCAGATATGGGCTCGCTACAAGAAGCGCGCTCTGGTGATCGAACCAAAGTATCGTGGTTTGCTGCTCTTCCGCTGTTTCGTGGGGACTGTAGGAGTCAACATTCAGTTCTACGCAATGTCGAAGATGGTTCTGACAGACGCGGTGGTGGGTGGCTAAGTTTATTGGTGCTATCAATTCACATTGCACTAACCCAACGCCTTTATCTTCACGATAGGTCATCATCCTCACCAGCCCTATTTTCACCTTCTTTCTCGTAAGTTGGTTTTGGCGATTCAAGCAGAGTACTTTTATGACTAACATCGGTGCATTTGGCTAGGGCGCTGCGGTTCTTGGGGAGAAGATTAATCGCGTTGATCTCCTCGCAGGCATTACGTCGTTCGTAGGCGTTATGTTCGTAACGAGACCTGCGTTCCTGTTTCCGACCGAAGTCGTTAGCGCTCAAGCACCAATGTTAGCGATCTACTGTGCCATCGGTGGTTCGCTGACCTCTGCAGCGGTTTACATCTTGCTGCGACGACTAACCAAAGTGGATCCTTTGGCCACAATTCACTACTTTTTCGTGTTCGGAACGTGCACCTCAATCATGACGATCCTGCTGCTGGGCGTGGTAAGTCAGCCAAATATCATTTGTCGTACTGCATGTAGCTAAGCTAACCCTGGTGATGGCGTATAGTCCATTACAGTGCCGCTGGAGGCGACATTCCTGTTTGCCATCTTTGGCAGCGGCTTCTTTTCCTTCATCGGGCAAGTGTTCATGACCAAAGGTTTCCAGCGAGAGAAGGCGGGTATCGCTTCGGTGATGCGCTACTTCGACGTTGTGTTCGTGGTAGCGATGGATGTGCTGATATTGGGCGAGCATGTGAACGCTCTGAGCCTCCTTGGTGCAGGAATCATCATGGCTGGCGTTTCGATGATTGTACTACGTCGAGCTCGTGAAAAGGAGTAGGAGAGTTCGGCACAGACACAGAAGCGAAGGACAGTCCCTCTAACACCAAAACCAACACGAATTTTACTATTTTGCTTATTAATTTACTACTTTCAACGGCGGAACACCAACCATCAGCTTGAATGTTTCATAGTCGCTATTATGGTGTTAGCTCTGCGATTTCGTGTCACCATCATTCGGTCACTGTCCGTTCCGGGGTGTTGAAGACGAGATCAAAAAGTACGTGGGTGCCGATCAGGTCGTTGAGACGGCTGAAGTGAGCGTTTTCCATCGGCTTCAAATAGCAGCAAGCGTGATGGATCACGCTTGCTAGGATCACGTGATCCTCTCGCGGGTATTCGACGCTGGTTTCACAGGAGTTTACGCAGTCTTTGGATTGGATGAACGCGATAAGAAACACCGCAATGCTGGGCTTGAAGACGCCCGATCTGGTCTTCACGCGTGACAACCGAAACTTTCGATGAATGATGTTCAATGCTTAGCTTCTTCGTTGTAAAAGTCGGTAGGCTATAGTTGGTGCTACGTTGTTGCGACTACGAGTATCACTTCGGAATTACCTGCCCACTCGACAGCACTCTCGTCGAAGGAAGCTTCGACAACCAACTGACAATTGAAGGAGACTCATCAGTGCGCATGCTTTCTCGTAGCAGCGCACGTGGATTGGCGGTAGTGGCCCCTCTACCGCCCAACCTGAGCAAAATTGACACTGATACCGTCAAGAAACCTGTAGGAGATCCCGGAACGAATGGCGATGACGAGACTACCCGCGACGATCTCCCGTTGTTGAAGCTCAACAGGTCCAGTGAAGAATTCTCGAAAATCGACGACGACGAGATAGTCACCATCGTTCTCCCGTCGACTGCCAAAGCTTCCAGGAGCTCAGAAGAACTGCGAGGCTTGGGGTACATCATCATCGCGGCGTTCAACTTCAGCATCGTCTCGGCCAGCGTGAAATACGCGAGTCACTACGCCAACTCCAACATCATCGTGTTCTGGCGCATGTTGATCGGTTTGGCCATGAACTGCGTACGTACCGCTCACTCGTACCTATTCTCCCGCAATTTTCACGCGTATTGACCAGAGATTGTTTGCTACGCAGCTATGGGTGCGATACAAGAAAGCGAATCTCTTCGTTGGGCGAAAGGACCGATTCCTCCTCCTCTTCCGCTGCTTTGTCGGAACGTCTGGCACCACGATGTCGTTCTACGCCATGTCGAACATGCCACTGACGGACGCCGTCGTCATCATCTTCACCTCTCCGATCTTCACCTTCTTCCTCGTACGTCTGGTCTACACGTCCCTACTTCACACTCGCTCTTGAATCCTAACACTGTCGTTGTGTCTATGCGTAGGCGGCTGTGGTCCTCGGAGAAGCCATCGACTACGTGGATCTTGTTGGTGGGGTCACTTCGTTCGTCGGGGTGTTGCTCATGACAAGGCCGGCGATCTTGTTCCCGTCGCACGCTTCAGGTGGCAGCGCCCCGTTCCTCGCGATTGTCTGCGCCATGGGGTCGTCTCTGTCGCAGGCAATCGTGTACATCACGATGCGGAAGATGAAGGACCTCGAGAACCTGCTCGTCATCCAGTACTTCCTCATGTTCGGAGCTTGCTACTCGGCTTTCATGCTCTGGGCGCTAGGAGTGGTAAGCACTAGCACAACAGCAAGTATCAAGGGTACAGTACTAATTGATCTCTTGTATGCACACTACAGACGCTGGAGCTGCTGACAGACCCCGGCTTCCTCTGTGCCATCTTTGGCTGTGCCTTCTTCTCGCTCGTGGGGCAGTGGTTCCTCACCAAGGGCTTCCAGACCGTCAAGGCGGGCATCGCATCCGTCATGCGCTACTTCGACGTGGTGTTCGTCATGTGTCTGGATGCATTGGTCCTTGGCGAGACCGTGAACCTCTACAGTGTCCTCGGTGCGGCTATCATCATAAGCGGAGCCTCCGTCATTGTGATGCGCCAAGCAAGAAGTAGCCGCACCATGGACCACTTCAACTTGCCGTTGTGTGGTACACACAACTATGCATAATCATGCAAACATACTCTATATCACAGACTATCAACTATTAAAGCTACAAATACACTTTAACATATTACAATACAATACAGTCAGTTGCTGATAATATCCGCATACACAATTGTAGCGATCCAAACAGGAGAGTTCAGACGCCCAAGTGCGTCAGACACGCAGAGACTTGTCATGACGAGCAAAGCTGCAAGCTCATACACTCAATTTCCTCACTCAGCGTCATGATCGCTCCAATTCATAGCGAACTCAAGTCCACGCACAGTTCTGGTCCCGTAGTGCGCGTGCAAGTATTGAGCGACGACGAAAGTGCGGCCAACGAGGCCCAAAGCGCCACCGAGTCGAGTCCGTCGCTGGCCAAAGTCTCAGCTGCTGCATCCTCGACAGAGTACGGTGGCGTGCGAGGCTGGCGCTCACCGCAGACCGTTGCACTGGGCTACATCGCCTTCGCCGCCTTCAATCTGAGCCTCATGCGCGTCTGTGTCAAGTTTGCCAGTCGCCAGGTGACGTCCCACGAGACGGTCTTGTGGCGGTCGTCGGTGGCCTGGCTGCTGAACTTGGTGCTCGTCTACCGCAGGGACGTGGGCCTGGCCGTGGCGCCCAAGCACCGCAACGTGCTCTTCTGGCGCTGCTTCTTCGGCACGTTCGGCATTAGCATCCAGTTCTACGCCATGGCGCAAATGGTGCTCACGGACGCCGTGACGATCATCTTCACCAGCCCCATTGTCACCTTCCTGCTCGTACGTAGCTGCAGGTTGCGCAGTTGTCTGCAGTGCAAGTTACTAAAGTTTGTTTTGGTGGATTGGGTGCTGTAGGGGGCTCTTGTGCTGGGTGAAGCGGTCGAGCGTCTGGACTTGCTCAGCTGCTTGGTGTCGTACGTCGGCGTGGTGTTCGTCACGAGGCCGGCGTTCTTGTTCTCGACCGACGAGGAGACGAGGGAAGTGCCGCCGCTTGCAATTATTTGCGCCTTTGGTGGATCCGTCATGCAGGCGTGTTCCTACATTGCGATGCGCCAACTGCGTGAGCTGAACTATGTGGTGATTAACCACTACTTTCTGCTGTTTGGACTGCTTTACGCGCTGGTGACGCTCTGGTACTTTGACGTGGTAAGTTTATTTGATCGAGGGTGTTGTTGTGTGTTTGGTTGGAGTTTTAAATGTTGATGTACTGCGCAGAGCTTCACCATGCCTAATAACGTCCCTCTCATGGCCGCACTGGTTGGAAGCGGTGTCTTTGCTTTTGTCGGCCAAGTCTTCCTGACAATGGGCTTCCAGCAGTCCAAGGCCGGCATCGCATCTGTGATGCGATATCTGGACGTCGTGTTCGTGCTCATTTGGGACATCGTCTTGCTCGACGAGCACGTCAGCATGTACAGCGTCATTGGTGCCGCCATCATCATCGCAAGTGCTTCATTCATCGTTCTGCCGAAGAAGTCGGGATCGAAGGCCAAACCCAAAACGATCGAGTGAAGGATTTAATCGTAGTTGTATCTAAGTTATCAATGCATTTTGGATCAAAGACAAGCGGTTTGACTAAGTGATAAAAACAATTGAAATGACGATGGTAGTTACTAGCAAAGACACCAGTGTACTTCGTATTCATCTCGCAATATGTTGGGAAGCTTCAATGCGCGACTGGGAATCAGCAGCCGGACACGTGCTTGCCATCTTTGACTCACTGCAGGAAAGGTGGCACCATAAATTTACAATACCTAGCACTGGGGTCTATCTATCGCTCGCACTCCAGCCAATGTGCTGCACGACATCGACGGAGGAAGGGGACAGCCACGCTGCACGTTGGAGGCATGCAGCATGCGTCTTTTCCTCACACGACCGACTTGGAGGTCCACTGGGGTTCTCGCGACACGCTGCCGTAGCTGGCGCCCCACCTGTCGTTGCCGTTGGCCGGCGACAAGATCGGGTTCGAGCGCGGGGTCATGGACTGGCGCATCGTCAGCTTATAGTCCGGGTACTCCTCCATCTGCAACACGGGCACGCGCCACTTGGCCAGCACGTCGGGCGTCCAGACAAACACGAACACGCCGACACAGAAGGCGGCGATGATGTGGCCGCAGAAAGCTGCGGGCACTGTGCAGAGGGGAGCGGCGCCGGCGTCCGGGATGATCCTCGTCCAGAGCACGTAGACGTTGTAGATGGGCAGCAGCACGCGAGCCACGAACCAGCACACATAGGTCAGGTAGAAGAAGACTTCGTGTGCCTTGCTCTTGCCGTAGCCCAACTGCTCCATGAAGGTGGTGACGTTGAGCGGGATGACGGCAAACTCGACCATGAGGAAGAGCTGCAGCAGGTACAGGTCCATCCCGCAGCCAGCGTGCATCGTGTAGATCAGGTACGGCAGTCTGCACCAAAGTAAACAAGGCAACAATCCACCATTAGACTTGTGCGTAACTCAGTCACCAGTGACGTCTTGTCAATGACGTACGCAGCCACAATGTGGTGCACCACAAAGACGCGCCAGAGCGGCACCTGCCACAGCACGAGCACGAACAGGTCGAAGAGGAAGTAGCCGCACGCTGCAGAGTCCGCAACAATGAGTGAGTCAGTCGGTGAGTAGAATACAGTAAACAACTGATCTACTGTAGCCAGACGTACAGAAGGAGAAGAGCGTGGAGGCCAGCAGCATGGGCGAGTCCTTGGTCGGAAGCAGGTCGTCGTCCCAGCGCTGCTGCACGAAGCTGTAGCTCATGCCCGAGGTGATCACCAGCGCGTGGATGGTCGAGTTCACTCTGCAGCAGTCATCAAGGCCACGTCAGTTAGTCGAATGGTGATATATTGGTTGATGCACGTCGATCGGTGGCTGGACGCACCGAGAGCACCAGTCGCCCTGCTCCGGGATGGAGAAGTCTCGGTAGACCTTGAGGAAGCGGTCGGACAGGCGGTTGGCCACGTGGAACACCAGCGCGAAGAAGCACATGGAGCCCAGCAGCACGTGCATCGTGTGCATGGCGTCCATGGGTCAGTCAATCAATCAATCAGTGCGAAGAGCTCTCAGCCTGTCGGCGAATGGCGGCAGGCACGAGCACCAGCTGCGCGGCGTATCAGTCTGTGCGGGAATTTGGTGCCGGTGCTCTGCACCCTCAGCGGCCCATTTTTGGGGTCGAAAGTGAAGTGGGCGAAAGAGAACGGACCTCTGCCCGCTGGTCAGCCAATCAAATCAGTGATTAGAGTAGAACGAGGCGTGGACGTGAGGGAGGTCCCGCCACGTTTTAGGTCAAAGGATGAGACTGTACAGGATTCGTAGCTCAGAATGTGAATACATTGGCAGTGCTGGAAATAAAAATGGGCTTGCTAATATTTCATTTGGGCATCGTTTGGTGATTTTTCTGCGCCTTCAATTGACTGGCACCCATTATGCAATGCAAAGGGAATCGAAGGGCAAAGGGAATGCATCGAAGGGCGGTCGCTTGGCGAAAGACATGACCTTGAACTTCCTTGAATTCACTCCCAGTTCGTGTCGCTGCTAGTACGATAGACAGGGATACCGGCTTCCAGCGCAAGCCGCAACAATAAAGGTAAACCCTGGTGCATGCACGTAATTGGCAAGGCCCCTACTGTGTTTCGAGGATGTTCAGAAGACTCAATACATGTACGATGCGTTCGGCAATAACCCGCTCTTTGTTGAGGGTTTTGGCCAAGGAGTCTTTGCGATCAGTGGGCCGTTGTGGCATCACCAGTGCAAGACAGCAAGCCGATTGTTCTTCATGTAGATGATTCAACACAACATGGATGTGGTGGTACCAGATAAATGCAAGGAGTTGATAAAGCGTCTGGATGCTGCAGCTTCCAACACAATCCGATCGATCGAGTTGTGAGTTTGAAGTGGAGGCTCCACTTGTTCACCATGGATGTATTCTGCAAAGTCGGCTTTGGGATTGATATGCACAAGACGGAGACGCAGGAGATAATTGCCATGCTTGAGGCCCTGCAAAGATCTTCAGCTCAAATTGTCGGACGCATCTACCTGGTTCTGGAAACTACGACGTGCGCTTAACATCGGAGCTGAAAAGCAGTTGGCGAAAGACATGAAGCGGGTGAACGATATGATGCACGGCTTCACTGCGCGCTCAATTGAAGAGAAAGCCCAGCGAGACCAAGCTGGTGCTCAAGATGACTCGGATCCTCGCATGGATCTCATTTCCTTGTACCTTGACCAACATGCTGCTGACAACGGGAAAACGCTCCTTTAGTCCCAAAAAGCTGCGGGATTTCCTTGTTAGTTTTCTAGCCGCTGGTCAAGACACCACCTAGACTTCAATGACCTGGTTTGTCGTCATGATAAACCGACACCCGAACGTGCAGGAACGTGTGCGTCAAGATATTCGAGCCAAGTTGCCAGACCTTGCGAGTGGTAAGCAATGTGTGCCAAGTCTGGAAGGTACTTAACACCTTGTGTACCTCGAGGCAGCAATTCGAGAGACGCTCCGATTGTTCCCAGTCGCTCCGATCAGTGGCCGAACGGCGACACGAAACGTGACGATGGCCAACGGATTGTTTCTGGTCGAAGGAACATCGGTGCACATGCCGCACTACACGATGGGGCGGATGGAAAACGTGTGGGGTCCTGATGCTGAAGAGTTCAAGCCGGAACGATGGATCGACCCCGTCACGGGGAGAGTGACTCCAGTGTCTCCGTTCAAGTTTTCTGCCTTCTACTGCGGTCCGCATGCGTGTTTGAGGATGAAGTTCGCCATGTCTGAGATCAAGATCACGCTTGCAGCTCTGCTGAGCCGCTTCAACTTGAAGACTTCGAGAGATCCGATCGACTACACTTATCGCATGGCACTGTCACTGCAAATTGATGGCGGTCATCACTGTATCTCTTCTAGAATGATAAGAAGAGTTTTTGACACAATCGCGAACGGAAGAAGACACTGTTTTGGGACGAGATTATGCTAGTCATTGACATCCACTTTGGACACTTTGGATATGAAAAACGCACTTTGAAATGAACACCCCAGAGCACCACCACCTACCTACCCGGAGTCCCGACATCGGGCAGCCACCTCAGCTCTAGCTCCTCACGGGCACGCGCACTCGCAGTTCTCGGAGAACTCCTTTCCATTCGGGTCCTCGGGCACGTCCAGCGTCGGGTTGCGGTCGAAGAAGCCGTCGGGACGGAAGCTGAAGCCAGCGTAGTCCACGGGCATGATCGGCCAGTCCTCGACTCGAGGGAAGTGCGTGAGGCCGAACGTGTGCCAGACCACGATGTCCTCGCCGTCGACCGACCGGTTGGCCTTGGCGTACGCCGGCAGACCCGCGTGTCCCGGGTGCTGGTTGGGCGTGTAGCCGGCGGCCCACATCTCGTCGCGCGCGTACTGCGTGACCCACAGGTGCTTGGTGGCGTACTGCGCGCGCTTGTTGATGGAGCTGTCGTCCGCCGCCAGCAGCAACGGAGCCCCCTCCGGGTACAGCACGTAGCCCATGGGCCTGCCCAGACGGTTCACCTTCTCGCTCGAGGCGATCAACCAGGCTCGCCCCAACTTGTTGTCGGCCTCGCGCTGGGCGTCGCTCTCGCGCTGCAGACGCGTGGCCACACGCTTGAAGGCGTTGCCCACGGGGTTTTCGGGGCTGATCGGCAGACGCCGCACCTCGAGCTCGTCGACGTGGCACTTGTTGCCGTCGATGGCCACGTCCAGCCGAGCAGAGAACAAGTGCTGGTGGCACGGCGCGCCCAGGCGAGGCGCCATCTCGGTGGCGAAGTCGTACTCGCCCTCGGGACGACCCGACGAGAAGACGATGCCTGTGGCCTTGCACTCGAGCTCGATCTTGCCGTCCAGGTAGAAGTACCAGTAGAAGCCGTAGTCGTAGTTGCCCACCAGATGACAAGACGGCGCTGGCGACGCACCGTGCCCTTGTTCGTGAACACGTCCGTGTGCTTCCAGAGCGTCCCGAAGTCCTCTTCGTGGATGCAGATGGCGTTCGGCAGCAGCACGGGCTCCCCGAAGTCGTCGGCCACGGTGGCGTCCAGGTACTGGATCTTGCCGAGGCAGTCGCAGCTGAGCACGAGGCAGTTGGCCAGACGCCCGAACTGGTACTCGCCCGCGTCGAAGTAGTTCTGCCACTCGTGCGTGGGCTGCGGCTCGCCGTAGGGCACCACCATCTCGGAGATGGCCGCGCGGTGGAGGATCGGGCGGTCGGCGAACGAGACGTCGTGCAGCGTGAGCCCCTCTCGGCCGTTGAAGCCGATGCGGACTTGCCAGTTCTGCCAGCGGAGCACGTGGTTCTTGACGGTGAAGCTCGCACCTTCGGGCTGCGTGATCCGCAGCGGCTTCATGTCCGTGCGCATGGGGCCGGACAGCTCCGGGTCGAGGTAGTCGCCCGACTCCATCGGGACGTGGTTGTAGCCCGTGTCAACGAGGCGGATCACGCGCTTGCTGGTCAGGTCGACGTGGGCCACGATGCCGTCGATCGGGTGCGCGAACATGGAGTGGGTGTTCTCGCTCGCCAGGAAGCTCAGCACGCGGATCATCCGGCGACCAACCTCCTCCTCGTAGCCAAAGACACCCGCCGATAACGGGAGGTGACGCACAATGCTGAGGTCGGTGATCCCGCGCCTGGCCAAGGCAGCGATGTAGCCCGGGTCGGTCTTGGTGATGGTCCCAGCAGCGACGTAGTCTTCGTCCAGGATCGGACCCCAGCCGTCGGTGGCGGGGTTGAGCTGGCGGTTGTGGACGACCTTGTGGGCCGGGACGTCCACGACCATCTCGCGCGCCACGTTGGTCGACTTGTCCAGCACGAGCACGCCGACCTCACGGGGGACGTCGTCGCCGGCCTTCCAGCCGTCGAGCGTCTTGTGGTCGGGCTCGCGCAGCATCACGTACGAGTAGCGGAAGTTGGGTCCGGCGTAACCAGCCTCGCCGACGATCTGCTTCATGCTCTGCATCTCCGCGGCCGTGAGCGGGTCGAGCGGGTGGATGGCGACTTCATTCAGCTGGGGAGTGTTGGCGTGGGAGCACATCTTGAGCCGTTGAGGCGGTGGCGGATGTGCGCGGGGCTGGAAATCCGAAAGTGGGTCGTGCAGCGTTGCAGCACCAGGAGCCGCATTCGAAGGCCACCAGCCCAACATCAAACCAATATGCAGGGCGATGTCTGATGATGCGTCTCGTCGAGTGCCGATGCCGATTACCAGCTCTGTGGATGAGTACCATCATTACCGGTGTGCTTGGTCTCCGATCGACGTACTTCGAGTGCGCGAGTCGGACATGACATGAACTACAGCAGCGAGGTGATACAGTACCGTGGAGGTGACGCAGCGCCGCAGCTTCCGGTGGGGCTTCTGTGTGGTGCTGACCCGGTCGGCGTCATGCGAGAGGAGATCGAGCTCCAGTAGATTACCAGGCACCGGAAGCGTACCACAATCGGTCCGAGGACACTTTTGCCAGTCGACTAACGCTGACGAGCGCGTCGTCGCCGCCGCAGAGCCGGGCGTAGCGACAGAACCGCTGCGAAGCTGGTCTCCCGTGACGCTTGTTGAAGTTGCCTTGACCACTTCCGATTCACTCACTGCACACTGTGCAATGCACAGTCGTCTAGCAGAAATGAAGTGGGGAAGGGGCTTCTTCCTGATGAGCACAAGGTCTGGAGAGGGAGCGATCCAGGTGGCGTCGGACAAGGCATCGGGCGGCCCAATTCGAGCCACGCAAGGCAATCCTCGGTTCCGTCCCGAATCGGGGCTTGCAGCGTACATCAACTTTCTGCTTGGTGTGACTTGAAATGAGGTGATGTAGTCATTTACGCTGCAGCATATGCAATCGGGTCGTTGTTTGGAGACCCCGCACATGCATCGACATCTTCAACGGTGTGGGAAATCGCGATCACTGCGCCCAAGCTTACATGTATACTACCGTTTTAACACCAAGATGGCTACAAACACCAAAGCTACGCTCCGCAGCAGGTCCAGGCCTTGTAGATCCTAAAGCAACGTTCATGTATTCCTCAGAGGAATCGATTCGACTCGCACTTCGCGCGGGTGAGGGCAATTTGAAATTCCCCCCACCCGCGCGAGGTGCGAGTCGCTATTTCGAGAGATGCCGGTGCGCTAGAAGCTATCCAAATATGTAATACATGTAGCGCACCACTATCATTTTGGCTTATCGCAGTTATCAGCGAAGGACATGTTGTGGATCAAGGTACACATGGACAAGTCACTGCAGAAATGGCGAGGCAAACACAAGTGTTCAACGAGCTCATAATGTCAATTGTGATCATACCCCGAGGACTACACTTCGAGGTGACACATGTTCAGCAGTAATTAGATACACAAACTTCGTCCTTACAACTACGAACTTTGTTTTATTTACTTTTCATTCGATGTTATGCAAGGCAAACACACAACGTCTGCAACGAGAAATTGCTACGCTTCTTACACATTACTCTGGATGCTCATGAGGTTCTGGCGCAGACTCTTGGACTGTCTGGGCGAGATTTGGTTGAACTTTTCACTGTTCAGTCGCGGAAGAACGGTCTTGTAGTAGTAGACTGTGCCGATCGCGAACAAGATCACAGCGGCGATGACAGCGATGAGGAAGTTGTTGCTGGACGTCCCGCTGTAGATGATGGCGGCAAAACATACCAGACACAGCATGAGGCAAACGACAGCACCTGCAACGCCAAAGGGACTGCGATACGGTCGTGGACGATCCGGTTGGTTGATGCGAAGCATGATAAACGACACCAACTGGAACGAGTACGAGATCAGGGCCCCGATCAGCGCGACGTTGATGAGGACGCCTCCCAAGTCTACAATTCCGACGATGTAGAAGAGAATAATAGCGAGGACTTGGTTCACGATCCCTCCGGCAATCAACGCAGCGTAGGCCGAGCCACGTGTGGGGTGCACTTTCGTGAGGAATTGTGGCAAGTATCCGTCGCACGCAATAGCGTATAGCAAGCGACTCATGCAGTATACGAACGAGTGCGTGCTGGACACGATACCGATCACAGTTAGCCACATGAACCCCGCGGTGGTGCTGTTGTCGCCAAATACGCTTTTGTACCCGGTCACCAGCGGAGCTGTGGTTTCGTACATGGCAGCGGCTCCCGGGTAGATCAGACATTGGCATACCAGCGTAAGGACGGCCAGGATCACGAGCGTCGCCATGGACCACATGATTCCACGCGGGATGTTCTTCTCGGGTTCGATGGTCTCATCGACAGCGAGGGGGAGCTCTTCGATGCCGAAGTAGAACCAAAGCGCGAACGAGATGCCCTGGATCGAGTCGCTCCAAGTCGTCCACTCCCAATTTTGGTCTACTACCCACGTTGTGTAGTCAAGTTTGGTGAAGGATCCCACGTAAAAAGTCACCAGCATGGCGGTGGAGAGCGTGGTTGCGAACACTTGCACACGGAACGTGGCCTCGATGCCCATGATGTTGAGTGAGATGAAGCGAAAATTGAAGCCGATCCACCATAGCGGGCCGTAGTTGGTGTTCAGACCGAACAAGGCGTCCAGGTACAGGAAAATGCTGTAAAATGTGGTCGCAACCGTGGCGATAACCTTGATCGTCTCGGCAAGTCCAGCGAAATAGGCGGCCTTGGGGCCGATGCCGTGCAACGAAAACACATACGGACCACCGCCCGACGGAATTGATGCCGACATCTCGGCGATGGTGAACGTGAGCAGCGTGTACAGCACCGTCACGAATGCCAGAATGACGAGAAGACCGTTGAAACCCGCGATCAGCGAAGACTGCCATCCGTAGAATTCACCGCCGATGACAGTGCCGACACCAAGAGCCCACAAGTGCGGGGTCTTCGCATACCGATGACTTTCATTTTCGGTGGTGAGGAGACCGTCGACGGATGGATATACAGTTGGCGATGCCATTGTGGGGAATGGTCTGCTGAAGCCGATCACTGGTAAATTGAAAAATGAAAGTCGATGAGAGAGTGAAAACCAGACGCTGTGTTCTAGCAAAACAATGTTGAGGTGGGGTTTTTGAACACCGCGGCGTTTTAACAAGTTATAGCCAGGTGTCGGGGACTCGATTCGCTGGCTTCAACCTCTTCAAACGAGCGTCGGCGTGCGTCACTCTAGTTTTGTGCGGCTTAAACAGAACGTAATTGGGCCCGATTGGTAGGTGGAGCTGCGTCACGATGAACGTGACCCTGAAATGTGGAGAGCCTCATACTAGTGCGACGACCAAAATCATAACTGTAGCTCCAAGCAGCAATTGAAGCTTCGACTCCATCACCACCAGGTGAGGTACGACAAGGACAGTGAGATATCGATGCTGAACTTCGGCTCCGGGGTTATCAATGCGCGATATATTTCTACTTGTGACGCTGCCGGGATTGAGCTGCGGATAGTGACGCGTGGGACCGCAGCAGTATTTTCAGGGTATCAAACCAGATCCACATCGATTCAATGCGAGTCAAACATCGCTGGCCGGCGGTCAGTGACCGCACCGGCGGTGCGATCGAGATGCGTTGGCGAGTCAGAAAATAAATCCTGGGATTGCATCGCAAATCGACTCATACCTCGCGCGGGTAAGAGGAATACATGAATGTTGCTTCAGTGTCTGGAAATACCGCCCAAGCTTTAGGCGTGTGTAGCCATATTGATGTTAAACGGCAGCATGGACACAGCGGTCACGGTTTGGCTGCCGATCTTGTTGCGTCTCCGGCATGACTTGATTGAGTTGATGATGGTGTTCTCCCTCACATCGCGACACTAGTAAAATACACTGGTTGAGGAGAAGCAAGAAGCTCCTACGTGTACCAGTTTTCATCCAGTTGGATGGACTTCGACATATCGTTGCAAAATGATAGTCGATGGCTTCGAGTTCGAGGCTTGAATAGTGTATGTATTCGGAATAGACTTCAAACTGGAGTCTGCACCGCTGGCCATGTGCGGGGTTTTGCAGCCACGTTGCTACGTTGCAGCGTAAATGACTACGCCACCTCAGCTCAAGTTACTCCACGCAGGCCGACGGAATGTACGCTGCAAGCCCGGGTAATGTCTAGCTCACCAAGGCCGATTCGGGACAGAACTGACGATTGGCTTGCGAGGCTCGAATCGGGCCGCCCGATGATCGCCCCCTCTCCAGGTCTTGCGCTAGAAGCACTTTCCCACTTCATTTCTGCTAGGAAGACTGAATCGGCAGTGCCGATTCAGTCTACCACTGCCGATTCGGCAGTGGTCAAGGCAACTTCAACAAGCGCGTCACGTGAGACCAGCTTCGCAGCGGTTCTGTCGCTACGCCCGGCTCTGCGGCGGCGACGACACGCTCGTCAGCGTTAGTCGACTGGCAAAAGTGTCCTCGGACCGATTGTGGTACGCTTCCGGTGCCTGGTAATCTACTGGAGCTCGATCTCCTCTCGCATGACGCCGACCGGGTCAGCACCACACAGAAGCCCCACCGGAAGCTGCGGCGCTGCGTCACCTCCACGGTACTGTATCACCTCGCTGCTGTAGTTCATGTCATGTCCGACTCGCGCACTCGAAGTACGTCGATCGGAGACCAAGCACACCGGTAATGATGGTACTCATCCACAGAGCTGGTAATCGGCATCGGCACTCGACGAGACGCATCATCAGACATCGCCCTGCATATTGGTTTGATGTTGGGCTGGTGGCCTTCGAATGCGGCTCCTGGTGCTGCAACGCTGCACGACCCACTTTCGGATTTCCAGCCCCGCGCACATCCGCCACCGCCTCAACGGCTCAAGATGTGCTCCCACGCCAACACTCCCCAGCTGAATGAAGTCGCCATCCACCCGCTCGACCCGCTCACGGCCGCGGAGATGCAGAGCATGAAGCAGATCGTCGGCGAGGCTGGTTACGCCGGACCCAACTTCCGCTACTCGTACGTGATGCTGCGCGAGCCCGACCACAAGACGCTCGACGGCTGGAAGGCCGGCGACGACGTCCCCCGTGAGGTCGGCGTGCTCGTGCTGGACAAGTCGACCAACGTGGCGCGCGAGATGGTCGTGGACGTCCCGGCCCACAAGGTCGTCCACAACCGCCAGCTCAACCCCGCCACCGACGGCTGGGGTCCGATCCTGGACGAAGACTACGTCGCTGCTGGGACCATCACCAAGACCGACCCGGGCTACATCGCTGCCTTGGCCAGGCGCGGGATCACCGACCTCAGCATTGTGCGTCACCTCCCGTTATCGGCGGGTGTCTTTGGCTACGAGGAGGAGGTTGGTCGCCGGATGATCCGCGTGCTGAGCTTCCTGGCGAGCGAGAACACCCACTCCATGTTCGCGCACCCGATCGACGGCATCGTGGCCCACGTCGACCTGACCAGCAAGCGCGTGATCCGCCTCGTTGACACGGGCTACAACCACGTCCCGATGGAGTCGGGCGACTACCTCGACCCGGAGCTGTCCGGCCCCATGCGCACGGACATGAAGCCGCTGCGGATCACGCAGCCCGAAGGTGCGAGCTTCACCGTCAAGAACCACGTGCTCCGCTGGCAGAACTGGCAAGTCCGCATCGGCTTCAACGGCCGAGAGGGGCTCACGCTGCACGACGTCTCGTTCGCCGACCGCCCGATCCTCCACCGCGCGGCCATCTCCGAGATGGTGGTGCCCTACGGCGAGCCGCAGCCCACGCACGAGTGGCAGAACTACTTCGACGCGGGCGAGTACCAGTTCGGGCGTCTGGCCAACTGCCTCGTGCTCAGCTGCGACTGCCTCGGCAAGATCCAGTACCTGGACGCCACCGTGGCCGACGACTTCGGGGAGCCCGTGCTGCTGCCGAACGCCATCTGCATCCACGAAGAGGACTTCGGGACGCTCTGGAAGCACACGGACGTGTTCACGAACAAGGGCACGGTGCGTCGCCAGCGCCGTCTTGTCATCTGGTGGGCAACTACGACTACGGCTTCTACTGGTACTTCTACCTGGACGGCAAGATCGAGCTCGAGTGCAAGGCCACAGGCATCGTCTTCTCGTCGGGTCGTCCCGAGGGCGAGTACGACTTCGCCACCGAGATGGCGCCTCGCCTGGGCGCGCCGTGCCACCAGCACTTGTTCTCTGCTCGGCTGGACGTGGCCATCGACGGCAACAAGTGCCACGTCGACGAGCTCGAGGTGCGGCGTCTGCCGATCAGCCCCGAAAACCCCGTGGGCAACGCCTTCAAGCGTGTGGCCACGCGTCTGCAGCGCGAGAGCGACGCCCAGCGCGAGGCCGACAACAAGTTGGGGCGAGCCTGGTTGATCGCCTCGAGCGAGAAGGTGAACCGTCTGGGCAGGCCCATGGGCTACGTGCTGTACCCGGAGGGGGCTCCGTTGCTGCTGGCGGCGGACGACAGCTCCATCAACAAGCGCGCGCAGTACGCCACCAAGCACCTGTGGGTCACGCAGTACGCGCGCGACGAGATGTGGGCCGCCGGCTACACGCCCAACCAGCACCCGGGACACGCGGGTCTGCCGGCGTACGCCAAGGCCAACCGGTCGGTCGACGGCGAGGACATCGTGGTCTGGCACACGTTCGGCCTCACGCACTTCCCTCGAGTCGAGGACTGGCCGATCATGCCCGTGGACTACGCTGGCTTCAGCTTCCGTCCCGACGGCTTCTTCGACCGCAACCCGACGCTGGACGTGCCCGAGGACCCGAATGGAAAGGAGTTCTCCGAGAACTGCGAGTGCGCGTGCCCGTGAGGAGCTAGAGCTGAGGTGGCTGCCCGATGTCGGGACTCCGGGTAGGTAGGTGGTGGTGCTCTGGGGTGTTCATTTCAAAGTGCGTTTTTCATATCCAAAGTGTCCAAAGTGGATGTCAATGACTAGCATAATCTCGTCCCAAAACAGTGTCTTCTTCCGTTCGCGATTGTGTCAAAAACTCTTCTTATCATTCTAGAAGAGATACAGTGATGACCGCCATCAATTTGCAGTGACAGTGCCATGCGATAAGTGTAGTCGATCGGATCTCTCGAAGTCTTCAAGTTGAAGCGGCTCAGCAGAGCTGCAAGCGTGATCTTGATCTCAGACATGGCGAACTTCATCCTCAAACACGCATGCGGACCGCAGTAGAAGGCAGAAAACTTGAACGGAGACACTGGAGTCACTCTCCCCGTGACGGGGTCGATCCATCGTTCCGGCTTGAACTCTTCAGCATCAGGACCCCACACGTTTTCCATCCGCCCCATCGTGTAGTGCGGCATGTGCACCGATGTTCCTTCGACCAGAAACAATCCGTTGGCCATCGTCACGTTTCGTGTCGCCGTTCGGCCACTGATCGGAGCGACTGGGAACAATCGGAGCGTCTCTCGAATTGCTGCCTCGAGGTACACAAGGTGTTAAGTACCTTCCAGACTTGGCACACATTGCTTACCACTCGCAAGGTCTGGCAACTTGGCTCGAATATCTTGACGCACACGTTCCTGCACGTTCGGGTGTCGGTTTATCATGACGACAAACCAGGTCATTGAAGTCTAGGTGGTGTCTTGACCAGCGGCTAGAAAACTAACAAGGAAATCCCGCAGCTTTTTGGGACTAAAGGAGCGTTTTCCCGTTGTCAGCAGCATGTTGGTCAAGGTACAAGGAAATGAGATCCATGCGAGGATCCGAGTCATCTTGAGCACCAGCTTGGTCTCGCTGGGCTTTCTCTTCAATTGAGCGCGCAGTGAAGCCGTGCATCATATCGTTCACCCGCTTCATGTCTTTCGCCAACTGCTTTTCAGCTCCGATGTTAAGCGCACGTCGTAGTTTCCAGAACCAGGTAGATGCGTCCGACAATTTGAGCTGAAGATCTTTGCAGGGCCTCAAGCATGGCAATTATCTCCTGCGTCTCCGTCTTGTGCATATCAATCCCAAAGCCGACTTTGCAGAATACATCCATGGTGAACAAGTGGAGCCTCCACTTCAAACTCACAACTCGATCGATCGGATTGTGTTGGAAGCTGCAGCATCCAGACGCTTTATCAACTCCTTGCATTTATCTGGTACCACCACATCCATGTTGTGTTGAATCATCTACATGAAGAACAATCGGCTTGCTGTCTTGCACTGGTGATGCCACAACGGCCCACTGATCGCAAAGACTCCTTGGCCAAAACCCTCAACAAAGAGCGGGTTATTGCCGAACGCATCGTACATGTATTGAGTCTTCTGAACATCCTCGAAACACAGTAGGGGCCTTGCCAATTACGTGCATGCACCAGGGTTTACCTTTATTGTTGCGGCAGGTGCTGAGAGCCCAGTCGTGGAAGCACCCGGAAAGCTGAACACGTACCATAAGTAGTGTATTCCCCAATATTGGCAGGTAGCCAGGGGAGTACGGCTCGAGTTTGAGCTGAAGGAACTGCCAAATATCCTAGGATGAGTGCCACACATACCATCCCCATGACTGCAGGCGAGGGCCACCCTTCGTCATTGTTGACCACCATCTTGCTTCAAAAGTGCAGGAAAACTGTGAAGAAAAAACAAAATCTTCAGCCAAATGTTGAGACCATCACACCGTTAGATTTGATGAGACCGTTATCCCAATGCCTACGTCGAGTCTCACATTTCTCTGTGTCACGCTAAGCGTCGAGTCGAGACATGACGACGTCAAGCGGGCCCTTGATCTGCAGCGTAATCGACGAGCGGTAGGTGAAGTCGAATGGGTCCTTCACTGTCTTGAAGTCAAACTGACTCAGAAGCTTGGCGAGTGAGATTTTGATCTCTGCCAGAGCGAACTTCATGCCCAAACAAACGCGTGGGCCGCCGAGAAACACGCTGAATTTGAACGGCGACACCACCTTGACCTTGCCCGTAGCAGCGTCGATCCAGCGTTCCGGCTTAAATTCATCCGCGTCCGGACCCCACACAGTCGCCATGCGTCCCATAGCGTAGTGAGGCATCACCACTCGCGTGCCGGCTTTGATGAAGGTTCCTTCATACAGTCGCACATCTCTCGTCGCTGAGCGGCCAGTGATCGCAACAACGGGGAAGAGTCTCAGCGTTTCTTTGATTGTTGCCTCGAGAAAGACGAGCTGTTGAATGTTTTCCATAGTCAGAGCAAGCATGTTGCCACTCATGAGGTCAGGGAGCTTCGCTTTGAGTTCCTGACGCACTTGATCCAGGACTTTCGGGTATCTGTTCAACATCAAAATCACCCACGACATTGTAGTCGCCGTAGTTTCCCGACCAGCAGCCAGGAAGCTGATGACGAAGTCGCGCATCAACTTGAGGTCCTTCTTAGTGTGCACTCCCTTGGTGTACTCGGCCTCGGACTTCTCAATAAACAACGAGATCAGGTCCTTTCGCGAGCTTGCACTGATTGCTCGATTCTTCTCCTCAATCGAGCGCGACATCACGCCGTAGATCAACTCGTCCGTCGTCTTGACATCTTCGGCTAGCTGCTTCTCCGGCCCAACGTTTAGCCAGCGCAGCAGCTTCCAGTACCAAACAGGCTGCTGGATACGTTGCAGCATGCGCACCGACATGCGTTCGAACGCATCAAGTACCTCAGCGTTCTGGTCAGACTCGACGCCGTGTAGATCCACGTCGAAGCCCACTTTGGCGAAGATGTCCATGGTGTACAAGTCCAGCAGCCGCTTCATGTTGACAACTCGATTCTCCTTCTGGGAGATCTCATCGAGGCGTTTGACCAGCTCCTCGCCCTTTTCGGACACGACCACCTCCATCGCGTACTGCAGCATCTGCGAGGTGAACAAGTGGCTCGCTGTCTTGCGTTGGTGCTGCCATAGCGGCCCACTGACAGCGAAGATGCCTCGGCCCAGCACGTCGTACATGGCCTCCGAGACAAAGGGACTCTTGTCGAACGCGTCGAATTGGGTCTTCTGGATGTCTTCAAAGGCTTCGGGGCAGCAGACCACGACACTTGGGGTCTTGCCCAGCGTACGAAGACACCAGGGCTTGCCCTGGAACTTGCGGCAGTAGTCGAGGGCCCAGTCATGGAACTTCCCCGACCGCTGAGCCCTGACGATCTCCAGTGTACTGTGCAGCACTGGGATATCTCCATCAGGTGTCGGTAGATGCTTCACCGCTCGGTCATGGGCCGACGGAGTCATCAAATACACGAGCAACAGTGCCATGCAGGACGCGACCACCGACGCAGGTGAGACCAGAGTCGTGATCGCCTCAAAGTTCATCGTTCCAACGGTCGAGACGATAACTGAGACGTGGGGTTCAGAAGTGTCGGGTCTCAACTTGAGTGAGACTTTCTCACCTTTACAGTTAGCATCGATCGCCTCGCTCTCTACGCCTACGCTCTAGTGATCGTGACGTCTACGGGGCCTTTAACCTGCAACGTGACGGAGGGAACGTAGGTGAAGTCCTGTGGGTTTTTCACGGTCTGAATGTCGAACTTGCTGAGGATCGTGGCCAGCGTGATCTTCATCTCGGCCAGGGCGAAGCGCATGCCCAGACACATGCGAGGCCCGGCCAGGAATGCTGTGAACTTGAACGGAGACACGTGGAGCAGTTTGCCCGTGTCGACGTCGATCCAGCGTTCAGGCTTGAACTCCTCGGCGTCTGGACCCCACACCGTCTCGAGGTGGCCCATAGCGTAGTGCGGCAGGATCACACGCGTGCCAGCCTTGATGAAGGTTCCGTTGTAGAGCGTCGTGTCATGAGCCGCAGTGCGCTGCATCGCCGGCGCCACCGGGTTCAGACGAATACACTCGCGGATGGCAGCTTCCAAGTAGACGAGTTGGTCGATGTCCTCCATGCTGGGCGTCTCCACGTCGTCCAGCCCCAATCTTGGCAGCTTGTCGATGAGCTCGCGTCGCACACGAGCCAGCGCCTCTGGATGGCGGTTCATCTCAATGATGAACCAAGTCATCGTGAGTGATGTCGAGTCGCGCCCAGCGAAGATGAAGACCATGGACATGTCCCGCAGCATGGTCGGAGTCATCTCCGCGTGGTCGTTCGCCTTCTCGAGGAAGAGCGAGATGAGGTCTTTGCGTCTGCTGCATGCACGCGAGTGCCGATCCTCCAAGCTGCGATGAATGACGTCGTACACCACGCCGTTGATGAGCTTCATGTCCTCGGCCATTTGTCTCTCAGAGCCCACGTTGAGCCAGCGCGCGAGCTTCCACATGCACATGGGCTGCTGGAAGCGTGCCATGACACGTCGTGACGCGCGCTCGAAGGCCTCCATGAAGTCGCAATTGCCGCCAGTCTGCAGACCGCGCAGCTCCACGCCGAAGCCGATCTTGGTGAAGACGTCCATAGTGAACACGTCGAGCACGCGCTTGATGTTGAGCGTCTCACCATTGTCCGCAAACGCTTTCAACTTGGCACTCAATAGCGCGCTGTGGTCACGCACCACGTGCTCCATGGCGTCTTTGATCATGTTCACGGAGAAAAAGTGGCTCGCAGCTTTGCGTTGGTGTCTCCACTTGCTCCCGTCGACCGTGAAGATGCCGTCAC
The DNA here is from genome assembly GCA_009729435.1 of Phytophthora fragariae. Lineage (NCBI taxonomy): Eukaryota > Oomycota > Peronosporomycetes > Peronosporales > Peronosporaceae > Phytophthora > Phytophthora fragariae. The sequence continues at coordinate 2,009,255 of QQOI01000005.1, read as the reverse complement.
CCAGCAGGTCGTGGGATATCGTGGCGACGGCGGAGCCTTTGATGAACACGTCGAATTGGGTCTTGAGGACGTCCTCCATAGCCTCGGGTGAGCTCAAAACGACTGCAGGCGGTCGACCCAGCACCCGCACGCGCCACGGTCGTCCGCCATGCTCCCGACACTGCTCCAGGATCCAGTCGTAGATCCTCGCGCGCTGTCGGACGGCCAGGTCCAGCGTGTTCTTGAGCACCGGAAGCGTGCTGCGAGGTGTCGGCAGCTCGCAAACCGCTCGGTCCTGCTCGGTCGGAGACGTCAAGTACGCGAAGGCTGCAACCACCGAGGACGCCGCGATGGCGAAAGGCAGCACCATGCTGGACAAGACGGGGAATGTAACGATCACAAGCGTTTGGGATGACAGGACGACACAGCTGAACCGAACATGCACTGTGGGCAGTGCGGGCAGCACTTGTCTATGATCAAAGCTCTACGACGATGAAGCACTGAAGGTGCTCGCAGAACAGCTTTGAGGAAGGACGCAGGTTCTTGATTTCCAGGAGCAGGAATCGAGGAATGCTATCCGTGCGTCGTAAGACTATGAGAATTGTTGTTCCAATGGGTTGGCGCACGTCCGCTACGATGGAACGGATAGTACGGTCCTTCGGCTCGAGGGATCATGGTGCTGGCTGGAGGCGCGTTGAGTTCGAGTTCACTTTGCCACTTGCAAATTCACCTGCTAGAAGCACCTTGAGTTCGTCGCTGTGTTGTTCGCTATGTGGGGTCCGCTCGAGCTTGCGCTGACGATGTCGCCGACTTCGTGGGGAGTTTTGGTGTGCGCGCTGCTGATGGGGTGGCGGTTCTTGTCTTCGAGGAAGCAGGCGCGAGCATTGTCCAAGTTCGCTCGCCCTTCATCGACCCTCCCGGTGCTTGGAAACACGCTCGACCTCATGTTCAACCATCGACACGACATCCACGACTGGATGCTGGAAGAGTGTCGACGATGTGAAGGACGTCCGTGGGTTCTTGCCGCTCTTGGTCGACCTACGACGGTGGTGCTCTCGGACGTCGACGCGTTCGAAGATGTCCTGCACCGCAAGTTCGACCACTTTGGCAAGTGCAGCGCTTGGCTAGTGAGCGACGTGTTCGGCGACGGCATCTTTGCAGCGGACGGAGTGTCGTGGATCCACCAACGCAAGACTGCTAGCCACCTCTTCTCGCTGCACATGATGCGCGAAAGCATGGAGCAAGTCGTGCGCGAGCAAGCCACAGTCTTGTGCGAGGCACTGCTGGCTCACTCCACGGACAGCCAAACCGGCACGTCGAAGCAACGAGGTGTTCCTGTTAACCTCAAGTACACCATGGACTGGTACGCGACCAACGTGTTCACGCGCGTGGGCTTCGGAGTCGATCTGCACTCGCTGACAAGCCAAGAGCACAACGAGTTCTTTTGTGCCTTCACACGTCTGCCGATCGGTATCCATCGCCGCATTCAACAACCTGGGTGGCTCTGGAGACTGAAGCGAGTCCTCAACTTGGGCTACGAGAGGCAGCTCAAGCTGGACATGAAGCGCGTCGATGGAGTCATCTACCAAGTGATCTCGCAGTCCATGTCGTCAAAGTCCGATACAGATCCAAAGCGCCTTCCCGACTTGATATCGCTCTTCCTCGCTAAGGAGACCAACGAGTACCGGGACCATGAAGCGAAACAACAAGACGGAGTTGCTGCCACTTGCCGTGTGGAGACCACCCCGAAGCTGATCCGAGATATGGCGTTTAACTTCACTGCTGCGGGCCGAGGAACCACGTCGCAAAGTCTGCAGTGGTTCTTCATCATGATAAATCGGTCCCCAGACGTCGAACGGAAGATCCGCGAGGAGCTTCTGGCGAAGTTACCACAACTTTTTCAACAGGACAGCACTCCTCCCACAATGAATGACGTCCAGCAACTCGTCTACCTGGAAGCCGCCATCAAGGAAAGTCTGCGCTTGAATCCTGTGGCTCCACTCATCGGCCGCACTGCAACGCAGGATGTCGTCTTTAGTGATGGCATGTTCATTCCGTCCGGAACGCGTGTGGTCATCCCCTCGTTCGCTGTTGCTCGACTGCAGTCGATCTGGGGTGAAGACGCTGCTGAGTTCAAGCCTGAGCGCTGGATTGACTCTCACACGGGAAAACTGCGCGTCATTTCGCCGTACAAGTTCTTGGTGTTCCTGGCCGGCCCAAGGTCGTGCCTTGGAGCCAAGTTGGCCATGCTCGAGTTGAAGGTTGCGCTCGCGGCAGTCTTGAGCAAATGTCACCTTCGAGTGATGCGAGACCCCTTTGAAATCGGCTACGACGCCTCCATATCGTTGCCAGTAAAGGGCGATGTCTTCGCGATCGTGGAAGCCGTTGAGATGGGGCATTCAGCCGGCGCTGCCTAGTGAAGACACCAGGATACGCCGTCTCTTGATGGACCTCTGCACATATTACATTTTCAGAGACCTAGGAAGACAATGCATACACTTTCACGTCATCAAAATGGGTCAGGTTCTTTCGTGCTCCATCAACATCTCTACGTTTGCTGCGGCCCCTCAATACTATTGCTGAGAATGCCTGTAGTTACAGAGTGAGTTACCACATGAATCGCGCCGTGGATCCATCGACCCACTCGTATGGGCGGTATAGGAAAATGTACAGCGTTAGCGCATTGACAGCCATGTACGCAGCAACTACTACCCACTGATGGAAGGCGGATTGCTGTGGCAGGTATACACCATCGAGTAGATTTGTTAGTAGTTTACCACAATAACGACACGGAGTCAGGTACTTACGTTGCTCGTGTTCAGGTGGAGCAGTATGAACGGAACGCAGTAGTACCGCGGCCTGCACAGAAGCACGAGTAAGTACAGAATAAAGCCAATGGAATCGCTTCAACTCACGTACTCGACAAGTGGTGACGGAATGAGAACCAAATACACAGCAAGCGCGTACACGAGTTTCCACAACGGCGAGCGTCTTCGACCTGTAAGGAGCATCGGCCAGCATAAAAAATTAAGAAAACTTTCGCGTACTCTTGAAGTAGGAAACACATACCCAGGTCATCCCAGCATCGCCAGCCGAAAAGGAGGTATGCTGGGGTCGGGAGGAACTTGGCCAATTCGTGCTTCAGAAAGAATTTCCGCCACACGTAGAACGTGTAATGACGGTTGTCTGCCAGCATGAACTTGTGCACAGGACTGAAGCGGTAAATGATACCGACAGTCGCTGCGACCACGAAGATGATAAACACAAGGCCCCGGAACGATATTAGATTCCGGCGAACCGATCCAGCAAATCTCCTCAGCTGGACAGGTGCGATAAGGCTAAGCCCGAAGCCAGAGGCTGCCACAACGATAAAGTACAGCACTTGGGCTCCGTGGAACGTCACTTCGTGGTTGGATTTGTCACCTATGCATGAAGCGTGACGCAACAATTAGCGATGCGGGTCACGACAGTATAGAGATTTTAGGTTCACTTACCCACAACAATGCCGCCGTTTGTCAGAAGAAAGCCAATAAAGCCCGCCACGATCACGACAAAAGGCCAGACAATTTGAAGAATAGACGGCAGGTTGCTGACAACAACACTGACGAAGTTCAAGAAGGCCCGAAGAGAGCTGCATACGCCACATAAGAAAGTCAGTAGCTACCCACGCCATATTCAATTCATTGCGCTTCTCTTACCTGTGCGTGGAAGTTGAAGTACCCGCAGCACTGGCTTCGTCTTTCAGCGATCTAACCAACACGAAGCAATAACAGGGTTTAAAACGCGTTCAACATCCAAGTAACAGCACAAATCGACCGCACCCGTAAATGAACTTTGAGTGTGCCAGCTCCACGCAGCGAACCACGACCGTGCCAGCGACAAACACCACCCAGACGATATTAGTCTGGCGAAACAGCACTGCCACCGCGCCACTCTGCCCAACACACCACCCAACGTCAGAAAAGACCATCCTCTCGAACAAACCTCTCACCGGGTTGTTCTTGCCATCGCGCTCAGCATAAAGCTGCCTCTCGCCGGCGGGTACTGCAGCAAGTCCACCTTCTCCGCCAGCAGCGCCATCAACAGCACAAAGAACGTCGCTCCTCCGTCCGTGTAAAACAGGAACGCGAAGAAGAAGAGCGGCGGGAAGACCGCGACCCGCAGCGCGTGCAGAAGTGCGTTGGGGTCTCGCGGCGCCACGTGGCGTCTCAGCAGCACGCATAGCCCCACGTTCCCCACAGCAAACATCACATTCACACTGCGCAGCACCGAGACGGAGCAAAACGCCCCAAACCCCAGCGTTGACGCGGCTTTGGCGTACAGGGTCGACGCCAAGTAGAGACCTGGAAACGTCGTGATCTTCGGATCCCACTCGTCTACAGACACCGTAATTTATCAGTACAATTAAACTCTTAACATTGCACCAAATTAATTGCCCACCATAGCGTCCTTCGCAGAACTTTTGGGCCTGCGGGATGTGGAAAATTTCGTCCTGGAGGCGAATGTTACAGTCAGCTGCGGATGCAGAGCGATAAAACCTAGGATTTATATACCATGTAGGGCTCCGGAACGGTGTTGTTCACTGCGTTCAGTAGCCAGATGAAGGGCAATCCTAGGACGGCAAGAGCAGGCAGCATGGAGGTCTGGGGACGTGGTAGGACGGCGCCATCGCCGCCGCCGGGAGCTCCAGCTCGGGGCGCCATGCTCGTCGGATGTGGCGAACGCCGATTGGCTGAAATAATGGGGTCGTAAAACTGTCCACCTTGGAATCTGTCCACCTCGGAGGAGAGAATGCCGAATGAGAGGTATATTATGACAGAAGACAGGCTTCCGTTCCATGTCTTGGATACCCGGATATGACCGTTCAGGATTTTTGAACGGTCATGGATTTGGCCCCCATCGCACTTACTGTAGAAGGCCGCGCACACGCACAGAACGTCACCGTGCGACGATACATGTATGTAGTGTCGATGTCATAATCTTGGAGGCTTCGCTCTCAGGTGCACGCTTTCGCCCGGGCGTTTCCACCGGCGCGATCTCATATCCGTAACGTCACGTCCTACACAGGCCGTTTTATTACACTAGGCGACTGGTCCCAAAGACCGCCGCCATACCCCCACCCAACCATAAATAGAATGAAACCCCTTTAATCACACATACAAAACGAGAGAGAGAGTCAGCTGGTTCAATTTAACTAGTTACCTACTCGAGCAAATAACTTAGTTGCTTGAAAGCTGAGAGATTCTTGTCATCTACCATGACTTCGCTTGCATCCTCCTCGCTGTCTCATTCTGCTGGCTTGGGACTTCAGACGTCACGGGGGGGGCACTCCAAAGAGGTCCCGTGGACTCGTTGACCAAGTCCGGGGTTAGTTATACGTGCACGGTCGATCCGGATGGTAGCTCATTCATTGGTTGGGGCACTGCATCGCACTGGGACAGGGGACATTGGGCGGGCACGGGCGACCGGATCTCAACCGGAGCGTTTACGCCATCTAGCTTGCGCCTTGACACTGATCCTGACATCTCCTTATGGGACGGAAATTCTTGCTCTCCTTGACGGTCTTGAAGAAAACGTGCGCTTGCGGAACCTTGTCATCACTGGACGGAGAGGTGTCTGGACGTGCTTGCTCCTACAAATACGGTCCGGTACTGGATCTCAACGGGGCATCACGGTCTCGGAGGAGTTCACTACCATGGAACTGGGCTTGGGTGCAGCGAACGGGGTGGCGTCTTGGACTTGGACGAAGAAGAGCAGGAATTAATTCGCAATGGTTCAGGGGGTCGACACGCTCCGGCGGCCGACGCCCCCTCCCCTCGGGTCGTAACTTTACGGTAGGCTTCACCTCTCGGGTTGCCCACTGCGCTGCCCCCGCGGCGCACGCAGTGGAGAGAAGGCCTCCCCCCTTTTTACCTTGGCCTCAGTATGAGGGACTTCCCACCCAAGGCAAGGGGGCCAGTTTTACTGGCTCTCGGAGGTCTTCGTCTCTGGCCGGACTCTGGTCTGCGGGCTCGGCCGCAGATTGGGAAGTGATCACACATACAAAACGTTGCACTTCCCCAAGAAAGAATCTACCCCACCAGTCCAAACTATACAACTCATCGTACCTAACTGAAGATACCGGTAACATCCCTCACATCAGGAATATCCCCCCATCTGTAAACATCCCTTCCAGCAGTGCCCAGAGGTCCCCCGGCCAGAAAACGGAAGTTTCGAGCTTCCGGTCACAATCCAAAGCGTCCGCCAAGCTCAAGAGCTCCAGCTCCAGCTCCCGATATGCCGGCCTGCCCCGCGCCAGCGTCCGCATCTGTGGCCTCGAGCCCCGGCAGCGGCGTGTCCGCGGCCGCCACGTCCAGCGGCGGCTTCTCGTCCGCGCCGATCAACCCCGTGGCGGACCGCAGCCACAGCCGCCGCCACCGCAAGGGCGAGAGCTGGATCAGCACCGACGCGCAGAACGAGAACGCGGCCAACAGTGGCGACTCGCCCAGCAGCTCCGGCACGCAGGACGAGGACATCCGCTCCAAGACGCGGCCGTCGTCCGCCGGCTCGCAGGACGAGGACATCCGCTCCAAGACGCGGCCGTCGTCCGCCGGCTCGCAGGGCAGCGGCCCCAAGGAGGGCGACGACCAGAGCCAGAGTCAGAGTCAGAGCCAAATCCAGTCGCTGCCCTCGCTGTCCTCGGGCAGCGCGGCGCTGCTGCAGCTGCGCGGCGGCTCGCCCCCTCCCACCAGCAAAGAGACGAACCAATTACCGCCGCAGAGCGCAGCCAACGCTGCGCAGCAGAGTCAGAGTCAGACGAGCGCCTTCCAGCGCTCGGCCGGACCCGCCAGAGCCGCGCGCGAGGAAGGCAACCCGCTGATTCCTGACGAGGAGATGGACGCGGACGAAGACGACGACGCCGGAGACGCGGAGGACGAGGAACCGACCGGCCGCGACGTTCGCATCATGTTCCACGGGCGCGAGGTGTTCGCCGAGGACCTCATCGGCCTGCGCGTGGCCAAGACGTTCGCCGGCCACGGCCGCTTCCTGGGCCAAGTGGTCAAGTTCGACAAGCGCGTGGCGCTGTATACCGTCGTGTACGCCGACGGCGACGCCGAGGACCTGACGGTGGACGGCACGCTGCAGATTTTGATCCAGGACGAGATCGAGCGCGCGGACCCGTCGCAGCCCCCGCCGGCCATCTCGCTGCTGCTGAAGAAGAGCGAGGGCGGCGCGTCGCCCGCCAGTCCCGACACGGGCGACTTCATGGCGGCGCCCAGACAAGCGAGCGCTGTGCCACGACGCGCACGCATCCAGGCCAGCGAGCGGGAGGCGCAGTTCGTCATCAGCCTGTTCGAGAACCACGCGCTGCCCAGTCTGGTCCGCCAAGGGTGGCGCGTGCAGAGCAGCACGTCGGGGAGGGGAGAGACGCGCTTCGTGTCGCCTAGTGGAGAGATCTTCCCGTCCGCGCTGGACGTCGTCGGGTACATCGCCTCGGAGAACGAGCTCCTGACCGCGTGCTTCCCAGCCAATGTGCACTCGGCGATCTTGTCGCTGTTGCCCCGTGAAGCTACGCCCGCGTTTACAGAGAGTGGCAGTAACCACGGGAGCACAGGAGGCGGGTCGAGGAAAAGGACGACGTCAGATTCCCCCAGCACGGAGCAGTTCGACGGCAAGCGGACGCGCCAGGCGCGCGATGACGCGTACGGAGCTGTCGGGATTCAGATGCGTGGAGGTTTGGGGCGTGATGGGGAAATGGCGCTGTACAGGCCCGAGGATTTGGATCGACGAGCTGAGGCCGCCAGCAGGATCGCCGCATATCGCGGACAAGGCGGCATGGGTGGACGCATTCGGATGTCGGGCGACCGGTTCGTGGGGGGTGAGACGACTAGTGAAACTCGCATCCAAGCTCCGCCGGAGCTGAGAGGGTATCGTCGAGCTTCCAGCCGCGACCCCACGTTGGAGAACCCGTTCTCCTCTCGTTGGTCTGGCGTTGGACCACCCCCTGGTCGTATCGAATCGACCGAGTATGCCCGCCGCTTCGAGGACTCACCTGGGTGGCGAGAACGGGGCGATGCATTTCTTTCTGACCGTCAGCTTGAAGCACACCCTCGCAATCGCATTCGTGCGGAAGGCCGCTACATCCATCGGTTGAGTGCGCGCAATGCGCCGCAAGGTGTCGAAGGAACTGCGTCGGGCACGCCTACAGGCTACTATCGGGACTCGACGGGCTCCTCTCCTGGCAGCCAGGCGAGTCCGATGCCGGATGGCTTGGGATATCCTCAATACCCAACGATGCGAGGAAGAGCTGGGGACTACGGCCGGACAACCGCTGCGCCTCGAGTGTCTCGCGAGACGGCAAGCTTCATGTCTCCCACTGACACTCTTGGTGCTAGTGCAGCATTCTCCATGGTGGATGTTGAGCGCATCTCTAGTTCGCGGCCTGGAAGTGCTCACGGGGAGCAGCCGCGCGGTCGTTCCCCGCGGCAGGCTGAATCCCAGCAGCCATACCTCCAGCACCACCGGCGTACCAACAGTGGCCACAGTTACCGCGGCAGTGAAAGCCACTATGCCGCGGAAGCCCCGAGTGAACCTCAGGGAGAGCAGCACAAACCGAGTGCTAGCGGCACATCCAGTGCCACTAGCCAGCAGCAACAACATGAGTAAGCCTCGAGCGACCTAAACGCATCCGATGTATCATCGACGCAGTGAAGTCGTGTTTTATATATTTTATGGTTTGCTTGGCTCAGCAACTACGTGGTGAACGTGGTAGAATTCGAGATTCCTCTGTTTCTCTTCTTGCATGGCGACAGACTTTGCTTCATTCAGCGCAACGACCACCTCGGAAATTCGTGTCAACTTCCACTCGACCAGTCGACGAGTCAACACGCGCAGTCTTCGAGTGAAAGAGCTCTCACCAAAGTCGCGCGTGTACATTCGACACAGAGTAGAGATCTGGAGCACCAAACGCGTGTGCACCTCTGACAAGTGGGCAATCGAGTCGCCCTCAACGACCACCTTGCCACTAATGAGGTTGCGGTGCTGCTGAGTTTCGACTAGCGCTACCGCTCGCTCAAGATCCTGGAGCCATTGTGGCTTGACCGTCGCAGTATCTAAAGTATCCACACGAGCGTGTTTGCCAGCGAGGACTCGAGATCGGTAGTGTGCCAGACGTGCAAACTCGCCCACCTCATTCAAGTCGAGATCTGCAAACCCTGGCTCACGACCACAAACGGTCACGAAGTCCTCGGTTCTTGGTAGTTGCAGCGGATAAACGTCCAACAGGCTTGTGCTGGATGACCAGGTCATGTTTTGCTCGTCACTAGGAGAGACCTTCTTTCCACCAGCAGAGGAACGCTCAAGTGTCGTTCCTGCATCCTTGAGACGCCTACCGGAACCACAAACAAATACAAGGTTTGTAAGTTAGTGCAAACACTGGATAACCCGAACGAAGACTCGTCTCACCCGAGAACACTGGGACTGGTTTTCGTTGGTGAATGCTTGTAGAATCCGCTCGACTTCTTGTTTACAGCGCGAGTGTTGACATATTCGCCGGCGTCTTGCGGTTGTAGAGTCGATTTGCTCTGAAAAGGTCTCGCCGGCGTTGTTACCAGGAGCGGGGTGTCGACATGTTGCTTTGCATTCACGTTTTCAGATCGGTTGCCAATTTCATCCGAACTTTTACCTGGCTCCGTCGAAATACCGCGCCGTAGCATGACTTTGGTCTTCTTCCGTAATGTGTCACTCGTATTCGGCTTTCTCGTCGGGGATGGAGAAGTGGAAGAAGATGCGGACAGTTTTCCACGAAGTCCGGTTCGAGTATGGGCTCGAGGTTGACTTCGAGGCTGACGCTCTCGCGTGAGTAGTGCTGGGTGTCGAGTCAGTTTCTTGTTGGCTTTGCGCTTTGTGCGTGAAATAGGGAGCGGGGCTGACGGTGCAGCATGTGGTGGGTGCCATTTCGCCCACAGGCGTCTCCACCACCGTGCTATCCGACCAGCAGGTCCATCGACCCAACCGAATACGACGCGGTAGATCGCTGGGAATGAAACATAGTACACCTGACGCATGCGATAGAAGCTCGAGTCTCCATAGCAGGCTGTGAGGTGAGCAGTGCTACCATTCCGACGCCGGAACCATTGAGCCAGTGACCATGCAACCGATGTGCACGAATTCATGTGAGCAGTGGGGCCTTGTGGACCCACAAACGAAAGCAAGGAAAGCAAATATCGGTACCGAAAGCGAATCGACGGCATGAAATGATTCTGACAACGTGTTGCCACTGCTCGGGCATAGAAATCAGCCGCGAAAACACTTAGATCCCTCTCGAAAAAGCGATCGCCCATTGCTTCCCAAACTTCGACGTCGTGTCGATCGAAAGTGCTCGGGAGAGATGGCCGACACAGCTTCTTCGTCCAGAACTGTGCTGCCTCAACGGATCCACGCTGTTCATACAATGTAGCCTGGTATTAACAGGTCAAATACTTAGACACTGCTAAGAAACAAAAGCAGCAGCAAACTTACAATGATGCAGATCCCATCTACGAGTGAAAATGGGGAAGGCATCGACTGGTAGAGACTCTGTCAGCCACGAAATGAAGCACTTAGCGTACTTTGTAAATCTTCCACGTTAGTGTCATTTTGTTTATCAACGTACGAGCATGCAGTCAATGCTTGCATCCAGTTGCTGGGCAGCTTTGAGAAGCTGCGCAATGTGCAAGACTGCAAACTTGTAGGACGTGCTGATTGGCTTTGAGATCTCCAAAACGCTTCGTAGTGCTATCGTTGCTTCCGTATAGTTCTCTGATCGCAGGCACACCCTAAACAAGAACACGCGTGCGTTTAATTGTGAACAAGGTTTCGAAATACCACATCTCTATGAGGACAAACCTCGCATAGCTTGTCGCGCTATCCTCAACTCGTGAAGTGCTGCCGTCGTTAGTGTCGTTGCTCTCATTCTCCCCCGGGCTCAACGAATCGTCAAGAATTCCTTTACCTTTAGCTGGCAAACTTTCATGAATATTGCCATTATCGCTGCAAGTGTCATCATTGTCCATCAAGACCATTCTGTTGATGGTGAGCTCCCAGTAGAAAGGCTAAAAAGGTCTTCAACCCCATCCTAGGTCAAATTTAGCCATGAAACCACAACGCGCGCTGGCAATCGACAAAAGTGAACTTACAACGCGAAAAAATAAACTTGGATTCACTGTCAGTGACGTCTATCCCCCCTTCACCCTGTCCGCCTTCATAGCAACCCAGTAGTCGTAGTATCCAAGCCACCACAACCGCTCCTTGGAATCCAGTGCTTTCTCAGAAATTTTCAGTGCGCGGAAGACATCATACTGGTCCACTCTTTTCTTGTAGAGCTGTTCGTAAGTCACGCCCTTCTCGAAGTACTTGTTGATCTTCTTAAGCTTCTCCGCATCCAGATACTCCAGGCGCGCGGCACGGTTGGACATCGACTTTATAGCTTTGATCAATCCTGATAAATCCCTGTCTTCATTGTCCACTTTATCTCCCTCTTCGTTACTCCGCAGAAAGCGTTGGTCGTTGCGGGCCGCGTGGGGAGCTACGCCTTCAATTGCTCCGTTCTTCGAGAGGTTGGTCGAGCTCAAACCCGTCGAAGTGGGTAGCGCTGTGCTGCTGGCAAGGAGAGTGGCCACAAGCACAAGGACAACGAAACAAGCCCGCATGGTTGTTTGCAGCTTGTGAGGCTTGCGGGAAATCGAAGAATGAAGACCACGGAGCTGCTGGTGGTCCTGTAACATCTTCTCCTTTGATCATGCTCGATTCTCTGTCCGGTTCATCTGGTGACGATGCACGAATGCATTCGGATCATAGGCGCATAGGCATTGCGGTCATATCACACTGTACCTTGCGTTAAACCTGTCTGGAGTACATGTATGCATGCACAGTAATACAATACAGGCGCCCCCGCCTAATTTGCAACTGCATCTCTCGATGTACCTCGCACAGGAAGTGCGGACCGTTCTCAGGATTTGTACCGCTACCCATGTGGCTGTACTGACTTAGATGAGGCCAAAGGGTGAAGTGTCCCATTGCGGGAAGATACCTGCATGTGCAAGTTGATGGCTTGCAGTGTCAAATGAAAGTAAGTCAGTACAATCGCATCTATGTCAACCCTTCGCAAATCTTGTAGCTTCGCAGCCTTCATAAGTACCACTCCGGCAAATTAGGCGGGGGTGTCTGTACTGTAGAAGCTGTTGCATGGGTCTTGCTGTACATGTGTACCTGGTGTACAGTCCTGACAGAGATGACACGCTCGAATCATAGTAGTAGCAGCTAACTCACTCCATGAAGCTGCTGCGTTCTCAGTGCACAGTTGCTCCTCACAGATGACAGTAAGGTCGGGATCACAGCATTCTGACCATGTGGTCGGAAATGAGACTGCGTCAAACAAAATCACACTGTAAGCTTAGCGGCTTTTAGATATCGGGCCTCAAAGTTGTGCGAACCAAATTGGTGCCTTGAAGGCACTGCCTTCGTGACCACCGCAGTCGAGACGAACGTCGGGAAGCGAAACCCCTCTTTCCCGGGCACGGGTACATGTATAATACCATGACTAGACTACCGGTCCGGTTGTCTAGTCATTCAACAGTTCCAGACAGCCGTTTTTCTGCTGCGATGCCTCCGACAATTATAAAAGAGCTGTACACTGTACAGTACCTATGACTAAGCCGCAACGCGAGCAAGGCGGATGCACCAGTTCGACCGACTGTACTCGACAGACACCACTTGAAGGCCGGGTACTTGCGCCACCAACGCCTCCAGTTCTCCCTTACGATACACATGACAGTATCGCTCGTAGACCACCCACCGCTTTGCTCGATCCACGCGTCCATGAGATCCTGAACCACTATCGGCCTCACCCCCGCTGTCCTTCTCCTGGGTGTCCTTCTGCTGGAGTTTCCACTCCACCATGACATCCTGCTGCTCGAAACGCCGCTTCGAGCGCTCATCCTGCTCAAAGGCCCAGGCGACAACCAGCACCTCGCCACCAACGCGAACCAACCGCGCCAGTTCACTGCATCAACCAATAGCCACAGCACCAAAAATGACATTAGCAAGTCAACTTTACGCCACACCCCTAGAGAATTTCCATTTCTCTACTTACCTGAGAAGTGCAACCCGGCGTTCCTCCGTCGAAATATGATGCATAACTGCAATCGACAACGCCGCATCGAACGCCCCAGTCCTTAGTGGCACCTTGGGTGCGTCACAGCCCAACAAGTTACTGCATATACCAACACGGTCTCAATCGCTAAAACATCATCAGCCCCAAACTCAATCGTGCACCACGCACCAGTCACTCGACGCCGCAGTTTGCATCAATGGAATGCTTCGATCGGCGCCAATCACGCACAGCGAGGGGTTCACGCGCAGGTATTTGCCATTGCCACAGCCCACGTCAGCCACGAGTGCAGCAGGTTCCAGTTGCGCCAAGAATTGGGTCACTTGGGGCCATGGATGGTGTCGTGTGTGGCTGAAATGGGGTGCAATGAGGTCGTAAACCTTATGCACGTGCTCCCGTTCCAGCTCCGTTGCGGCCAACGGACTGCACGACGGAGCAGCAGCACCGGCGGCCGTAACGTCGGCCATCGATTAGGAAATGGCTACACTTCAGTTTTTGCTTATCAGTCATTATTTTCCCTCGATAAAGTGACTGGTATAGTACAACTTCAAGTTGCCATTAGTCTTCACGTTGGTCGGAGGCGTGTGAGGGTGCAGCTGGAGGCGCTGGGAGCTCTCGCAATTCACTCCTGGAGATACGAACAACCTTGGCCGCGCTGCGTTCCCCGCTGGCTCGTGCTGTGCTTCCTCGACTCTGAGAGGCTCGCAGGTAAACTTTGGCGGTGGCCAGGTCTTTCATGAGCGAGTCGTTGGCGTCCTCAAGCTGCTGGATGCGACGTTGCAGCTGCCTTTCACGCTCAGCGTCGGAGGGATCGTCGATGTCAGAACGCCGCTGCTGTTCACTGGACGACCGGATGAGCTGCTGGAGTTGGGCCTGCATCTGCTTGGCCTTCGACTTGTAGAAGACGAGGTGCTTCTCCAGGTCGGCGATGTACTCGTCCTTCTTCTGGCAGCGGACGATTAGTTTCTGCCACTCTTCGTCCTTGTGGGAGTTGGTAGCTTCATCGCCTTCGTTGTTAGGCGGAACTAGAACCTGAGGCTGCATCTTCTTGAGCTGCTCCATGGCTTCGGCGCCTTCTTGTCGCTGAGCTGCCAACCGGCGGTCGAACTCGTCACGTGCCACTGCTAACCCACTTTCCAGCTGACTCAGCGCTGCTTCACGCTCGTTCAGTAGACTTTGCAGCTCCTGCACCTCGTTCCCCATATCACTCACCTGCACACGCAGTCGAGCGACCTCATCCAGACATTTGCCCATGATAGTGGCTGTAGCCCCTGAAGCCTCAACTCCGGCAAGTCCGACCTGCTGAACCAGTCCACTCACTAGACCATCGAGCGGTGACGTGGCATCTTTGCTTTCAGAACGCTGCTTGATGGCTAGTAGATCGTTGCGTGCAGCCACCAGCTCTGCGTCCTGGAATGCAATGTGTGAGTCCAAATCCACGATCAGCTCTTCGAGGTCCTGGAGTTCTTGTTGTGCCTCGCCGTCCAAGAAGTCCGCCTTCTCCTCCTTCTTCCGTAGAGCAGCAAGTTTCTGCTCGGCACGCACACGCAACTTCTTCAGTCGTTCCAGCTCCTCGAGGGACTTGGATTCGGCCTGCATTCGCTCATCCAGCGCATGGAGAGACTTGGACAGGTCCGAAATACTTTCACGAACGCCCAAACTTTGGCGCATCTTCTGCATCTCTAGGGCGTTCACACGGCGAGTGGCTTCGTTCCTGCTTTGCTCAGCTTCTTTCTTGCCCTTGAGCAAGTGAACCACTTCGCGCCGAGTAGCGTGATACTCGATCAGCTCCTTGACACTGCTTTCAAAGGCAGAGATGACGGCTTCCTTGTCGATTGGTCTATTGCTATGAGATCTCCTCGCAGTTGGTGGTCGACTCGTCTTGCTTGAAGCTGATAACGTATTAGGTCGCTTATGGTCGGCACTTCTCAGAGTTTCCTTCGCGCTAAGACTGTTGACTGAGCTTCTAGATGGCGCGTCATCTTTTGCCTCGCTGTGCTTGTCATTAAGCACCGAGTCTTCCAGAACTTGATTGTCTCGCTTTAACGCTTCAATTGAGTGTTCGGCCTCGCTAAGTTGACGCTCGTAGTTCTGCCGTTCCAGAGCCCAGCGCCTGGTAGATTCTTCACGGGCATCCAGCAGTTCCTCCTATAAGAAAAAAAACACACACAAACGTATCGTATAAGACGCCACTTCCCCACCATAACCCCTCAAAGTGATTCTACAGCAGCCTCTCACCGTACATTCTTCTTCTGTAGCTCCTCGAGTTTCGCCTGGAGTGCAGTGATCGTGGTTTCCAACTTCCCGATAGCTTCACTCGCCTTCGAGCGAGACCCTGAGGTGAGACTGCCTCGACTGCTGTCGCCCCTGCTACTCGAACTATTGCGTGTGAATCCTGAAGCACCACCGCTTTTGGATTTGCGCGGGGCCAAAGGCATTCTGTGATCCTCCACAGCATCGTCGTCATCAAGGTCGTCCATTACCATCTTGTCTTCATTCCCCTCATAGCCTGCAGTGCCTCCACGGCGAGAAAATAATCCACGCGATGACGATACCGTCTTGCCGCTGCTGGTAGAAGGCGTACGAGAGCTTCGACCAGAAGGCGAAGCTGTTGCTGTGCGGCTTGAACACTTACTTTCGGGTCTGGCAATAGCCAAAGGCGAACGAGATTTTTCTT
Source organism: Phytophthora fragariae (assembly GCA_009729435.1). NCBI lineage: Eukaryota > Oomycota > Peronosporomycetes > Peronosporales > Peronosporaceae > Phytophthora > Phytophthora fragariae. Next base: position 1,993,470 of record QQOI01000005.1, on the reverse strand, counting down.
GAGCATCGCTGCTGGGGCCAGGAACTTCGACGTTGGACCACAACTGACCACCACGCTCGAGCTCCTGCACGCGCTGAATGAGCTTTTCATTCTTGCCCTTCGCTTCCACCAAGAGAACCTGAAGTCGTTGAATGTCAGCGTTCTTCATCTCGAAAATCTGTTCGTCTCGTGCCAAGTTTGTTTTTGCTTCCTTGAGTTCATGGCGAAGCTTCTGAACAACCACCGTTTCTTCCACGTGCTGAGTACTGTCCTCATCTTGACATGCCGGATCCACATCTTTCTCAAGTCGACGCCGCGACGGAGAAGGCAGCAGCTTTCTAGCACTCAACTCGCTCCCGTTGGCCGTCTGGATCGATGCGTTTAGCAACTTCACAATCTCGTTCAGTCTTTGTTGGACTGGTCGGCCTAGCGACTTTATCTCACGTTCCATTGCCACCAACAATGTGGCAGCTTCCATCGAGTAGGTGCGAATACTTTCAACAGCATCGCCGTACAGATGCACGCACTTTGTTGCCTGTGTTAACTCGCGACTCAAAGTGACCATCTCCCGCTCCTGATCTGCGTTCTTCTCCTTTTTCCCCATTGAGGAAGATGGTCGAGATGGAGGTCGTGAGGGCGGAGCCACCGTCTTCTGCTGTTGCAACTGCGTCTGTAAATTGGCGATTTCTTCCTTCATCAGGGACATCTCTTCATCATTGCGCAGACGTTCCTCCTCGCGCACGACGCGATCATTGACAATCGGTTTGTTCTTGATATTCTTCGCGCGGTTTGCATACTTCAGAGTATTCAGCGTTTCCTCAAAATTCACACTGGCAGGACTCACACATGCAATCATCAATGTGCGGGCATTGCCACCTAGACTGTCTTGCAATAGGCGAGTTAGCTTTGAGTCGCGATAAGGCACATGTACGGCCCCACTGCCATTTCCAGCACTTCCAATACGACGTTTGTCGTCCCCCAATGCACTGATTACATTTCCCAGTGCTAAAAGCCCCTGGTTGATGCTCACGGACTCCTTGAATCGACCAGCCACGGCGCCAGTGCGCTTCGCACGCTCTGATCCAGCCAAATCAACGAGATGGAACTTTGAGAACCTCCGTGTGCCTCCTGACACGAGGTCCCGTTGCTCCAACAGCAAGCTGAAAATTGCATGAGAACGACTCGATTGCTCGTTCATCAGCGTGCTACCAGTGACACGCGATGCACCGCCGACAACGAGATGCCGAAACACAGCCTCCTTCGAGTCTGCGGGCTCTGACTTCACTCCAGCGATCACGATATTCCCTTCCCCGTCCTCACGAATTGCCAACTGCTTCGATGCGGTCTCCGGATGCAGTAAGTCTCGGAGCTCTTCGTTGTAAATTTCAACATACTCCACTCGCAGTGTGTGTTCGCTTCGACGCTGGTTATCGCTCCCCTCATCCTGCTGTTGTAACTTCTTGAAAACAGCTTTGATCACCTGAGGTTCATCATAAAAAAAAGACTTTAGTGTCAACATTCGAGTCGCAAATGTAGTTGAGCCTACCCGTGGAATGATTCCCTGCAGTTCTGCGTTTTTCTCACGGCCTCGAGCGTCGAATCCAGATCCTGCCATGGTGTGCGTTTTGCCCGTTCCTGTTTGGCCATAAGCCAGCACCGTGGCATTGTAGCCTTCCAAAAACCCTTGCACCAGCGGCGCAACACACAACCGATAGCTCTCCTGCAACCCCAAGCAACAAACATTGGTTTAAAGAGTCGATTCCGTTGAGTTGGAGTGTTTCCAACTTACCGCTTGCGAGCTCGTGACCCCGAGGACATTGTCAAAGGTGAAGGCTCGATCCTTGCCGACGATTAACTGCTGAGGTCCCTTGTTGGCTCCTGCACTTTCACCACGGGACGAACCGGAGCTACTGCTCGACAAACCGTCGAGTGAGGCAGCGATCCGGATGCAGCTCTTGGTTTGCTCCTGCTTCTCCTTGGAGCTTAAAGGCCGGATCCTCACACAAACCTTGACCGAGTCCTGCTCCTCGACGCGTTCTCGACGGCTACTGTCCGCAGTCATGAACTCGACAAAAACTCTTCACAGCAATCTCCTGCAATTGTGGGGAATGGGCCAGGAAGCAGCAGTGAGCAGTTAGTTGCCAGGCTGAAGACTGGCCATATTGTCGTTACCCAGCGCCTTCCAGGATGGAAACGTCCATCCATTTGTTGCGCCTGTACAGATGCAGGGAACTTGCTATAGTTAGAGAAACAGCACATGTGCTACGCTTCAACGGTATCAATGTCTATAGTTTGATGACCCCGTTAGTTCAAAAACGCGTCGTGATGGATTTTGACTGATTGACCTTGACCGCTACCCGAGATGTCCATCAGATCTTGTTTTTTTTCTTTCTCAATGTCGGGTATCAACGTTGGTAGCCGCAAAGGCGCTAGTCCTCATGATGTGGCAGCAGGAAGTGACGTCGATGACACACCTCCATCTGATAGCATTGTCGACGAAGCTACTGGGTCCGTCGGCTGCATCATCGGAATTGACTTCGGTCGTACCAAGTGCGAGGCTGCTGTAGTCGTTGAGGACGGAAGTGTGGCGTTGATCCCATTGGAGTTGCAAGACCCAGAAAGGTGCTTCTCCATGCCCAGCTACGTGTCAATGGGAGTTAGAGAGTGGGAAGTCGGGTTGCAAGCGGCTAACCGTGCTAAGGCTGGACACCCGTACACCGTGTACGACTTGACCATGCTACTTGGCAAAAAGTTGGACGCCATACGACCGCGAGATTCTGGGCGCTGGGATTTCGCTCTCCGTTCGGGTGTTGCTGACAAAGCTGTGGTGGAATGCCCGACAAAAAGTAATAGTCCTGATCTGGCATACCCCGAGCAAGTTGCTGCCATGCTTCTGTCCACGATCAAACAGCGTGCTGAGGTCTTCACTGGGAAGCGCGTCACTGGGGCTGTAGTGAGCGTTCCGGCGGCGTATAATCGCACGCAACGCCAGTCTCTTAGGAATGCGTGCAGTATCGCTGGGATCCACGTCGAGAGGCTTGTGATATCGTCTACAGCAACTGCTGTCGCCCATGCAGACTCCCTCACATCTGCAAACAATAGCGAGGCTTCCAACCCTGAGAAAACTGTGCTGGTTGTGGACTGTGGCGGTGGTAGCTTGAACGTAACTTTGGCTCGGGTTCGTGCGGATGATCGGGCCGAGGATTCATCTGCAGGAATCGAAGTTCAGGTCGAGGCAACGGCGGGTGACCTCGAAACAGGAGGTGAAGCTTTAACAGATCGGCTTTTCGATCACTTCTACCAACAAGCCAAAGCAGCCGACACATCCACTAACACGGCAAGTCCAGCATTCTCCCGTCGCCTTCGACGTGCCAGTGTCTTGGCGCAAAAAATTCTCTCGACATCGCAGCAAGCTGCGATTGATCTCCCACCTTGGCTACCTCGTCGTGGAGCCCGCGGGTCTGGATCGGCTTCTGGAGCGGTTGCAGGGTTTTGTAGCAGCATCTCACGAGCGGATTTTGAGAACTTGTGTGGAAAGGAGCTGTGGTGCCGTCTACCGGATACCGTCGAGCAAGTTCTGACACGAGCGAAAGTGAAGAAGGAGGATGTCGACGCGATCGTGGTCACTGGAGGTGCGATGCAAGTACCGAAGTTCCGTGAGGTGCTGGGAGATTGCTTCGCAGAGCACTGGAACCGTATCATGGATCTACCCAAGCACACTGTCGCAGTTGGAGCGGCCTTGATCGCAGCACAGAATGGTCGATACTCTTTGCTCTATGAGCCCACGCCTTTGGCACTAGGTATCCGCAGTGCCAGTGGAGATACGCTGATTGTAGTGCCTTCCAGCACACAGCTGCCAACGCGACAATCACGAGTCTACTACGCCAGTTGCCAGAGCGAGATCACATTCGACATCCTAGAAGGCTTGCTCGACCCGGAACAGCAAAAGAATCATACTTCCGGACGCACAAGTTGCTTGGAACATTGTATGGGCTGTGTGCCTATCGACGGAAGTCGTGCATCTGCACCCTTGATATTGAAGCTCGAGGTCGTGTTCGAGGTGGACGCGACTGACCGCTTGACAGTCGTGGTCTCCGACAACTCGAATAATCGCACAACGCGGTTGGTCATCACTGGAGATGAAACGTGCCTCTCAACTGAGGCCGTTGCTCTGGCAAGAGCTCAGCTGAGCGAAATCCTGAACGATTCTGCTGGCATGGAGGACTCGAAAACCGCACCCCCGTCTTTGGCGTTGACTGTTTATCCACAAAATCTCGCACCGATTGAAGCTTGTCCCGTCGACACTCTCCGTTCCTGTGTAGCTACGTTGACGCCCATGGTGCTGACCAACCGCTTTAGCGTTTGCATTCCACCTGGAGACCTGTTCATCCTGCGGTCGAGGGTTGAACACGCGAGCACGTGGCTTGACCAAATTGACCCGAGCCAGCAGAACACGCTCAACACCGACCAGCAGATACGCACGGCGCGCGAATATCTCCGGCAAATACGCATGCTACATCTCTTGAGCACTGCCAGCAGCGCCTTCTCTCGACTGCGTCAGGAACTGGACCTGCTCAACTAAAAGCAAAAAAAGGAAGCAACAGTAAGGTAGCAGCATTGGCGAAGTCACATACCTATCTCGATATATAGGTGTTTATTAGTGCGTGACACAGCAATCGCAACAAAATCTCACACTTTTCCACTCGAGTCAATTGTGTATGTCTTGTCACTCAAATTTCCTCAGTTTTGCACGGCAAGCTGCGCGTTAATGAGGTCCACGAGCTTGTCTAGGTCAGCCAGCCCCTTCTTCACGTCGAATGTGCGGAGGTTGCCCAGCTTCGTGTAGAAGTCGATGAGCGGGGCAGTCTCCTGGTTGTAGACCTCCAACCTAAACAAAAAACACAATTTTCATCATTACAAATGTGAAAACGAAAAAAAGTGAAAAAGTGTCTAACCGCACCTCTGCTTGACAGTCTCGGGGGCGTCATCCGGACGCTGCACGAGTGACGCTGAGCCGCACGAGTCGCACACTCCCTCCACCTTGGGAAGCAGTGGGGGCATGTTGTACGCTCCCTGATTGATGAAGGCCACGTTGTAGCCATCTCCGCACTTGGTGCACACCCTAACCAGGTTAGATAGACACATCATAAAGGTTAGCACTAGCCTAAACGGTTAACACTAGCTTAAACTCACCGTCTGCCACTGATCTTGTCCGAGAGGATCCACTGCGGCAAGTCGATGTTGACCACCAGGTCGAGCTTCGTGACCTGCTGAAAAGCTTCGGCCTGAGGCACATTGCGAGGGAAGCCATCAAGGATGAAGCCACGCTTGGCGTCGTCCAGCGCCAGCCGCTGCTCCATCATGTCCAGGATGATCTGGTCGGGCACAAGTGCCCCGCTGTTGTTGTATTCCTAATGAGAGGATACACAAACCGACCGCGGTTAGCACTAGCCTAAAAACTTGCAGTTGCCGGAAAATTGCCATAACCGCCGACTCGGTTAGCACCATCACCACCACCTCTCTCTAGCCCACCTTGATCTTGGCGCCAAGAGCCGTGCCCGTCTTGATCTCGTGGCGCACCAGGTCCCCCGTGGAGATCGTGGGGATCTGCAATATGGGCGCGATCCGCGACGCGTACGTGCCCTTGCCGGCGCCGGGCGCGCCCAGGAACATGATCTTCAGGGACTTGGCAGCCATGGCAACTCGTCAGGTGAACCCTATCAAACCTGACGTCAGTTTGCTTTGTGAGCGGTGAGCGGCGAGTAACACAAAAACGCAACATGTCACTAAAACGAGGGGCGCCACGATTCAAAGCGCAAGATTACGAAGCATCTTTTCGCGCCAACTTCAACGTGTCAAGCTTTGCTTACCGTGCAAAATCCCTTTTGCTAGACAACAACGGTGGAATCCACCGGGTGGATTCATCATGTTCTTCATGTAGCAAGAGTTGGTTTGTTCTTTGCGGACGGAGAGAAACCATCAAAAATGTTTTTTTAACGCAAAAAACTTCCAATCGTGCTGCTGCCGGTCGTCTCCTAATACTCACGTAATTCGTAGTAAACCATAAAGAGCTCATTTCGAGCTTCACTTCTCCTGGTTATAGCCCCCAGAAGTTGTCCCGTTGGTTGATTTCGTCGATGTATCCACCGTCTCCGTCCTCATCCGAGTCGCTCTCGCTGTCGCCACCTTGCGAATTGTAGCCGAGAAGCTCGTTGAAGAGGTTTTGCATTCCCGGCGGCATGTGGTCGCTTGGGTCGCTGAACGCGCCGTAGTCGGTGTCGTCCACTGAGTTGTAGAACATGTCTCGATCCGCGTTCCGAGGATGCCAACTGAGCGAGAACATGTCCATCTTCGTAAAACTGTCCCGAGAGCGGTTCAACACTGAAGCGTTTAAGCTCAGCGATGGGTGCACTTCCTTGACGCGATTCATCAACGGCCTCAGTTGTTCACGCATGTAGACGGCACTCCACTGCTGACTCACTTTCGTGTGGTACGGGTTGCTCAGGTAAACATCGAGCTTTTGACTGCTCGCTGCGGCTCCGAAATCCTCTTCGCTGATTTCTGCAAGGCGGCGCAAGAGGTCAATCACCACCGTGTAAAATCTGGGTACGCCGAAAAAACCATTTTCTTGCCCACCCAAACTGAGTTCGAGCAAACGCCAGTCCTCATAGCAAGTGTTTGCTGCAAGCACGCGGTGCATGTACTCAAAAAACCCGTTACCCGTGCACATGACAGCCGCGTTGGTCTCGATCGAATAAAGGTACTCGAGGTCGGCCAGACTCAGGAGAGCAGCATCCGTGAAGGTTCGGATGGGGCTTACAGACAACACCTCAAAATTGGCACAATTTCTGATGGCGAACCTCTCGAGAAGAGGGCAGTGTGCTGCAACAGCGCCCCAAAACTCGTCTCCAAATGCGTCGATCTTGAAGTGCCTTGTAGGCGAGTCAGTGTAGTCCTGCAGGTCAATCCCAACAGTGAGGTTCGTCAATTCGGGACAACCACTGAAAACTGCCGCGATATGTTTCGCTCTTTTCCCATAGCAGTCCTTGATCGCCGCAGCAGTCTCATCACCGCACGACTGAAGGTACTCTTTCCAGCTCCACAGCAAATTGGCAGTGATCGACAGGTTTTCCAATTGTGGCTTCGGGTACTCTCCGAACACCCGGAAAAATGGATCCGCAAAGGGCACCGGAGCCCAATGAAACTCGCGCAAACTCGTGCAGGCTCTGTTGAATTTCTCCCACGTCTCCAACGAAACCATCCATTTGTCCTCACACCTCACACCTTCACACCCGTCAAATGCACTCTCCGATCCATCCAGATACTCGATACTCGGGCAAAACTTCGCGACGTTTTCAAGGAACTCGGTGCCTGAACGATGAGGTTTCGCTTCATCTCTCGTTGGAACCGTCAGCTGTTTTAGTACCCCACGACCGCCCTTCAAGAACCATCCCATTGCAGCATAAAGTTCCTTCATCACTACTTCAATTTTCTTTCCCTTGACAGTCTTCTTCTGTTTCGCCTTCCGCGGCAACACCAGAATCTCCAGCTGCAAACAATGTTTCCCCGCCGCTCGCACCAATTTCGGCAAGTGTTTACTCTCCAGTGGCACGAGTCCTAAGTCCAACCGTCTCAGTCCCGGCATTTCCATGAGCATCGAGTCCCAGTCCACGTTCACTCTCTCCGTCTCAGTGGACAGGAGCGTATAGTCGGGGGTTCCGAAGCTGTATTTCTCCTCTTTGCCGATGAACACTCGGAGGTCGCGCACAGCCGCACCCCCAAGTGCAACTTTTTGTTGAATATTTTTTATTTCCTCTTTCCCCCCTAGTTTTAGGCGGATTGCCATGGTTTCTCGATTGTATTGCGTGGTCAGCTGTTGCACCGAGTGCAGCCAGCTCTTGGAGACCAGCGCCACGTCTCGGAGGTATTTGCCAGGCGGAGACCGCGCGCGAGGTAGCAATGGCTGGTCGTAGTCGGACACTGCGAACTCCATAACCAGAGAGAATACGGACAGAGGCAACGAAGGCAACGAAGCACGCGGCGACTTGATGCGTTTGCCTTTGCCCGGCGCCATGAGGACAAGCTGGATGGGTTGAAGAAGGAGGAGCAGAGGCTCGAGGAAGAAGAGGCAGCGAAGGATTGCCGTGTGAAGCAACTTGAGAACTGTACCGAGCAGGCGATGAGCAAGATGTTTCTGCGACTCCACCATTTGGCGCCAAAATCGAAACTGGAGGAAAAAATCAAATGATTCACTTAGGTACGTAGTATCTTTTGGATACTTTTGCTGCAAGTTGCTTGTCAAATTTCGAACTGTAGTCACCCAACAACTTCACTGCGTGTACTTTAGCACGAAGTTGTCAACTCCGCAGAATAATTGTGTTGCCCGCTGATTCGAGTCGATGAGCCCTTTAAAGCCCAGGTACCGTCTTGGCGGAGAAAAAAATTTCTCGGTGAAGTGCCCCACCGATGATGACAGCTTCGATGTGGTTACACACCCTCTTCTACGGCCGACATATTCTTGACACAGGTATTTATTGCGTCTCCCAGTCTCGCGTACAGGTAGATGCAGGCTTGAAGGTGTATTCGGGTCCTATCAATGTCAAGGCAGGCAGCAGGTTTTTGCGATATTTGATAGATTCAAGTAAAATCTGGTCTTACCGAAGTGTTGTAATTTTAAAATGCCACAGTACAACGTTTAGCCTAAAACGGTTTAGCACAACCAACGAGGAAAACTGCAGCCGTTAAATGTACAAATTTTGTATAGCAGCACATGGAAAAGAGCCTCGCGAAGTCGAGAGTCATCCATGCCAACCACCAGCTCATAATAAGCTCGATTCGGTACGTTATACATCGTGAACAAGTAGACAGCTGAGGGATCAGAGCATGCGAACCTAGTAGTAGTGTAGTAGTAAAGGCGGAGGGGACGAACCTCCTCTCTCCAAAAGGAGCGAGGGAACCGGGCTCCCTGAAAAGTTATGTCGAAGTATTCGACGAAGAACCAAAATGGATGAAAACACTGTTTTCGTCACTTCAACTTGAAACATACTGTCAAAACCCATATGCCATGTACCAGTTTCTATCTATCGCACACTTCGCACTACAGACGCATGGCCGGCAAGCGTCCGGCGAGTTCGTCGGGGCCCGGGTCTCCTGCGCGGCCGCCTCCGGGCGCCATGTCGCTTCCGTCGCTGCCACTGTCGCTCTTCTCGCTGGTGCTGGAGTTCGCCATGTTCTACTTCACGCAGGACCTGGGGCCGGCGCGCCGCTCGCTGCATGGCAAGTACCTCAAGGACGTGGCGCTCGTGGCCAAGAGCTGGTACAAGGCGGTGGACGAACTGGCGGCTCGCTACCGACGCGACACCATGCAGTTGACGTTGAAGTTTGGCTCGAGGGTTGAAGTTCTGGCGATCCGACGGCAAGTTCAACTCCGAGGGCGAGCGGTGCGCGACCTGCGCGTCCGCATGGGCCGCTCGGACGGCACGCGGTTCGTCACGGGCGTCTGGTGGTGGATGGAGGACCGCGAGATCCCGTGGGACGTCCTGTTCGCGCAGATGCCGGGGCTCAAGAGGCTGGACTTGAGGTGCATGCCGCTGGAGAGCCGCCACGTGCCGCTGCTGCTGCAGATGGCGGCCAAGCACTGTCTGCAGCTGGAGATGCTGGTGCTGCCCAGGAAGCAGAACATGATGGTAATGGTCAACTGCGCAGCCATTCAGCGGCTGATGAAAGTGCTGAGGGAGTCGATGGAGAGGTGGCACTTGAAGGGCAAGTGCGGTGGGCTGAAGCAGTTGGCGGTGCCCACGAGGGAGGAGGAGGACAGGTTCCGCACGAGTACGGCGTTCATTGAGGACGTGATTGAGTTCTGTCCGAACGTGGAGTACTTGGATGGATACACACACGCTATTGACGAGATGAACGACGTCACGTGTGAGGAAAAGTGGATGATCTCGCTGGACACGTGGGAGAAGTTCAACAGGACGTGCACCAACTTGCGGGATTTTAACTGGGCGGTCGTGCCCTTTGCAGACCCATTCTTTAGGGTGTTTAGGGAGCATGTTAAGCCGCGGATGAAGAAACTTGTGCTGACGTCGAATCTGTCGTGGAATTGGGGGAATTATTTTAAAATGGATGGAGCGGCGGGAGTACCTGGTGAGGCGAGACCTGGCTACGGTTTGCTGGCAACTGATGTGGCTGCGGTGTTGAAAGGCTGCCCCGCGTTAACTGAACTGGAGATTGCTATTGATCAGGAGAAAAACGAAGCAGCGGTTGAGACGCTTCTGGATGCAGACGTATTTGGCGACGAGTTCTGGAAAGCGGTAGTTGAACACTGCCCGCTCTTACAATCCGTTTACGTGCATGACTGTTCTTCGTATGGAGGCAATCGCTCAGTCAGACCAATCCGAACCTTTACGGACTGCGCACTACTCGCGCTGGCAGATCACGTGCGTTTAGCTTCGATTGAGCTTTCGCCGGTTTGCTGTTCTGGAAACGGCGTGTTTGAGTTTGTGCGACGTGTTTTCAAGACGATTGGAGGAGATGGTGGGAATCGCAGCCTCGACGTTAGCCTTGCGGGACCAAACGACCACGACACAGCACTCCCGCATCCTTTTTACCTTGAGCTGCTAAATCTGCTGACAAGTATGGCCGAAACAAACGAAGAAGAGTTAGGTGTTGCGGCATGCAGTCACAAAGCGTCTTTGAACGTATTTAATCCGCATAGCTCGTCCGTGGACGAAGAGTGGAGCATATCTTACGTACGCGATGAGCTCAAGCCACTACTGGAAAAAGTAGCAGACGCACATCCGTTATTGGATTTGCATATCGTACTGTGCCGAGACAACGAGGAAAGTTTTCGCCGCATTGATAATATTGAGCTGGATTGGGGTCCCGGGTTTCAGGATGGCGACGTATTTATTGAAGACGAGTACGTTGGCAGTGCTGATAGCAATGACGGTGAAAGTGATGAAGAAGGAGAGGAATTTGATGATGGCCCGCTTGACCCCCATGAACGTTTTTTCAGGAGGCAGGCCATGTTCATGGAGGACGACTTCGAAGTGGTCTCTGACGAAGAAGGAGGTGATGATCGTGGCCCCTGACCAAACTCAAAGTGGCCGCGAATGATTTGATTTTATACTTCGTACGTTCCTTGCATCTCCCCCGAACTTGTGAAGATCGGGTGTCGACGACGTCAGCACGGCACGCTTCGGCGTTCAGACACCAGACGCGAAGTTTCGTCGCCGCTGTGGACTAACTCGAAGCACTGATCACTATTAGAGCAGAAAACTGCTTGGAAATTAGTACTAAGTACGTTCAAGATCCACACCATCAATAGCGTGGACCAGCGTAGTCCACATATCGGAGGTATCATAAAGATAAGGGTGTTTCTTCCCTATGCTACACTACTTCGAAGTAAATGCATGTACTCCGAAGTACATGTAATACGGTAGGGCTGCACGAGCAGTCCAGGTTGATCCTAATTCGTGTTTTAAGAATGCGGGTCCACGAGAAAAAAAACTCGTAACGTTAGTACGACTGCGGCACTAAACTGGCTAATCACGGTGGTATGTGTGTTGTCAATTGATACACAATCTTTAGTCGATCATGGTAGGGCAGCAGCGTACGTGGCTGCTTGGTGCCGCTCTAGCAGTGGCGGCTGTCGCGGTGTGTGCCTCTCTCCACACGAGCGTGGCAGTCACCATCGCAGCGGCTTGCATCGCTGCATACCTCCCGTCGTACCTGGACGGCTCGGAATACACGGGGGAGCGCAACTGGCCATGGTTCGCAACGTTCATCGGACGCGGGATGGCGCACATTCCAGGGACGCTCGAGTTCGAAGAGCCCATTGACGCCACCAAGCAGCACATCTTCTGCTCCCATCCGCACGGACTGTTGTCCACTCACCACGGCCTGCTGATGTCAGGCCAAACAGTTCCACGTGAGCATGAACCTGTCGAAATCCAAACAAAATCAAGTAGTCTAATGTTATTATTGTTTGATCCAGCATTTTACGACTCTCTACGCGCCGTCACTTGGCTGCGTCGGTCTGTTTCCGGGTACCGATTTACCGTGAATATGTGCTGTGGTCTGGCTGCGTTGATGCACGACGTAGTGTGGCGGAGAAGGTTAGTGGATATGAATAGTGTTTTATAGTGCAGGTTGCTGGTTGTTGACAAGTTGGGGGTGCGTTTGTAGGTGCTTCGGGATGGCAAGAGTTTGGTGATTCTTGTGGGTGGAATCGCCGAGCAGATGTTGTCGCAGCGAGGAGATCACACGATCTACGTCAAGAAGCGCAAGGGCCACATCCGCTTGGCACTAAAATATGGCGTGCCTATTGTTCCGGGCTACGCGTTCGGAGAGACTGATTTGTTCACACACTCCAGGTGAATTGATCGAGTTGTTGTGTTAGTCGATGGTGGGGACGTGTACTAACTGAATATTTCTCAGCGTGCTGCTTTCATTCCGTCAAATGATCGCGAAGAAGTTCTCGGTGGCGTTGCTTCTTGGTTACGGGGACTCCAAGTGGCTATTTTGGCTTCCGCACAAGGGAGTGCCCGTTAATCAAGTTTTTGGCAAGCCGATCCCGGTTGAGAAGAAGGTCGACCCGAGTGCTGAAGAGATCGAGAAGCTGCACGACCAATACGAGAATGAGCTCACCCGCATCTTCGACAAGTACAAAAGCAAGTACGAGTATGGAGACTGTACGCTGCATGTGCGCTAGAATGTCATGCATTTTGTATAGGGGGTTCGTTTCGTAGCCTTAGATGCATCATCAAATTTCTACGAGGCCTAAGCCACGTATAAAAACCGTGTCTGGTCCTCCTCGTGTCGGCGGAGATACTCCTTTTGAATAAGAATCTCCACGTTCTGCTTGATCGCTGTGGCAGTCGGAACAAACTGGTTTACGAGCATTTCAGCGACTTCGTGCATTAGCTGTGCCTGGTGGATGTCTCGGCGTGTCTTAAGTACACGCACAATTGCAGCCTGCAACGACATTTTGCGGTCCTCCTCAACTTCGCGTGTTGGAACTTTGACCATCTTTGTGGATTCCACTGGGCTATTCGGAACGGCCTGTTCCAAGCAAAGTAGTATGTTAGCTGTCGAGGTCGAAATAAGTTACAGCAGGCGGCGACGCACAGAGATTCGTAGCTTCCGGCTAGAGAAGCCGAAGTTGATTGCGTATGTTGGGTTTGCAGCGTTGCCACCCATCGTGAAAACCTTCGCCTACATCCGACATCACAAGATCATACTGTATCAGACAACACATCTTCTGGCTCAAAGCGATAACGATGGGCAAACCTTGACGAGGCTTGCCAAGTGTTGAGTGCAATCTTGATCCGGAATATTCGTAAGCTGAACAATATCAGATCGTGTCATCTCTTTTGCCGTGTTGAACTGCGCAGAAGTATTACCATGGGCAACGATTAGAGAGCAAGAACACATATCCGCGCTCGCTGAGCATAACGTATTACCTGAACGAGAATCAGCATTTGGTAAAAGCTGAGTAGGAATTCGTAGCGTTTGTCGAAACAGTGACCTTGGATCATTCCAAACGACAGGTGGTGAACCCACAGCAGCTTTCGCCCGGTGCTCCTTCCGGTGTAAAATTTTGTGAACAAGTTGGCATGAGCTTCCAGTGAAGGAGGCAAAAATATCTTGTGTTCTGCTGCTGCACTAGAAATCGGCCAGGCTCCGGCAGTAAGAACATCACAGTGATACGCTACAACGTGGTGCAGATCAATCGCAGCAGAGTTGGCTGCATCTTCAGAACGCAATTCAATGTCCTTCTCCTCCAGCCAAGCAGTGAACGAGTCCATCAACTCCTGCGAAAGAGTGTGTTAAGTTAGTTGTGCAGAAATTATTGGCAAAAGAAAACGCCAGCACTGAAGTACCTTGCTGAGCATTTTGTCCTTGAGCATCTTCTGTAGTTTGGACACAAAGTCGCACCCGCAAATTTCGCGTAGCTTCTGAATGAGCAAGATCTCCATGTCGTTTGAAGCAGAAGTGCCTACCCAAGGCAAAGGCGAACATCAACGGTGAGCAATCTCAACATCTTGCAGCAAGTGAATCGCCAGTAAATGTTACCTTTGATGAGCCGCTTTGCCAAAAACTTCGAATAATACTTCTTGAAGATGTCTTTGTCGTCAATGAGGCAAAACACCACACTAATGTTTTCGATTTTCTGCTCCAACATATCGTCCAGAAGCGGAGGCAGAATAGATTTCGGGGATCCAGGCAGAAGTAGCGCCCGGCTACCTCCATGCTTCTTGTCGCGTGACATCAAGTAGTGTGTATATTTCGCTAGTAGCTCAGGAAGTCGTGGGTGGGAGTTGGCAAACGCCCGGCAAGCCTTACACACACGTAGTTCCAGTTGGCAGTAAGCATTTGAAGTAGGAACCATCTCGTTAAGAAAACAAACCTGGTCAAGCGCTGATCGCATCAGTGGGTGATAGCCAAAGGCGTCTTTGATGAGCTCAAAGTATTTGTTCCGAACTTGCACCAGGGCTTCAATATAGCCCTCCGGGTTCTTCGTTGTGTCTTCTTGTTGGAACTTCTGCACCACCTCAAGACCACTTCGCTCGATGTACTTCTTTAATATGTTCTGTGTACAAAGCATTCAAAGCCAATTGTCAATCAATAAGGAACTTTAACTGGAGGTGATAAATGCGGAAATAGTCACCACCTTGAAAGATATCAACGCGTTCTCGTTTGTCAACTCCGAGAAGAGAGAGAAGAGTCGGTGCAGATCCTCCTTCTGATTATTAATCAAAAAGCTCTCCGCGTCTTCACAGATCTGATCAGCGTGCTCATCCACCAAGACGCGGCAACAAGCTTGTCTAACTTGAATGACAGTGCTGCAGCAGATGAGGAAATACACACGTTAAGCTGGAAGGATCGGCAATAATGCTGCAACGCAGGCACAGCTTACGTTCGATGCAATCGCGACTCGCATCGCTTTTGTTCTTGATCACACAACAGCTCAGCCTCCCGCAAATACTCTGAGATTGTCACCTTCGACAGTAGCTCCATCGCCTTCGCAGAGTAATATTTAGCAGCATCCTGGATACACGCAAGTTAGATATGCTATTCCCAAAATCTACATCTACAGAACTCGTAACTCGTACCTCTAAGAACGGCTGCTCCAGCTCTTCTCTGTAGAGGCTCATTTGATCCTGTCTGCACAGTCCTAGACTGAAGTACGTCTGTAAAAAGCCAAAAAGTGTCAGAATCGCCCACCACTTCAAATGAAGACTCAGCTTACCTGAACTGTGCTAGTGATGCAATCTCCATCTTCGAAGCACTCGCTTCTGTCGCGTCGTGCTGTATGGAAAATGTGAATTATTGCTTTCACAAGGCGCTTCTTTAGCTTGGAGAACGCGATGTCGTGCCAAATATGAAGTGCAAGCTGTACAAGTAATACATACAATGTAAGCCGCCATACACGTAGCATTCCAATCACAAGTTGAAGAGGTACTCACTTCTGTGACGGGGTACACTCCGGGAACAGGAGCTTGTCCAGTCTCGCAGTGGGAGTACGAGATCCAGTAGCGGTTCTACATCACACCGAGGCAGCGTAAGTACAGTAAGCTAAACCTCGCACTGAAGCTTCTCTGTAGACCAACCAGGTAGCGGAAGAGCTCTGAGATGTAGCTCGTGCCCGTGGCAAAAGACTCGAAAGACGTGCAGTAGTGGTTCAGGAACTCCGGCTCGCCGTCAATGGCGTTCAGCTCCTTCAAGATGGACTCCACGTGCTTCACCAGCAGCCCTCGCAGGCGGAAGAACAGCATCTCTGCCTGCGGGGCTCCTGGGTTCGTGCAGATCTTGTAGATGCCGCTACAATGCGCACACAAGTATCCAAATGTTATAGGATATGTGTATCTGCTGCCTTAACTCTAACTCGCCCCAACTGCCACTACGTACGAGTACATCTTGAGCCACTTCTCGTTCGTGAGCGTCTGCGGCGCGCCCGTGACGAGCGACGCCAGTGGCGGCTGCATCTCTCTCCATTCGTTCTCAAAGTTAACCTGCACGCAAGCGGACAAAGCGATCAGACGACGGGTGCTGAGCGTCCGCTACGCTCGCTGTCGTGTAGCACGCGGCGCCTACCGTCGACGCCTTGAGCAGCGACATCTTCCGCTGCCCTTGCTCGCTTCTCTTGGGCTTCAACGGCGTCTGGAGGCGTTTGGATCGCACTGCCACTTTCCTCTTCAAGGTCCGATACAAACTTCCAGTCAAGGCGACTGCTCAGTGCGGAATCCGTTTCAGTGCACCGTCCTCTATTCGGGGCAGCGACCATCACTCTCATCTCAAATGATCGACGCCGAGCTGGCGCAGGTGGAGCAGGAGCTGCACGAGGTGGAGGAGGACCTGAATGTGCTGCTGCTGCGCCAGAGCGAGCTGCTGGAGCGCAAGAGGGAGCTGCAGCAGCAACTGGAGCAAGAGCAGAGTGGAGAGGACGCAACAGCAGCAGCAGCCGATAGAGATGCCATGCCGGACTGGACAGCGACGTTTGACTGGACGGAGCAGATCCACGCGTTGCTTACCGATACTGTACGGAGACTGTACATGTAATATTGATATATCGGCTCTACTCTGACTCGGTATGGCACGCAGTTCCACTTGCCAGGCTTCCGGTCGGTGCAGGAGGAAGTGATCAACGCAACGCTGTCCAAGCACGATGCGTTCGTGGTCATGCGGTCCGGAGGAGGAAAGAGCCTCTGCTACCAGCTACCAGCGCTGCTCGATGGGGTAGGAGTTGCTGTGTAGTGTCTGTGCTGGGGAGCTGTCGATCATCTAACGGACGTCTTTACCGCCATAGAACTCAGGCTTCACGGTCGTCATCTCGCCGTTGATCTCGCTCATCCAGGACCAGGTACGACGATTTGGGTGCTCTCGCGTTGTTGTCTGAGCTACGTTGGGTTACATTTAAGTGACTCGTGTGACCTGCAGGTGATGCTGTTTAACGACATTGCCGGTGCAGGAGCAGCCTGCCAATTGTCAGGGGAGCAGTCTCGAGCAGAGGCGTCGGCAATTTACAAGTCGCTGCTGGCGGCGGATAGTTCGCTGAAGATTTTGCTGATTACCCCGGAGAAGCTTATTAAGAGCAAGCTCTTGATGTCGAGGTTTGAAAAGGCCTACCAGAGTGGGAGGCTAAAACGGTTCGTCATTGACGAAGCCCACTGCTGTAGTCAGTGGGGCCACGATTTCCGGAGCGTAAGTTGTCAGGGTATGAATCGATGCTGGACTAGGCTTGTTCACAATGCTTGCGTGTATGCTCCTCATGATTGCAGGATTACTCGAAGCTAGGAATTCTTAAGCGTCAGTTCCCCACAGTGCCCATCTTGGCACTGACAGCGACCGCTACCCCACGTCTGGCGAATGATGTAAAGGCTATCCTCGCGATTCAAAATTGTGTATCGTTTCGAACTTCTTTCCTCAGGAAGAACCTACACTACGAGGTACGATCTTGAAATTCGTTGCTGGAGCTACCGGTTGTTTTCTGTAACGATGCATTCATTATCTTGTGTTATCCTCTATAGGTCGTGGAAAACCCAGCAAAAGACGCTACTGCTATGGATAAGCTAGTCCGCCTCGTGAAATCTTTTTCGGCATCAGACACGGGGATAGTGTATTGCCTCACGAGAAAAGAAACTGAGCAGGTGACGCAGCACCTTCGCCAAGCTAACGTCCGAGCAGCATGTTATCATGCATACATGGAGGACAAGGAAGAGACCCACCTCGCTTGGTTTCGCAACAAACTTCAAGTTGTCGTTGCAACTATTGCGTTTGGGCTTGGAATCAATAAGCCTGATGTGCGTTTCGTCATTCACTTTACACTGTCAAAGGTATTGTATATGTATTCCAATGCTACCTACCTATCTAATGTCACAACATGCTAACTTTTTTTTCCTTTTCGGGAATATGTGCTGCAGTCTGTCGAAGGGTACTACCAGGAATCTGGACGAGCAGGTCGCGATGGCAAAACAGCACGTTGCATCTTGATGTACAGACCGTCGGATGTTATTCGTGTCTGTAACATCGTGCAATCAGAAGTCGGAGGTATACAGAATATGCGTTCGATGATCAAGTACTGCGAGGACCTTTCTCAGTGTCGACAGTCCACGATGGCAATGTACTTCGGGTGCGTATTTGTTTGTTTCATTCTTCATAAGTATTGGCGATAGATATTGCGCTTGGTGTTACCGGTATTGATAGCACCATACTCTTGTTGCCCATGATTTGCAGAGAGACCTCCGAATCCACAGCAATATGTGAAGGAGCTTGCGATAACTGCAAGCGGGATGTTGACACGGAAGATACGATTGATTTGTCGGAACATTCGAAAGCCCTGATTTCAATAACTGAGGATGCCAAACAACTGTAAGTAAAACATTCCTTTGACTGAGTTTGCTCGTGCCAACTCACGCTGCTAATTTGTTGCAGAGAGAGGCGTCTCACGCTCAAGCAGCTAGTCGATGAATTTAAATCAAGGAAGTTCGCTCAGCAATGGTCAGAGCTCGACCCAACTATTGCTTCGATGTCTCGAAGCGTGTGTGATAGTCTCGTGATCAACCTTCTGCTGAGGTATGGTATCTTCTAAAACTGACAGTCATTATATCACTAATTACTGACCTTTTGTTGGTGTTACTTGCATGAGCAGCAATGTGCTTCAGCCCGAAATCAGCTATACTGCGTATAACACGATCTGCTATTTGGTTCCCGGACCACGAGCTCAACATCTGAAAAAGGATCGCTTTAAAATTCAACTTCCGAGTTGCCTCATCGAGGCGAAAGAACGAGTGGAGGATGCAGCTCCTGTGAGGTCATCACAGAAAAGAAAGCGATCGCCTGAAATCATTGAGATTGACTAATCATGCTCTGATCTTTTGGAAAAACATACCCGTTATTGTTACGACCACGGTGAATTCATTTCAGTTTTTCAGGTGTCGTTCAAAATGGTAAGCAAAAGAACGGCATAAAGAACATACTAAACTAGTAGATACTTCGAAGTATTAAAGTAATATTCAAAATGGTCCATTGAAGCAGAATGAAACCTGAGAGACTGCAAGCGTTGGTTTGTTCTTGTGTGTTGCTAGTCGCTCTCGGTATTGAAGTCCGTAGCTAACCGGAGTGCCAGATCGGGAAGGAAGAGGCTCTGGTGGGGTAGGAGGCTTAATAGAATGCTTCTGACTCGAGTGACCAAGCATCAGACGATGCGCTGCTGCAACTTGCATTGGACCTGGGACGACTAGCGGCTTTTTATCGGCTGCTGAGGCTAGCCACTGTGCCTTATCAGTCCCAGAAAACCCGAAGCAGTCTCGACCAACCTGATCCTTCTTCTGGGCACCTTTGAGTGGTGGAAGTACCACACCGTTGCTATCCGTTTCTGGACGTCGGTGCTGCAATGGCGCTGAAAACCGCAGCTGCAGCTCATCGATATACTTTTGCGATGCCTCGAGCATCTTCCGATACTTTGAGTCTTGTTGCGAGTTTGATGGCGGATATATACGAACAAAGTCGATCAGATGTTCGTCAACCTCCTCCTCTTGTTCAGGGTCCTCGTCTTGCTGTTGAGTATCAGCAGACAGCGACTCACGTGGTACAAATTCAATGACCCCCTTGCCGTATTTTTGCTGAAGACTGCGACTGAGCTCCTCCTGGTTATTAGCGTACTTGGCAACAATTTTGTCCAGACGACGCAGTCCATCGGAATTGAAGTGAGCGTAGTAGTTGGTGAGAGTTTCTCGAAGCTGGTCCGAATCTAATGGCAATTGAGTGCCTTTGTCGACTCCACCAATATATTCGGGGGTACTTGTTCGAGGGGTTGACGGGGTCAGCGGGGTCAGCGGGGGAAGTTCACTTCGTTGATTGTCACTAACCATTGGGTTTGACCGTGAATAATTCGCCATTGATATCGCAGAACCCCCGTAAAGCCTTCGCTGAAGAGCGTGAGCGTGTTCGACTTCATACCGCTCTTTGTCAACTGTCGAGATATTCAACAAGTCAAACGTTTGGGATATGAGGGGTTCCTTCACACTCCAATCTAGCTGCGAGTCACAACCAAAACTTGGCAAGTGGTTCACTTCCAGCAGCCAAGGCTTCAGCTGTTCGTCCACTAGAACATCCATGCCCAACAGCGCAAATGAGCAAGATGGCGGCGTCGACGAGCTCGAAGAAGGATTCGAGAAATTCGTATTCGTGTCATCTTCTGTAGTGCCCCCGTCACTGCTACCGCTGATGCTTTCACTCGCACTTGCTGGACGCGCACTCTTGCCACCATTATTGTCTGATCCGAGGTTCATATCATTTGTGTGGGGCCCCGACATCGACGCCGAGTTAGTACGGCGCACATACTTCGCAAAGGTGGATTTGTACTCTTGTGCGAGCGTAGGTTGCACTGATAGGATAGACTTGAGGCAAATGTCACCAATTTGCTCCCATAACTTGTCAATACGGTCGGCGGGGAATGACTCCTTTAGCCACACGAAAAACCATTTCAGGGAACGTTTGCTGCCTGTGCCTTCAGTGCCATTTCCCTTGTTCACTTCAAAGTTGTTGGAGTGCTTATTTACAGCGTAATTGGTGAGGTGCATGAACCGCTGCTCGAGGTTGTCTGCGTTTGGGGTCACATAGTCAGCCGTGCACATTCGCACCAAGCCGTCCTTGAAAATATAAACGCGCAGCGGGGAGCAAGAGGTCACGAGCACGTAAATTCGCAGGTCAAACTTTTTCCCATCGATGAGAAGTGGGCGGGCCACATATTGCTGAGCAACCAGGACATCACCACGGGGGATCTGCGACACCTTGCGAGTCAGGAACACACCTTTTCCTTGGCACATGTGGTCGGGCTTCACGATGAACGTGCGTTGGCTTTCACCTTCAGAGTTGAAGTTTTGCTGGAACTCGTACTGGTCGAACGGCAGAATCCACGTCCGCGGGACAAAATCGTATTCGCCTGGAAAAAGCTTCTTCATGCGCTCAAGGTTTCGTGCTAGTTTCGACTTGCATGCAAGGTTGGCCATCCCTGGGAAGTGGTTCACCTTTTGGTAAGGTAACAACGTCTTGAACGTCGGTAGTATGTCGGGTACGTCGATCCAATGCAGATTACACACGGACGGCTTGGCTTCTGGTTTTTCGTCCGTCACGAGTTTCCAGCCTCGAGCTCGCGCTACACGACGCACCACTTCATACCTGCACAAAGTCACATTGATCCGCACCCGTTTGGTCTTTCGCCTCGTCGTTCGCTTGCTCTCCATCAGTGATATCACTTCCAGCTGCGCTGCAGTATCAGAGCTTTCCACTTGGCAGCAAAGGGTTCAAGCCGACTTTGGGCCGATCAAGTGCGCGGGTCTATTCGCAGAGAAGAAACCACAACTCGCGAGTGTTGTCCACGCAAATTACAGCACTATAAATATGACTTTGCACTCTCTACAACACACAAACTACCAGCACAACTTGGAAAACAGTTATTTTTGCCCAGAACCATTGCAACGCAACGCAAACCATCACCACAACCTAGAGAGCACTGCGGATAATGGTGTCGAACTCTGGCTTAAGCGAAGCTCCGCCCACTAGGAATCCGTCCACGTCCTCGAGTCCAATGAGCTCGCCGCAGTTCTTCCCATTCACGGATCCTCCGTAGATGATCCGCACGTTGGTCGCCACGTCTGGCGACACGTTGCTCGCGATCCACTGCCGCAGCTTCTGGTGCGTCTCCTGCGCCTGCGCGGGCGTGGCCACCACACCCGTGCCAATGGCCCACACTGGTTCATAGGCGATCACCACGCGCGCCCACTCCTTCTCGTCAATGATGGCCGCCAGCGCTTTGGTCTGGCGCGTGAGCACCTCGAGCGTCTGCCCGGCCTTGCGCTGCTCCAGCGTCTCCCCGACGCAGAAAATCACTCGGAGCCCGAGATCCAGCGCGCGCTTCGTCTTCTTGGCCACGATCTCGTCCGTCTCGCCGTAGTACGCGCGTCGCTCCGAGTGGCCCGTGATGGTCCACGAGCTGCTCGGCCGCGATCTCGCCCGTGAATGCCCCGAGACCCGTGAGACTCACGTTCTGCGCACAGACAGCGATGTTGCGCTGCAGCAGCTGCTGCACCAGATCAAGGTGCAGTGATGGAGGGGCTACTACGACGTCCACTTGGGAGGGGTCCACTGCCGAATTGTTGAGGATGGCCACCAATTCACGAACGGAGCTCCTGGTGCCATTCTACATGTTACAGTGGATGTTAGTGCACTTTACGAATTGTTTAAGTGGTGGGGGGGATGGCGTACGCATTTCCAGTTGCCGCCGATAAGGTACTTGCGAGGCATCGTTGAGGGGGAGGTGGCAGGTAGACTGCAAAAGCGATTGTGCTACAGTCGCTGCAGCCGTTGGGGTGTTGACGTCAGCGGTCCATGTTGAAGTGCCTGGATGGCATTTGACTTGGTATTTGTATGTTTCATTTTGGTGTTGACCCAAAATAAAGCATACATAATCCAAGAATCCTACCACAAACTAGGGCTCGTAGCATAGGCTGGGATAGCAACGATAACGAAGAGTGTATTGTTTAAAACCTTTACTCGTTTATTCAACGAGAAGCTCAAAACTCGTATGACTCTTTACTACAGGAAAACTAGATTGAAGAGAACAAGAATAAATGCGTCTCCGTTGTGCGTGCTCGCATCGGTTTAGTCAAATAACCCGATGGTAGTCGTGAAATTGATTAGCTAAGCTTACTTCGAAATTGCTACACGAGATAGCGAAATCTGAAGAAGATCGGAACTCCATGACGTTGCACGTGAGTGTGCCCGTCTTGTCGCTGAAGACGTACTCGACCTGTCCAAGCTCTTCGTCGAGCTCCGAGGTGCGCGCCACGGCGTGGGTCCTTTCATACACCATGTTCGCGGCCGACGTGATGCGATTCGTCTGCAGCACCTTGATGATGTCGAGCGATACGTAGAGCGAAATGGGCACGAGGGTGTTGTAGAGGGTGACCAGGTTTGGGCTCTGCTTGGCGAGAGCAATCGCACTCGCCAAGCAGAGCCCAAACATGGTCGTGAAGATCAACAGCATGCATTGGTTCGCTGTGCGGTAGCAAAACGGGGTTTGCTCTGTTTTGACGGCGCATCGCGTGAGTTCTGCAGTAGTTTGCTCTCACTGCCCATGAAGACCACGAGCCCCACGATAAACGCGCAACATGGTAGGCTGCACCCTCGTAGAAGCAGATTTTCAGCACCCAGCGGCACGGAGGTCTCCCCCGGTCGCCCTCATTGAGTAGCAGGCGCCCCGTGAAGGCGTGAAGTTATTGATGGACTGCTCGTGCTCCACTGATCCGCACACACAGACTCTTGCTCCCGGCTTCAGCTACCGACTTTACCGGTAATACCAGTAGCCTTTTTTGGTCGGGTTGGGGTGACGCCCTCCTGACAGACGGCGTCGAGCAGAGCCTCGGCGCCGCTCTGTGGCCGCTGTCCTCGTGGCAGCGTCTAGTCCCGTGCGGGCCTGCGGTGTCTCCGTGGGCATGGAGGAGAGAGTGGGTCAAGCTGTGGCCAAGGACTCGTCGTGCAGAAGGCTTCGCTGCGCTGTGACCGGGCTCGCCGTAGCGGGCGGGCTGTTAGCGGCACGGCCCAGGAAGATGAACTGGACATGCGGCAAGACCAAGGCGTGGGGCGGGCTCCTGATCAAGACTTTGTACTCAATATGACGGCGGACGAGGGACCCGGCTTGAGAGAAGTGCAAGGAACAAGAACAGATACTATAGATCAAGGCACGAGGGGCAAGCCGATCCTGCTGCCGGTGGATGAGAGTCGACGTGCAAAAAGAAGAACAGATACTACAGATCAAGGCACGGTGCAGGAGAACCATCCGCCAGCGGCAGGACCCAAGGCCGCCCGATGTTGACGAAGAGACCTGGCCAGGAGAGCGACACAGCGAGTGCCATTATCGCCGAGGATGAGGAGGAGGAGAGGGGGGGGGCGGAGAGCCAGCAGTTCCGACGCATGCGAAAGGAGCACCGGTACACCGTACTTCGGTACAGTAC
Source organism: Phytophthora fragariae (assembly GCA_009729435.1). Lineage (NCBI taxonomy): Eukaryota > Oomycota > Peronosporomycetes > Peronosporales > Peronosporaceae > Phytophthora > Phytophthora fragariae. The sequence continues at coordinate 1,969,471 of QQOI01000005.1, read as the reverse complement.
CGGTGAACCGTAACCTGAGTTACAATAGGCTTTGTACCCTGGCGGAACGTAGGTAACCGCGAAAGCGTAATACATACATACATACCAGTAGCCTCGACTTGGTCTACTCCTTTCAGCCCCCGGCTTCAGTTACCGGCTTCAGCTACCAGGACGAATTAATCCGATTTGGGCTGTCCCTAGCCTTCCAGGCTATCCCAGTCAGCGTTGTGTCAATTTTAATTGCAATAAAATCATTGAGAAAATTGGTAGGGACAATTACAATTTAAAAATTGTCATCAACTATATTATTGTATTGAATACGACAACGACTTGTCAAATGTATACCAAAACCTATCTGTAGTAGCCAATCAAATCGCCGCACAAGTCTCTATACAAATTATATGATATATACTATTTACAATTAAACGTCAGCATTGAACAATTAGTATTATGGCGCGACAGCAGATCCCAATCAATTTTTCAATGTAAATTGGCGCAACGCCGATCCCAGTATAATCCGTGGATCATTATTTGTGGTAGAATATGAGACGGCGTGAAACAAAAGAATGCTAGTTAACCATTTAGAAAATTACGAGATAGGCACACCATCGGAAAGAGGAGAGTCTCAGCTACACGAAGAGCCCCCCAGCACAAAAATCCACTCAGTCTTCGCTGAGGGAGGGTCTCTGGAAAAAAAAGGTTGCCTCTCGATCTGGCCGAACTCGATTTTTTTTATTGTTGTACTGGGGGTAAACTGAGCCTGCGGAGCGATTGCGCCTATTCCGAGGTCCTATTAATAATTCGAATTCTTCTTTGTTTTAGACGCATTGTTATGAGCACAAAATTCAGAAAATTAAAAATAGAGGTGTATATTTTAAAAATTTGTAGCGATGGAAACAATAATCATTTTGATTTACCGGGACATGCCCGACGAATGGAAAGTAGTAGTGATACTGCTCCCGTAGGCACGTGCCACGATGGCGCAGCACTGTATCCGTCCCCTTGAGCACATCTAGCGCCCTTATAATGCTCTTCTTGCAAGCCTCTTCGCGAATCAGTCGAGTGACCTTGGATTTCAAGTCATCGTCAATCAAAACGATGCTTGTATCCATGTCTTTGTCCCGTATTGATCCTCTCCGCTCGTCCTCCTTTTCGGTAGAGCTTGCGTCCTCCGAGTCAGGTTCCCAGTTGCTGTCTGCACTACCGTCACTGCTGTAGCCACAGGAGCTGCTAGTGTCTGCCCCGCTAGCGGCGTTGGCGGTCTGGTCTCCCCCGGCGGCGGCAAACGCTGCGAGCTCTTCCATGCTTCGTTGTCGATACACTCCAGTCAAATTTAGAGATTTTGAAAAAACCTCCCGTCTGAAAAATTTCACTTAGGTGCGAAAAGAGATGAGCCAACTTCAAAGCCGTTTATCTCGAAAACGTAAAAAGGTTAACTAGCATCGTTTTGTTTGGCGCCGTCTCATATAATACCCCATGAAACTGTATTCCGCTCCAGAATCAAAATTCACGGTGATATTCTACCATAAAATACACGCCTTGATAAGTTGTATTGATCCACTTAGTTACGCGTTTGTGGTCCTTTTGCCAAATATTCGCGTTTAGCTAGAAAACAAACCGACTTGGTGCGACCAAAAAACTCTCGCTCGTATCCTGCATTTTTTTCAAGATAGAACGCTAAAATTTTGATCGGCTCGACCACGAAGTGGAGGAAATCGCTTATTTTCTTACACGCGTTGCATTACCTCGTCAAGATCCTGTTGCCGGTGGCGTCGCCGTCTTCGAATAGTCCTCTTTTCACTTGGAAATGTAGCACAACAATCGCAGTCACCATGGTGTTTGCTGTAAAGCAGGCACTTGCTGTCGCCACACAGTGGGGGTGTAAATCCGTCGTCCCGAGACCAATAGTACCCACAGCAGGTCCAGCTATAACAGTGGCTGTACCAAAGGTCAGAACAACGTTTACACTCGCAGCAATTTCCCCATCCACCGCAACTACCGTTCCCGCACCCACCAAGGGCTGGACCACTCATTATAAACCCAACGCAGAGTGCTGCTGCAATCCCTATTATGGTGAGGACGACCGCTGCTTCAAGCGCAAGCTTCGTTAAAACCATCGTGACATACCCCAACGCTATTGCAGCATCAATGTAGATATACATGACCCCGAGACTGGCTTCGTGGATATTAAGATGTCGGTCTAGTCGGCGCAGGTCAAGGGTAAACCAACTCATCAGCACAAATTGGAAAAGAAGCGACAATCCAAAGTCCATCCCCGACAGAAACTTCGACATGTAAGCTGCATACACCACACATGACGCGATGACCGTGATAATGAACGCAATCGGACCATCTTTATGAATCGCCAAGAAATCACTGCTTCTTTCAAAATATGACTGCAAACACGTATTGGATTTGCTCTTCTTGCGCTGTGGCTCGACCCACCCGGCAGTCGCAGGTCCGCCGACCTTTATCGTGTGTATATCATGAACCTTTGTCCGCTTCCTGCCTCAAATCGCATCGAATAGCATCAATATCAATGTCCAAAGCAGCGAGAAGCTGCAGTTAAAAAGTCTCGTGTTCGTGTGGAGTAGCTTATCGAACCCGCCACCTCTGCGATGCTCACCAACAGGAGGAAGAGCCACTTGACAACACTCGCACCCCGCGCCAGGAAGACGCACCCAAGCAGCACAAGCAGAACCGCAACACCTCCAAGTAGCAGGCTCAGACGATACGAATCGAATGCCGACTGGGCAGGGCTGTACAACGTGGAAAGCGTCGTCCCTATCATCACTATCAGTCGTTGGAGGGCGACGCAGCCCAGCAGGATGAGCCTAAATTTTGAGGAAACTGATGTTGGCACTCTCATAGGCTCATTGAACCAGTTGGCGGTGGCCCGGGCTGCCATAATAGCCCGGGACTCAAAAATCCTGAGATAACGCATATGCAAAACATGAGGTGGTATATTCAGTTACTCTAGAGTCGCAGTTGGAGCGCACACCTCGAAGCTGTTTTCACTGGAAAAAATAAGGTGACTATCGACGAGCTCTTGGTGATGTAGCGTGGCAGCTTGGGTGGACCTCCAACTCATTTTTTGCTTTGAGGAGGGACGCTAACCGCTACTTTTCTTTTCCTGCCAGGTGTCTCGACGCTAGAATTGGTCTGCTCTGATCCGCAAGTGGTTCCATTCGGCCCCGTTGTAGACGCTGGATCCACCAGATAATATGCAAGTTTTTTTGTGGTAGGATCAAGAAATATTTTAACGAAAGCGACATGACTTTCTTCATGGTGAGCGAGAGAGGTGCCTCATCAATCCTAGCTCACGCCCGCTCTACATGTAGTACCGTGGGGCTCTCTCGCGGGACTCTGCTTCACCTGGGCTTTGTCTGCGCGGAGCCTCCGCTACAACTTGCAGGGGCATCGAGCATGGCAGCACGCTCGTCGCCTGTCCGATCTTTCAATGCGACCTCAGCGACCTCCAAAAAAAATAATTAAGTCAGATCGGGGTTCTTTCTTTTGCGGTGGCCCGGGCCACCGCCAAATGGTTCAGATGGTGAAATAGCGAAGTGGTTTACACGCAACGCGAGAATGCAGAGGTTTCAGCTCACACTAACAAGAGGTCTCACATTCGCTCTCAGTTTGGGATGTGCTGCGATTGTGCTGAGGCATGCAGGCGCTAACACGTTGACATCTATTTAACCGTGTGGACGGACCCTGTAACGTACTGAGAGGATTAACCTTTACTTTCCAGGTCGAGTGCTGAATTGACGCCCCTCAAGCAGCGTTGCGCCAATTTACATTGAAAAATTGATTGGGATCTGCTGTCGCGCCATAATACTAATTGTTCAATGCTGACATTTAATTGTAAATAGTATATATCATATAATTTGTATAGAGACTAGTGCGGCGATTTGATTGGCTACTACAGATAGGTTTTGGTATACATTTGACAAGTCGTTGTCGTATTCAATACAATAATATAGTTGATGACAATTTTTAAATTGTAATTGTTCCTACCAATTTTCTCAATGATTTTATTGCAATTAAAATTGACACAACGCTGCCCTCAAGGCCCAGTGTAGTCTTCTTTCGATTTGGAGCCGCGCGTGGGCTTTGGCCGCTAACACATTCTGCTTGCGCTTGTAGGCGTCGTTAGAGAGCGGTGTGGTCGTCGGTTCGCGAGCAGCGATGACAATTTATCGGTATCGATGGCGCTTCACTCGGTCGTTTCAGACTAGGCGACAACCAAAGGGCTGGAGTTGGAGACTACCAGAGGGCTGGAGTTGGAGTCTACCAGCTCGACTCTCTCTTGCTACGTAGGTAGAGCATTGAGAACGATAAATGTTATCAATTGATAAACTACCTGCTGAATCAAAACAAAAATATTGCTGCGTCGCTCACTTCACCGCTACCGACGCAGCAACGATGTCATAGCACTACTCTCAATGCATAGACTACAGCATCGGTACGTCTCGATGACGGAATGAAGACCCGGAACTCGTCGAAGTCCACGGCCATGTCTGCTCGGCCTCGCTGATGACATTGTTGCTGCGTGGATGGCGGTGAAGTGAGCGACGCAGCAATAGTTTTGTTTTAATTCAGCAGGTAGTTTATCAATTGATAATATGCTTGACATTTATCGTTCTCAGCGCTCTAGCTACTCAGCAAGAGGGAGTCAAGCTGGTAGTCTCCGACTCCAGCCCTTTGGTTGTCGCCTAGTCTGAAACGACCGAGTGAAGCGACGTCGACTTGCCATCGACCGACATCTACCGATAAATTTTCATCGCTGCTCGCGAACCGATGACCACGCTGCTCTCGATCGACGCCTACAAGCGCAAGCAGAATGTGTTGGCGGCCAAAGCCCACGCGCGGCGAGTCGGTGCATCCTCGAACCAGCGCGCCCCCAAATCGAAAGAAGCCTACACCGCTGAGCAACGCCGATACCTGAACACCTGCGTCGAGAAACACATCGATCCAGATGCGAGACTGCTGGCGGCACTGCGAGAAGCACGATTCGTGCTCAAACTCGATCGGTTTGGGGAGGACGAGGTGAGAATTTGCTATGTCTGCGTGCAACATTCATTCGTTCTGACGTTGATCGAGGCAGCTTGGATTCCACATGAATTTTCTTCAAAAGACGAAATACTGCAAGCACATCAGCCTCTCGCTGGGGTCCGTGGCGATAAACCGAGGTTCGATGTGCTACCGATCGCAAAACTTCGACAACATCAAACTTACAGTGGCAATATGGCTCCTAGATTTGCGCACCAAGTTCGACCGTCTAGGCTTGAAGAGGGCTTACGCCTACGAGAACCAAGGCGCAACTACCGTCGTGAGGTTGGCATTAAGCTGATATCTTTTTTTTTATGCATAGGACTGCCCAGCTATAGTGCTAACGAACTGTCCGACTTGCTAGATCGGCCTGCTCGTCCGCATACAAGACGCCCGAGTTGCAGCGCTTTCACCTCATGGGAGTGAAGATACTCCCTGAGGTGGCGCCTCTCCTCGCCAAGGTTCGTCAGAAAATCTTGATATTGCGATCCATTGTATCCAACAACTTATTCCTCTGCAAAATAGTCATTTTTCCACTGTCATCAACTTGAAGACGTCAGTCTCAGCGGCACCAACTTGGGCGATGAAGGAATTGAAGGTACCGACCAACCTTCATGATGCTATTCATGCGAATTGTGCACAGAAAATCATCAACTTCGTCCATTGTGAATTCGGCAGCTATAGCGATGGCGCTGGGAAAGTGTCCCAAGCTTCACTTGCTCTCCTTGGCTGGTTGCAATCTCACTGACAACGCACGAGATCATATCGCCAAAATAATCACCGTAAGCGATGACATCTTAGTTTTCGTGCAGTTCCGAAGTTGGCGTGTTAATCAGAACCTCGGATGATGTTTTACGTAGCTTCACGGTGTGATCAAGGACGAAGCGGTGTGGAGTTCGAGCTTGCGAGGTGAAGCTGCTCCAAACACGTCAATGCCAGAGCTACTGATTAATCTGTCCCGCAACACACTCGGAGATGCGACTGCTGAAACGATTTGTGACGCACTCTACAACGACAAGTGGCTACTGGGTAGGTAGTGCACGCTGGGTCAACACTGCTCCCCACCATCATAACGTTTTCGATGCTAATCCTTAAATACAGGTCTCAACCTAGGGGGAAACAAGATCTCACAGCAAGGAACCGAGGCGTTCATCGATACCCTCGCCAACAACAATAAGACTATCGCTGTTCTTGGCCTCGCAAACATGAAAGAACCAGGTAAGTCGCTCTCTCAATTGTGAGCTCAGGACCCAAAACTGACCGGAATTTTTAGTGGCTACGAGCACACTTGATACGCTGGACTCGCTACTACGTGTCCGAAATCGCTTTCTCCAGCAAGTAGCCACGGAGTCGCGAGAGAAGCGCATGGCGCTAGGTAGTTTGCTCCTGGATTGGGGTATCGCTAAAGACACCATCGTCGAGATCTGTTACCTGGAAACACTCGGAAAACATGCCACTGTAAAGAGTACCAACGCGTCCAAGAAACCTGCATTAGTGTCGCCGAAAGCACGAAGCAGCCTTGTTCACCCCCGAGCGTCGAACAACAATATTAGGGCCAGCCAAAAGCTTCATAGCAATAACAATTATGAAGACGTCGACAGAAACAACAATGATGAAGACGAGGGTGGAAATGGTGACAGCGATAGCGAAGACGGCGAGGTAGCCGCTACGACAGCAGATAGTCATGTCAAGACGGTGCGTTCTGTAACTTTGCTCCGATCAACCCCATAGCTGGTAACACCGGTGACTGAGATGTTGTATCGCAGATCAAGTATCTTATCGAGAGACTAAGCGCGCTAGAATCAGAGAGAAGGAAAACTCAAGCGTACGTGAGCAAGCTTGAGGTAAGCGGCGTTGTTGCACTTGTTTAAGAATTTAATGCAAACCACGCTAACTGATCTGTCTACACCAGGCGGAAAATCAACAGCTTCGCGTCGAGCTGGAAGCAAGAACGACATCGCCTCCATCACCTGGCATCTCGCCTATTGAAGCGCAAATCATCGCACAGCTAGAAACTTCGATCAGCTGTCTCGCCGAGCAAGTAGAAATCATGGAGCATGAAAACTCAGCAGCAAACATCGCAGAAGAGGCCTAGCTGACGAGGGAGGAATCGTGGGCTATATCCAAAAATGTAGTGCAGGCATTGGCATTTATCGATACTGGTTGCAATACCCTATTGCATATTGTGCATGAACTGCGCTCCGAAATATAATGGTCTCGGAGTAACGCCGCGGGTCAGCTCAATCCCAAGTCGTTCACAACGAGATCCCTACTTAGTTTTCTCCTGCAGCTCAAAACAGTGCTGGCGCTTTTCTGTGAACGCTACCCTCGTGTACTGATGTTCCTCCATCACGAGTTAGAGTACAACCTTTCTCAGCCTGCAGACCTTCGGGACAGGAACAATTTCGATGAATACATCAGCGACCGCCTCCTCAATATTTCGGCGAAAACTGCCTGGCTGCCTTGCACTTCAGCGGCTCGCTGTGATGTTGGTCGCAGTGATTTCCACCTTTTGCAGCGCTGCTTTTTCGGGTTTCAATTGGTATAGCCCAAACTTGATGATAGGAGCAGCCGTGATTCAACTCGTGCTGCTCGGATGCGTCTTCCTGGTGCGGGCATCGAATGTAGCGAAGTGGTTCTTCCTCTTATTGTTCAGCTTTACAGAGGCGGTGCTTTGGATCGGGTTCGACACGCTGCTCCACACCAACATTAGACTTTTCAACTGCAGCTTCACTCTGGTCTGGACATTGATAGTGGTGCTATTCGATGCTATTCGGGGCAGGAAGCGGATAAAAGTTCACGATGCTGCCATGGTAAACGTTGGTGGGCCTGCGACTTCTAGTGACACGGGTGCGAGTAATGGACACGTCGAAACTCACACAACATTCAGCTACGTGCGCCAGTATTTTGCTGCGACTAGCGATTTCTTGGTAATTCATAAAGATGGCCCAGTTGCATTCATCATCACGGTCACTGTGTCATATGTGGTGTATGCAGTCTTCATGTCGAAGTACTTGTCGGCGATGGACTTCGGATTGTCTCTCATTTTCCAGTTTGTGCTGGTGAGTTGGTTTACTCTCGACCTGCGCCGACTGGACCGACATCTTGGTCTCAACGAAGCCAGCGAGGGGGTAATTTACGTTTATCTCGATGCTGTCGTAATAGTTGGGTATACAGCAATGGTATCTATGGTCTTCGCCATCGCGTCAGCAATTTGGGTTGGCTTGGCGACCTCGCACGGTGCTGATGAACTCCGAGAGTGCGGAGTCTGCGATGAGTTTATCTCGTGCTTTATGTGCATTGGGCGCTGCTTCACCAGCCAATGTGTGTGGTGCGACTGCGAACTCTGGTATGACTGTTTTTACGATCGCTACAGTAAACGACAATGGTGTTGCTGCGACTGTTGTCAACTGCTACTGGACGACAGCAAATGCCTGTGTTTCAGTCGGAAGCACGGCGACAGCGATTGCTGCGAGTCTTTTTACGAAAACGGTAGGATTCACGCAGATCCAATAGTACGTCCCAACGACCCAAAAAAAGGAGAACTGAACCAAGTGATGCACCGCGTATGAAGCTCTAGAAAGTAAGTTTATCATCAACTTCACTGCTGGAAGTGTGCTATGCTATCAGTTTCCAGGCTTTTTGAAATTTGTACTGTACAAAGTGCGCATCGTTTTGGTGAAATTTCACCTCACCGTATAATCCATCTCATTGGTCAACACCTGTTGCAATAACCGCCAATCCGCGCGCGCGAGGAGGAAAGATCCTTTGAAGGGGGAACGCGCACACAACGCAAAGGAAGCGGAGGCCGAGCTGAGCAACATGAAGGAGACGGCGCAGATCCCCGTGCCCACCAAGGACCCTGCGGCCAAGGACGACAAGAAGCCCGACGCCGGCAAAGCCGGCAACCCGGCGGAGGACGCCCCCGTCGAGGAGGAGCTCGTACGTGGTCAAAAACACCAAACAAGAAAGATCCGTCCTAATCTTTAACGAATTATTTAATTCTTTACATAATTCGCAGTCGGAGGAGGACCGCAAGCTGAAGGAGGACCTGGAGACGGCCGTGGCGCGCGTGTGCGACACGCAGGAGCAGCTCGGCGTCAAGCAGCTGGCGCTGGAGCTGCTGCGCCGCGAGATCCGCACGGCCACGTCGTCCATGACGTCGGTGCCCAAGCCGCTCAAGTTCCTGCGGCCTTCGTACGACGGCCTCAAGGCCGCGTACGAGACGCTGCAGGCCGGGGACACCCAGAAGCTCATGGCCGACGTGCTGGCCGTGCTGGCCATGACCATGGCCAAGGAGGGCAGTCGCGAGAGCCTCAAGTTCAAGCTGCTGGGCAACAGCACGGACCTGGGCTCGTGGGGGCACGAGTTCGTGCGCTCGCTGACCGGAGAAGTCGGCGAGGAGTACAACGCCCGCCTCACGGCCGAGGACGCCCTGGACCCGGACGTGCGCGACCTGCTGGAGATCGTGGACGCCATCGTGCCGTTCCACATGCAGCACAACGCCGAGCCCGAGGCCATCGACATCCTCATTGAAGTGCAGCAGCTGGCCAAGCTCCTGCAGAGCCCCGACATCGACGAGAAGAACTACCAGCGCGTGTGTCTGTATCTGCTGGCCTGCGCCGACTTCATGTCGGACGCGGACGATCTGCTCAACCTCCTCAACACGGCGTACGCGCTGTTCCTGCGGCTGGAGCAGTACCCGGACGCGCTGCGAGTGGCGCTGCGCGTGGGCAACGACGACTTCGTGGCCGAGGTGTTCCAGAAGTGCAAGGACGACGTGGTGCGCAACCAGATGGGCTACATCTTGGGTCGCCAGCGCTGCTTCTACGAGGACGAGAGCGAGGCGTCGGCTAACGAGATTATTGGCAACTCGGATCTGAGTGATAAGTTCCTGTCGCTGGCGCGTGATCTGGACGTCATGGAGGCGAAGACGCCTGAGGACATTTACAAGTCCCACCTGTCGGAGACGGCCAGTGTGGGCCGCGGCCGCGACTCGGGCTCGCAGCCAGCAGACTCTGCTCGTGCTAACTTGGCTTCGACCTTCGTTAACGCTCTGGTGAATGCTGGCTATGGCACGGACAAGCTCATGACTCCGGAGGGCAACACGTGGCTGTACAAGAACAAGAAGCACGGCATGATGAGTGCCGCTGCCTCGCTGGGTATGATCATGCTGTGGAACGTTGAAGAGGGCATCACGCAGATTGATAAGTACCTTTACTCTGGCGATGAGTACGTCAAGGCCGGTGCTATCCTGGGTGTGGGTGTTGTTAGTGCTGGTATTCGCAACGACTGCGACCCTGCCCTTGCGCTGCTGTCGGAGCACATTGACTCGGGTAACTGCTCCATCCGCTGCGCTTCCTGCCTGGGTCTGGGTATTGCGTACGCGGGCTCGGCGCGTGAAGATGTGTCGGAGCTGCTTATTCCGGTGGTTTCTCATGCTGATGAGAACGCTGACATCCAGGAGGTGTCGTACGCTGCTCTGGCGCTCGGTATGGTGGAGGTCGGTACTTGCGACGAAGAGGCTGGCAGTGTGCTGATGCAGCGACTGATGGAGAGCTCGGATGCTGAGTTGGACTCTTCCTGTGCGCGCTTCCTTGCTCTGGGTCTTGGACTTCTGTATCTTGGGTACGTACTGAATCGGATATTCACTGTTGCAAGCGGAGAGTAAGAGTTTGACACTGATACTTTGTTCGCTTTGCGCAGCCGGCAGGAACGTGTGGAGGCCATGCTGGAAGCTGCCAAGACTATCGACCACAAGATGTCGAAGTACTTGGCCATTACACTGGAGACGTGCGCTTACGCTGGCTCCGGTAACGTGCTGAAGGTGCAGCAGCTCCTGCGCACCTGTGCTGAACACATTGAGGACCCTATTGAGGCACAGCACCAGAGCGTCGCCGTGCTTGGTATTGCTCTGATCACGATGGGTGAAAACATTGGCAGTGAAATGGCGATGCGGTCGTTTGATCACTTGCTGCAGTACGGTGAAGTGGCAGTGCGTCGGGCCGTGCCTTTGGCGTTTGCTCTGCTCAGCGTGTCGAACCCGGAGTATGCACTGATTGACACACTGTCGCGTCTCACCCACGATGTTGACTCGGGTGTCGCTCAGAATGCTATTCTCGCGCTTGGTCTGGTTGCTGCTGGCACGAACAACTCGCGCGTGGCTGGATTGCTTCGTCAGTTGTCGGAGTTCTATAGCCGCGAGGCAAACCACCTCTTTGTCGTTCGTATCGCACAGGGCTTGCTGCACATGGGCAAGGGTCTGATGACCCTTCACCCGTTCCACTCAGACCGGTTGATCATGTCTCGCGTGGCGGTGAGCGGTCTGCTGACGATCCTGCACGCTTCGTTAGATATGGAACACACTATCCTGGATACGTCCCACTACATCCTCTACTGCATTGCCACAGCAATGCAGCCCCGTATGCTGATCACGCTGGACGAGGAGCTGAACCCGCTTCCCGTGTCCGTCCGAGTCGGCCAGGCGGTACGTACATTTTTCCTTGTTCGCTATAAGTTTGAACGCCAGCACTCACGCGTTTTCTGTGACTTTGATGCTGCAGGTTGAGATTGTGGGCCAGGCCGGTCGCCCCAAGTCTATCACTGGTTTCCAGACGCACACTACGCCTGTACTGCTGAATGTGAAGGATCGCGCGGAGCTCGCGACCGACGAGTACCTCCCGCTGACGAACGTGCTAGAAGGCGTTGTTATCCTCCGAAAGAACCCGGACTACGAGCCGGAGACTTAAGTGAGGCGTGAAGGGGAGAAGAGAGGGGCCGGGCCAAAAGAAAGAGGGCGCTGTTGTTCTGCAGCCTCCGGTCGCTCCTTCTCCTCTGGCTAGCTATAACCAAGCCAACGCAAAATACTTTTAACGCATATAGCCTGCTTGTTTGTGGCCGTGCCTCACCACCGTTCCTGACGTCTTGTGTGCTGTGTGGTGATGTCAGCAGATCTACTACAAGCAGGGATTGATAGTAACGGGATTTTCTTCCTAAACTACTATAGTAGAATGGATGAGCCCAAATCAATTCTACTATTCTAATATTAGCCAAATCGAGCGATCCAGAATACTATATTAATAGTACTATAGTAATCTAGATTACTACCTCCGTTCGGAAAATAAGGGCAGTTTTAAAAAAATTTGCGCATAGCTCCGCCTCGTTTTTTTAGGATAATAAAATGTGCAGAGGGTTACTGCTGTTGGAAGTCGAAAGGGAGTCATCGGCATCATGATGGTAACCAAGGCTACGAGCTAGGCGTGCTTGTTCCGCCACTAGGGAAATGAAAGACATTTAGTAAAGAAAGACATCGAGATCAGAGGCATCTTGTAGTTCTTGACAACCAGCCAAATCCCGACCTTGCCGTCCCAGTCCCCACGAGGCCGCGCACTGCACACAGGAAAATGACTTTCTTGATGTGCCACTTGCTCTGCACAGGACCGGCGGTTCTTCACTTGGCACATCGTCCTTCCCCGTCAAAATGTACACGTGCTTGCCCACCTTCTTCATGTAGAACCACTTCTCGTCCAGATGCACGACATCGTACATCGGGTCGAAGAAGTGGCGTCCATCCATGGTACGCTGCACACGGTCCACACAGTACTTGAGTCTGTCGGACATGTGCTTAGGCGACAGTAGGGGCGGGTCCTTCTCAGAGCGCGTCGCAGATAGCCTTCCTTGTATAGCCGGTTGATGAGGTAGGCGCTAGTGTTCGTGGTGTACTGCAGCCTGCGTTGATTCTCGCGATCCGCAACGGGGACTTGGGCCACGCGTTTGCATAGTTCCGCGCGGTCAACCTTCTTCCGGCCTCGCCGGCTCCAGCCAGCTTTCACCACTGCAGCGACACGACCCCCCATCGAGCGGATCCCCTTCTTCCAGACGCGCGTGACGGCCTTCGTGGTGAGCCCGAACTCGCATGCAATCGCAGTGATGTCCCCATAGCGGAGCCTGCCCTTAGTGCTGTGGAGTAGTAGTGTCTCCCACAGCGCTTTGCGCCAGATCGTCGGTTATCTGCTTCGTCATGAGCGGAAGCGCTCAAGTTCGGGAATGAGGGGGATTTCAGCTGATATCTTTGCCGAAAATGGGCGGGAGATTCAAACGGCGGTGGCGGTATCGGATATGAGGGGGTATACGCTATCATAAATCAGGTTGAACTTCAAACTGCCTTTTATTTCCGAACGGAGGTAGTACTATTGTAGCCATGTCGACCACCGGATGTCCTCCATGTCGACCACCGGATATCCTCGATGATGATCATCACGCGCTGTTGCTCTCTAGCACCATGTGACGGATCTCCTTGTTGTGCTTCAACAGCACCTGCATCTCAGCGCGCAAGTTATCCGTCCTCGTACGAAGGCTGTACACCCAGTCCACCGTGTACTCCAGCCACTCGTCCACCTCTTTGTCCGCTTGAGCATGCTGGATCGTCTTCGAAGTGGTGGTGGGCTTGGTTACCGTGATCGGAGCTCCGCAAATGACCTTGTCGTCGTCCACGGATGGAAAAAGATCGAAGTTGGGCGAGCTGACATCGGCAGCTTCTTCGTCACCACCACACGAGCCTCCATTGAGCTTGCAGTAGACTTCACGATGCGCATCATAGAGAAGCTTGTTTCCGGCGGCGATGGTCTGCTCAAGCCGCTCGTCGTCTGCATCTCCGCCCCTCTCCTTGGTAGCTTGTTTGCCGTCTGTAGCTACGCCACTCTTCTCGCCAGCTTCACCAGGGTGTTGAATAAGCGACGCCACGGAGAACTTGGTGCGAGGATCCAGTAGAAGGATCATCACCGTTTCCGCAGTAGCGAGCGGAATGCGCATGTTTAGCAATTGGAGCTGGCGCACTTCATGGACGATCTTGGTCGAGCTTGGTCGAGCGAGCGAGTCGGAAGGAGACTGTTAACTTGTCGAGCTGCTGGAAGATTGCAGAATGAGCCCAAACAGAACGCTGCGATTTGTAGCCTCCAATCGCTCACTACAGAGAGCTAGTAGACCGGTCCCGTGCGACGAACCGCGTCCGCAGGACGCGTGCGCCTCCGAGCAGCGAATCCGCTTCCTCCATGGAGCCGAGCAAGCTCCAACCTGTGTATATCGTCCCCCTGCGTTAGCCAAAATGCCTATAGTAATCAGATAGTAATCAGATAGTACTAATATTAGCCGGAAAAAATCTAATATCTACTATAGTAGAATTAAATCAGCTGGGAAAAATTATAATATTACTATAGTAAAATAATATTATTTCACCGGTAATATTAAAAAAAAATCTACTACTATCAATCCCTGACTACAAGCTGTTGTGGTGCTGCTCTTTTGATGGTCGTAGTTTTCAGACGTTATTTTACTGTTTCCCTGTGCCTCTTCGTGTGCAGCCCACGCTTCCCGCTTTGGTTTAGCCCCGGGAAGACGGCAATGGAGACGACTTATCTGTCTGGGCCCTCCTCGGCGATGATGTCCACCGCCGCGACGGCAGGAGTCTCGACCGTACCTAGACGCGCCGAGGGAAATGTGGCGCTTGGACTCTTCAGCAAAATCGCTGCAGCGCGCAAGGAAAACCTCTCGAGTTTCGTACGTGTTGCATCGTGTAAACATACCGGCACTGCGATTAACTCATTTTATTTTGCAGACGAAAGCGGCCGCTGGAGACCTCGGACCACCAGGCAGAAGCTTTGAAAAGAGACCCGCGGTAGCAGGAACTAGCCATTTTCCAGAGCTCAGCGACCCCGGTAGTAAGTGCTATGATTTTTTTCTCCCTGTGTCAACACGAGCAGTTCACTCATCTTGCGGAATATAGTGCACTTAGCGCGTAACCCAGCTCTGCGGACGCCAGTGATTAATGAACGAAAAACAAACGCACGATCTTACTCTCAGAACCTCCGGTGGACGAAGCAAAGTGCGCCTGAAGATCCATTAGGGGCGGTGGGTTCCGCAGCTACTGTCAACGGCTCCAATTACAATGCCGCAGGAGCCAACCGGGCTGTTTCTGCTACTTCCCAACGCTCGACTCCTGTTGGTTTAGCGGCTTCAGCTAGTCGAAGGCGGCATCTGCTGCCTCCGCATCAGCAACTTCATCAGCAGCGTCGCTCCACAGTTGAATCGGTAAGTAAAATGTATTGTGTAGCTGTAAATGAAGATGCGGTGGCGTGCTCATTAATCTTGCTGTGTTCATTCAGTCTAGCACCTCACGGCAGCTACTAAAAGATGACCACGAAGATTCTGTTAAGGAAACGCCAATACGACCTGCTACGGCTAGTGAAGTAGGTATTTGCTGCTGCTGGGCGAACTATATTCCTGCACGCAAATACTGCATGAGCTAATGCATTATGGTGAACACTAGATCCTTGACACGCGGTATTCTGCATATCAAGACAATGTCAGAGGCTACGTGAGGTAAGAACAAACAATATCTGTGCTGCGTAAGTGGTGCTTATTTCTCGTTGAACAATAGGAGGCCGCCAGAAGCTTTGTCCAGTTCGCTAGATTCATCAAATTCTGTACGAGGCAATTTGAATCCTTCAGTGGTGGATGGATATCAACCTAACATTGTATCAATGGATCAATCGTAGGCACTTTGGCATCGTCATGGGGAGTTGCCGCACACGCTCCAAGCCACTATGATTGATAGTCGAATAGGTGGCGTTGATAGCCGTCTTCACGCGAATAAGTCGCAAGCTGATGCGACAATTTCTAGTGACTCAAAGCCCCCAGGGCCGGGAGAGCACTCTACCAGTGCTCCAAACCAAGAGGTACGAAGTATGGAGATGAATTGGAGCTGAAATGTCGTATAGCCGCTGACCTGACTAAGGATAGGTGCACTTTGCAGTGACTGCCGAAATTCCAGGCGTGCCTATTGTCTACAGGAATCAGAAGGTAGTCTACACCTGCAATATCTCATCCCCAGCGCGATACTAATCGTCGATGTCATGGGTGTCTAACTCCCAGACAAAAGCGTCAAACCCAGAGCGGTTGAATCTTGACCGTCGCAACCTGCCTGTGATTCCTCTACTTGAGGGTGAACAGATTCTCCGACTACTCAATCTTCAAAACAATGTCATCAGGCGGATTGAGAATTTGCTGGGGCTACCCAATCTTATATTCCTCGATCTTTACAACAATCGCATCGAGGTACTCTCCTCGTCCCCCCGGGATGTATCATCCCATTGTTTAGCGACTAATACTGTTTTCTTGTCATTCATTCAGAAGCTGGAGAATTTACACTTGGTGCCCAACTTGCGCGTGCTCATGATGGGGAAAAATCGGCTACGTGTGATCGAAAACCTGGAATGCTTGAAAAAGCTGGATGTTCTGGACTTGCATAGGTGTGCTCCATTTGAACCTGGTGCTACGGCAGGTCGACGAACACACTAACATAACTTGTTCTTGTCTGTTTTAACGAAGCAACGAGATTGAGCAGATGCAGAACCTGAACGAGCTGAAGGAGCTGCGCGTACTCAACCTCGGTGGGAACATGATATCTACCGTGGAAAACGTTGACAGGCTGACGCTGCTTACTGAATTGAACCTTCGTCGGAATCGGATCAGCCGTATCGCCTCAATCGGCAAACTACCATCTCTACTGCGGCTTTTCTTGTCCAATAACAAGCTGGAGACGTTCGAGTCGATCGAGCCTCTCTTTCAGGTGGGCGACTGAACTTGTTATTTCTCTTTATCATCGGAACACTCGGAAGTAACCATTACGATGTTGTCGTGCAGGTAACGTCAATTTGCGAGCTGCGGTTAGACTCAAACGGAGTTTGCGCGTCGAACCAAATTGAATATCGCGGGCGCATGATACGGGGTTTTCCGTCGCTGAAGCATCTGGATCTGAAGCCGCTGAGTGATGCTGATCGAAGAGAGGTGTTGCTACATGCGAATTCGCCAACCAAGGGCGGTGATGATGCCGAAACTGCGGCGCGAGCACATGCCATCTCATGTGTGAAGGCAGCTTGGGAACGGCGCTCAGAACTTGCTCACTCTCCGACAAGTTTAAAAGAGTCACGAGAGTTATCGTTGCTGTCGTCATGGGGGCTTCCTGGGAAAGAAGAGGTGGTGACACATGCAGCCTACGAAGAGCGAGAAGTGTCACCCACGAGTCGGGAAGAGTTGACGGTGCACAATAACAACAACGGGTTCTCTGAGGTGGAGGTATATGGCGACTACCGTGTCTTGGTCATTTACGGAAATGCTCTGGAGGTGCTTGAGCTGGCGAAAGCGCAGACCCTAGTCAACGCCATATCTTTCCGCTACATTGGAATGAGCAAGATTATTTCTGCTGTCGCGAGCGCTACAAGCAGCAACCTCAAGTTGTTCACGCGACTGAGAAGACTCATTTTTGCGAACAACGATCTGCAATCGTTTGATGAGCTGCTGTGGCTGAGCAGCATGGGCTCGAAAGCTGAAGAGGTTTGTGTACCTGCGAATCAATGCCATATTCTTCTTCATTCTACTTACGTGCGTGTCGTGGTTGATCTTTCGTGCTTGCAGGTATTTATCTCCAACAATCCTGTATGTGCGAAGACTCTTCTCAAACGCTACATCGGTGCCCGAATGAGCGTACGTCGTGCGAAGTATCCTATTTGGGCATATTATTATACGAACTCAGTGAGGATATCAAAATCTGAATATGGTAGAACACATTGCGACTCAACGGCGAAGAGATCACCCCGACGGACCGGCATGTAGGCAAGCAGCTATTCCCTAAGCCATTCGCTCCTCGCGTGCGGTCCGTCGTCGATCCTCCTGAAATGAGCTCCTTCCTTCCTTCCAAGACACGAGCAAAAGAAGTCAAGGAAATGAAGCCGTCCCGGTCCGCCTCATCATTGCACGGAAATCCCACATCCTCCATAGCCACCGACATCTTCGACACCGCCTCCGACATCGAGAAGAAGACCGCCGTGGGTGCACCGCGTTACCCAGTCTGCAACCTGTTCACTCGCTCACTCGTCCATTTTCCACTCCCTCACAGGCCTTGGACCAAGCCTGGAAGGCCATGCTCCTCTCAATCGTCAAGGTACCAATTGAAACTTGCTGTTGATCTCTCTCACAACTCTGACAGCTTGTGCTGTGTATAGGAAACGCTGCAAGACATTGAGCGTCGAGACAGCTTCATGTCCGGGTGCCTTGACAACCTCTAGCCAGCCACACAGCTCCAACTAACAGCTAACAACACAGTTTTGACGCTCTGTCAACGCCATTAAAGACCAACCAAATTGACACAAAACGCGTTCTATTCCTCCATCTTGTCGTCCTTTTCACTCTTCTTCTCCTTCTTTTCCTTCTTCTCCTTCTTCTTGTCGTCCTCGTCCACGTCCATCTCGCCGCGCGCCTCCTTCTCCATCTGACGCATGCGCATCCGCCGCAGCACCTTGTTCGAGACCTTCTTGACTGTCTCCTTGCCCTTCTGCGCGCTGGCCTTGCGCTCGCGCCTCTTGGTGAGCTTCTCCTTGCGCAGCCGCTCCTTCTCCACCTCCAGCTCGTACTGCGCCTTGATCTTGTTGCGGTTGTTCTTCCTCGACATGGCTGCGGTCTCTACCTACTGACGTCAACTTTTGGATTGTGACGCTTCGCCCGAGACCACCGATCGTCGAGCATAACGTCGACGTCAATTTCATCCAATGCGGTTACTACTTTGTTTTCCTCCAATCACAGACCACCTTTTCATTTGACTCAGATTTTGTGAGTGGATCCACTATCCACTTTGCGTGTCAATCGTGCGGCGGGGAGGATGGCCAAGGGCCGGCGTCGGAACGCCCAGGCGACGCGTTCGCTCTACAATCTGCTGCCTGTGAGTCTGCGGTATGAATTCCTAGTCGCCACGCAGCAATTTGCAATGCTTTTTGGGCTTGTATCAGCGTTGTAGGGGTCGATGGGACGAGTGGACTGACGTGGTGGACTGGTGGATGGGCATACAGACGGACGCTGGCTGGGGTGTCGCTCGGCATCTCCATTGGCGTTGCAGGGACGCTCATTCTGCTGGGTGTGGAGGAGCACGACGAGAAGACTGGAGGAGGTGGTCGACATGTGCCGATCCCGATTGACCGCAAGCCGCTGGAGCATGCAGCACTGCGCTACGGAATGCCCTCGGACGCCAACGTCCATGTGCGCTCGGGATACGTCGTGTCCTATGACTATCGGTGTGGTGGCGGTTTGTATGGTATCCTAAACGCAGTGTTGAAGCTGTGGTGTCGGCTAACAGTTAGTGGTATCTGTGCCGTGACAGCACGCGCAATGCGTCGTGGGTGATGGAGTACCTGACAAAAGACTCGCTTAGTGTGGAGCAAGAGACGGATCGAGCCAACTCCAAGTTCGCGGTGGATAAGGATGTTCCTGAACAGTTCAGGGTGCACCCGAACCGGTACCTCAAGACTGGCTATGATAAGGGCCACCTCGCCCCAGCTCGTACGTTTCATGTTTGTTGCTACGTTGACACGGCGAGTGATGCTGAGGTAATTGTTGTCTCTTGCTTGTTGGATACAAGGTGACATGAGTCACTCGCAGCAGGCCATGGATGAGAGCTTCCTGATGACCAACATGTCACCACAGGTTGGCGCTGGTTTCAACCGAGGCTACTGGGCCCGCCTTGAAGGCTTCATGCGTCACTTGGCTGACCAGTACGACGCCATCTACGTCATCACTGGGCCGCTATTTCTACCATCGGTGAGTACCAAGTGCTGAGTATCGTCTTGACGTTGGTATCTCGTGTTTTCCGCTGACGTGTTATGTTTCTAGAAAAACAAGTGGACTGGGGAGTACGAGGTGTCATATCCTGTGCTAGGCACACCACCGGATGCCGTCGCTGTCCCAACGCATTTTTTCAAAGTAGTGTTGGCCGAAAAGCGTGGTGCGGGAGGTTTTGCCACGGCAGGCTTCATTTTGCCAAACAAGGTCATTCCGGAGAACAAAGACCTCCGCGACTTCCAGGCACCGCTAGACGTCATTGAAAAGCAGGCGGGGCTGATCTTCTTTGATAAGGTAAGCTTTGCTCGCTTTCATTACCTATGTCATGGCTCTGTCTAACGCTACCGCTGTACAGCTTGATGGAGTTAAAAAGGAAAACCTGTGCCACGAAAACAAGTGCACACTCGCTGCTGCTGCCTACCGTCGAGCTTTGTCGATCAAATCTCAATAAACAAAACAGCAAAAATGGAAATGCATCACTCAATCTAACAAAATCATGTAATTTCAGCCGCAAAAGCAATTCATTACCCCGCTGCTTCTCTTCAGATGCCCCATCCCTCCAGTACCCAAGCCGCCATCGATGGCATGTTTGGAATATCGGTGGGGGCATGTCTATAGGCACATGGGAATGCTATTATTCCATCTTCTAGTGCTTGAGAGAGCACTTGAGAATATTTCCCTATAAAAAACATACCAAGCGTCAGCAGTCCGAAAAGTGCCTCGAAGAAGCAAGATGACAGAACGTACATGGAGCTTGATCTGCGGCGCCGCCAACGCGTTCAAGGCTCCAGCCTTCTCGCGAAAGTTAACGATCCCGAAGCCTTTGCTCTCGTTCGTTTCTTTATCCCGGATCACGTGAGTACTTGCCACCTTACCGAACTGCCCAAACAAGGCGCGAAGAGTCTCCTCCGTTGTTTTCGCTTTTGAGAGGTTCTGAACAGACACTGTCCGAGAATCTGTGTAGGCCTTTCCTTCACGAGCGAGATTGTGTTCGGCATAATTATCCTAACGAAGAAACAAAAAATCTCACATGTCAGCGGAGCAAGTACTTCAAGTGCTAACAAAATAAACACATATGACTTACATCGATCTTAATCGTTGGCGTCTTCAAAGCATTGTGAGCTCCAGCCTTCTCGCGAAAAGTAACGAAACCGTAGCATTTGCTCTCGTTTGTTGTGTGATTCCACGGCACATGAGCAGTCACCACGTCACCGAATTTTTCGTACGCATTGCGAAGAGTATCAGCTGTTGTCTTTTGCGAGAGGCTTCGCACAAACAATGTGCGACCCGGAGCTCGGTTATCAGCTGCCTTCTTAACATTTAGGTTGGCAGCTACCTTTAAAATACCAGCACTGGATTTCAGATCTGCGTACACCTCGTCGTATTTTGCAGCACTACAGTCAAAGAGGAAGGAGCAGCGCACATTAAATGTTAGGACCCCGTAACCCTCCCCCCCCCCAGCTCACCAACTTATATCTCAAAGATATGAGCTAAAACGTACACATTCAGCATGGTCGCCAACAACACCTCTCGCTGGAGGGGTTCCAAAATACGTCGCAACGCCTCCATGCGAGTGTCCTCCTTGCTGCCATCTATCTTCTCAATTTTTGCCTTCTTCTTCGGGGGCCCTTCCAGAGTCGGGATGGACACCTTCACCGGTTTTCTCTTCTCCACCGGCTTTTCCTTCGGGTTTTTTTCGTTCTCCTCCTCCTTCTCCTCAGCATCCGAGCTATCCGAGCTCTCCTCCAGTTTCTGCACCACCGGCGAAGCTTCTTCTCCTTCTTCTTCCTCCTCCTCGCTATCTGAGCTAAGCTCTTTGCTCTGCACCACCGGCGCTATCTCCTCTTCTTCTTCACTCGAAGAGCTGTCAGAGTTCTCCTCCTGTTTTTGCATCACTTCCTCTTCTTCTCCATCTTTCTCCTCCTCACTATCAGAGCTATCGGAGCTCTGCTCCTTGCTCGGTACCACGGGCGTGGCCTCTTCCTCGCTTTCCGAGCTGCTGCTCGTTTCCTCCACCTTTCCACTTCTTCATTTTCTTCTTCTTCTTCTTCATCATCACCATCTACCTCCATCTCCTCCTCTTCTTCTTCACTCTCAGACTTCTCCTTCTCCTCCTCACTTTCTTCTTCTTCCTCTTCTTCCTCTTTCTCGTGCTCGCTCTCCTGCTGCTGCTCCTGCTCGGACTCCGACTCGGAATCAGACGATGAGGAGCTGTACTGAGCATTCTTCTCCAGTCGCTCGACCTCAGACGAGGAGCTGGCTTCCTCCTCCATCACCACGTCCTCCTTCTCCTCCAGCTTGCGCTTCTTGTTGGCCATTGCTGCCCAATCGTGGAATGAGGTGACCTGCTTGATGTGGTAAAAATAAAAATATCTGGTTTTCCTCCAATCAAACCATTTTTTTTATTTACAGCGAATCACAGTGCGTCAAACTATTGCGACAGCCGTTACACAGACTCAGTATTGAAGTGTCGAGGAGCTCAGCTACGCATGAGCCTCAACGAGCACGACGCGGCCCTGTCCGGGCTCATGGGCGTGGAGGAGACGCCGCCGCCCGCGCCGCTGGTAAAGGCGCTGGGTCCGCAGCAGGCCGAGGTCGTGGTCAAGCGCAATCAGTCCAAGTACGACTTCGTCAAGGTGCGCGTGTGGGTGGAGGACCACGTCTACGTGCTGTCGCGCTACCTGCTGTGTCGCGCACTTGTCAGCGCCAAGGTGAGAGCGACGCTATTGGGTGAAATGGGTGGGTGGGCTGACGTCGTTTGGGCAGATTAATTCGAGGGACGCGGTGCAGATTTCGCTGGACTTGAAGAGGGTGCGGGAGGGATTGGGTGGGGGATAAGGAGTGCGGGTGGTTGACCTTGTTGCTGTGTGGACAGACGCTGGTGGACTTGAATTTGACGGATATCGCGCAGGTAAGAGGGTGGTTTGTGTGTGTTTTTTTTTAGTTGGGTGGATCGTTGCTGATTTCGGGGGTGGTAGGAGCAATTCGAAGACTTTTTGTACAAGACAATGCTGGTGTTTGGCTACGGCGAAGCGCAGATCTCCTGCTACAGGATGATGTCCAGGTAGGCGGATAGGTGGGTTTATGGCTTATTTTGAAGGGTTTATACTGATGGCTATGTGCGTGGTAGCTTTCACCGCAACCGCGTCCCGCTGCTCATCATGTTGGCAGGAACTGCCTGCATCGGCAAGTCCACACTAGCAACGAAGGTGCGTCGTGTGTTGCAGCATGTTGGGAAGAGTTTAAGTGCTAATTGTAACCTGCTGGTGCTTGCAGTTGGCGGACCGTCTCAATCTCTCGAGCGTTCTCCAGACCGACCTGATCTTTGAGCTGATGTGCAACTTCTCGGGGTACGAAAGAACCTTGCAACGCTGTGCTTTAAATCATGCGATGATGTTAACGTTGTATATTGTCTTCGCAGGCAGGAGAAAACCTCGTACATAACGACGAGCTTTTCGTCGACGGAAGATCTCATCGACGAGTACCAAAAGGAGTGTGAGGTGGTGCGCAAGGGGGTCAAGTCCGACATTGACAAGTGTCTTAAGGATGGTAAATCTCTTATCATTGAAGGGTTCCACATCGACCCCCGTCTGTACCAGAAGACTATTGGCGCTCCTGAAAAGGGTAGCAACGCCAGTTGCTCGGGTATCGTGGTGCCCTTCTTGCTGACTCTGGACGAAGCTGACCACCGCAACTTCATGACAAACTCTCCTGATCCACGATACCGCGGTGACCAGAATGCAGTGGGCTTCCGCAACTTGCAGGACGTGCAGAACTACTTAGTTGCACACAGCCAAGAGGAAGGCATGCTCCCGTTCACCGAGATCCGTATTAACCTTCATTCATTTCACGACACGCTTGATCACCTTCACGATGTGGTGCTCAAGCGCATCGAGGAAGTATTTGTGAGTAGCAAGGCAGCTTGAAGCGAGTAAATACCCGATTGTGCATCTGTTCTGTCGTTTCATTACGCTCCAATACTTCAGACTTGGGGTGTCTTCATGCCCGGAATCATTCTAGCCATGCCATTCAAGGAAAAGTCCAGAAGACTTGCTGGTCGTTTCCCTTCATCATTTTGAGTTGTGTTCTCCATCAGGTCTAGTTCGCAATTTGTCAGTTGAAACGAAGATGATGAAGCGCTCGTCGACCAGGCTTTCTAATCAGAAAAAGAAGCGGAAACAGCGATTGGGTTGTCAAAGCGATGCTGCTGCTCGCCTTAGTTTCGTCGTCGAGCTGGAAACTTCCTCCGTATCCGATCATCTGTCCACTGCAGACATTTCCGCTCTTTTAGACGCTTGCTCAAGTGCATTCTCCGAGCAATCCGTGAAAACATTATCGCTAAGGTCGTTCGACCGGTTTGCCAAGGAGAACAAGACGCACATTGGACGTGAATGTACTTGCGATTGGATACGACGTCTTGATGGGTTTTCCCATGGTGTGAAGTGTGGCGGTGAGGAGCCTTTCAACATGAGCACATCCATGCCGGTTCTACGGACACCTGGAGGTACTAGAGCTCTACTTAACGCGTTAGGGCTGGCGGAGAGGGTATTGCAACCATTTTGCGTGGAGAACGGTCGGGGCGAGGATATGTTCGCTCCGGTCGTGTGCTTGCTTACGGAGGAGAATGAGGGTCTTTTCACTAAACAAGACGTCACGAAGGCGATGAATCGCGTGTGCGATGGAGCTGGGTCGCGATTCTTTTACAAATTCAAGACGAAACGAAAATACGGCAGAGCAGATTTCATCGACGAACACTGGGACGGTATTGATGGTTTGTCGTGCCGTCAATGTGATAAACTACCCAGCTACCGAACTGAGGGCTACAACGGCCATTCTAGAATCAAGTGGAAAGAAAAAAACGTCGATCGCATCCGCGTCAACTGCAGAGAAGTTTACCGACCGTTGAAAACAGCTATGAAGAAGGAGCTCCAGTTTGTGCGGTTTATCCCCAAGCCACACAAATCGGGACCGTTCAAATATGGTGGATTGGTGGCGGGGGTATCAACCAGCGGAGTCTTTTGCGGCATGTATGTCGTGAATGGGTACTGGCCCTACAATGGGAGGAGTCGATCGAGGCAACAGCGCTAATGAGCTAGCGAACTTGTCTATCGTTGAAATGATTCCGCATATCTCGCTGCATTCCGTGGGTCTGGAGCAGGGATGCCGAAAACTCGATATATGTATCGCATCACGACTATTATATTCAGCAGCAATAAATAATTGAAGTATCAATGGTAAATTATTGAATGCGTCAACCACATCAACATCTACTTTCGTTTTCCTTTTACGCCGCACTTGACTTCAGTTCATTGCAGAAATATATTACTTGTACTACTAAGTATATAACTGTATCTTTCAATGGGAAAATAAATTACCCCCCCGCGTAAAATAATACTGATATCACACGTCGACCCGAAATTTATCATGGACGGAACGAAGGCAAAGCGTCGCGCAGTATCGCGCAGCACCAAGCGAGGGGCTAAAAACCAGAGACCGATAACCAAGGCAACATCCCCCCTCCTGACTGACGATTCTCCGCTCGGTCAGTTGTGCTGCGTGTTGGAGTTGGGAGCTCCGTCAGTGTGGAGATATTTGACTCCGGAGGAGACCTCCAGTATCTTCCAAGCTGTTGGAAGCGCACTATCTCAAGACTTGGTCGAATCGATCGCGTCAAAGGCCCTCGATGGATTTGCAGTGGAAAACAAGACGCACTTGGGAGGGGAATGCCAATGCGACTGGATGGGGGACCTCAGCTTTACTCCATACTATGAATCCAAAAACAACTGTAACGAGGCCCCGCCCTTCACTGCGAGCAAGAACATCCCGATCTTTCAGACTCCAGGTAGCGCCGCGGCTCTTTTGAGTGCTTTGCTGCTGACCAAAAAGCTACTGGACACAGTTTCGTGGGCCAATAGGTTCGTCAGCCCCGCGTACTACCCCGTGGTGTGTCCCCTCCTTTCAGGAGCAGGCCAAAGCTTCAAGAACAAGGCAGCTGTCACTCGGGCGATGAACGCTATCTGTCCAGGAGCAGGCTCGCACTTCTTCTACAAGAGCACTAAAACCAAAGGATCTACTAGGTCGCACGATTACCTGTACGAGCACTGGGATGGCATCAATGGGATGTCGTGTCAGTACTGCGATGATCTCGTTGCTGAAGAGAATGGCCGGTGGGCCCTGACAGGAATCGAAACAAACTGCAAGAGCTTGTACAGACCGTTGAAGGATCACATGCAGCAGAACCTGCAATTCGTGCGATGTGTTCGTAGACCTCGGCGACATGTGAGTCACTTTTTCGATCCATACGAAGGGCTGGTAGCAGGAATAACGAGTGATGGAGTTCTATGTGGACTGTATCTCAACCTCGGCTTTTGGGGCGATGACTAGAAGTCAATGCGTACTGCTAGTACTACGAAGTAATACTTAGTACTCAACTTGGTATGTTTCTTCAAACTGAATTCGTGGTGATACTGGAAAGTCTGTTCATTTGCATTGAGGCACCTAGCAAAGGATGAAGTAATTCCTCTTCGAAAGGCAACAGCAAGAACGAGGTGAAGGCGTCGTCACCCAGCACACCGAGCTGGTACGCTTCGGTTTGATCTTTAAAAAAACTCGATCCACTGCAATCTGGGGCTTTTTGACAATACTCAAGTAATTGGCAACAACTGGCGTGTGCGTCTTGCTCGAGGCATGTTCTGGCAAATGAATTCATCGACATTACGTCACTCAAATCAATTGACGCGTTTTGCGTAGAGAATAAGGCGCACCAGGATCGTTGCGGCTGACAGGCCTTGCTCAGATGACACGTGAGCTGACAATGTGGAGACGACCCTGCCGATATCTTACATGTAAAGTTCTCGGTTGTGTCCATGCTTTGCCGAGGGCACTCGCCCTGGGCCGTTACGAGAGCTCCGAAATTTGTTCGGTGGTCTGCCCTCTCGTGACGGAAGAGAAGCTTGGCCTGCATCGCGGAAGACAGTGATGAGCCGAATTTGCCACAATCCTATCACGCTACTTCCATGAATATTAGAAGAAACGGGGTCGTGTATTGCTAGATTACCTGAAACACCATTGACACAGGGCTCCTCCTG
This sequence comes from Phytophthora fragariae, assembly GCA_009729435.1. NCBI lineage: Eukaryota > Oomycota > Peronosporomycetes > Peronosporales > Peronosporaceae > Phytophthora > Phytophthora fragariae. The sequence continues at coordinate 1,942,688 of QQOI01000005.1, read as the reverse complement.
CGAGCCTTACGCGGGCTCCGAAATTTTCATGATATGTACGTTTTCGGAACCTCGTTCGAATTGTACGGGGTTAACTTTTTTCATTGTCGTATTCATGCACGGATTTTCGTGTTAGGTCTCCTAGTACCTCTGAGTCGGGGAGTCTCAGATATCTATATTGCTCTCCTAACAACTTCACTACATGCGGATATGCGTCCGCACTTGCATGAGTCTTCGAAACTATTGTGCAGTAATATGCATACTACTACGTAGTACGAAGTACGAAGTAGTGCTCATCGTATGGCCAGCCTCACGGCTGCATCTGGGTCGAAGTATCAAAGTTCTTGTTCGTGTACAGTCCTCCTCTAAATAGGATACTTACCCAGTTACTAATGACCGTGAGAGGTTCGCAGTTGTGGCAACGCAGCAACGGATAGGTTCCATTGCCGAGTGGACACGTGGGAAGTCGGGATGTTGTTCTGGACGAGAGTGTGGCCGGTGTTGGACACTGGCAGCAAGAGGCATCTGTATTATCCTGGGTATAGCCGTATGCGATCAACCAGTGTACGCACCGCCACTGTGACCACAAATATGCAGCAAGTGTGGCATTGTTCTGCCGTGAGATCGAGATCGTGACCTAGAACCAACTATTGCTACTTTCAGTTCGGTATTGACGTCTACCTGTAGATTGACATCTGCAAATTTCTAAACATTGCTCATTTTTGCTACGACACCTGAGCCAGGTGCCCTGGCAACATCGATGTACACGTAGTGCCATTCTTTCACAGCAATATGTGTTCTGCCGCACGGTATAACGTGTCCAACACCCAGAGTTCAATCGCTTACTGCGCCCGCCTCAACAATCCTGGTAACTAGCCACACGTTTCAGCAAACTTACCACCGAGTAGACCATTTGGCTCAGCGATCATGTGCTGCGCTGAGTTAAAGGCACTGCTGCCCGTCTCAATTTGTGCGGGTTTTACCGACGTAAGGTCGTTTCATGATCTGGTTCCCAGCTTTCCAGATTATGGGTCCCGCACCACCACAACACATTTGCATTTGCACACTCCACAGCAAGCCCGGCAACAAGCAGTAAACAAGTTTCAACGTCATGGGTTTCTTCGACGAGCAAGTGGGCGTCAAGGTGCCGCAAGTGACCATCTACTTCTGGATCATCAAGGTGCTGGCCACCACCGTCGGAGAGACTTTCGCCGACTTTCTCAACGGCAATATCGGTCTTGGTCTTGGCGGGACCTCTGGTGTCATGCTCGCCATCCTCCTGGCCTCGCTCGCAGGGCAGATGAAGCTCGACTACTACTTTGCGCCACTCTACTGGTTTGTCATTGTTGCAATCAGTACCGTCGGCACGCTACTCAGCGATAACCTCACCGACAATCTCAACGTCCCACTAGCGATGACGACCCCTATTTTCTCGGCGCTGTTGGCGATCGTCTTCTACTCGTGGTACCACGTTGAGAAGAACCTCTCGATCCACAGTATTTTCACGCGCCGTCGCGAAGCTTGGTACTGGCTGGCCGTGTTGGTCTCGTTCGCCTTGGGCACTTCAGCGGGAGATCTCATCGCGGAGAAGCTCGACGTGGGCTACGGGAACTCGCTTGTGCTTTTTGCGGGCTGCATCGCCATCGTTGGGTTGCTGTGGCACTTCAAGGTGGTTAACGGAGTTTTCTGCTTCTGGGCAGTGTACGTGTTGACTCGACCGCTGGGAGCTACGCTCGGAGACTTGATGTCGCAAAATCCGGCCGACTCCGTGGTGTCAGAATCGGGATCAGGTTCCAGCTCGGAGTCATCGTCCCTTTCGTCTTCGGAATCGACGTCTGGCTCTGATTCAGCTTCTTCAGAGTCCCTACCCTCGGGTTGGAAGGCAGGGCTCAATCTCGGCACAACCGTCACGAGCATGATCTTCCTGGTACTCATCGCAGTGTTGGTGATCTTTTTTACTATCACGAAGAAAGACACACTCGAAGTAGAGCCCGTGCACGCGGACATCGAAAAGGGCCAGCACATCGAAGTGAAATCGACGACGTCGGATAACCACGAAATTTCGATGCTGCCCAACAGCGCTCGCCACTAGTCCCGACTGGGGACTCCCGATGTCTTCCGTTGAGTGCTACGCAGCCAGAGTTGGGAGCACTGAGTACGTGTTGAAATGGTGCATGGAGATGCTGGTTGGTGTTGGCGCTAGCGAGATCTTGCACAAGGAGTCGTGGCCTTTGCCTGCTGAAGATCGTGCGGCTAAGGAGCAGGCCGCTCGCTATTATACCAGCAGTATTTGGAGATAGGGAACTCGAGGCTGGGCTCAGTCTCGAATCGCTCAGTTCATAACAAGCTTCGTCGTTTAGTGTCGTGATTCTAAGTTTTTAAAAGCTTAAAATTGTTGTTGCTACTTTTCTCAGAAAACCTGCATAACAGCAAACCGCTCTGATTGGCTAGTTGCTAACTTCAGACTCTATATTCTCAGGTTCAACCATCATATTCCAAATCGTCGCCCCCAATGCAGAAGCTGCGTCGGAACCCAGCGAGAGCCGCCAAGCGAAAGAAGCAAAAACGAGAGAATGACGCGGTTGTTCCTTCCGACAATTCTGCAGTCAACCGCTTCTGCTACATCCTAGACCTGGGGTCCGCATCGGTTTGGGAATACCTGGATCCGCAGAGCGTGTCCAACACGATCCAAGCATGTCCCGACGTCTTCTCGGAGGATTTCACCGATAGCGTGTCGCTTCGAGCTGTGGAGAATTTCGCTACGGAAAATAAGACGCACTTGGGTCGGCACTGTGAGTGCGACTGGATGCGTCGTCTTGACTTCCACTACCAATCCGACGACAGGTGCAAGGGCGCGGCACCTTTCACGGTGGACAAAACGTTGTCGATCCTTCAATTGCCGGGAGGTGCCAAGGCTCTGTTGGGTGCACTGCTGCTGACGAAGAAGCTCATGCAGCCGTTCCAGCAAGCGGAAAGGTGTCGAGACGCCGCATTCGTTCCGATGGTATGTCCGTTGGTTACTAAGAAGAACCCCAGCTTACCAACCAGAGCTGCAGTCACCCGGGCAATGGACAGAATCAGCCTAGGAGCTGGAGCGAGATTTTTCTACAAGTTCAAGTTGAACTCACAACCGTCATTCGTCGACTACATCGAGGAGCACTGGAGTGGTATGAGCGGCTCGTTGTGTCAGTACTGTGACAGTCTGACGGGCCCAGACGCTCGAAAGCCACGGAAGTACGCTGGTTTAACGTCCACGGAGATCAGACGAATCCGTGCAAACTGCACGAAGCTGTATCAACCCTTGAAAGCAGCCTTGGACAAGGATCTTCGATTTGTGCGATTTGTTCGCCGTCCTCGACGTCGGTCGCGTCGAGAGTGGATTTTTACCGGCAAGTACAAAGGACTTGTGGCCGGCATATCGCAGGGAGATGTCCTTTGTGGACTCTTTCTTGTGAGTGGGTTCTGGCCACATGAATGAGCACGCTGGGAAACACGCAAAAAGTTGGCATTGTGATATTGAAGATCGTGCTTCTGGCTCAGGGCACCCAAGTGAATTTGCTAGCTGTCATGAAGATAAGGAAAACGTAGTTGCGGATATTCATGAAGGTTCGTATCGATGAATTCATCCGACAATACACCGAGAACATGCCGCACACGATCATATTGTGTGGTAAGGTTACGTACGTATCAGGTGCTTTATCTGAAAAGTACTGCCGATAGTCAGTACTCCGCCAGATCTCCGTGGCTGTCGCGCGAAATACTGAACACCTCGCTGGTAATTGAAGATCGTTGAGCCAACACAGGTCCATAGTGTGGGTGGTGAACATTCGTGAACAAGTCTCGGTGGTAACTGCAAAGCTGTACGTATTTCTCCCATCGCACACCTGAGTGTGCAGCTACTGCAGTCAGGTGGTGAGCATTCGTGAACAAGTCCTTAGTGTGCATTCATTGCAATGAATCGGTACGTGCGATTAAAGTTATCAAATATCCTAGCCCAGCCAACGGTGCTACCAAAATGTGAGTGGACATAGGACTCCCGTTCCTGAAGTATGGATTCAGTAATGAGCGATCATAGCGAATGCTTCCATTGACGTCTTCAGTGATTGTAGGGCCAGTACCCATTCACGACATACATGCCGCAAACGACTCCGCTGGTCGATACCCCCGCCACCAATCCCTCATATTTGGGATAGCCAATATTTGAGCCATTCCCCCATCCGTGTGGCTTGGGAATAAACCGCACAAACTGAAGCTCCTTCTCCATGGCAGCTTTCAGTGGTCGGTAAACTTTTCTGCAGTCGGTACGGATGAGCTTGACAGCTTTGTCCTTCCATTTCATACTTCTGGAAACACGGCTAAGTTGCTCTCGGTAGCTTGGCAATTTATCACACTGACAGCACGACAAACCATCAATACCGTCCCAATGCTCATCGTTGAAATCTGCCCTCGTGTATCCTCGTTTCCTTTTGAAATTGTAAAAGAATCTTGACCCAGCACCAACGTATACGCGATTCATAGCCTCCGTGACGTCTTCTTGAGTGAAGAGACCTTCATTTTCCTCCGTGAGCGAGCACACGACCGGAGTGAACATGCCCTCGCCACGACCGTTATCCACGCAAAATGGTTGCAGTAACTTCTCCGCCAGCCCTAGCGCATTAAGTAGAGCTCGAGTACCTCCAGGTGTCCGTAGCACCCGCATGGACATGTTCACATTGAAAGGCTCCTCACCACCACACTTCACAGCATGGGAAAACCCATCAAGACGTCGTATCCAGTCGCAAGCACACGTCCATCCAATGTGCGTCTTGTTCTCCTTGGCAAACCGGTCGATCGACCTTAGCGATAATATTTTCACGGATTGCTCGGAGAATGCACTTGAGCAAGCGTCTAAGAGGGCCGAAATGTCTGCAGTGGACAGATAATCGGACACGGAGGAAGTTCCCAGCTCGACGACGAAACTAAGGCGAGCAGCAGCACCGCTTTGGCAAACCATTCGCTGTTTATGCTTCTTTTTCTGATTAGAAAGCCTGGTCGACGAGCGGCGCTTCGTCATATCCCTCCTTCCAGTTTCCTCTTGACGCACGAGTACAAATGGAAACTGAAACCCGCAAAACAAAAACAAAAAAAATGATGGAAAACGACTAGAGTGAGATATTCGGATTTCCCGGTTCTTAGACTCAGCGTAGGAAGCCTTCACAATGCAGCCAGATTATCTAGTGGCAACCGAATTTCATAGGTCCTGATTCATAGCATCACACCCGGGGGTGCAACTTTCGCTTTCAAGCCTTCAGTTCCTCCGTCGATCGCGCTACTTCCGGTTGGTAATACAGGACGGCCTCCTCGATCATCCGCTCGGGGTATTTGTCCTTGTTGTAAAAAAAAAATCGCACGTCTTGCGTTGCAATCCCTTGAGCATTTCTGTACGGTCATTCGAAATGCTCCGGGCTGTTGGTATGGTTTTCCGTGTACTGTATTAGCGTCTCGAAGACGTTGCCGCTGTGTGTTCCTGCGGCCACCTCATCTCGTCCTCGATAACGCGGGTCCTCTGAAGGGATACATCTCCGACCAATAGATTGCCAGCGTTGGCACACCACTTCAACTTCGTCTGTCCGGCTGTAACAGTCACATATACGTTAAAAACAATCATTTTGAGACAAGTTCCTCGGACGACGGCTGGTACATGGTACCTCAATCGTCCCATAATCGGACTTTAGTGGGTGAGGGGTCGGACATTCCGACCGGCGACCTCCCTCCAATATACTTAATTCACACAGCAGACTCGATACAAACTCAGAGGTCGCCCCTCCCCACCGCCTCCCCACCCCTCGTTTAACACGTCGAAGATCCCATCCACCACGTCATTCGAGCTTTTGACCTCTCAGGCACAAACCCTCACTAACAGCATCATGCTCGCCTCTCGCATGTTCACGACCGCCCGCCGCGCGGCCGGCACGCGCTCCATCGCGACCGTGAAGCTGCCGGACCTGGCCTACGACTTCGGCGCGCTGGAGCCGTCCATCTCGGGCCAGATCATGGAGATCCACCACCAGAAGCACCACCAGACGTACGTCAACAACTACAACGCGGCGCTGGAGCAGTACGCCGAGGCCGAGGCCAAGGGCGACCACGCCAAGCTGCTGAGTCTGCTGCCGGCGCTCAAGTTCAACGGCGGCGGCCACGTGAACCACTCCATCTTCTGGACGAACCTGTCGCCTGCCAGCAAGAACGGAGGTGGCGAGCCCGAGGGCGAGCTGCGCAAGGCCATCGACCAGGAGTTCGGCAGCTTCGACAACTTCAAGAAGACTATGGCGGCCAAGTCCACGGGCGTGCAGGGCTCGGGCTGGGGCTGGCTGGGCTTCTCGCCCGAGACCAAGCGCGTGGGTGTCGTCACGACCCCCAACCAGGACCCTTGCAGTACCACGGGCTACGTGCCGCTGCTGGGCATCGACGTGTGGGAGCACGCCTACTACCTGCAGTACAAGAACGTGCGCCCGGACTACCTGAACGCCATCTGGGACGTGGTTAACTGGAAGAACGTGGAGGAGCGCTACCTTGTGGCCAAGAAGTAAGCGCTCAGAACGAAGTGAGCAAATCCTCCTGCGTGGTAAGGAACTGCAGCGAGGAAAACAGTGAAACAAAAATGATTTACAGACTTTTAAGTTGGACGGTGTTCGTGTGTTTTAAGTAAGAGGACGGGTTGTGTTGGAATGTGAGATCGGCCAAGCTCGGTGACTCAAGCTACCTGCAGTAGTTTGTAGAAATACTCAAGTAAGCAGCACATGCTCGTCAGAAGATTCCCTTTACAGTCTTTCAATTGCAGCAGGAAGGATAAAGCAAAGCAAAACAAAACTCGACGCTTTGACAAGTGTATCATAAAGAAAGCCATGTCCGATTTATAAGGTACTGGTATTACAAACTCAAGACTCGGCTTGTCGCGCCGCTCGCTTCTGGCGCTCTAGCAACTCCTTCTGTACCCTAGCCATCTCACAGATGCGGTCTTCATTGATGGAGATTCGCTTCTCGAGCACTGACAGAGTTCGAGTAATGATCTCTAGCTGACCCACGATGTGTTGCAGAGTGTTATTCATGTCTACGCCCGCCGCACGGTTCGTCTGAGCTCCGTTTCGGCTCGTTGGGGACCTTGTCTCGCTCCCTGGAGACTTCGGCATCTGCAGAGGCACTGAAGGTGGGGGTGAAGGCGGAGGCATCGACATCGCTGATTCACTGGATACTGGAGACCTCAGCGGTGAGCTCATCGGCCGCACCTCGTATTTAGAAGCTTCGTACGGGTGCCTTGGCTTTAGTTGCGGTGCTGGCACTGGTATAGACGTGGGTGTCGGAGGAGGAGATGCTACAGGCAGTTCCACCGTTTGAGTCGCTTCAACAGCACTAGTACTCGCTTCAGCCATCTCACTCCTGCGTCGCTCATCCACAGCCGCCGTTGCCTCCACGCGCGGCGCCAGTCGCTCCACCTGCAGACATTTGTCCAGATCCGCATCCCACACCAGCACACACGAATCCACCGCGCCCGACGCCAACAACTTGCAATCCTGCGAGAACTCTCCGCAGTTCACGGCTCCATCATGTCCCTGCATCGTATACAGCACTTGTCCTTCTCTCACATCCCACAACTTGATGGAGTTGTCATGGGACGTCGACAGCAGATAATTCCCCGTCGGGTGGAACGCCACGCACGTCACGCTGGCCTCATGCGCCTTATAGTGATGCACCAACCTGCCCGACCTCGTGTCCCACAAATTGACACTGCGATCATAACTCCCCGACGCTAGTGTATTGCTGTTGTCCGCCGGGTGGAAGGCAACGCTGTTGACGATGCCTGAGTGCTCGTAGAACGTCTGGAGGCACCGCTTGGTCTCCGTGTCCCAGAGCTTCACCGTCTTGTCGTCGCTGCCCGAGGCGATGCGCCTCGTGTCTGCACTGAACCTGGCACTCCTGACCCAGTTGCTGTGGCCCGTGAGGCTGCAGCGGAAGCGGCGCGTGGGCAGCGTCCAGACCTTGAGCGACATGTCGTCGGACGCCGTCAGCAGCTCGCGCCCCGAGGCCGAGAAGCTCACGCTGCGTACGGCACCGGCGTGGGCCTTGATGGTGACTGAGTCTCCGCGCACAGTGGGCGTCCAGAGCCGCACCGTGCGGTCCTGCGAGGCTGAGGCTAGTACGTCCCCCGTGGGCGAGAAGCAGACCGAGTGCACGGGCCCCGCGTGCCCCTTGAAGCGGAAGGCGCGCAGCTGTGGCTTGAAGTTCCACACCATCACCAGCCCATCCAGCGACGATGACGCCACCTGCTGCACATTCGGGTGGAAGCTCACGCCCGTCACGGCAGACTTGTGCCCCCGGAACGTGCGCTCCAGCGACGGGTTCTCCATTTTTTTGCAAGTCGCGATGGATACTATTTGGCAGATTTTTGGTGTGTACCACTTTTCGAGAAATGAACTTAACAAAGTTGGGCTTATAGCAAAACGAACCTAACAAAGTTGGGTTATAGGACAGCTACTTGTGGTTAAGTATCATTCTTACTTCTCCTCTTCGGTATTCTCTTCTTTCTGTGCCTTGTTTTTCTCCTTAGCATTCGACGCTTTCTCGGTTTCCTTCACCACTGTTTCTTTTGTCGCGGCGTCTTCCATGCTGGTGTCCTCCAACGCCGCCGTCGTCGTCTCCACCTCCTTCTATACGTCCGACTTTGACTGTAGTTGGCCCTTCACGGTCTTCTTCTGTGCCTCGACGAACGGGGTCTGCTGCCACAGCGTCTCGAACTCTTCCGGACTGCCGCTCGAGCAGATCGACTCGTGACGACCCTCGTCCTGCTTGCTTTGTCGGCTCCACGTCGTACGCAACTTCTTGCCGTCGATCTCTCGCTCGTGCACGGCTTTCAGTCGACCTGTCGAGTCTTCGTAGCGGCGGCGCGTGGTCGTCACGCGACGGTCCTTGTCGTCCACGACTGACGAGTTGCTGAAGGAGTAGGACGAGAAGGTGCGGCAGTTGGCTTGTTGGGCGTGTTCTTGCGCTCGGAAGTGGGCGTGACCTTGTACGAGTGCTTACGGAGTTGCTTCTTGTCTCGCTTCTTGTTCTTGTTGCGGCGCTTGGTTTTCTTCACTTTGTTGCCGTTGGTCGCCGCGATCGCTTCTGCCTTGCTCTTGGTCTTGCTCTTGCTGATCGTGTCGCCTTGAACCTCGTTCGGCTTGTCGGCGCCTTCGTCGTCGATCTCCATGTCCGTGCTGGATTCCGCATCGGACTTGTTATTGGCAGCAGCAGTTGGCTTGCGTTTTGTGATGGTCACCGATGCTTCCTCGCTCTCCTCTGGAGCAGCCTCCGGAACGACCTGCAGCTGGAACGCCGTCGGCATGCACTTGCGCGCCACCACAGGCAAGTCCACGAAGAAGTCATCGTCGTCAGAGTCGGAGTTGGAGTCGGAGTCGCCCTCGTCATCCACGTACGTGGTCATCATTGGCACCTCGCGCTGTGCGCCGAATGGGAAGCGCGGACGCAGGCCCATCAAGTCGTTCATCTGCTCGAGCTCCAACATGGACTGCTCCAGCGACGACATGGGGTTCCAGAAGCGCGGTCGTACGAGATCCCACGAGCTAAACATGGTTAGGTGTGGTTGGTTGGGTGTGTTCTTTGGCTGGTTCTTGGCCAGTTGCTTGGTTGTGTTGTTCGTAGCAAATTCGTTAATGACCTCGTGAGCGGATCACTTCACGGCGCTGAGGCTCCATTGAGGGAGGACACATGTTGAAGTGAACTGGGCCAATCGAATGTTGTCGAATGAGGGACTTCAACTTGTCACATACAAAATCCCATACATTTATGCGACTGGGTTTCTAGAAAGGAGGCGAAGGTTTATCGCGTCTTGAAGACGACAGACAGCATTCCAGAAGATGACAGCACTCTAGAAATCGAAGCCTTAGTTTGTTGACCACAGTGTGTAGGCTCCATACAGCATTCCAGAAGATGACAGCACTCTAGAAATCGAAGCCTTAGTTTGTTGACCACAGTGTGTAGGCTCCATACAGCTTGGTCATATCTTCCCAGTAAATTGGCTGCGTTCCTGTCAAATGCAGAAGCCCTGCTATACCGACTACATTACATGTACGTCGCGACTTCCTTCACGCTGGCAACATCTTAAAGCTAGGGTAGCTCAACTCAGCACAATACCGTCCCACAATTACCCACGTACGCGGCGCGCAGCTTTCAGATCTCGTCTCCCTCGCAGTTCGCGAGCACCCCCTTCTGTCTTTATCCACTTCCGCTTCGATGGTCGAGCTCGACGACTGCAACCCCCAGCATAAACACTTCCGTGCGGGCTCGAAACACAGTCGAAGCAGTCGCAGCGCTGCTTGGTCGGTGGCAGTCGATACTCCAAAGCCGCGTATGACTCGAGCAGGTCGCCGTCGGTTTTATCGCACTGTATCCATCTCTATCTGATCACGCACGGCCCGTTTCGCATGGGAGGTCGGTCATTTGACAAACGAGAATCAAAGCGACAAGTCCCCACCGCCATGTCCAGCAGCAAGACTTCGTCCTCCCCGCCCGTGCTGCCTCCGCGCTACTCGTCGCGCCTCTTCCGGTCCTCATTCGCCACGTGCTTCTCGGTGGTCGGCGCCGTGCGCAGCGAACTCTGGGGCTGCGCGTTCGTGGCGCTCATGGTGCTGCTCACGTCGCTCAACTACTGGCGCCACCCGGTCAGGGGCTGGCGCCGCACGCTCGACATGACGGCGGTCTTCTTTGCCGCATTGTACCACGCCTACTTCTGCGTGGTGGAGTGCCAGGACCCGCTGGTGCAGGTGCTCTACGCGCTGGTGGTGGCCAACTCGGGTTACTGCTACCTGCAAGCACGCAAGGCGCCCAACCAGGACCTTTCGTCGGCCTGGCACTGCGGCCTGCACCTGCTGGGCAACGCGGCCAACGTGCTGCTGTACCTCGGCATCTCCATGTAGAGAGATACAGACAGAGTGAGAGAGTTTATAAGGCAGCGCAGATCTGTCGAGTTTGGTGATGGCATCTAAAGTGCTACGTAAAGTGAATACTACATACTACTAATGAATTGAAGATAGAATGACAAGTGCTTGGCTCATGTTGCGCGAGAAGCGCCGAATGACGAGCTCTCAATGGCTGTCAAAGCGGCTTGAGCTAGTGCGTTGACGCGGTCGCGAGAGAGTGCGAGATTGGAAGACGAAATGTCGAGACGATACGTGACCGACTTGCGGCCGCTCTTCTGGCAGCGATACTCGTCCAGTAGTGAGATGGAGACGTTCATCATCTCAGGAGGAAAGTGTTGGACGACGACGTCGAGCAAGAGTTCTTCACTGAAGAGCTGCTCATCCGTGACCCAGAAGCTGACGTCTCGCACCCATTCGATGGGGAAGCAGGACTGGCGTCCCGGAGCTTCATGGCAGAACACGTGCGTGATGCCGTCCTCCGTCCAGAACGCCTTCTCTCTTGATTGATAGCCGACACTGTTGTAGCCGAGCTCTGCTAGTGCGTCCACGGGGCAAAAGTGCGCGTCTTGCAACAGCAGTCCGGCAGTAGCAGCACAGTGAGCGATCTGCCATGTATCCCCCACTGCTCGCTTCTTCCTCTCGAGATTGGTGCCTCCTTGTCCCGCACAAAGCGTGACCCAGATCTGTCCGTCATTCGCGAGCACTTGACTCGCGCTGGCGAAGAAGTCGACGAGCAGTTGGCGGTGGCGGTGGATCTTGTTGCGCTTGTTCTTGTTGCCCACGCCGCCGTCTGCTGCGTAATGCGGGAAGTTGAACACGATCCGATCAAACCTGAACGAGTCGCCACTGTCGCTGTCCTGGAACGAGTAGCTCTGCAGTTTCGTAGCGTTCACACCGTGTCGAACGCGAACTCCGCCACTCTGCAGCTCATCCAGGATACCACGTGACTTCGGGTACATCTCCAGCAATTGGTTCTCCGTGTCCAGCGACGTGACCGTCACATTGATCTCTCCGGTGGCGATGCGCGCGCTGTTGGCTCGCAGGAACGCGCGTGAGTACGAAAAGTTGCCATCCCCGACTACGAGCACCTGTGCGCCGCGCTTTAGAGGGCCCAGCGAAGTCAAATCACCGATAGCATTGCTGTAGTCACAGGTTGTCGATACTGTCGACGTCATGGACAAAAGGTTCCTGTGGAGAGCTCGAGTGCGCAGGAAGGTGGTGCTGCCCCGAGCAATTATGGACATCGACCGATGCTAATCAATGGAGCGCCGTGAACACGTCTACGTAACACATAACTGATAGGATTGCAAAATGATGTTAGTTAACGTTCTTGGAAGGATCATGAGAACCATGCTCTTCTTCACCGCTGTGTGCATCTTCAGGCGTTGTGGTGGTACCACAGCATGGCAATGACGAGGGCGATAAGTGTGGGGCCAATAAATGCGACCGCGACTCGGCCAGACTGCACAGGAGCAGCTGCCACCACTGCTGGATCTTGGCTGTGTTTGGAAGGAGAAACGTTCTTCTTCTCATCCTTCGCGATCTCCTCGTTGGCCTTAAGCATAGTAGCTGAGCTGGTCTTGCCCTCCTTCTTCTCACGGCGTTGCTTAAGCTGAAAAGAATAAATAATGCACAGAGGAGAACAATGCCAATAACATGAAACATGGTCCCCATAAAGCAAAAAGCTTCAATGACATTCTCTTCGTGACGACCGTACCGTAAGCTCGAGGTCGTCGATGGTCATGCGAAGCTGCCATGGCACTTGAATCTTCTGCTTCTCCAGCTCGGCGATCAGCTGCTGGCGACAGGAGAGGAAGGCCTTGTACTTGGTGACAACTTCCTCGCCAAAGTCGTCGTCACGCTTGGCCTGCTGGTGCGCCGCCTGCAGCTCGTCGTCCAGAGCGTACAACTCGTTGAGCTTGCTGCGAATCGTCTTGGAGTTTCTCCCCAGCGACTCGAGATTTTGCGTCAATAGAGACCCTCCAGACATTTTTTAGTTTGTTTCTTGGCGCTTGCCTTCCACAAGGACAAACCTGAAATGATCAGTAAAGTTCTCGTCGTAATCAACAAGACAGAATCGAGCTGTAATCAAATCCACTTCCGACGGTTGATGGTTTCGATAGTCTTGCGCAGCCAGCAACCACGTCCCGAGAAAACTCCAAAAAGCGCATACTGCAAGTTATTTTTCTCAAAAGACGCATACCGCCTCAAAACACGCATACCAGATTGTGATTCCAACTTGTAGACTTGCCTTCGTGTTGGTTTTGACTCTTTTTTTTAGGTAAGCGACGGTGGTTCTGGTCTTCCAGCCAAACGCTGTCCACTAGACCGTCTAGACAGAGCAGTGCCTGACATCAACACCAGCATCCACCCAGAAGACCGCGAACTGGAGGATAAAGCGGTCCAGGGATAGCAAACTTCCTCTTGTGGACGGCATCGGGTAGCAATCAGATCGTCATGGACTGCATGATCGCAGCGCTCGAGTCACTGCAAATGGGGCTAGAGGCGGTCAGCCTAAACGTAGAGGTCGAGGGTTTAGCGACCCCGTTTCCTGAACGGCTATGGCCTGAACCACTATAATAAGTTGCTCGCGTCGATCCGCAGAGCAGTTGGAGAGCTACTACTCCTTCCTCCACGATCTTTTTCCCTAGACTACTTCTCGTTGAGCGTTGGTTGGTATTGGAAATGGTCCCAGGGGCAAAGTATGGAATCAGAATCTGGTATGCGTGTTTTGACGCGGTATGCGTCTTTTGAGAAAATAACTCGCAGTATGCGCTTTTTGGAGTTTTCTCCCACGTCCCGTGTTCATCTTGGTAAGCGCGGTAAGAATGATGATGAACAGCAAAACTCCATTAGCGTTATGTAAGAAGAAAACAAAACAAACAAAATGCTAACCTCCCGTCTTAATTACAAGCGAGACCCAGTCGCGTCGTCGCTAACCATGACGACAAAACACGGTGAAGCCTCGGCACTGGATGACCCGTCCTCCTCTACGACACCGAGGGGTACGGTGCAACATTCACACAGAATTCTACAGCTCCACAACGTCATTGCGGCGCTGGCCGTACGTGTTGCGATCTTCCTGGATGTAGTGGTTGGCAGCCGAGCGGCGATTGGCATCATACGTCTGCTGCTGACGGCCGTCATTCTCGTGCGTGGCTGAACGCAGACGGATCTCGTCAGCACTGTTGTAGTCCACAGCTGCGTTGTCTTGGACGTACGGATTGTTGCTGTTGTCCACGTTCGAGGCTTGGGACTGGAGAACCGGCTGGCCCGAGGGGTGCTGAGCGTTGCTCGGGGCACGGTCCTTGTGGCCAGCGGGCGTCTCATCCTTGAAGTAGTCCTGGGCGGTCTGCTCCTCCTGGTCGTAAGCTGCATCACGCTGCAGCTTGAACTTCTGCCAGAACGTGTACAGCGAGCGGATCATCAGCAGAGCCAGCACGAACAGGTTGAGGCCCACAATGGCCACTGAGATGCCGTTCTGCAGACTGGTTGGGAAGCCGTCGCTGGCAGCGGCGCTGACAAGGAAAAACGTCAGCACGAGGACGGCGATCTTCATGATGGACACGAAGCTTGTGGTGGTCTGCACGAACTTTGAGTGGTGCGGTGACTGAATCTCCAGGTAGAAGAAGAACAGCACATTGAGTCCAAGAATGAGAGAGACCTGCATCGTGCCAGACATGCCCGCACAGCCAGTGATCACACCGGTCGTCAGGGCCAGCATCATCTTGGCAGCGAAGAAGTAGCGGTTCTTGAACTTGTACTCCTCATACAACGGGCCGTAACGCATGTTCACCGTCTTCTTCAGATGCTGCACGGTACCAACATCCGCAATCTCAGCCTCGTGCTTCTTGATAACGATGTACCCGTACACGAGAATGCCCGCAGCCAAGAAAATAATAGCGGCGATAGCTAGGAGACACTTGGGGTCCGTAATGCTCTCGTTCTTCACCGAGTAGTAGATCTGGAACGTGGCCGTCACACCAATAGTGTACTGGGACAGGATGGCCACGAGGACCTCCAGACCAATCATCTTGTCGAAGAACTTGGACAGGTACTCCTCACGAGGCATCATAAGGCCAGACAGCAAGTAACCAAGTCCAAACAGACCCACCACGCACGCCATCACGCAGAAGACACCAGCTAAAGTCACGATGAACAGCATGTCTTCCTTGACGTTCAGCTGGCGAGAGTACTTGGCAATACCGGTAAGCTGGCTTGAGCTGCTGGAGCTGCCGCTGCCGCTTGAGCCGGAGGTAGAGCTCGTAAGTCGACGAGTGGATGTGCTACCGCTGCTCGAGCTGCTGCTGTCTGATTTCGCCTCATTGAACTTTCCGAACCGCAGGAACGTGAAGGCCGCAGGGGCCATGGACTTGCCGAACTGCGACAAAGCCGACGACTTGCCATCCAGCTGCAGCTGGTTGATGAACACACCAAACTGGCAGATTTCGATGGTCGTGATCGCCATCGTGGAGCCAGCGGCCGAAAGCGAAGCACCGGCAGAGCTGACTCCACCCACAGCAGTACTGGCAATAGCGGCAATGCCAGTAACGGCAACAGTCACACCGGCAACACTCTTCGACGTAGCCGCCACCACCGTTCCCGTGGTGGTGGTGTTGTCCTTGGTGATAATACCGTCCGCCTCATCACTCTCGCGCTGCTGTTTCTTGGCAGCATCAGCCACACTTCCCGAGGCCGAGCTGTCCACGAGTGTAGCTGAGCACGTGCACGAGGAGAACGAGCTCTCCGACGAGTACGTGCATTGCTCCGAGCTCGACATGGTCGAGTTGGACAGGAACGTCGACACCGTCGAGGAACGCTCCTCCAGGGCTGCAACCACATCGCTCGAGAGGAACGACTCGATGCTCAAGCCGTCGTAGACCGACGACGAGATGCCGTTCTCTGCGCCGTACACCCACGCGCCGTTCGTGCACGCCGGGAAGGAGCAGATGGAGACGCACGTGGAGCCCGAGGTCGAGCCCACCGAGCCGCTGTAGATGACGCAGCTGGACGCCGACACGGCCGAGCTGACGTCGATGCCGGAGCCGCCGCACGTGAGCCCCAGCGTGTCCCACGCCGAGTAGAAGGTGCTGTCGCACGTCAACACGTCCGAGCTGGACGAGCTCGAGCCCACTGAAGTCGTCGTCGAGCCAGATCCAGTCGTCGTGGTGGACGTCGTGCCCGTAGTAGTTCCGTTCGTCGTCGTTCCGTTCGTCGACGTCGTCGTTCCAGTCGTCCCGGTCGTCGTCGTTCCAGTCGTCCCGGTCGTCCCTGTCGTGCCTGTAGTCGAACCTGTGGTAGCAGTCGTCGTGGTACCGGTAGTCGCCTGCAGGTTACGAGCTCCTAGAGTCAGCGACGCGGTAGTACCCGCCGCCGTAGCCGACGATCCAGACGACGTGGTGGTCGCCGCCGTAGCCGACGATCCAGACGACGTGGTGGTCGCCGCCGTGGACGGAGCCGTCGTCGTCGTCGTGGTCGCTGTCCCTGTCCCTGTCGTCCCCGTTGTGGACGCACTTCCGGTGGTGGTACTGGCCGCCGTCGTGGCGGACGGCGAGGCCGTGGTGGACGACGAGGTCTGAGTGGTAGACGACGGCGTCGTCGTGGTGGAGACGCCGGCGCTGCCCGTCGAGTCGGCGCTGCCTGTGGTGGTGGTGGACGTGCCGCCGCTCGAGCCGGTGGTCGTGGACGTGGACGAGTTGGAGCTGGAGCTGCTGCCCACGTCGTTGTGCGTGCCGCCCTGACTGCCGGCGTCCAAGGAGTTGCTGCCTGAACCGGAGGACGAGGAGGTGGCGGTGTCGCTGCTGCTGCTGCTGCCGCTGGCGCTCGATGTGGACGACACGATCTTGGTGATGGGATTGGTAAGCGTCGACGACGTCTCTGACTGCACGTACACGGGGCACGTGGTGGTGGCTGACGCCGTGTGCGCCAGCGCCGCCGCGCCCAGCAGCGCCAGGAGTCGCGCGTTCATGCTGTGGGTCTGTGTGTGTCTAGTGCTTAGTGTGTACTCTTCCCTGGCACAGGGAGCGAGTGGAGGAATTCACTTCTTCGTCGGCCTGTGAGCTTCAGAGGGAGAGAGAGAATGTGTCGGCGCCAGTTTTTCGGCAGCGCGCGCGTGGCATACTGAAACCGAGTCAACTGCCCTACACACAAAATTGCGTGCCGCTGACGACTGGGCGACTGGGAATGTCTTTGCATATCGCATATACCTCGGGATCAGATCGGATAGTTGATTCCTCCGCTGCATTGTCACCCTATAAGTCTGTTTAACCTTCGAAACTTGATTTGGTTGCCGCCATACCGCGAAGAGGCGCTGGGATTTCGGCCAATGAGATGCGGCCTGGCTCTGCTCGCGTGTGGTAGGGCGTTGACGTTGGCACGTTGCACATGGTGCCTGCTTAATCCGCTCGCGCGCGGGTGGATTTTTCCTTCAATTCCGACCTCGGTGGGGACGATAGCGCTGGTGGTCCAACGCGCGCGACCAGGGCTTTGGGGAAGGCTATCGGCCAGTATATTCTGGGTGGTGGCAGTGTGGATGGGCGACGGGCAATGTGGCGCCCACTTGGCGAAAAATTGGGAATTGTGTGCACCACACCAACGGTCGGTGCACTTGGGTTTAGTATGTAGAGTCCTACACCTGCACCTAATGAGATAACGTTATTGACGATTTCGTCAAAGTAAAGCTGACAGGCCCAGAACTGAACTTCAGTTCTGCTTCACGTGTAACCTTGGGGGGGGGGCTCTTAACCATTTTAGTAGTTTGCTGCAGCAGCCATCGGCGAGTCACGGTGACTCAGTGACTCAGTCACCTACAGGCCGTAGATTACGGCTAAGTAGTGTTGAAGTGCACTTCTGACAGCTGTGTTGGATGGTCTGCGCTCGGGCTCAGCTGCAGTTCTACGGGTGCTGCCAAATTGCACGTGGGGGGGGGGCTTGCTACGATCCAGCCCGACAAGAACCAGATCATCGTGCGCAAGTAGTGTTCGAGGACTTGCGCGCTTTCAGTACGTACATATACATGTATTGTACTTTTTGTTCCTGGCCACTTAGCTTACACTCAAGTTGTATATGCTTATGACTTCGGTACGTGCTTTTGTCTTCTAGAGTGATGTTATCTTCTAGAATGCTATTGTCTTCAACGGCTTCGGAAACGCGATAAACGTTCCGACTCATTTCTAGAAATCGAATCGCACTAATGTATGGGATTTTGTATGTGACAAATTGAAGTCCCTCATTCGACAACATTCCATTGGCCCTCCCTTCAACATGTGCACTCCCTCGACGAAAGCCTTAGCGCCGTGAAGTGATCTGCTCACAAGGTCATTAACGAATTTGCTACGAGCAACTCAACCAAGCAACTGGCCAAGAACCAGCCAAAGAACACACCCAACCAACCACACCTAACCATGTTTAGCTCGTGGGATCTCGTACGACCGCGCTTCTGGAACCCCATGTCGTCGCTGGAGCAGTCCATGTTGGAGCTCGAGCAGATGAACGACTTGATGGGCCTGCGTCCGCGCTTCCCATTCGGCGCACAGCGCGAGGTGCCAATGATGACCACGTACGTGGATGACGAGGGCGACTCCGACTCCAACTCCGACTCTGACGACGATGACTTCTTCGTGGACTTGCCTGTGGTGGCGCGCAAGTGCATGCCGACGGCGTTCCAGCTGCAGGTCGTTCCGGAGGCTGCTCCAGAGGAGAGCGAGGAAGCATCGGTGACCATCACAAAACGCAAGCCAACTGCTGCTGCCAATGACAAGTCCGATGCGGAATCCAGCACGGACATGGAGATCGACGACGAAGGCGCCGACAAGCCGAACGAGGTTCAAGGCGACACGATCAGCAAGAGCAAGACCAAGAGCAAGGCAGAAGCGATCGCGGCGAAGGCCAACGGAGAAAAAGTCAAGAAAAACAAACGCCGCAACAAAGCCAAGAAGCTCAACAAGAAGCAGCTCCGTAAGCATTCGTACAAGGTCACGCCCACTTCCGAGCACAAGACCACGCCCAGCAATCCCAACGCCAACTGCCGCACCTTCTCGTCCTACTCGTTCAGTAACTCGTCAGTCGTGGACGACAAGGGCCGTCGCGTGACGACCACGCGCCGCCGCTACGAAGACTCGACTGGTCGACTGAAAGCCGTGCACGAGCGAGAGATCGACGGCAAGATGCTGCGTACGACGTGGAACCGACAGAGCAAGCAGGACGAGGGTCGTCACGAATCGATCTGCTCGAGCGGCAGTCCGGAAGAGTTTGAGGCGCTATGGCAGCAGACCCCGTTCGGCGAGGCGCAGAAGAAGACTGTGAAGGGCCATCTACAGTCAAGGTCGGACGTCGATAACGAGGTGGAGACGACGACGGCGGCGTTGGAGGACACCAGCATGGAAGACGCCGCGACAAAAGAAACAGTCGTGAATGAAACCGAGAAAGTGTCGAATGCGAAGGAGAAGAGCAAGGCACAGACAGAAGAGGAGGCTAACCAGGCAAGTGGTGCCAAAGAGGAGAAGTAAGAATGATACCGGTAACGCTACTGTAGTAGTCGAAGGAAGCTTTGATGTTTGTTGTGAATTACTGGTCCTCACCTGTTGCTACCAGCGATGTTAAAAGAACGATTTTTTTCAAAGGAAATTCTTCTTTTATTTGGTCATTAAAAGAAGACCTTTTCTTCTTTTCTTTTAAAGTTTCTGTCATATGCATGCGTCACTTGCTGGTTCGGGTCCCAGGCTATCTCTTTTCGCTACTGGTCTGTTTAACAGGGACGCGTTTGTCTTGATGTAGACTAGCTTCATCACCTTGTCAGGAAGTAATCGGTTGCGGTTTTTGGTGTGCACCATGCCAAATGTGGAGAAATTCCTCTCCGATGCCGCACTAGACGAGGCCATTGTAAATACCTTCAAGGCTATACGGCGAAGCACTGGCCATCCTGTGCAGTCAGATTGCCAATACTGAAGAATGGACTTTTGCACGACACCATCGTCCCCTCGAGCCCCTAGGATGTCGAAGCGTAAGCCTCCTCGCTCTCGTTGAGCGACGGCTTCGACACGGAACTGCGTATACTCTCTGATAATCTGGATTGATCGGTCTTGGGTGCACGTGCCGTCTGCGTCGGGGAAGCCGAATAGCATATCTTCAACGCCACGTCGAAAGTCTGTTGGCATGCCATCGCTGATATATCGAGGGTCTAGGAGGTTTGCAATTCCGTGAGCTGGACCGTAAATCAGCGTGAAGCGGTGCTTAGTTCGAGTCGTTAGGTACCCAATCTCCTTTTTCTTTAAACCAGGAATCGCCTTGAACTTCGCCGGCAGCTGCAAAAAAGCCTGATACACCTCTGACAGCGGCACCGAGTCGCTCTGGAACTTCGTGATGTACTCATCGATTGGCTACAGGATTGCAATAGCCTTGTCCAGCTTCGTGATAAAATCCTTGTCATTTACCAACGACTTTATCGCCTCACGCTTTAGATGTTGCTTCCGCTTTCCCGTAACGAAGTCTTGTGCCGCTTCTAACTAAGTCTTGTGCCGCTTCTAACCTTGCTTTGAGTAGATGATGGCTCGAGAAAAACACTACCAAGTCATTGCAATCCTGTGCAAACGTCAGCTGTGGCTCAAAATGGTACTCGTCTGGGTATCGTGGCTCCGAATTTCTATCGCGAACTTTTTTCTTAGCGCCGAGGATGTCCTTGACAAGCAGGTGTAGGCCATGCGCAACGTACCCGTGAAAGAATTTGTCAGGAAACTCCTTCTCCAAAATCAACCACGCGTTCTTGTTTGCCTTAGTGTTGTCAGTAATCGCACTGCTCACAGTTGCGCCCAGTGATCGGACAACGCGGGTCAAATCGTTGGCTATCCACTCAGCCGTGTGGCGCTTTTCACCGGTGGGCACGGACTCCACGAAGACCGCCTTATCAGGAGAGACCGCCATGTAGTTCACGATGGGCTCGTTGAGAATGTTTGACCAGCCGTCCGATGTCACACAAACATGGGTCGTAGGTGTCTGTAGAAACCCATCAACGGCCTCTTGAACCTCGCTGAAACACGCGTCCAGCAGCTCATCACTGAGTTTTTGTCTACACGGAAGCTTGACGCCAGGCCGGCAAATGTCGAACGCGCGTTGTAGGTGAGGGTCTTCTATTCTTTGAAAGGGTGTTGCTGTCACGTAATAGTGCATGGCTAGTGCCCGTTGTAGGCGACAGTTCTCAGCGTTACCCAGCTTCGGAATGACGTACTTCTGTAGCGAAGATTGCTTTAGTGGAGCTTTTGTTTTGCCGAGTGCCTTCGTCTTTGTTTTTTTCTCGGTAGTGAACCACGCTGGTCGATCAGCGACGGCAAGCTTTTTCATCTTCAAAATGAAGCCTGGACACTTGTTCAAGTGTGTCTGGACATACGAGACCTTGTGATGGTGCAAGACGAGCTGCTTGCAGTTCTGGCAAGTAACATGGTTTGGACTGGAAGCTTGCTTGTAGGGTTCGATCGTGTCAGTGATATGGCCCCAGCAATCGTGCACAGGATGGTCACGTTTCTTGCCGCCGACGACTGCAGGAACGGTTGAAGGCTCAGGTGTCTGGCTAGCCTCGTTATCTTCAGTGAGGTTGACGGTGCTATTGGAGTCATCGGGCTGGCTTCGCCCTGGCTCGAAAGCTGCATCACGGATCGTGTCCGCCATACTGCGGGCAAACCAACTCGAGTTTGTGGCAATGCGTGACCTGGGAGCTTGTTGTCGAGTGTGTAAGTGCCAAACAAGACGCACGAAAGACACTGTCATGGGCCTGGACTGTCGAGGTAAGGAACAGGCTGTGAATGTGTTGCTATATTTGTGCAGTGAGCTCCTTCAGCGTCTTATCTTTCACCCCCAGAATAAAAGAAAATTTCTTCGCTTCACGACAATCTTCTTTTATTATAAAAGAACGTCAAAGAAAACTAAATAAAAGAACACTTAACATCCCTGATTGCTACTGTTGCACCTTGGCTTTTGCCCAACAGCAAGTTGAAGTGTAGATACACAAAAGACTCAGAAGCTGGGAAAGGAGAGAAAAGCAAAGAGGGGGAAAACCACACAACAGAAAATACAACGGGAGCAGCAAGTCGCTTTACTCCCTCGCCCCGTGTTTGTCTTCTCTTCCTCGTTCATTGTGCGGTGTGAGTTGCTGACGCACGCAAAAGCAGCCAAGTTGCAAGTGGTTATGAGCCCAAGGCTGAGTTGGTAACTCCCCGACGGTGAAGATCATGAGTACAAGTGCAGACACGAAGAAAGAGACGAAGGAAGAGAAGAAGGCCGCTCACCCACCGTTCGACGGCAAGGACTTCGAGGTGTGGTTCGAGCGTATGAAGTTGAAGCTGGAACGTAAGGGAGTGTGGAAGTACTGCGAGAAGGAGATCGAGGAGCCGGAGGAGTCGAAGCAGGACGAGCACGACGCGTGGAAGAAGGACTCTGCGCGCGCTAAGGAGCTGCTCTACGACGGAATGACAGATAAAATTATGAAGACAGTGAAGTTTGAGCCGACTGCTTTTCGTGTTGTGGAGCGATTAAAGCAGAGATTTGTCGGGAAGACTTATTTCAAGTATGCAGCGGAGATGACACAGCTGAGGAAGCTCCGACTCCAAGAGAACGGGAATATGCCCGATCATTTGGGTGAAGTGCGAAGATTAATTGATCGAATTGCTCTATTGGGTAAACCTCTTGATGAGTATGAGAAGCCTGCGATTTTGATCGGCACACTACCTGATGCTTACGATAACGTGGTGGAAACATTTCTGGCAAGTCACGTGCCTCGAGATGTTAATGACCCTCCCAACTATGATCAATTGGAGCATGCCTTGGAGCTCGCGTATGATCGGCGCCAAGGGCGAAAGCTGGATGAAGGCAGCGAAGATAAGGCTTTGTTTGGAGGATCTGGTAGAGGTCGGGGCCGAGGTCGTGGTCGTGGCTCTGATCGTGGCCGCGGTGGCCGCAGTTGAGGTCGTGGCCGAGGCAGAGGTTTTGGTCGTGGTGGTGGTCGAGGAGGTAGCCAAGGAGCTGGACGCGGACGTGAAGGTCAAGGTACCAGTAAAGGAAGATGTTTTCATTGCGGAGAGCAATCGCACCAAGTGCGGGACTGCCCGCACTTAGGCAGACATCCGCCAAGGGGTGCCCGCGGATCCGAGCCTCCTCAAAAGCAAGCCAAGGTAGAAGGAGCGCAGGGGAAGCGAGCTGCAAAGAACCAGTATACTCAAGATGAGAGTGATGAATCGGCATACGTGGTTAGTGCTCTTATTAGGCAGCCACCCAATGTGCAGAAGTTTGCGAGCAAGCGCTGGTACTTGGACTCGGGAGCCACAAGCCATTTGACTAACCAGAAAATTGATTTTATTTCGTTCACGGCCATGAGTGCGTTGGTGAGAGTTGGTGGTGAGAATTGGTTGAATGTAGCTGGAATTAGTACCGTGAAAAAGGAGATCCAGACTACGAGTGGGCGGCGGACGCTAGTACTGCGTGGAGTACGCTATGTACCAGAACTGCAATGCAGTTTGTTCTCAGTGCGGCGGCAAGCCGCACAAACCCTGCCCGCTGATGAGAAGGTTCGAGTTCACTTTGATGACGATGAATTCGCAAAGGTGAAATTTGAACAAGGAAGTGCGAAGGCACATGTCGACAGAAGCAATCTTTATTGCTTAGAGCTGGAAAGTCCTGTGGACTCCGCAATGGTCGTCGCCACGGATGGAGACTACAAGGTGCAGCTGTGGCACACGCGACTTGGTCACCCAGGACGGACAGTATTCAACGCACTATTTCGACATGCAGATTGGCCGTTGCTAGCTGTGGATCTTAGGGTCGGACAAGGCTTCAGCTGTGAAGCATATATGAGAGGCAAGATGACGAGAAAGAGTTTTCACTCGGTGCAGAGTTCGACTCGTGACTGGTTAATTGGAGAACGAGCACATGTGGATGTTTGGGGGCCGTATCCAGTGGCGTCATACTCGGGCATGCGCTACTTTGCTCTCTTCGTCGATGAGGCTTCTCGCTTCTCGACTCTGTTCCTGATGAAAGACCGCACCGACGTCTACGCAAAGTTCCAGTTCTACTATGAGCGAGTAAAAACTAATGCCGTGCGTTGCCCGGAAAGCTCTGGATATTAGAGGTATTCAGAAGCACCGCAAAATAAAAATAGGTAGCCAAATACACGTATCGACGATACCGGTACCGACTTTTGATACGTGTTGTTCTACTAAAGTCTTGGGTTCAATGATACCGTCGATCAAAATCACGTAGCAAAAACACGTATCATATCGAGGGTGTCGGAGCACATTTTAATGTGTAAAATGTGTTTCCAATTTTTGGGTGAGAAATATCGAGCACTCAGCCATCATAACGTCTTCTTCATCGCCTCTCAGTTATTGGTGACCTCGCATTTGCCTAGAATCGCTTAGTTCGCGTCGCTTCTTGTGTTTTGTTGCTACGTGTTTTTGGATAACAAAAAGCGGTAAGGAGGCCCAACCTTTAACGGAAGTGAAAAACACGTAGGTTGGTGCCAGAAAAGTTTTGTGGACAATACTATGTATATTTCACTACCGTTTTCTAAAAAAAAACGGTCCTTCTGAAAGCCTCTATTATTGACGCGAAAACATTAATTCACTTTCACAAAATAGTATTATTGTGAATTCCGGCTAAATCTAGAAGCTACCGGTAGCTGAATCGCCCACATACAACTTTCAAGTCATTAGCTGAATGGCTAATTAGTAGACTCGTACTTCGTAAAACTTGTATGAACGCCAGAGTATACGCGGGGCGATTGGCCGGCGATTGGGCTCGGTCGATTCAACCAATCGCCCCGGCCAGTTTGAATTTGAAGTAGAGCTCATAATAATGCTTTCATATTTAAATATACATGGCCATTAGCCGAGTGGCTGCAGAAGGTTTAAAATATTTCAGATATTGCCTAGAAGTATTATGCTGGCGCGATGAAACGCACCACCACATTTGAGCTTCTCACCCGATTACCTTTTTGCACAGTATACGCTTGGTTTGCGTGAAAGCTCTGCGCTTTCTCTGTTAAGTAAACTCGTTCGTAGTTTCTAACACAAAGAAACGGTTGCACTACACTTTTAAGTTGAAAAACGAAAACTGGGAGTAAAGTTGGCTCATAGTTTCCACTGGGTCAGACCCCAGCTAACATCGATTTATCTTGCTTTGAGTATTGGTCCTGTTAAGACAAAAGTACCGGGAACCGTACTAAGCTCAAGTGAAATTGATGTGTCCTTAAAAATGTGTCCTTAAAATCCGAGTGTTGGGGTTAATGAACCTGTTATCTAAATTGCTACATTTCAGACAGAGTCGATGCACTCTCTCTCGAATCGTATTCACAGGTTCTAGCATTAGTGGGGTGTCAAGTCTCGTTTTAGGTCACAGATTTTGGGAACCTTTTTGCATCTAATTGGATAAACGTGTACCGGTAGCTCAAAAACTGTTGCGTTCCTCCAACAAAATTGTTGGAGGACGAGGTGAGTATTTTTTGGGCAGACAAGTAAAAAAAATTTGGAGCAGCAACTCCGCGCCCAACACGAGCGGCAACTCCACGGGCACTAATTACACGTCTAGCACAAGCAGCAGCTCCACTGACAGCACGTGGCTCATGACACCTAAAAAGGGCGTCAAGCACTGTGCTTTCCAATGGTAGTTATCCTAAGGCTAAAAGCCAAGTGTGTGAAAATCACCAAGAAAAAAAACACCGAGTTTCGGTGGATGTTGTCACGGCCACCGCGAATCGCTGAGTTCGCCCAGGCGAGTCACGATAGTTTTCTTTAGTAATCTAACATGTATCTGTACGTTTTCTTTAGTAATCTAACATGGTAGTTCTTTTCCTCCGCCCGATTTCTCTGTATTTATGACGAGAATTTGTGTAATACTGGAGCAGGAGTTTGATGATTGTCGAAAGAAAGTCGATCATTTGTAACGTAATCCAGAGCTTGCCCGTATACTGCATAAGACGATGCTTTAAAAAAAAAAAAGAACAACAAATATCGATTGAGGTATAGGCATGTAGGTAATGTTTTACTTCATGTTCTTGGGGTGGAGAAAGATAAATTGAAAGATCGGTGGGTCGGTGATCCATGGTTATGGGTACAAACTGCTCTAGACTGCAGATACCTACCTACAATTTGACTATAGTGTAGAGACTACATGGAGTAAGTACCCACAGTTTTCCGAGATAGTTTTTTTCTGGTTTTCTACTTTGTCCCATTAACCCAGAGACCCGCCCGCGAGCTCACTGATTTCGTGTGGCAGCAGCAGTGAGTTCATTCGGCACCTATTTAAACAAATTGTATTGCTCCTAAAACCGTAACAAAATTCGTGCAAACGTCGCGCGAATGTTGCTTCAGGTATCAGTCGCGCGAATGTCGCTTTAGTTTCATGTCGCGCGAATGTCGTTCTTTACCGGTTGGGTCAACATCCACTCTCTTTTTTATCGGGTCTTAAAGTACATCAGTTATTACGATCTTTTAGTATGTAGAACCATAGTATGGATACGTATCAGAAATTACCAATATAGTCAGATATGCGTTTGCACAGGATAGTCGACGGTTCACGAACCCACCTAAACTCTGGATATAAATATCCAGAGAACACAATTGAAAATC
The DNA here is from genome assembly GCA_009729435.1 of Phytophthora fragariae. Lineage (NCBI taxonomy): Eukaryota > Oomycota > Peronosporomycetes > Peronosporales > Peronosporaceae > Phytophthora > Phytophthora fragariae. The sequence continues at coordinate 1,916,146 of QQOI01000005.1, read as the reverse complement.
CGAATGAAAGAGCTTCGTTGTGATAATGCTCGCGAACTACTGGCGCTCGGTAAGAAGTGCAAACGCAATTACGGAATGAAGTGCTCACTGACTGTGAAGCATACCCCAGAGCAAAATGGGGTTGCTGAACGAATGATTCGCACGATGACTGAGAGGATGAGGTGCTTGCTGGAGCATTTCGGACTGCCCAAGCAGATGTGGGCGGAGGCCGCTGCCACCGCAGCGTATTGTGTGAACATAGTGCCGAACTAGAGAAAAGGAATGCAAGTCCCGTATGCAGTGTGGTTCAGAGAGACACCTGCATATTCAAGACTTCGGACATTCGGTTGTGCTGTGTTAGCTTACGTTGACAAAGTTGAGCGCAAGAAAATGGATTCACGAGCAAAAGAAGCTGTATTCGCTGGTTATTCTCGTGAGCGGAGAGGCTATCGGTTGCTGGACAGCAAGACGAACAAGGCGTTCTACAGCCACACAGCAGTCTTTTATGAAGATAAACCTGGACGAATCCTGTTGACTTGTTACGGTCGAAGGGTCGACTGTGGCACTAGTCAGGTGAAGGTTGCTGGAATGTGGACTGTTGTAATGATTGTGTGACTCGTGTCACAACACGGTGTGTGTCTGTGCACGGAGTGTGTCTCCAGGGGGAGACACGGATGGCCTTAACTCCAGGGAGGTCATAATGTCAAAGGCGTTGGAGTCAAACCAACAAGACGCAGGAAAAGTCGCAATCACGAGGTCCAGACACTCTCAATTGAGGGGGAGTGTTGGAATATGCAATCGACAGTGTCAAGTATCAGCCCGAAGTGAAGACGACCGGGCGTGAAGGATGGTACAGAAGCACCAACTGTCCCCACGTCCGAGATTTTGGACATTGATGCTACGACGATGCAGAATACCCCAGCTTTGCTGGAGGAAGCACAAGCTGAGGAGATACCTAAGTCAGACTGCAGAACTGGTGGGGCTAGTGGAGGTGCAGTGCCAGCTGAGGTTGCAGGTGAAAGTCGTGCGCAGCAGATTAGTGGTGCATCTCGTGAGACTACTATATCACGAAAAAGAGCTCGAGTGAGTGGCACCTCGGCTTCGCGCAAAAGAGTCCGCACAGACGAAAAGATGACACCAGGTGCAGAAGCAGCACCGGTGAAACAGAATGCTCCTCGTCAGAAGAAAAGAAAAAGAGGGAAAAGAAAGAAACCAAGTTGTGAACGGTGTGATACACCAAATGAGACTGCGTCAAACAAAAGAATACTAATGAACCTAAGTACGAATCGCGATTTAGGCACACCATTAAAAAGAGGGGTGTCTCCTCTTTCAAATGAACCCACTTGCGTTTTACAGAAGTCAAAACCGGCAAAGTTGTGGTCCCTTGAAAAAAATATCTCCCTTCTCAGACCAAAAACTCGATTTTTTTGGTTGACTAAGGGTAAAATTAACGTGCGATTCGAATGGTAGTACTCTTCGTTCGTAAAAATGAGTGCAAGATGTTCAAAACAGCGTGTTTCGGTTTAGTGACACTTATTTCCCGTAAGTATCATTTTGATTAGCGTCGAAACATTAGTATTAAATTGAACTATTGGGTGCCTCGTAGAACTGGGGTCGGGCTGTAGACTACTGCAGACTGTGTGTTGACTGTCTTCTGCTTCTTGGTAGCTTGGGCCCCTTCGTCCGCTGTTGCGGCACGACGATCGCTATTCTCCTTCGCAGTCTTGGGCATAGCTGCACGGTGCTGTCTGCGAGCTTGTTTAGCAGCTTTAGCATCGTCTTCCTCTGCTACACTTGGTGCTGCGTAGATCGGGTCGTTTTGGAACTCGTCAGGCACGTACTTGGGGATCTTGTTGTGAAGATCGAGCATCTTCTCTGCGTTCAATGGAGGGGGGCTCAGATCCTCCAAAAAGTAGGTCATCATGCGTCCTACTTTTTCGCTTTCAGTGAAGATGCCGTCCACTTTGCGCCGAAGGTCCTGCATAACCGGCTCGTCATCCGGTCCCTTCCTGCATTGAACTACGCCAGGACTGCTACTCTCCATCGTGAATATCTGGTATTGCTGGACGCCTAGCAACGTTTTGTACAACTCCGTCACCAAGGGTTTGTAAGACTTGAAAAATCTGCTCTTCCTCGGAATGTGTACAGTCGTGTTTGAGGTGGCAGCGCCGTTCACAGCGTCAACAACATGCTGCATCGTCCAGCAGTCTGCGCGTGCAACGTGCTTGCGAATATGTCCAAATCCACGGTCGCAGGAATTTTTGGTGTGGCCCTTGACAAAAAATTTGTGGTCGACTCGCTCTAGAACGCCCATGTGCACTTGGGCTAGGAAAAACTTGATAACAAGATTATTCTTGTTTTGTCCGGAACAGTTGTCTGCGTAGACAACGAGATGCTTCGTGCCGGTAGGAACAAGAACCGTACGAATGAAGTGATGCAGGATCGAATTGATCTGGTCGCTGCCTTTTCCGCTCGAAAACTCATCGTAGAGGTAGTTGGTCTGGGTGCCTCCATTCTCGTAATAAATTCCAAACACATTCACAGCTAACAGTGAACAGAAGTACCATTGCGATGGCGTGGTAGTGACGGACGGAATCGTCAAGTTCTGCGAAATGTCCATGACTACCACAGCGACACCACTCTCCGAATCTGTCACGGCGGCTTTATCCTTCTTGTATTCACGTCTATCAGGTCACAGCATATTGAAATGTTACTAATGTCCACAAGGTAAATCAAAATGATATCAATGTTCTCGTACCTCATTCGACGCGCAGACTCTGTGTGTTGACCGAGCGCTTCCGTTTGCTCCGCCGTCGCACCTCGTTTCATGCGAGCCTGATAAATGGTACACAGGTCGCATACGTTGGACTGCGCCGAGCGGATCTTGACGTTGGGGCAGTGAAGCGAGAGCAGCTTGCGGAAGGTTGATGGTGCGGGCTCGCTCACGCGGAGCCCAAGATTCACGAACTTGCGTATCTCTTCGTAAAGGGCACTCCACGTAAATGTAGCAGGCAGCAGTGTATAGTTTTCGCGGCTGTAGTACTTCTTCACAACTCCGTCCTTGGTTTTCTGCATCCGCACCTTCATGGGCACAACCTCACCCACTTCAGCAGCAAACTCAGTGAACCACTTGACAAGCCAGACTACGTCGATCTTCGAGGCATTCTTGTTTAGCTTGTTCCCATGCATCTTGGCAGCAATGTTGCCCTCACGCACGCGCCTCTTGTAGCGCTGAATAGTGAGCGGTTGTACACCAAGACAGCTAGCAAACGCGGGTCGACAGACATGGCCTACTAAAGGCAAGTAATAGTGAAACTTTTCACGGTCACCGGCGCCACGGCGTCTCACAGAGGTGTCCGTTTGCATGAGCACGCCGATCAGTGTGAGGATGCAGGCCGTTTTCTCTCCCTTCGTCATCTGTCCAACGGAGCAAACCAACCACTCCAGCTCGCGCGCCTTCCCTTCGAGGCAGTGTCGCTCGCACTTGTCCTCGCTTATCAGTGTACTCACGCACTGCTGCACGTCGAAGTCGGTCATAATGTTACCAATGTCCTCCTCCACGTCAGCTTCACTTTTTCCGCTCTCCCCAGTCAGCGCCTCCTCTTCTTCACCTTCTGCCGTGGCATCACCACTGCTCCAGTCTTCGTCGGTGCTATCGTCGGATTCGTCGCTATCTTCTTCTTCGCTAGCGAGTTCTTCGGCACTCCCTTCGTCGACTGCCAGTTCAACGGCTGCCGACGCCTGTGCTGCAGCGATATCCACAGCATGCAAACCCTCACGGGCGCTATCGCAGGGGGGAGAACGTGACAACGGCGCATGCGTGGTAGACATCCCACTAGCCGACGGGCTCTCAGTAGAGTCCCGCGCAGTGGCTGACAGAGAGGGCGAGGACGGGCTGCGCTGCATGGCTTACTGGAGACTGGTATCTTCTTGATCGATTCTCGAGTGAGCTCGCTTTAGTGACTGTTCAGATTTTCAAACACAAAACCGCTGATTTCTCAATACTTCACATAAGTGCGAATTTGAGTGGCCCAACTTTGAACTCGATTATCTCGATAACTCTAAATGGCACATTAGTATCATTTGGTTCTGGGTGGTCTCAAATGAAGAGTCTGATGGTCCGGGTAGTGGGCGGTGTGCGACACCGGCTGTAGAGCAAGATGATAAGGAGACTGAAGGGCAGCAATCTTCCGCTCGTTTGCCTGGTGCGATAACGACCACTGGCAACGAAAAGCTGGATGCTGATGGTGACTCGTCGATGGGGGACCTAACCGTCTCTGAGCAGCGAGATGCACCTCGCAGTAAGGCGTCGAAGACTGGCTGCAGCGAATACCGGACGAAGAGTGGCAGAGTGTTGAAGCCACCACGGTGGCTCAGCGACACCATTCATCTTGCATACGGAGACTCAATTGAGAAGAAGAGGACAGGTGGTTCATCAAGCTGGGAGGTGAAACGTGATGAAATGCAGTTTGATGCTGACGGCACTTTGGCTTGGCAGCACACAAGGGGGCGAAGGTAAATGGGGAGACTACAAAAAGCTACTCACCACCACAAGAGGAAAAAAGGTGAACGAGGTGGTGCAAATTACGAAGCTTGAAGATGATGGGGTGCTCTTCACACCGCAAGCACACCAGATACCAATGGAGAGCGGCGTGGCGCACCTCTTTAGGGAATTGAGCCTTAATTTACTGGTCAATTACCCGGAAATATTATTCAGCAAGACGCAGAAGAACGTATTGAAGGTCTCGCACCAATTGGAGGATCTACATCACGTCTTCCTCTTGACGAACAACAAGAATAAGCAGATCGAGCACTCATGGGGTCCAATACCAGCGCGGATAGAATGGAATCGACAGCAAGAGTCCGTCGACACAGCGATTGCGCGATTCTTGGGGGTTGGAGAGCGATCGGTCTGGACGGTGCCGCACCCGTGGTTGATGAGATGTCGGCCGCTATGGGCAGGAAATAGAGGGTGGACGCAGTCAAGGAGAAAATACATATAACAGATGAACAAGAACAAGAATAAGGAGGCGGAGGAGGCCTGCAAACGGGCGGACAAGAAATTGGCAGCAGCAAACGACAAACTTGCGGGGGCTTTAAGAAAGGTGTCGTGGAAGCGGATCCAACGCATGGAAGGAGTCTCAGCGTATCATACGCAGAATATCGTGAAACTAAAGCATAACAGGTTACGGATCTGGGCAGGAGCAGAGCACAAATTCAAATGCACGGCCATGAGATGTACAAACGCAACTACCACTGGAACCACACATCTAGTGTGGCAATGTCCGGAGGCGGCGCAACTATGGACCATGATGCTGCAAGGATGGGGGCTGGCCCAACGTGGACAGAGGTGCACGGACCAGGAACGAGAAACGGCACTCCCGGACATCTTCAGTTTCACGCTGCGCATGCTGCCCAAATGGCTGGTGGAATGGGGGAGAACGGGGAATTTCGAGCCCTGGAGTGATGGAAGAGAGGTTGCCACAGACTTATGGCAACAAGGCGTGGCAGTACTCATCACACATATCTGGAGGAGGAACGTAGATCGGGTACACCACGACGGACGGAAGGAAAGGAACATGGCAGAAGTGATCAGTGGGGCGCGAGGCAGCATCGTGGAGGCTTTCGAGAGATACAGAATCGGACTGTATCCGCTAAACAACCGATCCGAACCAAGACTGCGAATAGCGGAATGCATCTTATCGAAATGGAGGACGTTCTCCCACAACGAACCGGAGCACCAAGTGGTGACAGTAGGGGCAAGAGTGAAGCGGGTTGGCTTTTTTGACGGTGGTTCGAGGGGCAACCCAGGACCAGGCGGTAGCGGAAGTGTCTTCATCACCCTGCGGGAGGATGAAGATGCTGCGACACCGGAATGGGCGGCAGTGACGGCGCTAGGGCGGCGGACGACGACCAATAATGAGGCGGAATTTATCGGGCTGCATCGCTTACTATTGAGGGCAGTGGACATGGCTTGGACACGCATTCACATTGTGGGGGACAGCGCTATGATCCTACGAATGATGAGAACGCGGACGATGCCGAAAGCGGCAAAAATGATATACTGGTACAAGACCTGCAGCAGACTCGCTGATATATGCAGGGTGGAAAGCTGGTCGCACCATTACCACCATCACAACAAGATGGCGGATTGGCTTGCGAACGTGGCTATGGACACCAAAGTTAGCGTGATGTCACAGATGAGAGTTGACGGTACAGCGCACGCGCTGTGCAGCGGGATAGAGGAGCAAATGAAAGGAGATATCGAACAATGGAAGAAGGCGAGAGCGTGATAGAGACACGGAGGGAGAGTTGAGGTCACAGGGCGGCGGAAGGTTGCCACAACACCGGTCAAGCTGTAAATACTGGACTGGCATGGTTATTAGAGTTCTTCTCTAGCAGTAGGGATAGTAATACAATATACCTCAAACATCAAAACAAAATGTGTTAGCAAGGAGGAAGCTACCGTATTTGAGATCTCATACTACAGAGAGATCTCATAATACAGAGTGGGAAAACGGTGCATCGTGCACAGAATATGACCAATTTTTGCAGGAAAGGTGCATAATTACGCACAAAAGGGGTGGGAATGAACAAAAACAAAATACAACAATACAACTTCAAGAATATGGTGTATGAATAATGAGATCTCAAATACGGTACTTAGCTATACTAGAGGCCTAGGTGATGCAGGTGAGGAAAAAGAGCTTGTATATTGGAGCCGGTAAAAGCAGAAGTGAGGTTACTGGTGGGGAAACCACCACGTTTGTACACTATACTGTATAGTACATTATAACGTTAGTCTAGTGAAGGATGTAGTAGAAAAAGGCAATCGGTATCCTCAACAGTGCCGAATATCCATCGCATGCAGGGTCAGGTCAATTTTTTTTTAAAAAGCGGAAGTCACACGCATTTTGAGATTTGACTTGAATGTGGTTTTGCTATTCTTAGCTGCTAAAAAGCAAATTGTTATTATATTCCTAGCCAGCCCGAAAATTATGGGGAGCAGCTCAAAAATAGGGGGCCCATTTCATACAGACTAATTCTGAACATTTTGGGCAAGACTAATTATGAATTCGTTCTTTCCTGGCTCACATGAATTAGTCTGACATAGACTAATTTTGAACGCAGACTAATTTTGAAGTCAGACTAATTACTGTAAGCACTGTACCATTTCTTGGGCAAGCCAGACAGAACGGACGGTCGCATTGCACACGACAGAAGCTGAGTACATGGCGCTCAGCCTTCTTGTCCAAGAAGTCATTTACCTGCGGCAGATGTTGAAAGAGTTGAAGGTAAAGCAGAACAACCCCTCAGATGTATTTGTGGATAACGAAAGCGCTCGAAAGCTGGCGAACAACCCTGAATTTCAGTCGGACAAAACACATTGACGCAAGGTTTTTTCTTTCTTCTTCGCGTTGGACAGTTGGAGGCAGGAATGATGGTAGGAAGAAAACTAGAGCCATCTGGGCAATTGCATGGATCCTTCCGGAAGTGCTTTCAAAGCAGCCCGTCCGCGAGTCGCTGGCTCGCTGCGAGCTAAAGCACTTCAGTCGAAGTTGACGAGGTGGTTTTTTCTGGGATAGCAGTAACCCCGGAGGGAGTGCTGTGGCCAGCCCAACACACATTAATTAGGCGTGTGCGACATCATTTTGTCCGAGAACGTGTTGAGCTGAATGAGATCAAAGTGAAACGAGTCGCTGGGACTGAAAATGTGGCTGATGCATTCACGAAGCCACTGCCTCGAGTGAAACTTGAGCAACACCGAGCAAGCATGGGATTGGTTTCCCAAGGGCAATACGAGGCTACCAAGAACTCGTGCAACGTTGAAAACCAGTAGTGGGGCTGTTGTTAATTACTGGTCCTCACCTGTTGCTACTGTTGCAGCTTGGCTTTTGCCCAACAGCAAGTTGAAGTGTAGATACACAAAAGACTCAGTAGCTGGGAAAGGAGAGAAAAAAGCAAAGAGGGGGAAAACCACACAACAGAAAATACAACGGGAGCACCAAGTCGCTTTACTCCCTCGCCCCGTGTTTGTCTTCTCTTCCTCGTTCGTTGTGCGGTGTGAGTTGCTGACGCACGCAAAAGCAGCCAAGTTGCAAGTATGTTCATGTCGGGGTTCATAGGGGTAGTGCACTCTGATGCATATCTCTGGAGTACAGATTCTGTACATGTACGAATTGACACAGATCAACTCACTCCCCTTCCAGATCATGGGGCGCAAGACGGCGTCTTCACCCGCTCTGCGCCGCAACGGAGCGCGTATCCGCAAGGCGCTTCAAGTCTGCGACCTCGCCGAGCATTCGCAGCAACTGGTGCGGAGCTCCCCGCCTCTGCGCGTCCTCGGGCTGGACGTCAACACCAACAGCACAGGTTTCGCCGTCGTGACGGAGCGAGGTCGCGTGTGTCGCTGGGGCCACATCCCCACGACGCAATTCGCCAGCGCCGACGTCTTGCACATCGGCGGCGCCATCGACGAGTTCTTAGCAACAGTTCAAGCTGCAGAGCACCACGAGCAGCCAGACGCCCAATGGGTCGTGGGCATCGAGGCGTTCATGCGCATGTTCCGCTCCGGCCGCTTCCACAACGCCGGCATCTTCCAGTTGGCGCAGCTCAACGGCATCGTGTCGTACGCCTGCTGGAGGCGCTTCGACGCGCTGCCACTGCACACGCATCCGTCGGCAGCTCGCAGCTTCTTCGGTCTCAGTGCCCCGACCGCGAGTAGCAAGAAGAGCAGCATCAAGCAGCAGGTCATGGGGTTCTTGGAGCAGCAGGAGCCCGAGCTCACGAACGCTGCAGGTGCAGGTCAAGATACAAAGGCGTCAGCTGCACTGCCGAGCTTCGAGCGGATGCGGACCGGTGCGCTGGCGGACTCGGCCTTCGACATCGTGGACGCCTACGTCATCGCGGCGTACACTCGATGCGCACACTTCCAGAAGCAGTTGGAGGTGCAGCAGCCTCAACTGGCTGAGCATTTCTCGACGAAGTACTTGGAGTTGACGCATCAAGCAGCAGCCAAGACGAAGAAAAGCTCCCCGGAAGTGGAGGCGTTGAACGCTATGAGCGAATTGGACAAACTCGAGTACACACGGGATCTGTTCGCGTTTGGGACTGATAACTGGTTTAAAGAGCACAATTCGTGCTTCATGTTAGAACGAGGAGTGTAGATAGAGTGAGAGGGTTAGATAAAAAATAATCGTGTTGACGACTTGCTTCTTAGTTTTCTCCACGAAATACTCAACTCATATGCGCTTCATGCTCTCTTGCTAATGCGCTTAGTGGAACTCGTGCACGTCCGTCCACGCGTCCTCCTCCTTCTCGCGCTTGTAGTAGTCGAACAGGCTGTCCGGCTCGAGGCCAAGCATCGGCTGGCTCTTGTGGACGGCCATGGCCTCCACGAAGAGCTGCACCAGGCTGATGTTCGTGAGCAGCGGGATGGAGAAGTCCACTGCGGTACGACGGATCTGGTAGTTGTTCTCCGTCTGCTGGCTCTGGTTGTTGGGCAGGTTCATCACCAGGTCAATCTTGCCGTCCTTGATCAGGTTCAGCGCGTTGTTCTCGCTGTCGCCGTCCGACGGGAAGTCCACCTTGGTCGACGGGATGTCGTACTTCTTCAGGTACGCGTGCGTCTTCTCCGTCGTGTACAGGTTGTAGCCCAGCTCGTGCATCTTGTAGGCAGCGTGCACGAACTCCTCCGAGAACTTGTCCTGCATGGACAGCAGGATGTTCTTCTCCGGCAGCTTGAAGTTCGACGAGATCAGCGCCTTCAGGAACGCCTCGTGGCGGTTCTTGCCGAAGCAAGCCACCTCACCCGTCGAAGCCATCTCGACACCGAGCAGCGGGTCAGCGCCACCCAGACGAGTGTACGAGAACATCGGCGACTTAATGCCGACGTAGCCCTCCGGGCGCTTGGGGCCGTCAAGAGGAGGCAGGTTGTCGTTCTCCGTCGATTCACCAACCATGACCTTGGTAGCAGCGTTGATGAAGTCAGAGCCCGTAGTCTTTGACACGAACGGGAACGAACGCGAGGCACGCAGGTTGCACTCAATCACGCTCACGTCAGCGCCCTTAGCCAGGAACTGCGCGTTGAAAGGACCGGAGATGTTCAACGCCTTGGCGATTTTCTCAGCGTTGCGCTTGATCTGGTTCGTGTAGAACGAGCTGGCCTCCACGGGCGGCAGCACCAGAGTGGCGTCACCACTGTGCACACCAGCGTTCTCGACGTGCTCCGAGATGGCAGCAGCAATCACCTTGCCGTCCTTGGCCACAGCATCCAGCTCCAACTCCTTAGCACCCTCCACGAACTTGGTGATCACGACGGGGTGGTCCGCAGACACGGCAACGGCCTGGTTCAGGACGTTGTCCAGCTCCTCGAAGTTGTACGCAACGTTCATGGCAGCACCGCTCAGCACGTACGAGGGACGCACCAGCACGGGGTAGCCAACGCGCTCAGCGAACTCGCGAGCGGCAGCATGGTTCGTCAGCTCCTTCCACGCCGGCTGAGGCACACCGGCCTTGTCCATCAGCTTCGAGAACTTGAAACGGTCCTCGGCGCTGTCAATCATCGTCGGGTGCGTGCCCAGAATCTTCACGCCAGACTTGTGCAGCGGAAGCGCGAGGTTGTTCGGGATCTGTCCACCCACGGACACCACCACGCCCTGAACGCTCTCACGGTCGTTGACGTCCATCACACGCTCCTTCGACAGCTCCTCGAAGTACAGCTGATCGCACTCGTCATAGTCCGTGCTCACGGTCTCAGGGTTGTAGTTAAGCATGACAGCGCGGCGGCCAAGCTTGCGCAGCGTGCGGATGCAGCTCACAGCGCACCAGTCGAACTCGACAGAGCTACCGATACGGTAGGCACCGCTACCCAGAACCATCACACCGTCGTTCGGCTCTTGAGCAGGAACGTCGTGCTCCGTACCGTTGTACGTCATGTACAGGTAGTTCGTCTGAGCCGGGTACTCGGCAGCAAGCGTATCGATCTGCTTCACAGCCGGCACGATGCCAAGCTCCTTACGCTTGGCGCGCACCTCGTCGTCAGTGCAGCTGAACATGCGAGCAAGCTGACGGTCCGAGAAACCAAGCTTCTTCGCCTCAGTGATCTCAGCAGCGGTCACCTCGTTCAAGTTCTTGCCGGTCAAGTTCACGTCGCAGTCGGCAATGGCCTGCAGACGGCTCAGGAACCAAGTGTCGATCTTGGTGATCTCGTGCACCTGCTCGATGGACAGCTGGCCGGTCTTCAACGCCTGCGCGATCTGGTAGATACGGCGGTCCGTGGGCTTGCTGAGAGCCTTAACAAGCTCGTCATGCGGCATCTCGTCGTAGCGCTGCTCGAAGCCCTCGTTCGAAGGCTCCACCATGCGAATGGCCTTCTGAATCGCTTCCTCGAACGTACGGGCAATCGACATCACCTCACCAACGCTCTTCATCGACGAGCCGATCTCTGTGCTCACGTTCTCGAACTTGGCCAGATCCCAACGCGGCATCTTAGCAACACAGTAGTCAAGCGACGGCTCGAAGCAAGCAGTGGTGCTCTTGGTCACCGAGTTCTTCAGGTCCGGGAGGTTGATACCCAGAGCAAGCTTGGCGGCCACGAAGGCAAGCGGGTAGCCCGTAGCCTTCGACGCGAGAGCACTCGAACGCGACAGACGCGCGTTCACCTCAATAATGCAGTACTCCTCGGACTCAGGGTCCAGCGCGTACTGGATGTTACACTCGCCGACAATGCCAAGGTGACGCACCACCTTCACGGCAGTCTCACGCAGCATGTGGTACTCGCGGTTCGACAGGGTCTGCGAAGGAGCGATAACGATCGACTCACCCGTGTGGATACCCAGGGGGTCGAAGTTCTCCATGTTGCAAACCGTCAGACAGTTGTTGGCCGCATCACGCACGACCTCGTACTCAACTTCCTTCCAGCCCTTCATGGAGCGCTCCACCAGAATCTGAGGGCTGCCCGAGAAGGCCTGCTTGGCCATCTGGCGCAGATGCGCCTCGTCCTCGCAGATACCCGATCCCAGACCACCAAGCGCGAACGCAGAGCGGATCATCACCGGGAACCCAATCTTGTACGCAGCCTTCACGGCGTCGTCCACGGACTCGACGGCCTCGCTCTGAGCGATCTTCTCGTTGATCTCAGCAAGCTTGTCGTTAAACAGCTCACGGTCCTCCGTGTAGTTGATCACATCGATCTGCGTACCCAGGACCTGCACGCCGTACTTCTTGAACACGCCACGCTTGTCAAGATCCACACCGCAGTTCAAGGCGGTCTGGCCACCCATTGAGATAAGAATACCGTCCGGGCGCTCGCGCTTGATCACCTGCTCCACGAACTCGGGGTTCACCGGCAGGTAGTACACGTTGCTAGCCTGGGCCTCGCTCGAGCGGTCAATGTTGGTCTGCACGGAGGCGATGTTGGGGTTGATCAGGATCGTCTCGATGTTCTCCTCCTTCAGCGCCTTGATGGCCTGCGAGCCGGAGTAGTCGAACTCACCAGCCTGGCCAATAGACAGACCGCCAGATCCGAGCACCAGCACCTTCTTCACCTTGGGGCGCTCGATGTGCGGGCGCTGCACCAGGCTCTTGATCGGGCCCTTCTCATTGGTGCGCACGGCGTCAAGGAACGTGTCGAAGAGGAACTCCGTGTCCGTGGGCCCCCCAGCATGTTCCGGGTGGAACTGCGCAGTGAAGTACGGCTTGGACTTGTGAATGATACCCTCGTTGGTGCCGTCGTTGAGGTTCACGAACAGCTCCTCCCACTCGCTGGGTAGCGTCTTGCCGTCCACGGCGTAACCGTGGTTCTGGGCGGTGATGTAGCTCTGGCCGGTCTTGAGGTTGTGCACGGGCTGGTTCTGGCCACGGTTGCCGAACGGCAGCTTGTACGTGTTGGCACCGGCAGCAAGACTGAGCAGCTGGTTACCCAGACAGATACCGAAGATGGGCTTGACGTTGTCACCCTGCAGGTCCAGAGCCTTCTTGAGCTGGGCCGTGGTCTCCTTCATGATGGCCGGGTCACCGGGACCGTTGGAGATGAAGAGGCCGTCGTACCAGCCGATCTCGGACGAAATGTCGTGGTTCCACGGCACGCGCTTGACCTCGGCGCCGCGCTTGACGAGCTCGCGGATAATGTTGTACTTGATACCGCAGTCCACGGCCAGGATCTTGAGCGGGTTACCCTTGCCGTACGTGATGACCTCCTTGGTGGACACGGCGGCGGCGAGGTTGGCCTCGTTGACGTCCAGAAGCTCGGGCTTGTCGCTGCCCTCGACGAGGATGCGGCCGGCCATGGCGCCGTGCGCGCGGATCTTCTTGGTGATGGCGCGCGTGTCAACGCCGGCGATACCGGGGATGCCCTCACTCTCGAGCCACTCGGAGAGCGACTGCGCGGCGTTCCAGTGGCTGTGGTGGCTCGAGTAGTCCTGCACGATCATGCCGGCGGCGTGGATGCGGTCGGACTCAATGTTCTTGTTGAGGCCGAACTCGTCCAGCGCCTTGGTGTCGGGCACGCCGTAGTTGCCGATCATGGGGAAGGTCATGTTGAGGATCTGGCCCTTGAACGACGGGTCCGTGAGCGCCTCCGGGTAGCCCACCATGCCCGTGGTGAAGACCACCTCGCCGGCCATCGACTTCTTGGCGCCGAACGACACGCCGTGGAAGCGCGTGCCGTCCTCGAACTCGAGCACGGCGGGCGTCTCGAAGCGCGGCGCATTGCGGCGGTCCACCTTCTCGCGCGCAGCCACCAGCAGGCGGTTGCCGCTGGCCTTGTACAGCGGCACGCGGCGCTTCACCGAGTGCGACAGTCGAAGCATCGGAGTTTGGGGATCAAGAGAGGGCGGGCGGAAGGCGGGGGGCGGGGCCTCTTCGGGCTCTTGTCCGCGTCGCTTCCAGTTGGGAAATGACACTCACGAGGATCGCGAGCATGAGACTGAAGCGGCGGCGGCCAGCCAAGATCGCAGTGTACGTGGCCGCCGTGCATAGAATCCGTCAGCTGCGGAGTCAAGATGCGAAGCTCGCAAGCGATAAATCCGCACCAGGCAGAATTTATGTACACACCCAAAAACGAGCCACGGGCTCCGCTTGACAACCAAGTTTGTGGGACCCTTGCGGTGGGCGCCGTTGGCGCGGAGAGGACTCGCTGCATAGTGCATGTACCATGGTATCTGCATGATGCAACTCAATAATGTGACGCGGCAAAAGCTCGAGAGAGGCCAATGTTTCTGCACTGTTACATGTACATGTAGCGCCTCACTCGTTGCATGAGCATGTCAAGTTGACGGAGAAATGCCGCCCCCAGATGCTGGCAGTCCGCCACGTTTCTGGTTTAACGCCGCGAACCAGAGTTGATAGAGAACGGCGGCGCAAGGGCGACCAGCGAGGCCGAGTGAGCGAGTTGAGCTGTACCAGTACATGTACCGGTGCACATTGGTGAGCTCATGGCACATGTAAGATCGCGGAGGAGCACTTCCAGCAGAGCGACGGCCCGCTTCGTCGCCATTCCCGGACTGGCGCTTATGCGTAGCGTGATAACCCGGCCGAGCATTCAGCATCGAAGCGCAAGTTCCGCCGCGCTCTGGCCGCCAGGAGAACGTTCACCTGCACGCCAGAGCCCGTGCCCAGCCCGGTGCTCCATCATCATAATGTTGAGAGGCAGCCAAGAATGGCCTCCACGCCAGTCAATTCGAGGAATTGCTGAGCCGAAAGTGGGATTGGCAGCTGGTCCAAAGTACGCGGACGGGGCCGCAAGGAAACATCCCGCGTACCTAGCTGGCTGCTCTCGGCCAATCAAATTATTCGTAGCCAAGCATCCCACTTGTTGTGAAATCGCGATCCGGCTTTAGGCCTAAGTTCGGTGACGTGAAGCCTCCTCGATCCGAACTTAGCGCAGACGGGTATGACTCTGATTGTTAGACAATAGTATTATTCAGCTATAATATTTTTGGCGTAACTGTAGAATTCGTGAAGTGCACTACATCGGCACCCAATTCCCTAATTGAGAGAGGTTTATCTATTGTACGTCGTTAGTACATCCTGGCTTCATACACTGTTTCAGCAACCGCTACTTCCAGATGAGTCTATTGTTATATTCAGGCGGCGGTATTGCTTGCAACTTAGTTTGAGTCGTTAAGTGCGCACCTTACTGTACACCATTGCACGGCGTTATTCTCAAAGTCAACACTCAAATTCAAAATCTGAACGCTCAAATTCAAATGATTGTCATATTTAATACTCTGTATGAAAGTAATAGCCTGTCTAATCTAATTGTATAGGCTAACTACCAACCTGTATGTCCTCGAAGCGCAGTGCACGCGGTGGTGGGGCAAGGAGTGGCAAAACGGAGCTCTGCCACGGTCTTCCATTCCTTCGCGTCCTTGACCACTTCAGGATGCAAGCGCACACCTGCCGTGGTACTGCTTGTAACAGTGTCTGACACCACAAGCTCAGTGCTCGCAACAAAGTTCCCGTCATGCCATTGCCACCAACCAAATATTTATCTTAAAAATACATGCTGGACAATATATAAAATTTCGAAGCCATTTTGAATTTGAGCGTTCACATTTTGATTTTGAGTGTTGACTTTGAGAATAACGCCGTGCAATGGTGTAGATTTTAGCTCAAAGTATTTCTAACGGTTGCAATCGATGGAGCCACAGGCCGCACACAACTCACCGCACGAGTTTAATAGTGTACTGTATGTAGCTTTCTTGTTGTAGACTTTTTCAGCTCGCACTGCTACTGTTGTGTTCGTACCGAGTACATGTAGTATCCTAACAATAGTAGCCGTGGCACTTTTTAACTCTTTCTTCCAGTATTACTCTGCTGCAACTTTAAATTATATTAATTGTCAAACGTGCACTCTTTATTACAGGCAGTTTTACTAGATACTTTTGAAAAACACTTAAGTACACATTTCAATCTTGCAGATTATACGTTTTCAAGGCATTATGATAGTACTATAGTACTCATCAGTATTTAGCAGCACAAAATACTACTACTGTACCTCCGGTCGGGCCTACCGTCCAGCATGCTATTACATATGGAAGGTTTTCGGGCTCAGGCGGGTTACGTACGCCAACGGCTGGCGGCATTACCGAAGAGTCCTTGCAGCAGCGAGATCTTCCCGTCTTCCTACGCAAGTATGTGGCGCTCCGTGGCCAAGCAGATGCCGGCGCTGACCCGTGCGGCGGCACGCCGCTCGCAAGCGGCGGCCGCCCAGCTGACCGCCGGAACGACCGCGACCAAGATCGCCGTGCAGACGCGCGCGTTCTCGTCCGGCAGCGCCACCGACGACTACGCGCTGAACTTGGCCAAAGTGCTGGCCCCGGAGCAGACGCTGGAGGAGTTCAAGCAGCTGTACCGTACGCCCGGCGTGAAGCACACGACGGTCATCAAGATCGGCGGCGAGGTGATCATCAACGAGCTGGAGACGCTCATCGAGTCGCTGCGCTTCATGAAGGACACGGGGCTGTTCCCCATCCTGGTGCACGGCGCCGGCCCGCAGATGAACGCCGAGCTGGACAAGCAGGGCGTGGAGCCCCAGTACGTGGGCGGCAACCGCGTCACGGACCAGAAGACGCTGGACATCGCCAAGACCATCTTCATCGACACCAACGCCAAGCTCGTGGCCGCCCTCAACAAGGCTGGCGTGCCCGCCAAGGGTATCACCAGCGGCGTCATCCAGGCCGACTTCAAGGACAAGGACGTTTACGGCTTCGTGGGTGAAGTGAACAAGATCCACGGCGACCCCGTGCAGGCGGCCATTGACGCCGGCGAGATCCCTGTGCTGTCCTGCCTGGGTGAGAGTGCCAGCGGCCAGACGCTTAACATTAACGCTGACGTGGCTGCTCGCCAGTTGGCGCTCAACCTGCAGCCGCTCAAGACCATCTTCGTGAACGCCAAGGGAGGCTGGATCGAGGACGACGGCACCAAGCTCAAGACTATTGTCATGGCCAAGGACTACGAGCGCATGGCCGCTCGCGACTATACTGGCCGTCAGGGCACGCTGCTCAAGCTGAACGAGATCAACACGCTTCTGCAGGGACTGCCGTCCTCCTCGTCGGTGGTGCTTACGTCGGCGTCGCAGCTCATGCGCGAGATCGTCAGCAAGAAGAGCGCGGGCACGACGTGCATCAAGGGTGAGAAGTCCGCTGCTGCCAGCTCCAAGAGCGATGTAAAGGTCTCGACTGTTCCGCGTGGCCCTAACGGAAAGTACCGCGTGGGTCTCCTTGGCGCGCGTGGCTACGTTGGCCGCGAGCTGATTCGCGTGATCGGCCGCCACCCGGAGCTGGAGCTGGTGTGCGCCAGCTCGCGTGCCCTTGGAGGTGAAAAGGTTGTGAAGGTCGCTGCTGCCGCCCCCCTAAACCCGCACACGAAGCTGCCGGCCAAGCCGGTTGAGGACGTGAAGTTGAACATCGACCCTGAGCTGGAGTTCTGCGAGCTCGGACTGGACGACATCGCGACCTCGCCGTTTGGAGAGAGCGTGGACGTGTGGGTACTGGCGCTGCCTAACGGCTACTGTGAGAAGTACGCCACGGCTCTGGACGCGCTCCGCCGCAAGGACAAGATCATCATCGACTTGAGCGCTGACCAGCGCTTCAACTCGGAGTGGACGTACGGCTTGCCGGAGGCCGCGGGTGGCCGCACGCGCCTGCAGGGTGCCACGCACATTGCCAACCCCGGCTGCTACGCCACTGGCGCTCAGGTCGGATTGATGCCGCTGCTCGGTGGCAAGCCTGAGGTTAGTGGCAAGCATCTGGATGAGACTGTTCCTCCGCACGTGTTTGGCCTTTCAGGCTACAGTGGCGCTGGCACCAACCCATCGGCGGCCAACGACCTGAACGTGCTCAAGGACAACATCATTGCGTACAAGTCTGTTAAGCACATCCACGAGCACGAAATTAGTCACCAACTCGGCACGTCGGTTCGGTTCATGCCTCACGTTGCGCCGTATTTCCAAGGCATCCACCTCACGCTGTCGGCGCAGCTTGCGGACAACGGTGTCATCACTTCGGCGAAGCAAGCTGAGGAGCTGTACCAGGAGTTTTTCGCTAACGAGGCCTTGGTGAAGGTTCAGTCCGACATTCCGTTCGTGAAGAACAATGCATACCACCCGCACGTGACTGTGGGTGGCTTCCAGCTGGACCCGGACACGGGCCGCCTTGTGGTGATCTCCACCATCGACAACCTGCTCAAGGGCGCGGCTACGCAGGCAGTGCAGAACATTAACATCGCCCTTGGCATCGACGAGTACTCCGGTATTGATCTTGAGTAGAGCGTCTTTTGACCCCACACCATTTTGACGAGCTTAGCCCATTATGTTTTGTTCTCTCGCTTGACGATCACTGGTCTCTCTCGCTCTCCACCAAATAAACAAACAACGAAGAGAGGTGAACAGCGCAGAGCAGAACGTGTATAACAGCGCAGTCGGTTATTTATTTGCTGCTTGGGTGTAGACTGACGACAAGTACTCGTGATACGTACTACTACGTTTTGCTGATGGTGATCGACAGGAAAGACGCGTTACTCTAGCTCTCTCACCTCGGGTACGGTGAGCATGACGACGCACATGTAAGCGGCACATGTGCAGGTGTATGAACAGCGTAGCCTACAGTACGTACTAAACGTCAAAGCTTACGCATGCCACAGAACATGGGCGTAGTGAGCCGAGTCTTGGGTAGGTGAATGTCTCGCACTTCCGAGACTCGAAGTGATCAAGATGGGGGCGCCGGCGACTAGTACTGTAGAATCGGGTCGCCGACACGATCGATGATGGGCACCGTGCACTTCAAGTCGAACACCTTGCTGAGCACTACCTTAAACACTTTTTGCACGTTGATCGAGTGCGACGCCGACGTAAAGATCAACGGCGCTTTCATCGCCTTGGCAAACTTGCGGGCCTACCACCAACACCAAAAAAAGTCAAGTGAGACCCACAGCATCAAATACAACATCATGCAACAGTTATCACCTGCTTTGTGATATCCTCCTGCTCCTCCATGGCGAAATTGGCAAAATGGTCGTACTTCATCCCCACAAGGAACGGGAACGCGTTCTGCAACATCAACCACGTTAGCCACACAGCAGCGTCGCGTACCATACCGGTACCCAGAGCCACAGACCCACCTTATTGATGGAGCGCACTTGGCGATACCACTCCTTGATGCTCGTGAGCGTGGCCTTGCGCGACAGGTCGAACATGAAGAGAATGGCGACGGCGTCGTTGCACACGAGCGGCAGCATGCTGATGAACTCGCGGTGGCCGCCCAGGTCCCAGATGCTGAAGGTGATCTCCGTGTTGCGCAGCGCGATGGTCTTCTCCATGAAGTTGACGCCCAGCGTGTGGATGTAGTCCTCGTCGAACTTGCCCTCCACGTACTTGACCATGAGGCTCGTCTTGCCCACCTGCGCGTCCCCCACCATGCCCACCTTCACCACCACGTTGTTGCGTCCGGAGCTTCTGCCGCCGGCGGACGCTGCGCCAGCCGGACCTACGCCTCGGGACGGACGCTCCACGCGGGCGCTGGCGCTGCGAGTGTCCTCTCGCTCCTCCTCCATTTTCTCGCTGCTGTGACGTGATGTCACTATGTGGAAAAGGCGTGGCACTAAAGTGAATGTGGTGTTGTCGACACGAAATAATGTGGGGAACAATTCTTGACTTCAACTTATTTTCAATTGAGACTCACTCAAAAAAGTGATTAAATTGTGTTGATTCTCGATTCAACGTTTCTTCTTCTTGTTCTGTTGAGCCCGAACGTGAATGCTGCGACTTTTGGAACATCGTCAGACGAACACTTCTCACAAGGTTTTCTTGTATCTCCACATGACAGCATCACTCAAAAATCTGGCAATACGGCGCAGGCTGTGCGCGCATCATGCGACTCGTTTCAAACGCTGCAGCGCCTTCCTCCAAAATACCGATCGTAGCAATACACTCGTAACGCGGGGCTTCTTTCATGACAGCTTGCATGAAAGGGTCGACTTCTATAATAGAGAGGCGACCCAGCATTTGACAGAAGTGCTGCATCGAGCTGGAAACAAGCACGGAGACCCCAAAACATGAATCGTTCCGATGCACACCGTTCTCCAGGAACGAAATAATATCGCTTGTAAGCGAGTCGGCTGTCATGCACGGCTCGACTCTTATCCAGTGTGGGGGCTTGGGCAGTTCATCGGCTCTTGACTGCGTTGCATTTGCGCGGTCAACAAAGTCTTGCAATTCTTGGAAATTCCAGTTGAACAATATCGCCGGGGCGAAGCGTTTGCGCTGGGTAAAACGATGATTAGCGGTCATTTACCCTTAACGAAGTGCAACCTGGTCGGCGCATGCACATGCTTACTTCGTCGTCAAAATCCATGCTGGGTTTGGACGTCTTCTTCCGAGGCTTGTGGTTTGTTGTGTTATGTATTGCCGGGCGTGAAGATCGAGTCGAAAGATTCAGTCAAAGTGTAAGATTGAAAGGATGAGACCGTTGGAATTCATCGGGGGTGTTCATCATTGACTGGCACATCAAGGAGCTGGGAGACGTGCAAATGATATTCTTCCTGGGACCAAGCACGACCGACATTATCAGTATATCGCTCAAGACGCTTAGGTGTTGATGGGTGCCGACCAACGTACGAGCTGCTAAACTTGCAGTTTTGCCCAGCACAAGTAAGCAACCAAAAAAAATTGATGTTACTTGCTTAACTACTTGCCACCATAGTGTTGTGCGCAGCATACGCGATTGCTCTCACTTCAGCACCAAGCAGAGGAGCACTTTCAACTCCCAGTTGCGATGTCACGCGGTAGTACTTCAAGTACTTAAACATCTCACCTACGGTTTGTACCCGTTGACTAGATAGAATCCGCATAGAACCCCACCTGGTGTTATACCTGCCACCAATCCTTTGTAGGGGCTCAGCTCTTCGTTCGAGCCTCGAAGTCCGCGAGGCTGAGGGATGAATCGCAGGAACGTCAGGTTCTTCTCCATGGCAGCCTTCAGCGGTCGGTAGACCGCCTTGCAGTTTGCTCGAAATTGCTCACGGCGCCATATACTCCCCGCAATAGGTAAATGATCACAATACTGGCATGACGAGCTTTCGATCTCGCCCCAGTGGTAATCCAAATAATCCATGCTTGAGCGTCCTCTCTTCTGCTTAAAACTGTAGAAAAACCGTGATCCAGCTTTGCGACACACGCTGTTCATTGCTCGTGTCAGAGCTCTCTCGGTTGGGTTCTCTTTCACCTTCAAGAGAGGGCAAACCACAGGAGCTAGCAAGGATTGTGCGCCAATTCTTTGCTGTAAATACAGCGGTTCAAGCGCTGTCTTTGTCAGCACCAGCGCCCTGACGAGGTCCTGCGCACCTTTTGCTTCTTGGAAAATCGACAGCGTCTTGTCCACGCCGAAGGGAAGATCAAGGTTGCAAGCACGGCGAGAAGGGAGGAAATCAAGACCTCGCATCCAGTCACACGCACAGCGCCGCCCCAAATGAATCTCATTTTCCACCGCGAAAGTCTCAATTGCCTTCAGCGACACTATGTCGAGAAATTTTTGTGAAAATGCACCGGAACACGTCTGCAGCAAAGCGCGGACGTCGTCGGTGCACAAGTATTCCCAGACCAACGCAGATCCCAGCTCCAGCACGCTGTATAAACGGTCAGCAGGAGAATTATTCGGGACAGCAATCTCCGGTACAACGATTTTCTGTTTCTTCTTTCCCCTGGTGCTGTAGCGCGTTGTTCCCGAGCGGAGAACACGGCTCGACGACTCTAGCCCCGACTCCATCGTTTTGGAATATGCGGCTAAATTGTTCTTGGACTTTGCTTGATGTTAGTGGACTACAATTTACAGGTAGCGTGAGTCAATATCTGTCCAGTGCCCACCGCATTTTCATTTAATTCTCCTTTACAGACCGTTTTACCTGAATCTATCTCTTTTTGCCTTTGCCCGTCCGTCTAGAAGACGAATTCGTCGAGGAGCTTTCCTTAGCGGTCGGCTTCGATTCGATCGTGCCACCCTATAGTGAAGAGAACAGTGTGTCAACCTCGCATTGTATAAGAAGGAAATAGCGAAACCAGACGTACCATAATGTCGCTGCGGTGCACACTCTGCTCCACCTTATTCTGTGTGTCTAGATAGAACATAAGGTCGCGGACCTGGCCCTCCAAATCACCGACGCGCAGCGCCGTTTCCTGCTCAACTCGGGCATTTTGCTCCTCTAGAACCCGAATGCGCTCCTTCCACTGCGTCTGGTTTTGGAGCAAAGACTTGTTCAATTCCCTGTGTGCAGCACGCACAATGCATTAGCCACAGATAGGCAGTGGTAAGATCAACGTTCAATACACCCACCTGACGAACGTCAGCTCCTCCTCCAGCTTCTTGGCCTTCTCTGCTAACGTGGTGTTTGCCTTCTTAAGTTGCTTTCGCTCGTGCTCGTGTGCATTCAAGAGCTTCCGGCTCTCGCCTTCTTCCACGCGCGCAAGCAACCGCTCGTAGTACAAACGCTGCTCCTCTAATTGACTGGTACAGTCGGCATACACAAACACGCCAAACGTGTGTCAGTCTTATCAATCACCTCGGCACAGACACATCAATAAATGCGTACCTCTTCAGAAGGAAGTTGTACTCAACAGCCAGCTTCTCGAGTTTGAGGTGTTCACCCTCTTCTTCCTCGGCAGAGGTAGCCGGTGGGGTTTGCGAGCGTTCGCCACTCAGATTGTTTGGACTCGGAAACTCAACGAATTTGCCATCCTGCTTGTTCAAAATCAACCGGTGCACATATCCATCACCTGCATAATCCCACACGCGCTGCGTCTCCAACTCAAGCGAGTACGTGTGCAGGGTCTCCTGGTAATGCTCTTTCGCATGTTCTCCGGAGTAGCGTCCACAGCCCACGTGTCCACAGATCAAACAAATCCAAAGGTGCTCGGTCGTGCAGCACACCTCACAGGAGGAGCCGATGTCTCCGTGGCTGTACCGGCACACGGGGCAGCTCGATCCTTCCCACCGGAACAGGCAGTCACAATGGAATGAATGGTTACACAGCGTCGTCAGAATACCCGACGCCGACGCGTCCAGCCTGTCCAAGCAGACAGCGCATGTCGGGATCTCCGTCATGCCTGCAGGTGGGGGCGGGAACAACTTCCTCATCTGTGCGCTGCTCGCTCTTCTCTCGGACCTCGGACTGAGCGGCGCTGCAGCGACATCCTCTCCGTCTGCATGTTTCTCCTCAAGCGCGTCACTGTCCGTCTGGTCTTCACTCACCACCGGGTCGAACTCAATGCTGCGCACAAACACAATTTTGCAGCGTTCCTGCTCGATCGAGTTGAAGTACTTGCCATTATGGTCCTGCACAAATCAGAATCACAAACCTCAAAAATAAGTGTCATACTAAAATTCCAAAGTGCACAATATGTTGGGTACCTGGAAGAATTGGTCCGCTCGCTCCTGTGAGTTGAACTGCATCAGCACCATGCAGTTGCTGCGTTCCGGGTCCTTGAGGATGCGCACGAGCGCGATGTCCTCGCGGAAACTGGCCAGAAACTCCAGGATCTCCACGGCCGACATGTGAGACGGCACCGTCACCACGCACACGAGCGTGCTGCGCTCGCTTGGCAGCTGCTGACTGCCGCCGGCTGAGGACGCGTAGGGCTTATCCGCCCGGTAGAAGCGGAGCTTGCCCGTGGTCACGCGCACCTGCGGGTTGCCGGCCAGGAAGGACGCGCCTTGCATCTCCTGCGCGTCCTCTAGCACCTCCTCCTCCTTGGCCTCCTCTTCCTGGGTCATGTCGGCGGCCTCCACGCGGATCTGGAACATGCTCACGCGACGATGCAGAAGTGGGAAATGAGCGAGATCAGATCGAAAAGAGTTGGCTGTTTATGGGTACGATTTGTGAAATGGACCTAACTAGAGGATTGGGCTGGTAGCGCGTTCTTTTGATACTACGCTTTTAAACGCAAACATTGCTAACTTTAACAGATACCAACAGTTGGGTAGTAGTAGTAGGAGTAATATTAGTAGTACTACTCCACTACTACTTGAGCTGCAGTGGTCACCTTCGGATAAGCACCCACCGTACTTAATCTCTGTGGGGAAAATGTCTTGCACGTTAAATAATCTCAGCGCTTGTCGTATACCGTACTTCGTAGTAAATTAATTACGAACTTCTAAATAATCACTCTATAAAAATTTATGTGCTTCATTATCGGGCTTACTACGTAAGGATCACACTTGACTTCATCGCCTTCCTGTCAATCTTTCATGGCACAATCCATGCTTCATTTGTTGTGCTTTGGCGCGTTTTCGAATATGGTGGTCTTTCCAACTGAGGTCCTAATTGAGAGCCACTCAAACTAGAATTGCAAGATGAGAACCGAGTTTGCTGCCCTTCAAAAGTATTACTTGAAGAGTATTATAGCACAGAGCTGGTGATAGCATAATATCACTAATATTGAATACCGCTCTATATGGTAGTAGTATTATTATCCAAAAAATCAGGTAGTAGTATTGACGTGGTGTACTATTTCAGAAAGTACTACTGACCCCTGCCAATGAGGTTTCTCAGGAACTATCCGTGGGGGTTCCCGGAATTCTGAGCCAGAAAGGTCAAATATCAATCAAAGCACTATCAATCAATCCAGCGAGCCACCACCGCTGCCACCAGTCTAGCTTTTTCGGTCGCCGCAGCAGTCTCCCCCCCCGTACCCACGGTTCAATCTCGGCTGCTGTGGTGCCGAAACAGCTAGACTCACGGCTCAGCGATCATCTACGGCGCCCGCTACTTCGAACAAGGTCGGCTTGCGGCATCTATACCGGGCAAGACTCACGGCTCACGACTGCACGCGATCGTCTTCGCCGCTCGCTACTTCGAACAAGGTCGGCTTGATGCTATCGCTGGCATCTATACTATGCACGGCACCACGTACATTTTGAACTTTACGCCGTGCGCAAGGTACAGCACCAGCGTGTTTTCGTCGCTAGCAGTAAATGTATTTAATTAATCTCTCCGCTAGAATATACATGTAGTGCGCCATTATTAAGTCTAAATCACGTCGCACCTCTAACGCCATGGGCTCGGTGAGCCTCGTGTGATCCCACATTTCGCCACGCAAGACACTAAAGGGCTGCATTTACACCCGAATATTTAACGGACCGTTAATAACCGTATTTAACAGCTATCAATCTCTCTCCGAACTCTTCAATCTTATACCTGCGTAGCCTTGACAACAAATAACCTACTCAATTAGATACCAAAACGTGTTTTTATAAGATATTACTCTTGATAATTGTATTGATCCACCACTTAGTTACGCGTTTGTGGTCCACATATTCGAATTAATCCCCTAAGGCCCGTTCTCAACCGGTGCGTCAAGTGAACGCATGCGTTGCATGCGTGCCCTACCCCTCACGCTTCGGTTGAGAATGAAAGTACTAGATTCTTATTGGAGGATGCGTGTCAAGACAGAAGCCAATCACTTGTAAGCTGCCCCTCCCCCTTCAACACAACTCGAAACCCATGCAGCAAGCCCACGCCGCACAAGTCCCGTCGCAGCAAGCTTCGCCCCACCACCAGCGGAATGAGGCGGCTACAGTCCTGCCTGAAGACCCAGTTACCGTGCAGCAGGGTCACGCTGCTTCAGTCGCCTCGTACCAGACTCCATACCCGCTCGTCGCTCCCGTTCCCTCGTACCAGGCTCCAGACGTCTACACGGGCCCCGCGTCATCGCCACCGCCTTTAGTGGCACGCAATCTGACAGCTGAACTGGTTAGTGTGTCGCGAGATACACCTAACCAGCCTCGCGTAATCGACAGCCAAGCTCGGAAGGCCGGTCAAGGCGACCGTGAAGGCCAAGCAGGTGTTGGTGGTCGCCCGCAAAACAGCGGAGGAGTACCGATACAAAGCGCTGGTGTGGCCTCTGCTAGTGTTAGTGGTTCGGCAACTGAGGGGCACTTTGCTTGGGAGCCCTACGATAAAATGTCCATGGATCTGATTAGAAAAGAGTGTACTCTGCGCGCAATTAAGGTCCACACCCGAACCAACAAGGCGGATCGGATCAAATGTCTTCGCCATTATGACAGGCTTGTCAACAGCGGCGAGCGTGCGTCATCGGCTTCGATGCAAGCCGCCGGCAATACTAGACGGACAAAACATTGCATGTTCCGGCTGATTAATTGTCTGATGTCCAAGGACATGATTAATCGGCTCATCGAGATAACGGGTAAGTATATTGTGAAGTTCAGATTCGTCTTAGCAGCGAAGACTAATCTGCTCAGTGATGCAGGGAAAAACTTTGACCGACAAGATTTGGACGACATTCAAGCGTCGCAGAAAGCACAATTTTGGCGAGAAGTTGCATTGAAGTACGGTCGTGATGACGAGGACTGCAAAGGCCTCATCTCGGACGATGAGGCTTTTGTAGGCATCGACCCCTCGTACATCGTGCCACACAACGCGGCTAAGTTGGAGGAACTTTGGTCAGAGGTGCGCTCTTTTTTCAGCATCTACGAAGCAAACTTTCGAATGTCTGGAACTCATTCCAGGCACTTTAAGAATTTTGTTCGCGGCCAATTCGACGTTCTTTATCTGTGGTACTGGCTTCAGGTACGCACAAGTATTTTGGATAAGCATTAGATAGCGTTGAGCTTACTAACGTATTTTTTTTCTTTGATATAGCTTCGACCTGAAGCTTTGAGCAATGTTCGCGGGGGGCTCTATCAAGAGGACGAGTACGACTCGCTCGATGCTTTCTCGACTACCCCTGTACGTGAGCGGAGAAGCTCTTCCGTGGCAACTCCCAATCGTCAGAACGGTGGTAAGAAGCGTGCTGAGCGCAGTCCGGCGCGTGGCAGCTTGGGAAACAAGAAGTCAAAGTCAGATTCGGACTCGATGGATGTACTGCTCACGCTGGTTGGGCGTATTGTTACTGCGCGTGAGGCAGAAGTGGCACTAGGTCGAGAACAAGAGCAAGAGGTTGTAGTACGCGTGCGTGCAGAGCGCCATAAAATGCTCGACGACATTCGAAAGCGCATCAGTGATATTGAATGCGAGATGAGCGCTGCCGCTAGCCCTGTCAAACGTCGGCTTAAGGGTGATTTGGACTTTTTCCTCGAGGAGCGACAGCGAATTATGGATCTCGTTCGCTCTCAAGGTCATTAGCATTTTGACTTTAGCAGCACGACATCTTGCTAGACTGCAAGTGCCATGAATTTGCGTAATATTTTTTTTCATTTACTATAAATTGATGGCAGAAATATAGTAGTTCAACTTGGTCCACTACTGCAGCATAACTAGCAGCTGAAAATGTATGAAGCGTCTACTTGATGTCCCAGGTCAGCATCCTGCACTGCGACTGGTGGCACCCCTTCATGATCACGAGACAGTGCTATCGTATCTCTCTGCAAGATATGTTCAGTCTCCGTCGCCTTGTCATTTCTTAATACATTTCGCACTGGACGATGTAGATTTCTACTGGCAATCTTATCGACAAGATTCGAGCGGACTTTTTCGTCCATTAGGTTCACATGGCTCCCATCATCAAGTTCAACTTCAGCTTCGTCATAATCCAACGTATCTTGGTCGTTCCATAAACGCACTTCCTGAATCATGGAGTGCAAAGTATGCTGCGGAGATCTCGTCGATTTTGAGCAACGCTCCGAAATACAGAAGTTATGTAGACGTATACATGCAGAAATTACAATTCGGCAGTGTCGTAACCGTACATGCAGTGGTTGCTTGAATATTCTCCATTTGTTGACCAGAAGCCCGAACGCCATCTCGATCCGTATCCGTAGTTGACTAACGTGAAAGTTGTAGTTGTCGCGATCCGTCCGATCCACCAGCTCTGCCTTGTTAAATGGGGGTCATTACATGCTTGCTCTGGACATAGGCATTATCCCCAATCACAAAATACTTACCCGCATTATCATGAAGCAGATTACTTAGTTGCCAGCGCTGGAATGCGTACGAATCATTCATGCCACCGGGTGAGTTTACCGAGAAGGCTGTAAATCGTGAAAGGTGGTCAGCGCACGCTTGGACGTTAAGTCCGTATTTTTGATAGTGACCGGAAAAGAATGATATGACTCGACCACACTCACTCACTTTTCCGAGGGACGCGAATTGGACACAGCCGATAACTCCAATACAATCTTCAATAACACCACAATTGCTAATGGATCGAAATCCAGCTGCCGCATCTTTCATTTCATCATGGCTTCGTGGGAACCGAGGGGCTAGTTTTTCTGTGTCGTTGATGGCGAACATGACGCGATAAATAATTCGATAGAAATTAGATATGCTAACCCCAGTGATCACGCGAACGTGATGATAGCTACCCCCTGTCAACCACGACAGAGCACATTGCAGCATGACAGCGGGAGTAGGTGGGGGTGTCCCTCGTGTCCGTCGCAGCGATTGGTAATAGTCAACGACCAAGTAGGGGGCCACAATACAGAGTAGATTTTCGAACATGGATATATCCATCCGGTAGTACTTCTTGAACGCTTTCTCTTTGATGAGCGTTGTAGCATGAACTCTCCAGGTCAGTCGCTCTCGAACAACAGGATTCTCTTTCTTGGCAGCCCGAAGTTGATTGAACGATACCAGACAAATAATTAGACTGCATAACTCGTCATCAGCTTTCAGACGACGGCGTTGCCGTGTACTTGGGGGTACATTGACGGGGGCGTAGGCGCTGCTTGGGTGAGACTGGAGACATCGGTGGCTCGAAT
This sequence comes from Phytophthora fragariae, assembly GCA_009729435.1. Taxonomy (NCBI): domain Eukaryota; phylum Oomycota; class Peronosporomycetes; order Peronosporales; family Peronosporaceae; genus Phytophthora; species Phytophthora fragariae. The sequence continues at coordinate 1,887,458 of QQOI01000005.1, read as the reverse complement.
TGCAGGAAGACGAAAGACCAGTTCTCAGTGAGAACTTCTCACGAGCTTTTCCCAAAAAGAGTACCGATTTGCTATTCCGTCCCAAAAGAAGTACCTGTCCCAAAATGAGTACCTATGAAGTCTGCATACATAGGGCACAAGGCGCAGCCGTACAGCATGAGTCCCCACACTACGACAGATACCTGCCAGGGCTAGTGGGCATCTTGGGAAGTATGATGCAAAGAAAACAAAGTGCAAAAATGACTACGTTTCTACTCTTTACTCTACCATTCGGCTCTACATGCATACCGGTAGCTCGAGGGCCGCGTCAAGAACTGGGCCAAGACGCTGGGAGAGACCGGTACCGAATGGTTTTCAACGTGAACGCCGGCATGCAGTGCGTGCTTAACACGGAGTGGACCGAGGGCTTGGCCGATGCGATCGCGCCCGGCGGCCGGTTCTGATCCAGCACGCCCCAACTGATGGCGCAAACGTATGTCCGACCCGTAGTTCATAAGGGCGTTCAGATCGATGAGCGCGAGAAGCAGAGGCCATGGTGTTGGCAGGGAGTTGAAGAGGAAGTGAGGGTGTTGATGTGAGATGGTCTCGCAAATGGCACTCACAGGTACTCATTTTGGGACAGGTACTTCTTTTGGGACGGAATAGCAAATCGGTACTCTTTTTGGGAAAAGCTCAACTTCTCACAGCGTCAAGAAGGGAGGGTGATATGATTGGTTAAAACTCGAAAACGCACGAGGACGCATGCGTCCGAGGTTCGTGGCATGTGTACGTGCTGTAACACGTCCATTTAACCAATCAAAACGCCATGCGTGCGTTTAGCACGCATGCGTCCAAAAAACGCATCGGTTGAGAACGGGCCTAAGGGCTGTGCGTACAACGTACCCGTTGCACTACCAGGAAAATGATTTTCAACCTTGTCTAGTTGGAAGTTGTTCAGGCCCAAGCTGTGCAGTACCACGAGCGGCTATGATCATGATATATGTAAAGTTTATTAGGGCTTCAAGTGATGAGCGAGTCGAGATGACGAGCATGCACCTTGGTGGCTTGTCAGAGTCCATTTAGCATTTGTAGTTGCGTCAACTCGAGCTTGATCTTCCCAAGCAAGTCAAGCATTGTAACTTACAATTACAGTTTGCACCGCGGGATGCTGGATAACCCGGGTGTTCAATGTGGTGAAATAATCGCGCAGGTGAAAGCTCATTTTCTGGATTCCAGAATCTGGAACAGTCCTGGATTTTCCGAGCCCAAAACCAGGACCCATAATTTCGACAAGGCATCTACTTTTTGTCCCGCACATTTCACCCATTTGCAAAACCTCGAGCCAGCAGCGAAGCGTCAGCGGAGGCCCAGGAAGGAAGGAAGACTGCCAGGAAGCAACCAACAGGAGACAGCGCGCACTAAGCAAGACACCGTAGCGCCATGTTCAACCAGCCGTGCGTCTCCTCCTCCTCCCTGCCCTCGCCGCTATGAGCCAGCCAACTGACCGCCTCTACTTGTTGCAGGTACATGGGCGAGCCTCATGCCCAGAGCGCTCCGGACGTGGAGCCCATTAAGCCGTACGTCTCCATACAAACTCTCACCTCCAGTAGGTAACATACAACTTATTCTTATGTTGCTCTGCTGCTGCAGCGACCAGAAGACTGTAGAGGCCAAGGCCGGCTGCAACGACTGGCCGTTCGCACTGCTGTTCGTGGTGAATGTCGGCGTCATCATCGCGTTGATGGCGATGTGGGGCCTTAAGACAGTTACGGACCCAGCCAACAACTCGAGCGAGCTGCTCTCGGGCAACGACACGAAGGTCGTGGTGGCTATTGCCGTGGGCATGGCCGTCGTGTCCATGGTGCTGGCTCTGCTGATGGTCAAGCTCATCGTGGCCTACGCGCGGGTCATGATTCTGTTCGTGCTGTGGTTCAACGTGGGCATTTCTTTCGCCATAGCGGCGTACGGATTCGCCATCGGCAACATCTTCATCGCCATTATTGGCGCCCTAATTGCACTGTTGAACCTCTGCTACGCGCGTGCCGTGCAGCACCGCATCCCGTTCGCTGTCGCCAACTTGCGCGTCGCGGAGGGAGCCATTGCCAAGCACTGGTCCACGTACATTGTGTCGATCGTGTTCACCATTGTGCAGATTGCATGGGTGGTGGTCTGGGCTATGGCGCTGCTGGGCGTCGCCAACAAGATCGCGGAGGATAACCCGAGCAGCACGAGCACGACGACGAGCTCTACGAAGTCCACGTACAATCAGTCGGGCGAATCCTACGTAGCGTACTTCTTCCTGCTGCTATCGTTTTACTGGGGCCTTCAGGTTTTCAAGAACATAGCTCACACGACTGTTGCCGGCACCGTCGCGACGTTCTGGTACAATGCTGAGTCGAGTGGAGCTACAGGCGCCTCCCTGAAGCGCAGCACGACGACATCGTTCGGCTCTATCTGCTTCGGCTCGCTCATTGTGGCTTTCTTGCAGGCGCTTCGTGCGGTACGATCTCCTGTATTCAACTCGGAACTGAGGTTGTTTCATTGTGCTAACTGAAGTTTATGCTTCATTCAGTTGGCGGAGAGCGGTCGTCAGGACGGAAGTGCGTTGGCGTGCTTTGCCGAGTGCATCCTTGGCTGCCTGCAGTCGCTCATGGAGTACTTCAACCGCTGGGCCTATGTCTACGTCGGCATCTACGGCTACAAGTTCACGCAGGCAGGCAAGGCAGTGTTCCAGCTCTTCAAGCAGCGTGGCTTCGATGCGATCATCAACGACGATCTCATCGGCAACGTGCTTGGTTTCGCAGCACTGGGCGTTGGTGAGTCTTGTTCCTATGCTCCTTCCACCAATTTGTAGGGCAAACGCTAACTTTTTCGTCACCTGCAGGCCTCATCTGCGCTGGTGTTGGTGCGCTGATTGCGGAGACGACTGACGCGGTCACCTTCCAGAACAGCACCGCATTCCTGGCGATTCTCGGCTTCGTGATCGGCATCGGCGTTGCCGTCACGCCTCTCGCTGTCATCGACAGCTCTGTGGCCACGATCTTCGTGTGCTTCGCCGAGGATCCCGCTGCGTTCCAGCGCTCGCATCCGGAGCTCTACGCGCCGCTGGTGCAGGAGTGGCACAACCTCTACCCGGAGATTATGGTGCAGGCAGGATATTGGTACGCGTAGTCTGGCAACAAACGTGTCAGCTGAAAGCTGGCCGTGGTTGAAGTGTTCCTACACTCCTATTCATATAGCAAGCACGTACTTATGTTCTAACTTCAGTTTCAAAAGCCTATTCCGACCTAAAGTATCTTTGGGTACCGTATCACACTGACGAAAATAGAACCCCACATGGCTTCCTTCAGTTCAGTCTTCAACTTACTCAACGTCGTGTCGGTACGATGAGGCGAAGTCGCGCTGCATTGCTGTGCCTTGCCTTCTTGACGCAACTAACGCCGGGCCTGGCGTCCTCCATGACGTCGATGCTCTTCCGCGCGGCGTCCGCGACTCTCGTGGCGCGTCGCATCACGGATGTTGCGCACCAAGAGGCAAGTGCAGACGCAGACACTATTGCAACAGCAGGTTCAGGTTCAGACTCAGGCGTGTCGGACGTGATGAAGGCCATTCACTACGGAGCCATCGTGCTGCTCATCGTCATGTCGGCCATCTCATCGGGTCTGACTCTGGGACTCATGTCACTGGACAAAGTGAGTCTCGACGTGATCATCCGCGCTGGAGACCGGCCGGGTGCTACCAAGGACGAGATGAGGAAAGCCAAGGCAGCTCGACGTATCCTGCCGGTCCGAGCTGATAGCAATTTACTGCTCACGACGCTGGTGCTGACGACTGTGGCGGTGAACAGCCTGCTGTCGATTCTGATGGCGGACTTGACCAGCGGCCTCGTGGGCTTCTTTGTGTCGACGATCCTGATCCTCATCTGTGGCGAGATCATCCCGCAGTCGCTTTGCTCGAGACACGCGCTGTCCATTGGCTCGGCGCTCGTGCCGGTTGTACGAGTGTTGAGGCTGTTGCTATATATTTTCGCCAAACCGGTGAGCTTTGTGTTAGACAAAACGGTGGGCGAGGATGTGGGCACCATTTTCACCAAGAGAGAGCTGCAGAAGCTCGTGGAGATCCATGTGAGGCAGAAGATCATGCACCCTGAGGAAGGGTATATCGTGCGTGGCGCCATGAGCTATAAGCGCAAGGCTGTCAGCGACATCATGATTCCGGCGGAGAAACTTTTCTCGCTTCCGATATCCTTCACCACGTTGCGATTTGTTGGTCATGCTGTATGCTGTACATGTATATCTCGTTTCTGTTGTTGGTATCCTTAACCTGTAGGTCTTGATTGTTTGATGCTGCTGCCTTCCTTCAACACGCCAGTACAATACTCAATCTCGAGACACTCAAGATGATCTATAACAACGGATACAGCCGCATTCCCGTGTGGAATAAAGACCCGAACGACGTAGTAGGCATCGTCTTCACCAAAGACTTGATCTACGTGGATCCGAACCAAGACGTGCCACTGATAGCGTTCGCACGAGTATTTGCGGTCGCGGCACACCGCATTTGGCTCGACGCACAACTCGGTGAGGTACTCAGCGTCTTCAAAATGGGTAGCACTCACATGGCGCTTGTGTATGATGTCAACAACTCTGGACCGGTACATTCACGATATTGCATCACCGATTCGAAATAGTGTGGTTTCTAACTGTGATCACTCTGCTAACCAGGGCGACCCGTTCTATGAGCTCAAAGGATTGGTAACGCTGGAGGATATCGTCGAGGAAATCCTGCAATCCAAGATTATCGACGAGACCGACTCACCCGAAGCCAGGAAGGAGCGCCAAAACTGCACCGACCAAATTGGGTATTCCGACGGGGGTGAGTTCGTAGCCCATACCATCGTCTTGCTTCCACCCACCAACTCTCGCCGTGACTCGCTCTAAGTGCTGACACCGTTCACCTTCCACCGCCCAGTTTACTCAGAAGAAGCCCCACTCCTATCCGAAACCAAGACGACTTTCGGCTCTGCGCGTCCAGCTTCAGATCTACAGATTCAGTACTAATAGAGCAGCGGGCTGCCCGACCATGGACCTCGAGATATTAACCCCAACAGCTCAGAAATCTAGGACAAATAAAAGGACCAAAAGTTAGAGGCTTACGTAGCCAAGAGTTCAAGGAGATGCACGAGCTTATTATTATGGACGGTAACACCATGAGTAGATCTACTGGGGATATGTCTGCCATTGTGTCCTCCAATGTCCTTCAAGTCGAAAACGCAGCTTGAAAAGTGTCACTAATAACATATCCATTTTGAGTTTTGTCCTAGCCTCTAGGACAAAACTCCTGAAATGACTTGAACTCAGTATGTGGCTTCTACTCTGAAGGCCTCCGATACTATCATTAACTTTGTTATAAGTGACACACTCCAATTCCATCAAGTCTAATATCGGCCATACAAACTTCAAGTCACTTTGGTCCTTTTTTGCTGGTTCAAGGACAAAAAACGGGAAAGTACCTCGTACTTAATCGAATATTTGTCCTAGATTCAAGGACAAAAAATGTTGGGGTTAACGTTATTCTAGAAAATGAAGGATTCATTCACAATTCTCTGGATTTTATCCAGAGTCCTAGGCGGGATCGCACTGACGTACGATTATTGACTGATTTAATACCCTGTCGAAATCGAACCTGACATTGCCAAAGTTAAATACGGTAAGACCTGTAGATATTAATACCCTGTGTAGTGTTAAAACTATGCTGGTATGTTGACCCATCCAGTTGAGATTAAGATAAATACCTGTTTACGATAATACCTGTGGAAGATGATAAACCTATGTTGCTGGAACAACATGCGCCATATTTTGTCAGAGAAGCGGATTTTAACTAAATCTAGGGGTATGTTGGCCCATCCGCTGGAGCAGCTTGCACTCAGGACCCGGGTGAACCCAGTGAGGAGGAGTTCCTCGCCGCGCAGAAGCGGTTGAAGCGTAGCAGGAAAAAATAAGATGCTGTGGATGATCGTCAAATTGGCAGCTACAAGTGAACTATGGATATATAGCTTATCACAGCATCCAGCAGCTTCAATTAGATAATTTCATTGCACTACTCTACATCAGTCGCAAACAGAGACAGCGTGCTCTTGTATGTACGTCGGACGCTTACTAGCTACCCCTTGAACTCACTGAAGGCCGTGGCCGTGGGGGTCTCACTTACTTCCAATATTTTGTCAGAGAAGCGAATTTTGCTACATGTAGTGAGGTAGCCTATCGTTCTAGTAGGACCAGGGGTTAATAGCAACGGGTGATACCCGTTGATATGCTGATACTACACAGCCGGATATCCTGTATCAGTATCACATGATACTGCCTTCGGCGGGGGATCAAGATCACTAATACTGCAGCTAAACCGAAATGATCTCGGGTGATATAGTATTTGATATAGAATTACTTATAAAAAAACACTATTTTAGGTCTCCATGTCAGATTTTGGCAAACCTGGATAGGAGCTACCGCGGCACCACGCAAGTACAGCATTATTCAATTATACCGTTGAGTGGACGCCCTCGAGAGTTTGTAGATTAAGGCAGCCAAGAGTTCCTTGGTATTACTGTCTTGATGAGAGTTCACCTGTGTATCAACTGCTGCGCAAGACCGTTTGGTTTGTCTAAGTTGTCACTACGTACGTACTAGTAATAAGTCTACACATCCGCCTGGACGATGATCGAGCAGAGCTACTGTGTCTAATCAAACTTGGACGAGCTTGAAAAGTAAGCCGCAATTTGGAAATATATAATATGGTGCTTATTTCATCATATATAATATATTATCTGACACCACCTGATGCAATACCTCCCCACTCTTTAGACAATCTGTAGGTTAACATTGGTATTCACGATGGGTGAACCGCAAGGCGAGCAAGGCCCGCTTCTTCTTGTGCTCGGACCACATCATGTTGGACGGTGGCACCCTGCGTAAGTTGCAAGTAGGAGGGCGTCACACTTGGAAAACTTGATTTCGATGCTGGTGTTGGCCTTCTACCACAAGAGCAAGGTCGACAAGAAGCTCAACGGTACGAAGGCTGCGCAAACCTAAGCCTCCTTCATCTACGCTGGCCAAATACTGTATCCATAGCGCAAATTTGGGAGGAAGACCTAAGTATCATATTAATATCGAATACACGTATCATTTCATTGATATGATATTGATACCTGATGGACAGAGTATCAGCATCAGGTGATCCTAGCCTCAAGCGTATGTGTCGGTAGATCAGTATCAAGAATATAGTAAAAATGGGCAGTGATATGAACCCCTGAGTAGGACTTTTGCCAAATGATGGCACTATTTTGATAATCTAGACAAACGATGATGACCTTCGCCATGGCACTCCGTTGTATTGATGGCACTTAGCTCAGCGCAAGATTCCTCATCTGGTGTTCTAGGCTCGTGGTTTGTACACGTGCACGTGTTGTGAGCGAAGTCAGCAGAGTTTCCACGGAACAGCCATTGTGGTGCGCGAAGAACGAACTCAAGAGGAATCCCTCGCTCTGCTGCCTCTCGGAACTTAAAACGACTGCTATGAACGAGGAATTAGTCTTGCTAGTGGTGTGATCCTTTCCGGTGCGGGCAGCACAAAGTTCTTTATGTGAGTAGTTGCAGCCTTCATATCCCTTAGACTCAAAGTTCATCATTACGCGAAGTGTTAATGACTTCCCTTAAGTATCAGTCACGGAGAATTCATTAATGATTAAACCCCATGGCACGTAGGGCGGAGATCAAAGAGCTGGTCCTCATGACAGGGAGAACGCTGGTCTGAGGATGGCAACTTTTCAACGTGGCGCGTATAACTAACAGACGTGTTGCAGCCTGACAATAATAAATAGCTGAGTGTCATCATTGCCACCAGTATCACTAATATTGAATACCGCACTATACGGTAGTAGTAGCAATACTACCCAAAAATTCGGGTAGTAGTATTTCCGGGGTGTACTATTTCAGCAAGTACTACTAACCCTACTCAATACACACATCTGACAGTGGGGAGGGGTGTAAGTTCCTCCCCACAGCTTCAAATCCAGAGCTGTTCCGGACAACTGCACGGCCTTAGTTTGCTTGGTCAAGCGGTGCGTCTCCTCGCGTGATTTGGATATCCACATCGTCATGAGCAAACGTCGCAATGCAAGGCGATGGCCGTCGCTAGCGCTTTTATTTCTGCTCTCAACCTTCAGTTTCTGGGCAACAACAGCCACCACCACCACCACTACGCTGGAGTGCAACGCCACTGCGGCTGAGCAAGAGGCTATTGTGCGGTGGTCTTTGCTATCCGAACTAACATTTTCACGAGACTGTAAGAGCTACACGAAGGGATCAATGCTCACACCCGTGCCAATTATTTAATGGATCTGATCGTCTTGTGCGCAGCTCACGCGGCGGCAGCTTTCGCAGACCGAATCTGGATTGTCGGTGGCGTGTCGGTGTCCTACTACACGAAGCGTTTGGAATACACCACTACCCGCTCGGATGTTGTATCCTCACCAGACGGCATCGAATGGACAGAAGTGCTGGAAGAAGCTCCGTTTCGCCGACGCTATGGGCATTCGTTGATCACCTTCACCGACTCGAGCGATAGCGTGGAGAGGCTTACATTGATAGGGGGTTTCTCACCCGAACCAGCGACCGATACCTGGGTGACTACTGATGGAGGTAGGTAACTGCACATTGAGGTCACTTGAAGTAGTTAACATTGCGTGGTGTATAGCGTCTTGGACAGAGGCAACTGCTTCAACTCCTTGGGCAGGTCGGGGTTATCACTGCTCGGTGGTGTTTAACAGCAAACTTTGGGTACTTGGCGGAAGTCCGATCAACAACGACGTTTGGTCCACATCGTCCGTTCTAAAGGGACCGTGGAAGCAACAGAGTGGGGTACCTTGGTCACCACGAGCTGCCCACGCGTGTGCTACTCACGAGACTATGAATGCGACTGTGGGGGATTCAACCCGGGAAGAGTTTCTTTTTCTGATGGGCGGGTGGCGCGACACAAGTCTGCGCGATGTATGGCGCATGGATTCCTCTGGTAACTGGGAAATGATGACGGAGTCTGCACCTTGGGAGCCACGAGCGTGGTTTCCTGTCGTGTCATTCGACTCCAGGACAAATGGTGATGTACAACTTGGACCAAGACTTTGGGTGCTCGGAGGTGGAATTGTTGGGAACGGAATCGAGAAAATGTATCCATTCTCGGACGTTTGGTACACGCGCGACGGAGTTGAGTGGATAGAGGCTAGCTCCAATTCATCGGGCATATCGACGGCCGAATGGAGCATGTTGACCCAGAGTAACGAGGAAGTATGCATGGGCAAGTGGGGTCATACCGTTGTTCCCTTTTACCGCACAGTTGATCGAGCATACTATTGCCACGAATCTTGCATGAATGAAGAAGGCACCATCAGTCTCGCAAACCAGCTCATACCTGTGTGCAACCCGTCTACGACGTTGCCAGAGGCACCTGTGTTGCGCACAATTCTTTTGAATAACTCCATGATCACCAAGACACTTTATCCAGACGGATGTGGACTGTGCGTGACGGACTCCAATGCACGATACGAGAACAGTACAACCGTGCCTACGCTTTTCCTTCTCGCTGGGAATGTAGGCATCCAGAAAGTAAACGACGTCTTTCGGAGCAGCGACGGAAGTGCGTGATGCATCGAAACGACGACTGCTGCTAGGATACAAGTGAGTTGACCCGGTATTGTTTTGCTTGACTTGTGTAGTGTTATGCGAGCGGGAGGGCACGATCTGCTCGGGACAAGGTGTGTGTGTGCAAGGAGGCACTTGCCTCTGCAGTGGCGCGAAGACCGGAGCTCTCTGTGACAGCGAGCTTCCCTACACCATCGTTGACTCTAGTACGTGCCCACAGTTTTGCGTCATGGGGTTCGGCGCTAATCGATCATTTTGTTGCTAAAACCATACAGCGAGCTGCTTCCCGGAATCGGCACCGATCGTTGTGGCGGGTGGTATGACAAAACGTTTGGGTGACGTAAAGATCGGAGACTCGGTGCTGGCGCTCGATTCAGCAGGAGAGCTCGTGTACTCCACCGTCTACTACATTCCACACGAAAGTTTAGTGGACGGCACCACCGACTTCATCAGCGTGGAGCACGAAGGTCTGGCATACAAGCAGGAACATGTACGTACGTGCCGATCAGATACGGTCGTGTCTGCATGGTCATCATGACCAGCCCTCCCTCTACTGAAAGATCTGCTGCTGTTGAAATCTGTGACGTGTGACGGCCATGTGTGACGTGTGTAACTTTCGTGTCGACAGGACTTGGTTGAAGCGCTGCAGATTACCCCAGACCACCTCGTGTACTATCTTCCAGAGGGCGATACTTTTGCAGCGAATATCCATCGGAGCGATAGAAAAACTTGGCCCAGAGAGTCGTGGATGGCAAGCCTGGCCCAGAAACCAGCGAGGGAGCTGCAGGTGAACGACCTGCTCTTGATGTTGCCATCGCCCCCATCTTCGGCGCGATCCTGCGTGACGAGAAACACCGAAACCGATCTACCGCCCAGAAATGCATCAAGGCCCAGCCGGAGCTGCCCGGATGACAAGCATGGGGTAATGGCACGTCAATACGGGCCTTCAGCTGGTCCCAGTCTTGTCAGGGTCACCAAGTTGACTCATGTCAGTCAACGCGGGGCCAAGACACTTTACACGATGACGGGCAACTTGTTTGTGGCGGGTGTGCTCTGCAGCAACTTTGGCGACTACTACCCCACCTTGCCAGGCCAACAACTTCGGGATTCTGTAGCCTTCAAGCTGTTCGCGCCGCACCGCGCGATGTTTAGGCTGCTCCCTTACCCGAGCACCGCTGAGCTCTTACGCGCGCTCATGGACCAGCTGCTGCTGCCCGCTTTAAAATGGCTTCACCCGCTCCTCTCCGAAATAATGAAGCGAGCGTCATATGAGCGTTGATCTGGGCTTCCCTGTCGAACCACCGAGCTGATACCTTTACATGTACACGGAGCAAAGCTGAAGATGGAGGAAGTTTCCTGCGATTTTTTGAGATACCGGTATCCCTACGGCAAAGCGCCGAGAGTTTCGAGACGGAATTGTAACACGTTTCGTTGCTTCCCTGTCGTCCACAAATTGGATAACCTCGCGGTTTTTGCTGTGCGAAATGACACGAGGATCATCACAAAGAGCTGCCAAGGTGTAGCCATGCTCAAAGTGTCCTGACTTGACTTGCAAGCAAAGCTGGGAAACCTGGCGGGCTTCAAAGCTCGCTCAGCTTCTCAGGTTTTGGTGCCACGCTGCAGAAGCAGTTGGCGCGGTGATCCCAGGTTTGAAGACGAAACTGCACCGACACCCTGCGCCGAGCAAACTAACTCGGCAACGGCCGGCGCGGGCCGTTACGTGGCAGTTCCCGAGCCCCGCCTTGGGACCAGCTGGGTGCGGGCTAGTCGACCATAGCACTGCGCTCGAAAAAAGAAGGCGAATAGGGACCGAACGCCGATAGAATCGGCGGAACGCGGCCGAGGCGTTCCAATGTGCAATGCGTGCGGTCGTTGGGCTGTCGTGAGGTGCCGCCGCTTTCTTGCCTTCTGGCTTTTGACTGTCGTGAGTGGATTCTCGCCCTCGCTTCCTGAGCAGCGGTTGTCGTGCGCTTCTATTCCGTCCTCGCCCCAGGCGACAACGTCTTATTACAAACATGCGGCGACAAACTCGTGGGCAGCTTTTGTACATGTATGACCAAGAGAGCCACCTGCCGCGCCACGCCTGCGTTCCGACAAGTGCATGCTGGTTCTGAAGCAGCAGGGTGTTAAAACTCTGCCATACTGGGCGCGAGTCACGTGTGCCGGAAAGACGGCAGCCTCAACGGTTGTAATGCGTCCAGTCTGGTCCCCTGCACGTTCGGCGCGACCGGCTGGAAAGGCAAAGTCTCCGTACAGGCCACAAGCGACGAGACCTGCTGCTGGCAAGTCGCTACTGTACTGTGCGGGGCTGGCGAGCAGCGACCGAAATACACCCCAGTGTGCTTTTTGCCAGCATCTTCGCATTTGCACATTACCGTCACCACCACCAGAAGCCCCAGTCAACATGCTCGGCAAGCGTTGCGCGTCTGAAATGGAGGCCTGCCTCACCGAGTACTACCGCCAGGAGTGTCTGCGCGCAATGTACGCTAAGCAGGAGCGCCCGCGCGACTGCGCATGGGTCAGCAAGGAAATGATGGCCAAGGCCCCGCGGCGCGCGCGCAAGGGCGTGTCGTTCGCCATGGCACCCGAGATTATCGGCAGCGCCGACCCCTCCGTGGACCGCAGCCCCATCGACGTGTCCCCGATCTCCAAGCTCGAGCTCGTCGTGCTGCTTTCACAGCGCACCTTTCCGGTCCAGGCTTGAGCGACGCAACACCAGCACGACGTGCACAGGACAACCAGACTACACTCACACAGCGTAGTATACCAGAGCAACGGGCGACGACAGCGCGGCTAGTGCAAGCACCGCTCTGCTTTCGCTCAGCTCTGGACACCTCATTCAACCTCTACTGGGTGGACCTAGAAGACCGGGCAAGACACCGTCCACGTAACGGGTACCCGGGCAGCAGCATGTAGCTTATAGAAGAGTCATGGAGGAATTGACTCGATATTTAACGCGCAATAAATGCGGACACTTCATCACAACGTTCTGGCTTCACCATTCATCATCGTAACGCGCCAGCAAGAATTTCTGGCAGAGGGATCAGTTCGATGCGGTCCGAATGTGCCCCGAAGGGAGTCGGAGGTGCGTTCAGATATCGAGCGGCATTAGCCGATCGACCTCTCGTCGCGACACTCCTTGGTCGAGCAATTGTGCTCTGGCCTTTGCACGAGCGACGAGTGCTTTGTCGCGAGCCATCTGCAGCTCTAGCTGACGCAATGTGAGCTCCACGCGGGCCTTTTCTAGGTCGATTTCGTCAATCGAACTCAGCATCGGCCGCTTCTTCACGGGACTGGACGGTTGATCCCGTCGGCGTCGAACTTGCCCTCTCTCCTCTTCCTCATCGTCTTCCAGCTGCATAACTGAGATGGACTGCATCGCCAAGTTCTTGCTCCTCCTCTCTGGTCGCGTTGTCGGCGGCGTCGGAGGAGTGAATGGACCTCTCATACCACCAACAGACTCGTTGTCAAAGTCCCAGATCGTATCCTCCGACAGCGACACCAGCCCTCGTCGCTCTCGCAGCTGGTAGCGGGACCGCTTCTTCGCCGGTGAAGGCGAGCGCGACCTCAACCTTGCCGGCGAAGGACTAGCAGCACGAGCAGGAGCTACATCTGGAGCTGGAGCTGGGGATGGAGGAGGAAGATTCGCAGCCGCTACAGACTGCTGAGCTACCTTCACCGCCTTCCGCTTCGTGCTAAGTCTCGGCCTCTTGGACGGAGGCGCGTCCACCTCCTTGTCAATGTCCTTCATAATGGGCTGCAGCAGAGCGAAGTAGCGGCAGTGGCGCTCTAGCACGCGGTGCAAGTTACGTTCCGCCGGTGTTCCTTGGACCGCTTGGAGCTCGCGCTTGGTGCTGGCCAGCCGCTCGGCCGCTTCTCGGTACGAGAGCTCCAGCTCCGCCATCTTGGCCTGCACCTGACTGGCCGTGCGGTGCACCAGGCCCTCGGCGTGCAGCCGCTGCACAATCTCGTCGGCCAGCGATCGGAGGCTCCCGCCGGTCGCACTGCAGCTTCTCCAGCGGTTGTAGTTGCCCTGCACGACCAGCCAGTCCAGCAGCACACCCATGGACGACTTGCCTCCCGCACCAGAGTGGTCCGACGTCCACTTGGTCTGCGAGAGCTGCTTGGACGCCTGCCGCGCACGGAAGAAGCTCGGCTTGACGTGCATCTTGAACCAAGACTCTTGGTGAGCTTTACCCGATACAGTATGCGCCAGCCACGCCCCCTCACACCAGACGGGCTTTCAGCCAATCCGCATGTTGAAGTCGTTCTCCACGCGACGATTGGCCAAAACAAAGCTGCTGCATTAGTGACCATCACTCTGACGACTCCGCATTATAGCGGGGCATTTTCGTCATGGCGCGGCGCGGAATATGTAGCTCGCCGCTGTCGTCGGCGGACGAGGCTGAAGGGGATGCCGGCTCGTCGAGCGCCTTCCCGGAGATGTCTCCATCCCCGCCAGCGTCCAAGCCGGCGAAATCCCGGGCGACGGGGGCCAAGAGGAAGCCCAGTAGGGCCAGGAAGACCCTCCTCCCGCCCACGAAGAAGTCCAAGCCCAGCACTGTGACGGAGCGGAAGAGTACCAAGGCACTGGTACACGATGCACCTCAGGAGTTCATCGAGTACCTGGCGGAGCAGCTGAGCGCGGTGCAGCAAGCCAAAATCGAGGCGGAGTTCGGCGGAGGCCAGGGATTCATCGTGAAGCTGCCGACGTCAAGCTGGAAGACGAAGCGGAAGCGCGACGAACTGCAGACGTGGATCAAAGCGCTGGGCTTCTCATCTGGCGCGTCATTGAGTCGGTCCGCACTGCGAGTTGCAAGTCTCAAGGCGGATGTGATCCTGAGTGAGCTCAAGCAGCGGGTGCCGTCAATGGCCGAGTAAGTGGTGGGAGGGGAGAGTTGCGTGTGTGTGCGTGTGCTTATTGTTGCATTGCTGTTGTACTGTGTCCGTAGGGGAGGTGACAACGAGGAAGAAGTGGACGTGGAGGATGAAGCGCGCGACGAGGCTGCAGACGGAGGCGATGGAAACGAGAAAGAACGCACCGACGACTGTTTGATGGATCCCACGATGCTCCGGTTGAAAAAATATTTTCAGAAGCTGGAGTCACAGACGCTGGAGGTCGTATCGTACTCAGAAAATCACCGTTTGCTGTCGTCAGCGCAGCACATGGCGATCGCTGATGCGATGGAAGACGTGCTGGCGCAGCCTTCGATTCGAAGGGACCGTCGTTTGGCAAGACGCCTATCGAAGCTGGGGAGGATATCGGGCCGAAGACTGTCTTCAATTGCTATGACGCCCTCGTCTTCTTCTTTTCTCCCACCAGTGGAAGACGACTGGATGTGGGATCGCGAGAAGGACAAGATGTCGCTGACTCCTGTTAAGCGGCATATTTCGCTCGGCGACAGCAGCTCAACCAAGAAAAGCATCACATTGGGAGAAAGTGTGCTGCACCTCGTTCTGCATTCTGGACTGGTAGATGTGAAGGGCTTGAAGGAAGTGCTCCGAAAGGTCTCTACCGTGTGGGAAAAGATAGCCGTCATGTAAGTTTTTGCCTTGCCCGTTGCTGCATTACATTTCTCTTTGAAGCTGACTCGACTGGGGGCTTTCACTGTTATTTCTGCGAACAGGGCGTACGCATGGACACTCGCGGACTACTCAAAGTACGTACAGATCTGCCGGGTTGCAGGCCGACGTACTGTGGTGGGCTAACGGATATATCGTTTCTTTTACTCATAGGAAAACAAACTTCTATTCGATGGAACAAGTCTACAGTCGCCACCCACGTGGCCATTATCTCGCGAATGGTGCATACAAGGAAGTGTTTAAAGTGTTTTCATCCGAGAAAAAACGTCTAGAGGCTATTAGCGTGATGGATATCAGTGCAATCGAAAACACCGGCAACCAGGTATGCGAATAGCAGGTATTCTGTAGAATAAGTAGTAGGTCGTGTCCACTCACTGTTTTTGCCGTTTCAGGGAGTAATTCGACAAGAGGTTGCGCACTCAGTGCTGCTGTCGAACGCAACAGAACACGGCATTTGCCCGAACTTCCTTCGGATTTACGATGTATTTCTCGCAGAGGAGCAACCGCGACAAGAGCGCTGGGGCAGCAAAACACATCGCAAGCCAGTCGAGTTGTTGGCAGATGGAAGTGCCTATTCAGCAGCTTCAAATAATCAGCAAAAGGCGACATCACTGACCAGCAAGCAAAGTGATTGCTTATTCCAGTACATCCGAATGGAGTTTTGTGACGGTGGCGATCTCGAAGATTTTATCGGTCTTCAAAAGGACAAGATTCTTCCTTTGGAGTCAGTTGCCGTGCCATTTTTCTTCCAAATGGTATTCGGTTTGTTTTGTGCTCGAGAAAAATTTAACCTGCGTCATGGTGATATCAAGGTTTGTTATAAGCGGGCTATGCTTTTTTGTGATGATTGACTGCTAATCTTGGGGCGATGGGTTTCCTATTTTTTCTCTTGCAGCTTCTGAACTTCTTTCTGAAAGACATTGGTCGTGCCAATCTCAGGAAAGAGCCAGGGGCTGATGTCGTTTTGCATTACCTGCTCGAAGACTCCTGCTTTGTTCTACAAATGCCCGCGTCCTTTTCGTATTGGGTAAAGCTAGCAGATTACGGCGCTGCTGACTCGAATTTAGAGAATGTGGGGAAACCCGTCACGATTTACCAGTTCGCTACACTGGAAAACTCACCTATCGAGTTCCTGCTGGAAGGAAATATCGCTGAGCAGTCTTTCGCGGCCGACACATTTTCGTTAGGCCTATGCTTGTTACACTTGTTTACTGGAAGGTACGCCTGATTATTGCTGGATCCTTAATGCGTTTCACTGACTTTGTTGTTGAAGTGCTCCATATGAGGAAATTTTGGAGAACGTACTGTGCCCTGTTGATCTCCTAAAGGACCTGAAGTCCATTTGGATGGTTAGTGCTTGAGAAGAGGCTCGAACGTGTATGACTTCTAACGAACCTGTCAATTTGCTGCTTGCTACCTGTAACTGCAACGTTAGAGCCCACGCAAGAACTCCGAATTTTCTGTGATCAAGAATGTGGCGCGCGGCGACGATGAAAATACGCTATGCCACACCCTGTACAGATTTATTGTACTCTTTGGGCTGCCGGAACAAGTCCCAAGCAAAAACAAAGGAATTGACAGGGTGTGGCAAGTCCTGCTTAAACATTTACGACCAGAGGAGGCCAATCATCCTCAACGGCGATCCAGGCGAACTGCAGGCGTAAACGCCGCTCAGCATACGAAGACGACGAAGGACCTATACGCCCATGATCAATCGTTATTCTCGCTGGTAAGCGGGTCCAACGCTATTATTCGCCGATGCCGTGAAGGATTAAACTCGATCCCGGGCGCTATGGACTTGCTGATGAAGCTTGTTGACTTTGATCCCTCAAAACGCCCCACACTCAAGCAAGTGATGTATCACCCGACGTTTTCATACTTACGCTCGACCTCAAGGGAGAAAGAGACACAAGCAGATTATGTGATTAACCACTATATGACCCGGGGCCAGGACACTCGATTGGTACCGGACGTGTAGATCGAACAACGAACTGGCTCAAGAAACTCTAACAACATACTACCAGTAGTAAATACTGCGAATCAGCATTTCTTAGATTTACATGCTCTAGGTTTTCTAACAGATGATCCTCGAGTCCTTCAAAACACTTTCGAAGGTATCAGAAGCCTAAATGCTCTGCCTCGGATCACAGCTACGTTTTGTGATTTTATGGCACAGCTCCATCAAGATCACCCAACCTCTCCTTAGCTGCTCCAACCCCTCATGAGCCCCTCTACACGATGCACTGTTATCTTGATCGGACGCTGGGCTGAACAGATTTCTCGGATTAAATCTTTCGGCTTCAAGTACTTGCGTCCATTGATGACCACGACTCGTGAGCCAACTAAAATGCCGTGCCTCCTTGCGATGCAATCTTGGTCGACGCTCCGCACGACACAATAGAACTCGTTCGCAGACAATGAACAGCCAAGCTCTTCATTATTGTGCAGCGTGACGTTAATCTCGACGGTCCGAGGCTCGGGGACCGACGAGATGACGGTCTTCGAACCTTCTGGCGCCATCTGAGAGCGGAAGACGAAGTGGAACAACACCGGCCGCGGCCCCGTCCGAAGCATCTCCACAATTACGTCAAATTTCAAGTTTTTCACGTCGTCCAGGCCGATAAGTAAACTGCCGACGATCACGTTGGCTCGTTCTGCAGCACCACCCGGGTGAATTCGTGACACCTCCGCATACCCACTCTTCGCTTTTGCCAAAGTGAAGCCTAACGGCCCACCAGGAGATCCTATCTTGCGGTCATACTTCCTCCATTCCACAGCGGAAGCGGTGACGGTGCAGGCCTTCGAGTGCGAATTCAACTGATCTAGAGATACCATTGAGCAGCACGTCGTACACTTGACAGTTGTGCCGTCCGCGGGTTCACTGGGAATCAGTGACTTCGCTACCATCGTCGGGGACGAAACAGGCTCCTCCTTCGTACGTGGAACCGGGTTTTCTTCGACAGTCGGAGACGCAATACCAGCAAGCATCGACAGAAACGACGTGGCAGTGAGCGCACACTCCACCGACGGTTCTTTCGCAGCAGCCAGTTGTACTCGACTCTTGTATGCTTTCGCCACGCCGGACGCGTACTTGTTCACCAATGAAAGATCTGATATCCCCGTTCCCGCACATACGGCGATCCACTTGGCGTTGCCGCCAAGCTCCAGTGCGCGAATCTCACTAGCGGACCACGTATCCATGACCAACGACTTAACGAAGCTGGTCTGCACACCCAGCGAGCGGTGCTTCCCGGCGCACACCAGACACAGCAGCACGCCAAACGAGACGCCTGCCCACTGCGGACAGATCGCCTTGCAGTCCACACAGTGCTGTCCGCACCAAACAACACTCAATTAGAACAATAATTGCACCGATGGCGGCGCTGGAACGTACGTCGTTGCCGGGCAGCAGGCGGATCGCCACTTCGGTCGCGGGCGACAGACGAACCATCGCGGTGGGCTCGGGCATCACGCCGCGCTTGGAGCCGGCCGAGACGACCATGGAGCTGCTGTCTGTGGACGAAGTGGCGCAGCTGCAGTCTGAAGACACCGGCGAGGCCGGCGCGTCCGTGAGCAGGGTCATCAGATTGGAGCCCCTTGGACGTTTCGACCACGATTCTATTCTGCGAGCGTGTCTGTTCGCTGTCCGCGATTGGACGCAGTAAAACTCAGAACGCTATGGAGCTCTGAATCAGACCTCTGAATCGGAATAACTGCGACATGGACATAACATATCCATGTCGCAGTGTATTAATGGGTATCCGGTTATAGACCGGATAATTAATGGGTGTATCCGGTGTATATTATGGGAATAGATCGGATACCCACCTGGCCAAATTTATCCGACCACCCACCTTTCCACTGTAACTCCGAGTTACACGAGTTACTAACTCGGCCGAAGATTTACCCGAGTTAGAGCATTTCCACCGGTCCGACTAAATTTGGGCTAGACCGGACAAAGTCCAGGACACGATAAAATCGTGCAGGAGGCTGATTATCGGTGCTAGCAAAAGGTGGGTTATCCGCAAGTGAAATATAACTGGTGGATAGTCAGCGTCACTTGATCTTTGTATGGCGATCAAATTTGATTTGGTCGGGCTTTTGTCGAACTGTATAAATTGATCGGAATTCAGTGTGGGCTGACTATGTCCACTTTTAACTTTGTTTTTAGCTTTGACCGGTGGAAATGCTCTTACTCGGGTAAATCTTCGGAGCATCGGGGCACAAAAAGTGCGGCCGTGTGGTGCGGCAGCACGCCCACATTCTAGAAGACGACGCTAACAAAAACTGGAGCGATTCCCGCAGCCATTCTGAGATGCCAAAACATAGATTTTGTCACCCTGTTCAGATTTAGGAAAGTGCATGCCCGCTCGCAGCTTTTAGCCATCATTTCTGTCCCGCACTCAACACACTGAGCAGCGAGGATACAGACGAGTGCATGGTGTTTGTTATCATGCTTACCCTCGCTGCTGGGGGGGGGTCTTCGAGAGATACTATATCCTATCTCAGCCTTCGCGGAGCCCTTGTAGTAGGACGCACGGGCACATTAGAGCAAGCGTGCCATCGGACAAATAAAACTTCATCAACCATCCACTAATCCAAGTCAACCAGCGCACGCCAATACGTTTTGATGCCAAATGTGAAGGTTTATAAGCTGCTGCCGATCATGCCAGCCTCGAAAACTGCAGGCTCGAGTTTAACGTTAATTAACAGATCGACCATATCGTCTCGCGGCTAGCATCTCCGACACAACGCACGGAAACGTCAACCGCACTGCCTCCCTGTAGCTAGACCACCCGAAACAGCTACTAAGCAGGCGATATCTACCACCTGCCTGAACCTGCTTACTCCGACGGACAGTCGCTCTTCTTCTGCGACAGGATCAGCGCCACGATCAGGCCGTACAGCCCCAGCGCTTCCGTGAAGATCAGGATCAGGATCATGTTCACAAACAGCTTCTCGTGCTGGCCCACGGCGCGCACGCCCGCGTCGCCCACCACGCCGATGGCCATGCCAGCCGTCAGACCGCTCAGACCACAGCACAGACCGGCCGCCAGGTGCGCGAAGCCCGTGTACGAGCCGTACTTGGGCGCGTTACCGTTCGGAGGGTCGATCGAGCCCTGGATGATCACCGCCACGATCAGCGCGTAGATGCCCAGCACACCGGCCGCCGCATCACGCCCATCGACGCGATGTCCACGCCCGCCTTGGCCGTGCCGTACGCAAAACCGAGGTCTAACAGCAGCAGCAGCAAAAGCAACAGGTTAGACCCTCTCCTCCTGGACGGTTGGAAGGTCGTGCGCCAGAGATATGAGGGTTATTCTTCGTAGCTCTGACGCATGACCCATTCGTTGACACAGAACGTTGCTCATCACTGGTCTGGCCAGTACAAAAGTCATCAAGGGTACACCTGCGACCCTCCCGAGCCTTACCATGGTGTCTGTTATTGCTGGTAGCAGTCGCTGTCGGTGGAAGGAAGCGCTACTGGGTGCGACGGCAGCACGCGCCGCCGAATGAAGGATAGAGTGCGGAGGGGACAGGAGTGAATGTCTCTGCAATTTGACCAACAACAGCTGTTTTTCCAGTCAAAACCCAGATCCAAGATCTGAACCGCTGCGTTTTGTCTTTTGAAGAATAGAATGGCTCTTCTTTGTCTGGGTTAGGGTAAATTATGGATCTGAACCAGTTCAAACGACTGCGGGAATCGCTCCACTTACGAATATAAATCAAAAACGGACAACTGCGAAGAACGCCAAGAAGACCACTTTCGATCACCCTTCCAAGCCGCACACCACGACGAACCGCCTCCGGTTGTCACGATGGACCCCCCCGATCAGATTGCTGGCGCTCATGTCGGCTGCCGTCCCCATCAAGTTCGTGGCCTGCTAGACCGTGTTGCTGACGCCCGTGCTCCCGAACAGGACGCCGTACGTCCCGATCGTGTCGGCGGCGAACATGCTCAAGTCGGAGGCCCGCCTGTTCGAGACGCCGGACAGCGCGCTGTTGGAGCTGGCGATGCTGTCCGAGTTCGTGGCCTGGTAGGCCGTGTTGCTGACGCCCGTGCTCCCGAACAGGAAGCCGTACGTCCCGATCGTGTCGACGGCGAACGTTCTCAAGTCGGAGGCCCGCCTGTTCGGGACGCCGGACAGCGCGCTGATACTGCTGGCCATCTCGCCCGTGTTTCCGAGCAAATCTCCGACCAGCCTACCGGGGTTGGTGGTCAGGTCCTTCGTGATGCGAACCAGCTCGCTGATGCGTGGGTCCAGCCTGCTCATGTCAATGCTGAGCATCATGCCGACGTTGTCGGTGAGCATTACGCTTATGTTGCCAGTCAGCCCTCAGATGCTGGTGCTACATTAGAGTCTGGTGAGTATCACGGAGCCCCGCCGAGTGCAACTGAGTTCGCCTTGACCCCACCGCCCGATAATACATATCAAAGCTACGCAGCTGCGGAGGCTGCTATTGTGGTGTAGCGGGATCAGCAAAATCTGCGAGATCGCTAATCCAACTTACCAACTGCGCCCGAACACCGACTAACGGAGGGGGTACTCCGATCTGCCGTGACGTGTGCTGAACTGGGTCACTTTGTGTACCCGTCGGTAGGGCTGGATCTTGCTCTTCTGGTGTCTTCCGAAGTGTCAACGCCTTGAAGTCGAGACAGTCTTGGCGAGACGCGGGGATGGGGTGGAGCGGCGCGGAAATCCTCACGCAGCTCGCGGTTGTACTTCCAGATCAAGTAGTCTTGCACTTGGATCTGGCGGCCTGGATCTGGATCCGGCCGTGGGGTTGCCTTTACGGGGTCTTGTCCTTTTGCGTTCCTTTCCTTACAATGCTTGCCGCTTCCTATAGCGGGATCTGTGGTTGTTGAGCGTCGAAGACCCGACTTTCAAATCAGATATGGCCGAGATCCGGACTCGTTGGATCAATGTCGCCTCCGAGGATCCGACTGCTGCAGTCGCAACCGCTGCTGGGGTCGCCGTGGGAAGATCCAAGTCGTCTGGGTCGTACTCCCACTGTAGCCTCTCCAAGTCATCCGATCCGGCAGACACCATCTCCACATCTCTGGTTCCTGGATTCGGGAGAGTCCTGGCTACCAGGTTTGGCACGGAGATCTGCTGTTCGCGGAGAAAACGACTCATGGCCGCTTGGAAGTGTGATTCCATCTTGTCCGTAGAGGTCGTGGCGTTGTCGGACGTAATCACGAGAGGGGGGGGGGAGGTTGTCGGCTTGCTCACCGCTCCTGATGTCTTCTTAGCTTTAGCTCGAGCGGGTTTCTGCCGCGACACTTTGGATCTGGCTTGCAGCATTGCGGCACCTGTGGGGCCCAACGACATCCGTCGTGATTCCGACGACGCGTCCGAATCCGCTTCGGCCGCGGACACGAAGGGTGAGGAAGTCCGGTCACCTGTGGAGCCGATCTGCGTCGGCGAGTCCGGGCTTGAGGTCGTACTTGGGTCCGTCACCTTCTCTCCCACTATCACCTTCAACTTGTCGAAGAGTTCCTTTGTCGACAATTGGAATATCCGTAGATCCGGACGGAACAAGTCGTCTGCGTCGAATGTTCCAGCCACCAGACCCGCTTCCCATAGTAGGCTCATGAGGATCTTGATCGCCTCCAGCTTATTGTCTGTCGAGGCTGGTGCTGTCACTGGTCCGGTCTGGTCACCGATCTGCGTCAGTCGTAGGATCTGCATGATCGGGTTGTGGGTCATGAAATCTTGGAGCTCCTTCCGGTGGTATCTGAACTCCAGATCCGCCCCATTCCACGTCGGGTTTGACGCCTCCGTCTTGATCCCGGCTGGAACTTGTCTCTCCTTGGGCTCATCCTCCAGATCCGGGGCCTTGAGCGCCGTCCATTTGGCGGGCACCTTACCTTTGTGGTGTAGTACCCCGCGGAAGAAGTGAGCACACCGGGCGCCGGAGGAAGACGGCGCCGAGATGGATGTCGACGGACGTGAGTGATGGACTTCGACGCGGCGGGGGAAACACGACGCGGTTTGATGGGCGCAACAGCTCGACGGGAAATGCGACATGGGTGATGAACCGTGGGACACGGTGCCAGAATCCAGTGCGACGCGTAATCATCCGACGAGTCGACCAACGCGCCCGTTTCGGCGAAACGTGCCAACCCTAAACCCCGCCGAGCAAAACCCCCGTCGAGCAAAACGCGCCGACCCTAACCCCGCCGACCAAAACGCGCCGAGGCAAGATCTTGATTACGCCACGTAAATCAGGTTGAAGGACGGTAGTGCAAGCACGACAGAAGTAAGGACAGGCGCAGACCGGTAGGCTTAGCAAGCAGTAGTACAGAATAGCCAGTAGCAAGGACATAGGATAGGGTAAGGACTCAGTCTCGAAATTTCTCTGAACCACAAAGACCCCCCGTCTTCTCCGAGGTTCCAGGGGAACCACCAAGCGCCGGCAAGGAGAGCCGCCTCGATATCGCGGCCCCCCGTCATTTGCTGGTTCGGGTGCTCACCCCCCCACAGACCCGTGCTGGAACAAAGGCACGTTAAACGTATACCGTTTAGGTGGGCGCCCGATAACGCGCTGCCTAGGCGAAGGACCGCACTGGCCTGATAACCGCCGTGCACAAGACCCCCCGTGTAGGCCCGATAACGCCACACAAGCCCCAGGAAACGCCGGCCTGATAACGCCGCACGCCCGACGGGAACGCCGAGGAAACGCCGGCCCGATAACGCCGCACGCCCGAGGCTCGACGCCCTACGACAAGGAACAAGCGTCAACACAAGAACCCCCCAACTCTGAAGCCTGCGAGGACTTGGGTCTGTATTTCGAAGATACGCCACTCCAACAACCGGGTAAATTACTCGACGCGACCGCGATCAAGACGCGCCGAGTTTGTGCGAGACCGACCCCGCGAGATTTCTGCGAGGTCGCTACTCCACAATGGTGCCGCGACCCGGGAGTGCTACTTCGAATGGCGGGCTAACGATCCAAGAGGCATCGGAGGCAGGTGCGCAGTCGGCTGGAAGGTCGCCGACCGCAAGAGAGCACAGTGAGAGACCTGTCGCGTCGTGGAGCTCTGGGGAACCTTCACGACAGGCCACGGGGCCAGCGACGACCATGAGGGCTACGAAGAACAGTTTGCCGTTCCCGATACGGCTCCCGACGAGGGGGCCGCCAAGGGCCGCGACACAAGTCGCGGTCCTACCGGTCGGAAGCCTGCAAAGGCCGACGACCAACAACCACCCGCCGTCAAGGCAGCCACGAAGCGCAGGTCGTCCAAGAAGAAGAAGAAGAAGCTGCGCGCGCCGGACTCGGCGGAAGAGTCGGTGTCCAAGCCGCAAGGCAAGGACGCGGGACACCAGTACACCGCCGAGGAGGTTCGGTACGTCGTGGCGCGCACAGAGCTCTTCCGTCTGCTAGAGCAAGACCCAATCCTGGTCTTCCTCAAGCCCATGCTGATGAGCAACTTCACAGGCCCTTTCGTGGCGCCGGACTTTGATAGTCTCACCAATGTCGCCCACGCCGCGCCGACTCTCTTCCAGATGTTGCGTGACTCGGGGTTCGTGTTGGGAGCTTTCGAGATGAAAAGGCTGTGCGATTGGGACCTCAAGTCTTGGTTGCGCGCGATTCGCGTCGTACAAGAGCCCTTGACGATTCTTGTTGGATCAGTCAAACAAGCCGCAACGAGCCCCGCGACGGGCCAAGATGCGCCGGGTCCCTCGGCGGGCCCAGCCCAGACTTCGACGACCACGCCTTCGCCTCTACCCCGATACGAATCGAGCGTAGACTCCGACAGCAGTCTCGAATCACCCAAGCGCATGCCAATGAACCGGCCGCCGCGCGCCACGCAGCTATCCGCGGCACCCACGCGCACAGAGGTGACGAAACCCGCCGAAGAGGTGCTCCCAAAAGCCTTGAGAGATTCCATCATCAAGCTGATGCAGACGACAGTAATGAGCACCGCGCACGCCGACACAGCTGCAATTCCCGCGGTGGCTCGGCCCCATGAGGCAGCGGATGTCGCCATGAAGTCGGTCAGTTCGCGCTCTGCGACGAAGTCCGGCACTCGACGCGCGGACGAAGACCCCGACGACCTGTTTGACTTGGATATCGGAGCGCCGAGAACTACAGCCGCCATCTCGACGGCGACAGCCGGCGGTGTAGGTATCGCTCGTGTACGCCTCTCAGCTTCTTCAGAGCTGAAAGAGTTCTCGGGGCGGGACGCCGGCGAAGAAAAAGCCAGACTGCGGCTCAACCGTCTGAAGTCCGCCGCGCGGCGCGACGGGATGACGGGTGAAGAAGTGTGCGGGCAGTTCACGAACTTGATGAGCGGCCCAGCACGACAATGGTATCTCCAGTTGCCCAAGAGGGTCAAGAAATCATGGACCGATCTAATGGAGCAATTCCGCGTACAGTACTGCGGCAAGGGCGTGTCAATGGCCAGCCGCTATTACCACGCGGCTCAACGCCCCGACGAGACCCCCCTGGATTACTTGTACCGGCTCAACGTCGCGGGCTTGAGGGCCAACGTTCCATACGCCGATGGTACGACTGAAGAGAAACGTGAACACGTCGAACATTTCATCCGGACGCTGAACACGCAGGAGGCTGAACTCGCCTCACGTCTCACGCTGATGGAGGTCGCCGACTCGGAGGCGCTGGAGAAGAAGCTGCGCGCCCGACAACGTGGATTGGCTCACCAGAAGAAGACCCTCTTCGGTTCGAACAAGTTCCGCCAAAAGGCGCCAACCCCACCGACTCAGCCGGCGCGCACCGCACATGCGATTCACGTCGCACCGGACGAGTACGACTCGGAACGCGAAAGTCGCGACAGCGACGACCGCCAGTACGACCAGGACGAAGAAGCCGAGGAACGCGCCAGGTTGTTCGTCACAGGACAGGCCACGCCGGGAGAGCCGGCACGTCGCAACTTCGATCCCGAGGACTCGGGACGTGACCGCCCGCGGTGCCGCCACTGTGGTTCACGTCGCCACGCTGAAGGAGACTGCTGGAAGTTATTGACGTGTCAGAAGTGTGGCGGCCAACACCCGACGGAGCGATGCTTGAGGGTGTGTAAGGCCTGCGGTGACATGCACGAAGCCGGAGAATGCCCCATGGAGGAGTTCTTCAACCAATTGCGCCAGTGGTTTGACCCGAATAAACACGCGGGAATGCTGCCGCCGGCTGCCGAGAAGATGTTAAACTAGGACGCTCGCTGGCTTGGAAACCAGTACGAGACGAGCGACCTGTTTCCGTCTATGCATATGTGACCAAGAAGTCGCGAGAGGCGTTTAGTGAGAACCGGACTTCCCTGAATGATAATACATGTGAATCCCACCTGGAGTGCACCATGCGAGAACGCGCGCCGCGAATCTCGGCGGTCCGACGTACAACGGACGACGAGTTCGCACGTGAACCACCCCTGGACGAAATCGACTTGCAACCAGGAGAGCGACGCGGATACTGGAAACATTACGCGCCGCACAAGTGGTTCAAGCAGGCCAAGATTCATGGAAAGCTGAACAACCTCCGCGCTGTGTTATTGCTCGACACAGGTGCCGAGGTGTCCATCCTGGACACTACCTTTGCTCGTGAGGTAGGCTGCCTGATCGACACGGAGATCACGCAAGAGTGTGTGGGAATTCGTGATGAGACATATTACACGGTGGGGAGAACCAGAGTCAAGATTACCTTGGCTGGGAACTTGGTGTACTACATGCACCTGTGGGTCGGCGACTTGGTCGGCCAACACGCAATCCTGGGGATGAACTTCATGGTGCCAGCTGGGGTGCGCATCGATACTGCAGACGGCACGGCGTGCCTCCCCGACGAGGTGCACATCCAGATGATCGGACGAAGACCGCTATATGGCACACGGATGAACCCGGTCAACGTCAAGGCGCCTGTGAGACTCGAGCCAGGGGACACACACGAAGTCCTGCTGAGGCCGGATCGAAACGCGCCGTTCCTGTGGGTAACGCGGGCAGAATCGTGGGTGACGACTTTCGTCAAAGGGAGAGTCGGAAGAAAGACTTACCTACGTGTCACGAACATTGGAGACGCGGCGATAACCCTCGACGCGCATGAGACGCTAGGGTGGTGGACGCCGTCTGACAGCCAGCCTCGGAGCCGTGGGTTTGTTCGACTGGGCTCCCCTCAGTACCAGCAGTGGCAAAATGTAGCGTACGGCGCGACGCGCGACGCGGAGGAAAACTGGATCCCAGCCGAACTCAACGGGCCGATGACGAATCGCCCCTCGTATCCGACGCCTAAATCCATTTTGCGCCCGCAGCCGAGGCAACTCGGGACGCGACGCGCGGTGACCCCAGTGTTGGCGGCGGTCGCGAGAGCGCCGAAAGTAAGCGGGAATGAGGTGTCGCACGACGACCACAAGCTGGATGCGGACGAAGAGACGGAAGGCGTACCCGAAAGGCCTCCGGCTGTGGCTGGAAGCGCCGCGATGAAGGAATCGCCCGAACCAGGACTCGCCAAGCCAAAACTCGACGAACCAAAACACGACGAGCCGAAACTTGATGGGCAGGAAGAAGACGACGCAGTCCTCATTCACGAGGGGTCCGACCTCTTCGCAGAGGATCTCGAGTCGGAGATGGCAGTGCTGCCAGACCTCTCGCTGACCGCCGAGGTGACGATCGAAGACTTGAAGGTCGGGATGCCAACGGGACTCCCACCCGAAGAAGCCGCGAGACAAGAAACGCGGCTACGCCAAATCATCTGGAGGCGACGGAAGTGGTTGATCGGCAAGGGAAACGCCTTGCCGCCAGCCGCCCTGGGGGTGGTCTGCGACATCGACGTGGGCGACGCAAAACCCGTTGCGCAACGTGTCCGGAAACTCCTGCCACAGTTCAGAGAGAAGGTTGCCGACTTGATCAAGGGGCTGCTGAGCGCGAGGATGATCCAGAAGTCGAAGTCACCGTGGGCGTCGCCCATTGTCGTGATTATAAAGAAGAACGGCGTCGACATTCGGCTCTGCATCGACTATAGGCTCATCAACGGGCTGACGCAGCTGATGGTTTACCCCATGCCGCTCGTCAACGACTTGCTCGAAGACTTGGACAAGTACCTGTGGTACTGCTCCCTCGACATGGCGAGCGGTTTTTGGGTCGTCCCCATGACAGACCGGGCCCGGCTCATCTCAGCCTTCATTACGCCGATAGGCCTGTTCGAGTGGCTGCGTATGCCGTTCGGTCTGTGCAACGCGCCACAGATTTACCAACGTTTGATCGACAACGCGCTCTATGATTTCCTGAAGCTGTCCCCGGATGACAGCACTCGAGACGTATTCGAAAACGGCGAGCCGGAGAAGCCAGGTATCCACTCGGTTCTGGGACGGAGGTCGTACATCGACGACATCCTCATCGGGGGCACGTCGTGGGACGACCTGTGCGAGAAGGTCGAACACTTGCTGGATGTCTGCAAGCGTTGGCACTTGTCCATCAGTGTCGAGAAGAGCGAGTGGGGCATGTCCAAGGTTGACTACCTAGGCCATCGAGTCTCCGGACTCGGTCTCGAGGCGAAGCCAAAGAATCTGGAGTCGCTGACGGCACTCGAGTTCCCGCGCACGCTCAAGGGTTTGCAATCGTTCTTGGGTAGTCTCAATTACTACCACCGGTTCATTGCAGACTTCGCGGTGTACGCGACCACTCTGTATTCGTTGACGGAGACCGATTTCGACGAGTACGTCACGCGCCCAAAGTTCCGCGAACAAGAGAAGTGGACCCACGCGATGCGCGCCTTCGACGTGCTTAAGACGAAACTCGCCGAGACCCCAATGCTAAAGCACTTCGACAAGGACCGAGAATCCATCGTGATCGTGTACGCTAGCGACTGGGCCATCTCAGGGGTGCTCACACAGGTCCACGACGATGTGTACATGCCTGTGAAGTTCACCAGTCGCACGCTGAAGCCCAATGAGTTGAACTACGACATCGTCGAAAAGGAGATCTTGGCCCTGTTGCGTGTCTTGAATGAGTGCTACACGATGCTAGCCGGGAGACCGGTCCGCGTCTTGACACGTCACACGACGCTCGCCTGGTTGTTCCGGTCCAAGGGATTACAGGGACGACTGTCACAGTGGGCCGCGATCCTCTCGCCGTGGAAGTTGGAAATCTGCCGATCCATGAGGGGAGAAGAGGAACTCCTCGGCACGTTGGCCGCGAGCATTACACCGCGAGCCTTCGTAGACGCGGCACTAGAAGAGATCGCTCCACGGAAACGGGCGTCCAGGATTGTAGTCATTCCAGTCCCCCACGTGGCGCACGACGAGGTCTTGTACGTCTTGAGCTTCGACGGATCGGCTAAGGCGAAGCGAGAAGGCGGGGCATACAGTGCCGTCATTTGGCAGCTGCCGAACTGGGAGATCGTGCGCGCCGCGTCGGGATATGCGACGGACCTCACGGTCAACGAGGCGGAATACCGCGGGCTGCTGCTTGGATGTTCTCTCCTAGAGGAGCTCGACGACGTCACCCGACTCGTCGTATGCGGAGACTCCAACCTTGTTATCAGGCAGATGCGGGACGAGATGGACTGCAGGTCACCCGGACTGAAGCTGCTGCGACAAAAGACGCGGAACGCCCTCCAGGCATGGCCGCACTGTGAACTCTTCCACGTACGACGAGACTGGAACGCTAGTGCCGACATGCTGGCTGGACAAGCTCTGCAACGTCAAGGGGGCCGCAACGTGCACAGCCCCGAGGAGATTCAAGATCTGAAGACGCTGAACCGCTTGGAATAAGTCATCCGACCACAGGCATCGGGTCCCGAGATGGCGGCTCCAGCCAGTCTCGACGCGGAAAATCTCGACGCGGAAAACGGCGACGCGGGAACGCGCGGCACAGACGACCCCGTCGGAACTGCCATGGACGCGGGACGCGGGAAGGCACAAGTCCTCGCGGTGACGACGCGCTCGGCTGCTGCACGCACGGCAACACGTAGGAGCCGACCCAAAGTTTTGGAGGAGCGGGTCGATATCTTCACGGGGTTCGTCGTGGTCAAAGCAAACGCGTCACGAACCGCGCAGACGGTGGCCGAGGCGTACGAGGAGGCGGTATTCTGGCGTTTCGGCGCGAGCGAGGCTATCCGCCACGACCGTGAACCGGGCTTCATGTCGGACTTCTTCAAGGCGTTCAGCAAACTCATGGGTCAGAGACAGCGAGCGACGCTTGCTTATCGTCCACAAGCCAACGGCGCTGCAGAACGGATGGTGCAGTCGGTCACAAGAGCGATTAAGATGTATATCGCAAACGTCGACCAAGGCGACTGGGACGAGTACGCCGAACGTCTTACCTTCGCGCTAAACACGTCGCACGACCTGACGAGGAACGAGACCCCGTTCTTCTTAGTGCACGGCTGGGATCCTCGGTCGACGCTGGAAGCAACGTTAGCCGTCGGAAACACGTCGACCCGTGACGCCGAGGCGAGACGATGGAGGCTCCGTATCCAGCGGCACTACAAGGTGGCAAGAGCACAAGCATTGGAGTTAGTCAGAGAGGCCGTCGACGAGAGAGCGCGTCGACAAACCGAAAGGGCAACGCAACACGAGATCGCGACGGGCTCGCAAGTTTGGCTGTACCTGGATCGGGTGAAGCCAGGGTATGCGCGCAAACTCGCGCACATGTGGCACGGACCCTTCCGTGTCGCCGAGCTAGTCAGCGCGTTCGCAGTGCGTCTCAAGACGGCGGGTACGCCCTATCAGTTATATCCCGTCGTCCACATCTCCAAGCTGAAACCCGTTCGGGAATTCCCGTCGCGACCCGCGACGCAGCTGACGATGCCGGTCGAGGAGCGTCTCGACTTCGACGAGGAGCTCCTGCCCGAAGACAGCTGGGAGGCCACACGTGAGCTAGAGGACGACGTCTTCGAGGTCGAGAAAATCTTGGACGCGCGCGAAGGGCGGGCTACTCGATATGGACGCACGCGACGCGAGTTCGAGGTGAAGTGGAAGGGCTACCCGGACACGACGTGGGTCGACGAGCTCGATCTGAACTGCGGCGGGCTGCTGTACGACTTCCTGCGCGAGCGCACAGGACGCCACCGGTTCGAGGCGATACAGTCGCACGAGAACGCGGAGGCAGCGGAGCCTGGTGGGTAAGCGCCCACGGGCGAGGCTAAGTCGGCAGGGGGGCTGACGACGGGAGGACCGGTGGGAAGCCTCGACTCTGGGAATGGCTGGAGCGAGGGATGGGGTGAGGGAAGTGAGGAGGACCAGCCTGTTGCTGAAGATGGGACGGCGGAGGGCCGTCTCATAAAAAAGGATGTGACAAAGTGGAAGGAAACGAAGGACACGAATCAAGGCTACGTGTTGGTCTTAAGTCTACGATAAGCTAGGCTCAAACCTGCTGGACAAACTTATCGGCGAGACGCGGCACATGGAAAGCGGGGTGATCGCGCGTCACTCGGCATCGCACGTGGGCGTCCATCTCAGCCACAGTGAGCGGCGTCCGGTAAAACCGACGCCAAGGTTCCTGTGCATCAATGTCGTCGATCGCGGCCTGCAACGTCGCATGCTGGAGGCCTGGATACCACCGTCCAATCGACGTATGCGCAGGCGGGAAGTAGAGCATCATGGGATCCAGCAAGAGATCCATGTCCGCTAGCCCCTGCTGGAACAACCCGACCGCCAGCTGCAACAAACTGTTGAGGTGATTGCCCGCGTGGGAGCGACGCGAGTTGCGAGCTGTACGCCACCTCTTCCATGTCGCACCCTGCACGTGGAGTTCATGGGTGGACTCCCAGTAAGCCTGAGCCCAATGCTCGATGTGGCGCTGGAGCCGACGTGAGAACGGGCGGAACGCCGCATCACCAGACGCGAAGAGATGTGCTTCAGCTGCCTGGGCGAGGTACCGCCATGGCTGAGTCGCGTACAACGCCTCGACATTGGCCGGCGTCACGAGAGCACAATTCCAGTTCGCAGGCTCGGGTGGAGCGCGGCGCGGAATGATCCAGCCAGGTGGCGGCAGGAAGAGTGTCCGCAACTCCTGCACGGTGATGAGATGAAGGCGGAAACGCCGCACCCGTTTGGGCCAGGGGGTGTAGCGAGGCTGCCGCCAGACAGACGGAGTTCCGGCGGGCGGGATCACCGGGCCGAATAAAGGCACCGCGGGAGAACTCGCCGCTGAGCCACTGGAGGCGGCGCTCGAGGACGAGGCGCGAGATGACGAAGAAGTGGACGAATCGTCGCCACTGGAGTCGCCCGAATTGCCTGGGCTGGGACTTGACCCCCCGCTCGCTGCCCCGGGGCCCCTCGGCGAAGAGCGCGCCGGCTGCGCCGAGTGCACGGAACGCGCTGACCCCGCCGAACGCGTCGACGACAGGGAAGCCGAACGCGAGCGCGAGTGCGAACCAGATCGTGGACGCGGGGGCGTGTGGGAATGCGACGGCGAACGAGGAAGCTGACGTGCCGGAGACGGCGAGCGAGACCCAGGGCCATGCAACCGGGGACGCTTGGACCGTGCTCGCCGCGCTTGATCGTCGGTGTCCGAAGACTCGGAACCGAAGAGCGCCGCGTCCTCTCGAGCGCGCGCCGCAGCTGCAGCTGCCGCGCAGAGAGCGTAGCAGCGGAGGAAGCCTGCGCAGCAGCGCGGGAGGAAGCCGCAGTGTCGGCTACCGTGGAGGGCCGCCGACTACGTCGGAAGGGAGAAGAACTGGACGACGAGGCGGGCGCCGATCCTGATGGTCCCGAGGGACGCGACGGAGAACCCGAATGACTCGGCGCACCAGAGCGAGGCCGCTGGGAAACCGACGGATACGAGGTAGGAGACGAAGTCGGAGCCGAATGGGAGCCCGAAGGACCGGCCGAAGACGAGGTGCCAATGGTGGAGCCAGTCGTCGCAGCCAATGAGCCCGTGCGAGTGCCCGAGCCCGACGCAGCGGGAGCAGGAACAGAAGCAGCAGGGGTCGAGACCGCGGATATCGCAGGAACCGCTGCAGACGCCGGAACAGCAGGAGGGAGGGGGACAGCAGCGTCGATCTCCGCCGTGAAAGTGGCCTCGAGTCGGCTGATCAAACCGGCGGTGTCGATGTGCCCGCCTGCGCCCATTACGACGCCGGCGAGACGATCGGCAAGCTCGTCACGTACCCGCTGCGCCAACTCTCGGCCCCGACGCGCGTCTCGGAGCATCCGACGCCAGGCCACGACACGCTCGTCACGTTCTCGGATGGAAAAGTCGCGCTCCCCTTCCAACTCGACGACCCGAGCGTTGAGACGACGGACCTGGGCTCCGTCACCTTCTCGACGCCGCTGAGACGACCGCCGCACAGATATCCATCCAGCGCGATACTGCGCCGCGCGAGACGCGGCACCAAGTTCGCCGGCTTGAGCTCGCACCATTTCGGACTCGGCGGCCACACGGAGGGTCGTGGCAGTGGCTACCGACTCCTCTAGCTCGTGGATACGGGTCGCGCCGCGACGGAGCTCCTCGGCGTGGGCCACCAGGAGCGCGTTGGCACGCCGAAGGTCGTCCTGTAGCGGGACGTTCAGGTTCTGGACCGCCTCACCCTCCGCACGGCTCTGGGAAAGTGACGTACGGGTCACGCGGAGCTCCTCGGCGACCAGGGCACGTTGCTGCCTCTGGGCGGTCAACGCCAAACGAGCTTGATCCCTCTCAGCGACGGCAGTGTCTCGCCGCTGCTCGAGGGCAGCCACGTCTTGACGAGCCTGATCTCTCTCGGTGACAGCAGCGTCTCGCTCGCGTCTTAGAGCTGTGGAGATTTGACGCGCTTGATCCCGCATGTCGAGCGCTCCGTCGCGCTCTTGCTCGGCGACCACGAGAACGCGGGTCACGCGATCACGCTCGGCGAGAGCGTCGTCACGCTGCTGCTCAGCAGTGGCCACAAGCTGCCGCACCCGATCACGTTCAGCTTCGGCGGCGTCCGCGCGCGCTTGGACAGGAGAGAGGGTGGCTTGGGTGGCCGCGAGGCCCACGCGAAGGTCGTCACGCTCGGCGCGTGCGTCGTCGCGCTCACCTTGTGTAGCAAACAGCCGCGCTAGCGGTACGGAAGATGAAGGTGGCGTAGCAGAAGCACGCATGAGTTGGGCGGCATAATCGGCGACCTGGTCTTGCGCCGCCTGGACCTGAGCTTGAAGATCACGATATTGCTCAGTCGAGGAGTCCCGCTCGACGCGGAGTAGAGTCTCGGCGGCTTCAGTACGCTCAGCACG
Source organism: Phytophthora fragariae (assembly GCA_009729435.1). NCBI lineage: Eukaryota > Oomycota > Peronosporomycetes > Peronosporales > Peronosporaceae > Phytophthora > Phytophthora fragariae. The sequence goes on along the minus strand of QQOI01000005.1, from coordinate 1,853,057 downwards.
AGCGCGGAAGTCGGCCACTCGGCCCTCCAGGTCGGCGTAGTCCCGCTCAACGCGTTCACGAGTGAGAAGCACCTGCTCGAGCCGGATCATGCCTGCACGATAATCCTCGCGAGCGCGATGCAAGATCGCGATATTGCGGTCGTGCAGCACGGACGCATGAGCGGCCAAGCCCGCATTGTGGGCTGAGACGAGCTCGTACTGGGCACGCAACTCCTGGTTCTCGCGTTGGAGAGTGTGCGCGTCAGCAACGAGGGCCGTCACCGAGTGGACGTGGGCACCTGAAGCTGGAAGCTGGACTTGAGGCGCGATAGGAAGGCGGGGATGACGCGCGCCGAGGGCGCAGACCACGCAGCCAGCGGCCTCGAGGTCGTTAGTGTCGAGCTCTCCCTCTACAAGATCGATGTCGTTGGCGTCGACGTCGTGGCGGCGAGCCATGAAGCTGAGAGCACTGCGAGACGGACCACGGGGCAGGAGACGCGACGGTGTCAAGACGAAGCCAAAGGCGCGGGGCAGGTTCTGCGACGACACACCCACCTGGGGAGTGCGCGTGCGTGGCAGCGGGACGAATGTGGTGTAGTACCCCGCGGAAGAAGTGAGCGCACCGAGCGCCGGAGGAAGAAGGCGCCGAGATGGATGTCGACGGACGTGAGTGATGGACTTCGACGCGGCGGGGGAAACACGACGCGGTTTGATGGGCGCAACAGCTCGACGGGAAATGCGACATGGGTGATGAACCGTGGGACACGGTGCCAGAATTCAGTGCGACGCGTAATCATCCGACGAGTCGACCCACGCGCCCGTTTCGGCGAAACGTGCCAACCCTAAACCCCGCCGAGCAAAACCCGTCGAGCAAAACGCGCCGACCCTAACCCCAGTCTCCCCTCTTGCTAGGACAAACGGGAGGACAAAATCATTTTTTTTACTTGATTTCAGTATAGTGTACCACAAATTTGTCCTAGACGGGCCGCTAGGACAAAAGCTATATGGTACAGTATACTTAACTCCAGTGAATTTCGGTTTTGTCCTACCATTTTCCTCGTTTGTCCTAGCAAAGTGCCCGACTGGGGCTAACCCCGCCGACCAAAACGCGCCGAGGCAAGATCTTGATTACGCCACGTAAATCAGGTTGAAGGACGGTAGTGCAAGCACGACAGAAGTAAGGACAGGCGCAGACCGGTAGGCTTAGCAAGCAGTAGTACAGAATAGCCAGTAGCAAGGACATAGGATAGGGTAAGGACTCAGTCCCGAAATTTCTCTGAACCACAAAGACCTCCCGTCTTCTCCGAGGTTCCAGGGGAACCACCAAGCGCCGGCAAGGAGAGCCGCCTCGATATCGCGGCCCCCCGTCATTTGCTGGTTCGGGTGCTCACCCCCCCACAGACCCGTGCTGGAACAAAGGCGCGTTAAACGTATACCGTTTAGGTGGGCGCCCGATAACGCGCTGCCTAGGCGAAGGACCGCACTGGCCTGATAACCGCCGTGCACAAGACCCCCCGTGTAGGCCCGATAACGCCACATAAGCCCCAGGAAACGCCGGCCTGATAACGCCGCACGCCCGACGGGAACGCCGAGGAAACGCCGGCCCGATAACGCCGCATGCCCGAGGCTCGACGCCCTACGACAAGGAACAAGCGTCAACACAAGAACCCCCCAACTCTGAAGCCTGCGAGGACTTGGGTCTGTATTTCGAAGATACGCCATTCCAACAACCGGGTAAATTACTCGACGCGACCGCGATCTAGACGCGCCGAGTTTGTGCGAGACCGACCCGCGAGATTTCTGCGAGGTCGCTACTCCACACCTTCCCACTCCCAACTGGGCTTCAATAAGGGGGCAGGATCCCGTGGCAGCAGCTTGACTGGCGAGTCAGCGAACGCATACCGGTTCTGTCCGGCCTTAGTTTGTTTTGTTAGTGAGTCTCGATTCACATCGAGACTCACTGGGGTCCCCGAAGGGACCTGGGGAGGAGGTTGAGGTTTGTCTTCCAGATCCGGATCCGGATCTGCCTCCTTTCCGTCGATAGAGTTCCTCCCAGCACTCTGTCGATCTGCGGGTCTTGCTTCATTCAGCGGCGTCGTCGTCGATCCGAGGTCCGATGACGCCTGGTCCCCTTGCTCTATCTTCACTTTGACTTCTTCTTGGGACTCACGGTGAAATCCCGAGTCACCAGTAGATCCGGGCACGCGCACCATTGTGGTGTAGCGGGATCAGCAAAATCTGCGAGATTGCTAATCCAACTTACCAACTGCGCCCGAACACCGACTAACGGAGGGGGTACTCCGATCTGCCGTGACGTGTGCTGAACTGGGTCACCTTGTGTACCCGTCGGTAGGGCTGGATCTTGCTCTTCTGGTGTCTTCCGAAGTGTCAACGCCTTGAAGTCGAGACAGTCTTGGCGAGACGCGGGGATGGGGTGGAGCGGCGCGGAAATCCTCACGCAGCTCGCGGTTGTACTTCCAGATCAAGTAGTCTTGCACTTGGATCTGGCGGCCTGGATCTGGATCCGGCCGTGGGGTTGCCTTTACGGGGTCTTGTCCTTTTGCGTTCCTTTCCTTACAATGCTTGCCGCTTCCTATAGCGGGATCTGTGGTTGTTGAGCGTCGAAGACCCGACCGGCCAAGCTGTGAACTCCGGTGGATCTGGGATCCGCACTTGAGGGTAGATCACTAGGAAGGTCTAAATCTGGCCAATATATTATCCAGACTTAACAAACACTAGATCTCTCACCGCTGTGTCTTCTACTCCTCGCAGGGCCAATGTAGTTCCCGTTTCCAGGCGAGGGAGAAGGCGGTTGCGATGTCCAAGGCAAATTCGATACTGATTTATGCTTAAGTCCGATCCCATCATATCTACCTATCTTTCTATCCAGCTATCATCCCATCGATACCTACTGGCTCTGTAGCATCCCTTTACCTTCAGTATGGCGTCATTCGAGCCTCTGGCGCGTCGTCATCACTGGATCCGCAATACGGGATCTGGATCCGGGGTATCAGATCTGATCCCGATCCTGACTCCAGATCCGACTCATCCCGATCCTCTCCGGACTACTGATCTGGGCTACGACTGCTTGTCCTTCGCCCGTCCCGGTCCTATTGACGCTTGTCGGCCGTTTCCCCGCGGTGTACTGCTCCTCCTCTCGCGCTAAATCTGTTAGGTCAGTGTCTCGGATTAGTGACTGGCCGGGTCCCGATCTCTCACTCGTCAGTCAGCTTCGATCTCCGAATTCTCGGATCCTGCTTCTCCACACTATCCACGAGTGGAGTCTCCAGCATGATTACAACATAACCAAGAAGCAGCGGGAGCTTAACAACAACAAGGAAGTGATTTATCAGCTGTTCGCGTGCGATCATTGGGGTATACCAAAAAACACTCGGCGACTTGGCAACGGAGATCGCAAAAGACATGGCAGGCGCTCGGCCCGTATCGGATGCCGAATGCGCCTTGCACTCGTGCCAGTCACGAAACAAAATCCTGCTGGTCAATGGAGAATCAAGTATACTCGCGATGGTAGTCACACTCACAACCACCCTCCCTCACGCGATATACGTGTACATGTACCGCACCGCCGACGAGATGCCAAGCGTCTGAAAACGTCCGAGGTGCAGACCATAAACGGCCTAATGTTTGCTCACAATGCTGCGGGAATTCCGCCCTCTAAGACTTTCGCCACTATACTTCATACCAACAAAAACGCGCTAATTACGCCCCGGGATATTTCTAACAGTAAAGCAAGAGTTCGACAGAAGCAGCTTACAACAACTGGTTGCATCGATGCACTCTTTAAGGAGCTTGATCAGCATGGATTTCACTATTACTACGAAATTGAGGACACGAGCAAGCGCTTATGGCGCATACTGTGGGCACATCCTGATACTCTTGAACATCATCACACTCACGGGGATGAACACGATCCTTCCCATCGCTCAGTGTTGGCTGCCAGGAGAAGCCCAATCCGATTATGTAATGGGCCCTCCATTTACATAAGTAGGTAGATCTCTTACAGATATTACATAAGTAGGCACAGCAGCACACGACTAGCGTGTGCTTACATGTCATCATCTGATTGGCTGAAAGTGGGGGAGTCATACCCCATTCCAGCCAATCAGCTTCTGACCTGCATTTGAGTGGTTCACATTATACCACGGACCCCCGCCCTGGTCCAATAATAAAACAGAGTTGATTTTACTTCGGACTTAATACTTGGTATCAGTATTACTGAGCATTGGACGCTTCCTCACCGCTACGTGTAAGCTAGTGACGGGACTCACTAGGCCCGTTACAGATTATACGTGGGCGCTCTCGACTCTAAAGAAATTATTGACTGACAATGGCATTGTTTTGCCGAGATTGCTCATCACGGATCGAGACTTAGCTTGCATGAACGCCACAGATGTCGTATTTCCTACCTCTTGGAAGCTAATTTGTAGATGGCACGTCAATCGAAACGTCGAAGCACGCGTTAGAAAACAATTAGGAGAAGTGAAGCTGTCCAAACCTGACATATTCAGCCAGAACAAAAGTCAACTCTTGGAAGACAAATGCTTTTCTCGATGTGTACTATTCTGCTCTTGGTGCAGAATCTGAAGTAGAATTTGAAAGATGCCGAACAGTTTTGAAGGAGTTGGACGGTACATTGGCAAAATACCTGGATACCACATGGTGGAAGTACAAGGAGAAGTTAGTGAAGTGCTGGACTGACCGGTGTACATGCACTTTGGCTGTCTTGATTCTTCGACCGTAGAAGGCACACATGCGAATATTAAGCGTTGGCTGGACTCGTCAAAGGGTAGTATTCTGACAGTGTTCACAAAGTTGCTGCCGTGGTGGGAAGCTGCCGCGAAAGCAGTCAGTTTGGATGCTCAACGTGACGAGAGTACTGTGACTTATCGACTTAGTAATCCTGTATTTTCAAATGTTGTCAACAAAATAACTGTACATGCACTAAATGACACCCAACAGATATGGAAACGAGCGATTAAACACATTCACGACTGCTACCGAGACCCTACCAAAAAATCACAGTTGAAGCGGTGCTCTGGTGCATTCCGAAGATGTCACGACCGTCCTTGCGTTCACGAGATGATTCGTATGTACCAGTCGGACTACTCAGAGATTCTCCAGCCTCACCATTTCGATCACCACTGGTGGATCCGTAGCAGCAGTGTTGTTGGGGACGTAGAAGGTATCCTAGATTCAGCAACTCGAATAAACCACCGCCGTGCTTCTCGGGTGCAGCAGTCGCACCAAGCTGGATTTGGTGCGAACGGCACTCGGCGCGAACCTTCGCAGTTTGAATTGATTGCCGCGGAATCGTCCACGTCAGAACCCCTGTCAGCTCGAGATGTACATTTCGACGGAGTGAGTGAACCCGACGGTTTGTACCTCGATGCGTACCTCCCTCCTCGTTCATGGGGCTACGCTGGGTTGAATTAGTCAATAGCGCCAGCATTTAGAATCGCTCCATGAGCTGCCTTTCTTCATATTCGCTCCCGACTCCTTCGCTCCGTCTTTCAGCTCACATCACCCCCGTCTCCTAGGTCAGCGTGAACACGCAGTTGGTCTTGGCACTGCTATGGGAGCACAGGCGGGCGAAGAACTGCGCCATGTCCAGCAGCACAGAAAGCGCGTCCTTGGCCAACTTCCGGACAAGCTGTCCATGTACTCGTAGGTGCTGCCCCCGACACGAGCACCATGGAGAGCACTGACGTCGAGAACGCGGACGACGATAAGACGGACGTCGAGAACACGGGCAACGAGAACGCGGACGACGAGAAGACGGACGTCGAGAACACGGGCGGCGAAAACATGGACAACGAGAACACGGACGTCGAGAACACGGACGTCGCGAACAAGGACGACGATAACGCGGACGACGAGAATGCGGACGACGAGAACACGGACCTCGAGAACCCGGACGTCGAGAGCACGGAGGAGCTGTCCACGTACTTGTAGGTGCTGCCCCCGACACGAGCACCCTGGACGCCGTCGTGATCAGGAGCACATACGACAAGAAGACGGACGTCGAGAGCACGGACGTCGATAACACGGACGACGAGAACACGGACGTCGAGAGCACGGACGTCGATAACACGGACGACGAGAACACGGACGTCGAGAGCACGGAGGAGCTGTCCACGTACTTGTAGGCGCTGCCCCCGACACGAGCACCCTGGACGCCGTCGTGATCAGGAGCACAGGCGACGAGACACGGACGTCGAGAACACGGACGACGAGAACGCGGACGACGAGAACACGGACCTCGAGAACACGGAGCTGCCCACGTACTTGATGGTGCTCGCCACCAACTTGAGCATGTTCGCCGCCGACACGATCGGGACGTACGGCGTCCTGATCGGGAGCACGGACGTCAGCAACACGGTCTAGCAGGCCACGAATTCGGATATCGTTGTCAGCACCAACAGCGAGCTGTCCCGCGTCTCGAACGGACGGGCCACCGACTTGAGTGTGCTGGCCACCGACTTGAGCGAGCTGTGCCGGCAGGTCGGGAACGCGGGCGACCTAGGCGGCATCTTGAGTGAGATTCCCACCGACACGGGTAGGGACGCGTAGAACCCCATATTGCGCTCAGGGTGACGCTTGATCTGCTCCACTCGCAGGGCATGATGACGGTCACAGTGTGGGTGGAACAAATTAAACATCGGCTTCCGACCGAAAAAATATTAGCGTCGTCTTCTAGAATGTGGGCGTGCCGCCGCACCACACGGCCGCACTTTTTGTGCCCCGATGCTCCGAAGTTCGATGCCCCGAAGATTTACCCCTGTAACTCGGTCAATTCTGCAGATCTACCGCTGCAGTTTTGACATGCTGTTTGTATAACAGCACGAAGGACGGCACTTGTGTTAACGACTGCGTTTTTGCGGTTTGTGGGGTAGCTCTCATACAATACACCGTTTCACCATGGGGTCCAAACTTCCGGCCACCACATACCATACTTTAATCAAGGCAAATGTAACGAAATAATTGTATTAGTAGTGTGTCTAAAAACCACCTTTCTTCTCAATCACTTCAATGCAGCGTCGAGGCATTGACTCATGAGCATGACTAGTGTTGCTTGTTCGATGCTTGACCACGCAGCAGAGATAGCGGTAGTTAGTTCCCCTACATTGGAGTATTGGCGATCGTTCGGGTAGACTTTACGAGCCATGATGGTCCACAAGTTCTCGATCGGGTTGAGGTTGGGAGAGCGCGCAGGCCAGTCCATCACAGACACTTCCTGCTCTTCAAAGAACGCCATGATTTCTCTTGAGGTGTGAATAGACGCATTATCCTGTTGGAAGATGAAGTCCGTCCCGTAGTTGAAGTGCGCATAGGGCAGAAGGAACTCCGACACAGTGTAGATGTACTCAGCGACGCCTGCCGCCAACCAGTACAGCTAGATCGACCTCCCCCTTAGCACTAAAAGCCGTCCACTCCATCACCGAGCCACCCTCATTCTGCCGCCTGACCGTCGTTCTTGGCGGCCGCCGCACGTCATGTCAAAGCTCTGAAGGCCATCGGTCCCGTCCAAGTTGAACTTCTTCTCATCCGAAAATACTGTACGTTCCCAGCCTTCCTTCGGCGTAACAACCATGCGCTTGGCCCAGGCAAGTCGGTTCGCCTTGTGCGCCACCGTTAGCGCCAGAGTGTTCTCCATTTTGGTGTAGACTATCCAGTCTACACCAGCCAGGAGACGCCGAATGGTGCGCGGCGAGCTCTTACACCCAAACTCCTCCTTGAGCTGCGCGACCGTGTAGTCACCGCTGGTGGCCTTGCGGAGTAGCAGGCGGGCAAGGCGCTCGGACACAGCTGGTTTGTTCCCGGGTCGGCGACGATTCCAGCGTGGCCGCGAGAGTGCGCGCTCTACTGCGGCCCGTGATCTTTGGACTTTCCTTGCAATGGCTCGAATCGAAAGCCCTCCTTCCCGTAAACCTCGAATGCGCCCCCTCTCCTCGTCGGTAAGCCACGCAGGCACCCCCCGGTAAATTAGGAAATGAAACCAAGCCCCATGAAGCAGTCGCATCAGCGCTACCGCCAACCAAGTCCTTGGATGAACAGCAATACATACTGCTAATACAATCATTTCATCATATTTGTCTTGATTAAAATATGGTATGTGGTGGCCGGAAGTTTCGACCACATGGTGAAACGGTTTATTGTTTGAGAGCTACCCCACAAACCGCAAAAAACGCAGTCATTAACACAAGTGCCGTCCTTCGTGCTGTTATACAAACAGCATGTCAAAACTACAGCGGTAGATCTGCAGAATTGACCGAGTTACAGGGGGAAAGGTGGGTGGCCGGATTAATTTGGCCAGAAGTGTAATACATGTACAGTACTGTATAAATTAGCACGCCCGGGCGGGCGCGCCCGGGGGAAACGTAGTTCGTAAGAACATGCTTTGCTTTGCGGTTTAAGCACAATAATAATAACATAAACTTACGAACTATCGTATATGTGGACTATCAGTGGTACAGCAGTGATAGGCTATCACCAGCACTAAAGTAAATGATCTATTTGAGGTCGCTAAGCAGCCTAAACTAATGAAACACTCATGAATATTTCGTATGTTTTGATTGGTCGTTTATAGCATACCGTACAACTGTCTATTACATACCGAACCTAAGTCAAGTAAGCGACCTCTACAGTAATTGGCACGACCTTCATTAGACTTATGCTGGCGATGCAATTCGAGTAGTTGCACCTGAAAGGGTTCTGGGTGACGTTCTTCTCGCGCAACAGTGTCCTCTGGGCAAAGTGACCGTTGCTCAACATCTCGAACGGGGCGTGAAAATTGGCGCCTGCTCTGGCGACAATATACCATTCGGTTCCGTTCAGGCATGACTCTCAAGTTGGCGGAGGATTTGCTCGATCGCCTGCAGCCGCGGCGGGGTCCTGTGCAATTTCATCTGTTGCTGTACTCGGCTTATGGCACTGGCAAGGTGTGCACGCGCCTCACCGACGCCGTGGTGTGAGGTCAGGCTCATACTGCGGAACTTTCTCTCTAGGCTCATTACATCTCCCCATTTCCATTGAGGTTCCTTCACCGCGTTGTAATCCGCTGATACAGCTTCCCACTTAGCCATCGAAGCTGGTAGGCTTGTTACACCAGCTCAAGTAAGTGTCTCATCTCACCGATACTGTAGTTGGTGGAGTCCTGCCGTTTTGTCATCTAATCGATGCACACAGACGAAGTTAGTGCATCAAATGCCAATGTTGCTTGGAAGTCCAGCGTATTCTCCCTGCGACTTTGTCAATGGTTCAAGTGGTGGAAAGGGTTCATTACCTGGTCGAAACTCGCGGCGCACAGGTAGGTCGCCCATGCAGGTATCTTCACCCAGCGCAAATCGTTGGCTTCCGAATCAGGGATGAACGTCCTGTAGAATCGCTGCAGCATGCGCGCCATGGTACGCGCCTTTTGATCAGGCACTGGAGACTGAAGACAACCTCGACCCTCCACGAGGATGTCGGTGAACCAGATGTCGACGGGGCGGGCCATAGGTCTCCGCGTGTTCGCTTGCTCTACGACCACAGCGGCGAAGAAGATGATGCCGCCATCCGAAGCATATCTGAGGAAGCATAGCTTACGGTATGCTTTATTGGTAAAAAAACAACAACATGAGCCAGCACATCTCCCCTGCTTGCTACTGTAATGGTCCGAAAAAAAATATAGCGAGCCAGCTCATCACTTCTACGACTTGCATTCATGGAGGCCTAGTATCGCCGTATCGCCCTTCGTTCATCACTTCATCATTTGCCCGGTCAGTGCAAGGCATGCCTGGGCGAGGCAAAGAGGCACAAGGTCTCGGCGAAGGCGGCACCAGGCGTCACCGCTAGATACTTCGAGATAGTATTCAAGGCATCACAAGACCGACTATCCGCAGATTGGCTCGCCGCGCTGGTGTAATACGAATATCTGGACTCGTTTACGATACAACACGAGCAGTACTACGGGTCTACCTGGAGAATCTCATTCGAGATGCTGTGACCTACATGGAGCATGGAAACAGAAAGACCGTAATTAGTTTGGATGTCGTATACGCCTTAAAGCGTCAAGGGAAAATGATTTACGGCAATGGCAACTAGACTATCACAAGAAACCTACTTGTAATACACGATTGTCTCAAATACAGACTGCACTCGTTGTTTAAGATTTTGTGGCTAGTCTGGTAGTAGACCTATATACAAGTTGTAACAACATAAGAAAAAAACCGTCAAGCAAGACTTTTGCTTGTAATATTTGTTGTATTAAATTCTATGGCATAGCAAGGGTACATATGAAAAGGCGCAGAGTTGCTGTAGTGATCCACACTTTGTATAGCCCTCCCAGATAAATACAATATACTCATTAAATTCTTAGTAGAATCCCGCCGCCACCACAAAGAGCTTCTACACTGCATGCGTGCGTTGAAGGTGTCTCTGGAGACTTTGCCTGTCGCCAACAGTAGCATAAGGTATCTACGTTTGTCTGTTCCCAGCTCAATTGGCTGAGGCAGGTCGTGAGCTGGCACTGCGTGTCATTGTATAGCTGTAGGTTGGGGTATTCGCTGATGTCGGCAATGGTCCCAGGCGATGGAAGAAGCTCGGAATCACTTCTTAGATTCCAAAGCGTGGCAGTCAAAAGCAGCGAGTCAATGCCCTGGCGGTTAGCTTCGTATGATACCTTAAAAAACTACCAGAATAACAAATATGTTATTAGCAGTCAAGCCACAGAGCCATTATAGACCAACGTACACTGATAATATCACCCAGCATATAAGGTGCCTGAGTGTCCACAAAGTGCATGCGATCCAGCTTCCACTGCCCGTACGCATGATTCGAAATCCAGAGCAGCTTCATCCGAAGTAAAAGCTTGGACGTGGGTTCCTTCCTCCGAAGCACTTCACGTAGACCTGCTGAATGCGGTCAGATTATCAATTATATCAGCTCCACCTTTCCTGAGTCTTACCTTCGACACTGTCGACCACTGTCGCTTCCTGCTCCGCCTCAACAGCCCTCGCCCCCAGCAGCTCTCGCATGCGTTGATATGGCGTCGATGTCGCCGACACCACTTCGACACTCGTACTGGCACTGCTGGTAGGACCCACTGGATCATCCTGATGCCGCTTTGAAATACGCGGGATGGTCTTCGTGTCAACCTTGACAGACTCCCGATGTGGATTTCCCGCCATCTTAGCAAAATTAAAATGGCACCCGGAGTCTAACGGGCTTATGCATGCGATTGTCCATATATCATCAGCGCTTAAACCCATCCTGAATCACGCTGCACTATACCGAACTATACAGTATCGGCGCTCTAGTGGAGATACGGGCCTCTGCATGGTTTGAGGTAGACTCGAGCCCCTTGAGGGGGCACCAACAGCCCCCCCTCACATTCAGAGCATCTCTATAGCATCCCCGGCCGTGGGGTTCGCCATACCAAAGGGCTACGCATATACACATGAAACTCATATATTTAAAGCGGAATGAAGCTCCCTTCCAGTCGGGGTACGTATCCTATGTGGAACTTATACAACTAAATTTCATCCTCGCCTACAGGGAATTTACGTGTTAGGCGCACTTAGACTGCGTGCACTCTAGCCATGCTACAAAAAAAACGCACCTCATGCACGACGTTTCGCCAAGCTCAATGGAGCTCTGCTTTTTCGGTGGACCAATGGGTGCATGCGCTACGAATGAAATCTAGCTAACATAAGATTTCATCCTTAGAAATAACGCAATAAATTATGCGTTACTTGTAGCTGAGGAAAAGTACCTTCCTCCGCGATTGAAATCGTCGATAACTGTATTGATTTACATCTTCTAGGAGACCTAATGTCTAGGTTGATAGATTAATTCGTGTCCACTAGTACGAATTGTAGCTTACGATGGCAATGGTGTCATGGCCCACTATTTTTTGTAGAGGGCCATGACATCATTGCAATCGTAAGCTACATATTTGTTCAATGGACCAATGGGTACGAGAGATGACCTACCTAGCTACAAACGAACTGTAACCGCTTGGACCGAAGGGCTCAACAATGTTTCGACGGATAGTTAGATCGACAGAGGTGCTGCCATGGAACATCCCATTTTCAGCAGGACATTATCCTTTAATGCATTCTGTATATACAGTGTGGTTCAGATAAGATATGCAGTAGCGAGGAGGTACCTGATTGCATTAAAACCTAGAATAATGGCCACCCTCGAGTCTCTTAAGCTCTCGGGCATACGTATAAGCATGAATCAGCACTTATTTTCAAATTTGCCACGCACTACTTACCCCCCCACGCATCATCACGCAATGAACCTTCGCACAATACATGTAGACAACAATAAATATATTGCGTCCCAGTTGCAGTGTAACTACTAGCTAACAAGCAGAAATAAAAACCAACCGAAAGGCGCCAGGTGGTCATTAGGTTGCACGGCTCGGCAACTCGGCTTACGCCCCAGTAGGGGGGTGTATCGTGAAAGCGGAATCCGTGGAAGTGATTCAGGTGGCGCCGAATCGCTATGGTTCCGGTACCCGGAACGTACAATTCCACGAAAATGAGAATGGGTCGTCCATCCGAGCAGTGTCATTGGCCGTTGGGACGATGATGGGCTGATGATTCTCGAGACGGTCCGACGTCGGCGTGTCGAGATATGCATGAATGCACACGTTGTTGGTGTCGTTGCCGACGGAGGCAAAAATCAAATCGCCACGATAAACAAATACGTCACGTTTGTTCAGCTTGATCTCTTTGCGGTTGGATCGGAGAGAAACGCTGTGGTTCCACCCATACACGTAGAAGCACGTGTCGTCATCCACAGCGACTACCATTCCACCAGGAATAGCGGCTACGCTATTCCTGGTGGAATGATAATGAGCGGCTTCATTGCATCTGTTTTGGCAAAACAACTTTACAAAACTCGATTTAACACTCGCTTTTGAATCAACTGCCTTGTTTGGTTAGTATTCGGCGAACAAAAAGAAACCCTGAATTGCCCGATCGAAAGTCTAGAATAGACACAGTTTTACAAGCAAACGGCCCGAATAGCACAGCACAAAGTGCATCTCCGACCTTTCTCCCTCCAACATGATTTGTGTGCAGATATAGTATGTGAGTCCACACAGAGTACACAGTTCAGTCAATAACATGACATATTCGCCAGACTTCCGTTGGCGCGCGGTGTCGCTTCTACATGTGAACGACATCGCCGTTGACTTCATTAGCGACATTTTTGTGCCGGCACCTCGCACGATTTTCCGCTGGTAGAACCTGTTCCTTGAAAAGGGGGTGGTAGATGAAGATACGGAGCCCTCTCGCAGCCCCCGTTGGCCTCCTGAGGTTGGACAAGCTGTTCAAGCGTACGTCAAACGCCACCCTACATTTTACTTGGAAGAACTGCATTGTGTTGGCGGCTACTTTCCATTCACGGTCAAAATGATTGCTTTTCATTTTTTATTGTCTAAGTTTCATTTAATAAGGTGTAATTGCATTTATTGAAAAATATGTCGCTGCCTCATGAGCTCCTCGCTCATGGCAGTCAAGGCGTCGGTAAAAAGATATAACCTCCTTATAAGGACACATACCCCGGCCCACGTTTGCAGATCTTCGCTTCGCTTCGGTTGCAAACGGTCTCTCTGAGGCCTCATTCGTATAAATACACCGAACATGAAATTAATCTGTCGAGAATGTAATTGGTCTGACCAGAATGCAATGCATCCGCACCAAATGGAAAGTAGCCGGCGAAAGAATGAAAATAAGTTTTTTCCTTCGACGTCATTGAAATGCTCTTGGTTTCCAATCTTTAACCAGCCTATTGGCGGAGGAGCACTGCGCTTTCAACTCGCTGCGATATTCAAACCTTACCGTTATATATACGTCATATGTTTTAGTCAGGATGTAGACGTCGGCTTTTGTACTCGACAGAAGTGATTGGACCCAAATGTAGCCATTCGTTATGAGAGGTAGCTGACCAAAAAACTTATAGCAACAGTTAGATACAAGGGTTGTCGTACGTCTAGATTTCAAAAATGGGGTCACAATATTCGATTTGACAGTCCTTACGGCCCAAAAAGACGTATGAACACATCATCCAGACATCGCCAAAGTTCCGGGAAACGGGTTGATCTTCAGGCGCTTGTTTTATTGGCCGACAGTCAAAACCAACTAAAATTTCACGAGAAAAGCCAACTTTGCCAAAACGGTCCGACAGAGGGATTCGAACGCTGACATGCAAATGAGATGATCTGAAAATCGTTATTAGAGGTATCTAGAGTTTGGCTTCCGCTTCCGTCAGTTTTCGCTCACCGGACTCTGAAGCGTAGACCGCGTAGCCGTTTTCTCGAAGGTCTGGGCATGCCGATACACGCCCACAAATTCTGGTCCCTTGATGGCGGTCAGTCCTTCTAGTACTTTCTGTACAGCAACGTTGCCGTTCTTTGGTGGCGAGGCAGCAATTCTCCCTATCACTGTCGCCCAAACCAGCTCAATTGGTTGCAGTTCCGGGTGATACGGTGGAGTATACAGAAGATAGTCACCATGGAGAGATGCCGTAACTTGAGCTTTATAAATCGGCTTCTCCTTGAGATGAGTAATTTACTCCATTAGTTGAGCTTTGGTGGCAGGCAAACTGAAGTTGACACCTGTATTTCACAAGATATTAGAAGGATTCAACAAAAAACACATAACTAGAAATAGGTACCTTTTGATCAAAGCCAAGACTGCGGGCCGCGTCCAGTTCAATGTTGGGTTTTTGTTTGTCTGGTTCTTGTGGTAGAAAGCCCCATCCATGTGGATATTACAGGGGCCATGCTTTTCTTGGAGCTTTCGACATAATTTTGTGAACCAGTGCTCAAATTTTTCCGTAACAAAGTTCCCATGGTAGTCAGCATCTTCGTCCATCTCAGCATGCTATCTTTTAAGGGCCGAATTCCAGCATTTTACCGATCCTTTGACAAGACCGGCTTCTGTTCGTCCACCGTACTGAGAAACATATATTGCTGCTACAATACAAGCGCTGAAAAAAACGGCAGCGTCAATTTAGATATTAGTTCTGTACATTTAACAGCAAAATAGAACTTACCGAGCGCATCTACCACTCTTGTTGTAGCGTATTTTGTCTTCGAGAACCCAAGTTTTGTTGGAAACGTGGTTCACGTTGCAAAATTACTCATATAAAAAGACCTCCTTCTTCGAGGGTAAAACCAAAAGTATCATGAAGGTTTTTTAGGTTTTTTGCTAGAGGGGTTTAAAGTCAGACCATCCGTTTGGTGGCCGTTTTGACGAAGCCGAGAAAAAGCCAAAAGAAAAAGCCCCCCCGCCGGAGCAGCGGTGAGCCAGTCAAATGACTTCACCAGAATACTTGCCCCGGACGACGCGTGAAAACACTCAGAACAGCAAGGGATAGCCGCTGGCGGAGCCGCTGTGGTTCTGACGTCGTGCCCGAGTGACGGGAATGACTGGTCGCGCCAGCTATCGAGAGGCCCCAGGTCGATTTTGAGGTTGTGGGCCTAAATCTGTTGCATAAAGGTCTGCTTCTGTGGCAAGAGGAACTGAATAGTGCATTTCCGAAACTACAGGGCGCTCACGAGCAAAGGGGAGGCAAAGGCGTCGCTGTATGCTACGCTGGCCGTGTGCTTAATGATACTTTTGACTAAAATAGGTGTTGGTAGATTATGAATGTGTCGTAGAAATCTTCAGATTTAATTAAGTTCTCGGCGTCTCCTGAAGCTCTCGATAGGCTCAATCGAATGATCAGCGGTTTTAGACCCCAGGACACTAAGAAAAAAAAATCTGGGAAAACTAAAAAAAAATCGAGACATCTCACGCCGATGGCCACAACTTTTCTCCAACTTCACTTTCTGGGGACCTGAAAGCGTCAAAATGTAGCTAAACGACCCCTCTGTAACGTAGTATAGCTCGCTCGGTTTTGAGGTTAAATACTTAATGATACCTTTGAACTAGAGGATTGGGCTGGTAGTGCTCTTTATTCATAGGTACGATTGTGAGATTGCGAAAGTTTGTATGCTGTGAGGCTAAAATTTAATACGGTATGATTTTACACGACATTTGTTTTGGTTACTGCAGAGTTTAGCGGTTTGACAAACAACCGCATTGATCTTCGACCAACAGGGGCATCTGGTGCGCCTGCTTCGCAGCCGCCATCTGCATCATGTACGTCCGTGGTTAGTTCGAAAGTTGGAGCCCACTTATGCGCTGAAACAATATATATGAGTTAATGTGATTAAGGAGGGTATATGAATACAGTGGACTAATTACTGAATAGGTGATACCAGTGACAATCGACTCCAGGAGGATATGTACGATCTAGGATGTGATTAAAACCGATGTGTCCAGTCGGTAGCTATCAATCGACTCGTGTCAATTCGAAGACTGAAGGCAAAGCGCAAAAACTCATCAGTCTTCCAACGTATCTACTTATCTCGCGCCAGACTCATACAATCGGCGGACTCGGCCGTTGTTGGCAGCCACCCGGCCCTGCGGGGCTCTATATTGAGCTGCCACAACACCGAGCGAGCCAATACGCATCATCAAATCATCAAACGTATCTACTTATCTCGTGCCATACTTATACAGCAGGCAGACTCGGCCGTCGTGGCAGCCACCCGGCCCTGCAGGGCTCTATATTGAGCTGCCAAGACGCCGAGCAAGCCAATATGCAACGTATAATCATCATGTTTATCATTTATCATCTACACTATGAACTTTTGTGGCTACTAGCGAGGAGACCCAGTGGCCGGAAAAGAAGCTGTACGTGTCGCTGCAACTCCAGCGCCAACTGACTCAGCTGAGTCCTCGATTTTGCAAATACAGCGTGTCGTGACGAAGCGATCGCTTTTGCATAGTTTGAGATTTAACGTATAATATCGTTTTACTGCACATGTATGCTGTCACTGCAACGTACATTTTCGGAATAGTGCATGTATGAAACGTAAAACTTATCCAGCTTAACGTATGATTCCATTTAAGCCTCCAATTTCACCTGCTATATCATATACTTGTGCCTGTTATCCTTTCCAAAAATTCAATACCTTATACAAAATGGAGCATTTATAAGACCCTCTCATTTGAAATTTGTATTGAATCGATACCTACTTGGCCTGGAGCGAATTAATCCCTATTGGGCTGTTCGTACAACGTACCGTTGCACTACCAGGATAAATCATCCTCATTTATTAAAGCCGAAGATGAAAAGCTACCGGGCTTCTAATACCTACCGGTCTTGTATTCGGTGTAATCCGTTAGTTATAGCGCCTTGCAAGTATCTTGCCGGTCCGTTTTAGCATTTAGATCGATCCAGCTGTAAAATATAGTGAGGTCATAAAAATGCGAATCGCATTAACTCTCCCACTAAACCGGACATCCACTGGCCAATGTCGTACTCGATTTATTTGCTGTCTATCTGCCACCAGATTGGCATGAGAGCAATAGTACATGTGTCGTCGGTTGCATCGAGGCTAGAGACTAGTGGAGAAAGCGCCTCCCCCTTCAGCTGGACGTAGAAGGCCAATGATAACATAAGTATGCACGAACGGCGCAAGGAGGACGCCACCAGCTCATCCACAAGGCCTACGCTGGCCGCGACCGCAATATTGATCTACACTAGGAGTGGTTGTACCCACAGCTGCTTGTCGAGTTTGAGCACCTGAGGCATGCAGGGGTCAAGCTATATTCTCGCCTACTGATGGACATGGCTACTAATATGATCGCAGATAGTCAGCATCCTGTCTACAATACAGCTTTCGACTTCAAAGGCAAGGTTTCATCCTCTCAAGTGACCGTGCGGCGCATGGGACTTTACGGAGCGCTATAATATCGTGTACCGCAAGCCGAAGGGCAAAAAGCAAGTTAGTCACGCAAAAGTGACTCAGATCGAACAGTCTATCGCTCGTCACCTTGGGGAGCCCAACCGTCTTTTCGGGGATTGCATGCTGGACCCGAACCTACAGTACAATATGGACGAAACCATTTCGCCATTGATCTGGACGACGGGAAAACGCTTGACTTTTGCGGCACGGACAAAGTCAAATACCACAGCATCGTATCTGATACGCGTATTGATTTATTAAAGACTTTGTATGAGCTAAATAGATATTGGTTGGACAGTACTGATTCTATTTATCATATTTCAATAGGTCGCGATGGTATAACAATGTGTGTGCTGATTAAGCGGCACTGACGCCAAGCTGCTCCGCCCCATACTCAGTTTCAAGAACTAGAAGTCCAACTTTCGTATCCAAGGCCCCACGAACACTGTAAACGGCGTCTGCTATCATTCATCCCCGAGCGCATTAATCAACAGCGGAATCATGACCGAATGGCTGCGTGAAACGCGCTGCTGGGGTCTGGCTGGACCGCTCGAAAAAAAAGCGCCAATTGTGGCTCGACAATGCAAGTGGTCATGCAGGCGAATAGGTAAAGAAAGTTGGTAGCGAGATTCCGATTTTTTTCGCCTAATACTACTGACTTTGTGCAACCAGCCGACCGCTTCCCGATCCAGCGAATCAAGGTTCAGGGAGGCGCTTATGTGAGCACCGGAACACGGAGGCGATTCGGCGCGGGGATTGGATGCAAGGCGCGAAGTCAAGCGGGGCGCTTGCAAATCCTAGAAAACGCTTCTTCTTGAAGACCGCGGCGGAGTGCATTTGTTTTGTGAATGTCGAGAGAAGGATGAGAAGGGCGTGAAGTGGGCCAATAAATCGATGATTCTGTGCGAGTAGAGGTCAGTAGCGATGGCGTGTGGAAAGTTGGACAGCTTAGCAAGTCTTTACAAGATGTGGTGGCGAGATATAATGAGGAGTTCACGAAGGGATCCCAGGAAGCAACCGCAACTTCATCAGTTTAACGGATCGGCCGTAATGAAATCACCATTATTAGTCGTGCACCAGAAATAGTCGTACACATAAATTAATCATGCACAAATTTAACCTTCACGGTTCATCTCCATAAATAGTCAGGGTCAGACTAATTAGAGTGAAGGGTGTAAGACTTAACTAAATTGATGTCGAGGGCGCTAACAAGAAAACGAGCCTTTGCGCACGCTATCGACTATATCCACAGTAAATAATAGTTGATGAATGATGTTGTTGTTCCTACCAAGAGCTGCAGATATATCTGGCATGCGCGTGCCCTCATATTTCGGTCTGGTTACCTCAGATTTCTATGCTAAAAACTGAATCCAATTCTTAGTTCTAGCTAATTTGTCGATCATAGTTCGTGCTCGAATCTGATTGGACAGATGATTACTTCTCTGTCCCACCAAAATATGATAATTGCTATTTCTGCGTCTGCAACTATGAATTATAAAATAAGTAGACCCTTATACAAAACCTCATGGGCTGGTTGTTTCGTTTTAGTTGCCTAACGTCAGTCCTCAAGCAAGTATCATTAAGGTCGTCGCGCCGAGTTCGAAGGGAAATTTTTTTCTCTCGTAATTTCACTCCTAATTAGCGATATTAATCTGGAGTTTACAGCAGTCTCCGATGGATTAGTGAATCGCATGGCTCAAAACAAATCCTTGGAACTGCACTGAAGACGACGTTTTGAGCCCATAATAAAGTGATATTTTATTGCCGGTTAAGACGACGTGCGGCATATCAGAGGAACGTTTTAGCCAATCAGTTTTTTTTCAGTTTACATACGGAATTAGTTATCAAATCCTCAGAATTACGGCGACAATAAAAGGCGGTCGACTTGGGTACGCAGGAGGCTGCCTCAAGAGCTCGCGGCGTCTGTCACTGACTAGCGGTATAGCGGTAACACGCTCCACACCATCTCTCAGGACCGAGGCTGGTCGCGCGTGGCGAGTACGCCTTGCGGGGCTGTATAAGTGCTTTCGGGCCCTCCGTGACGACCCAAAAGCACTCATTCAGCAAGAGCTGCTTAGCCCTAGCCACCGTGCCGTAACGAAGACGTCCTGCCCTACTAAGCGCAGTAGCACAACGGCAACGCTGATCTTGGGCGTGATGTCTCCGCCGCCGAGCGTGCGGGTCATGCCGAGCGTTGCTGGGTTGTTCGGTGTGGAGGGTGAAAGTATCATGCAACGATTTAGATCCCACGGCCGCTCGTTTTACAATCGCTTTTGTAGCCCTAAACGGTAGACTATTTCCTGGGTCGTATACCGGTCTGCTCGGCTGTTTGGGTCGGCATTTCGGATAAGATGATACTGCGTGAGCTCCTCGTTTGCACCGCCAATTTCGCTTCGCTCATGG
Source organism: Phytophthora fragariae (assembly GCA_009729435.1). NCBI lineage: Eukaryota > Oomycota > Peronosporomycetes > Peronosporales > Peronosporaceae > Phytophthora > Phytophthora fragariae. The sequence continues at coordinate 1,832,857 of QQOI01000005.1, read as the reverse complement.
CGGGCAAGGCGTCGGTAGTTAGATATCACCTCCCTGTAAGGGCACCTACTCCGGCCCACGCGCCGACCATTGCAGACCTTCGCTTTGCTTCGGTTGCAAACGGTCTCTCTGAGGCCACAGATATACACTTGAGATTTGTATTAGAATCGCCGACCCAAACAGCCGAGCAGACCAGTATACGACCCAGGAAATAATCTACCGCCCTAAACATATTTACTTTTGACCAATAAAATCATTCTAACATTTTGGTGTGGGACACAAAAAGATCATACTTTGGTGGGACAGAACATTATTTATTATCGGTGGTGTTTCAACATAGTATAACATATATTTTTGTTGTACTCGACCCTGAGCGTTTCAAACGCGTTTTGAGAGATTCAGGTCAGGCGTGGATTGTTGGCGATATTATGCAGATGCTGCAGATACCCATTTCGCGAATTATCGACATAATGCGATGGTGCTTCTATAAAATTGTCTATATTGTAAAGAGTTGGATCAGACAAACGGTGTGGTAAAATGCTTTGAATACTCATTAACGAATATTAAAAAAGACTACGAATTTGACAAGAAGCTCAACATTTTTAGAATCTCCCGCGCAAATTATTGAGTAACGTGAGCTGAGAGATGTAGTCCCTCGAGCGCAGTGTTGATTCATAAGTGAGTCACAGAAGTAGTTCACAGCAGCTCCCGCCATACACTCGGTTTGCATCACAGCTCCGATAACTTTACGGAAAGAAGTTTTCAAATCCAAAATAGACCGCTTCGTACATACAATTATATAGCTCGATACATACAATGGGGAAATTTTATTGTTTACTTTAGTTGTGTTCTTCAAATATTTGCCGTGTAAGACTGTTACCATCAGAGGCTCAAAGACTGTTCGGGTGAGGTTCGGTGGTAAAGACAAAAAGCACACCACTGTGATGCTGTTAGCTATTTGGCAAGGTAAAAAGTACGCCCCGATCGTAGTTTTGAATACCGGTGGTTTTCGGCATAAACACATACAAGTCAAGGGCAATGCGGTGCATCATGGCTTCAATGTTGGTATTTCTAAACGTTTTTCAAATAAAGGTTGATTACCACGAGGGTGAAAACCCTGTTTTTAAAATACTAAAAATAGAATACAGCCAGGGCGTGCCCCTGCAATATATTAATTCATACCATGAGGGCTTTGGAACCTCTGACTGGGACTCGTGATGCGTCGTAGGCAGGTAGCATCGAACCCCCATACACTTGAATCTTGGCAATAGTGATTCGCTTGTAGAGGGATGGAGAAGGATCATGCGTAGCTTGAGACTCTCACAGCCTCTCAATGAGAGGCTGTGCGACCAGGCATGACCGTTTAAATCGCGCTGCAGCTCGTCTGTATGCGTGAACGCTGTGGCGACAGCTTCCAGCATAGCACTCCCCATGAAGCTATGGAAGCTCCGAGGGAATGCTGCCCGTTGATGCCCCCAGTTGATGCCAGCGGCGCTTCTATTCTAGTATGGGCCTATATTGTGGTGGTCAATTGTAAGCTGGCTGGGTTTTTAAAAGCGGTCTTAATGTTTAGAAACGGTTGAAAAGGTTTAAAACGTTAAAAACTTTTTTTTACATACCATGTTCTTTTCCATCACTACCGACATTTCCCTGTATACCGACATTTCCTTGTTATAAGGGCATACCCAAATGCACGTAGGGTTAGGGTTATGTAATGCGTGTTCAAAACGTAAATACAGTCGTACTTACACAAATCATAAGTGTACTCCACTCAAAGCCATCATCACATTCAGCGACTGGACGGACTCGGTTGAAGCGGCGAGGCGTGTGCCGACTGCTCGGCCATCACGTTGACTTGACGCCTGTGCTTTGGAGAGCGCGTTAATGGGTAGGCTGGCTCGCTACTCTACGAGTGTGGTTGATGGGGTGTGTCTGTGATATTGACAGCATGCTGCAGCGTTTTGTGTGATCTGGCTACTATTAATTAATAATGTTTGGCGGTCACGCCAATATGGCGCCTGCGCGTAAGAGGTCGTATCGATGGGTGCGTTGGCTCACTGCTGTAGCGTACGCAACTTATTTTCATGCGAGTATAGTTTTCGTGCGGGGGGGGCTTCTGCTCCCTCCCCGTCGGGGTCATGCTTTCCTCATCTTGCTTCTGTCGAGCTTCTTCTTCCTCCGTCGGCCTCATCTTGATTCTGAGCCACTCGCTTTTTTCATCCGTACTTACGGGATGGGCTACTGTAAGATTTGCCCTTATGACAAGTAAAAGTCGTACTTAAAGAATAATCTCATCCAATTGGTTGTAATTGGATTGCCCTTATGACAGGAATGGCCCTTATGACAGGGAAATGTCGGTACCTCCATCGCATTCATTCCTGTGGCGGAATAAACTATTCGTGTGTCGGAAAACACAAGCCGTATAACGGAAACATTGGTAGTCATTTCAGAGTCGCAGTTATTTCGACAGGGGCACAATAGGTCTGTATTAGACTCGTATTGTGTCGCACAAATATGATTTGGTTGCGTTTACGTGAGGAAGGTACGATTACGATTTGAAGGGCTGCTCAGCGAAGAAAGGTGGACAACTAAGCAAAATGTCCGACGGCTAAACTATTGGAGTGTTCATCAATCATGACAAGGTTGCCGCTCACACTACAAGGGGCAGAAAATATTTTGGACATAAGTGACTTTTTTTGGTGGTATTTTGGTATCGATGGATGATGGAGTTTAGGATGTGTACTTTCTGGATGTCGTCGGTGCCCATGACTTGACTGGACAACGTGTTTTTTTCACCCGAAGAGCCCCAAAGCGTTTTATCGGAACGTCATTAAGGAGACCTGGTTATGGCTCGCTGTTTAGATATGTTGTGCCTATCAGATCGTTTTATAGGTGGCGTGTGACGCGAAGCTAGATTTCCAGGTGCATCGATAGGCTTGTATACAACCAACAAATTTCGGTCCGCGACACGGTTGGCGGACAATTATTATCTTAGTTTTAGTATGGGTAAGAGTGATTGTCCTATCGTGGCGTCGCTCAGTACTGGGTTTTGTCGCCGTTCTTGCGGGTGACTTCAAAGCAGCGCGCAGGCATCGAGTCCAGCAGTTTGTGCAGCTCCTGCATGGTAACAGACTTCAAGGCATCCTGCACAGCGACTGTCAGCCCCGCAACCGACGCGTACTGCTTACCGTTGCCGTACACCTTTCGCACCAGAATAGCCCACACATTCTCTATGGGGTTCAAATCGGGGGACCTAGCAGACTAGTCGAGGACGGTGACGCCCTCCTCTTTGCATGGTCCCGTACGACGCATGGATAGAGGCGTCATCCTGCACGAATGCGTAGTCCGTTCCGTTCTCATCGTGGGCGAACAGCAGTATCTTCTCGGAGATAGTGTAGATTCCGACGACTTCTGACGTCCTCCAGCACGCCCAGTTCAGACTTCCCCTTCACACCAAACGTGCGGACAAACAAGAATGTGCTAATGGAACGGCAGAGAGCTAATCTATTCCCAGACGTGATATATATGAATCCCGGTGGATAAGTCTAACTACTGGTTCATGGATATTAAGACTTTCGTTATAAAGAATATATGACACGGGTTATGGTGACGGCATTTATTTTTATGCTTGCTTCAATACATCTTATGATATCATCCCACTGATCTTCTGGTCGTCCGGATGCTCCGAGACAACCATCTCCACAATTATACGAATCCTTTATACCGGATAGAAATTCGGCAGTAATGCTCCAGGTTTCATCATGCGGTTCCAACAACACGCGCCTGCAGTGTCTCTTTGCTCTATAAGACCGTTGGTAGGCCTTTCTTTTTTCATTGTTCTGGGCATAGTATGCCTTCTGGTGCGCCAAGCGTCGCTCTCTACCGCGTGCGTCTGCGCTCTGACCCTCAGGGGGAGATGGACTTTCAGTCATTACGGTAGACGTTTCATATTTGGTGGGTGATTTTTCAGAACGGGTGGCGACTACCCTGCCCACAACCACGCCAAGAAACCAAGATGGCCAATGGATCGCTCGCAGGGGACCTCATCAGGCAAGCGACCGTGGACGCGCTAACGCGCGCGTTCGCCAACGCGCGGTCGATAGAAGCCGACTCAGAGCTTATGACAAGGGTGGTCACGGCCGGTAAGATCGAGGCGGTGACGCGACGGTGGATTCGGGTGGCAATACATAAGAGGGGGCCACAGGAGATGCACAAGAAGCCCGAGACCTGCGACAAGCGCGTGTGCAGAAGCTCAGGGAGCTGCTAACCCAGATTCCAAGGTCGACCGCAAGACGAAGCACCACGGCTTCAACGAGGTGCGGTGGGATGAAATTGAAGCGGCATACACGGTCAAGCACAAGAGGCTGGTGTTCAAGCCGACGGCTGTTCCGTTGTCTCCTGCGCAGCAGCGAACGTTCCGCGACCATGTGGACGTGGTCGTGGCGACAAGCCCCCAGGACGTCAACTTCTGGACCGAGGACAACATGAAGGAGATGGCAAGGTCGGTCTTCCGCTACGCGGCTACACCTTCGACAATGTCACTCTCGAGGTCGACAGCGACGTTGACTTGAAGAACCAGGAGCTTGGCGTCAACGGGTGCGCGGACGTCGTGATCAATGATCAATAAAGGCGATCAAGACAGCGTCATCGTCGAGTGCAAGCGCGATAGCGCCAACTACAGCAAGGGCATGGAGCAGATGGTGCTGGAAGAGCAAACGTTGCTGGCCAAGAAGCTCGAGAACAACTCGCCCCACACGTGCATCTACGATTTGCTCACAGGGTCCGCCGGTTGGACAGGGGTGTACCTCAACAGCAAGGAAGGGCGGTTCCACGGCACCGCGATTGACCCTCAACACGTCAAATACAGCGCTGAGAAGATGGCAGCGATCGCGTACGGAATAATACTTGGGATACCGAACGATAAGACCTCGAAAGTAGCAGCCAACACCGACTATAAGCTCGTAAATCGCATACATGTATATATATTTATGAATCCTTTATTGATTGTTAGAGTTCCTTCATGTGAACGCTCTATCCGACATGACGAGTTTATAAGCTTCTTGCGGAAGATCTTTATCTACCCAGCATGATGATATCATAAGCTACGATGCAGAAGATCTTTGCCTCAACAACGATCATGTATCCAGCATGATGATAGCATAAGGGAGCGATTCTTTTTCGGCCAACCGCTGCGCAGGTCAAATTTGGGTCAACTCGTTTCATGGGTCAAATCAGGATCAACTTTGACCATAATTGACCGTCAGCGAACCTCAGTATTTTGAAATCATGATACCCTCCATATTTAATAATATGTGTACATCAATTTTGTATTAATTTACAAGAGCCCACAAACAAGTACCAACCATTTTGCAGTATTAAATTAGTATGCCCCATAGGACATGCGCCTAGATAGACAGTTGTTTATCAGGTGGCGTGGGTTCAAATCCCACACCTACAGAGGAGCTCGATGCTTGAGGTAAGTGTCGTGTGGAAGTCCTCCGTCGGATCTGAGACATATCCAAGAATTTGGGTCGTCTGTCACACTCATCTGAGTGACTCTCCTATAGATCGGGCTGGCTGAAGGATCACGAGTAATAACCCACCGTGAGAATTTGGTCGGTAAGTCGTTCGGCGGATGGTAATGGGATCATGCCCTAGCCACAACGTTCTCGATTGGCTAGAGCTCTCTGCTTTATCGAATGACTTAACATTTTTATAGTATAGTGAAAACAAGTCATTTTTGAAACGCTAATTTTTTTACTGATATTTTCTCGAGAATTATGTTTTGTGAATTATTCAAACACAAAAAATGTACGTTGTTTCAAGTTGATTTATATAAACTTGAAATATGAACAAACAGTCTCTTCTAATATTCGGGAGAGATCGACCTGATTGAATCGTCATCAGAGTCGTCACATTCGGATCCATTGATGTCCAATTCAGATTCCGAGTCAATTTCCAACTCAGAGTCAGACTCAAATCCGGGTGCGCGCTGGGACTCAGCATGGGCTGGAGCGCGGGCTCTGCGGTTCGATATGTTGCTCAAAAGACGGACGTTTTCGCGACTCTGCTTCTCGATCACACATATAAACTGAGTTATGTCCGGGTGTGCACCCGAAAATGCCGAGTTGAGGGTCCGGTTGTATCGCTCAAGCGGATTTTTGGTCCGATTTACAATGTCTTCGAGCACGCCGTTAATATTCCACCACTCGGGCTTAAATTGGAGGATCCAGATCTTCTTGAAATACTTCTAGAATTTTTTCCAGTTCGCCTTGGAGTAGTGGACACCCCTGGTACGGCAATCACGCTTGATCATAGTACGGACATCACGGATTCCCCGAAGCGTGATATCCATTCGGCGAATGATAATCGGTCTGTCGATGCAGCCCTCACGCATGGCTAAATCAATTTCCAGATCTGTAATCTTCAACTCCAGCATCTTGCGACACAGGGCTTGTTTAAATTGAAACAAACACCCCACAATAGTCGCCTCTGGAAATTGGCCCAGCGCAGCGTTGATCATAGCAAACTCGAAATCGCATACAAAATGGGCTGGAACCAATTTTTGCTTCGACGCCACGCAGATGTTGTGAAATTGCCGTTTGTACATTTGCGCAGTTTTTCCGGTCGTCAAAATGTACCAAACTGGCAGGTACAGCTCCGAAATTGAATCGTTGATCATCACAATTACCAATTGGTAAAATGGAGAAGGCACATATCAATATGTTGCATCGACAAAAATCTACCGCTGCTTCATCCAGTCCATCAGCTGCGGGTACGCCCAGCCAATCAGTCGATGCCGCACTTCATCTTCGTAGTAAGTCACATGGAACTGGAAAAACTTCAATCCAGGGCTGGATTTGACGTCGCAGAGTGGCTCACGTTCCAGACGACCAAATATGTCCCTTCCGAACAGCTTCGCTTTCGTCCGATAAAGTCGACCCAAAACTTGCTTTTTCGTCGCCCCCCGGACTATATCATTGTCATCTCCATCAAATTGGTCCCGCACCATGCACCAAACTTCCAGGGGCGTGAGCGTGACGTCCCGGACGCAAATTTCATCAGTCGTCAGCAGCATCTGATCCGTCCGGTCGAGGATTGCTGGAGGAGGTCCGACTGGGGCTCGACGAAAGACAGGAACACAGTTGGACATATGGTTCCCGGTCTCCACAGCGCCCATGCTGCTCACATACAGCTTCGCCTTGCACTTGGTTCGGCGGTAGGCACTGCAACGATAGTGAGATGCCTCATCGGTAAAATGGTACCGAGCGTAGGAGTAGCCACCGAAACAGACACTTGTCGTTCCCGATACTGGGGCGGGGCGATCCGCTGAATGGGTACTCCGGCGTGAAGCCGGCGCATCAACTTGATGACCATCACTCTCTCCGGGTTCCGGACTTGATGGTGGGGTTAGGAGGATGACCGTTTCTTCGGACGGCGCGTCGCTGAGGTCAGATCCGTCGAGCTCGAACGAGTTCGACATCGAGTCGTCGGAAACGTAGTCGGGGTCCATGGTGGTTGGTAGAGTGTGCGTAGTGAAGCTAGTGGAACTTGGCAGAATGAAGAATGACTACTTCGTCCCCATGAGACCGGCAACGGAGAATAACGACAATACGCTTGCGATTCCATGGCGCGAATTAGCGAGCGAGGTAGCGACTGACGAGAGCACAATCCACGATGACATGGTAGTCTTCAAACGCACAACAAACAAGCAAAACTAAACACCTCAATATGCTCATCCATACTTCAAATAACCTGCCGTATCCGATCATCTACCTTGACTATTTTTGCAACAAATCAGCACGACAGACTGATCCTTGCGGTTGGTTCCCTAGGAAACCACTTTGTCAGCGTACTGCGCATATCGAGGGGTTCGTCTGTACTTTGTTCAACAACGTTTATCTCCGACATTTTCAATGAACCTTTTTCTGGTGATAAATTTTGATCCAATTTTGACCGAGGAAAATGGTCGTCCCCTTTTGATCCAAATTTGACCCAAATAAAGTGTTGACCCAAATTTGACCTGCGCAGCGGTTGACCCCCAAAAAATGCTTACCAGCATAAGCATCATACGAAAGATCTTTGCTTCAACAACCATGACATAACCGGCATGAAGATCGCGCGAAGATGCGCCCACATGGCCGACCCCCTCTTTGTTTGTTCATTTCCTTCTTTCTTTTTTCTTTCTTTCGCGACCTAGGTCATGTCACCGATGGCAAGTCATGCCACACACGATTGTAGGATATGCCCGTGAGGTGACTGCGTAACAGCTGCGCATGTGCACGTGCCCGCTCGCGGACCGTTATTCGCTGGTAGTCGTCAGATGTTTGAAGTTTGTTCTCGTGGATGTGCCGCATGTCGTTCATACATACTCTGCAGCCAGCGGACCAGCCACCTCTTGTATGTTGGTAATACTGGGCACCATTATGGCAACACGCTCCGAGAGCAGGTAATCTTTTCCTGGCTACACATTTGCATCGGCGTGTTCTTGTTGCTGTTAGCGCTATAGTGCACCTAAACGAGCGAGTCAACACGTCGTTGTTGTGTCGTAACATATTTACAAACATAATAAGTACGATCGAGGGCCTCTGACCCACCAAGCAGATTTTGAACATCTTGATTTTATAAATGCTGTCATTAGCTAATAAAAATGTTAATAAATTCATGGATAATTGTGCGGATAAACTGTACCCCGGAACCAGGCTGTCTTCACCCTTTCACGACGATACATACACCGGCATTCTGAATAATTTACAGTGGCTCGTGGTATCTTAATTCAGCTTTTAGTAAAACCCCATCAGTGCTGGTTCAATCGCACTACGAGAAAGGATACCATAATATGGTATCCGTTCTCGTCGAAGTGTAATTTCAATTCGCCGTCTAATATAATCATTTTGAAAAACATCAAGGTCATATTTACGGTATGCCGTTCGTTCTAAATGCAAGGTTTGTATGCAGTTTGTCATTTCTACTGTTGTAATATCAGAAGCCTCAATAATGCTTTCTGGGCACTTGAAATAGTGATATCGCTCACACTCATCAATATTTTGAATAGCTTCTTCAAGCGTATTACGACTAGTTCCGGTTGCCGCATTACGGAGTAATTTGTGTCTATGCGTCTCTGGGTGGGGGGGATACTGCTCAGGCCAACTCCTGCACAACTAGATTTTGGGTCAACTTTGACTCGAATTGACAATAGATTTGACCCAAACAAAAGTGATATTTCTGCGATTAGCCCATGAAAATTATATTTGATTGATCACTCTTTTATTATTTGTTAGGGGCGACTGTATATAATTAATTACGTTTCTGAACCGAAACACTGTTGGGTGTGCGCCTGGACAGACATATGACAGTAAAATCATGTGGAACCCAAATCCCACACATGGAGAAAAGCTTGATGCTTAAGGTCAGTGTCCTGTGGAAATCCTTTGTCGGATCTGGGGCGGGTTCTTAAGTCCCAGACAGCGCTCCCGGGAACCAAATGCACTACTTTCGTTGGCTTAGAGGGTGCGAGGAAGGATTTGCTGGAAGTGCGAAATTTCCCGCTCCAAATTAATGTTTGTGTCGTCGGGACGGGGAGATCAAGCAGATCAATTTCATTTCTACATGGATTCACGCCTAGAAGGGTTCTTTCGTTTCCGTTGTACAAGGGCTATCGGTTGATGCATTTTTTCACCTTTAGTCGTCGTAGTTATCTACACCTTTTATCGACCAATGTGGGCTAATCCGACAAACAAAGCTGGTATATTTTAGTTTGATTGCCATGAGGACGCCCGAATTTAGACAGTTCAACTCCCGACTTGACAATCAAATTTGGCTAATCTTCATTCAATGTGGGGTGGTACTGTGATAACCGGCACTATGCCGCACCATACTGAGCAGGTTTGGACATGTTTGTCCAACTCGGACATCTGATCCGATCTGATTCGGAGGGGATGTCACGCTGGGGTTGCGCCGCCAGACCGCCGCAGTAAAAAATCCAACTCCACAAAGTGTCCGTTCACTGGCCGCTGGACCCGCCCACCCCAATACCACACGACCCTGCTCCGGGGGCACCTCGCGCGGATTTGCTGCGACTACGCTCATCGCAACAGCTTACTACCGACTAAGAGTGACATCGATCTCGCAGGGTTCTGATAATTAGCACTGGAATCAGGTGGACATGACATCGACTATTTTTCGGACATCAAAACATCGGGCAAAAAGTGTACAAACTTTGATGCTATTTCACCAAAAAAATACAAGACGTCCTCCAAGCAAGTCGTCGCAACGACGACCTTCGCGGCGTGGAGCTCTAACCTCTGATTCGAGGCCTGCGTGATGCATGGCATGCTCACAAGCACCGCGCGCTCAAGCAGCTACACGTGAGCTTCAGCCTCTGAGATCCAAGGGCCGGTGCTTGTGAGCTGCGTTCGGGGTTGATTCATGCCGCGCATTAGCGACAAGTACTGCATGATGTGCGCCGTAACCGATCTGAAGCCGTTCTCTATGGGGTTACACATTAGTCTGTATGGTCCGAGGCGCCGCAGGCCGAGGTCGTCGTGGACCGGCACGAGCACTTCCGTTTGCGAATACGATGGCTCATTGTCGAAGATGATCACGACTATCTCGGAGTACTCATTCTTGTAAACGTTCGATTCCTTGATCACCTTGAACAGCTCTTCGATGAACATAGCTCGTTGCGACAGATTAGAGCTTCTTCGAAAACCTTCCTCTTTTCCTTGTTCACCTCGTTGTTGCTGGCGTTGGCTCGGCATGGGTCTATAATACGATAAATAAGCATGTGGCTTACCATTAACAACTGTAGCGCTTTGTCGTAGAAAACCTATACCTGCTTGATCGTGAAGAGCATACCCACTAGGTGGCGCGAAAGAGGAGCCTCTCACAACATCACGTTAAACTCGCCCAGTACCACGGTGCGAATCGTGCCAAGCGCGTACATGCAACTCTCACCCAGCCAAAGCTCTAACGTCGCCACAGTAGTGAGCACGTGCTCTTTAAACTGAAGTGGCGGCGGCATCCTTCGCAGTAGGACCCTTTCTCGTTGTTCTGATGCCTCGTTCTAGCGTTTACAAATTATCTTTGTAAAAGCGCTTGTGGTTCTTCAAGTTGCGCTAGTCTTCAGAAGGCTTGAAGCAGAACTCACAACGGTAGGAGGCATACGCCACGTGCCCAGCTAAGCGCCCGTCGGGGGCAACGCTGGTCACGTTTATGCAGCCTTGAATACGACTGTTTACCTCCTTGGTCGGCGCGCCAACATGGGGCAGATTGCCTCAGTAAACTACAAGATCGCCTGGTGTCAAATCGTCGATAGCCATGCAGTTCGTACATAGTAACCGGAGCACCGTCATACCCATCTGGAACAACCAAAAATTTGAGTCTGGCTCAAGCACAAGAAGCAAGAATGCTTGTACCAACTGGTGGTTGATTACCGCCACGGCAGTTTCGACAGACTCGAAATCGCGGGGGAGATCCTGTACTATATCAACATTTATTTTGGGATGTCAATTCTCGCCACGAGAGTTAAATCGCGATTGTACCACTTTGATGCGCTTCAGTACACTCCATGCCACGGGGACATTCGGGGCTACCGTCTTACCGCGCACAATGCGCCTAGGCGGTCAATTTGAGGAGTTTTTTTTTAATGCAAGGCTCCCTCAATTTGACCGCATGGCCAAATAGAACGAACCCCTACAGCTGCTTGGCTTATCAGCCCATGGCCAAGCATACTACTCCTACACCAACCAATTCAAGCCAATCCGTCTTCATCAAGAGCCCTCAGTGCATCCGTTACCATTCTTTAAACCGCTTCCAACATCTACAACCCGCGATGTCTGCTAAGAAAAAGCGGGCCAGCGACAGTCTCCAGTTTAAACTGAATGTCGCCCGCGAGTACAAGGCCAACACTAAGGGCTGCGGGTACCACGCTGTTGCTAAAAAAACACAAAGTTACATCGTCGATGGTCCGCGACTGGGTCAAGAACCTGGAAAAGCTGCAGCAACTATCAAAAGACCGCCAAGTCGGTACACGTGTGGCATGTCGAATGCCTGGTGCGGGGCGTAAATCTAAGCACTACGATCTAAAGAAGCTGCCGTTTAGCTGGATCGAAAGCCGCAATGCCAAGGACTTGAGAGTCAAAGACAAATACATTCGACTTCACGCACTGAACATTTACCGCTCCATGTATGATGCTGATGATGAATCACGTCAGCCGTTTGCTGCTCTGCTGGTTGGCTGGATCGCTTCAAGACCCGGTACAACCTCGTTTCAAGGCGTCAAACGAAAACACGGACACTACCGAATGACGCGAAAGAAACCTGCCTTGAGTTTATTGAAAAGGCACAGCAACTAATTCAAGAGCACAACATCCTCCCCAAAAATATTATCAATATGGACCAAGTGCCAAGCTATTTTGAGACTGAACCAAAACACAAAATCACGACTCGCGGAAGTAGGGAGGCCCTTCTCAGAAAGGGTGGCACCAGCCACAAATGATTTACTGCCACCTTTTCAATTACGGGCGATGAAAAAATTCTGGACACCTCATGTACTCTTCTCAAAGCTGAAGAAGAAGCCGACTGTCCCGAAGGGGATTCTCGTGGATGTTAACCCAACGGGTATGTGGAACGACTCAATTCTCCTCGAACACGCCAAAGCTGTCATTTGCAGCAGGAAGGAAACCCAATGCTATAGACAGCCAGTTCTATACATAATTGACTCATACGGGTGCCATGTTACAATGTTCGACGAGAAGCGGCTACAGAACTACAACACCTTCGTCTTGCTGGTACCACCGAACCTTACCAACCTACTTCAGTCCATTGATGTCGCGGTCAAACGAAGCTTTCAAGCCCACTAAAACGAAACATTTGAGGAGTACATTGGTCGCGCCCTCGACGACAAGAGCCTCCAAACGAAGGCAGGTAACCCAAAAGTACGGCGTTACTCACTTGTAGCGCAGTGAGGATTGGATTGGATAGCTACGAAGAAAGCAGAAGACATTAAGAAAGCTTTTCGGGTTTGTGGCATCGTGCGTAGCTCTGAGTTTGACTCGTCTAACTTGCATCCTCCCCTGCGGGACCTACTCGAATCAAGTATTGACTTGGGAGAGTGGCATCAGCGCTACTAGGACTGGGTCGACGACGAGGGCGACGAGAGGGAGGATATTGCCTCCACCGCCCCGATTGGTACCCACCAGAAGACATGCATTCAAGCTTGTTATGTTGTCTGAGGTACTCACTGGGCAGCGCAATACTGGAATACGTCAGGGTCTTGACGGACTGCATAGAAGAGCTCGAGGACCTGGAAGGATTGTACGACAAGGATTACATCACCTCAATTCAGGACGGAGAAAAAGAGGGAAGCGAGCTCGAACGTTTTGCTGCATCTCAGCTTCACCACTGCAATATTCAGGTAAAGACTCTCAGCGAAAATTGTAAGGTCATATCTACCTACACGTACACCGTCGAGGACGCTTCACAAATAGTGTGCCTTGCTAGACTTTGACCCTGTTACGCTTTGCAGGTAGATGGCGTGCATGTTTAATATAGGAAGGTTGCCTCCTTTTGTTTCTTCTGGTTTTGAGTCCCGCACTGCAATAGAACGCCTAGGCGCTCTACAAGAATACAACGCCCACTAGGCGGTGTGTTGAAATTGACCGCCTAGGCGCACTGTGCGTGGTAAGACGGTAGCTCGACGAAGTGTTGGGAAGCCAAGAGAAACGCCGCTGGAGGTGATTCGTGAGCATCAATTGTAGCCTCTCGGTTTATATCGAGGGTAAAACTGAACCACTGGTTATCGCCCACCCGTGCTATCTCGCGCAGCAACAGTTTCACTTCGTCATCTGTCATGAATCCCTATAGCATACTGTACCCAGTGTTCCATAATATTGTCCTTTCATTATTGGTTCAAAAGATGAGCGAATGGGGAGGACTTTGGGGTCAGCCGATCAATGGTGGACTAACCAGCAGCTCGAACTGTATCATCGGAAACAGAACGCTGACGATAACCACTTTCTTGTTGAACGTACGAGTCAAACGAGCTGCTTGCACGCGGTCGTTGAACATTGCTAAACTGGAGGTGACTTGGGCTGGGGCTTGAGAGACAAGAACGACTCGATGCTGCGGCACGACTTGAGCTAGATCGACTGAGGCTGCGGTGAGAAACCTGGTTCTTGATGCTGGAATCCATTGGGATTAGGGTAAATTGAGGTGTTGGTTGGTTGCAAAATTTAAAGTGAGGAAGACGTTGATTGCAAGCATTTAACGATGCAGAAGTACGGCGCCGAACCGACGATTTAGTAGTCCAACCGACGATTTAGCCCCTTCAATTCAGAGATGGATCCGTTAATGATCAAACATATGATTTAGAGCACCGACAATCTAGCGCCCTGCTGGTTTAGTGATCGTATATATCCGATGATATAGGGATCGAATCGATGAATTAGTGATCGATGCAATGATTTAGCACCGTGTATTTAGCGCCTCGATGATAACCCCGGTGATTTTGTGCCCTTACAACGACCATCTCGGTGACCTCGAGGATGGTAACTCCAAATCGATCTCAGAGGTATGGTTTCGTAAACCGCGGTCCACTTCCACATACTTACCCAATTTGCGCATACAGAAATGTACTACATAAATATGAACCCTTCAACTAGCATCTGACCACTATACGCCGAGGCATGTACGAATTTCCAAAGTGCTTGTCCTGCAAACTCACACTCCTCACTTCCGAAAAGACCACCTGAGTACCGCAGCAACATGCCCCGCGCCAACGCAACCCCAAACGGACCTCTTGGGAGCCAACCGTGGCCGAGTTTCGGGCCTCTTCCGCTGCACTCTACCAGCAAGATGACCTCCGCAAGGCCAAGATCGGCCACCAGCAGCCTCATGGACTCCGATGACAACCGGATAGCCCCTCCCCTCGCTACGACATGTACCTGCGGGCCGAAGGCTCTAACGGTGTCCTCAGATACACGAACTTCACCCCCAAGAGTTCGACAACCTGTGGAGCAGGGTTGAGCTCTACATGGCTCAGCACTGGAGCACCGGCCGTGGCAAGACGCCCTCAAACTCCGGGAAATATGTGTTCTTCATGAGCATTTCTGCGCTGATGCACTGCGGAAAATAGGACACTGTTGCCCACATTTTCCGCATGTTGCATGCTACGCTCCAGAAAATGGTTCGTAAATTATTGTATGCAATTGGGCCGCACTTGTACGGCACGTTCGTCAGTGAGCTGGTGGAGAAGGCGACGATGGAGAAGCTCGTATTGAGCGGCAAGACGTTCAAGTACTTCCCATGCGCAAGGTACGCGACGGATGTGACCTTCCAGCAGGCCAATCGTCCTGTTGGAAATCACAACGAGGCCATCGCCTACTTCAGGGTAAGCACCACTTGTACGGGTTCAAAGTGGAGGTGTCCGTTATGTCGAACGGGTTGGCTCTGGACTGCTCGGCCCACGCAAAAGGAAGCGTTGCGGACATCACCACGTTCCGTTCAAATGATGTGTTTCACGTGAAGGCGCTAAAAAACTTCCCGGAGAAGTGCATCTAGCGGATGAAGGCCCGATGCGGGGCACTTACCCGAACGAGTGGGCAGTTCTCACAGAAAAGGGCTACCAAGGGCTCGGTGCCGACTTCCGCGCTATTCACCCGAAGCGCCACCAGCGAATGCAGCCGTCGTCCCTGGAGGACATGCGCCAGAACGACAACATCTCGCATGACAGGGTCATTGTCGAGAACTACTTCGGGCGGCTGAAAACGTTGTGGAGTGTTTGCGCCGATAAATGGCGCTGGGACGAGAAGTCGTGCGACTTGTTCTTCCGTACCTGCGTTGCTCTCACCAACGCCCATGTCCGCCTACGCCCACTTCGTGCTGAAGAAGGCGACGACTACCAACGGTACGTGGCGCGACTTCGTGCGATTGGCTTATCCATCAAGGAGCGCCAAGCCGCGAAACGCAGGGCTTATCGAGAGAACCGTCAGGCACGCCTTGCTGTGAGTCGCCGCAACCACGACACCGATTTGAGTGAGTCTGATGGTGAGACCCAGATGTAGTAGCAGTTGCTCGTAGCCACGTGCGAACACTTAGTATTCACTAGGTGTTACAGTCTTTTTGCGCAATTAAGCTCCATTAGGAATGGTGGCAGTGAATTACGAGTTGAGACAGCACATTTGGATGGCATCACCGATCTGAGGATTTACTAGTGATTTTGTATGAGTGCATTGCTCTAACGTATATACCGAGCATATGAGAAAATAGTTCGATACCGGTTGTGAGCCCTAATGATTTAATGATCAACCCATTTTTTTGCCCCGATGATTTAATCTTTTTTTATACTGATATTAAGTGTTTTAGTATATATAAACATATAATGTTATTTCTTTCTCAAACATATTTTTTTAATTCACAGAGCACATATTATAGCTACGAACAAAGAACAAAGACAAGAAAAGTCTGCCTTGCTGAACAGAAAGACTATGGCGACGCTAACCGAGACCGGATTCGGGAACACCAGCGTACATTCAAGAACATAAAAAATGGATGAGTCGAGGTTAAATATGATTAAACAACTTAAAATTAAGACAGTGCGACAGAAATAATATAATTTAACTATGTTTTTTTCCTCGCTGGCATATAAAGTTTCAACTTGAGCAAACAGTTTATAATATAAAGTTGGATTACAATATTATATTAGATTCAGCGAAATATATCCATGCTCGACTACGATCTTGGAGGTCTTGAACGACTTGGCATTATGATGCCCTAGTGATGGAGTGATGCTCGCGTTAAGGTGTGGAGAAGAACTAATACAATGGTTTGCATTAGCAATGTAACCAGTGTCGCGAGTCGTTCTGATTGGGCCGGTTTTGGGGCCGACCGCCGCTGTATGGGAGCGTTCTTGGCGCTGCCTGAAGGCACTGGCTATAACGCACAGGGCTAGAAGCTAGAAAACAATACTTAATGCAAAATATAGTTCCTTTCTTCCGGACCTGTGGGGTCCGTTTAGTAGATTCACGACTGAGCACTCTGCTACGACGGGAACTCGCCCTTCACCAGCGCCGCAAATCCTACCAACACATCCTACCTGCCCGTCGTGGCCTTGATCCCTCGCACGCCAGCCGGGCCTCCGAGGCAGCAGCAGCTTGTTCACCCCCTCCAGCTTCTTCACACACTTGCACCCGACGTCAGCAGTAGCGCCGGTCGTGCCATCCGTCCCCGACACTCGGCCCAGCCTGAGCCTTAGCGGTCCAGTTCGCGAGTGATGACGCAAGTACTCTGAGCATCTCTCCGATGCGACCGGCAGCATACTGAAACCTAGTTATACTTCGTTCAACGACACTCCGTCCCAACCGGCCCCCTTCCCACTCGGCACCCATCAACTTGGCAAAGGTGCCGGGGTAGTCAACCGTGGCCTAGCATCCCAGCTCGGGACATCCTCTCCGACTGAAACTCGATGTCCTCGTCGAGGCTCTGCATCGCGATTCTGCTCCGACGTCGCACTCAGGATTCGACGCTCCACTTGCAGTCCCGTCCGCGTGTGTACATATATTCTCGTTAGATCTTCACACTCATCAATGCACCAGAACGCTTCGGTCAACCGTTCCGCTGGCCCTTGCTCTTCGAGTGTTTGACACGAGGCATCGTAGCTCTCTTGATCCATTTCTTGTAGCAACCGTTCACGCGCAGTAGGCCCATAGTTTCTCCGACGCGACTCACGCTCATTAGCATCGCCGACCAGGCAAACACTGCCAGAATGAATCCGTCCGCCAGCTTCTCCTTCACAGTTTATCCATCTCCACTTGTAACGCTTACGTGATAGCCAGCATCAAAGTCTTCTTTATCCCCATGAAATGCGTCGAAATCGACAGCAACACCTTGCACGCCTTCCATATCATGACCCGGAACGGTTGCTCATGTACAGCAAGCCTTAGTACATACCGACAGTATCATCGCGCACCACGGGCACCACCCTCTCGGCCGTTCCAACACAACCCTCAAACGCCAGCTCAATAACTTCACAAATCTATTCCATCGGCCGGATCAATACATCCTTCCGACCGTTCCAACATCATCTGGTGACCGTATTGATTGCTCCCCGACCGGGACTGAACCACGCCTCCTTCCGCATAGCCGACTCGCGCTGAGTCAAACCGTTCCCCAGCCGAATTCACATTCTCTACCAGCCTGCCTTGCAAGTTCGTAGACCTTGGACGACCACTGTCGAGCCAATTTGTCTCTCTCCGGGGACGCACCACACCAACTACCAATCACCGGGACCGCTACAACGTCAGCCCACCTGCCCTTTCTCAACTCACAGCGACTGACCAGCTCAGATCGCCGTCCAGCCACAGCGCTATAGTCTTTGCAGTTGACCGCCCTCTTCGCCAGAGGCACATAACTAACAGTAGCCCATTTGGCTTGGTCTTCGTTCGATTCCGAAAACGCGTCACATGAGGTCACGGTTACCACCGTGTCAAAGCACTCGCCATCCAAGGCACAAACGACCTCTTCAACAATACAAGCAGCACGATCCCTGAAGTCCGTTGTCGCCGCACCAAACCGTTCTTTTTCATCTGACGTAGAAAATGCTTTCCCAAGTCCCTCACAGACCGCGTCATCATCAACCAGCGTTCCTCTTACTAGTGCCCCAAACGATACTTCCGAACAGCACCCAGTCCCTGCGTGATTCCTGGTGAGCGTGCACAATTTCCCCTCTAAAGCGTATTCCTGTCTACCACAACCGTGTTGACATTCTACCTAACCGTTCCAGCTCGACTCCACCAATACTTCATAGACATATTGACCGTTCTTCTTAGTGATCTTCGCCTCCCACTTGACTTCCGATTTGTCTACATCAACTGACACACCGTCCCTTCGGTATTCACACTCGAAGCCTCCAGCAGTACCTTGACCATCACACGGCTTCAAGCGCTTAGTCGACCGTTCTAATCGCTCCAACAAACGAGGAACAACGTGACTCAACGTAGCATCAGTGTCCGCTATCACTTGCGAACGGTCTCGCTCAGGCGGTGGACGCTCACGGAATACAACCTGCACGTTGTTCGACGCATCACTCGTTCCCTTAGAGCAAACGAATACAACATCTGCATAGTCGCTGCCCAGCGAAATACAGTCAAAGCACACGAATCGCCAGTCGCGACGCTGAGGGCGATGGGTATCTGTGAACCGTCCCGACAATGTTTTCCAAATTCGAGCTGCATCCTCCTCGAAACAATTGTCAATCCATTCCATGACCAGCTTCAAGTAGTTGTTCACGACACTCAGCAACTTAGCGACGCAATATCCGAGCCATCGAACCAGCTCCCAATTCAATACCGGAGCCTTATCACGCCAAGGCAGATCATCAACCGTTCCATTATCTCCAGGCAGTGCTTCTTCCTCCTCCTGGCCGTCTTGTAGCTCACACTTCTCATCCTTTTGCAATCGACACACCGCCTTACACGCCATGCCCTTCATCTCCGAGGGGCTGATCAGTGCTGATTCCGCAGAACCAGCATCAAGAGCATCTCCATCGGCAGCGCCCACTCCCTCACCTTCTTCGAGGGGAACATCATTATTCACACAATCGACGAGTTTGGCTACTGAACCGTCCGAATTACCCTCGCCAGAAACGGCCTTATCATCGCGCGAGACGCCAAATTGAAATAGCCCAAAGCTCTCGAAGACGGTCTCCGTCGCATCACGGTCTACAGAAACACACTCCTCGCTCTTGATGACTTTCCCCGGAACGTTGGCAGCTTGCGCAGAACCCCCAAGTCGACTCATGTGTTCTTCTTGGAACGGTCCGACCGGAACCATAACTTCATGGTTCACTACGGCAACCGTTCTCGCGTTCAAGTCATGTGCGGCAGCGGCCACCTCGTTCTCGACCGAGTCTGCCTCCACGACCTCCTTCATCAAACTCTCCGTTACTACGAATTTGCTCGCATCCGTGCAAGCAACAGTCTCGCCCACGCGCACATTGGACACATCATACCCCACACGCACCACGAGCACCGCCTGCTTGGCCAGACCCACCTCGTCCCGATCTTCTTCGACCACTTCTTCCGTATCAAACCTACTTATCACCCCCTGGCATCCCAGCTCACCCTTTGCCTCGATATCCGCTCCAAACTCACGCGTTGCACCGGCCGATACCTCACTCCCTTCACTTTGTTTGTTGTCCATGATCCACTTTCGGGCTGACGGACGCCTCCACCTCACGTTCGACGTAATAGTTCCGACTACCGCCTTCTTACCCCGCACAGCTTCATCCTCTCTGACCGTCCAGCTGCATGCTACTGCTTCATACTTGACCAGCGCTTCCGTCCGTCGTTGCGTCTCTGGCTGCATATCCTTCACAATTCTTGCTAAACCGTAGGTCCGAGCTTACTGACCCTCTTCATCCGACTCACCGTGAACATCGCTACCACAATTCCTTGCACCGTTCCGGCAGACTTCCTGCGCATCACGCCGAGCTCGCCGATCGGCACCGCGATCATCACGTTCCGGCAGGTGCAACCCCTTTGCTACAGCCCACTCGCAAGCCACTTCAATCGAGTGTTACGGGAGACACTCCAAGAATTTCCGCACTCGATCGCTCCGCAAACCGTTCTTGAACGCTGTGTACCTCGGCGCCTCCACAAACAACCGAGCCTCATCTCAGTATCGAGCAATTTGTCTCCCCCAGTCTTCCACCAGTTCATCGGGCTCCTGCGTCGCATCAAACAGTCTCTGCAACAATTGCTCTTTTGTAAGACGGATGAAGCGATTGTAGAACCGCCGCTTCAGAGTCTCGAAGACGGTTAACCGTGAGTTCAGGCGCCATCGTTCTCCAACCGTTCCGCGGATCCGTGCTGCAAACATCCGCAATCGAGTTGCATTGTTAAACCGTTCCGTCGCCGTCTCAAAGCACCACCAGAAGTCCTCAGCACTTTCTACACTAGCGTTGTCCGAGTCAAAGTATGGAATCAGCTCGCGCATGTTGTTCTCCGCCTTCATCATGTCACCTTGTAGCCACCGTACTCAACCAAACCATCGCCAACGATTCCATCTTCAAACCACCATATTCCACCGTCGTCCCTATCACGCTCTTCGGACTCCGTCCAGGAACGGGTCACATACTCCTCGCCGTAGCGGTCTCTCACGCTCTCTTCTCCACGCACATTCTCACTCCAACCCAGACAATCTGCAGCTTGACCAGAACTGCGTCGAGCACTCCAACTCCAACCCACAGCAGGCCATTCCGTCCTGGCTTGCTCTCCTCCACGACCGACCTCACGTTCACCCACGTGACGCTCGCTCCCAGCACCACACACTGCTCCATCTTTTTCTCCTCTCTTCGCCGCCTTCATCTCTCCCAAATCACCAATTCAAATCACTTCCAGTTTCCGTTCTTGCTCACTCAACTCCTTTCTCGATATTACTTTTCACTCTTGACTCCTGCGTCTACGCCAAACCGTTCTTTGTCCCACTGGTACTAAAGCTTGCTCCCTCTTGACCGTTCTCGACACTTCTCCAGCGCGACACAAACACATGTGCGGGTCCGGGACCCTCCAAACACACCATAGACCAAAATCCGGGGCGGGGACAAGTCCGTCAGGCACCAGGTACAGACACTTGACCTCAGGCGCTCAACTTCAGACTCTTGATCTTCAGGCTCTCAGCACACTTCACTCCCCAGCGACGACAATACCCTGCTTCTCCACCACGTGTCGCGAGTCGTTCTGATTGGACCGGTTTTGGGGCCGACCGCCGCTGTATGGGAGCGTTCTTGGCGCTGCCTGAAGGCACTGGCTATAACGCACAGGACTAGAAGCTAGAAAACAATACTTAATGCAAAATATAGTTCCTTTCTTCCGGACCTGTGGGGTCCGTTTAGTAGATTCACGACTGAGCACTCTGCTACGACGGGAACTCGCCCTTCACCAGCGCCGCAAATCCTACCAACACATCCTACCTGCCCGTCGTGGCCTTGATCCCTCGCACGCCAGCCGGGCCTCCGAGGCAGCAGCAGCTTGTTCACCCCCTCCAGCTTCTTCACACACTTGCACCCGACGTCAGCAGTAGCGCCGGTCGTGCCATCCGTCCCCGACACTCGGCCCAGCCTGAGCCTTAGCGGTCCAGTTCGCGAGTGATGACGCGAGTACTCTGAGCATCTCTCTGATGCGACCGGCAGCATACTGAAACCTAGTTATACTTCGTTCAACGACACTCCGTCCCAACCGGTCCCCTTCCCACTCGGCACCCATCAACTTGGCAAAGGTGCCGGGGTAGTCAAACGTGGCCTAGCATCCCAGCTCGGGACAACCAGTTTAAACAATATTAATTTATTGGCTAAACAATAAAAAATATCGATGGATGAGCTAAACCTGATTATAAAGAAAATCACAAGTATAGTTTTTGCAAAGGTGATTTTTATGATAGACTTGAAACTGTTCCAAGTTTACAAACAAAGGCTTACAAAATAAATATTTCTCTTGGATACGAACTTGATCGCTGATCCGAGAAGGATCAAACTATCTATTCACCCCGGTATTGGAATACTTGAGTATATGACGAAGCTGTCGCCACCAAAACTGTAGCTGATATTGACAAGAAAGTGATATCCGAAATCAGATTAATTGAACTCGCTGACAAATAAATTTATCCTAGATCTGGTATTTCGGTGGATCACCGTCTCCTCCTTACCGGTCTTATCCATTCGCCCGAGCACGTGGTTTTCATAACCAGCGGGCTCCACCACACGTAGTGGGCCCATCCATTGGTGGACAAACTTAGTCGCCGTCCGCCCACGTGGCGGGTTGTGCACCCAAACGAGATCTCCAGGTCGGAACTCGCGACGTTGCCTCACCTTCCTGTTGTAGTAGCGTGCCTGTCTGTCTTGCTCCCGTTGCCGTGCTAGTTCGGCACACTCGTGACTCCTCTCCATGGCCACTAACAACTGCTCATGATAGTTATGCAGGTCGCCAGTTTCGCGCACTTCAGTTCGTCTCAGCAGCTCGTTCGGATGGCGCAGCTTACGCCCCATCATCAGTTAGATCGGCGAGGGCGCCACAGTAGAGTGCCTAGCGCTATTGTACGCGTAAACTGCAAATTTAACGTACAGGTTCCAATCATCTTGCCGTTCCTCCGTCATGAAGGTACTGACGCAGTCTTTCCAGGAGCGATGGAAGCGCTCGACAAGACCAACAAGCTGCGGCCGGTAAAGGACAGGGTTCACCTGTCGTGCTTGAAGCAGCTCCGCTAACTTGTCGATCACCTCACCTGTCATCTCTGGAGCACCATCTGTCAACAGCTCGCGAAAAGCTCCGAATCGGAGGACAACCTCCTCCATCCGGAACGTCGCCACCCTCACCGCAGTGTGCGTCTCTACACAGCAGGTCACCGCATACCGCGTAACGTACTCGATCGCGGCGATAACATACCGATCACTTCCTGCTGCAATAGGGAACGGACCGGCCACATCCAACGCCCACCGGTCTCCCACATCACCACCCCGAATGCTTCTAAAGGGCGGAATGCCCTCCAGCGGTCTCGCCTTCCTGCTGCCGCATTCAGGACAATCACGCACCCATCGCTTCACTTCAATCTGTAATCTAGGCCACCAATAGAGCTGGGAAACTCTACTATATGTGTGCGGCCCTCGCAAATGCCCACTCCACACTGATCCATGCATCTCTTTGAACACTGCAGCCCACAAAGCAGGTGGCAACACTACTCGCCAGGCATGCGTTGTCGCCGCCTTGACCAAGCCGAACCGCGTCTCGATCTTCATGCCACGGTACGATCCGTCCTTAACTAACTGCTGTACGAACTTGCTGTTCTTCTGTGCTGACACGATCTCTGTGTCTGTCACCTGTAGCGTGTATGGTGCGGCTGTGTCCTTGTCGTCATCACCGTCGAGTTCGCCGCCCACAGCTTCGCCACCATGTGCTGATGGCTCACCACTCCTGTCGCCGCGGTCACTCTTCATACCTAACGCCTTTAATTTAGAATTTATTTATACTATCGCAATCATGATTTGGGCGATAGCTCAGCTGTCATTCCTATATGTAAGGAGATTCGCGATAGCAAACATGTTTCCTTCACTACGACGAACAATACATGTTTTTTTTTACTTTATTACATACCATAAGCTCGATGGTACTAAACAAACTCGACAACGATTCAAGCGCATGTCAAATCAGTATTTAAGAAGCGCTGTGAATTAAAGCACATAACTACACGCTTAGTCTACCTCGAGGTTTCAAACCGTTTGCCACCCTTCAGTTTGATGAACTTAAAGACTGTTTAAAGTTGTCTACTAATGTATGTATACACGAAAGACGTAGCAACTGGAGAAGCTAAATGTATACTTCAATCTGATAAGAAGTACGATGCGTGGGTCGTTTACCGCTGTCACTAACGCTTCAGTAATTTTGTAGATAACCGCAACACGACAAACCACAAACGATTATGCGAGTTATTCCTGGGAGGGCTGCAGTTGCTGCGAACACGAAGCTGAACAACGACAAGAGTGCCTACTGCATAGGTTAAACTACACCCTCATCGTCGTATGCAGCGTTCATACTGATAAACTTGTGAATCATAATGCCCCCATCATCGAACGGAAATATGGTGATTTCGACAGCATAATCTAATCCGTGCATCGATAAGTGTGAACTCCGCGGTTGAAAATAGAGGGGGAATTGCATCGTAATTTACAGTCTGCTGAAACTGCTGACATGGCTATCGAGTATGAGCGGGCTCGAGCGTTTCTGCTTTTCGTTCTAAAACCTGACATGAAACATACAACCGTAGCCGAGGATATTGCAGGGGCACAGCTGGGCGGGTAGTGTACAAGACTCGAGGACCTGTCCTCAGAGTATGGGGCCTCATCCCGACGTCAGACCTCCGATAATGATAAAATTACAGAGCTACTGGCAAAGTTAGGTTTGGTGCAGTGAGTGCAGCTGCCTTCAGATACAGTGTGTGTACCAGTAGCTCAGACGACGAATCATTTTACTAATGACCCATATAAGTGTCGCCCCGCCATGCCACCTGCAAACACCACCAGCGACTCTTGCTCAAAGTTTTTTTTATATATCTTCAAAACAACGTTAGCTATCGCTACGTCTTTGGTTTTTGTCAACGCCCCAACTGCATTTGGTTGGCGCACCTTTCACAATAGATTGTGGTAGCGTTTGGTACCGCTTCGTCACTATCCTAAGCGAAGTTCGATGTACGAAATCGGGGATGGGGCTGACCAAATACCTCATAACTACGTAAGAGCTATATTAATCCAATAATAACAAATGCGTATCGAACCCGGCAGTACTCTTGCCAATTGACCTATGTGTCCACACTCGCGTGGTGAATCGAAATCAAATAAATTAATTCCATTATATATATATATATCATTCCTGCAGCACGTTCGTCGATATTATGATGGCGTTGTAGGTACAAGATGAGTAGGGCCATGTCTGAACCAAGCACCAGCTGCAGCAGAGTCCACCGACATTTTTGAGTGTTGTGATGTACGCATCACTGCCGAATGTATATCACGAACGCTGACGTCACAAAATCTTTAAGAAGTACTATTAACCCTTTCGTGGTCAAAGAGTGCATTTTGCCCCCTTTCATGGTCTTGCCGAAACTTGCGAGAGAATCATCCATGACAGGGTGCAAAATGCTCCCTTTCACAGAAGTTCAACCATCACACGACCTAGTTTTGTAACTACCAATCGCATCGTGTTCTGGGATCCCTAACCGCTCAATATTTTACCAGATGTGGCGTACACCACTGAAATATATACAGTTAAGTGCGAAATTATGCACTTAAGTCCGAAATTGCGTCAACCGAATCGAGAAAATGACTACGCACGTACCCACTGCCCATGTTTTGCTTATGTAACCAACGACTGGACCTCCGCCATTTCAATACGATAATCAAGAGATTACAACGCTCGCTGCCATTTCGTTTTTGTTCTGACATGCGGACCCATTTTACTTTCGACGATGACAAGCAGCTGGTGAATATTGCTCGAAGATTCATCGCCGGCGGTACCGCGGTCTCATGGAATGACGTTGCGCGCCGCAGCGCTCCACGGGTCACACAGCAGCCGCACTGCGCCAGCGGCTCCTCGCGCTATACCGTACATGGGGTCGGGACATTGCGCGTTTTCCCGCTAGTTTCTTTACACCAGTTCGACGTCCACTTGGCCGGCCTCCTGCTGTCACGCGGCGACTTCGAAGCCTTGTCTCAAATCCGACAGCACTCGATGCTGCTGAAGTAGCGACTCCGCCTTCTGCAGCTCACCAGGCACCCACGACACCAGTACCACAGTCACCCAGATCTGAAGCGCGTATTGGCGCAACGATGCGACCTGAAGCTCGCCAAAAACCAGCAGCGCTACAATCCCTGCTCCCTGAAGCATCGGCGACACGTGCAGCAGCGACTCCTCCTTCTGTTGATCCCCACACACCAGCAAGGCCTGTCTCACGACAACAAACATCAGAACTGCCTCCATCAAGTGCGGAACATGCTGTTACGTCAATTTTTGCTGGTGTGTCACGCGCTGAGGTTGCCCATGCTGGTAGGAGCCCTTACCTGAATGTCGGCGAAGTGCTACCGGCAGGTGTGACAATACTATTGCAAGAAATTGGCGATATCACTGCACGTGACGTGTTTTTCGACATTGGTTCTGGTCTGGGCAATGTCGTCGTACAAGTGGCGCTTGCGACCAAGGTCTCGAAGGCCATCGGGATCGAGATTCGCGACGATGTACAAGTTCTTGGTGTAGATCTGATTGCCAGGAGTCCATACGCCGAACTACTTGACGAAAGAGCCGAATTCACCAGCAACGACATCACCGGGCCCCCCTTCTCGCGCATTCATCCGTACGCACAAGCTACAATCATATTTTGGAATAACATTTTGTTCGAGATTGCCACGGTCGAATTCGTAAAGCGTGAACTCGGTGATCTGGCTCAAGTGCGTCTCTTCGTCTGCACAACTCCCATTTGCCCGCGTCCTTGCTTCGCTGAGTTGTGCTCTACCTTTGAGCTCTTCAAAGAAGCTCATATTATCTGTAGCTGGAAGTCCGGGCTACAGCGTGCGTATTTCTATCGCACCTTTCAATCTAACTCAACCGCATAATTTTAATAGTGAAATCAAGATACACACACGGTTTGTTGCTTTGCATATCTGAACAATTACCATACAAACTTCAATATATATTCGCACTCAATCGCGCAACACTTGGCTGTATAATTTCAATAGTGAAGTCAAGATACATACACATAGTTTGTTGCTTTGCATCTCTGAACAATTACCGTACAAACTTCAACATATATTCACTCTTTCTAGCTACAAGTTGATCGAGCGCGCAACACTCGGACGGACTCCAGGCGCTGCTTCTCGTTCAGGACTCAAATTGCGCTGGCTAATTTGAGCTTGTAGAGCTGTGAGCTGGTACGCACGCTGCCCTTGTTCGAGAAAAGCTTTCGTGGCAGATAATACCGATGGTATTTCTCCCAGCACGTCCAAGTCTGCATGGGGCACATATACGGCTCGCTGGTCTCGAACACGTGCTGACAGAGGCAGACATTGTGGAGAACACAGAAGTCGGTGACCTCCGTTGCATATCTGTCGTCCCACCTACATATCACACATCGCCGCCTCTTGCGATTGGACTCCGGGTATAACTGCTTTGAGGCAATCGCAGAGCAACGCTTCTGAGGACTACCAATACCCCCGTCGGCATCGCGTCTGCCGGTTACCCACACGGCACTCGATGGCGATATCTCTTCCGCCACTGTCACTGGTGCATCCATCGAATTTACGTCCGTGTACAACATGAGCCGCTAACTTGGCGCCTCTATCCACTTTCCTGACATCAATTCCGAGCTCAGTTGAACGATAAATTCGCGATGAGAGTCGCGATCATTGGTCACTCCGAGCGCCAACTTGCGTGTAAAGTACGCATTAGAGCGCCCGACATCACGAGCGCTAGGTCCAGCTTTTTAAACCACTTTTTGAAGGAATGTCCATCCGCTAAAGAGAACCTTCCTCGAACTTGGTCAAGCCGGTCGACACCCTGCATGTTGGCGTTATACTCTTTGACGCATGTCGGGGCGTTGAAGCTTCGCTTTTTGGAGCGCACTTGGCGATCCACAGTAGTCACCGTTGACGCGTCTGCATTAGAGATCACAGTAACGATAGAGCTATCGTACCACGAGGCGGCCACAGTATTGCGATCTGCAGAAACTCCTTGGCGAGAGGTTCCGCGAGGGCAGTACTTCTTCTCGAGGATGACGTGTCTCGGAAAGTGTGCACTAGACTTCCTCACTGTCCCCCGTCCATATAGACCTTTCAGACGCAATGCATCAAGGAGCTGCACAGAGGTGTAGTAGTTGTCGGAGTTAACGATGCGACCAGTACCATACAGTGGACGGGCTACCTCCAGCACACACTGCCGTATTGAAGAAGATACTGCCAGTTCATCACTCAGGGCTTGCGCTTCTGCTTGTGTCGTCACACCTACTAACCGCTCCGTTATGTCGCTCTGACAGTGAAGACCAAAGTTCAACGATATCCATGTCGTCGAACAGCAGAGCATGTAGATACGGAAATGGTACTTTCCAGTAGGCTTAATAGGATTGTACACATTAAGCGGTTTGCCGTACTTCGATCTGCACGCAACACTCGCTTCATCGAGAGCCACGTTTCGCCCCACTTCCACGTACTTGGGGCCTGTCACCTTGAGAAGATTGAGCAGTGGCCTGATTCGGGCTGCCTGGTCACGGTTGTCGCTGCTCGCCTCAATACACCGGAAGCAAAACGCCTGGCGGAGCTGCTTGAAGCGACGGAGGGGCATGACTGCGTCAAGGCTAACTGAACCTCCTTCAAATATTGCATCTTCTACTTGCTGCCCCCAGTAGTTGCTGTACTCTCCTTTATCCACAAGCTCCATGTAGAATAACACGCCGAGAAATGCCATAACCTCGTCCATCGTAAAAGGGGTTGCGATTGCGACGCCATGCACTCGGGCATAGCTGTTTGTTTACCCAACTACTTGCTGCCAGAATGAGAGAGGAATGTAGGCAAAAAAACTTGCCGAAGCGGAGTGCTCAAAGAGATGCTTGAACTGAGGAAGCAGTCGAGTCGTGGTAGTGCCGTCCGTGTGCCGATATAAGTCCCCTTGCTCCACACTCTGGGCTTCAGGCTCGAAGCGCATGTTTTTGATAGCTTCAACCTCCGATAGCGATGTTGGCAGCTCCATCGGGGGGTCGAAAATCTCCATGCACTCCTCCATGTCATCCATTTCGCCCTCGACGTGAGTGTCATCTCCTTCGTCAGCTGCGCAGAGGTGGCTCCAGCCCACGCGAGACGAATTTCCGTGCAAGGGGCGGTAATTGGCGTTCCCACACTGAATCATACTGAGGTTCAAACGCTCATCCTTATTATGGTACTGCGAATCTAGCCGTTGCATATGAAACAACGCGCCCTTGACAATCCGACAAACACGGCCGACAAGATAAGAACTCCCCACGCCCACGTACTTGTCCTTGGTCTTCTGCCGTTTCGTCCAGCCTTCTTTCTCGGGTGCGAAAGCTACCAGTGTGTTCACATAGAGGGCCGGAATCAAAGGTGGTCGAGCTGAGCTGGTCCTAGGTGCTTCTCCATCAGGTGTAGACGTAATCGGAACTGTGGTACCAGGTAGCATCTGACCACCAGCATCATTTTCATTTTCAAGAGCACTGCCGGCCGCGGATTCTACCCGCTGCGGACTTCTCGCCACCAATTCCGGACGTGGTTGAATCTCCGTGGGTGCGTCCGTTTGGGCGTGGCCCATTGCTTGTGTTAGACTTCGTTTCGGCGACGCCTTGCTCCCTGCTGGACGTCCACGCTTACGTTTAGGCTCAGCGCCATTTGCAGCCCTCGGTTTGTTCTTTGAGCGTTTGGGTCTGCCCCGCTTTCGCTTTGGGGCGGAGGAAGAAGCCCCCGCAGCACCGTCGGCAGCAGCAATCACGTCAGATCTCTATCCACCACCACTAGATGCTGTGCCGCCCGTAAGCGCAACGAACCCATTTTCAATGCCACCGTTGTAGGCTTCTTGTGTTACAACAGTCAAATTATTGCTGGGGACGTTCTCATCACCAGACGCTACACTTGACAGCCCCACGGTCGCGGTGTCCTCACCCCGACCGCAATCTGACAAAGTGTTCACTCCCACGTCGACACCTCCAGACGCAGCGCCCTGCAGTCTCACGCCGGCTCCACGCACGCCGACGACACCACCAGACGCAGCACCCTGCAGCCTCACGTCGGTTCCACGCAGGCCGACGACACCCCCTGACGCAGCGCCCTGTAGCCTCACGTCAGCTCCACTAACGCCGACACCACCACCAGACGCAGCGCCCTGAAGCCTCGTGTCGGCCAAGTTTGCGTGGACGCCACCACGGCCTGCAACCTCCGCTAACACCGCCATCACCACCAGACACAGCACTTTGTAGCCTCATTTCGGCTCCGCTCACGCCGACGTCACCACCAGACGCTGGACATCGTAGCCTCCCTTCGGCCCAGGTTGCGTGGACGCTACCACCCGACGCAGCGGCCTGCAGCCTCTCCTAACACCGCCATCACCACCAGACGCAGCGACCTGCAGCCTCGTGTCGGCTCCGCTCACGCCGTCATCACCTACAGTCGCGGCGCCCTGTAGCCTCATGTTAGCTCCGACCACGCTGGCACCACCAGACGCAGCGCCCTGCCGCCTTACGACAGCTCCGCTCACGCCGACACCACCACAACACGCGCGCCCTGTAGCCTCGAGTCTGCTCATTTCACGCCGCCACCATCACCATTAGACACCGTCTCCCGCAGCTCTCTCCCGTCGCCCTCCATACTGGTTGATTTTGACCAAACGGAAAATGGTCGCTTAGTGTATACTTAGATTGAGTTTTGATTTTATATAGTAAAACCAAGATATGCACCACTGTAGAAAATTCTTTGCCCGAGCTCATATCCTCCCTACGTACCGACGACTGATGCCGATAGATTTCATGGTGGGCTCGATATATTACGGGATCTGGTCCAGGATCTGCCGCTTTACGTCATCACCCCAGCAGGGGTGCAGCCAATCAAGTGCTACGGTTGAGAATGACACACCAGAAGTATCATTTTCGATCAATGAAAAAAATACCGGTCAGGGTGACGAGGTAGTACCGTAATTTGTGAAAGGGGGCATTTTGCCCCCTTTCACGATATCTTCGCCACCTAGCCCTCCTAAATCCCATCACCGTATCATTATCCTGAGAGAGCCGCTTCACCGCGAGTACCGTGGTTTATGAAAGGGGGCAAAATGCTCCCTTTCATGGCTAAATAACTTGGGTTGTATAGTATAGTGAAATCGAGTGACTACCTCGCGTTCACGAAAGGGTTAAAATGCCAAAATACATAAACTCAAATATGGTTAGCGCAAAATCTGCTGCATGCTATTACAAACTACGTCAGCTCCGGTCCAAACGCAAAACCGTTCTAATGCTGCCACCACGTACATTCCGCAGCTGTGCGTATCATTTTGCACACGGATATCCGAAATTAAATATTTGTACCCGAAACGCTTGACGAAAAGGTGGAAGGAGGGGGCAGGCAAATAATGATCATCGTCAGTGACCGTACGCTCTACTTGTCGTATGACTCCAGCGGATCGCAGATTAGTACGCTAAATGTCGCTATGTTCAGCATAAAGCTATACCCGATACTTTCCCCGCAACGTTTTCGCTCGCGGAGGCTAGGCTAACCTCTTCTTTGGGGCTTCTGCGTTCATAGTATGAATCCCGATCACTACCCTTTCGATGAAGAGCAGAACCATCGAGATCTGGCAGAGAACATCGCCACTGTGCCGGAAGAGCCATCACAGTGTTTTTTACCGCATTATCCGAAGAACTAGTAACGACCGCTGTGCAGCAATATCGAGCAAATATATCTACAGGAAAAGCCTGCGATTACTTAACAAGTTAGCATGTGGGTAGATCCACTCATCTACATTACCCGTACCTTATTCAATAGATATGAGTTCGAGACGAGGAATATGACGAAAGGATCTTGCGCATGCCGTCCCGCTGCACCGGGGAAAAATCAATGCTCGTACCCAACAAACTGTAATAATCACCATATGAAATGCAAAAAACGTGCGATAATATGTCAGCATAATGGCTGTAAGGTTTGTCGACAAAATACCTACGCGTTTGATCTCAACTGCAATATTTTCAGCAGCGACGCTCTGGGTGTGGGATCGAAATACCGATGGCTTGGTTTCACAGATTTTGATATCATTCCACCCTCGCGAGTGCCTGCGCTCTGGTCGAACACCTTGAGCGTCGAGAACACGAGGTAGTACTTGCCCCCGCGCACCCGGATAAGGCAGGCCATGTGGTCTGGTGTCGGGATGGGGTTGCTCATGCGGATGCCCTTGCCTACGTATGCGCCGAAGTACATAGAGTGAAAGCGGGCGTAGTGCTTGCCGCCATCCACGGTGCCCATGAGTTTGGTCGTCGCGAAAGTTATTTCGCCACAGCGAGCACGCTCACTGCAAAAGCTGAGCACGGGAAAGGTATTCAGATCTCATCCGGAAGAACTGGGCCTTGATGCTTGTACTCCAGTTATGTCGTCGATGAATGCCGACTCGAAACCTCCTTGTTTACTGTCTTGAACTCCTTCATCCGCTTGAACCTCCCGAGGTAGTCGGCATAGCCTCCTTTGTGAAGATGGGGTGATACTTGAAGCGCAGTTCCTTCATCGGCATGCACGCCGTGAGATTGTCGCACGAAAGGAAGACGAAGCGATTGTAAACGGCTCTGTTTGCCGAAAAGATCAATTCAATCAGGCACCGCTGCTCCTTGGTGAGGATGAGCCGAACCTAGAAGGTGCTGTTGACCCCTCCGGGCTGACCTTTTCCGTGGCCGTAGTTGTGGCAGCCTTGGTCTTTCAACCAATATTTGATTGCAGGTCCTCTTTCCTCTTCTTCACCTCATGCAAGAGAAAAACATGAGGAGGGATAAATAATGTAATATAATCCTTGTCGTCGCATGTTGTAGTTTGCATATTAATATATAACAAAAATGTAGTACCCTCATTCAAATCATGGATCCGCATCTCTATTACTTCTCTGGCCCCCTTAACCCCAGTGGATTTTGTCCTATGAAAAAGGATCAAAGTGTGGTGCACACAACTGATTTTGTCCTTGCGCCAGGGTTGCTAGGACAAAATAGACTAGACAATCGCAGAATGTTGCAATCATTATGGCGTGTCCGTTATAACAAAGTATCTCGTACCCAGCTATTATTGGCTATAATATAACTAAATCCCCCACTCAACGCTAGATACTATATATTTTTTGTCCTAGCAGCTAGGACAAACATCCATTATGATATGTTATAAAAGACACCTTTGATTTGGCTATTACGTCTCAGAGGACACTAAAATATGACGAACGCAAGCATTGACGGAAGAGGTTTCTATCCATATCTGTTAGAACTCCTATATAGCTAAGCTACCACCAGGTAAGAGCGCAAACTTTTGATCCTATTTTTTATCCTACGGTTTGGTTCACTGGGGTTAAGAAACGAAACTGTGCTCGAGCCTCCATATCTCAGTTCACGTTCTTCACTCATTTAAGAGGTAGGCCTCCGAGTCCATGGTATTTGTTATTATCCTTTACTTCTCCGGCCCACTTCAAAATGACGATTTCAGATTTCCGGCCTTAGCTCTAAAATGACAGATAGTCCAGAAAATCTACAAATACCGTTGGAGAGCTCTCAACGCACACAACACCCTAGTGTTTTTTAGTATGATGCAGGTGCTTTTTTTAGAGAAAGAGAAGCTCTCAAACCTGCCGATTTCTGGCGGTCATTAGGTTTTTTGTCGCAGCAACATCAATTTTTAGCGATAAAACTTCGAACTTTAAGGCTACCTCGCTCATGTATTTATCTCAAGACCAGAGTAGTATGAAATGGCCAAATAGGGCGGAAAGCCTCCGAATTAGAGGAGCAGATAATAAGGTTTATTAAGACGAAATGGCGGAAAGCCATATAACTTTCGACAATCACGTGATGGGTACATTTTAAGGTATCAAATAGACAGGAATATCCGTTAAATTGGATCTACAGATACAACTTGCTATATCCGTTCGTGACCGCGTCCTGTGAGACCTTCACGGACAATGACATGCGGCCATTGACGGCAACAAGCCTACCAACACGGGGAAGCTTGAAGCTGTTGCTACCGTCATCCAAGTGGATGGCTTCCATCACCTTTTGTAGCGTAACGAAACACTTGTCGAGGGTTTGCCATTTGACCTCATCGAAAGCCTCTTGTACAACTTCGATAAGGCCGTTGGTGTCGTATGTAGCTTTGCGATACTGGAGGGCTTGAATGGAAGCAAAAAAAAACCAAGTCAAGTACATTGAGCTCTGGTGATCGAGGGGGCTGGCAGCGCATCTTAATCTTCCACCCGTCCACCTTTCCTGCCGTCTCCAGCTCGGTGTCATCCTCGCGCACGTGGGGGCCGGTGTTGTCTTGCTGGACAAACACAGTCGTGTCCCTGCGAACTACATCAATATACAACATCGTTGCGTTAGTAAACTGCAATAACAACGTAGTCGTATCGGTTAACGTACCTGGCAGCTTAGCCCGAATAGCGGGGAGCACCTTGTCCACGAGAAGCTTGCGATAAAGTACTCGCGTCATAGAGACGCTCTTTGTCACAGGAGCGCTTTTGGGCCGGTTTACGGAGATGCGCTGTGCTGTAATCTCTTCGACGATTGGCCATATTCCTATCTTACCATCAAAATCCACTTTGCGGTGGTAGTCGTAGCGAGGTCTAGCAACCGCTGCTAAGAACATGATCTTGCCAATGTAACGCTTGTTTGGACAGGATGGGTATGGTAGTTGCTCAGCTGCAGTCAAGTAGTACTTTGTGGTCCCCTTATAGAGGATAAACCACTTCTCGTCTACATGAACTGTATCATACATATGATGCATTCGAAAGGACCGGGCACCTAAAATAAATACAACACGATCGCAGAATTAATTTAAAGCAGTGACAAACGTAATTGAATTGCATATTGCAGCACCTAGGGGCATATCAACGCGCGCCAGCGCCCATTGAATGCGCCGGGTCTTGTGGGCATCGGTCAGCGTAGGCTTCACACGCGAGACTGCACGTCGAAGAACGCCATCAGCAAGATGGCGCTGTAAGGTCCTCCTGGAAATGCCGGTGGCTGCCGCGAGCCCTCTCTGGGTCTGGCGCAGACAAAGGGGACGGCTTGGACACGCTCAGCTACTTCTTCTGGCGACAGATGCCGACCCCGCTTTGGTTGCTGCCGGCCCGGAGCCGTCAGCGCACGAGCGTTAATGCGCACCGCCCAAATCTTCACGATGCTATTACGGCAAATGCCAAACGACTGCATTGCTGCCGCAATAGCACCGCGAAGCAGGCGTCCCCGGATGCTTCGCTGCACGAGGAAGAGGCTGACCTGCAGGCGCACCTCGGGGGCGATGTCGGCTTGGCCAACTGAGCGAGGCATGGCTGTAGTGGTGGTGGGGGGGGGTACTTGAGGGCTGGAAAAAGTCGTAGTGAGTGAGGCGTGAGGAGTTAGCGTACTACAGCCAACGATTTAGTGCTCTGCTTGAGCGACCCCACCAATGATATTTTAACCAATAGTGTTCATTTGTTGTGTGTGAAAAACCTCAATGATCATAATAAAATGGGCCAGCGAAGTAACGCGCATTCAAAGCTATTTATCACGCTGTTTGACTGATCCAATCATATACGAAATACGTTTTTTTCTCGTAGCGTCATCGCATTTTGGCGACAATTCGCGAAACGGGTATCTACGGCATCCGCAGAATATTATCTACACTTCACGCCTGGGTCAAGTTGCTCAAAATGCCGTTTAAACGATCTGGATCGAGCACAAAAAGGTCTTACTGCCTGTTATGGTGATACGTCGTCGAAAACAAACAACCAGCTGCTTATTGTTCAATCTGATTTGACGTTGCATGTTGGTCGAATGCGGATAAAATAGTAAATGTTGCGCGAACGCGGATAATCCCCAAATTGTTGTGCTATCAAATGGTTTCTCGCAGAAACCATAGGATGTCAGCCGGCATCATAATCTACCGATTTTTTTTCTTTTTCTTTCACGAATGGGCCAATATCCCTGTACATAAAAATTCTCTGTAAGGCAATGTTGTATTGAGAGTTTTGTGGTAGTACCCAGAAAGCGGTGGCACCGAATTCGGCGGGGTAAAAACTTTGTTCTTATTCTTACCCCAGCTGTTGCTACCGTCATCCAAGTGGATGGCTTCCATCACCTTTTGTAGCGTAACGAAACACTTGTCGAGGGTTTGCCATTTGACCTCATCGAAAGCCTCTTGTACAACTTCGATAAGGCCGTTGGTGTCGTATGTAGCTTTGCGATACTGGAGGGCTTGAATGGAAGCAAAAAAAAACCAAGTCAAGTACATTGAGCTCTGGTGATCGAGGGGGCTGGCAGCGCATCTTAATCTTCCACCCGTCCACCTTTCCTGCCGTCTCCAGCTCGGTGTCATCCTCGCGCACGTGGGGGCCGGTGTTGTCTTGCTGGACAAACACAGTCGTGTCCCTGCGAACTACATCAATATACAACATCGTTGCGTTAGTAAACTGCAATAACAACGTAGTCGTATCGGTTAACGTACCTGGCAGCTTAGCCCGAATAGCGGGGAGCACCTTGTCCACGAGAAGCTTGCGATAAAGTACTCGCGTCATAGAGACGCTCTTTGTCACAGGAGCGCTTTTGGGCCGGTTTACGGAGATGCGCTGTGCTGTAATCTCTTCGACGATTGGCCATATTCCTATCTTACCATCAAAATCCACTTTGCGGTGGTAGTCGTAGCGAGGTCTAGCAACCGCTGCTAAGAACATGATCTTGCCAATGTAACGCTTGTTTGGACAGGATGGGTATGGTAGTTGCTCAGCTGCAGTCAAGTAGTACTTTGTGGTCCCCTTATAGAGGATAAACCACTTCTCGTCTACATGAACTGTATCATACATATGATGCATTCGAAAGGACCGGGCACCTAAAATAAATACAACACGATCGCAGAATTAATTTAAAGCAGTGACAAACGTAATTGAATTGCATATTGCAGCACCTAGGGGCATATCAACGCGCGCCAGCGCCCATTGAATGCGCCGGGTCTTGTGGGCATCGGTCAGCGTAGGCTTCACACGCGAGACTGCACGTCGAAGAACGCCATCAGCAAGATGGCGCTGTAAGGTCCTCCTGGAAATGCCGGTGGCTGCCGCGAGCCCTCTCTGGGTCTGGCGCAGACAAAGGGGGACGGCTTGGACACGCTCAGCTACTTCTTCTGGCGACAGATGCCGACCCCGCTTTGGTTGCTGCCGGCCCGGAGCCGTCAGCGCACGAGCGTTAATGCGCACCGCCCAAATCTTCACGATGCTATTACGGCAAATGCCAAACGACTGCATTGCTGCCGCAATAGCACCGCGAAGCAGGCGTCCCCGGATGCTTCGCTGCACGAGGAAGAGGCTGACCTGCAGGCGCACCTCGGGGGCGATGTCGGCTTGGCCAACTGAGCGAGGCATGGCTGTAGTGGTGGTGGGGGGGGGTACTTGAGGGCTGGAAAAAGTCGTAGTGAGTGAGGCGTGAGGAGTTAGCGTACTACAGCCAACGATTTAGTGCTCTGCTTGAGCGACCCCACCAATGATATTTTAACCAATAGTGTTCATTTGTTGTGTGTGTGAAAAACCTCAATGATCATAATAAAATGGACCAGCGAAGTAACGCGCATTCAAAGCTATTTATCACGCTGTTTGACTGATCCAATCATATACGAAATACGTTTTTTTCTCGTAGCGTCATCGCATTTTGGCGACAATTCGCGAAACGGGTATCTACGGCATCCGCAGAATATTATCTACACTTCACGCCTGGGTCAAGTTGCTCAAAATGCCGTTTAAACGATCTGGATCGAGCACAAAAAGGTCTTACTGCCTGTTATGGTGATACGTCGTCGAAAACAAACAACCAGCTGCTTATTGTTCAATCTGATTTGACGTTGCATGTTGGTCGAATGCGGATAAAATAGTAAATGTTGCGCGAACGCGGATAATCCCCAAATTGTTGTGCTATCAAATGGTTTCTCGCAGAAACCATAGGATGTCAGCCGGCATCATAATCTACCGATTTTTTTCTTTTTCTTTCACGAATGGGCCAATATCCCTGTACATAAAAATTCTCTGTAAGGCAATGTTGTATTGAGAGTTTTGTGGTAGTACCCAGAAAGCGGTGGCACCGAATTCGGCGGGGTAAAAACTTTGTTCATATTCTTACCCTCGTTGCAACCAAACGATGGACTCCGGATTAAAAATCCAGAGAACATATTAAACCATGTTTCGTCAATATGTCCAACATCGTACATATCGACGAAACGTGGTTGTCAGAGTCCTAAGTACCAAACGGCAACACGGATCTTAACAAAACGGTATATACACAATTAAAGCTGTTACATTATATAAACTGACCTCGTGGTCGTCTTACGTGGAGCAGTGCAAACTCCAGTCGTTGCTTCTTGTGGGTGGGGTTAATCGCGGCTTGACATCTTCGGCAGAACATGCCGGCTTTGATGCAGCGCTGCTGCGTGGTCCGCACCCGTACCGCAGCTGCTAAACTGCGCTGGGCCTACCGGAGCGGCAGGAGCACAGCGGCGACCTCGTTGGCGATGCTCGGGTGTAGCACCTCTCGAGGGCGGCGGTGCAATGGTTTGGTGAGCGCTGTTGGCGTGGCGCAGCGATCAAATCCGAGTAACGGTGTCGCAGTGAACCGAGAACTAGCGGGCAGCCTTTGCCTTGGCGCCTAGAGGAAGCATTCCGCTGTTCGCCTCGCCGAAGAGGCACGTCATGATCGGAAGCCTGGTAGGTTAGGCTGGTGGAGGTGGTGGCCCATGATGATGGTGTCACGTGGGCTGATGGTTTGGCGGTGACTTGGTGATTGCTGGGTTGCTATCTCGACGGTTGCAACGACAGAGGCGTTGCCGCTACGCACAACTTGCATGCCAATACTTGGCTCGTTGCTGCATCGTAACAAATAGATGGGGGGGTTCCGCTTGCAAAGCGGGCGCGCTACCCCTGCGCTATGCGCCGAGCAAAATGGAAAGACTAACCTCCATTTTCGCGACCGCTTTCTCTTGCCCCATGCGCTCGCTACGCCCACCCACGCCACCGACACTCGCTGAACTGCAGGCGACGCATGCTAGACATCGGGCAAGCTGCGGGGTGTGGCAGCTCTTGAGTTAGAAGTGGTCGAGGCTGGATGGCTTTGACATTTTTGCCAATCCCAGTCATCGACCACCTTGGACAGGTTGAACGGCACCGTCGCCTTCCGGGGAATGTCGCGAAGACATCTGCTATGATCACACTATACAAGAAGCATGTCAAAGTTGTCCATCATAGACATATAAAAAAATGGTGAGGCATACCTTGTTGTACTGGAAATTCTCAAAGCGTATCTTGCGAAGCTCTTCAACGTTGCGATCCTTCCATGCTTGCAACCCAAATGCTTTTCCGGTTGGGTGCATGTTGACGGTCGCTAGCACGTCGTTCGTCCACAGCCCCGGCGGGTTGAGCTCTCCAGTCAGATTAAAGGCTTTCACGTGATCGCCCACCTCAACACCTGCCCACCAAGCAGCTTGATAATATTCGACGGTTGCGATGACAGAGGCGTTGCCGCTACGCACAACTTGCATGCCAATACATGGCTCGTTGCTGCATCGTAATAAATAGATGGGGGGTCCGC
Organism: Phytophthora fragariae; assembly: GCA_009729435.1. Lineage (NCBI taxonomy): Eukaryota > Oomycota > Peronosporomycetes > Peronosporales > Peronosporaceae > Phytophthora > Phytophthora fragariae. The sequence continues at coordinate 1,793,020 of QQOI01000005.1, read as the reverse complement.
TTGCAAAGCGGACGCGCTACCCCTGCGCTATGCGCCGAGCAAAATGGAAAGACTAACCTCCATTTTCGCGACCGCTTTCTCTTGCCCCATGCGCTCGCTACGCCCACCCACGCCACCGACACTCGCTGAACTGCAGGCGACGCATGCTAGACATCGGGCAAGCTGCGGGGTGTGGCAGCTCTTGAGTCAGAAGTGGTCGAGGCTGGATGGCTTTGACATTTTTGCCAATCCCAGTCATCGGCCACCTTGGACAGGTTGAACGGCACCGTCGCCTTCCGGGGAATGGCGCGACGACGCCTGCTATGAATGCACTACCGTATTGTTTTAGGCCTTGGCGACGTTTCGTCCTTAGCGACAAACGTTTAAAGCCAATGACAATCTAACACAAAAACAGATGTTGCACATTTTCACTATACTAATTTGTGCCTTCGCCGTCGTTAAATATCGACCTACAAACATCAAGTTTAGGATGGTCTGCTCCAAGGGCGCAAAAAGGAAGAGAAAGCAATACAAACGCGTGGCTGTCGAGTATCGACACAAGAAGGAGGTGCTCGACGACATCTATGAGGGTTATACGCCGAGTGAAGCACTTGGGAAGTTCTACAAAGGTCTAACAGGAACAACACACAGGTCACATCAAAAGCTTGTACGTAACAGGCACGCTAATGCAGTAAAAATAGATTTGGCTTGCAATACGGGGTGTTCTCGCCATCTAGATTTGAGGAAACGCCGAATGGCTACAGTGCTCTCTAAGGGCCGTTCCTAACCAAGCCAAGTGCCTGCCACGCGTGCCGGGCTAGGTCACTCTGTTGGTGGCACTTTGGTCGAGAACGATTCGTGCCACGCCATGAAATCGTACTTAGAAACACACGGTACAGATTGTCGTACTTCCAGCTCGGTTAGTAGCTCGGTTCACTGCCGCAGCATCCCATGCAGTTAGTGGACGTGGCTTGACGATGGTAAGATGAGTCCTGGAGTGGACGTTAAATGCGCTACTAACGCTACATCATTCCCGTTTTTGAATTGCAGCGATCGAATGTAGACCTCAAGTGGCGGCAACGAGGAAAGTGTCGTGGAGAACGCAATTTCGCCCCCTCCTGTGCTGGTGCGGTGGACTGTGAAGAAACCTGGAGCTACTGCCCCGCCGACGACGAACGAATACACGGCGTGGACTGTTGAGCAGCTCAAGAAGGAGTGCACGAGCCGCTAGATCCGTGTCACCGCAAGACGTCTGCTGATGAGTGCATTAAGCGCCTTGTTGAGTTCGACGAGTATCATCTCAGCCTGATCGCGAAGACTGTCGACTCGGTCTACGCTGTTGCTATCAGCTTTGGGCCTCGCTCAAAGCCCTGTTGTAACCGCATGCTGACTACGCTTTTTTCGGACAATGTATTCAACACGCTTTGCGGAAACCGGGGGGGGGATAACCCGGCAGCAGCTTAATGCTGGATGAATTCACGCAAAATCGATTTTTTGGCACGACTTCACGCCGGACTTCAACACGAAGAAAACCGAATTTAATCAGCTTCTCAGTGCGAGTGCCCGGCTCGCCGGACTTGATCCCTCGATAATCGAGGAGCACACTGCCGTGGAGTTGCTCGGCATGTGGAAGGTCGTCCGTGTGAAGTACCAGCGTGCTCTAGCGAACTTCACTAAATCTGGTGAACACGATGATGATTTCTTCGCGTATTGTGATGGATCTCCAGACGCGTTCTACTTACGAGAGTGCTTGGAAATCAAGCATGATTTGACTAGTTTTGTCGAAGGTGGTATCCTACCGGAGGATCAGTTTGACTCTCTCAAGCGTGGATGCAACTCTGGCTTCGAGATGCAGTCACCCTCTTCAAAGAAGATGAAGCAGGAGGTGGTTTCGACAATAAAATGCATCGCGTCAAAGCTACTCGGCAACACAGCTTCATCTGTCGACTCTATACTCAAGATGCACAAGCTCATCGAACACGTTGAAAACCGACTCGCCACACTGAAGTCCGAGGGGAGAAGCGACTCGACACTGGAGAACGGCGCAGCCGTGTATAGGGACAAGTTGTTGATGATGAAGGCAAATTTGAGCAAGATGGACTGATCATATAGTAGAGTATAAGCTAGAGCTCATCCCTACAATTATGAAACTGCAATTAATTTGGTGATCATCAAAGTGGAGTCGAATCATAAGCGTGCAGAAGTTCCAGAGCTAAAGATTGCTCAAGCGTACCACTGGAACTTGTACTTTGCTTCGATCGATGTGCATCATGGCTGGCGAGCACGTTCAGTTGCGGTTCGGTGTAGGTTGTACTCGGGACGGACAATGCAGCCTAGTTTGGCGACGATAGCATTCCTCAGTAGCTCGGATTCCGTTCTGCGTTTGGCAGCGAGCTGCGTCGAGTCGTACAGACGTCGAAACGCAGACACATCACTAGCAAATACAGTCATATCTTCTGGAATCAGCTGTTGATATGCGGTGACACGAGGCTCTGAATTTGTCGCTCTGAGTTCATCAACAGCAGTAGTAGTCAAGTCTTCATTAGCACCGATGTCTGCATCAAGATCTTGGCAAAGAAGCTCGTTGATACACCAATTATGAAGTACGCATGCCACGTGAATCACCTTGCCAACATTCTTCATGCCTATTCGCAAAGAACACTTGAAGATTCACCACTTGTTTACTAGCAGTCCAAACGCCATTTCGACGCGAATGCGAAGCTGACTCAAATGGAAATTGTAGCTGTTACGACTTGCATTGGTAGTATTCGGTCTAGTGACTGGAGTTAACAGCGTGTTGCTGTTTGTGTTCGCATTATCTCCAACCAGGTACAGACCTTTTGGAAAAAAATTAACAAGCTGGGAGAGCTTCCAACGAAGCAAAACGATTGAATCTCCCATTCCACCAGGAGAAGCACTTGCTATGGCAGTGAATCGACTGTGACTCTCGACGTATGCTTGTCCATTGACCCCGTAGTGCTGATAATGCCCTGAAAAAAACGAAGCTACTCGGCCGATCTCACGTCTCCGTGGCACTTGTATGGGGCACAACCACCCATCGATCGCACCCACACAGCCTTGCATAACGCCCTCATGACTCAGCTTGGCAAACGCATTGGCTGCATTTAGTTGCTGCCGCTCTGTGATTGGGAACTGAAGCTGTAACTCATCGCAGGCTTGAATTGCATCTATGACAGCATGCACACTGGAATAAAATGTCGAGGTACTTGCGCCCGACAGCATCCGAACGGGATGGTACGAGTACCCAGCAAGCCACAACAAACATATCTGCTGCTTATTAACCGGGGAAATTGGTGCAACACCTGTGCGGCGGCGAGACTGCAACGCGTCCACTTGCAGATGCGGTGCCAACAGGCGAACAAGTCTCTCAAAGCTTCTGTAGGACATTCGGTAGTACTGGCGATACTTTCCTTCGTTCAGGGGCAACTGCGAGTGGTACTGCCAGTCCAGCCTCCTTCTTCTCAAGCACGGTTCCCGCTCTTCAGAAGAGCAACACCTGGCGCTGCGTGGACCCGCTGATCAACGCCACGTTCGATGGCTACAACTCGACCATCTTCGCCTTCGGCCAGACGGGCTCGGGCAAGATGAAGGTCTCCGTGCTGTTCTTCATGCTGGCGGGAAAATTCGCGGGCGTGCGCTTGCTGTCGAGAGATAATATCTTATGTGTACACGTTAAATAACCGAGAAGGCACATGGCACCAGCTTTTGCCATGGCATTTCATTGTGCCACTCATGGCACGACGAACCCTAGCCCGTCATCACAGCGGGTCAATCAGAATTAACTATGGCACAAATGGCAGGTACTTCATCCGGTTAGGAACGGCCCTAAGAGAGTTGAAGTAGAAATTGTGATATGGATAAACACACTGCGGAAGGATGGTGCACCGGTTTCAAGAAAGATGCTAGAGCTGAAGGCTAGAGATACAGCTGATGAATGCGGTCTAAGTGATGAGCAGTTTACAGCGTCGCCATCGTGGATGCAACTGGTCATGCGCCGCCATCGTTTGTCGCTACGGACCAAAACCCGCCGAGGGCAAACGACGCCAGAAGATGCCGTTGGAGCAGCGAAAGCCTTCCGAGTCAAGGTTCTGCAAACGATCGTCGAGATCAACTCTGTTCAATTTTTTAACGCTGACCAACCCAGTTAACTGCCCCCCCTGAGAAGCTTTTTTTAGACTAATTGCTTCGTTTTCTTTTTTGTTGTCAGGATTTGGGCCACAGGTATCGATGACGCGTACTGCCTTCGAAAACCCGCTGGATAATGGCATCGGCTGATAATTTGTTCAAGCGCGATGTTATCCAGCCCACCATGTCTTTTTGAGACGATGCCTACAAGTCAAACGTCTCGTTGTCGATCTTCTTTCTAAAAGCAGCAATGTCCCGACTTGCACTTTCCCAGTCGAGTGATTTCTGGTCACGGACAATTTCTGATTCCAGTTCCACTTTCTTACGAATGTGTTCGCTTTCACCTTGCTTTTTAAGCCAATCAATCCACAGCGAGCGTAATTCCCCCTTGAAGGGCTTATTCCACGAGATATCTGGTTGGCAACCATACGTGTACTTAGGAGGAACATTAATCAGAATGGTGTTCAGTGATGCTGCACATGCAACTACAGGCGGCGTCCAGCGTCCGCTAAAAGCACCCCAGAGCAAAAGCGCATTGTCATCTAAGTTTTCTCGTTTTGCAAAATGGAATTCTAGGAATTCCTCTGACAATTCAACATTCCACCATACTGTTCTGTTGCCGTAAATTTTGCAAGGATATTTCTTCTGAAGCAATTTCACTTCACGCCACACCGTGGTGTCAAACCCCTGACAAATCGTATTGTTCATGACTTGTTTCTTGTTTATCGTGCCAGGCGTGGTCTTAAACAAAATGAACGGGTCAAATATGTTACCACAAGAGTCTCTAAGAAGCATAAATATTATATGTTGCACGTTGCTTCTCTTTATTTCCACAACGAAACTGTACAGTCTTGGAGCCTATATGTTGATTGTTTTCTTTTGCAGATATTAAAAACACACAGCTTAAAGACAAAAAAGCCGATGTTGACGGACTTGTTGAAGAATTACAGCGACACAACATTGCAGAAGAAGAGGTCGCCTCAGATGACGACATTGGCAGCGATGTCAGCAAAAACGATTCAAGCGATGAAGACATCGGTAGCGACTAGATGACATCTATACAAGCACAATATAAAAACATTATTCCCATTTACCTACTTGTTTTGCGATGTCGTAAAACTCGAAACACTTGTCTACGGATGGGGGTTCCTGTGATGGTGTCCGCGGAGGTGTCGGTAATTATCCCGTTCTAATGATCTTCCGCGTCGTGAGTGAGGCAACAACTTCTCGGCCGACATGGCTGCTGTATGCAGGCAGTGGGACATAAGCTTCCTGCTGGCGGGGGCGAACGTTCCACCCGAGCCAGCATGAGCTGTTCGTTGAGCGAGTTCTCGATGTCGTCATTGATGCGCACGAGTAGCCAGTCGTCTCACTCAATGAGCGTGTTGAGCTGAACCGGAATGTAAAGCTTCTTGGATCCTTCCTCCTGCATGTAGATGTGGTGCAGCAGCGGCATGTTGAAGTCGTCCAGGTTGCGCATCTGGTCGGGCAGCGTGATGTCCAGCTCCTTGCCCAACTTCTGGTGGACCTCCTCGAATGCCAGACGACTGTAGAAGCATGGCGCGTGCTTATGGAAGCTGTGCACGTGCTCGCCGCCGTACGTTTTGTCCGTGAGTATGACGATATTGCACACGCTGGCCAGTCAGGCGTTCGATTTCCGGCTAGGCACGGGGTGGATGTGGTTGATTTCCGTGAGCAGCCGCAGGCCGCCGACGTACGTGAAGAACCGGTCGGACTTCACGGGTGGGATCAAAAAAATAGTCGTCGTTCATGTGGATGAACACGTCCGTTAGCCCCGGGATCTTGTGCAGGTACTAGTCAATGACGTTGGTGTCGAAGGTCGGCAGCGTGACTTTGCACTTAGGCAGCAGATCGTCCTGGTCCACCGCGCGCACGCGCGGGTTGGACGTGTCCAGTCAGTCCCGGATCTGGCCGGGTATGACGATGTAGAGGGGGCCCTCGAGCCACGGCGCGAACTTGAGCAGCGAACGCAGCGAGTACTTGCGCTCGCCCATCTCCTTGTCGCGTGACAAGCTGCCGGCCGGCAGCACCGCGCGCTAGCGGCGCTTGTGGTAGCAGTTATCAGTACCGTTTACCCACGTGTAGACGATGACCTTGTGGCGCAGCGTCTCGAGGTTCGTCACGTCGCAGCGCGGGACGTACTTGGAGGACCGGTCACTGATGAGCTCGGCACGCGCGCCGGATGGGTCGGGCTCCTGCCCCATAAACAGCAGCTTCGTGAGAAGGTGCCGGTGCCGCTGCCATTCGCGGCGAAGTCGATAGGGTGCTGCCCCGCAAAGCCATTCAGCTCGCAAATTCGGTTTTTTATTAAACGGCACGTAAATCGGCACAAGTAGAGAGTAACCTTTTGGGACTTGCGTAGACGAATTGTGACACACCGTTTCTATGCAATGTCACCAAGGACTAAGACCACACGGCATAACCGAAGCATATCGGAGTTGGCTATCATAGACATACAAAAAAAATGGCATACACCAAGCACGATGCCGGGTGCCCCGGGCCAGCGTCTGGGCAGGACGCGGACCACTGGAGTGGGGAAGCCCCCAAGCGATTCATGTGTGTTGCCGTCTCCTACCGCTCCAAGCGGGATGTCATTGAGTTCTATACTGCTCTTAACACGATGGACACGACCGTGAGAAAGTTCTTCCCTTTGCTTTCTTTGCAGAAGCTGCGCGTGAAAAAGCGGCAGATCTACAGTTGGCTGAAAAAGCGAGATTTTATCGAGCAGAAGTGTGCCAAATGAGCGGCTACTCATTGTAAGGCTCGTGAAGTGGGTATGGCGACGACGCTGCCGCTCCTCGTTGAAGAGCACGTTGTTCGCTGGACCAATTCCCTCCGTAGTGAAGGCGTCGCCGTGACAGGGATGATGGTCCGTGCCAAACCTAAGGACAGCAACAGCTCCGCTGAGCTCTCACCCGGGTGCTTTCAAGCTACTATCGTTTCTTCGACGACACCGATTTTCTATTCGCTGACGCAAGCATGAGGGTCAGAAGACACCAGCGAATGCCAATCAAAATCTCAGAGCGTTTCTTGCGAAGCTCATCGACGTTCTGATCCTTCCATGCTTACAACCCAAATGCCTTTCCGGCTGGGTGCACGTTGACGGTCGGGACCACATCTGACTTTAGAGCGGGTACACCCGCAGCTTGCTTGAAGTCCAGCATGCGTCACCTGCAGTTCAGAGGGTGTCGATGACGTGAGTAGGCGTAGCGAGCGCATGGGGCAAGAGAAAGCGGTCGCGAAATTGGAGGTTAGTCTTTCCATTTTGCTCGGCGCATAGCGCAGGGGTAGCGCGCCCGCTTTGCAAGCGGAAACCCCCATCTATTTGTTACGACGCAGTAACGAGCCCCGTATTGGCATGCAAGTGGTACCTAGCGGTAACGCCCCTGTCGTCGCAACTGTCGAATAATTTCGAGCTGCTTGGCGGGCAGGCGTTCAGGTGGGCGATCACGTGAAAGCCTTCAATCTGACTGGAGAGCTCAACCCGCCGGGGCTGTGGACGGACGACGCGCTTGCGACTGTCAACATGCACCCAGCCGGAAAGGCATTTGGGTGGAATAATATTAGTTCAGTTGCCCAGATGCTGAACACCTGTGTAATCTGCTGATTTGCCGTTGCCTGGTGTGGAATATATGTTTGTCGTCCTTCCCAACTGGTAATCAGCGCTGAATCGGGCACCATTCAAAGTTCAGCAGTCGGCTTATGAATCGAGAGGGCTCAAAGCTAATTTAGACACGAGGGGTTTCATGAGACATTGACCACTTCACTTCCCAGTTGACAACTTTCCACTTCGAGGCAGCACCCTCGCACACTGTGCGCCACAGATCTCCTCTTGCCACGAAGTATGGAAGCCGACACTCCGGCGTTCGGTGATGAGAGTGATGCGACCGTCGTGATGGAATACTCGGAAGGAGAGGATAGTCTCGTCGTCGTCGCTAGCGATAACAATGGTGGTGATAGAGGCGGCAACGACAGCCGCCTTGAAGGGGTTGTAGTTGGTAATACCCGTGATGAAGTCGATGATGTGGGAAATGGTCAAGATGAAGGCGTTGATGTTCGAGACGGCCGCGCTAGCATCGGAGGCGAAGTCGAAGACGTACCGAGTATGTCAGTGAGCAGAGATATGATGGAGAACAGCACATGCGCCGCAAGTGGAATGCATTCTAGTTCTCCTCTACAGCCACCGCACAGAACTAGAGAGCTACATCTACCTGAATCACCGACTTGATCGCAAAATGAACGCGACGCGGATGTCTCTCTTGACTTCGGAAGAGATGATGCTTCTGAGATACACACAATTTCTCTCCCTGTGGTGAAGCCTGCGTACACAAGCATATCATACTACGACACGTTTAGCGAAGGACGAACAAACACTTCACACATTCAACAGCTTCATCTACACTTATCACACTCGATATCTGTCGGTATTTGTGTTGGGGGAGGTGTACCAGTGTCGCTCACATCTAGGCTGCGGCGACCGGCTCAAGTTTTCTACGCATCGTGTCGACAGCACCATGTTTCGCCATCGGTCAAACACTGCGGGCCTGCCGTCCATCTCTCCGAACGGGGTATTTCCCCATATTGAAAAATGAGTTCGACTCATTGTTCAAGCTCGGAATGTCTGCGGGGAGAGTGCTGAACATGATGTTGTTCAAGTACATGAAAGAACCAAGTATGGTTGTGCACGTGTCAACCGTACGAAAGATGAAGAACCGGAAGGAAAATCTTAAGAAAAAAGCAGCGGGGTGGTTGGGAGATAACCAAGTCTGCTGTTCTCCAAAACTTGACCTCGCACAATATGTGCCAGGATCTTGTGAGCTACTTCAACGTCGATGAGACCAACATGTCCGAGTTGATCGTTTTGGACGAATTTGACCACACTTTTAGTGACAGCGGTCGTGGGATCGCCTCCATGGGAATGATTGTTACGACATGCGCTCTTTTCAGCAATGTACGCCGCGCTGTAGAAGATCAAGGCAACCAATTGGTGCTCTCTACTGATGGAACTTATCGCATTCATTGCGGAGAATGGGTTCTTGTCGATTGTGGGGGTGTTTCGGTCGAGTCGACGGATTCTGGCTTTGTACAGCGATTTCGACCATGGCTGTACATGTTTGTGCGTACTGAAAGCACATTTGCATTCGAACGATTGTTTCGTGCACTATTTAAGTACGCACGGAACTTCTTTGGGGTGGAAGTTGCCGTGAGCAGTGCAAGTATTGACCACGCAGATGGTATTGCATCTGCACTTGAGCTGGTGTGGCCGGATGTGGAAGTGCTGACCTGCTGGGAGCAATTACTGAGACAAGCTCGCAAGCACTCAGAACTGACCAACGACAAGGACTTCATCAAGGACCAGGCAGTGCCACACCTGCGATTGCTGCACTCGGCCTCCCGACTCAGGAACCAATCGAGAGCCATCATCGAGTGATCAAAGTTATCGTCAGTGACTTCAAAAAGGCCCCCACGATTTCGATTTTGAATTCGGTTCTTCCGCGAGTCTTGCTGTACGACGGCACAAACTTGTCTTCCGGTCTGCAAGCACATTATGCTAAAGGTATCGTAACTGCATGGTGCTTGTACTACTGTCTAGTTCGACGTATGCCTACGTTAACCAACCGATGTCGTATTTTGTGCCAGGACCGCTGCCCGTCCAGTCGGTGATGAAAGCGAAGAGCTTCTTGCTCGACCCTAACAACCATTCAATTGTCAGCGCAAGGGCTACTAAGCGCGCCTCCGTGATTTATTTCAACACAACTAAATCAATGGTTCACGTCAAGAACCCGGCGGGATCGGCTGTGACAACCGAACGAGCTGAGAGGTATGTCGAGCTCAGCTCAAGGTATAGTAGCAAAGACTTACTATTTGTGAGATTCCCCATAGATTTCAGCGCTTCTTGCGCGGGTGGCTAGGCGACAGTACTCCAATCGTGGACGTACAGTTTATTTTCCTTTCTCTACATCAAGTTACGGCCAATTCGAGCGCGATGGCAACTTGCTCAGGTGCGCCGCAGGCCTGCCTCCACTTCACGTTATTACATATTTTACTAACTTGGTAACTCAAGATTTGCGCTGTTCGTAGCGCTCTCGTCTGCACGTGCAATAGGTACATGTACTTGGGGTGGGTGTGCTCCCACGTAGTGGCCTCACCGCATTTGCTAGACAAGTTGAGCATCGACCGAGCACTCGAGTCGATTCCATTGCGCGGCCAACCGGGAAGACCTCTCATGCTAGGTGGTGCTGTGGAGCAAGATGTACCAACGAACATGTACGACGTTGATCGTCTAGTGAAACTATTCATGCAGCAGCCGGGTAGGCCTCTGAAATGGCCAGTCGTAGACCAATGTGACGTGAACGACGGTGGTGTGAGCGTTCCCGACTACCGCGTTGGGCAGGTGGCCGCGTGTCGAATCTAAGCGCAGGACGGCGTTTACGTTTGGACCGCTGCGATTGTCCACGGGGGCCAGGTGGAGTACAAGGTGGAGGAGCTGGTCCATGCTATTCGTCGAGCTCACCACCTTGGTACAATGTAAAACTGGCAGTCAGCAAACTCCAACGCAAACTGCATCGATATCTACAAGCTTCTATCTTAACCCTCTTTTACTTATTGCTGTTTCTGTTTATCGCTGTATGACTGTGCATTTGAACAGTGCATCATATCTCCAATGCTGATACTATGAATGACCGCCCTGCAGTACTTCAGCAATGAATTCCTGTCGCGTTAGGTTCGCAACAGGAGTTCCCTGGTACGCAACAGGAATTCAGCAGATTGCGCAGACAACAGGCGTTCAGCACTTATGCAACATAAATTACTTTGCACCCCATTTGGGTTGCGCGCATGGAAAGACCACAAAGTCGACGAGCTTCACAAGAGACGCTCTTAGAATTTTCAGAACAACAAGGTATGCATCACCGTTATTTGTTTGTGTCTATGATAGCCAACTATAACAAACTTCGTGTAAGGTGCGATCATAGCCGACATCTTCGCGTCATTCCCGGAAGGCGACAGCGCCGTGCAACCTGTCTAAGGTGGTCGATGACTGGGATTGGCAAAAATTCCATAGCCATCCCACCTCGACCACATCTGACTCAAGAGCTGCCACACACCGCAGCTTGCCTGATGTCTAGCATGCGTCTGCACGTCAGCGAGTGTCGGTGGCGTGGGTGGGCGTAGCGAGCGCATGGGGCGAGGGGAAATGGTCTCAAAAATGGAGGTTGGTCTTTCCATTTTGCTTGGGCGCATAGCGCAGGGGTAGCGCGTCCGCTTTGCAAGCGGAACCCCCCATCTATTTGGCACGATGCCGCAACGAGCCAAGTATTGACATGCAAGTTGTGCGTAGCGGTAACGCCTCTGTCGTCGCAACCGTCGAATAATATCGAGCTGCTTGGCGGGCAGGCGTTCAGGTGGGCGATCGCGTGAAAGCGTTCGCGCGGATACCATCGATGTCACCACTTCTGACTTAGCGAACATCTATATCGGCAGGGTGAGCTCAGTCCTATGCGGTTCACGGCATTTCAGGCTCCCGCAAGTATGGGGTATTATCTTCTCATCTCCACTGCTCTCAACGCAATCCAGCAAAGCCAGATTTGGTATAGCTTAATCATCACTCTGCTCTCAGCTCCAAATATTCCAAACCAGTTGAAGCCAGTACAACCATCGTTGGGGTCAGCCAATGCTCGACCAATCACCGGTATTCCTGAGCTGAGAGTGGTCACTGGTAGATGCCTGATGGGTTCTCAGAAAGATCTGAGGGGAACCTCGTCACATAAACAACCAACACTAGCGAGAATTAAGGGTAGCAGGAGATAGAAGCATAGCATTACATACCTATGGCTAACGGCAAATGATACTGGTAATATCATTTCACTTGGCAACAACTATTTTCATCTGAGGATTTCATCGTCTACTGTGTCTTCGTCATCACGTTCCTCAGGAAAAGCTCGGTTACTCGTAGTTTTGGGAAAAAACAAATCATCAAATTGTGTAACGCAATCATTGGAACAACAGCATCCGATGTCTCCATTCGCAACACCCTTGTAGCATTCTAAAGCGACCTTTCGAAATGCCAAATGTACTTTCGAGAGCTATGCGGGTACTAGAGTACAAAAAGTAAAACATCCGCTGATTTGGGGGAGAGGTCCCCATTCTCCTCGCGTTCGCCATACGGAACCATTAAACCAGGTAGCAGCTCGTAGCCAGCCTCGCCAGTAAACAAATGTAGACTTCAGCCAAACTGCGGGGTGTGGCAGCGCTTGAGTCAGATGTGGTCGAGGCTGGATGGCTTTGAAATTTCTGCCAATCCCAGTCATCGACCACCTTTGGCAAATTGGACGGCACTGTTGCCTTTCGTATAATGTTGCAAATACGTCTGCTATTCTCTAGATTTTTAATCCAGCGTACTTGTAAAAAAACTCTATTCCTAAATACTTAAATCCTGAGAAAAATAGTGTTATAAGGATACTTGCGAAAAAATTCTCCGCAAGATTATGCAGCTGTTATCTCAGAGCCGTTCCTGTAATTGCATTTTTCGAAAAGGGCGTATATCCCTGCAAAATAGCATTGTCTCGGCTAGATTTGTAAATTTCTGGTACATCCTTGATACAAATGTTGTCGCAAGAACCTGCAAAAACATATAACGGGATCACAACGAAAAAAAACTAGTGGGTGTTGACCCTGTTCACCACGAGCAACATCAAAACCCAATCACCCACTGAATGTTGCGCGAAGAGTCGTGGATTGAACAACATGTAGCGGGAAAATTAAAAACAAAACACTGGGTGTTACGTACCTCTTGGGTTGCAGAAGCGTTGTAAACACTCCAATATATGAGCAAGTTTTACTCCGTGCGGATGCTGCGGATACGAAGCAGGCGAAGCAGATGTGAAGGAACCTTAACTCAATCTACTGCAATAAGTGACACATTATGCGTGTTTTTCAGCAAATCGAAGTAAACTCCAGAGCCTCCCCTTGATAAGCACGGCATTAGTGATCACACTATACACGAAGCATGTCAAATTTTGCTATCATAGACATATAATAATATATGGTGAGGCGTGCCTTGTTGTACTGAAAATTCTCAGAGCTAGTCTTGCGAAGCTCTTCCACTTTATGATTCGTCCATACTTGCAACCCAAATGACTTCCCGGCTGGGTGCATGTTCAAGATCGCAAGCGCGTCGTCCGCCCACAGCCCCTTGGTTTGAACTCTCCGGTCAGATTGAACGCATTCACGCGATCGTCCACTTGAACTCCTGTCCGCCAAGCCACTCGATATTATTCGACGGTTGCGACGACAGATGCGTTACCGCTACGCACAAATTGCATGCCAGTACTTGGCTCGTTGCTGCATCGCAACAAATAGATGGAACATTCCGCTTGGATTGCAGACGCGCTACCACTGCGCTATGCGGCGTGCAAAATGGAAAACCTATCAGTCCGAGGTGCCCAAGCTCTGCATGGCTGAACCCCGTTGACATCAGCAGTGATTTACTAAGCTTAGAGCTCCTGACTTTTGAAGATGGTGAGTTTCAGTGGAGTAGCATCAGGCTTAGTCACGATAGAGTTCAAATGGAGTTCAGCTGTACACACGAGTTCAACTAGGCATCTTGAGACTCAGCGGACAGTTGGGATCTCAGCGGGAGTAGACGCTGGTGGACGCTGACTTCGAAGGTCTCGGTATGGATCTTATATGGACCCCGGGGGCCTTGGCTAGTCGCCGACGGATGCCTGAAAGCTTGTCGCACGCTGGAGGGTCGCGTCATCAAGTGGTGACAGACACAATTCATCCGTGGCGCAATCCGCCGCGTCCCTGATTGCTTACCTCGACCAGCCAATGAGAGACCTGTAATCCGCCACTCGTCGCTGAAGCATCGCTGTCGCTGGAATTATCTGAGCTCGGCTTGTCTTTGGCTAGACTCACGTTGAAGCGCCCATCACAGTTGGCTTGCAGACAGCTTGCAAGACGATCGTTTTACCTGCCCCCCCCTTGATAAGTCTTTGTTTGCATTTGTAAAGTATTAACCAGAATCGAATTTGCCCCAAAGGCCGCAAGCGGTAGTGTGTTGCTGCGAAAAAGGGTCTGAGGGGACTCCATCAAAATTCAAGCCCCATATAGACCATTTGGGTGTACCTCGGTGTGAGGATTTCATTTCGTTACGCATCGGCAAGTCATAGTAGGCGGCTGTACCCAGCGCGTATTTCATATTTTTGGGTAGAAGGTGATCTAATCTGAGGTTCGGCAGAGCAGCGCCTGGGATAGTGGTTCTCAGAGCTGTTGGGTGAATTTTGTGTGGCGCCGAGCCTGAGATAGTGATTCTCAGCTCGGTCGTGTCATTTACGTTAAGAAGTGGTGCGCGGAAGCCCCAGGTGAGAACCCTGGATCAAGACAGGCTCAACCCGAGCCAACTCTCGGGGCCACCCTAGATCGGGGGGCGGGGAAGACCTGTGTACGCGTCTTTCAGCTGGAGCCGCTCGGAGGAAGTGAAGAAGCAAATGATACCGGGTCTGCGGTCTTGGAGGAAGCAGACAAGTGTGTAGAGTGTATTGTGGAGTGTCATGTCTACATTGAACACAACCCGCAGATTGGGTCAGGACACGCGCAGACGAAGGCTTGTTGAGCGGGAGCCGGCCTCGCACGGGGACATCTGGAGACGACTGGACTAAGAGCAAGGTTGACGTGGCTGACTGACGTATGGGCCCAAAGCGTAGCCTCGGCAAGAACCACCAAGGGGATCGCAAAGGAGGCGCACACGCCGCATCGGGCCATGAGTTCGAGCTTAGATGTGTCGGTTGAGTCTTCATAGAGTCTAGCTGCGATCTTTAAGCTGAGACTCTAAGACTCTGAGCCCCTCTGAGCTTAGACTTAATTTTTGGTGATTCAAGTTTGATCAAGGTATATTCTGGACGCTGGGAAGTTGCCCGCACCTCACCACATTTAACCCTGGGTCAAGGTGCTGCATGAAACTATCCGGTGCCTGGATCTAGGCATGCGCCGTTTTAGTCAGCTGGCGAATTTAGTTCACAAGCTGTAATGGGCTTTCTTAGCCCAATACTTTAGCTGACACGTGAGCGCACGTGTATGAGGAAGCGCACCTGTATTTAACTTAGATTAATTATACTTGTGACCACAAGTAAAGTAGTTAAAGGGTTAACCCTATAACTACCAGACGTGAATTGTGGGACCGCAGTGGTCCCATAAGGGGTATACGTACCGAGTACATAGTGAAACCCATATGATGTATCATAATCATTTGCCAACATTTTGACCATGCTCTGCTACACGTCCGCGGCGGACCTCTAAAAACTTATGTATCATCCCTGTTTGACTCACAATCATTTCATTTTGACCGACTTTTAATCAGTAGGTGAGTAGCACTACTCTCGTTAGAGGTCCGCAGCGGACCTCTAATTCTTGCTGTTTCGTTTGGTAGTTAAAGGGTCAACCCTACAATAAGTAGCTTTTGTGGCAAAATGAGAACTGCATTGACTGTTAACGGTGTTTTCCTCCTTAAGCTGATATCTATAAAGTGTGGTTCTGCCAACGGGTGGTTGGCAGAATCTTTAGCCTAATGCATGATCCTAATTGTTAGAGCTATGATTTTCTACAAAAAGTATTGCGTTCTAATATGAATTGTGGCCACAGTGTGATGTGGTCTACCTGCGTGTATCCATTTGTGCGTGTTGCACTAGGGTGGAGGTTAATCGAATATGTAGCAATGCTACCCCCCCTCCCCGTTAGGACTTGATGTGACGGTCTAGACACATCCATCCAAGAATTACTTCGGAGAAAACTCGTGCGCATTTTAAAATGAACACGCCAACGACGCATTCGACCGACGCGCCTGCTGCATCTGCAGCGGCGAACGCTACCTCTTCGGCCTCTACGACTTCAACAACTGTCGTCACTTTAACAGTGACGAGAACAAACCCTCCTAAGAGATCGATGACTCTTGAGGAGTACAAGGAGTGGAAGGGTACTCATCCCTTTGTGATAACTCTGGCAAGGTCACCACCATCATGAACGACTCTGGTGTTCATGCTTACGATGCAGACAACTATCCTCTCGACTATGGAAGTGATGTCGAGATGGAAGAAACTGAGGGAGACAAGGAAGACTTGTCTCTAAACTGAAGGAATCCAGCGTGGGGTCGCGTCGCCCTCGCGAGGACGACTCGGATGCCTCGAGTTCAAAGCGCCCTCGCAGCGATAGCGAGAAACCAACCCCTGCTGCGGGAGCGCTGTCTACTCCGCTGGGTGGAGACGACTCGACTCCGTCTGATGATTTGGCGTCGCGCATGAATCCGGTTCGCGATCCGAGGATGCCTTATCCGAACGAGATCCAATCTCGATTCGGCTCTACGTCGCCACAGAGTATGTTTGCGCTGTATCCTTGCAGCGTCATCAAATGATGGTGGCGTCGCAAGGGAGCTCGCCTTTAATCCGTGACCAGATCAAAGACGCGATTACTATTCCACAAGCTCCGGTGCTGCGGGAACAAGAATACTTCCTGCAAAGCAAAGTGCCTGAGTGGCAGTCACTTTGTCAATGCTGAGGTGCGTTTGTTAGTAACTTCAACCGCAACCCCACCAGCCACCGCGAGCGAATCCGCCTGACGCGAGAACACTATGAGAGCTTCTCAAAGCGGCACAAGCTAGAGAGACTGCACCGGGGTGCAGTCGAGGTCGGTATTCCTTTCGCGGTACTGCACGCGAGCACTGCCATCCCGGGGCAGTGCGTCTGTCTGAACGAGGCATTAACAGGTACGCGGGTATTCGCGTGCCTGAAGTACTTATGACTCTGCGGGCAAACGCCCAAAACAAAAGCTGCTGTCTTTTGTGCAGCTGTCTTCAAGTGTTGCGGGTGGTCGCAGCACTCAGTCGAAAGTTGTACGCGACTACAGCTCTCGCTCAAGTTTAGCGCCCTTCGGCGGGGGTGGCGGTGATGGGCTTTGTACTCCGTTACCATTTCTGGAACGTCCTCCATCAGGACGTTCTGAGTCTTTCATGTATAGTGACTCGGAGAGAATCGTCTCCAACAAATACGAAAACGGACCGGACCTTAGATCCGGCTCCGATGATCAACATTTCCGCTGGACGATTCAACGAGCCCCCCCCCACACACACGTGCATCTCGCAGTGGGGGCGGAGGCGGTGGGAAGATGTCCGGGTCTGGTCGTTCTGACCACTGGGACCGCTTAGAGGCACTGGAACGCTTCCAAGCAACTGAGTTCGCTACATTGAAGCAGGAGCTGAACCTATTGAAGGCTCAGATCTCTCAGGTCGACCTCGAGTCGATCTAGCCTCGGTGAACAAGCGCATCGATGCGCTTTAGCGGGCGTCGGTGAGTCACCAGACGTAGGTGGCTTCAGCCGCCCAACGTAAAATGTTGGGTGGAGGCTCATGCTGGACGGTATGTCTAGCGTGTACGCTATTCCCATGTTTCGCCTACACGGTGAAGGGTCCGATGATGCGCGGGGTAAGCTCCATTGTCGCGACCGTTTCCCCTCGTCCCATGGGCTCGCTACACCCACCCACGCCACCGAAGCACGCTGAACGGCAGGCGGCGCATGCTGGACTTCAGACAAACTGCGAGATTTTCCAGCTCCTGGGTCAGATGTGGTCGAGGCTGTATGGCTTTGAAATTTTTGCCGATCCCAGTCATCGATCATCATGAACCGATTGAACGGCACTGTCGCCTTCAGGGGAATACCGCGAAGACGTCTGTTATGATCCCACTTTACACGAGCATGTCAAGGTTTGCTATCATAGACAGATTGAACGCTTTCATGCGATCGTCCACCTGAACACCTGCCTGTCATGCATCTCAATATTATTCGACGGTTGCGACGACAGAGGCGTTGCCGCTAAGCAAAACTTGCATGCCAATACTTGGCTGGTTGCTGAATCGCAACAAATAGATGGGTCATTCCGCTTGCAAATCGGACGCGCTACCCTGCTCTATGCGCCTAGCAAAATGGAAAAACTAATTTCAATCCAGCGTACAGTCGTGGGGGTTAATGTGTGGTTCATTGAATCGAAGGTTAAAGGCAATAAGGTACCTTGCTCGAGGAGTAAGGTGCCTAATAGCCGGATGGTGGGAGGGTAAAATTCTTCATGCCGCTACTCCGCATCTTGGTTATGGTGCTTGAGTGACGGCGTTCACTCCTTGTGGCATGAACGACGGGAACCCGAACGAACCGGGCCGGCCACAGATTTCCCATTTTTTACAAAACCTATAGTGACATTTAGATATAGGGTGCGAATTTCCACTTTTATTCCAGTTCTGCTGTCCATTTCGACCAAAACGGCGCCGTTTTGACGCTATGAGCATGCCCCCAACGCCCCTCGTCCAACAGTTATTGTCAGCGAATAGGGTAGTTCAAATCCGGGCCCATCATTGGTCATTCTGGCAAAAACATATGGGTTTTATTGAAAAGGCGCATTTTGGAAGTCCTGCATGAGTGCGCTTCTAAATAATATCAGATATTTCTAAACATCAATGTATTGAGTCATATAGGTTCATGCTACTCGGCGTTTGCTGCAGACAGCGCAACGTCCTCGTCCTCTTTTCCTTGAACGTGGCGGTAGACAGACAACCACGCTTTGCCATGTTCTTCGAGACCAGCCATAACTCTACTCACCAAATCGCTTGCGTTCTTGGCCGGGCGGCGCGCGATGTCACCCTTCACCCTCCCCCAAATCAGCTCGATGGGCTGAAGGGTAGGGTGGGAGGGAGGTGTAAAGTACACCAAGTATCCGTGGCTTGTGGCAATCGTCGTCGCCGCGTAGATTGAAGTCTCAGCGTGCTGCTCCACGATCTCCATGAGCTTGGCCTTGGTAGCCTTTGGATTGAAAGCATGCCCAACCATATCTAAAACGACCGTAAATATTAGAAAATTAGCCAAACAAAACCGCCACATACACGTCACTTACCAATAATCCACGCCACCATCGCGGCCTTGAGCCACGACATGGTAGGCGTCTTGTTGGTGGTTCTCTTATGGGAAGATGCACCATCCATGTGGTTGCACTCACCATACTTGGCTTTGAGAGTACAGCAAAGGTTCTGGAACCAGCGCTCGAACTGCTCAGCGTCAAAATTCCCGTGGTAGTCGTCTTCATCCCACAGCTTACGCTTGAGCGCTGACTTCCAGACCTTGATAGAGCCTTCCACAAATTCGCCAGTCGCCACGGCACCCCGCGTCTTGATGACGCCAGCAGCTATCATACATGCTCTAGAAAGCAACAAATATTAAATAAATATCAAGCTTGGTCATATATTAAACGATAATAATAATAATAATTAATACGAACCGTGACCCCTTCCCAGTTTTACCATACCGCACCTTCTCGCTTGTCAACCATGTCTTACCCGTGACATGGTTGACATTGCAGTATGACTCGTCCAAGAACACTTCCGGTCGCACAACACCCCACGAAACACCATACCGGCCCTGCACTTTCACTCTGTTGGCAAGCTTATTCGCTAAGTAGGTTTCGCGGAACGCTACATTGCCCTCTGAGTCAGCATGGATGTGACGTTTCTCACCCTCGATATAGTGGTAGCCTAGCTCAACATGAAGACGGTTCATTGCATCAACCCCAATACTGACCTCGTGGAGATCAAAAACCTCATCACATATTTTTGCGGTTGTAGCTGGCTCGCCCAAACGATTTTTTCGGTCGATGTAGTCTTCGATAGTTGGAGCAATCTCCAAGACATCGTACGAGCGAGGTTTTCCTCGGTTAGAAGCTTTAGTCAAAAAGATAAATTGTCACAGTTAATGATAGAAATCAGTCCCAAACCTAAATGCGATAATCTACCCCAAACTTGGTGATGTTGTCAGCTCTGTAGGTCTTCATGACAGCCTTGACTGTAGTGGCTGAGCAGCCAAAGCTCTCTGCTACGAGTTTGTTCGCGCGCTTTCCCAGGAAGAGGCGTCGTTTTTTTCTGCAAAGTGAAAAACGCATGAGAGCTGACCATCTGATCCTTCTCAGCGGGGCTAAACTCGTGTCGCTTGCGGGTCATATTTTTCGGGAATGAGGAGGCAAAAGCCGAATGCAATAACACTGAGTTGTAAAGCGCGCTCTGTGCCATCCGTTGCTTGTATCCACGGTTTATTTGGCTGAGCGCACGGTTCACAATCATCACTTTCTTAACCGGGCCACAACGTTTGGGACGCTCATCAAAGCGGAGGACAATAGTAATCTCCGTACGTAGCTTCTTGACACTCCCGTAGCTCCACCGACTTCATAATGACAGCAGTCGAACCAAGAAAATACAGAGCAGCTACAACCATCTTCTCGAAGCTGTGTTGCTTAACATTTGCTGCGGCAAACAGGACGCCGTGTTCTCGAAGAAAACTAGCAATACCGTGGTGCACCGCGTTTTCGGCACCGGTATGGGTTAATAACCTGTTTGAACTTATAAATTAGGTGTTTGCGCAGGTAGTGCACACCACCCGTCTGAAAATCCCAAATGTTTTCCCCTCCCTGGGGAGGGATGACACGTCCGTCATGAAATGCTCGTGTATGCCGCCGATGGTGGAGCGGCCGACAGGACTCTTGAACTCGTTGGTCGCCCATTTGGCAAGTTGGGTTTGTGTCATTGACGGCTCAGAGTCGGCCTTCGCACATAGGGCCTCCTTCTGGTCAAGAGTCAGGGTTGTGTAGGCTGGGCGACGTGCCATTGAAAAATTTAAAGTAAGAACTTGTGTATGAGGCTAGTCCAGAGGAGCATACACGAGCATTTCATGACGGACGTGTCATCCGTCCCCAGGGAGGGGAAAACATTTGGGATTTTCAGACGGGTGGTGTGCACTACCTGCGCAAACACCTAATTTATAAGTTCAAACAAGTTATTAACCCATACCGGTGCCGAAAACGCGGTGCACCACTGTACGTACAAACGTCACCCTTGTGCACCTGAGATTGTCCTCAAACCGTCTAGCATACGCCCCCCCCTTCAGCATCGGGTCAAAGTCTAACGTTGTTACGGTGCGTATCTGCTTCTTTGAGCCAGGGCGCGGGGGGGGGGCTCGCAGCTTGTAGAAACCGAAGCGACGACTTGCGCAATGGCATAGCATGCTGCAAGGGCCACAACTTCCACATCATCCATTTCCCTGGGGCAAATTCTAAAATAGGTATACCCTCTAGCTGTCTTGAACCTTCTCTACCTCTCGTAGGTGGAGATGGAGACGTTGATGCATCACATGCGTTGTTGTACATCGTGTCTTATTGACAATTGTATTGCTGCATTTGGCTCAATATCAGTATCGAACTGTGATCGCAGAGATGCAGTATGTACAACGGAAGGGCACACACAAACAAGCATCCGGGGTAATTGCTTAGCAAGATGCAACAACACAAGCTTGCATCGACGATTCGTTTCCAGAGATTTAAGATACCGGAACCCGTACGCGAGGGCCTAAGCCCACCTCAGCCGTAGGTGTTGGTAGCTATCCGACCCATTTTGGAGACCGAGTTCCGAGCCTCTTCATAGCACTATGGGGATTTTTCGGTACGTAGGGCCTCCAGCCGACCCAACTATCACCCATGTTGTTCGTGACTGCAAACGATGGACAAGTAGCGCACTCGCGGTCAGTCACCAGGACTAAGGCGATCACAGGAAGCGCAAATCTCATCTCCTTCGTGGATCTGTAGGAGTGGTCCACGCAAGTCACATCCCCTTCGTGGACCTCTGTGGAGCGGTCCAGTCCGAGTGAGATAAGTGCACTGAGTATGAGTTTGTGTACACGAGTCTTATTGGAGAACAATCTGCATTTTGCATTCAAGATCCAAGGTCCAGTCTGGCTGCGCTTCAGAGCTTTTCCCAGAACCAGTACCAGTCCAGGGGCCTAATCCCAGGACCAGTACAAGTCCCAAAACCAGCAGTAGTAGTACCCCAAACTAGTGTGGACCACCTTAGCGTGGCTTCCTGCGAGTTGTAGCTGTGCACCGCCACCCCGCCCACCGACCCCATGGCCACTCTCGGATACACCGCCATGCGCAAGCCCATCGCCAACGAGGGCCTGGTCTTCATGGAGGAGCAGCGTCGGCAGCTCGGTCTGCTGCCGGTCGCCGTGACGCGCACCAAGTTTGCCAACAAGGGCCCGGACTTCACGGAGGAGCGGCGCCAGCATCTTGGTCTGCGCGATCTGTTGCCGGCCGCCGTGACGTCCACCGAGTCCAGGACGGGGCGCGCCTTGGCCGCCCTCCACCATAAGACGTCACCCATCTAGTAGTACACTTTCGTGCAGAACATGCAGAGGACCAACTCGGACGTGTACTGCCGCATGCTCATCGAGCAGGCGAATGGTGGAGCTTTACGACACGGGGAGCGATCGCATCTTGTCGTCCGAGACGGAGGAGGTTCTTCAACTGGAGCTAGCGTCGTACATCAAGAGCGCGGCGTCGCAACGTGCAAACAGCTCGGCAATTCGCACACAAGACAAGAGGCTCTCGCAGCCTGGGGCGCGAGTAGTGCAGGAGGAGCTGGAGAACGGTGAGATCGCCATCGTGGAGGACGAGCTGCGAGATCAGGGGGACCGGATACACCGCTGTGTGGTGATCAGTCTGGTTGTACGCCACTTTGACGGCCACGTGTGAAGGGCAGCGGCGTTTGTGTCGGTTCCGGCGTGTGCGTTGACGTCGACGGGGTTCCTGCGCTCGGCCCAGTGGGTGTCGAACTACGAGTCGACCGAGTTCTTCACGTACCGGTGGTTCTTTGTTCTTCCGACTGGGTACGTGGTCGCGCTGTGTGCGTGCCTGACGTCGGAGTAGAAGTACGCGGTGATCGCGCTGACCAAGTACGGCGTGTTCACGACCCTCACGTTGCACTCCACGGAGTAGAAGTACGCGGTGATCGCGCTGACCAAGTACGACGTGTTCACGACCCTCACGTTGCACTCCACGCCGTGTCCAATGAACGAGCTCGACTGCAGCTTGGCGGTAGGCGCCTCGTCTATCAGGAAATGTGCGACCACATGAAGATCACCTCGAATTCGTACAAAAGGTAATGCTAAACTGTTGGTTTAATTGTTTATAATCTCTTGCGGTTCTGTTGTTGTTATTTCTGTTTAGTTCACAAGAAACGCTAAGGACATTCGACTCTGTGCGGGGCTTGATTGCTGGGTTGGTCCTTCCAGCGGCGCGCTGGTACCATGGATTCCTGTTGTATCCAGTGCTGTATTGGTATCAGGCAGCGCTGATGTCGCTATTGGGGAGCTTGCAGCAGAAAGTGCCGTCGTCACTTCTTGGTCTTGCGGAGTTGCCGGGCTAACTACATGGCAAAGATTCGGTAGCTCGACAACTGTTGGAATCAAATCGGCATTTGCTTCGTCACATTCGTTGCCATGTCGTTTGCAGGTCCGTCGATTGTGTCCCTCGCCGGTACAGGTCTTGCACTTGTACGTATTGCGATTCGTTTCACCGCTGCTGGCAATACGACGTGTCACTCTTCGCCCCGCTTGGCGGTAGAACGGAGAGGGTTTCACGACGTCACTGATAATATTCGTGTCGCGTACTGGTAACTCGATTCCTTTGCCAGCAAAAGCAGCAGCGTTAGTCGACACGAGGTAGCTCGGGTGGAACGCACGTAAGTTGCGAACTTGAAGCTTGCAGTGTTCAAGAACGGCATTTATATGTCGACACGAGATCTTAAGCTGATCAAACGTCGGACACGAGCATGAAGGGAGAGATACATCCACACGCCTGTCACGAGTAGAACCGGTGCGCACAGCGAAAAAAATGGTGTCGCTGCTTCTTCGTACATGATACTCTCCAATACGAGCCCGCTCTTTCTCCCACAGTTCCTTCGCGTACGGCGTCAGCTTTTCTTTGCCTTCTGCCATCCAGCAATATTAAGCGCACGATCACTACACCGCTCCATTTCAACGACAGACAACCTATAAAATGCCTCGTAAGGCCCCGCATTGCGAACCCCGCCCTCGATCATTGAGTTGTTTTCACTCTCTACGAAGTTTGTGCTTCTCCACCCAAACAGAGGTAACTTTGCAGATCCCAAGGAGAGTGAAGGTTGAGTATGCTGAGAACTTGAAGAAGAGGCTGATGAGGTGTCGTTGGGTGTTGAATTAAGTTGAACAGCTTGTACATCTGATAAGTCGGGTTCAGGATCCGGTACGAAAAAGGATAGATTAGCATGAACGGTCCAGAAATCGGTGCTGATCGAAGCGATGTAGTTGGCTACGGCGTCGCCGTAGTCTTGGCGAAGCTTTGCCAGTGCCGAAGCGAACTCACCCTGCTTTTCTGCGCCCTGAATCTTCCACACCGCGTTCCTAAATGTTTGGTCACCGAGACCATAGTGTTTCTTCATATTGCGAAGCAAATGGACCGTACAAAATCGAAGGTGCACACGAATATTGTTCCTCTCGTAAAAACGGTCAACAGCACCAATCGTTTGGCCCCTATCGCAGAAGACAGCACGATTCGACAGCTCAAGTCCGGCCATGTGTGCTTGCTGCAGAAACCAGTCAATGTTTCCTTCACTCTCCACATTAACCAAGGCCGTGGCCAGCGTGACATTTTGACCGTTGCCGTCGCGACCAATGAGAGACAACACAACTCCATTGTAACGCGCATGCTTACAATGCGCTCCATCGAATCCAAGAATCGGTAGAAATGCATGTTGCCCTGTAATATTCACTCCAAAGGCAAGAAACCCACGCAAAAATCTTTTGTTTTTGGTCAACTTCCTGTCGAACTGCTGTTCCAGGATTAACGTCACGAAGTTCCGCTAAGAGAAAGGGAATTTTGCCAAACGAAGAATTCCACTCCTTTTCATCTTGTTCTAAGACTTCGTCTTTTGCGCGATGCAGCTTCGACCGGCAATCCTGCAGGTTAGTTAAATCCCGCGCTTGCACCATAGAAATCAGTTCCTTTCTTTTAATGCGCCGGTTGGCCTGCACAGCGGCTCGAAAGGTAGGTAGTAGTCGAATTTGACGCTGAGTTGCCTTCGCAATAGACGTACAGAAATCACCGTGCTCATTGCAAAGTGTCGATACGTACATATGTTTTGTACCATCTTTTAAATTCCGACCTGATACCCACACATACCAACTGCATTCATCGCTATCGCAAACATACTTCTTGGCACTCCCGCTACTGTACCCAACTCGACATCGCCGGTTTGCGTTGAAACAGTAATCTTGCATGAACTGAGTGGCAAGAGCTCCAGACTGGAAGCGCTCACCCAAACTCAATTCCGCCGTACCGTGCAGGCTAGTCATGTCAAAAAGAGCACGGGTAGAAGCCATCGTGAATCTTGTAATTTTTGAGAAGGATATTTGTTTGCCCTCAAAACAATGATGCCACAGCGAACTTAAAATGGATGCTGGCGTTGGTATTGCAAGTATCAAACTGAGTAATGTATGTAGCCACGTGAATTGCAGCACGCCAAGCCGAGGTCAACACTTGTGTGTTGAACACCGAGAACTTTCGAGTGTGCCTTGATGATTTTGCTGTGAACAGGCGAGGGTAGAGCTGGTGTAGACTGGGTCTGGAACTTAATCTGCGTAGAGGCGACAGAGAAGTTGAGCTTCAGAAAGAGGTTTCGATATTGAAAGTGACCGCAATAAATCAGTGAGCATGGACATAAATAGCGACTCGTCTTCAAATGCTATCGTCCTAGATGTGGCCCACACTAGTTTGGGGTACTACTACTGCTGGTTTTGGGACTGGTACTGGTCCTGGGATTAGTCCCCTGGACTGGTACTGGTTCTGGGAAAAGCTCCTGCGCTTCATCCGTGAGAACGACAGGTTAACAGCCGCACACGCTCATGGTGAATACTCGTGGAAGCGCGTCAGCAGCGGCTAACGCCGCACCTCGAGCTAATGCCAAGCCACCCTTATCGCAAGCCCGTCACGCGTTCCAAGCCGCCGCGCCAGCTACGCCCGCCTCGCAGCCTCAAGCCCCGGCAAACACCGACGCACTCGACCCCGTGATCATAGCCCAGATCGCCAGCGTCGGCCCTGTACTTACTGCTCTGGCTGCTGCCTTTGGAGCGAATCGTGGCGACGACGGAAGTGAACGTTCACAGCAACAGCCAGAGCAAAAACCGAACGATGACGCCGACGCCGACGACGATGCCGACGAGGTTAACGCCGGCGTGCTGGGGAACGGAGCAGACAAGATCGACTTAGCGCGTAGGGTGCATCGCGCGTGAAGAAGGTGGTGTGTACTCAGTGCCCACAACCGAAAGCTTACTGGCGTTGGCCGGTACCGCCGTGGCGTCCACGTTCTCCGTGCTTGGTCGCGACCTCGAGACATGGCATCGGCGCATGGGGCACATGAACTACACGAATCTGAAGTGGATGGTTGCGAACAAGACCATCAGGGGATAGAACATCAAGCCTGGAGCCAAGCCACCTGTGTGTGTAGTATGCGCACAAACCAAGTCTCTGTAGCACGCGCCACCGGCGGAGCGAACAAGCAGCAACGAGTTCCAAGACGGAGTTGCACACGCAGACCTCAGTGGCCCCCTAGCGAAGACACGTGACGACCATCGGTACTTCATGGTAGTCATCTGGCGTGGCTTCCTACAAGCCTATATGCTTAAGAAGAAGAGCGAGGTAACGCCAAAGGTCCGCGCATTCCTAAAGCTCATCGAACGCCAGGCCGAAGTACCGGCAACTGACATCAAAGTCACCAGAACCGACGGAGGTTTCGAGTTTCTCAACAAGGATTTTCGTTGTCTGGTGCAGCTCGAAGGCATGTGGCAAGAGCAAACGACTCGCTCCAGTTCTTTCCAGAACGATGTGGCTGAGCGTGCAATCCGGTCAGTGACGGAAATGGCGTCATCCATCCTCACAGACTCAGGCTTGCTGCATCTGATGTGGGGGATGCGCTGAAGCATGCAGGCTTCCTCTGGAACAGGATCCCTCGCCAAGGGGAGACCGTGACCCCATTCGAGAAAATCTTCAAAAGAAAACCGAATGTCAGCAAGGTGCCGATCTTTGGACAAGCTGTGTCGACCCGGATACCTGAAGAGATCCAAATCAAATACCAGCGGTTCTCCGACACACGCGGTCAGCTCGGAGCATTCGTCGGCTGCACTGACGAAGTCGAAGGATACCAGGTCTATCTGCCAGGATCAGGTCACCCCGTCTTTGAGACTCACAGTGCCAAGTTGATCGACCGGATGTACCACGACGAGGACGTTGGGACGATGACCCCGACGACTTCGCGCCGGACAGTGATGGTGAGCGCGATGTCCGAGACCAGCATCGAGCGAAGAACCGTAATGACGATGCTACTCACGAGTCGCAGTCTACTGCGAAGCGCCGATCTCGTCGCATCGCGGCCCAGACAGCCTTCGCCGCTGCCGCTTTCGTGGATCTGGGGGAGGTTTTCCGTGAACCTCTCAACCTGCGGGAGGCTTAAATACTATCGCAGTGGACTGAGTGGCGCCAAGCCGTTGAGGTGGAGATCAAGGCTCTGTTCGCGAATGGTACGTTCGAGTGGGTGGATCTGCCTCCCGGTGCGTCAGTGCTCGACCACACACTGCAATTTCGCGTGAAGACTGGAGACAACGGTGCTGTCATCCAGTTCAAGTACAGGCCAGGCTGTGTGCCCGAGGTGATAATCAGCAGTACATGCTGGATTTTCTTGATACTTACGCGCCAGTGGCAGCTCTCGCAACGGTACGCATCTTCTTCGTAGTTGTCGCCAAGTTGCGGTTAGTGGTATGACAGGCCGACGTGCCGGCTGCGTACGTGAAGGCAGATCTCCCGGAGGACATTTATATGTGTCCAGCTCCAGGATTCGGGATCCCAGAGCAGCGTGGCAAGGTGTGGCGGCTTCGCAAATCCCTGTACGGGTTCTGTAGCGGGGCTACACATTCGGCTAACCTTCACGTTAGTGCAACATGGACAAATAGATGCATTTAGGTGGGCCACATCGCAGTATGGTCACCATCAGAGCTCGCAATCGGGTACCCGAACCGGGTAAAATACCCACTCGAACCGGGTACACCCGAGTTCGGGTAGGGCGCGGGTACCCGAAACGATCCCCGGGTGAAGCTTGGGTACCCGAATGTAAAGATTGAATCATGTGAAAGGTTTCGCATCTCCATTCTTATGAGCTTGAAATCCGTTTTTGTACGGCTTGTGCCTTTGCATTTGGCGACGCCTGCCCCAACGCGCAAGCATGGAGACCGAGGAGCTCCCTGATGCCCGACACGACGTCTCTACTGTAGATGAGACCATCCAAAGGAGCTAGCCCGTCTACGCTTACTACCCCTCCCCGAACTGAAGCAGGAGCTGTACCGAATTCTCATGCAGGAGACTGACCCCCCCCCGCTCTTCGCGTTGAGAGATAGTACCAACACGAAGTCAAAGTGCTGGAAACAGTTTCGACATCTCTTTGAGAAGAAGAAAAGTGTTGAGTTCATCGCTCGACAAAATGGATTCATTTCTTGCAACAACTGCTCACGTGTATTCGCGTACCAGGCTTCGCACGGAAACAAGACGCTAAACGAACACTTAAAAAAGTGTCCCCGTAGTTCTGTAGCTCGTGGTGGTTTTGAACAGTTTCTCTCAAAGCAAACATTTCTGATGCTGACAAAAAACGTATCCCCAAGGCTGCCGCGCGAATGTGCGCGACATATATGCGTGCATTTAATATTGTGGTTGGTGATGGATTGAAAGCTTTGATCGCAGTAGTGTTCGAGCTTGGTGTGCGCTTGAAATGACCGTGTGATGTTAGCGAGCTGCTTCCAGTTCCTAATACCCTGCGTAACAATGTTCGTGATGACGCGACAGTAATTCGTGAGGAGCTGGTGGAGATATGTGAGCTCCACTTTGGCGATCGTTGTAGTGCTGGTTTTACGGTAGACTTGTGGACTGATTCTATTCGCAAGAGAAGCTATATGTCACTGACTATGCACTTTCTTTCGCAAGCTATCAAGCTTTATGCTAGAACGCTGCAAGTTAAGGATGTGGAGGGTTTGTCGCACACAGCTGAGTTTCTTTTGGGCGTATTCAATGAAGCTTTGTTCAATTTCGGTATTCGGAACTCATCTCTGTGTACGGTTCTGTCGGAATGTGGCTCGAAAATGTGTGGTTCGGATGGAATTCCGTCTGTCTACAATTGGATCCCGTGTGCAGATCACAAAATCGCTACAATGATCACGACGGTGCTTTCGAAGACGACTTCGGCTAAGGGAAGGGTGCATTCATCTCCGTTCTACCGCTATTTTGATACAGCTCCGGATGTTTTTCAGCTCATGGATAGATGCAAGGACCTCGTGAAGTACTTTAAGAAGAGCAAACTGCAGAACCAACTCGTGACGACACTCAAGCAGGAAATACTACGGTGGGATTCACAACTGTCTCTGCTAGAAAGTGTTTAAGTTTCGTTTGATGCGGTGACGGCGCTCGGGGCTGCTCGTGGTAAATTAGTGTACATTCGCTGCATCGATAAACCACTTTTGGAGGAGCTAGTTTGCTTTCTACAAGTATTTAAGGAGGCGACGTTGAAGTTGGAGAAGTGGAAGCAGCCAACGCTCCACCTCGTAGCTCACGAACGGTACAACTTGATCACCCATCTTAGTCCGAAGCGGAACAGTGTGATGATCGACAAAGTGCAGGGTAAGATTTTGGATGGACCGCTTCAAATCGATGACCCTGGAGACGTTCAAGTGATACCGGCAGACAGCAATAACATTATTGCCATAAAGCAATTGATGACGAAGCACTCAGTCCCCAAGTGATCCTTGCACTTGTACCACGTAATAGCAGCTCTTCTAGACCCAAGACAAAAACGCCGCTTGCTCAAGTTTAGTGTTGCAGCCAGCGATATTAAGAAGGCCGAAAGCAGCTCATTGAGTTTGATGAAACGAGCGCCAGACACCAGTGAACCTGCCATTCAACTAGCCGCTCAGAAAAGTTCTCGCAAAAAAACACAAAACGCTAACGGGATCGATCATCGTCGGGGCAGCTGATTTGTGCCCATCAGACGAAAGTGGAGACGAAGCTGAACCCTGTGGGTATATCGATGAGCAGGCTGAGCTATCACTATATCTGAAAAGCACCCTAAAGAAGGAAGAGATGGTCAACTTCGACCTGTTGCAGTGGTGGAACGACGCGGGCAAGCGTGCCTATCCCAAGTTGGGGCACGTTGCAAGATCAGTGCTTTGTATACTCTCGGCCAGTGCAATGTCGGAAAGCAACTTCTCCAGTGCTGGAACCGTACTGTGCAAGACGCGAAACGCACTGAATCCATCTATGCTGAATGACCTTCTAACGATGAGGTCAAACGCAGACCTGATCTAGGACATGCAATGTCAGCATTTGCAGGAAAGACACGAGCTTTTTTTAATATACATCATTACTTGTTTTATATACTTCGGCATTGCCACCTTCGACACCTAGAAGATAATTTACTTCGGGCGGGGATGCGAAGTCCTGCCTTCGGGTGGTGGCGGGTACCCGATTTTACCCGTCGGGTGGGTGGGTACCCGAAATCGTCTGGCCGAGCTCTCCGGGTGGGCGCGGGTACCCGACTTTCGCCGATTGCGAGCTCTGGTCACCATTCATATTAGGAAGCAGTCCTATTGGTCAGAAGGCAGGGTCTTTCTACCAATAAGAGGCATGCATTAGGTCAGGGTTTCTGCCAACCACTCCTTGGCAGAACTTCTCTTTATAGATATCAGTTTTAGGAGGAAAGCCACAGTTAACATTCAATTCAGTTCTCATTTTACCGCAAAAGCTACTAATTGTAGCTTTATTTAGGTTTAACTGTACTTGTGGATACAAGTATGCTTAATCTTAGTTAAATACACCTACGCTTCCTCATACACGTGCGCACACGTGTAAGCTAAAGTATTGGGCTAAGTAAGCCCATTACACCTGGTAGCACTTTGCAGTCCGTCGAACGACCGACTAATTACGCATATGAAATACGACACGGGGGCTGAGGACCTGCCTGCGGACACAAGTATGTCCACTGCTAGCTCGAACACGGGTGCAACTCATGTTGCACGCGAAGACTGTCTCCACCTGGCGGATCCAGAGTGGGAGGCGCTCCAACGGCTGTCGACGGTCATTGGAGAAGCGGCCGTAGTGACGATGCTACGCACGCTATCACTAACAGAGCAACACGGTGTTGCTCTAGGTTTCATCATGAAGGATCAGCGCGAAACTGCTGCTCGCGCTACGGTGTCGACTCCATCCACACCGCGCGTGGAGTCATTGAAGCTCCACGTGAACAGCTACGTTGGAAGAGAAGACGAGCCTCTCCTCCGTTGGCTTGTCGAAGTCGACACTGCCATTACGGCCCGACGTATCGTCGACCCGTCGTCGAAGGTTGCGTTCGCCACGGCATGCCTTGGCGGGCGAGCAAGGAGTTGGGCGTACGGACGCCGACTCACTGATCCTATGTGCTTTAGCACGTACGAGGTGTTCAAGGAGGAGCTCAGACAAGCGTTTGAGCCCCCGCAGAACGAGTTCAGATCGAGGACTGAGTTCCTCGACCCGCAACAGGACAAGCATGACGTGCATGCTTACGCTCAAAGGGCGCGGTATTCGGTCTCCAACATCGTGACCAATCCGATAGACGAGGCGACTAAGGTCGTCACGTTCATGAAGGGTATGAAAGATGGGTCTGTGAAGACCTATCTCTTCCGAGAGTACCCAGGTACTCTCGAGTCTGCAATTACGCTTGCGATGCAAGAAGAGTTTAGCCTGCGGCAGGCTAAGCTCCATTTGAACGTCCCGCGGTCAATGTCGCGACCGATGGTGAAGCCGTCGGGGGGTCCCGAACCAATGGACCTCTCGAGTGCGACAGCTGCTGTGTCTCAGCAGCGTCATGGACCAACGAATGTCCGCTGTTTCCGGTGTGGAAACAACGGTCGCTACGCCCGTGAATGCACAGCACCTGTGCAGGCGGCCAAGGGCCGGCGTGACGATACCGGGTATCGCCACGGGCAATAAAAAAAACTAGAACGACCAGCAGGCGCGGGGTGCCCTGCTAGTGATGCAGTCGAGCGTGTCGATATCGGACACGCCGTATTGAAGACTGCTGCCCCTAGCGAGAGTCACTCTCACTGTAATAAACAAGATGACAGGTCGAACCTTGTCATCCTGAAGGTCAACTCGAAGAGAGAGATGTCTCTTCGTGCGTTGGTGGATTGTGGTGCGTCGAACAACTTTGTTCGACTGCAGAGCCTAGCGAGGCTTGACTTCGAGGAGGTAGTAATGCCTCGAAGTCTATTGGAAGTAAGACTAGCAACGGGTGTCGTTGTTAGCACCGAGAAGCGTGTCGTACGCGTACGCTTCTCGTATCTGGAAAAGAAGTTCGAGGACGAGTTTATCGTACTTGACTTAGACGATAAATTCGACATGGTGTTGGGCATGCCGTGGATTGCTCGGCATGACCCGGTGGTCGACTGGACGAAGCGCACGATCGTGCACTTCGGGAGTAGCGGCGCGACAGTGAGCGATGGCCCTGTCGGCGCAGCACATGCACCTCGCGGTACATGCGACCCTCCAGCAGAGGCAGCGTGACGCGCGGCTGCCTCCGGTCACCACACGCGGACACGCGCGACGACTGAGAGAGTCGTCGGGAGAAAATGTCAGTCGAATCAGAAGATTCAGATTCGATCGGATTCGAGAGGTTATCGAAGCATCAAGAGTGACGCGGTCGTGTCGACTATTAGTGTCGACAAACAAGTTCAACAAGAGGAGCTAGTCACTAATAAGGGCAGTGACTTGGATGCGTCAGCTCAGGGAGCTGATGCGATTGGTACAAACGTCGAAAGACGCCCCGCCATCAGGCGTAGAGGTAAAGAAGGCGCGCCGGCACTGGGAGCCGACGCTGCAGGCGGTGCGGACGGTTGCAAACGTCCCGCACCGGAAATGCTTGCGTGCTCGCGTGCAGCCGAGCTGCACGACGAAGCGGTACGCGATCAAGCAGTGCTTGATTGCGTGCGCCCGCGGGAAGAACCCGCCGGCGATAACAAGAAACGCATTGTATGCTCATGTGCAGCCGGGCTGTACAAAGAAGCGATACGTGATCAAGCCGGACTTGATTGCATGCGCCCGCGGGTTGAACCCGCCGGCGATCAAAAGGAAGATCTGTCCGCGGCCGGGCCCGGACAAAACAAGACGCGCGGAACCGGGTTCCGCACAAGAAGCGACGGCGCAAGCTAGCACGTTGCGCAAGTCTCCGTTAGGGGGCCTGACGCTACAAGCAGTCAGACATAGGAGCTGGATACGACCGTCGAGACTCTGAGTGTCTTGACGCGTACTAATACTGGTCTCCAGTATAAGAAGATGAAGTTGGAGAACCCTCCGACGTTGGCGTCAGACTTGACTTTGCTTCCAGTCACAAGCTGGAGGCGCTTCGCCCGACCTGCACGATGGACGCATCGAGCAGATTTGCATCCTCTCGGACGTCGAGAGGGTGAAGTGTGAAGCGGAAGAGTTGAAACAGCTCGCCACTGAAGGCGTCGACGCCCTCAGCGCCAAGTCAAAGAAGGAACGCTTCCGCGAGCAGGGCTGGGACTCGCTGAAGTCGAGCCCCTTCTACGAGGTCTTGCGTGAGTACAAGGATGTACGCCCTGACGATATCCCAGCGGAGTTGCCACAGGATAAGGGTGTTCAGCACGAAATTAATCTCGTGCCGAGAACGAAGTATTGCGTGACACGACAGTGGCCACTGCCGCGGGAGCAAGTCAAGGCGATCGACAACTTCTTTGAGAGTCGTCGCAAGGCTGGGCAAGTGCGGGAATCGAAGTCTCCGCACAGCGCGCCTACGTTCTGTGTCAAAACGGCACAGGGCGGGTGGCGCATCGTTCGTGCTTATAACAAGCTGAACGACGCAACGGTACCGGCGCAGACGCCGATACCGCGAAAAGGTGTGATCGTCGATTCGATGGCTTCGAGCACTATCTTCAGTGCTCTGGATCTGAGAGACGGATTCTATCAGATCATTATGCTTGAGAGTGATATACCTCTCACGGCGGTGAGCACTCCGAGCGGTATGCTCTGAGAGTGGCTAGTAATGCCACAGGGACTAAAGAATGCTCCTGCGACGTTCAACAGGTGCGTCACGCACTTGTTGCACTCGGTGCGCGACTTCGCCCCAAGGGTCAGCTCCTGCCTTATCTCAGCAATCTCAGACTTCTGGGGGTGCTCCACCGCCTCCAGACGATCCCAGACCTCGGCCGGCGGCGGTCCGTGGTGTCTTCCCGCCGCCGCCGCCCCCACTGCGAGACGCACAGGGGGAAACTCGCTGGATTGTCCAGCGAATCGTTCGTCATCAGATCCGGACCCAAGGTCCGGTTTATTTTCGTATTCGTTGGTTAGGATACTCTCCTGACCACGATACGTGGGAGCAGCGGAACGTCCTGATGAGCGACGTTCCGGAAATGGTGACGGAGTACGAATCCCGCCACTAGCAGCTCCGCCGAACGGCGTAAAACTTGAGCGAGAGCAGTAGTCACCTACAGCCCTCGGCTGAGTGTTGCGATCACCCTCAGCGCTCCCAGCAGACAACTGCGTGACAAGTTTCTCACGCAGAGTGTTCAGCTCCTCGGGCACACGCATACCCGTGTACCCGTTAATGCCCCGTTCGGAAAACCGCACTGCCCCGGTTTGGCAGCGCGAGCACGCAACGCCGGCCGGCACTGCGCATGGAACCCTCGCCTCGACTGCACCATCGTGCAGCCGCAAAAGCTTTGGTCGCTTCGAGTAACGCTCGTAGCACTCGCTCGCGATAGCCAGCCGGGTCGCGGTTGAAGTTATCAACGAACGCGCCCCAGCTTTGACAGAGCGCCTCCACTCAGTCACCTTACTCTTACGGGAATACTTCTTATTCCCGTAGAATCGGAGCTCGTGGAAGAGCCCGAAATAATATTCACGTATTTGATCCGTCGCCGGATCCAAGTCGAGCTCCTCAGTGACATCATCAGCAATGATGGTGCTGCAAGAGTACAGCGCGTACTGCCCAAGCGGCGAGGTGTTGCCGTAGCGAGATTGGATCTCGCTCGGAGACGGCATCCACGGGTCGCGCACAGGATTAGTGCGCGACGTCACAGCCACAGGCGGAGTGGAGTCGTCGTCGTCTCCACCCCGCGGACTGGACAGCGGTCCTGCATCAGTCAGCGGCCTGTCGCTGCCGCTACTCGAGAGCTTTGAACTCGAAGCGTCCGAGTCGTTCTCACGAGGACGACGCGTCCCCACGCTTGATTCATTGCGCCCTGAGGACGAGGTTTCTTTCTCTTCCTCGCCCTCCTCCATGTCGACATCACTGCGGACATCGATGTCTTGGAAAAGCAGATCGTGAGCATAGATGGGCTTGCTACACGTCTGCTTGTACTCCCCAACCGAGATCGTACGCTTGGGGGAGCTTGGCGTCGTCACCGTGGAAGTGACGACGGATGCCGTAGAGGCTGAAGACGTTGCAGTCGTCGCTGTGGAAGCGACGACAGTGTCTGTCGCTGCAGCTGGCGCGTCGGAGGTCTGCATCGTTGGCGTGCCCATTTTGAAATGAGCACGAAGTTCTCTCCGAAGAAGACTTTGGATTGATGTGTCGAGACTGGCGCATCAAATCCTAACGGGGGGGTATAGTGTAGCGGGGCTACACATTCATTCGGCTAACCTTCACGTTAGTGCAACATGCACTAATGGATACATTCAGGTGGGCCACATCGCAGTGTGGTCACCATTCATATTAGGAAGCAGTCCTATTGGTCAGAAGGCAGGGTATTTCTACGAATAAGAGGCATGCATTAGGTCAGAGTTTCTGCCAACCACTCCTTGGCAGAACCTCTCTTTATAGATATCAGTTTTAGGAGGAAAGCCACAGTTAACATTCAATTCAGTTCTCATTTTACCGCAAAAGCTACTAATTGTAGCTTTATTTAGGTTTAACTATACTTGTGGATACTAGTATACTTAATCTTAGTTAAATACACCTACGCTTCCTCATACACGTGCGCACACGTGTAAGCTAAAGTATTGGGCTAAGTAAGCCCATTACACCTGGTGCCCACGGAAGCCGACCCCTGCCTGTATTTCACGCACATTAGATAACAGTCGCAAAAAGTATGTTTTAGCGGATGATAGCCAATATTGCAACAATCCCGCTTTAAAGTAATTTTAACCATTTTTTCTATATAAGCAGTTTTCCTAAAACCGGTGGGTGTTTATTGCATTTCAAGGGTCGTTCGGAATAAATCTCAGTCTCGGAACAAATCCCAGCTCATGATCCTGTGCTGGGTTAGAAACGTTCGTGAAAATAGATGTTCCCTCCCAACTGTATATAGTTTCAAAGGATTTGCTCATTGCCAGTATTGCAACCGACCTACTTCCCAATATGTCGACGACATGGCGGTGGCAACAAACGCCTAGTTTCTTTCAATAAATGCGAGCTGTGCTGCTAGAGCTTGCTTGCTGGTCTACAGACCAGAGAGAAGGGTGCGGTCAATCTGGCATCTAGCGCACATCGCATATCTTACCGATAAGACTGTTTGGCCTTCGGTTCATACGCAGCAAATGCGAAAAGATTCATGTTTATTGAGTTTTTCTGAGATTTGCTGATGCACATCAGCTGCATTTAAAATGACACGGTTATAGTCGTAAATATCACTGTTTAGAACAGTTATTTCGCAATATCCCAGTAACTGGATTGTACGCAGCAGAATGAGTTGTTCCGTAAATAACAGTGATATCCAAGTTTTAACAAGGGATGTCCGAGGTAACCAGACCAAAAATGGCCATTTCTTGGGCGAGTCCAAAAAGTAATATTGTCATTATCGTCGCTTACACGTATCTATTAGTGCTATACTAAAGATTCGTACAAAATATTTAAAATGGTGATGGTTTCACGCTCGTAGCACCAGTTCTTGGGAAGATATTGCAGCCCAAACTTGATCGCTGCCACCAAAGCAAGGTGCATGTCTTCACTCTCTTGACCCTAAACCCTAGACTCTACCCTAAACAAAAGCTGCTTTGGATGCAAATGTCACCTGATTGCACCTCCAAGCCCTATTATAGCCAATAGTAGAACTCTGAATAGCTTTCAATGTGACGATGTACAAGATGGGTGCAACATGCAGCACCTCTAGAACACTTCCGGCTGAAGGAAACCCTTCTTGATCGAGCAAATACTCTAAAACTAGTGCACGTTACGCTACGCTGTCTAGTGCATCATGAAGTGCTAATAAACGAGTAGTTACCTGCAAACTTACTTGTGTGGTATCTGATACAAGTGCTTCACAACAGATGGAGGCACCACGACTAAATTTACGTAACTAAGACTTTACTAGATTGGTGTTGAGGGTGCTAACAAGAAAACGAGCCTTTGCGCACGCTATCGACTGTATCCACATTAAATATTCGTTCAAGATGAAGTAATACATTATGTTGTTGTTCCTACCAAGAGCCTGTTGAAATATCTGGCATGCGCGTGCCCCCATATTTCGGTCTGGTTCCCTCAGATTTTCTATGTTAAAACGATAATTCGCGAATATTTCACTTTTTCACCCTATGGTCTATTGACGACACTGCTTTTGGTATGTATGTATGTATGTATGTATGTATGTATGTATGTATGTATGTATGTATGTATGTATGTATGTATGTATGTATGTATGTATGTATGTATGTAGATGATCTACTAGTGGACGCCTACCATATATGCATTAACGGGCTGTCATAGTTGCAGCAAGTATGCCTGGCATACTCGGCGCATAAATCTCCCGGGGCCCAGATCTGGTGTCAACAAGCCGCCCTACCCCTAGATATATGTCGTGTAGCCATCATAAAGGTTTGACTTGCGATTTGTATAGTTTATGTTGACCATCACTCCTACATATGTAAACTTCACTCTGTGGACTTTTCGCGTTGCATATATCTTCCGACGGATCAAAACGACGGTCATTTGCGAATTTGCCTCCGAAGGCAGCAAGTCGACAGCAGAGCTCCGCTTCGAAAGGTGTGGTTGCTTGTAGCCAAAGGACTGTTGCCGGTGATCACGAGGACTCACCTGTTGCGTGCGTGCAGGCTATGGTGCGCATCACCCATTCCGCTACTCACTGGCAGCTTCGCTGCATCTTCGACACGTCCAGCGAGGACGAAAACACGCCGCCCAACGTCCAGGCAAGCCCGCAGCACACCCACGGCAGCAAGCGCAGCGAGCAGCCCGCCAGAGACTACGCCAGCTCCACTGGCACCGCGACTCCTCCATGGGTGCCGCCGGAGATGTGCCAGCGCCGCTCCAAGGCAGTGATGAATCGACCGCCAAGCCCGGAGGGAACACCCCCACCTGCGTCGCCGTCGCCGACAACCCGTCCAAGCGCCAGCCCCACGACGTCGTCGCCAATTTTGCTGGATACGCCACCAACGTCGCCGGCGCGCCCCAGACCACGCAAGGCGCTTCGGCCCCGCCAAGAAGGACGTCGTGCGCGGCGTGAGGCTGCTGCGCCGTACAGCCGTCGCCCGTCGGTGCCTCAGCGTCCGGATCGACCCGCCGTCGACCAACGTGGATCGATGAGCGCCAGCACGGATGTGGTGCGCCGCTCGCCACCGCAAGCACAGCGGCCACGTGATCAGTTCGTGCCAGCTCGGTGGCCATATCACGTGGCCCACCTCCGTGAGCAGTTCAATCCATTGGCGACGGTCTTTCCGGCGGTGCCACACTTCGGGTGGTGCGACTGCTCGTCGCCGTGTCGCGTGGACTCATGCCGCAACTCGCGCATGCACCTGTATTGCAACATTAATTGTTGCCCCTACGGAGGTCTCTGTGGGAACGCCCTGGGCGAGTCGAACAAGATCTACCTGGGGAAGAATGTGCGCACAAAGGTGCTCGGAGTGGTCGCCGCTGAGGCCATTGAAGCTGGAGAAGTCCTCGGTCAATACGTCGGCGAGATGGAGCACGTCAGCGCTTCTCGCGCGAATCGACCGCGCACCAACGGCTATCGTTTGGTGATGAAGATGCAGCCAGAGAGGCCCACGCACCCCGTCCGTGTGGCGATCAATGCAGAGAACATGGGCGGCCTCATGCGGTTCGTAAACCACTCTTGCGAGCCGCTGGCAAAGTTCGTCGAGGTCTCCAACGGACGCCGCACCACCGTTGTCGTGGCGAGCACGGAAGACATTCGTCAGGGCCAAGAGGTGACGGTCGATTATGGCGACGACTTGTGGTTCATCTGCCGATGTGGATCGGACAGGTGCCGCCATCGCCATCTCCAAGATGGTCAAGATCCGTAAGGGTGCGAAGGAGAACGGAAGACAGAAGAGCGAGCAAGACAAATGAGCGTGCAAGGCGATAGGTGTATTGACACTTGTATAGGTGCGTAATGTGAACAAATGAAGATTGCATTGATGAGAAGAGTTCGAGTCTCCTTTGGCTGACGTTGGCTGAGTTGCATCTACGTTGCAGGCCGACGTGAGTGCATGTAGCTCGCCCATGTACTTCGTGCCTACAGCGCTCTATTGAATCTCGTATGGCTCACGCCGATTTTCGCACCCATCGACGAGAAGGCGCATCGCAGTAAGCCTGCGCCAGAGTTCGCGCCTAATGACGAGATGATGGGCCCTTTGAAGATCTCGCGCGCGCAGCTCTGACCTAGCACTACAACGTACAAGTCTAACATGAATTGGTGGCGAGGACGCCTTCGCGCCAAGCAAGCTGCCAGTGCCGCAAAGACGCTCACTTTTCGTTTTGCCGAACACCAAGCAAGCCCCCCCTCACCCCACCTGCGAACCCGACGCCCCACCTCCAAGCCCGGTACACAGATCCAGCACTGCTGACTGCCCCGCTACGTAACGTGACTGACTTTGAGCTGTCTGCTGTGTTTGTAGATGCCGAAGCACTCTGGTACCGCTAACTACACGATGTCCGACGTCGATCGACTCCTCGCGCTCGTCGAGAAGATGCTGCCTCTGGGCAAGGACGAATGGGAGCGGCTGGCGATGGCGTACAACGCAAACCGCCAACGCGGTGCGCCCGAGAGAGACTACGAGAGCCTTCGGCGTAAGTTCAAGTTGCTTTACAGCACGAGGAAGCCGACCGGCGTGCAGGAGATGCCCCCTCACATCAAGAAGGCGAAGGAGGTCAAGCTGGCCGTCGACGCCAAGGCCAACGTCGTCGAGATGGACGACGAGGCCGACGACGACCAGCCCGACTTCTGTTTTGAAGTGGACCCGGACGACAGCTCATACGAGGACGGCGATGGCGACGGCATGCAAGCACGTGGTGACGCCGCCGTGGCCGGATCCACCGGCGGCGAATCGTTGGGCTCCGGCGAGTCGCTCGACGACGAGTCGACGGTGTCTAGCCGCTCAATGAGACGGGGCGAGTTCCTGGACTTGCTCACGTCGCCACTGGGCATGGAAGGTCTCGATGACCTTGCCCACACGCCACGTCCTGCACCCGGTCGAGCGGGGCCAAGTGCACCTCGTTCGGGCTCTGGAGGGCCACCGCCATCACGCAAGATGGCCGTCAATGCTACCAGCTGCGGAGCTTCGCTGCCGACGCAGCAATCTGCGACGGAAGCTGCTGCTGCTGTCAGCCGCGACGATCTCGAGGCGGCCAGGTACCCCAAGCTCCAGACGTCGTCGAACCGCCTTGGCGGCACTGATCTGCCAAGCTTCCGCGACACCGTTGTCGCCAAGCGCACGAGAGAAGACGAGAAGGACACGGCCGAGGCAAGCTACGCCAAGGCTAAGAGGATCCGCGCCATGAATTCGACCACCGCCCTCTAGTCGAAGTTGGACGGCATCGAGAGCAACGCCAGCAGCATGCGCGGCAGCTTCCTCGAAATGCTGCTGGTGCTGCGCGAGGAGAGCGAAAGGAAGGCTGAGGCCCGACTTCTGGAGGAGAAGGCCGATGCGGAGGCGCGTCGTCGCGAGGATAAGCTGGAAAGAGAAGATCGTGCGCGTCGCGACCGCGAGGAAGCGCGCGCTCGAACTCAGGACCTGCTACTACTGATCGGCGCGCTGACCAAGAAGGCCTGAAGACAGAGTCAACGAGCGTGCAGGCTCACTTGAGCGAGGCTAGCCATTCACATTGAATTTGTAGTTGTTCGTCACTTACTGCTAAGCCTTCAAATCGAATGTGTTGTTCATTACCATGTAGCAAGCTCATTGCAGTGTTCGCTTCTCAGTCATCACATTTTAGTCAATTGTAGCAATCACGATCAGCAAATGCAGTTCATGCAGAAGGCGGTTGATGACAACGCAGACAGCGAAAGCGCTCAACTCACCTTCGGAGAGAAACATATTGATTGCGCCTTACAGAGTCAACATCAGCTAAGGCACAATACGACGACAAAGAGAAATGTATTGTTCACATCTTACAAACACAAGCATCATTAGCTAGGTTCCTACTCGCTTGACGGCGGCAGCTCCATTTCGCCCGAGAACGTCGTTCGAATCTGCGAGATGCCGACCGTGCGCACACGGTAGTTAGCTATTCTGAACACGTTGCTGATTCTGCGCCCGCGGATGTTGGGGTCGTACGGCAGGGGGAGGTTGAGGCGGCTGTACACCTTCTGCATGCTGCCCATGCCCCACTCAGCCACCTGCCGTACAGACGTGATTGCATTGTGGAGCGTTCGCGCGGAGCTCCTGAGCGACGGCCGAATTCTCTCCAGGTCGCCGTCTTTGATAGGCGTCAGGATGCGGCCCACCATGGCAGTCGAACATGGAAAAGCGGAGTCCGACGCCACGTTCATACGCGTATCTGGGCAGTACGCGGGGTCGAGCAACTTGGCGCGGAAGCCAAGCGAGGTGTCCGAGTCGTTCCACGACCCGGGACAATTGTGCTTACTCCAAATGATACAGCCGTCGGCGGCGAAGCAGATCGTGCCAGTCACGAACACGGTGTGAAGCCACCCGTTGTACATGGCATTTTGCAGATCCGCATTCGACGGCTGCTGGACCTACAGTGCAGTAGCTGTTAGCGTGTAGCATTCTTAGCAAAGCAACTAATGGTTTCAAATGAAACTTACCCGGAAGTTCTTCCCATCAATAAACCCAAAGGTGTGTTGGAGAAGTGGTTCGCGAGCCTCCACCAGCTTCGCCAACTCGGCTTGGCGAGCTGGGGACGGCCACGAGATCCGTGCGGAGGCGTATCCGCTCAGCGCCTGCGCCAGTGCTCCCTCGGCGCGCGCAAGCGTCCTCGACAGCGTGCTTGGCGGGGCCCCAAACAGCATGCAAAGGGAGCTTTGCTCCATCGAGCCGACGTAGAAGCAGAGCACGAGGCCGAGCACCTGGTGGTGGTGCTTCAGCTTGGTTGGACGCCCGCGTGTCGTGTGGCGCGGAATGTAGTAGAAGCGGCTAAACCGCCGCAGGAGCTGGTTGAAAGCCGACCTACAGCATTGCATGTCAGATAGAGAATAGCAGCATGGTAAACAGTCAATATAGCTCGCACCTGGTCAAACTTGTCGTGTTCAAGAAGTTCACGTCGCTGCCGTACTTGTACACCATCATCCAGGCGGAGTCGCTCGGCGTGTCCAGGCACTGGGTGGTCAGGTAGTGCCTGCTGCGCATAGCGATCTTCCAAGCCTCCTCCACCAGGGCGCGGTACACCTCTCTGCTAGCGTCATGCAGCTCCTCGTCTTGCTCGAGGAAGGTGCTGGCGAGCACCAGCAGCGCATCGGCGTCGTCGGCGTGCATCCTCGTGTCGGACGCGCGCCAAATTCAAAAGTGTCGAAATGTAGAAGCTTCCTGACGTAAGTGATGTCCGTGGCAAAGTGACGGGTACATTCTAATTGCCTGTTGTTATTGCCTGATTCAGGGCACTTCCACACGGACACAGATGCTCGATGTAAGGCATTTGTGGTAGATGCTTTTAGCGATATGCCAGCATATATCTTTTTAAGGCCTGACATACCTACTGCAACTATGACAGCCCGTTAATGTATATATGGTAGGCGTCCAGTGGCACATGCAAACGAGGAACAAGTGTGGTCGCACTCAGTCTGAAATTTGATGTCAAAGACATGGGCACGCCGGACCAGTTCCTCGGCATGCGCGTCGAGCGTCCAATCCCGTCGACCGTGCTGCTGTCGCGGGCGTCCTACGTGGACGAGGTGTTGCATCGCTTCGCGATGGATGGCGCGCGACCTGTGAAGACGCCCATGGTCCCCGGCACTCGGCTTGACTTGATCGACGAGAGATCCCTGAAGACGAAGCCGTCGTGATGAAGAGGATGCCATACCGCGAAGCTGTCGGAGCACTACTTTACCTGGCCCGCCTGACGAGACCGGATGTCAGCTTCGCAGTCGGCCAGCTCGCGAGACACAACGCGAAGCCCAGGAAGGTCGCGTGGGACGCGGCCAAGTACCTCATGAGGTACTTGGCCGGCACGCGAGCTATGCAGCTAACACTGCAGCCCAACAACGACTACACCTTTGCCAATCCAAGTTGGCAATAGTGTAAGTCTAAACGGACTGAAGTAGCTGAAGTAACACTTAAATTTTGGAAAATAATTTCCGAATTTCGTATTTATAGCAATGCAGATTTAGTGGAGGACATACCGCTCCCGCCGGCATATACCGACTCCCTCCGCAGGCAGCATGCCATCTGAGCCCAAGCACGGGCTTGCCGCCCGCACGCGTGTGCTCGACGCACACAAGGAAGGGCGGGACTGGGTGCTCGTCGCTGACCACAACGGCATCCCGCCCACTACAGCCGCAGCATCGTCCAGCGCGAGCCGCTGACATAAAAAGAAGAGGCGGCGCGCGGGCGGCCTGCACGAAGTGTACTCCAGAGATGGAGGAGGCTCTGGTCGACTACCTAGAAGACAATTGCCAGTACACCCTCAGGCAGATGCAGGAGATGCTTGAGTACGACTTCGGTGTACGTATCAGCACCTCTCTCATCAGCAAGAAGCTGTGTGATAAGCTT
Organism: Phytophthora fragariae; assembly: GCA_009729435.1. Taxonomy (NCBI): domain Eukaryota; phylum Oomycota; class Peronosporomycetes; order Peronosporales; family Peronosporaceae; genus Phytophthora; species Phytophthora fragariae. Next base: position 1,749,003 of record QQOI01000005.1, on the reverse strand, counting down.
TACACTGTTAAGCAGGTACATGATCATATTATCTTAGCTATTAATTTATGAGCTTGTATATGTACTGTACTAAGTATGTGACTTTTATTAGGTTCGCATTGAGCCCGAAACATGCAATAACGCTGTTAATATAGAGAAGCGGAGGGTGTTTGGCGAAGCGCTGCTGAAGCATGAGCGTAAGGGGTCTGTCACCGTCTATTACGATGAGACCATTTACAATCTGTATTGTAAGCGTACTCAAGGACACGCACCTATCGGCCAACGCGCGATTGTCAAGCTTCCACCTTCTAAAGGTGCTAACCTACAAGTTCAATGCGCGATCTCGCCGGAAGTCGGTCTCGTGCACTACGCCACACGCCGTGGCAGCATCAAGATGCAGGTCAACGCTGAGTTCGTGGACGCGGTGTGCGACGCGGTCAAGGCCCACGACGTATACCGGGCCCACTTCATCGGTAAGATCATTGTCATCGGATTGGACAACGCGCCCGCCCACTGCCAGACGGAGGACCTGGTCCAGGCGAGAGCGGACTTAGAGCTGTTACGCTTGGGCCCGTACTCGCCCATGTGTAACCCGATCGAGGGTACGTTGCCTTATACATGTATTTTATTGTGGTATTAATGTACTGACTGTATGATATTTCATTGTTGCGCAGGTTGCTTCAGCGTTTTAAAAGCACGCATCAAGGCCTTCCTGGCCTTGAGCCACGACCAAATGATCAACCTGCCGTACGGTGAGAAGACCGAGCTTGAAGACGCGGCCGAGCACTGCATGCCCTGCATCGACATGCGTCTCGTCAACAAGATGGCTCGCCACTGCGCGTTATCTGTCGCGGCCGCTATCCGTGGTGAGCCCATGGAGTACGGGACGTAGATGTTAGCATTGGACTAAATCCGCGTTGGTTTACATTTTTTCTCTACATTTCATTTTTGAAAAAATAAATTTCCTAATTACGGGACACTCGGTTTTGCCTTATACTGCTGCCAACTTGGATTGACAAAGGTGTACATCACCGTGGCCTCTGACGCCGACTGGGTGAACGACCAAGTCGACCGCAAGTCCATCTCTGGCCGTGTGGTGTTTCTCTTCGGGTGCCCTGTAACTGGGGCAAGTAAGAAACAGACCATCGTCACCAAGTCCAGCACCGCGGCTGAGTACGTGGCCGCGGACGACGCAATAGAGGACGCAGAGCTGGTGCAGCTCATCGTAGAACACGTGTTACGAAAAAAGGTGTCGCTCGTGCTCGCCATGGATAGCCAGCCTGCTATCGATCGACTCAAGCGCCAAGGGCTCAGCGAGAAGTCAAAGATTGTCGACGTGAAGTTCAAGTCTGTAAAGGGTATACTGCAGGAGGGGAAGATCGTCGTGCACTACACGCCGACGGGCGAAATGCCGGCAGACCTCCTAACGACAGCTCTCGCCCCCGGACAACACACACGCAAATGTGGCCTGTGTGGCCTCTCGAGTGCTGAGTGAACGTACCCATGCGATGCTTGAGGGGGAGGTGTTGTTCGCGGCTGCAGACGATGGACAAGCAGCGCACTCGCGGTCAGTCACCAGGACTAAGGCGATCACAGGACGCGCAATCCTCATCTCCTTCGTGAATCTGTAGGAGCGGTTCATGCAAGTCACATCCCCTTCGTGGACCTCTGTGGGGCGGTCCAGTCCGAGTGAGATAAGTGCACTGAGTATGAGTTTGTGTACACGAGTCTAATTGGAGAACACTCTGCATTTTGTATTCAAGACCCAAGGTCCAGTCTGGCTGTGCTTCATCCGTGAGAACTACAACACACCACATTGGGTGCGGGTTGGCAGGGGGCCGTTTCTATGGGGCGGTTGTTTGTTCACGAGATTGCCTATCTCCGGAGTCAGGTGAAAGATCCGCAGTGGGCGGTATCGATCCGGTCTCAATGTCAGGGTGTGACCACTGGCTCACTGAGGTCGGCTCGATTCGTTTTCCAGACCATACATCCTAATAGCGCCAAAAGACTACTTAACTCGGCGAATACACCGTGACAGGATTTGCGACAGACACGCAGCCATTACTGTTGTAACTCGTCGTCGGAGCTGCTCGACTCGAACGAGTCATTGCCGTGAGTGCGGATGCTCACGGCAAGACGTGCAGCACGGCGCTCTCTGCATGCTGAGTGCTTCGCTGCTTCGCGCTCCAAAGCGGATTGTCCGATAGAATGAAGGCGCGCCTCGTAGCGATGGTTGTCATCGCCTTCTTCGGCGCAGAGAGAGCGAAGCCGTGCGTGAGCGTTAGTGAGCGCAAGACACGTGCGGAAGTACATATCATAAGAGTTCTCGTCCCAGCGCCACTTCTTGGAGCACACGGCCCACAACGTTTTGAGACGGCCGAAGTAGTTCTCCATGGCAACCCTGTCGTGCGAGATCCAATCGTTCTGGCTCGCGTTCTCCAGCGTCAGTAGCTGCAGTCGGCCTTGGCGCTTAGGGTGGATGGCACAAAAGTTAGCGCGAAATCGTTGGTAGCATTTGTCAGTAAGGACAGCCCAGGCGTTCGAGTAGATGTCAGTCATGGGGCTTTGTCGGGCAGCTGCAGCTCATCTTGGTGCTTCTTAAGCGCGGTCACGAGAAAAAGCGTCATTTTGTCGGAACATGGTGAGGTCCGATACGCTGTCTTTAGCGTGCGGTGTGCAGTTGAGCACCATACCCAACGGTAGGACAGAAACTTCGACCTTGTAGCTATACAAATGATGCTTGCCGCTGAAGTAAGCAATTGCTTCACCGTGGTTACCGGCGGGCCGATTGGCCTGCTGGATGTCATGTCCGTCACATATTTAGCGCACTGAAAGTTCATGAACGTCTTGCAGCTCAGCATGAGCTTCGACATCGTTGTCTTAGCTTCCATCCCGTCCACGACGATAACGCACAAGTGCGGCCCCACCATAGCGAGAAATCGGCGAACCATTTTCTGAAATGTAGCAGACTATGAAAGATATGTGCGACGGTGTCCCATTTGCCACAGCGCTTCAAAACACAGACGCTCATGAAAAACGCATCGTTTGATGAACTCGAGCACTTCTTGCCACAACCGATATTCTAATGCTGAACGACGTATCCTTCAATACTTCTCCAGAGATTGTCGAACTCGCGCGGGGTGAAGTTGGTGTACTTCAAGACTCCGTTCGAGCCTTCAGCACGCAAGCACAGGCCGTAACGCGGTGATGGAGTGGAGGTCTCGCCGTCCGAGTCATCGGGAATGTTCGATAGAGAAGTGCGAGCGATTGTCGCTTCACGGAGTGTATCTTGCTCAAAGATCGCGGCTGAAAAGGCGCAGAACTCAGTCACAGTCGGCTCACCTTCTGTACGCTTGGGGGTTCTTTGGCGGCGGGGGGGGGCATTGTACTGCATCCTTCAGGTGGTGAATTTGAAAATGAGGCCACGTAAGTCGCAGCAAAACTCACCGCGCAAATGTGCACATCTCGGCGGTGAATGCCCTGCCTGTCCTACCTATCACGCGATACAATGGTGAATGCGCAAGGTGTGGTACATGTACATGCAAGTTAATGCAAAACATATTAGAAAATCGTACCACCGAGGATGATATTTGATTTATTTTGCTGGCAGCAAGTAGATAATGTTTATGAGGGCTGTGATTGGTCAGAAAATAAATCGTCGACCTGCATCAAAAAGCACGCAGTTAGGGGCGCAGCAACGAGTTCCATATTTTTTGCGGAGCGGTTGAAGTAGAGGCCAATCCATGGGAAAGAAGACGAAGCCACGCGCTTCGATGCTCACGCTCCTGCTGGGGAACATGGTGTGTCAGGGCCGCGTGTGCCTAGACGCGAGAATATTAGTGGCGCGTGGCGCAACCACACCAAAGCGGCAGTGGTGTGTCTGGCCTGATCAGTTCGGCTCCTGGTGCCGATATCGGCGACAACTCTGCTACCGGACGCCACGCATTCTAGCTGAAGGTATCATATCCTGCAAATGTTATCCAGGCCAGCGGCAGTAGTGGAGACGGGTGCGCAGAAAGCTTTGATATTGAAACTAGCAAAACGAAAAGTCTTCTTGTTGCTGCAAACTCCAATTGGGGTACTCAATTAAACCTACTCTGATTGGGTATAAATCGTTTTGCTCAGGAGCTGGGAAATACAAATTCTTTTTGTTGCTGCGCAATTGACTATCGCGAAATACAAATTCTTCTTGTTGCTGCGCAATTGACTATCGCGTAGCAACAAAAATAATTTGTATTTCTCAGCTCCCAGGGATACCGCTATTGTTGTCCACGATTCGTGGACAACAATACAGTCACTGTTCCCAAATTTCAGAGCTTCTTCTGCGAAACGCGACTTTTCAAAGAACTGACAATAATTTTCAGAGGAATGATAGTTTGTACCACCCAATGTGCCACTCACTGACCCATCACCCAAATGATTTACCCGTCTGTGTACAGTACCGACAATTTGGCACAGGGCTTCCCACGCTTTTCGTAGCCATTTCACGAAACAGCTGATCGAGTGGCTGAGCTGGCTGGCTGCGCTTGCCCGGTCATTCCCAAAGTCGCCAGCGAGCAGCAGCGCACTCCTCGGTCTCGCCCTCCTGCACAGTTCCCGCCCGACCCGACTATCATGGACTTCCCGGCGCTGGTAGGCGCTCTCATGAGCAACGACAACGCGACGCGCAAGCAGGCCGAGGCCTCGTACGAGGCCTTCAAGGCCGAGCAGCCGCAGACGCTCGTGGCCAATCTGGTTCAGTTGCTGCGTGCTGCTCCCGAGCCCGAGGCTCGCGCCTTCGCCCCTGTGCTGCTGCGCCCGCTGCTGGAGGTCAAGGCCGGTGTGTACGCGCAGCTGGACGCGGCCACGCAGGCTACGCTCAAGGCGCAGCTGCTGGAGGCGGTGGCCAGCGAGCCCGTGGCCCACATCCGCCGCAAGCTCGGCCACCTGATCGCCGAGCTGGCCGCCATCTCGGAGAAGTACGAGCAGGCGTGGCCCGAGCTGCTGAACGCCGTCTCGGCCCTCACCACACACGCGGACGCCCTGCTGCGCGTCACGGCCTTCGACCTGCTGGCCAAACTGACCGAGTATGTCGGCGACCTGCTCGCCCCGCACAAGGAGAGCTTCCTCACGCTCTTCACCAACGCGCTTAACGACGCCAGTGGAGAGGTGCAGATTGCCGCCCTTAAGGCCGCCTCGGCCTTCCTGCTCACGCTCGAGGACAAGCAGGAGCTGTCGGCGTTCGCCATCATCGTCGCCCCCATGCTGCGCATCATTCAGGCTCTGGTCAGCTCGGGCGACGAGGTCGCTTTCCGTGAGGTGCTGTCGGCCCTGGTGCAGATTGCCGAGGTGCACCCCAAGTTCTTCCGCAACTCGCTAGACGACGTGGCCCGCGCGATGATCTTCGTGTGCTCGAACCAGGAGCTGGACTCGGAGACCCGTGAGCTCGCGCTCGAGTTCCTCATCTCGATCTGCGAGAACGCCGGTGGCATGGTGCGCAAGTCGCAGTTCATTGTTTCCAACGTGGTGCCTCTGGTGATCCAGCTCATGTGCGAGGTGGAGGAGGACGAGACGTGGGTGCAGAAGTTCGATGACCCCGAGACTTTTACGGAGGCCAACGACGCCGACAACTCGATCAGCGACGCTGGTGCCGCTGCCATCGACCGTCTCAGCTCGTCGCTGGGTGGCAACGCTGTGCTGCCTGTGGCCATCCCGGTCATCAAGGGCTTCCTGGGCGACGCTGACTGGCGCAAGCGTCGCGCTGGTCTGTACGCTACCTGCCTGTTGGGCGAGGGTGCCAAATCGCTTATGACGCGCGAGCTTGACAACGTGGTGGGCATGGTTCTCCCTTTCCTGAACGACCAGCACCCGCGCGTGCAGTACGCTGCTCTGCACAGCATTGGCCAGATCGCAGAGGACTTCGGCGAGGTGGAGAAGGGCAAGAACTTCCAGGCCAAGTTCCACGCCGTGGTCGTGCCGGCCCTTACGGCGCTTATCCAGAACGAGCAGGGTGTGCTGCGGACGCGCGCTCTGGCCGCCAGCGTGGTGATTAACTTCTGCAACACGAACGTGTGCAAGGCCAAGTACGTGGCCCCGTACAGCCAGGTTCTGCTTGAGGCTCTCTTCAACGCGATGCGGTCGTGCCCGCGCCAGGTTCAGGAGCAGGCTATCACTGCTGTGGCTAGCGTCGCAAAGGTGATCGGCGATGAGTTCCTGCGCTTCTACGACATCTTCATCCCGCTTGCTAAGGAGGTTCTGACCAACGCCCATGGCAAGGAGTACTCCCTGCTGCGTGGCAAGTCCATGGAGTCGATTGCCCTGATCGGCCAGGCTGTTGGCAAGGAGCGCTTCGTGATCGACGCCAAGGAGATCATGGAGATCCTGGTGCGCGTGCAGTCCAGCGAGGAGCTTGAGGGTCCCGAGGTGCAGTATGTTGCGCAGTCGTGCGTGCGCATTGGCAGCATCCTGAAGGAGGACTTCGTTCCGTACCTGCCTCACGTGATCCCGGCCTTGATCAAGCAGGCGCAAATTCAGCCGGACATTCAGCTGTCCGACGTCGCCGACGATGATGTTGAGGAGGATGGCCAGACAGCGGATGGCAAGGACACGATGACGCTCGAGATCCGTGGTGTGGGCAAGAAGCGTCTGGAGATCAACACGAGCGCTCTGGAGGACAAGACCAATGCGTGCAACATGCTGTACCAGTCGGCCCTGGACCTCGAGGGCTGGTTCTACCCCTACGTCGCTGAGGTGGCGCAGGTGATGATCCCGCTGATTGACTTCGAGTACGTGGAAGACATCCGCATTGTGAGCAGCCTGACCATGGCTAAGTTGCTGAACTGCGCGGTAGACGGCACGCTCAACCATGGCCACGGCGCCACGGCGGCGCAGTTCCCTCAGCAACTGTTCGAGAAGTTCTTCGAGCCGATGCTGAAGGGCCTGCAGAAGGAAGAGGATCTGGAGTGCCTCGGTGCTTTCGCTGAGGCTATGTCGGCCGCTCTTGAGGTCTGCAAGGAGAGCCAGGAGAAGGGCTTCCAGGTGGGAATCCCTCTTGAGCACGTTCCGCGCGTGGTGGAGATCTTCAAGACGGTGGCGTCCAACAGCGCTCAGCGCCTTATGACGCAGCACCACGAGAACCAGCAGGACGAGGACTACGACGCTGAGGCTGCTCTGCAGCAGACGGAGAACGATGAGCTCGAGGAGGGCGTCTTCCGCTCGATGGTCGACTCTATCGGTTGGATCGTGAAGATCCAAAAGGAGGCGTTCTTCCCTGTATTCAAGTCGCACATGCTGGCGTTCGTGACCCCTCTGTTGGAGCAGAAGACAGTGCCCATGCTACGCGGCCAGGCTATCTGCATGATCGACGACATCATTGAGCACTGCGGTGCTGCCGCTCAGGAGCTGGTGCCGCTGTTCCTGAACCACCTGGTGCAGGGCCTGGAGGACCAGAGCCCGTCCGTGATCCAGGCGTCTGCCTACGGCATCGGTGTCAGCGCCGAGAAGTGCGGTGCTGCGTTCGACCCGTTCTGCCAGAACGCTCTCGAGAAAATGGTGCACCTGATTAATGTGTCTGCTAATGTGGACGATGATGAGGTTGGCGCCGCGCGTGACAACGCTATCAGCGCTGTGGCGAAGATTTGCCTGGCCCGTGAGGGTGCTGTTGACGCCGCTAAGATGTGGCCGCTGTGGCTCAGCTGGCTGCCGCTCCGCACGGACGTCCTGGAGGCCCGCGACGTGCACGCTCGTCTGATTTCGCTGGTGAACAGTGGCAACGCTCACGTGATCGGTGCCGACTACGCCAACCTCCCCCAGATCCTGAAGGTGTTCGCGTCCGCTCTTCGTAAGTTCATACCCTGTCTGATAATTTTTGGCTACGTGTGTACAAGTGTCTAACTGTTCCGTTTGTGTATTGCGAATATGCAGTGTTCGACGTGGCGGCTGCGGAGGATGCCGCGGACGACGAGGACATGTCGACCATTTCTGAGGAGACCAAGCCGCAGCTCCGTGAGCTGTTGGCCAAGCTGCAGTCGCAGCTGCCTGGTCCGGTGGTGCAGGGGGCCTGGTCCAAGCTCAGCGGCGACGAGCAGCAGGCACTCTCTCAGCTGTAAGGTGTCGGAGATGAACTTGGTTATTGATTGACGACGTAGGGCATGCATATAGAGATACAAAAACGATAGGTAGTAAGTAGTTTTGTCGCGTTCGCAGGCTACGGTTTGTGGCCTGCTAATGAATAGAAACAGAAGTTGGAGTTAACATGTTCAGCTTGTTGTTTCAACATATCTTTTTTGTTTTACGTAGTAATTTGAAGTTGACTTACTTATAGATGTTGTCACCTGCATATCCGTTCATCCAAGCAACGCATTGTGTCGGTGGTATGTAGTCTTGTCTGTCGCGGTAGTACAAGAGGTTGGAAATCAGAGCATTTTGCAGCTCTCAGGTTTGCTTGGTCGGAAGCTGGAGAGTGGAGGGACGACATCAGTTACTGCACTTGCCTACACATCCACCGCTTATCTCTTGAGCAAAAACTTGAGTGCTAGTCCAGCCACCACCACAGCTCCGACAATGCCCACTCCTACCACGCCATCTTCTACTCACCACAGCAAAAATAAACTCAATTAGTCTCCACCTCCACCTGCAAATCTCGGCCAGCCCACGGACCTCTAGCCACGACCTCTTTGATCCTCTTGTGCAGCAGCTGCGCCTTCATGTGTGACGGCTCCATCCGGAGCAAACGCTCGCAGTAGCTGCGGCTGGCGCGGTATTCACCCAGTCCACACAGCGTCAGCGCGATCCAGTACAAACTCTCCTTGGGGGCGTAACCCTGCTCCAACAGATCTGTTACGAGAGGGTGTTAGCGCTTCAACTTGACTTCTGGGTCTTCAAATACCGTTCGCTACCTTCGAGCAACCCGATTGCACGGTACTTGTCGTCACGCTTCCTGCTTTTTGCCAGTACAATGGCATATCGCAGCTTGACCTTCACTCCTCCGCAAAATAAGCAACCAGCACAAATAAATGTTAGCGTAATCGAGCAAAATGAAGTATTTTGGGTCTCAGATCGTCGTCACCTGGGGAGATGGCTGCTCTTTCTCCTGCTCCTGCAAATAATCCTCGCGCGCAGCCTCCAGCTCCTCGAGGGAGAACCACTCCGCGTCCGTCTTGGCGCCATTCATGGTCATGACGCCTGCCTGCGTCTTCCTCCGCTTGGCGCCCTGGCCGGTCTAAAGTGCTTCTCTTTGTGCCCGTTCTTCAATGCAGATGAACGTGGTGTGGCGCACACGACGAAAAGATGGACCGTTATTGCTATTTTCACAAGTCACAGATCAGCGGATTCTACTGAGCCTAGGAAGCCTTGGTCACTGGGGCGGGCGACGGTGGGGCCTTGGGAAGCGCGCAATCCTTGCGATACGCTTTCCGCACGTCAAAAAAGAGCTGTATAATACCAGTAGTAAGCAAGGTTACAAGGTTAGTAACAAGTGTTGGGCTAAAATGCGATGCCCGTGGATGCGTAGACGTACATGGATGTTCAGCAGGTTGATGAAGATGATCCCACTGAACGCCATTAGGAAGTGCAGCTACAACCGCCACAATGGCAAACGTTAGAAAAAAATGTCATGCCGACTCTACAACGACTACATACCTGATGCGCAAAGAGGTTTTTGCCTTGGTACGTCAGCACAGCGACAACAATGTGCGGTGCGAAGCGGGCCACAACGAACGAGCCCCACTGCGTGCGCCAGACCCACCGTAGGAGAGCTGACTGCTGCACCGAGTAGTTACTCATTGTCAACAGCTTTCGGGCGTGCATGAATACCGAGTGCAGCTCACAGACCAGAGCCAATGACAGCAGCGGCACACCCACAGTCTTGACGAGGGCGGAGATGTAGCAGATGAGCACCACCACGTGGTGGAGGATGATACCTGGCGACTTGACGTACAGGCCGTTAAGCATGTAGTCAAACAAGTCGTACGCAAAGTATCCTGGACAAAGAAAAACAAAACTATCAGCAACGCGGCCAAACCACTCTTCACAAAAGTTCACCAAGAAAGCAGTACCAGTGGAGACGGCAGTTGCCAGGAACTCGCCCCTCGTCACCGTGTTGACAAAGTCGCCATCCAGAGAGTGCGACGTGAACAACGCCGAGATCGCTAGCAGCGACGACACCGCCGAGTGCAGCAACGACACCGCTGTGTTGCTAAACAGCAATTGACTGAACGGTGACAATGCCGGAAACGCCTTCACTTTGGCCGACGCCCGCGGCACAATCTCCATCCGGGCCACCGCAAAAGCCTGGTATCAAAGGTACACCGCCAACACAACAACTTGAGCATCAAAACCAGCAACAGTAAAGACGCAATTGCCGTACCAGTGAGGAGGCCGCGATGACCCAGAGCCGCGGATCCGAATACAGCTATGGATATCACAGCCGCCAGCACAAAACGGTCGAGTTCGTCAGCACCAACAGACCACAACAGAGCCGCCTATTATCCCAGAGGTCGCACCATGGCCGTGCATATGCTGATCCACGTGACCACAAGCGCTTCGGTCAGCATAACGGCGAAGCAGTTCGTGCGATGCGGTCGATTCAGGAGCGAAAGCGAGACTGGCGCGCTGCTTCCCGTGGCCACGGGTCAGGCGGTTCTTTGGTGTTCCGACATGGCGCCCGCCTATCAATACTCCGTCGGACTCCGCTGCCAATCACAGCGCCGAATATCGTCTATTTCCGCCAATCGTGGCGCTGTTATGAACAGATACTGTTGAAGACGCTGACGTCACATGTGAGTTGGCTGTACTGGCGAAAAATGCACTGCAAGTTGCAGTTGCAGTCTGCAACACCATGCTACCAACTCCGCCAGGCAACTCCGCCAGCTTTAGGAAGACACCTGCACGTTCCAACAATATCGGAGATGGGTGAAGATATGCGATCTATTGACGGTGAAAACACGCACTCATCTACTGTTACTATCTTGACCACTCCACTAGAAATTGAGTTTCTTCGATCGAAACTCAAGACACAAAATGGTTGTAGACTACACTCTACTCTTGGTTGTTTATAAGGCAATAAAACGTTTTTCTTTGTAAGAACAATGCTACAGGCTGGAGGCGGGGATATGAAAACGAGGCTGTCGTCAATCCATCGACGCAGTTATACACACATTTTCCCTCTCTTCACATCCAGTTGGGGGAGACTTGGGGCACTTGTCGCCAGCCAGCGTCGGCGTCGAAGTCTAAACTTGTTGCTTGTGCTTCTTCACGTCACTCATTTTTGGCGGTCGTCTGATAAATTATGATGATTCGGGACGAGAAAGGAGCAGCAGGCTGGCGCCACGACCATCACCGCCTTACTCGTCCTCACGGCAGATGCGCTGGAAGATCGTCAGGCGCGAAAACTTGGATGTCGCCGACTCGGTGCTGCTAGCCGAGCGTGGCGACAACGCGTTGAGCGCCTCGGCGCTGCAGCTGCTTGTGGTGCTGCTGTGCAGGCCAAAGCTGCCGAGGTCGCTGCTTTGGAACGAATAGTCAACGAACGGGTCGTGGCTCAGGTAGCTGTCGTACTCCGGCTTGGGTGGCGACAGAGCACCAAGCGGTGCCAATGACATTGGTTGGTTGAAGCCACCGAACGGCAGGGACAGATCAATCGGCTCGAGCACGTTGCCGTACGGGTTGATAAGCAGATCCTTGGACTGAGCCTCTTGGTCATCCGACTCGCTTGCGGTGCTTGAGAGGTTGTCGCGGAGGTCACCGCTACCGTAGTTAACGAAACGCTGGTCCACGTCACCAGGGTGTCGGGTGTGAATGAAGCGGCAGCGCGATCCGTACATGCACTTGCCCGTGGACATGAATGCCTTGCAACGAGTGGTCTTGTACTTGGGGTGGCGCAGCACACCGCGCAGCTCGTCCTCTCCGTGCGCAAACTGGCACTTGGAGCCGTAGCGGCAGCTGCCGTTCTCCGTGTAATGCTTGCAGAGTTCGGTCTTGTAGAGGTTGTTGCGCGCGGTCTGGGGCAGGCGTCCGCAGTCGACGATATCGCCGTTGGCGAGCACGTGCATGCGGTTGGGGCTGCCGTAGCTCGGGGTTTCAATGGGGCCCATGTCGGTCATCCGCATTGTAGCTGGAGGCGTGGCGGTGCTTGAGTGTGTGTGGTGGATCGTATTAAATTATGCCTGCCGGTGTGCGAGGCGAGCTGGGGTTCGAAGGAGAGCGGGGCCGACTGGATTGAACGGTAAGTAACTCGGTGCACGCGTCCGCAGAGGCGAGAGGAGTCCAGAGGAAGACGCAGAGGGGGGAAGACGACGAGCTAGCGACGCACTGCACGTATCGAAGGCGACAGTCACCGCCGGGTGGAGGAGGGTGAGCGGCGAGGCAAGTGGGGGCAGCGGAGCACGGGGAGGAGCTGTCGATCCCAGATACGAGCGAATTGCGTTGTGGCGTGCCAAGTGCTCGTCGCGCGGCACTCGCTGCTCGCGGCTCAAAGCCGGCCGGCGAGCGACAGTGATAGAATTTCTCACCGGAGCTGAACCTCGGGTAGAAGCGGCCGGCGCCATCCGCTCGGCAATGTATCAGGATCGACGACGGACTACACGGAGTAAGTGCGCAACACAACCCTGCCCCTTCTGCCTTATCGGTGCCCACTCTAATTTGTGGCTCACATACAAACAACAAGACAAAGCGTAGAACAGAGACCTTATTCCGGTTGTTCCGGTTGTGTGCCCTCTTCCGCTGCAGTTCGCGGTGAGGACGCGTCGAAGCCCGAAGCTTCCTCAGGCCCGGGGACCGCGAGCTAGGGGCGAGTACTATCGGCGATAACTTTGCATAGAGCTTGCTAGGAAGCTCTAGCCTAGAGTCTAGGGAGATCTGACCCAGGCGCGAAGTGCTGCTCCGTGCGCCCGGGATAGGCACACGAGCGACAGCCTCGCCCCACATTGCAGCGCGGCGCGCTTGGTGCACGGGGGCAGGGATGGGGCTCAGCGTCGCACAAACGCTGCTACGGCCATCGTCGGCGGCGCCGACTCGGCGCCCAAGTGCCATCCTCCATCTGGCGCGCTTGAGCTCGCGCTCTGCTGCCGGCTGGGCCCGTTTCTTGCTGGTTGCAGTTCGATCGACACTCGGAGCTCATGGCCTCCGCGTGGTGAACGCGTTACTGCAGGCTGCGGCCCGCAGCGCTACATGCAGCTGCAGCAGAAGCTCAAAGAGAACGTGAACGCCTGTCGTGTTTAGAGGACACGACGCGAGGACGGGCCTGAGCCGGCAACTCACAGCGGCAGTCAGAAGATGTCAAGCACCATCCGTGCACCAAGATCCAACGACAATCGATCTCCGAGAGAGAGAGGACGGAGCTGAACAGGCTGGGGCCTGTCAGGTCGAAATTCACTTGGATACTTGGGCCGGATGGAGTGTCGATTGCCAGCACGGCACGTGCGTCCTCCGAACAGATGGCGCGAGGCTTACTTGGCCGTTACTTTCCGACGTCCACGGCTGGAACGCAGGAGCTGTCGGTGCGGACAGCTTCTTCCTCCGCGAGGCATTATATTAGAGAATTACCGTATTGTTGAGGCCATTGCCGCCGCTGTATTTTTCCGCTGCCGAGACTTGTCTGCACCGAAAACGCGGCCGCGACGAGCGGATGACGAGGAATTTTGCGTCGTGCCGTGCTGGCTATCGCTGCCTGTCGGCGGCTGTCGCGAAGTTGACACTCGCTCCTCGGTCTCTGACCGCTCGCTTCAACCAACGCGGTCTTAGTCGCGCTGGCCAAACCACCAGACGCTCTCGTGGTCGTTCGCATCCCGCAAGTCGAAGCGCTAGGCTTGTGATAGGCGTGACGAGGCGAACGCGGGCGTAGCAGGACCAGCGCAACGATTGCGACCCGTTCTGCGGCTGAACAAGAGCGCGCTCCGTATCCTCTCGTCCGAGCAGGCAGCGCAATGGCACACTTGCGCAGAATCCACAACGCTACAGTAGAGATCGGGGCGCGCCGTAGAAGAGCGCATTCCCTCTAGCGTTAGGAATATCCGGTGATCGCTGTAGTGGCGGGCACGCTAGCTCCGGCATGAGCGGGCAGGGGATTAGCTCCAGCTGCCAGGACGCACCGCACCGCATGGCAGGATTGCCTACGTGCAACTTCAACGCCCGGCGGCAGCAGCCTGCTGCCAGCAGGAGGCACTGCACGGGATCAACTTGGTCCTGTACAGTATACATGTAATAAGACTTGACAGACACGGTATCTTCGCCTCGATGATCGCAACCTTCGTGAGACCGAGTCAACGCGACGGCAGCAAAACAAAGTGACGACACCACCACGACGCGACAAGCGTCCATCTCGAAGAAGCGCGAACTTCGCGCCGCGAAGCGCCGCAGCCAAAACCAGGACGACGGAGCACTGGCGATTCGACAGTGCTCCCGTTCGACAGTGTCGAACGACGTGTTACTCTTTCCTTGATCGGATAGAACCGCGCATGCAATCGTACGATAAGGATGACAGGGACATCTATCGGTACTCATTCGTAGATTCTGTCGGCTTGTTGCATCTGATATCGACTACTGGTATCCGGCTATCAGAGCTCTATCCAGCACCCTTACGGGGCCGCTGCCGAGGCCTCCGCAGACTTCTCGACGAGGTCCCAATAGTGTACGACGCTCTTGGCCTCCATCACCTTCCGCGCCGTCACGGCCGTCCGGCACTCCTGGAAGCGGAAGTTGTTGAATGCCTTGCGGGCCACCACGCCCTGCCACACGAGTAGACACCCGTTGCCGCGCTTGGCAGCGTCCTCGTCCTCGCTGTCCGACTCCTGCTCAGCCTCGTGAGAACCTTGCCAGTCGATACGCCGCATCATCAGCTTCGTGTACTGCTTGATGGCCTTCTTTCCGCCTTCAACCACCACCATGTTGATATTGCCGTCCTTGCAGATCAGTACACCACCGGTGAGATGGTACTGCTGAGCGTTGACATCGACCTTGAAACGATGTTGCGGGTTCGAGAGATCCGGCACCCTTTTCAGTAGCAGAAGTTGAACCGAGTCAATCAAAGATGGCACAATACGAAGCAGAGGAATGTAATACAAGGGACAGAGTACGTACTTGAAGACCGCCACGTGAATATCCCCGGCGGCGTCCTCCTTGATCTTGCGAAGTTTCTTCTCGCGACGCTCCTCGGGTGTCAGTTTCCGCGCAAGATTCCGCATTTCGTGGTTATTCTCGCGCTGCGCAATCTGCTCTCGAACCTTCCGCTCAATAGCGGACGGGTCCGCCACTGCTTGCTCTGACAACACACGCATCATATTTGATAGCTTCACCTTGGGCTCGGGAGGCGGGAGCAATCCTAGCGCGATTTTGTCCTGTTTCTCCTTCTCGCGATCAGCACGGTTCTGCCGGCGAATTTTCTTGCGCTCCTGCATGGATCAAGAGATCAATAATAGATCATGTTAGTCACCACTAACCACTCACGTGGAGATAACAAGCGGTAACGCACAGCAGCAGTGAGCATTAGCGGCACGGCCACGGGCTTGTCGTCTTGCTTCACAATCAGGTTGAGCCGAGCTGGGTGCTCGATGACGTGAGCAGTGCCACAGTACTTAAGCTTCATGTCGGTGTAGCATACAGTCGCTCCTGGGTCTTCCTTGCGAACCTTTGCCTTGATAAAGCCAAATTTGTCCACCATAGCACGCTTGTCCTTTGGGAGGTACTCCACATCCCACCACTCTACGTCGGGTGTAGAGGTCTCTGGTTTGGGTGGAACCTCCACGCTATCGATCTCCATTTTGCTAGCCTTCTCGGCATCCTCGGGTATCGGCTCGGTCGGTTCATCGATGGGAATAATCGATTCCTTCTGGTACCCGCGAGGGTTGCGTCCCGAAGTGAATCCAGCCATCATCTTCTTGGCGTCACGGGCGCGTACCTGCTCCGCCTGCTTCACATACGTGCCTTGAGCAACAAAGTTGAAGGTCTTGCGGGCGCGCCTGCAATACAACACAATCCAAAGCACATGTTATCAACCCCACCTTTAAGAAGATACGCTTTCCACCACTTCAACTCGACACGTACGTCTCTCTCTTGGTGACCTTCAGCCTCGGATCCACAGTCTCCAACTTATCCTCCTCGTCCACTGTCCGATGCGACAGATATGGGTTTTTGCTCTTTTTGACCGCGTCACCACCTCTTGCTCCTCCTTGATTGGCCTTGAGCGTCGCCACTGGCGCCACCGTCGGCTTCTCGGCGACAACATTTCCCGCGGCATCGATCTCTCGTCCCTGTTCATCCAGCAGCAGAGGCGCCGGCATGAATGTTCCGCTGCCAACCCCCGCTGCCTGCGCTGCAGCAGTCGCAGCCGCAGCTGCTGCGCCAGCAGCGGCGCCAGGCTTCCGCAGCAGAGCCTTGATTTGGCTCATTTGGCTCTGCACCGACTTGTAGATCTGGTCTGTCCTGCGCTTCTTCTCCTGCTCGATGCGGCGCAGCTCCTCCGGGTCCAAATGCGCCGCTGTGGCGGTCGAAGCGGCCGCTGGGACGGAAAAAGCGGCGGCTGCAGAGGAACCGGGGATGGCGCGCGATATCTTGGCCGCTGCAGCGCGCGCCAGGGCCGCGGGGTCCAGCGCGGGGGCAGAAACATTGTTCTGTAGGGCTACGCGCTTGGCTGCGGGCGCGGTGGCATCTGCTGGGGCATCGCTGAATCTGCTCTTCCGCTTGCGGCGCGGCGCATCGGCGTGCGGCTCCATCGTATTGGAGCTTGTTGTTGGTGGGAACTCGGCTTTTTTACCCGGTTACACTTTTTTGGCTGGCTTTTTACCCGGTTTACACTTTTTATTATTCTTAAATTTACAGGTATACACATTTTCCGTATTTGGATATTGTATACTTGAACAGTTCCGACCAGAAATAACAAATCTCGAGATACGGTACGTGATTGTCCCGTTATTTTTGGGGAGTTTGACAGGAATAGTATAGTATCAATCTTAAGTGACAAGACCAGTATAACCAGATGGTGAGCCTAGGTTCCCTGCCTCGAAAATAAGGCACGTGATGCTGTCCCCGACTGGGTGTTGCAGTAGCCTCCCTACTGTAACCGACTCGCACCTTTTATATAGCCGTCTATACGTGTCCGGATAAAACTAGATTCTTAGTACACCCCTGACTAGACCCCAAAACCCCTGGCATGGGGCTCCTAAACCCTACGCGCTTCGCGCGGGGATCGGCTCGCTACGCTCGCTCTGTGTTACCCTACCGCGCTTCGCGCGGGGCTCGGCTCGCTGCGCTCGCTATGCGTACCGTTTATGCACTCCGGACAGAAGTAAAGAAGGCGTATACTTCAGTCGGGGACAGCAGTCACTCTCCGAAAATAATGCGTCAGTACCAGTAAGGTTACATTACTCATGTTGGCGAACACGTATTTCTAATCAAGCCGATGTTTCTAAGAGAGCGAGGTGCGTTGTGACAGAGTACACGTGATGGAGACCGCCACATCACGTCCACTGACATCGTCGAGGTGCTCGGGCGAATCTACGGTGGGATCCTATAGCGAAGACGCTCATTTGGGATCCCCTCTGCACGTTCGGACGTTGTGTCCTGGACCCTTTGTAACGGGGTAAGAAGTACCGTCACTAGCGTACACTATAGATGCAAGAGGAAGCTCGCAATAGTAGAGAAAACGTGAATCGCACACGATAAAATATGAATAACACCATACCCAGCACCTTAAAATGCTAGAACCAGTACGGTCGCAGTGTCCCTAGCCGCGCAGTCCGTCGTCACATTGCATCAGCGGCTGATTCAGCCCGCCTGCCTGGCACTTTCTCAGAAAGGGCAGTCTGGCAAAACAATTTAAGGTGCGCCACATTGTATGGCCAGAAACGCATTTGAACGCCATGTCCGATACATGTAGCACGCCGAGGCAGCCCCTGCCGTACAAGCACACCCGCCCTCCTCTCCCCGTCGAGACGCTTTATGCGGGAGACACGATCGCGTACTATTCGAGGGCCTTCGTCTGTGGGGACGAGAGAGGCTATCGCGTCGCTGTGGTTGTTCGAATTGACAGAACGGAGGATGAGTTTCCTGTGCAGTTAGATACAGGAGAACCCCTTCCGCTCACCAACAAGATGAAACGATTGCAGGACAAATTCGGCAACACGCTTGAAAGCGAGAAAGCGAAGTGGCGATCGCTGCGTAGCTTCCGTCTTGTTGACGGATGCTTCAATGCTCCGACCCGGTCCAGCACACTTGCAGCTGAGATTCGTGCTGCAGTGGCCGATTCTTTCACGGCTGTGCTGGGGCGCTCTCACCAGGAGAACCAAGACCGGCGCCCGCAGCGTGCTACACTGGTGGCTCAGCAGGAAAAGGTCGTGGAGGATGCGATATCCAG
Source organism: Phytophthora fragariae (assembly GCA_009729435.1). Lineage (NCBI taxonomy): Eukaryota > Oomycota > Peronosporomycetes > Peronosporales > Peronosporaceae > Phytophthora > Phytophthora fragariae. Next base: position 1,730,699 of record QQOI01000005.1, on the reverse strand, counting down.
CGACAGCAGCTCCTGCGTCCCCAATACTGGTAATTATTGTTCATTTGGTAGCAATATAATCTGTGGAGATGTCATTGACATCGCTATATAAGAGGAAATCTAACTGTGGCCTTATTGTTTTATGCAGATGCCACTTTAACGGAACCTGATGGTGATGTGGAGCTATACGTGGGTTGGCCGTCCCAAAGAGTCGTCAATGAACCGTCCTGCTCTCCCGTTATTGACTTAACGTGCAGCCCATCTAAAGTTTCCGCTAAAAGGGATGGAAGTGCTGGTAGTGCATCTGAGGGACCGCGAAGTGGTGAGGTCGGTGAGGGGTTACCAGATGAGCATGGGGTTGATATCGGCACGGATGACGACGCAGACAGTATGGATGTGGTCACGGCTTTGGCGGAGTACGAGGGAGTACCGACTCCTCATCTACACAGGGCAATTTGCCACCGGACGAAAACCAGCAGGAACCCCTGGCACGTCACTAAGTCTCGGCGCTCGCAGTACAAGGCCAAGCGCCGCCCCATCAAAGCGCGGGGAAAATCTATCACGCTTACACAGCAAAGGCTAAAAAGCTACAACGGCTAATGAATACGCCGAAGATGAAGAAGCTGCTTGCGGAGCTGAAGGAGCGCAGGCCGATTTATCAAGCAGTGCAGCCGTCGGCACCTGTCCTCCCGGATACGGCCACTGTGGAGTGGCCGTCTGATGTGGACTACATTAGTGAGTGCATTAATAACGAGGGCATTCACTTTAAGGACGCGGGTAATTTGGGGATATGCCAGTGTGTTGGTGACTGTTTCCGCAACGAGTGCCACAATGCAATTGGTGAGGTGTACTGCACGCCTGCAAATTGCAAGTTGGATGGAAATTGCAGCAATTTCCCGCGCGAAGCTCAATCTCTGAGGCTTTTCCAGACACGTCACGCAGGCTTAGGTGTGTACACGACGCAGCGACTTGAGGCAGGAGACATTGTTGGGGAGTACTGCGGTGTGCTACATGGATATGAAGGGCAACGCAAAGGTCAACCGTCTGTCAAGAAAAAGGAGAACAGTGGTTACACGATGCTGCTTAACCACAGAGCTAGTGATGGGAAGTTCGTCTACATTGAACCCGCGAAGCAAGGGTCATACATGCGATTCCTAAACCACTCGTGTTCACCAAATGCCGAGTTTGCAGAAATGCAGTATCGCACTCATGTTCGCGTTGTCGTTGTCATGCTTGAGCCGGCTGACGCTGGAGCTGAGGTCACCGTGAGTTACGGCAAGAGCGTGTGGTTCCCTTGCTACTGCGACAAGTGCTTTCGTCGCCAGCTTAGGCAGCAAAAGCGGGAATAGGAGGTGCAATGCAAGCACAAGGAGTCGTGTTAAGCCGACAGATAAAAGCGGTTGAGTTTTTTTAGACGCGACAAGACTAAATCTTTGTTGGTTTACGCATATGCATCGAAACAAATGAGTCATCGCGAGCATTGTAATGTTTGGTATAGCATTGCATGACTGTTTTATTGAGCGCAAAACGCTTTTGACACTCATGGAGCAGATATATTAGGATGCAATTATGCCGCTCTGGTTACTGTCATGCTGCCGTAAATTTCGTACGTGATGCAGGGAAAATAAAACCTCTCATGCATTCGACGTGCTATCGGTTTCTCGATCGGAATATACCACGGTCATCCCCATTGAAGCTGTCAAGGAAGCGCAGGGTGACTTTCCGCGAATGTAAGCGTTTCCCACACATGCAACGGAGATAATGTGATGACTCGTTGCTGACAGAAATACGCCGTGTGAGAGCAGAACACTTGCAGCAAATATAGGTGTGAGCCTTCGTTGCTCCAGAATTGAGATATTGGTTTCTCAAGTTGATGTCATGCCAATTCCTCGCATGTAGCCCCTTATAAAAGTATCTATAATTCTAGCAGCAAGCTCGGACACCCGATAATGACATTATTGATGGAGCAGGAGTGATCGACATCAAAAATCTCGCTGTAACTGACAATTCAAAGAAGAATTTATTGAATCACGCTTATGGGCTACTTGTACGACGTACTACGACGACTAATGCTAGAGTCTCGTTCATCCGTACACCAATATAGAAAGCGCAGGGTCAGTCTAATGAGAGAGCTGGCCCGATCGAAGGAGGGCGGCCTCCACGAGAAGTGCTCGTACCGTCATTTTTTCTCTTTCTGTTTACGCGACGGTTGACGAGCTCGCCATCACACTCTGACTGCTGGCTGATTCGAATAGCATACAGCTTGTGAATGCAAGTACCGAAGCGAAAACTGTACTTGCATGGACATTGAAGCGTCACCATATCGACAGGCCAGCCACCCCAAGGCTGGTTTTGATGTTCCATTCGCGCAAAATTTACGCCCATCTGAGCCGATATTTGTATCGCCTCGACCGTTTTGCCAAGTTCCGGAAGTCGCACACGTGGTGCAGGACTAGATACGACATTGATTGTGGTATACCGCGTTATACCCGTGGCTGTGTCGATGAAAAAGCTTGGAGGGGCACCCTGCACTAATAACCCTGCTCGTGTCAGTTCCGCTGCTCTTCGCACCAGGGCTGGTTGCGCCTCTATTACTCGATGGAATGGTTTCATACTAGTCGACTCGTTCACGCAGCAATTACTTAGCTCACACAACAGCATCCCGACCTTTAGACGGCGATTCATCGTATAATCACGTTTCAACACCCGGTTGAATTGCTCAACCGGGTTGTTGGTTGTTGCGAATCCACTTGGCGTCGCAAACGCCTGCCATACACTAAAGGCTCCGTACAACCATTGCGATTTCATGTATTGGGTGAACTCGCTGAGACTCGGAAACCGCCGCCAGTTGCACAAAATCGCATCCCGCATCGTCAAAAACTCGCTTTCAGATGTGGCGAAGTGGAGGTCGTAGAGATTCTGTAGCAGTGCTGCCTGCGCATAGGAGGGAAATGCTTTTAACTTCTTGTTGACGTTCTGGAGGACGTGAAAATAGCACATCAAAAACTTGAAACCCGGGCTGCTCCCAAACACAGACCAAACAGCATTACATTGGCCATCTTCAGCATCGCCCATGACGTATCGGAGATCAAGCTGCTGTTCAGTTATGCACGCATACAGACGCTTGATAGCTGAAAGTGCGCCCTCGTAAATCCATTGAAGCCGTTGTGAGATCATGAACAAGGCCACCAAGTGAAAACTTCGATTGGAGTCCGATATACCCACTACAAGGACCGGAAAATCTTTGGCGTTCATCTCAAAGGTGGCGTCCAAATGAAAGATGTAGTTTTGAGGAGGCTCCGTGAGGCGTCGGATCAGGGCCTTGGTCGATATCCCCACGAAAAAGGGCTCCGTGTCGGCACCGTTACCAACCATGGGTCTACCCGAAGAGTCATTGTCCCACGAGAATGTAAAAGGATCACAATCAGCCTCTGTGCCGTCAAATGCACGCGCGTGAATCCACGCTTGAAACTCCTTAACCTGGTCGTGATTTTTAAGCTTGGTTCGCGCGTAATAGTTCACAAAGTTTTGAATTGTTTGAAGAGATGGCAGCGACGTCAATGGGGTTGAAAATCGTCTCGCCAGAGCATGCCGAATTCGCTGGGGACGGAGTCGCTCTGCAGCAAGCTCGCGGCAAAATGATTTTTGCCGTTGCGTTAGTTTCGCACGTTTTGGCGAACCAATGGCCGCATAGTGCTCCCCAACCTCGTAAATGTTTGTTCTCTCGGTTTCCAAACAGATCAAAACCTTGCCTTTCCACGGACAAGGCGACGGCACTGCTTCCTTGCATCTCGTCGAAGCACAGGTAAGGCGCTTGTATCTCATCTTGTGCGTCGCAAAATTCCCACAAACTGTGCACGGCATAAGGTGACTCTTTGACGTATCGTAGGACCTAAGCTTTTCCAGTGCGATGTCTGCGTCAGATGCAGTAAGGGCAGCCCCAACATCTCTCCATTCTAGACGCCGCGGCATCGGGGTTGCGCCACAAGTCGTGAGGCAATGATTGTGAAGTGACCCCCTCCGCACTGGGGGCACTGACTATTTCTGGATCTGATTCTGATACCTTCGAGTTCTGCTTTTCTGATGCGTAACCCTGGGGCAACTCCAAGGTGTCGTAGACCATTTTCCTCGTATAGAACACGTGAACCTACCTTGTAGTAAGTCACTTCATCTACGTTCACCCGTCTGAACGCCTTCGTTAACGCGCAGGACGCCGCGAAAAGTGAATGCAGGCTAGTCGCTGATTAGCCTGGTATTTGTGTACGTGCTTCAGCTAATTACGCTCATGGATTATCTCGCCAAAAGCAGGTCCACTTACATAAATCCTCACGGGCTTGCATGCAGCGGCCAGGGCTCATATCCATACAACTCCGCATGCTATTATACATGCGTGCAGCTACGGATTCACGGTCTCACTGCGCTTTCTCTGTCTGCGCCCATCGCTTATTTCATGCCAGGCACACGCGCTTGGTCTCGTGCATCGACGTGGCTGTATGGTGCTGCTACCATGTTTTATGGTGCTGCTCCCAGTTTGAAGGTGCTGACACAGGTTTATGGTGCTAGTCATGGTTTCAAGGTGTTTTAATAGTTTCTCGCAATAGTCTCTGCAGATAACGCATTGCCTCGGTCCCGAGCTCCATTTCAATCCACGCCAAGCGGTTGTTGTACTCATCCTCTGTGTAACAAGCCTGTGGTTGCCACACCAACACCTTGTGGTGTTGTTTGACGTTCGCGTTCTCGTGGACAAAGTTGCGAGCAATGTGTGCAGTGCAGTTCTTCAGATTGAGGTCAACAGTCTCTGCAACTGACAGCAACGCAGTATTTCGATCGCAGAACAAAGGAATGCGCGATACATCCACACCGCTTCTGGCCAAGACATCGAAAAACCAAGAGTAGCTCTCTATGTCCTCGGATGGGACCAGTGCGAACGCGATAGTAACGTTCTGCATGTTGCCATCGCGACCGACCAAATGCATTTGTAATCCACCGTAATACTGGCACTTCGAGTGCGAGTAATCGACCCCTAGAATTTGTTGATTGTGGGGAAGTGAATCAGCTACAGTCCGAACGATTATAATGGCCCTTTTGAATCGACCATCATCATCACGGTCCATCATTGCCGTCGATCCAGGATTCATTTTCTGAAACGCGTCCAAGTACGGGCCAATCAATTCGTATGACTTCCTCAAGGCTTCGTCTGTGGTGTTGAGCACCTTTGTACGAGCGCGATATACGGAGCGTTCTTGGCCAGCAAGAGATATACCATCACGCCTCGACACGAGTTCTATCAGGGCCGAAGCTGATATGGAATTGTCTGCATGAACAGCACTTGCGAATGTCGGTAGCTGCGCGATCTGGCGGGTGGTTGCTTTAGCAGAAGACACACAGTCCATGTGCTCCAAACACAAAGAGGAAACGGCCCACATTCCTCCTTTGCGCTTGTACAACTGCACGAAAACTGGGCAATTACTCGAGTCCCCGTGCGCCGAACAAACGATGAGGCTGTCGATACCACTTCTTCTGTTGACTTTGACCCTTTTCTGATGTACCAGCGCGTATGCTTGGACGTGATACAGCGCAAGTGTAGCAGAAGCAAATCGCATACCACTAGTCAGAGTCGGTGGGCCCTCATTGCCTGGTTCATCGACCAGTTCCGTCTCTGGTAGCTGTATGAACTCGCCATTCATCACATCTGCATCTTCAAGACTGAAATCGGTATTTCGGTCCGGAGAGCAATCCATTTCGTCACCCGCGGACATTCCTTCATGGTAGTCTCGACGAAAAGAAACTCGACCTTGGCATGTTCCGCTGAGATCCATATCGACGCGCCTTTCAGGTACACCCCGATCCATGCGTTCAGCCCACCCGACAGCGACGCGATCTGCTCTGCCAGTTCCACCGACAGAAACATCACTTGGTCTGCCAGCGGCTGAAATATCAACACAGGTTCCTTCCCCAATGCATAAGACGGAAGCACGATCCCCACACTCAGGGCGACTACCCCCTGAATCAGCATCGGCACCGGCAGTAAGCACGTCGCGTGGTGGACTGCCTGCGTCGATAGGTTTGTGGTGTGCTCTACTGCTGATACTCGCTGTGTCGCTGGCTTCCTCGCTGGCTTCATCATCTGCACTGCATCCATTCGCAGCCACGCTACGTGGGTGTCTGAGCACTTCCTCAATTACCTTATTGGTAGCATTGGCAATAGCTCTTCCAACTTGCTGCAAACGCGTCGGGCGATTGAGCGTTCCCTCAAGTAGCCGAAATCCACCGCCTCCTATCCTTACGAGGGATCACCTGGCCGGACCCAGTGGCTACACGACAGATCATTGTCAGCTTCCAGAGGACTTCGCCAGTGTCAACGTGAACGGGGTAATCCTCGTCGGGGATAATTTGAAGGATCGTTGCTCGACGATGGCCCCTGGGATCTCCAGCCACAAACGCAATGCAGTAGTACTCGATCACATCGCCAACACAGAGGTCTCCGGCAGGATAGTCGATAACTTGAGCCATGGCCTTCTTCGAGATTTGTCAGAGTGCCGAGGAATAGCGAAGTGTAAGTCATATTCTATCCCCCTTGTCAAGTTATCCTCTCTGCCATTTCGAGCTCCTCGCATCTTATTCTAGTGTAAACACCAGCACGTCGTAAGAGTCACCCCCTGGATTTAGCCCAAATGAAATAGAAAACATATATTTACCTGACAGTCATGCCGTCCCCGCCATCGCAAAGCCTTCACGATAATATCCTCTGCCATAGTGGCCCCTCCTCGATCAGCATTATCAGTACTGTAGCTGTCCCCGGGAACAGGTCCTCGCCCAGCACCATGTCGCCGCCCAGCACCATGTCGCCGCCCAGCACCAAGTCGCCGCCCAGCACCAAGTCGCCGCCCAGCACCAAGTCGCCGCCCAGCACCAAGTCCTCGTCCAGCAGCATGTCGCCGCCCGGCACCAAGTCCCCGTCCAGCAGCATGTCGCCGCCCAGCATCAAGCCAAGTAGCATGCCGCCGCCCGGCACCATGTCCTCGTCTAGCAGCATGTCGCCGCCCGGGCACCAAGTCCTCGTCCAGCAGCATGTCGCCACCCAGCATCAAGCCAAGCAGCATGTCGCCGCCCAGCACCAAGTCCTCGTCCAGCAGCATGTCGCCGCCCAGCATCAAGCCAAGTAGCATGCCGCCGCCCGGCACCATGTCCTCGTCCAGCACCATGTCGCCGCCCAGCATCAAGCCAAGTAGCATGCCGCCGCCCGGCACCATGTCCTCGTCCAGCACCATGTCGCCGCCCAGCATCAAGCCAAGCAGCATGTCGCCGCCCGGTAGATTGTCCGCACGGTAGCTGTGAGCCCACGCTGCTCAGTACTGCTGAGTCAGCAGCAGCAGAAAGTTGTTGCCCTGCACGATCGTGTGCAGCACAAATACATGTATACCATAACCTTCGTACACATCGTGTTCTTCGCCTCGCTCACTGCCCTCGTGCGCTGAACTGAGTGCGAGGAAAACACGATTCTTGCGGACGCATTTCCAAGTGATTTTGAGGGGTTTCTATTCACGTATACTATTTCTGTCGCATCGATGGGTACTTTATACTTCTCCTGGCGATCGAAATTACAACAAATCGCAAAGGGTATACCTTACTTGTACTGTCGGGCTTTATACTAGCGGGTACTTTATACTTCTCCTGGCGATCGAAATTACAACAAATCGCAAAGGGTATACCTTACTTGTACTGTCGGGCTTTATACTAGTCTTGTCACTTAAGATTGAAAATATACTATTCCTGTCAAATTCCCGTTATTTTTGGTTCTTGCAAAAAAAGTGACTCAGGTAAAACACGTCAGGAAGTTTCTTGCCTTCTGCGCTGCTCTTATAGCCGTTGTATCTGACTCGGCTCGGAGAAGATCGGAAATCAAATTACCGAGTACTCGGTGACGTTGGTACTCGGTAACAAAGTCGCGCTTCGCACGAAGAAGCTCTGAAATTTAGAAAGTTGCTACATGTAGAAATTGTATTGTTACTTGTCAATTGATACTACGCCAGTGTTTTTACATTTCTTCGTACATTAAAACGTTTTTTTTAAATTGGCTGTTCGGCACCCAATTGTCACCCCCTTTTCACATCTAGCGAACGAAGACGGTGTTATCAAGTCGCCTATTTCAGCGAGCTTTCTCTTCTTAGTAGAAATGTTCATCATAGCTGGAACTAAAGTTCTGAGCAACCACTAGCACGTTCACAGGGCCTCTCCCTTCTGCTTCTTCTTTTTCATCCACTTCGCCGACATCCTTAAAACCGACAACCGAGAGGAGCATCTGGTGCGCCTGCTTCGCAGCCGCACCATCTGCCTCGTGCCAGTCACCTGTGTTTCAAATGCAACTATAGCACCAAACCAGTTCTAAATGCACTTTGGTGGAGGAGCGCACCACGTGAACGAAGTAGCAACATACCTTATCTGTTTATCTGTACTTGCTATCTTAGTAAGACTAACCAATATATATAAATTATTCAATGCGTTTGATATGGCAGCACGTGTAGGCACCTCGAGCGTACTTTATTTCTTATTGTGAAAACCGGTCAGAATGTCTTCGTGGAATCGCCTGTAAATCAGGGATTTGCACGCATCAGATGATAACTAAATCACACTCAATATCATTTAAGTATGGGTATTAAAAGGGGTTCAGCGGCCTAACCCGGAGTGGCGTCGTAACAAGCGAAGGACTCTTATTAAGCCAGTCATGAGCGTGGTAGAGGGCAAGCATTGGACAAGGAGCGAACAAACGCACAATTACTCCGAGTTTCGACACCATGTACGCAGCCGAGTTCCGTTGGCGCGCGGTAATTTTGCATTATGCGTACGGCATACCGTGTGCGCGAGTAGGCCGGATTTTCTGCATCAGCGCGCGTACTGTTCTCCGTTGGTACGTTCAATTCAAAGAGTCTGGTCACGTAATGCCCGGTAGGCGCAAGAAGGTGGCCATGCTACCTGTACCCGTCCTACGGTTCATCGAAGGCTACGTCAACGGTCATCCGTGTTTCTACGTTGAAGAGCTCCAAGCGGAGTTGCGGCAGCGGTATAGTGCGGCCGTAAGCAAGTTTAGCGCGTCGTCTATCCTGCGTGTCCTGAAGTTCGAGCTCGGCCTTTCTCGGAAGGTCCTAGAGCGCCGAGCAAGAGAGGCTGTGCCGCGCGAGATAGAAGACTTCATGGCGAAGATGGACTGCTGGTACCAATACCCCGAACAACTCGTCTTCGTCGACGAGACATCCAAGAACGGTCTGGATAGCATGAGGCGCTATGCGTGGTCTGCTCGTGGTACACGGGCTATTGTTCGTGTTCCCTTCGCACGTGGAAAACGCGTCAGTATCCTTGCCGCTTGTGATGTCACCGGGTTCATCGGCTGGCAGTCAACGCCGGAGACGTTCACCAGGCTCAAGTTCCACCGAGCCTTCGTCAAGTCGGTGTTGCCCCATCTCACCCCCTGGCCGCTGCCCAGGTCTATTGTGGTGATCGACAACGCTCGCATTCACATGTACGCCGAGCTAGAGCAAGCCGTGCATGCATGTGACGCAATCCTACTCTACCTGCCGCCTTACTGTCCGCAGTTTAATCCCATCGAGGTCATGTTTGGACAGCTGAAGCGGTGGCTGACTCGGCATGCGAATCTGGCGTTCCCACTGTACCCGGAGCTGGTACTCAAAGTGGCGATGAGGAGCTGCATACGTACAGAAGAAATTGGGGTCAACCTGTTTCGCCATTGTGGATACGGAGAAGCCGGTCTCGACACCACCGTATTTGAACGAGACCTCGATGTCAGCGGAGACCGCGGGGAGGGCGGAAACCGAGCGTAGCGAGGAGTCTTTTCGGGATCATGCATATATTTATTAGAAAAAACATGGCTAATTCTATGGTATCTAGTTGTCTTGGTGATCCACGTCCTCCATATCTTCGGTGGGCTCAGGTGGAGGTTGGTAGGAGGCAAATATACCTTGGCCTAGTGCGTTGTGGCTTGGGAGACCGAGGAGCGCGCGTAGCTCCTGCACGTTAAACGTCAGCTGTAGTTCAGTCGATCCATTCAAACGGACAGCAATTGTCTGGTGTAGCGCCTCCTCATGGTTAGATACTGGCAGTGCAGCTCCAACTGCGTCCAAGTGCTGCATCTGCCGGAAGGTAGCGCTATCTGGCAGCGTGACCGGTGCCCCAGCTGGCTGCCTGGCCTGTGTCATGGTCCAGTGAGTGCGGGCAATTTCACCGACGTGTACATCCGTACGCTCGGCGAGGAAGTCGCTAATATCTTCCGCGGCTTGCTGTATGTGCCCTCGTGTAGCTCGGCGTCTCGTAGACTCCGTAGCTCTAGCTTCTTTTACTAGCAAAGACACAGACTTCAAAGCACATCGGCCCGATCGCCTTCCTACGGCGTTGATGGTTAGTTCGTGCTTGATCTAGCACACTGCGCCAGTTGTCCTCTGTTAGCGCCACGAGGTCCCTCTGCGTCGCTCAATATCACCCATAAATTACCAGGTCATAGTGTTTTTGAAGAATAGGACGTCCACTCGGATCCCTCCTTAGCTCTGAAATAAATTTCAGAGAATTTTCCGTATACAGTATACGCCAGAAACATGTATACGTACCCCCATAGTATACCGTAACGTACGTCAGAAACATGTACCCCCATATATATCTGCGCAATCATATCTAACAGGTGTATTAACTATGCAGTACTGTCGTATCGCACAGGTGGGGGAGAGCCAGCGCGTTCGATGGGTTAGTTATGGCAACTGTCAACCTATTTTGGCAATGCATGCGTTTCCGGAAGAACCATTTTAAACAGCAATAGCACCGTTTACCCTTATAAACCGATCAACGGACTTGTATCGTTTCTGATTTAAAATCTATTTTTGAACCTCCATATTGAAGCCCGCCGCCGGGCCCAGTAAATAAAGCCACAAGAGAAAAGAAACCGCGCACGGCAAGCCCAATACGAGGCCGGATCCCTCAGCACACGCCACTAGCGACACGAGTAGTAAGCAGCAGCGCAGCCCCATGACGTCCAAGACGTCCAAGAAGAAGCCGAGCTTGGCCGAGGTGATGGACGAGCTGCAGAGCCGCTTCCTGGTGAACCTGCCCGAGTCGGAGCTGGCCTCGAGCGAGCGCCTGTTCTTCCAGATCGAGCAGTGCTACTGGTTCTACGAGGACTTCTACGCCGACCAGTACGCGCATCTGCAGCACGTCAAGCTCAACGACTTCGCGCGGCAGATGTTCGCGCACTGCCCGCTGCTGCGTCCGCTCGCGCACCGCTGCGACGTGCTGTTCCAGGACTTCAAGACGTACCAGCGCCAGGTGCCCGTGGTGGGCTGCATCCTGCTCAACTCGGCGCGCACCAAGCTGGTGCTGGTGCGCAACTGGAAGGGCACGAGCTGGACCTTCCCGCGCGGCAAGGTGAACGAGGGCGAGTCAGACATGGACTGCGCGCAGCGAGAGGTGTTCGAAGAGTGCGGCTACGACGTGGGTGACAACCTCGCGCCCAAGCAGTACCTGGAGTTCGTCGCCAACGACCAGCGCATGCGGATGTACATGTGCCCCGACGTGCCGGAGGACTACGCGTTTGCGCCGCAGACGCGCAAGGAGATCAGTACTATTAAGTGGTTTACATTCGACGCGCTGCCCAAGAAGACGTGGAGTGTCATGCCCTTCATGTCGAGGTTGAAGCGGTGGGTCAAGGGCCACAAGACGACCAAGAAGAAGAGTGTCAACACTGCTACGGACAGCACAGGCCGTGCACCTTCTGCGCCGCGGAATCGTCCGCTGACGTTGATCACGAATGGCGCGGCTCAGCAGATCTCAGAGGGCAGCGGTGGCAAGAAGAAGGCCGGGCAGGAGGATCGGTCAGTTTCTACGCCGCACAATGACAGACCAATCTCGAACGGATCCAAGAAAGCCAACCGCGGCCACTTCGGCACAGAATTCGACACAGCCACGTCGTACGACGGACTGAATGACGAGACGTTTGGCAATGCGAAGAAGGGTTTCAGCGTGGAAGAGATGTTCAGTGTGAACGAGCGCCTGACGGGGCAGAAATTCGAGTACGATGGCAACCCGCACGACTTTGGCAAGCCGACGTCGCGACCAACCGCAACGAGAGCAGCCGCTCCACTATTTAACCCAACGGGTTTGACCCCGGTGCAGATTCTCACGCGGCCTTCGTCAGCGCCACTGAAGCGCGTGGAAGAGGAAACATGTCCGTCGCCCAGTCCGCCTCGCCAGTCAACAGGATCGTCACCGTTCGGGTCCTTCCAGTTTGACGCCGTGGATATCATGGCCGTCGTGACGTAACTTGAGAGTTGCGTCGACGCCCAGATGAAGAAGCGCGTTTGCCAAGCAGGGGTGAGGTGACTGACATGGACCGCGCGACTGTTAACTGTCGTGCCTCGTGCTCCCATCAGGCAGGAGCGCGAGTGTCCTGTCCCCCTTTAAGCTCACCGCCCCTGACCGCACTCAGGCAAACTGTCCTCGCTCGGGTGTCACTTCATATTTGCATATTGTTTTCTAGTTTTGTACCATAGTAAAGCTGTCGGTCACCCCAGTGCTCACAGAAGACTGATGATGAGCATACGGGAGGCTAGTAGCTAGGTGTTTTTAAACACCGCCCATTTCGACAGGAAATCACGTGGCATCCTTGCCTGTACGCAAGCTTATCCATAGTAAGCGAGGCAGCTCAATCATAGTAAGCGAGGCGGCTCAATCCATGACGTTGGTGTTGAAGTCCACTCGCAAATGGAAACACAAGAGCAGATTATCGACATCGGCGCGCCCAACTTCGGGTGCAATGCAACTTCGGTAATTATCAGAATCTCTTACACACGGGAAGCCGCTACCTTGCCAGCGACGTCAACCTCCTTCAGGCAACGAACGACATGTGTGCAGCCCGTGTCACTGACAAAAGGGCATACTTGAGGAAGCTGCAGCGAGTACATCCGGCCGCAAAATCTACTCGCCGGGCGCGGTAGTGTACGAAATCCAGCACACCAGGACGAGCTGTAAGCATGACACGCTAAAAAAATTAAGCACGCAGAGAGCACAATATGGTGAGCAGACTTAGCAAGCAGGATGGCCCGGATATGTCCTTACCCAAAGAGCAGGTAGTTCCGGAATAGGCGGTTTTCAGGAGTAGGCTCCGCTACACTTCCCTTCATGCAGTTGAGCTGTCACACCAAAAGCTTGTTAGACTAACAAGTTGCATACAGTCCATTGAGAGCTGAGCATGACTCACCGTAAAATAGGAGACGGCCACGCCGGTGTACAGAAGCGATACGTAGTATGCGATGGAGCCAAGCAGCTGAAAGACGACCGTGTTGATCACCAGCGGGATGTACTTGTACCCGGAAAAGGATACCAGATCCAGGAACGAGATGGAGCTGTTCAGCACGTAGAGGCAGGCAGCCAACACACCGATCTCAATCAGCTGCATCACGAGGCAGTAACTCGCGTCCTTGGTGATCACGTCTGGGCTAAACCTGTGGCGGAATTGTTATCGTTAGCGAATGCACATGTTTTCATACATGACGAGCGAACTAGCACCGCAACGTACTGGTTCGAAGTGCCCTTGGAGTAGCCCACGATCAAAATGTAGGTGAGAAAGCCCATGAGCGGAATGTACAGATCAGGCGCATTGCAGTCGCGAGTTGGGGGAGCGTATTGCATCTGATAAAAGTATTCGTCAGAACTCCATTCGCAACTTCATGACCCTTTCTCAACCAGACTCACCGGTTTGGACTCGTCTTGCTCACCGTTCCCCATACGGCGCCAGTTCTTGTGTCGGAAGGGGAGCAACAAGATCTACAATGTCGAAACCACCGTGCCAACTCACTCCATTAAACAAAGCTCATCAATAAAACAAGTGGCCCATGTCCTTCGCACCTTGAGACGGCTTTTCACGTAGGAATTGTTCACGGTGAAGTAGTACTTCAGACTTCCCCACACACCATAGGCACCCGGAAGATACATCTCCGACTGCTTCTGCAGGAAATCCTGTGCACTGTTCATCGCCAGTCCTGCCATCGGGTTGCTGCAAACGACACCAACACACATGAAATCATGAATTCCATCACCATCATCACCCCACGAAAACTCTCTGCTCACCTGGAGAACTGGTTGATGAAGTCAGGCTGTTGCGCCTGCTGCGGGTGCTGCATGTGCGGCTGCTGCATGTGCGGCTGCGGGTTAATGTTCAGCGGGGTTGGCTGCGGTGCATTTTGCTCATAGCCGCCGAAGTTGTTCCCGTGCATCGGATGGCGGTGCTGGAAGCCCGCAGGCGTTGACTGGAACTGCTGCTGCGCAGGCGGCATGGCATTCATTCCTGGCTGGTGGAACTGGATAATCAAGCGTTGTCGGTCAGCATACCTGTTCTTCTGTCCTGGGTATAATCTATTCCTCTTGGGCACTCACGTCCTGGGAGAAGGCGGGCGATGCCTGAGCGCCGTAGAATCCTGCATCCTGCGAGGGAGCCTGAGTCTGAGCCTGAGGATCTGCCGCCGGCTTCTGGTAGAACTGATGCGCAGGCCCGCGCTGAGGCGCGCGCTGCTGGCCCACAGCAGGTTGCGACGGGAACTGCGGCGCGGTGCTGAAGCCTGGCGTCGTGTTGAACTGAGGCCGCTGGCGATTATTAGGGTTCTGGAACGAGCCTGCGGGATATGAGAGACGTCAGGGGAGGTGCTGGCATGCTGAAGGCGGGTGTGCACTGCACGGCAGGGAGAGGCGCTGGGTGTACCTGGTTGAGCCATGGCAATCTTAGCTTCTTCGTCGAACTGTGACGACGTGGCGCAAAAGCGTCAGTGATGTGGTGCACACGGACAAACTGGGATTGAATTTTGGACATGCACAAAATATAGAGCTAGCCTGATCTGGTAAGACCAAATTTAGTCGGCTACACTGGCAGAGCCACTTTTCAGTGGCGACTGGAGTTGTACTACGAAGTAGCGCAATAGTTTACCGCCGATGGCCTTCCTGACCGAAGACGACGACGCATTCGCGGCTGTGCTGAGCTTCGTGGACGACTTTAGCGCGGATGGCCCCTCCTCTGAAGCCGTTGCCGTTGATGTTGCAGCTTTAGAGGAGCTGTTGAGAGGCGAACAATTGGGCATGCCATTGATAAGGGATATACAGCTTCAAGTCGACGGAGGGGAAGCAGGTGCCACAGTAACTGGTGCTGCTGAGATGAATCCGCCATTACGTCGTTCTTCTAGACTGTTCAGTAAAACAAATAATTGCAACAGTAAGGTAGAGAAAGCACCAGAAGCTCTGCGGTCGAGTCGTCGAGCAGCCACCAGCACCAAGAAGAAAATTCTGCGTAAAACTGGCGTCTACGGAGACCCCAATCGCGCACGAAACGAGCGCAAACTCGAAATTGCCTACCTGCGCGAGAAAGTGGGCCAGTTGGAGACGAAGTTGCATTCTCTGCAGGAGCACTCAAGTCCAGCAGCGGCAATGCAGAGAACAAGAGGCAACGAAGAGCTTTGTGATTCCCAAGTAAGGAGACTCTCTACTGATGTACCCTTGAGTAGGAACCAACTATCATGCGCTCTGAGTACATGGGAGAATTTTGCTGCTCGTGAGCGAAGTCAACGAGAAGAATCGGAGCGCGAGAATGTACGACTGAAACTGATCTTGGCGAGTCAGATAAAAGTGGCCAAAAGTTTGGAGAGCATACTGTTAAAGCGGGCCCAGCAGCAGGTAGGCAGCGCTCATCTTTTGAGCAAATTAGTTTGCCACTTGATTTCATGAAGAAGACCAACGTTTACGCGTTGAATCGGATTGCTCGCACAGGTTGCCGAGTGTTCGGCGTCTATCCAGAGATCAGTTGATATCGCTTGTCCTTCAGGCCGCACGTTGGACTTCCGCGCCGATGCTTCGGACTTCAGGAGCTACAAGATTATCTCGATGCCACTTATCGCGAAGTCGACTCAGTGCTGACCGGCAATGGTCTCGCCTGGATGGAGTCGACACAGCAGGACGTTCAAATGCGCGAAGAGGTCGGTGGCATGTATCTGGAAGTGTTTTCGAACAAAATAATGCCTTTCGGGCTGCATGCCACAGCAGAGGCGACGTGGAACTATTTCAAGGGATCAAAGAAGCACCGAGGCACGTTGTACGCGAAGCAAGCACAGGTACGGAAGGAAACATGTCGACTCTTGTCTGATGTGGGAGTTTCTGACAATCGTATGCGAGTACTTTGTATGGGTAATGCTGCTGCCATTGCATGCTGTGGTTCAGAGCCTTGATACACCGTACACGATCATCGAGCACTTTTCCAAGGAGCTGGTCGCTGGCTACTCAAGCACCGACGTTCGCATTAAGCAAATTGTGCGTCGCTACGTGGAGGCTGATCGAGAAGTTGTGGTGTGGGTGGCATCCATCGAGCCTGTTGACATGACGCAGAAACCCTTCGGTGGATTCAAGTCTCGTCACCGGAATTACGCAGTCATCAAGCGTGCCAGGGCCTCGACACCTCAGCATGAGCTGTCGTTGCTGCAACTCGTCTCTCACGGCATGCTCGACACACAGGCAGGCACCATCTACGACCCCAAATACGTCCGG
The DNA here is from genome assembly GCA_009729435.1 of Phytophthora fragariae. Taxonomy (NCBI): domain Eukaryota; phylum Oomycota; class Peronosporomycetes; order Peronosporales; family Peronosporaceae; genus Phytophthora; species Phytophthora fragariae. Next base: position 1,714,142 of record QQOI01000005.1, on the reverse strand, counting down.
GCACTCACCGACTTCCTTCTGAACGATGCAGCTCGCAACATCAAGGCTGACCAGCAGCTCATCGAAAATGTCCTCATGGACCAAATGCTGCGACCTTGACAAAAGTTGATACATTTTTGCTACCCAAATAATGGGACCAAAACTAAATAGAACCCATTAATACCCAAATAATGGAACCCAAAACTAAATATAGCACATTTTGTATTACCCAAATAATGGGACCCAACACTAAATAGAGCACATATCGGTTACCCAAATAATGGGTCCCATATAACGCAATGGCGTTCCTGGAGCTCTAGGACTAGTCTGTCCTAGTTACCGGCTCTTGGACGCCGTTCAAAACGGCAGGACTCCGTGATGAAGGCAGCACCGCTTGTGTTTTCGTTATAAAACAGCATCTCGATGTTCTTGATTAGGATGTTCATGGCGTCGTTCAGGTCTCTGTCCATGTGGGCGCCGCAGAAGACGCACTTGTAAACCTCGCTTCCTCCGAGGTGCTCCTGGAGTTGGCCGCAGCCGGAGCACGTCTCAGATGTGTATTCCTCCTCGCAGATGACCATCTTCTACACCGCCGACTCGCTCCATCGTGTACCTAAGCAGCTCGGAGAAGCTGTAGTGGCGGAAACCCAGCATACCGCGCGCCGTGGAGCTGAGGATACGACCCATCCTGCCGCGGTGGACCTCCTACTCGCTGAGCGACTCCGCGGCGCCGTCCGCCGCCATCTGCTGTTCATACCTGCGCACCATCAGCGATGGCTGGAACGACAGCAGCAAGAACGTCTTGACGTTCGCGACGATCCAGTTAGCGAACTTGTGGGGGAAGTCTTTCACTACGTCGGTGATTTTGAGGTTGGTCGCGCCGATCTCTCACCGCAGTCTGAGGTGCAAGCATTAAGGGCCCAGTTCTTCCGGATGAGATCCGAAGGCAAGAAAACTACCTTTCCCGTGCTCGACCTCCGCAGTGACCGTGCTCGTAGTGGCGCAATAAATTTCGCGACGACCAAACTCATTGGCTTCAACTTGACCGAGGACGGCGGCAAGCACTACACCCGCTTCCGCTCTAGGTACTTCGGCACTCACGTAGGCAAGGGCATCCGCATGAGCAATCCCGTCCTGACCGCTGACTACATGTCTCACTTTCTCCGGGTGTGCGGGGGCAAGTACAACCTCGCGTTCTCGATGTAGGAACTATCGCTCCATCTTCACAAACGAGACTATGCCGACCTACCTTGGGGAGGCGCAAGCACCTCAGTCATGGCGTCGACGAATGCCAACTCGAAACCTTCCCTGTATACTGACTTTAACTCATTTAACCGCTTGCGCCTCCCGAGGTAGGTCGGCATAGTCTCCTTTGTGAAGATGGGGCGATACTTCAACCGCAGTTCCATCATCAAGAACGCGAGGTAGTACTTGCCCCCGCACACCCGGAGAAGGTGAGACATGTAGTTAACGGTCAGGACGGGATTCCTCATGCGGATGCCCTTGCCTACGTGAGCGCCGAAGTACCTAGAGTGGAAGCGGGTGTAGTGTTTGCCGCCGTCCTCGGTCAAGTTGAAGCCCATGCGTTTGGTCGTCGCGAAATTTATTGCGCCACATCGAGCGCACCTCAGTCATGACGTCGACGAATGCTGACTCGAAACCATCCTTGTTTACTGACTTTTACTCATTCAGCCGCTTGCGCCTCCCGAGGTAGGTCGGCATAGTCTCCTTTGTGAAGATGGGGCGATACTTCAACCGCAGTTCCTTCATCAAGAACGCAAGGTTGTACTTGCCCCCGCACACCCGGAGAAGGTGAGACATGTAGTCAGCGGTCAAGACGTGGCCGCTCATGCGGATGCCCTTGCCTACGTGAGCGCCGAAGTACCTAGAGTGGAGGCGGGTGTAGTGCTTGCCGCCGTCCTCGGTCAAGTTGAAGCCCATGTGTAACGGGGTAAGAAGTACCGTCACTAGCGTACACTATAGATGCAAGAGGAAGCTCGCAATAGTAGAACCAAGTGTCAGGTTTGGGGCAAATTTAACTCTGTTTATTTGTGGAACGGGAGCGGGGGCTCCCGTTCTCTTTGTGAACCACTCAAATCTAAGTCGATGCCTGATTATCTGAAATGGGTCTGGCTCCCCACTTCCATCCAATCAGGTAATGACAACAGTGCACACGCTAGCCGTGTGCCTGTACCTACTTTTGTGTATGTAGCCATGAGGCTCCTACCTACTTATGTAACTCTGTCTACCTACTTACGTAACCGTAACCAGCCCGTTACATCACCCCCCTCTCAAAGTTGCACTCACCCACGGTGAGTGCTGGCGCAGCGGGAAGTGATCGAAGAGACGAACTGACCGACAGGCGCGCGCAGCGGAGGCGCTGCGCGCTCAAACTTCAATCCATGGAGTCGTCGGGAACCGCTCGGCAACGTGCAGCCGAGTGGGGCGCTTCGCAATAGGCATCAAGGTCTTCACGCGCGCTCGATGCAAGTGCAGGCCGAAGGGAGCATGGCGCTACGAGCGGCGGATCTCGTAGCGGACGACGTGGTTGTTGAGACGTCCATATCAACACTCCTGTCGGCGTGGTCGTCATCGCTGAGGTCACGGCTGCTCGCGCCGCGACTGTTCGCTGGAGGCTCGTCAGTGATGCCGGTCCCAATGGCGACGTCGTTGCCCGGGGTCTCACGTCACCAATACTCGTGAGCGATGGCGCTCACGAGGTCATGATCGTCTTCCGAACCGCTGCTGTCGAATACCAGTGCGAGCGTGGCCTCGTACTCCTTCACAACGTCTGGAATGTCTTCCATCAGACGTTCGCGAGACTCCCACGTGTCCTCCGCTGGCGGGAATCCAAGCCAGCGGACTCGATAGTACCTTTCAGTCGTACGCGCCCGACGGGACGTCGGCGCCGTGCCCGTTGCTCGTGTCCTGCGCGTCTCATGATCCAGGATGCGCTCGGCAATCCAGCGCCGAGCGCCTGACGCATCGACAAGCGGGGGCGGACCATCTCGGCGAAAGGTCGTCTCGTAGGGGCGCGGCGTCGCTTCAGAGTCACGACTCTGAAGGGTCGCCGGTTTCGGCAGTTTCGGCGGTTTTGGCGACTGTCGAAGAGTCTCGTTGCTCCGAATCGACACGTCACTCGGAGCGCCTGACGAACGATCAGGGGACCGATCAGGCGAGGGGCGGCGCGATGGAGGCTCAGAACCTCTCTGAGCCTGTGCGCGAGCGTACTGCGGCTGCGAAGACTGCTGCGACTCGATCGGAGCAGGTCCGGCGCGTGATGTCGAAGTGGCTTCGTCACTTGAAGTCCCTCGTGTCACGCTCGGCGACGCCCTCGCGTGAGGAGCGAGGGCCCTTGCCGACTCGGCGTCAGCGTCAACAGCAGGGCGTTTCGGATTACGCGCCGGCCGCGGACGCTCGGCCTCCGGTGCAGGGATCGTCGCAGGAACGTAGGGCTTGAGGCGCCCGACGTAAAACGTCGGGTGCAGTCGCATCGCAGTAGGAATGTCCAGTGTATAGGCATCACCGATAACCTTCAAAATCTTGAACGGTCCAATAAAGCGTGGCGCGAGTTTGTTCGCACCCAAGTTCGTCACAGCCGTGCCTTGGATGCCATCCGTAGATAGGAGTACTCGCTCGCCTCGCCGGAAGGACGACATGTTCTTCCGGCCCCGTCGATCTGCATTCACCTTCTGTCGATCCACAGCAGCTTGGAGCGCGTCACGCACAAACCGCGTGACGGCTTGACGGTGAAGTAGGAACTCCGACACTGCTGCAGAGTCGATCGGCCTCGGAGCTGCTTTCGGGGCGAAGTTGGCGACGGCGGACGCGGCGGGCGGAGCCGCGTCGACTGCGAAGAACTCCTCGTATACCACGCCGTGAAGGGCGTGGCCCTCGACTGCAGAGTCTTGCGTGTTGGACTCAGCCGGCTGGGGCAGTGGTGGATCACTCGACTCCTGCACCGACTTCGATGTCGGTGCCTTTCCTCCCCCACCAAGAGTGGAGACTGCCGCTGCATTTGAACTTCGGATGGCCAGCAGGGCCGGAACGCGCGGGTGCCGCGCGTTATTAACGAAGAACGGCGTCAAACCTGTCGACGCATGGGTCGAGTTGTTTAGTGCAAACTCGGCCATCGGCAGGAAGGAGCTCCACGAGGCGAAAGACGTTGCGCAGCTACGCAATACGTCCTCGAGGACTCGATTGACGCGCTCCGTCTGCCCATCCGTCTCTGGATGGGCCGCCGTGGACATAAGCAAGCGGGTGCCCAGCAGCGCAAACAGCCGCGTCCAGAACGCGGATGTGAAGCGGGGATCGCGATCCGAGACAATGGACTCCGGTAGGCCGTGGTGGCGGAACACCAGGTCGAGGAACAACTCGGCCGACTCGTCAGCCGTCACTTCTGCCGCGACTGGAGCAAGATGGACCATCTTGCTGAAGCGATCCACAAAGACGAGGACACCGGTGCGGCCTTCGGCGTCACGTGGATGGCCGAAGATGAAGTCCATGCCGACAGATCGCCACGCGCTCGTGGCGATGGGTAGCAGACGAAGCGGAGCCTGCTTGGACGCTGCAGGCTTCACACGCTGGCAGATCTCGCAGGAACGGACCCATTTCCGTATCCACTTGTACATGCGAGGCCAGAAAGAGTCACGCGAGAGTGCTGCGAACGTCTTCTCGCGCCCGAGATGACCACCGGCGGGTGCATCATGGTACTCGTGCACCAGACGAGCACGAAGGTCGTCATCCGCGGGGATGACGACACGCGGCGTGTCGAATGTGTCGATAGTGTACGTCAGAAGATCGCCGTCGAGGTCGTAACGCGTGATCGCATCACGTGTTGGGCGCGTCAGCTTGGCGAGCGTATCTGCCGTCGGATTACGCAGATACCGAACGATCGCAGCGTAGAAGGAGTCCTCTTCGTACGCGTCAGCAATTTGCTGACGCAGCGGCAGAACGGGGCTTGACACTGTGGCGTTGATGCCCAGCGTCACGCAGGTCGCGCAGTCATCATCATCGTCATCGTCGTCAGGGATATCCTGATGACGCGTCAAGCGCCGAGGATCGTAGTCGGGTCGCCTGGACAACGCGTCGGCAAGAATGTTATTCTTGCCCGGCTTGTAATGTACGACGAAGTTGTACTCGGCAAAGAACGAGAGCCATCGCGCCATGCGTTGAGAGAGATGCGGGCTCTTCATCGCCGTCCGTAGCGACGCATGATCCGTGTAGACCGCAAACGTCTGCTCGCCGAGGAGGTACACTCTGAATTTGGTCAGAGCGTAGCGCATCGCGAGGAGCTCCTTGTCATGGACAGGATAGTTCTTCTCCGCCGGCTTCATCTGTCGTGACTGATAACTCACGACGCGCTCACGGCCCTTAGCATCGAACTGCATGAGGGCACAACCGATGGCGAAGTCGCTCGCGTCGCACACCACGTGGAAGGGTCTTGACGTGTCGGGCAGCATCAAGACAGGCGCTGACGCGAGGCTCTTCTTCACGGCGTCGAATGCGTCCTGGTGTTCAGGACGCCAGTTCCATGCCACGTCCTTCTTCAGCAGTGAAGACATCGGCTGGATCAGGCCGGCGTAATCCTTCGTGTACATGTGAAGGTAATTCGCGAGGCCCAGCCATTGACACAGCTCCGTCTGGTTCTTGGGCGTCGGCCAAGAACAAATCGACGAGATCTTCTCAGGGTCGGCGCGCACGCCGCTCTTGCTGACGTAGCAGCCTAACACCGGAATCTCCGGCGCACAAAATACACATTTCTTGAGGTTTGCGTACAGCTTGTTCTCACGCATCTTCTCGAAAACCTTGCGCAGATGCCGGAGATGTACGTCGACGGCGCTGAGTCCGTCCTCAGCGCGGCTGTGCACGAAGATGTCGTCGAAGTAGCTCGGTGCAAAAGCACGGAGCGGACGCAACACGTGCGAGACCATCCTGTTGAAGGTGGTCGGCGCATTCTTCAAACCCTGCGGCATCACGAGCCACTCCCAGAGCATGCCGCTGGGAGTGCTGACGGCCGTGAGAGGGATGTCGCTCTCTCTCATCAGGATCTGATAGAAGCCGTCTGTCAGATCGATCGCACTGTAGATGACGCTGCCAGACATGGTGTCGAGGACCATGTCCTTCCGAGGAATGGGCGTCTGCGCGGGGATGGTGGCGTCGTTCAACTTGTTGAACGCGTGGAGGATGCGCCACCCGCCAGTCGCCTTCTTCACGCAGAACGTCGGACTCGAGTGCGGAGAGATACTCTCTCGCACATGGCCAGCCTTGCGGCGGCCTTCGAAGAAGTCATCGATGGCTTGAACCTGATCCCGCGGCAGTGGCCACTGCCGCGTCACGCAGTACTTCGACCCGGGCACGAGGTCGATCTCGTGTCGGACGCCTCGCTCAGCAGGAAGTTCCGCCGGAATCTTCTCGGGGAAGATGTCTTCGAACTCGCGTGCAAGCGAGTAGACGGGGTTGTTCGAGTCTTGGAGGGCTCGCCAAGACTGCGCAGCGAAGCGTGCCTCGCGAACGGACTTCGGCTCAGCCGCCTTCGGTCGCGACGACGAGGCGTCGTCGCTGACTGCGTTGGCAAGCACGTCGGGTAGGTCGGAGCCGGTGAGGAGACAGACTTGCTCGATCTCACCGGCCTTCAGGTCGCGCAGGAAATGCTTCCAGGAGAGGCCTGGAAGCCGCGTGATGGTCGCCGCGTCGGTGGGGGGATTCGCCACCTCAATCGCGCGAACCTGGTTCGGAGAGCCCTCCGAATACTCGACGACGTTGAGGATCTCGCTCGACGGAGCCTGGTCGACCACGGTAGACCTCCGGCGCAGACGGCGGCGTCCGGATCGGTTGCGCTTTGACTTCCTCAGTCGCCTCGAGCCACTGCTCGAGGCCGAAGTCTCGCTGGATGAGGATTCGCTGGATGACACTTCACCCTCCTCTAGGCATGGGAGCTCGGTCTCGACCATGCCGGTGTCGCGCAGGTCCTGCTGCGCGACGGAATCATCAGCGAACGGGAGCCGCTGCTCGACCGCGTCCTTCACATGCGGGAGCCCCTGCTCGACCGCGTTCTTCTCGTACGGGAGCCTCTGCTCGACCGCCTGGTTCTCGTACGGGAGCCGCTGCTCGACCGCATTCTTCTCGCACGGTAGCCACTGCTCGACCGTGTTCTTCTTCATGCCCTCGCGCGCTCGCGAGGGAGGGTTGCTGACTGGACCAATGACGGAGGCCGCGCACTCCACACAGCGAGGGCCATCGCTCTCTCGTGGTGGGGGCTGTGTCGTGGATGTCCGATCCACGACTGCGACGTGACGCGACGGGGCGACGAGTAGGTGAGTGAACACCTCACTGACGTCGTAGCCGACACGTCGGCGAACTGAACGGGCTAACCAGTCGATCTCCGGCTGGTAGCGAGCGAGCCACGGCATCCCCAAGATGCAGTCGAAGGTGTAGTTCAGCTCGATCACCAAGAAGTCGTCGTTGGTGGAGAAGCCGTCGAAGGCGTACGCCAACGACACAGCCCGCCGCGGAGCGCGGTGGGGCTTGCCGTCAGCCAACTTCACGACGATCTCGCCCGGCCCCTCCCGCACGCGCACATGCGACGGGAGGAGAGCGAGGCAATCGTCACGAATGAAGTTGTTCGTGGCCCCGGAGTCAAGCAACGCGCGGAGCGTCCGCTCCGCGCCGGCGACGTGGAGACTGATGAGGATCAGTCTCGAGTCGCCGTTTGTGGTGGTGGCATTGAAGTGTGCGTAAAGCACGGGGGGGCTAGGAGGTCCGGTTGTCACCGGGGGACCAGGACCTCCGTTCCAGCCAGTAGGGCGCCCCGCACCTACTGGTCCCGACCGTTTTTTGGAAGAGCGGTCGGGAACGTGTCGTCGGCCTCGCCGACGACTTCAGCGCTTGCCAGGACTGGAGCTGGCGCGCGACACACCGCTGCACGATGACCGGACTTGCGACAGCGGTAGCAGACCAGTGGACGACCGTCGCGCGGGCGGTTGTCGTTGTTGAGCCTTGGACCACGTGCAGTCGAGGTCGACCGCGACCTCGACTCGGCTTCGATGGCATCAATCTCCATGGGCTCGGGCGCGGAGGCCCGAGCGTCCGGCGTCAGCGCTCGCACGTAGGAGGACGCGACCGTGTAGTCCTCGCGCAGCGCGAGTGCGAACGCAGCTTCGAGTGTCGACGGCTCCGCTCGCGTGAGGCAGTACCGTGTCATGCCCTCACGCATCCCGAAGATGAAGACGTGCACTTGAGAGGCAACGTCGATCGGGTTCGTGACGATGCACGAAACCAGGTTGTCGGGTCTTCTGCACATAGTCGCGCATGGACATATTGCCCTGCCGAAGGGCGAAGAACGTCGCACGCGTGCGCGACTCGTCTTGCGGAGGCTCGAACGCGAGTCGGAGGTCACTCTGGAGACTCTCCAGAGTCGGGAACGCGTCTCGGTCGACGACGAGCTTGCCAAGGGCCCACTCCTTGGCCTTTCCGGAGAGGCGAGACAACAGGAAGTTGACTCTCGCCGTCGGCGCTTCGATCAACCTCGAAGCGATTGCGATGTCGATCTCGCGGAACCAACGGTTCAGTGGGAGCCGGTCTTGTCCGGCGCCGGAGTAGGTCGACGTTTCCATCTTCACGGCGTCGTTCCGTGAGGAGTGCGAGGGAGTTGGTACTCGCCGCTTCGCTTCGGCGAGCTCGCGCTCCATGAATTCTTGGATGGCTTGGCGCTGTTGGTCGGGGGTCGCTGAGCTCAGCAGCGACGTGACGACGAACTCTCCGGACACCGCCGCAAGGCGGTGTAGCGCTTGCCACTCAACAGTGGTGAGGTGGGGAAACGCCGTGTGCCCCAGCGTCATCGCTGGGGCCACCGACGGCGTGCCTTCACTCATCTCGAACTTGATCATTGGAAGGACTACGAAGTGCTACCGGGTGTAACGGGGTAAGAAGTACCGTCACTAGCGTACACTATAGATGCAAGAGGAAGCTCGCAATAGTAGAACCAAGTGTCAGGTTTGGGGCAAATTTAACTCTGTTTATTTATGGAACGGGAGCGGGGGCTCCCGTTCTCTTTGTGAACCACTCAAATCTAAGTCGATGCCTGATTGGCTGAAATGGGTCTGGCTCCCCACTTCCATCCAATCAGGTAATGACAACAGTGCACACGCTAGCCGTGTGCCTGTACCTACTTTTGTGTATGTAGCCATGAGGCTCCTACCTACTTATGTAACTCTGTCTACCTACTTACGTAACCGTAACCAGCCCGTTACACCATGCGTTTGGTCGTCGCGAAATTTTTTGCGCCACTGGAAGCCTTCCAAAAATAGCAAAACTACCCACCATATCTGCAGCAAGTATGCCAGCAAAAAAAGATATATGCTGACATACCGCCAGAGGCGGCCACCACAAATGCTTTATACGATACAGCTGTGTCCCGTGACTAACGCCCAATTGCAGTGATGACCCAGCGCACTTTACAGTGTACACGACACTTAAACACGGACACTGGTGGTGGTAAAATCCTTCGCGGTTCTCCCGCGCTCACTCTCGAACTTGCAGTCGTCCAGCACACCCAGTACCACGAAGAACAAAGACACCATGGCGGAGTACGACGTGACTATGACCGAGGAGGATGCTGAGAACGACGAGTTCGACGCACTGCTGTGTTTGGCTGAGGTCTTTGTCAGCTACGAGAAAGACTTGCGTGAGGTTCGCGGGGAAGTGTTCCGTTTGCTCATGGAGGATGCATGGAGGATTGCGATGAAATCGCGCCATTACTTGACCGCACAGTCGTTGGACCCGCCCAGCAACTCGGCGTGGATGTCCCTGTACAAGGCCGGAAACGGCATCAACTTCATCAACGCAACCAGCTTGACAAGGTACAAGTCCAAATTCCTGTGTTATTGATGGAGTTACCGAGCTCGTACTAACTTCTCTTTACAGGCCTGCATTTCACCAACTGCTCAAAAGGTTTTCGAGCTTCTACGATATCCCGGGAGCGGGTGCTCGAGGACGTCCGCCAAAACTCCGCCACCACCACCAAGTACTAGGCCTCGTACTGTGTTTCTACGTCGGGTCTATGGAAAATAGTACCCTCTGCATGGTATTTGGCGTTCCTCCAAGCACGTTGTCGAGAACGCTGCGGAGGGCTGAAGATGCTCTATCGCAGACGCTGCAAGGATACCCTCCTTCTCGCATTTCTTTCCCATCGCCTGCTCAGCAAGTGAAGCTGGCAAGACTTGTCGAAGCCCGAGAGTCGTTGCTGAAGAACACCTTCGGGTCCATCGACGGAAAAAACCTGCGGGTAAGCACGGACAGGACATATTACAATACATGTTCGAGGTGTATTAACTTTAACTCCAGCGCTAACACGTATCATCACTGTGAATGTTGTGAAGGTCATGCAGCCTTCCAATGCAGACCTGCAAAACGCAATGTATAATGGCTGGCTTCACTCAGTGTTTGTCACGGGGACTATCTGCTTTGCTGCGGACGGGTGTATAGTTTGGTGCAAACACAATTGCCCCGGCTCCTGGAATGATTCCGACACCTCACTGGGGTTCCGTCTCAAGTTGCTTGACCCGAAGTACTGTCCTGACGAGAAGATGAACGTGGTTTCCGACTCAGCATTCCCGTGTTCGACTGCAATGACTGGACGAATTTGACACCACTCAAGGACGGAGATATAGAACGAATTTTGCCCTCACTGCGAAGCTCGGCGCGGACATTGCACAACGCAATCACGTCAGTATGCCAGGCCGTGGAGTGGGGTATGGGCAGCATGCAGAAGGTGTACAGCCGTCTGAACCTTCCGCTGCCATACAACCCAGAACTCCGCGGCCTTCGCCTCAACAACATATTCAGGATGACGAACTACCGTGTTCGAACTGTCGGAATCTCCCAGATTCGCACGACATTCAATGGGAATATGGACTTCGCAGCGACGGCGTGAAGAAGTGGCAAGGGGTGCTCGTCACGCGAACCATGGCTACGAGTCATGACGAAGCTTCGAGAGAGTTCAAGTGCGTTGATAGGATCGTTTTGTATTCTTAATGATATTGAGGTTGATCATGAATAGCTTCTGTGTTGAGAGCTCGCTGACATTTGTTTGGCAATGTGACGGTGCTGCGTGCATGTGATCTTCGAAGAAATGCATCAGATGCAACGTCGCGGCTTGCATGCAAGTCCTGACGAACAGAGCGTTAGGAACTTCAATAGAAAATACAGCAATGACAGGATCAGGCCCAAACCACAATGTTTTTCATGATCAACGTGGTTAAAGAAGAAGTCGTACGAACTCAGCGCGTTCATTCGAGCTCACCTTGGTGTAAATACCGCTAAACGCCGGATAAAGAATCGTGTCAAGGCTTGGTGATCATCTGCTTGTGGTTCTTGGATGTAACTTTAATCATGAATCACTGTGTATTGAGGGTTAACTGAGGTTGTTTGCTAGTAGAACGCTACAATATGAATGCACCTCGCAGTGGCTGCCGAGCTTTCAATTTCGTTTGAGATCCAATACTTACAGTGTGTGCTTTGACACATAGCGAAGGCTGTCGAAAACAGTGCGTCTCTGCTGACGGATATCAACCCGAACTAGGCCTTCTTGAACATGGTCCCGATCAGCAGCAGTAGCTCCTGAGTCCGAGCTCGGGCTTCTTCCTTGTCGCGGCGAGCTCTTTCTTCCATCTCAAGCTTCTCATGGCGACGCCGTTCCTCCGCCTCGGCCTTTTCGGCTTGGAGACGTGCTTCTCTGGCAGAGCATTTGTCACGACGACTCTGGTCTTCATCTGCGCGACGGGCCTCGGCTTTGCGTTCATTTTCCTCATGGAAGAGCATCGTCATTTCGAAGACGCTCTCGCCCATTTTGGTGGAGGAGCTCTCGAGATTGACCAGCTTCTTCTTTAGAGTGGTGGCAGTCATTGTAGCACGGACGCGTTTCGCCTTGACGTAGCTCGCTTCGACCTGTTCGTTGTCGTCCTCTTCTCTGGCGCGCTTCGCAAGGACACTGTCACGGAACTCGTACAAGACGGAGCCCCCGAGACGATTTGAGTAGCTTCTCAGCTCTTTGTATCGCTGAATCTCTTGATCATCGGCACTACCGGCTTGTAGGACACGCGCAGCCGCCGGCTTGGAGTCGCTACCGGGGACATCAGGTGTGGCCACCTTTCGCGAGTTCTTCAAACACGCAGATCGGAGGCGACGAGACGCGGTCGAGGCGGGGAGTGGTGCCGGTTTAGGCGTTGAAGCGAACGCTTCCAAACCGTCCACGTCAAGTGACGGGTCGAACGTGTCTTGGGTTTCACAGTACAGCGGGGGCTGGATGGTCTCCGAGGTCAGCTCCGACCCAACCTCATAGTTCCTAGTAGAAACGCCACGCTCAGCAATATCGTTGTGGAACATGTTGCTGCTGCTGGCCGCGTCACTGCCCGTCATGGGGGGACCCCCGTCGCCCTCGCGGTCGTCGAACAATTCTTCGTTTGGGTCGAAACTAAAGTCGGGCTCCACGAAGCGCCCCTCGACTTGATCTTCATCGGCATCATCATCCATCTCGATAACGTTGGCCTTGTCGTCAATAGCCAGCTTCAACAACTTCGACTTCTTGATGTGCGGCGGCATTTCAGCAGTTCCGGTGGGCTTACGGGCACTGTAAAGCGTCTTGAACTTGCGTCTGAGGCTGTCGAGATCGCGCTCGACCCAGCCACGAGAGCGGGTCGTGTTGTAAGCGACTGTCAAGCGCTCCCATTCGTCCTTCCCGAGAGGCAAATACTCCTCAACAAGCGCCAATAGCCGAGTGACATCACTCATCTTGTAATTGGTGCTTCCTGCCACTTTAACCATCTGCACATGCCACGAGACATACCGTTAGTCAGAATCTCCTCCCTGCCGATGATGAACAGTGCAGCGTACCGTTCTGGAGAAGTGGCGTGACTTGGGAGTGGTAGGGTGGTGAGCGGGGAACTTGGACTTGCGGAGAACTCGGCAAATGCGAAAGTGAGAGATGCAAGACGGCGGATACGATCGCATTTGCCTGTCCAGTCAATCGATAGCGCCTTTGGCGGCTAATTCGATCCGCCGCCACCAATTTATCATGGAAAACATCTTCGAGTATCTTCAAGGCGCGAAAATCGCGCGCGCGAAGAAGGCAAAGCCGACGCTCTTGGATTCGATATGCCCGAGATTCTGTCGTGATGATGAGCGCTGGACGCCTTCGCGCCAAAACGAGCTGATGGTTACGACCGTGGCCTGGAGATATTTCTAAGCGCTGAATAGGCGCCGCCTTCGCGCGCTGCGATACGAACTGCTACACACAACTACAAAGAATCATGCATTTCATTTTATGTGCATGCAACTCACAAAGCCCGCCTACCTCCAATATGAACAAATGCAAGGCCAACAATATCAGCACTGTCCTGGTTCGGCAGTCTTGAGCGACCGCTTTCAACGCTTACGGATCGCGCAGGTCTTGAATATCGCGATGGCGACACCCGTCGTAGCCGCAGCGGCACACAACCACAAGTCATCCCCGTAGTCGGCCGTGACTTGCTCTCCTTGGTGAATCTCCTCTGTCGTGACTACGACGACCGTCGTGCGCCGCCCGTTGGCTACCTCAACAAACTTGGAGAAAGGTTTGCAGGAGTGGTTTACAAAGCGCATCAGACCTCCCATGTCTTCGGCGTTGATCGCCACGCAAACGGAAACCTTGGGCTTTTCCGGACGCGTTTTCATGACCAGGCGGTAGCCGCTGTTGCGAGGACGATCGTGACCACGGATGCTCACATGCTCCATCTGGCCTAGGTACTGCCCAAGTACTTCTCCAGCGTGGATATCCTCGGCAGCAACAACGCCAAACGTCGATGTGCGCACGTTGCGGCCAAGATACACCTTCGACGACTCCTCTAGGCCGTTGTCACACTTGCCCTGGTAGGGGCAACAATTGGCATTGCAATAGAGGCTCATCAACGCGTTACGGCACCTGTCCGTGCGACATGGTGACGAGCAGGTGCACCACCCGAAGTGAGGCACGTCAGGGAACGTGGTTCCAAGAGGGTTGAACTGCTCTCGAAGGTGCGCCACACGGCACGGCCATCGAGCCGGTGCAAACACGTCGTTCGGTGTAGGCATATCCGCTCGGCGGCGTACAGCCTCCGGATTTGTGCGCGAAGCACCCCTTGGATTGATGACGGGGTGTTCCGGACGCTGTACAGCCGGATGCGAATGGCCGTACGGGGCCGCGGCTTGGCGACGTGAATGGCGCCCGGTTTGGCGTGTGCGCAGAGGCGCTGTACGCGGAGGGATCCGTGGTGAGCTTGGTCGCGTCTTAAGATACACGGGCGACGAAGTCGTTGGATTGATCGGGGTAGGCACCACGACCGGGGGCGAGATCAACGGGGGCGCAACGTTCGAAGCTGGCGGTGGGTTGGATTGGGCCTTGGACAGCCCGAGCTTGGAGTGACCCACTGGAAGCCACGGAGGCGTTGCCGTTCCACTTGACTCGACTTCATCTTGGTCACTCTCTTCACCGGGATCACTACGGCAGCTGAGGACGCCTTTGGACTTGCCCGGCTCGCTTGGGGGTACATTAGGCGACGTATTCTCGTCGTCGCTGCTGGACGTATCCAGGATACAGCGCAGCCTCCAGTGAACAGCAGAGTGGGTAAGGTGCACCATAGTGTCTAGACATGTAGTGTACGTTAGACCACTTCGAACCGCAGAACCAACCATTTACAAGCCACAAGCCACAGCAGTCACCTTTTCGAGTAGTAGCGCAGTCTTCTCGATTTCTCGGTAGAATCGAAAGTGGCCCGCTCGATGGTCTGGCGGAAGATATATGCGCGATGCTTAAGACAGGTGAATGACGGAAGCTTAGAGCGGAGTGATGGTCAGCTTAAACTATACAAATTCCAACATAAAATATTAAGATGGCTTCACTCCATATTTCTAAGGGTAGGTGAGTTTACCGAGACGAGAATCTCGGCTCAGCGATCGATATGCCGTGGTATGCCTCGTCATATCTGCTGCAGATATGGCAGGTGGTTTTGCTATTTTTGGAAGGCTTCCACTGCGAGCACGGTCACTGCGGAGGTCGAGCACGGGAAAGGTAGATCCGTAGAACTGGGCCCTTGATGCTTGCACCTCAGTCATGACGTCGACGAATGCTGACTCGAAAACATCCTTGTTTACTAACTTTAACTCATTCAGCCGCATGCGCCTCCCGAGGTAGGTCGGCATAGTCTCCTTTGTGAAGATGGGGCGATACTTCAACCGCAGTTCTTCATCAAGAACGCGAGGTAGTACTTGCCCCCGCACACCCGGAGAAGGTGAAACATGTAGTCAACGGTCAGGACGGGGTTGCTCATGCGGATGCCCTTGTCTACGTGAGTGCCGAAGTACTAGTGGAAGCGGGTGTAGTGCTTGCCGCCGTCCTCGGTCAAGTTGAAGCCAATGAGTTTGGTCGTCGCGAAATTTATTGCGCCACTGCGAGCACGATCACTGCGGAGGTCGAGCACGGGAAAGGTAGATCCGGAAGAACTGGCCCTTGATGCTTGCACCTCAGTCATGACATCGACGAATGCTGACTCGAAAACATCCTTGTTTACTAACTTTAACTCATTCAGCCGCTTGCGCCTCCCGAGGCAGGTCGGCACAGCGTCCTTCCTGAAGATGGGGCGATACTTCAAGCGCAGTTCCGTCATCGGCATGCACGCCGCGAGGTCGTCGCGCTAGAGGAATACGAATCGGTTAAACAGCTCTGTTTGCCGAAAACATCAATTCAATTAGGCACCACAGCTCGTTGGTGGGGATGAGCCGAACCGTGAAGATGCTCTGGGCTGACCTCTTCCGTGGTCGCAGTCGTGGCAGCCTGGGTCGTTGAACCTGTATCTGCGTAGAGCTGCTCTTTCCTCTTCGTCACTTCTTGCATGAGCACCGAGGTCTTCCCATCCGGGACGGTCGAGCAGGAAAAGTTCATCACCTGACGAGCTCCTGGTGAGCGGGCACACTTGAGCGCTTCGCCGCTTCAGCCCCCGCCACCTCCCCCCGAGGCTCCTTGGGAAGCCTGCGCTTGCGTTTTGGAAGCTTGATCTTCGGTCGCTTGATGGCCCGAGGCCGTCGAGGCTTGAACACTGTCTCGAGAGCACTACGTGGGGGCATCAGCAGCGAGTCGGTGACTGCGTGCTAGTACCAGACGTAGGGCCCCACGAGCTCCTGTCCCATGGCGGTAACTCGCTTCCGCTTGGGGGGTTCCGGCGAAGGTGGCGATGGTTGCCAGAAGCTCTAGCCGATGAATGGCGGTGATTGGGGGCTCGGTCTTCTTCCTGGACATCTTTGCTGTAGATGGAGAATTGGTGACTGATCGAAGCTGCCGGACGAGCGGCGCGTGCGTAGAGTCCAGTTAGGGAATGATGAGGAGTGCTGGTCAGTGTTGCAATTCCAGCTTGTATTTGCCAATGACAAGGCAACTGCAACTTGCTGGATTTGCCACATCGAGGTGCTGGACACTTTATACGCATAGGCAGCACAGTTACGAAAGGAAACATGGCGACTCTTGTCTGATGTGGGGGGTTCTGTCAATCGCATGCGATTACTTTGTATGGGTAATGTTGCTGCCATTGTATACTGTGGTATCGAGCACTTTTCCAAGGAGCTGGTCGATGGCAACTCAAGCACCGACGTTCGCATTAAGCAAATTGTGCATCGCCACGTGGAGGCTGATCGAGAAGTTGTGGTGTGGGTAGCACATATCGAGCCTGTTGACATGATGCAGAAACCCTTCGGTGGATTCAAGTCTCGTCACCGGAATTACGCAGTCATCAAGCGCGCCAGGGCCTCCGACACCTCAGCATGAGCTGTCGTTGCTGCAACTCGTCTCTCACGGCATGCTGGACACACAGGCAGGCACCATCTACGACCCCAAATACGTCCGGGCACTCACCGACTTCCTTCTGAACGATGCGGCTCGCAACATCAAGGCTGACCAGCAGCTCATCGAAAATGTCCTCATGGACCAAATGCTGCGACCTTGACAAAAGTTGATACATTTTTGCTACCCAAATAATGGGTCCCAAAACAAAATAGAACTCAGTTTTGCCCAAAACCCAAATAATGGGACCCGAATCAAAATAGAACTCATTTTTGCGCAAAAGCAGTGATGGCTTTCCTCGCGGAGGATGAGGATGCCATGTGCGCGTTCGAGGCCGCGCTGAGCTTCGTCGACAGCTTTTCTGTCCATGAAAACGTGCCAGAGTTCGCAGCACTCGCCGAGACAATAGCAGCGCCGTCTCCTGTCGCGAACGGATTGGAAATGCCCGCACCGAACGACGAAAGCGATGCGCATTCTGCTGGAACTGAGGATTCTGCTGTTAACGCTACAAGTCAAGGACCCCGGCATACTTCGGTGCTTTCTAATAGCTCAAGAGCCTCTGGAACGGCAGCCCGGCCGATTTCCGAAGTCGTGAAAGCGAGACGTCGGGCTGCAGATAATGCCAGGAAGCGGGAGCTGCGGAAGGCTGGAATCTACTCAGACCCCAACCGCGCTCGCAACGAACGGAAGCTTGAGATTGCATATTTACGTGAAAAGGTGGGGCAACTGGAGATGGCGTTGCAGAGTCTGCAGGAGCGGCCGGGTCAACTAACCTCAGTGGTAACAGCGAATCGAAACGGGAGCGAAGCGAGTGGGGACGGTGATAGAACCTCTACAAGCTCCAAGGAAGTTCAAGTTTCAAGTATTTGGGAGGGCTTTGCCGCTCGCCAGAGGGGCCGCAGAGAGAAGGCAGAGCGGGAGAATGTACGACTGAAGATCGTTTTGGAAGGCCAGATCAAAGTGGCCAAGAGCTTAGAGAGCTTACTGCTGAAGCGCGCCCAGCAGCAGGTATGTGCTGTTCACACTTTTCACACTCGCCTTCACCGGATAGTAACCACAATTACGGCTATCTGTTAGATTGCTGAGTGTTCATCTTCGATCCGAAGACCGGGCGACATTATGTGCCCCTCGGGCCGCACTCTCGATTTCCGTGCGGAAGCCGCAGATTTCCAGGAACTACTTGAGTATCTTGATGTTGCATACAGCGAAGTAGACGCGGTGCTAGCTGGCAACGGCCTCGATGCAATGGAAATGACACAGCAAGAACTACACATGCGCGAAGGCGTGGATGGCATGTATTTGGAGGTGTTTTCCAACAAGGTGATGCCCTTTGGCTTGCACGCCACTGCGGAAGCCACGTGGAATTATTTCAAGGGCTCAGAAAAACATCGTGGAAATCTATCCGCGAAAGCAGCACAGGTATGGTCAGGCCAGTGCATGGGCTTATTTGGAGTAAACGTTGTCTAACCACTGTCGTTTTGCCGCATTTTGGTTGTGCAGAGTCTCGACACGCCGTACACGATCATTGAACATTTTTCGAAGGAGCTGTTCGCAGGTAATTCAAGCACTGACGTCCGTGTAAAACAGATCATCCGCCGCTATGTTGAAGCCGATCGGGAACTCGTGGTCTGGGTTGCTACGATCACGCCGATCGAGATTAAACGCAAGGCGCTCGCTGGGCTGATGTCTCATCACCGCAACTACGCTGTGATCAAGCGTGCAAAAGCCTCCACCTCCGAGCAAGAACTGTCACTTTTGCAGTTGGTTTCGCACGTGACTCTCGATACGAAGGAGGGCACCATCTACGATCCCAAGTACATTCGAGTGCTCACCGATTTTCTGCTGAGCAATGCAGCAGGCAACATCAAGGCCGACCAGGAGCTGATCGAGAACGTGCTGATGGATCAGACCTTGCATCACTGACTCGAAGGTCTTCTCCCACAAATCCGGGGTTCCAGCACAGTGCAGGTAGCCCCGTGCCAAATCAACCTGTATCCATATGGATATTGTACATGCATGCAGTTAGGCATGAATACAGTACAGTAGGGCCGAGTGCAACGCTGAAAAGTGGACATCGACGGGCGAGTCAACTTTTCTCAAACAAGTTGATGGCCCCCCGAAAACGCCGGACTATCATAATCTAGAGGCTCGTATCACATTCTAGAAACGATTATCAGTGCAAACCACCAACTCCGGAGCATAAGGTACCACTATAATGGTACTTTATATTTTATGTACCTCTATTTAGTCAAGTGATAACCATCGCGTTCGTGGGACAGCAAAGCGTCCTGCCCCTTACTTAGCGGTGACGAGCTTCAGAAAAGCAAAAGAGGCGGTCAGAGGTCAAATGGCGTTCCTGCAGGACGAGGACGCTGCACGCGCCTTCGAGGCGGCGCTGTCGTTCGTAGACGAGTATCCGTTCCATGACGGGGAGCACACATCGCCCCGCCCTGAATCGAGCGCGATGGTGAGGGCGGAGACCTCGCTGGTCATCGGGCCACAGCCGGCTGAAGAGGACGGTGAGACGCAGCGGAAAGCTCGTGCCAACGCTAAGAAGCGGCTGCTGCGCAAGGCGGGACTGTACGACGATCCCAACCGCGCCCGGAAGGAGCGGAAGCTCGAGATGACGTACCTGCAACGCAAGGTCGAGCAGCTGCAGCTGCAGCTCAATGCGTTGCAGGCGCAGCACCCGCACAAACACAGGCGACAAGCTGTGGGGGAGCAGAACAGGCAACAAGGGGCGCTGGTGGTCAAGCAGGTGAACTCCGAGGTGTCGAGTGCATGGAAAGAAGTCGCGAGTCAACAGCGGGAGCAGAGAGACAAGGCCGAGAAGGAGAACGTCCGGCTCAGGCTCATTATGGAGCGCCAGCACAAGTTGGCCGAGGCACTGGAGACGCTAGTGCAGGCGAGAATCAAGCAGCAGGTCCGTCGGTGCTGTCTTTATGATGACGGAAAGGTATGAGTCTGAGTGGTTCTCTTCTCTTTTATCTTTTTGTGTAGATGGCCGAGTTCTCGGCCCTGCCGAGTCCGATGATGGGGAGGTGTTTCACCGGACGGACACTGGACTTCCGTGCCGATATCGACGACTTTAGGGGGCTTTTAAGAGAAGTGGAGAAGGCTCATCGTGAGGTGGATGCAGTGTTCGCTGCGAATCGGTTGAACACGACCGAGTCGAGTCATCATGGCGTGCAATTGCGATCGAGCAAGGGCGTTAAGGGGATGCACCTGGAAGTGTTCGCCAACAAGGCGATGCCTTTCAACGTGCGAGACACTGCAGAGGCGACGTGGGATCACTTCAAAGGCATGAAGAAGCACGGCGGAAATGGGAACCTCTACGACAAGGCTGCTAAGGTAAGACAAGATAGAAAGAAGCCGCGATTTCGCGTGGTCTAACACTGAAGTTGTGCTGTGATTAGACACTTGATACACCATACACGATCATCGAGGACTACGCCAAGGAGCTGTTTGCAAACACTGCTCGTGCCGATGTGCGAGTGAAACAGATCGTGCGGCGCTACGTGGAAGCTGACCGTGAGATCGTCATCCTCGTAGCCAGCGTCTCGCCGGTTTCGATCGCACACAAGCCGCTGGCTGGACTCACCTTCAACTATCGGTGCTACGCATTGATCAAGCGTGCTGCCGCCGCCACGGAGGACCGCGACTTGTCGCTCCTGCAGATGTGTACGCTGGCGTCACTCGACGACGAGGTCCAGACGTACGACCCCGCCTACATGCGCGCGCTCGGCAACTTTGTGCTAGGCAACACTGCCGGCAACATTAAGGCCGACCAGGAGCTCATCGAGAACGTCCTGGTGGGGCAGCTTCTCAACCAGCGCGCGCAACCAGCTCGATGATTCGAGTAACGGTACAGCGTTTTGATGCTCATCAAGAACAATGCGAACATGTAAAAAATATCTGAAGTGCTTTCAAATCACCGCGACATGAATCACACTCAACAATTGGCCGTCTGGATTCTGTTCGTGATCACGTAGGGACCAGATCAACGCAGGCAGGCATGGCGCTTTTCCCCGACGATGACCAAACTCTTGAGCCAGCGCTGTCCTTCATCGACGAGTTCCCGTTCGAAAGTCTGTCGGGCGCACAGGTGGCTGTGGTGAAGACCGCAGACTTGCACACTAATGAGGTGGCGTTGGTGCATCGAGGACCGACGAACGTTGTCACCACCACAGCCTCGGCTGATGAGACGGCGACCTCTGGAGACGCATTGTCGATGTCGACGCTGTATGCTCCTCGACCGTTGATGCTGGCAGCGAGCGAGGACGAAGCGACTAAACGCAAGAAGATCAATGAGCGCAAGAAGCTGCTGCGCAAGACTGGAGTCTACGGAGACCCGAACCGAGCACGGAACACGCGCAGATTGGAGATCGTCTATCTCAAGGAGCAGATAGAGAAGCTGCAGATCGACCTGCAAGCTTTACAGGACCAGAACGATCGGTTAAAGGGGGAGAGTGCAGCACCCAAGAGCTCGAGTACTTCAATCTCGACACTGCAGATTCCGAGTATGTGGCAGGCGATCGCTGATAGCCAGAGGAAGCGCCGAGAAGGCTCTGAGTTGGAAAACATTCGACTGAAGCTCGTCCTGGATCGACAGCAGAAGATGGCGGATAATCTCCGTGCTTTGATCAAGAGACGAACAAGTCAACTGGTAAGACGTCGAGATCGCTATTTTGTGGTCTGGGAATGTGACCAACTCTTTAGCTGCCATTTCGCTGTAGGCAAGCGAGTGTTCGTCCTTCATGGACGTGAGTACCCCGAAGCCTCACGTTGTCCGTGTGCTGGACTTCCGTGGCGACATTGCAGATTTTGAAGCGCTTTTTCGTCTCAACGAAGCTGCTTATCGAGAAGTTGACGCAATTTTCGAGGATAATGGTCTAGCCAACATGGTGATTTCGCCGAGTGATGTCCACATCCGAGAAGGCGTCGGAGGCAAATATCTCGAGCTCTTTGCAAACAAGATCCTGCCGTTTAAGTTGAGCGACGCAACGGAGGCTGCCTGGGATCATTTCAAAGGAGTCAAGAAACACGCAAGCAACGGCAGCATCTACGAGAAAGCGGCAAAGGTAAGAACAGTCACAGTGACAGCGGAAGCTTACGGTGTCTATTGGATTGTAATTCTTCTTGCTGTAACGTATTTTGATCGTTGTTGAAACCCAACAGAACCTCGACGACCCCTACACGATCGTCGAGGACTTTACAAAGGAATTGTATTCCAACAATTCTCGTGCCGATATCAAGGTGAAGCAAGTCGTGCGGCGCTACGTCGAACCCGACCGCGACGTCGTGATTTGGATGGCGCACGTGTCGCCGACGGAGATCAAGCACAAAATGCTCCGTGGGTTAGCGTATCACCTCCAAGGATACGCTCTTACAAAACGCTCGTCAGTGTCGACACCAGAGCGCGAGCTATCACAGCTGCAGTTCTGCTCACTGATCTCTCTTGACCAGGAACCTGGCACAAGGTACGATGCTGTCAATGCGCGCGTCCTCATCAACTTCTTGATCGGCAACACAGTTCAGAATATTCGCAACCACCAGGATCGCATCGAGAGCGCGTTAGTTGATCGAGCACTTCGGGAGCACATGCAATGACAGAATTTCTGCTTCGAGTTGAGCCCAGCAAATCCTGCTATCACATCATCTTCATCTTCGTGTCACGAGCCATCCGGCTAGGAACATACCTTTGTCGCCGACAACTCGTGGCTCCGCCCCTTGCGTCCATTGTCAACTTTGGCGAGAACTTAGAGGAAGCATGGAGCTCCTCCAGGGAGACGACGACGACAGAGTGTTTGAGGCGACCATGGCATTCATCGACGAGTTTTCGTTCGATGAACCGGAGCCTGCGAACGTTACCGCGTTAGAGGCGCCTATGCAGCAAATACAAACCCATACAGACTTAGTGACACTGACTCCAGACTCTGGAGCCAACCCAACTCCTACTGCGATCGATGTCGTGAAGTTACTCCGAGGCAATGGAAGCCATGCGACGAAATCAACTACTCCGAGCAAAGTGCCGTCGATCCTTAGCCTGGACGCGACCGGGATGACTCGGAGAGAGAAAATTGTTGCAAGGAATGCGAGAAAGAAGCTGCTGAGAAAAGCTGGCATATATGGCGATTCGAACCGTGTACGCAACGAACGCAAGCTGGAGATCGCCTACCTCCGCGATAGAATCGAAAAGCTACAGATCGACTTGAAGACCTTGCAAACTCACAAGGACGGACAACCCGATGCACGGAAATCAACGCAGCAGCACGAAGCGAATCATCCGCGTACAAACACACTGGTAGTGACGATGGACTCGACATCGCCGATATCAAGCGTGTGGCATGAGATAGCAGATCGCCAACAGCGCCGCCGCAAAGAAGCAGAACGTGAGAACATCCGCTTGAAGCTTGTCATGGAACGCCAGCGGAAGGTTGCGAACACATTGTGCAGCTTACTACAAAAGCGAGCAAGCCAACTGGTAATGCACTCTCCACTCCGCGTCATAACCATCCGCATGTTGACTAACAGTGCTATTACTTCCTGCTTATTGCTGTAGGAGAGCGATTGTTCGTGCTTCTCGAGTTTGAACTGCCCAAAGCACCAAATCGTTCACGTACTCGACTACCATGGAGACATCAGCTCCGTCCGAGGACTTTTTCGACACCTTGATGCCGCATATCTCGATATCGACGCCGTGTTCGCAGCGAACGGTTTGTCAAGCATGGCGATCACCCCCAGTGACGTCCACATTCGCCAAGGTGTTGGTGGCAAATATCTCGAGGTGTTCTCAAACAAAGTTCTCCCTTTCAAGCTGCAAGACGCGACCGAGGCTGCTTGGGACCATTTCAAGGGAACCGACAAGCACATGGGCAATGGCAGTCTCTACACCAAGGCGAAGAAGGATCTGGACGAGCCGTACACGATCATCGAAGTGTTCACCAAGGAGGTGTATTCGAACAGCTCTCGAGCCGACGTGAAGATGAAGCAAGTAGTGCGGCGCTTTGTCGAACCGGACCGTGACATCGTGATCTGGGTGGCAAGCGTAGCTCCAACGGAAATCAGGCACAAGATGCTGAAGGGCTTGACGTATCACCTGCGAGGCTACGCACTCACAAAGCGGTCTACGGCCTCGACGCCAGTCCAAGAGCTGTCCCAACTGCAGTTCTGCTATCTCATCTCCCTGGACCAGGACATCGACGGGAGATATGACGACTCCGACAATATGCGAGCCCTCACCAACTTCCTCATCGTCAACACAGCGCA
Organism: Phytophthora fragariae; assembly: GCA_009729435.1. NCBI lineage: Eukaryota > Oomycota > Peronosporomycetes > Peronosporales > Peronosporaceae > Phytophthora > Phytophthora fragariae. The sequence continues at coordinate 1,690,051 of QQOI01000005.1, read as the reverse complement.
GAACATGCGTGTCCACCAAAGCGGCGTCGAAAACCGTCTCATCGACCAAGCATTACGAAGCCAACGTGGTCAGCATTAATAGTGTTCCTCTCAAGCATAGATTTGCCTGGAGTTGGGCCAATCGCACGAGAGCTGGGACTGGGCATTGCGCACGTTGCGACGACTGGCGACAGACTACATGGCGTTCTTCCTGGAGGATGAAGACGACGGCCGCGTCCTCGAGGCGGCTCTGTCCTTTGTCGATAAGTTCGACTCATTGTCTTCGAGGACGGAAGCTGCTCCACCTCAGCCGCAGATGCAACAGATAAACGCGGATGCAGGTGAACTGACCCGACGTGCGGTGGTTAATGCCAAGAAGAGAATTCTGCGCAAGGCGGGCGTTTATAGTGACCCCAACCGTGCACGGAACGAGAGGAGGCGGGAGGTCGCCTACCTACGAGAGGAGCTGGAGAAGCTGCAGATCGACCTGCGGAACTTACAGGCATCTTCGAGCAAGAAACCTCGGCAGCAGCCACTGCTGGTGGTGAACTCAATGCCGCAGGTGGCTGTACCAAGTTTGTGGCAGGTAGTGGCGAGAAAGCAAAAGCAGCGACGGGAGGAGGCTGAGCGGGAGAATGCCCGCTTGAAGGTGATCGCAGCGCGCCAGCAGAAGGTGGCCGACAGTTTGAGTTGCACGCTTCAAAAGCGAGCTAGGCAGTTGGTGAGGGCATTTTCCTATGCTTATCTATGTTACGTGAGTACTTAGTATGGTGTAAACCTGTGTCTGTGGTCTGTTATTTTTTGGCTGCAGATCAGCGAGTGTTCATCTTTTGCCGATGTCAGGCCGAAGCAGCAGATCGTTCCTGTTATGGACTTTTGCGGAGACATCGATGATTTCCAAGGGTTGTTCCGACAGGTTGAAGCTGCTCGTCTCGAAGTAGACATCGTGTTCGCGGCCAACGGCCTCGACAAGATGGTGATCACTCCGAGCGACGTTCATATTCGCGAAGGAGACGAGGGCAAATATCTCGAGGCCTTTTCCAACAAGGTGCTACCGTTCAAGTTGAGCGATACAAGTGAAGCTGCGTGGAACCACTTCAAAGGCGTCGAAAAGCACTTGGGCAACGGCAGTATATACGAAAAAGCTGCAAAGGTAGTCCGCATCAACGCAGCACCAATTTTTACTGGAAAATTCTAACACTATGTCGTCGTCATGCAGGATCTTGGCGAGGCATACACTGTAATCGAAGCATTTACGAAGGAAATGCATTCCAACAACTCGCGAGCAGACGTGAAGGTGAAGCAGGTGGTGCGTCGCTATGTAGAAGCCGACCACGATCTCGTGATCTGGGTTGCTAGAGTATCCCCCGCTGAGATCAGGCACAAAATTCTGCGGGGGCTCACCTATCACCTCCGCGGCTACGCGAAGATAATGCGGTCAGCGCGAGAGCTGTCTCAACTCCAATGCTGCTCGCTTATCACGTTCGACCAGGAGGCTGAAGCACTGTACGGGCTGGATACCATCCGAACTCTCACCAACTTCTTGATCGTGAACTCAGCAATGAAAACACAGGGCCACCAAGACCGAATCGAAAGCGCCTTGGTTGATCAAGCGTTGCGTCGGGAGATGGTTTTCTAGATCGCTGTCATGGTGCGCAAGCTGACACTTCAACCTCCTCTTCATGTTGTATTATCGGGCGAGTTTCAAGGCCTCTTCTGTCACTTGAACATTGCTTATCGGGAGTCGGGCGCTGTGTTTGCGTCGAGCGGTTTGAGCGATATGGTGGTCATTCAAAGTGAAGTCCGAGTTCGGAATTGTGCGCGGATAGTATATGGAACTTCTCTTCTGTGGCCGTTCAAGCTAAATGAAAGCGACAGAAGCTACGTGAAACCATTTCAGAAGAGCTGAGAAGCAGCGGCTACACAAAAAAGCGAAGGTACTCAAATCGATGTCAGGGAAGCCTAATGCTTGGGGAGTGAACAAACCAACGAACCTGTGTTTCATGCTGGAAATGAGTTGGGTGTGGGCACGATTCTTGAGGACCTCACGAAAGAGATTAAGCTTGACTCAAACAGCGCTCGCACAGGTGCAAACATTAATATACTAAAGCAGCTCGGCGAATGCCACTATAAGGTAGGTCAGAAGTGATGCCATGGTTACTTGACTCCATTGAGACAAACCCTTACCAATGCATAGCAAGAATAAACTCCAGCTTGGCGAGACCAGTCGATAACTATTGACAACCATAAACAACGGTGACAAAAGACCCCAAAGCGATGACGTTCTTCCTAGTCGACGCCGACGACCAGAGCGTCGTCGATGCAGCACTCTCCTTCGTAGACGAATTCGCGGGCGCTGTGCAGGCGCCCCAAGGCTCATCCACCTCGACCGCCACGTCCCCAGACGCCGTGACAGCGCTCGGAGACCGCAGCCATGTGACGCGACGAGTTCCAGACGAGATGGCGAGGAGGGAGAAGCTCAACGAGAGGAAGAAGATGCTGCGAGCTGTCGGCGTCTACGGCAACTCAAATCACGTGCGCAATAACCGCCGCATCGAGATCGCGTACCTCCGAGAGCAGCTGGAGAAGCTGCAGATCGACCTGCAAGTGCTCAAGAAGCAGAAGGGAGAAGGCTCGACGCGTAGCACGAAGACGAGAGCAGCTCAGGCGACAGAGCTGCACAATAAGACCCAAGTGCCAAGTGCAGAGGCCATCGTTGCCATGAATGTGCCGACAATGTCGACTGTGTGGGAGAACATTGCGGAGAGCCAGCGACGCCGCAGGAAGAAGGCCGAGTGCGAGAACATTCGACTCAAGATGGTGATCGAGCACCAGCAGAAGGTGGCGGACGACCTGCGCACCTTGCTGCAGAAGCGAGCAAGTCAACTGGTAAGTAGAAGGAGCAGATCTCTGTACATGTACCGATGACAGCATTGGAGACGACGCTAATGGGTGTGTTTTGCTTTTGGGGTGGTCTGACGGACTATAGCATGCAGAGTGAGCGTTCTTCACCGGCGATGGCTTGAACTCCAGTGTGTTGGACCTGCGCGGAGATGTGGGCGAGTTCCAGGGCCTCTTCCGTCACTTGGACAATGCTTATCAGGAGCTGGACGCCGTTTTCGCAGCAAACGGCTTGAATAATATGGTCGTGACACGAAGTGATGTCAACGTGCGAGATGGCGCGGAAGGCAGGTATGTGGAGCTGTTCTTCAATAAGGTACTTCCATTCAAGCTACAGGAGGCGGCGGAGGCTACGTGGGAGCATTTCAAGGGCTCTGAAAAGCACATGGGCAACGGCAGTGTGTACACGAAGACTGCGAAGGTGAGTGGCGACGATCTACACTGAGTGTAGTGTCGGTGGAAGTGTCCTCATGGCTTGACGTGCAATGTTGTGCCGAACAGGATGTCAACGTGCCTTATACACTCCTCGAACAATTCACCAAGGAAATGCACTCAAACAGCGCCCGCGCAGACGCGAACATGAAGCAAGTGGTTCGGCGATACATCGAGCCCGACCGCGACGTCGTGATCGCTGTCGTAAGCGTATCACCAGCCGAAGTCAAGCACAAGATGCTCGGCGGGTTGAGGTATCAAGTGCGAAGCTACGCCGTGACGAAGAGATCTTCTGCGTCGACGCCGGAGCGTGAGGTGTCCCAGCTGCAGTGCTGCTCGCTCATTTCGTTTGACGAGGAGACGGAGGCGAAACTGGGCTCTGATGCCATTCGATCTCTTACCAATTTCCTGATCGTGAGTTTGGCAGCGAAGATGCAAGGCCACCAGGACTGTATCGAGAACGCGTTGATGGACCATGCACTATTGGTGCAATAAACGTCGTGTGTATGTGAGAGAGGTTCCTTACATCCTTGTCTTAATGTCAACAACACCTATGAATCATGCGTACACGTACGTCCAATGGATGGTGGTCCATGGAGTCCATGATAAAGGTACACCTTGTCGATGCTTCTTTTGCGTTGCAGTGGTGAAGAGAACCTTTACTTATGTTATTCGCTAACTATAAAGGCCTGTACATGCATATTCTTTAGGCACTGCCTACTTGATGTTGCCACAGTGGGCGTAGTTCTTGGTGGCTTGATGCCTAGGTTCTGGGGAGCTTGAAGCTCAAATACTTGGAGGTGTTTGACATGTTTGGACACATGAGAGGTCACCAAAGTCTATTATGCTGTTGAGTCCTTATTTGTACTCCTCTTCTCAACTGCACTTCGAAGTCGACACGCCTCAACGAAGCTGTCTAAACTGGTTGGGGCACTTGGTAGGAAACGCGGATCCGTTGACCAAGTGTACGGGGTTAGTACACGTACCTGAAAATGGGGAGGCCGTTGCTACCATCGTAGCTAACACACGCCGCGCGGGGACAGGGGGCAGAGGGCCCGGAGGCCGCAACCGATTCACCATGTCGGATGTTACACGGTCTAGAACGAGTCTTGCCTGGTCCTGCCATCTTCCGATCGATGCTTCTTTTGCGTTGCAGTGGCTCCTTGAGGTTTGGGTCGAACATCCATCCAGCACGGCTCCGTGGAGAGACAATGGACCGATTCCCGTGGGCTATTTTCGTACAGATTTCGTGTCTAAAAAATCGTGTACAGACCTCGTACAGCCCGCAGACCACTTGCTGTCTAAATGTATAGATTCGGTACAGATCCGAGGAGACACTTTCAAGTTGAAGTGACCCTCACCCACGCACGTCAATAGTACTCCCTGGCAAGCCCCACCACTCAGCAGCGATCATGGTGCCTGCAAGCAAGCGCTGCGGGCCCACAGGGCCGCAAGGCTACAGCGATTCCGATACTATGGCGCTGCTAACTATCATCAATGAACCAAGTGGGTCGAACGGGCCCGCCATTTGTTCAATGAGCGTCTTGCGGCAGTCGAGGGCCGTGACATTATCACGGCCTTCGACTGCGTAACTATTATACATTCTAATGCCGGTGTCACCGAGTGGGAAGACTCGCCGCCCCGTCACCCGTGTTCTAGCGGTTGAAATTAGTCAAATACCACAACGTGACTGTGCCAGCTTAAACGCAGCGTCATTTCCTAGCAGGAGACATAAGCAGTCTGATGAGGGCGTATTTACAGGGATCTCGAGTTCCGTGGCAAATCCACCCTCATCGGACTGCTTCTGTCTCGCCGGCACCGCTTGCGGGTGGCCTCCCCCTCGCCAGCATTGCGGTGGCAGCGCTCGTAGACGCGTCGATGAACTCGTCTTCGTCGTCCGCACTATGCTTGCCAGTGTCAGCAGCCCCAGTGAGCAGTGCAGGAGTGAGAGAGCAATATTCACCATTCTAGCCATACCATCTACACATCTAGAAATCTGTCGGAGGGGGGGGTACCCTCTAGCCATACCATCGACACATCTAGAAATCTGTCGAGTCGACGGCGGACTCGAGTTGTCTAGAAATGGCCTTTTTATGGAATTCTGTACGGAATCTGTACAAAATGGCCGCGACAGATCCTACGGGAATCGGTCCAATACAGGCGCGTGCAAGAGTCCGGCCCGGCAAGACCGGCGGTGGACAAGCAATTCACTTGCGCAACCATGGCGTTGTCTCTCGAAGACGAGGACGACCGAGCGTTCCAAGCGGCGCTTTCGTTCGTGGACGAGTGCGTGCTCGATGAAGAGGAGGTGGAGGATGCAGCAGCATTGAGGACAACTGCGTTGATGCAGCGCGAGGATGAATGGGCCGCGATGTCCTGCGGCCTGGCACCAACGTTTAACATCACTGGAGTCGAGACGTCGTTCGGAGCATTTGATGGCTACGAAATGACCCCGACGGTCTCAGTTCTCGCAACCGAGCGCGAGGCTTCCAACAGAGACAAGCTAAGGCGACGAACGGAGACCAACGAAAGGAAGAAGCTGCTGCGCAAGGCTGGAATCTACGGCGACGCCAACTGGATGAGCAAAGACAACAGACTGGAGATCGCTTACCTCCACGAGAGGATCGAGAAGCTCCAGCTCGACTTGCAGGTTCTGCAGAGTCGCAAGAGCAGACAGCCAGTCATTCAACCAGAGCCGACGGAAGATCCAACGCACTCTACCCTGCAGATTCCCAAGGTGTGGGAGGACATCGCCATTCGACAGCAGCGTCGACTGAAAGCAGCAGAGCGTGAAAATGGTCGCTTGAAACTTGCTGTCCAAAACCAGCAGAAGGTGGCGAACTGCATGACCAACTTGGTGCGAAAGCGAGCTGGACATTTGGTACGTGGCTCTTGTGTGACGGAGACGTCTACTAGTCTAGAGAAGAACGCTGCGTTGCTTAGTACTTGTACTTGCTTTTGTGATACTTTCTTGGGCTGCAGACAAACGACTGCGCTTCTTTCATGAGTGTGGACTTCTCCAACCAGCAGATCGTCCGCGTATTGAACTCTCGTGGAGGCGCAGGAGACTTCCCGCTGCTGTTCCGTCATCTCGAGACTGCGCACCAGGAAGTCGATGCCGTGTTTGCCTCCAATGGTCTGAACAACATGGTACTTACTCCCAGCGACGTGCATATTCGCGAAGGTGTCAATGGCACATATCTCGAGGCTTTCTCCAACAAGGTGCTGCCCTTCGGACTGCGCGCAGCAACAGAAGCGACATGGGATCATTTCAAAGGATCCGAGAAGCATCTCGGCAATGGCAACATATACGAGAAGACCGCCAAGGTACGGCCATCCACAGAATTGACGATGCCTGCGTGGACTGCTATAACGTTGCTCTCCTTGTCTGGCAAACAGAACCTCGACGACCCGTACACGATCCTCGAAGAGTTCACCAAGGAGATGCATTCCAAGAACGCCCGCGCAGACATCAAGGCGCAGCAGCTTATCCGTCGCTACATGGAGCCCGACCGCGACATTGTCATCTGGGTGTCTAAGGCTGAGCCAGCCGAGATCAAACACAAGAAGCTGCAAGGTCTGACCTACCACCTTCGAGGTTATGCGATGACCAAGAGATCGCCAGCGTCGACCCCCGAGCACGAAGTTTCACAGTTGCAGTGCGTGTCGCTGATCTCTCTCGAGCCGAAGGCTGAGGCGATGTACGGACCCGAGACCGTTCGAGCCGTCACCAACTTCCTTATCGTCACAGCAGCTCAAAAGATGCAAGCGCACCAAGACCGTATCGAAAATGCCCTCATTGACCAACAGCTAAGGCGGCAAGGTATCATCCAGCAGCACAAATAAAGTGTAAAACTAGAGTGAATTCGTCGCTGAGTTTGGCAGTAAAGACGCGAAACATTGGTTGGGGTTGGATGCGACACTGAGCCAGGCACAAATGCTTTGCACGCGTCGTGCACACGGTCTCCGAGTCGCTGGGAGTTATGGCGTTCGTGCTCGAAGATGACGACGGGGTCGTCGAGGCGGCGCTGTCCTTCGTGGACGAATGCGCACTGGACGAGGTGGTGTCCACTTCGAGCACCAAGTCCTCAACGGTGAGTGTGGACGACAGCAGCTCTTCTGAACCATCGAACGACAACCAAGGGCCCATCGTCCAGTCCGCTCGATGCAACGCTCCGGTGCGAGTGACGTCGCGTGAAGAGAAGAGAAGGCGACGTACGGAGATCAACGAGAAGACCAGAGTTCTGCGCAAAGCTGGCGTGTATGCTGACTCAAACCGTGTGCGCAATGGACGGACGAGAGAGATCGCCTTCCTGCGCCAGCAAATGGAGAGACTTCAAATTGACTTGGAGACGTTGAAGAAGATGAAGAAGGTTGGGCACCCAACTACTGCAGGCACGTCGTCGGAGACTCAATATCGAGATGCGCCGAATTCATCGCAGATGTGGCAGTCGGTGCTGGAAATTCAAAGGCGACGTCGTGAGGAAGCGGAGTGCGAAAACATTCGCTTGAAGCTGATCTTCGAGCGGCAGCGGAGAGTGGCGGACAGCATGACTAGTTCGCTGCAAAAGCGGGTGGATGGGTTGGTGAGACGTCGAACTGTCAATGGCGTAAGTGTACGAAGAGCGGATAAGAGTCTTACTAGGTGTCTCCTTGGTGCTGCAGGTGAACGATTGCTCCGGTTTCATCAGACAAAACTGCGTCCAGCATCCTCTTGTTCATGTGCTGGCCTTCTGTGGAGACATGGGAGGCTTCCAGGAGCTCTTCCGACACCTCGAAGTCGCTTACCAGGAAGTGGACGCCGTCTTCGCAGTTAATGGGCTCATTGACATGGTGGAAACACCGGACGACGTTCACATTCGAGAAGGTGGCGACGCAACCTACGCCGAAGCATTCTCGAACAAAGTTCTTCATTTCGGATTGCGAGCTGCGACCGAGGCTACATGGGACCACTTCAAAGGGTCCGAGAAGCATTTGGGCAATGGAAACATCTATGAGAGGACTGCAAGGGTACGTAGTTTCAAGCTAGAAACATGATCTAAGAGGCATCGGAGCTCTAACGATCGTATTCCAATGCAGGACCTGGATGAGCCGTACACGATTGTCGAGGAGTTCACGAAGGAGCTATTCTCGCGACGTTCTCACGCAGATATCAAGGTGAAGCAAGTCATTCGACGCTACGTGGAGCCCGACAGAGATGTCGTCATTTGGGTAGCGCGCGTCTCACCTGCCGAGATCAAACACAAAATGCTCAGTGGGCTCACGTACCAGCTCCGTGGTTACGCGGTGACGAAGCGGTCTTCTGCATCAACACCATACGACGAGGTATCACAGCTGCAGTGCTGCTCGATGATCTTGCTCGACCAAGACGCTGCAATGAAGTACGGCTCGGAGGACTTGCGGGCACTCTCGAACTTCCTCATTGCTAGCACAGCACTCAAGATGCAGGCCCACCAAGACCGAATCGAGAGCGCGCTCGTCGAGCGAGCGCTAAGACGGCAACGAACATGACTAATACAGAATACACATCTCATTCGGTGAGTGATGGAAGTTCGCAACAACAGATGAACTGACATGGTCACCAAGTTGGTGGCGTTATGCCCACGCGGTCCGATCCCATCTCATGATTCACAATCCGTTTGTGCTCAGTGACTGAACAACTTGTGTCAGCGACAAGTGATAACATGGAGGAGGTCGACGATACGCAAGCATTCGAGGCGGCCATGTCCTTCGTGGAAGAGTTCTCGTTCGAAGAAGCGGTAGACGACGGCCTCTCGACTCTCTCCTCGGACTACGCACCAGCCGATGCTGCGCCTGCGACTCGAACTGTTCAGCCGAAGGCTCTGACGGAGGAGAAGAAGAGGCGGCAGAAGGAAGTCAACGAAAAGAGGAGGCTACTGCGGAAGGCTGGGGTCTATGGCGACCCGAATCGCATTCGGAATGAACGCACGAAGGAGATCGCCTTCTTGCGCGAGCAAATGGAGAGACTGCATATCGATCTGAAGGTTTTGCGGACTCGACGGACTCAGGAGCAGAGCGCAGAGAATGCAACTGCTCTAATAGTTGCGAAGAGCTCAGCTTCAGTGCCAGGGTCCATGTGGAGAGAACAAGCTGCTAGACAGAGACGTCGTCGTGAGGAGGCTGAGCGTGACAACGTCCTCTTACGTCTCGCTGTAGAGCGACAGAAGAAAGTGGCGACCGACCTCAGAAGTTTGATGAGCAAACGATCGAGTCAGCTGGTAAGAACTTAGGTGGGGTTCTCGCTTTCGGGTGCAAGAAGACTACTAACTTGACCCCTTACTGCTGCAGACGAACGAGTATGCGTCGTTGGCGAGCTTGTGCTCTTCACAGAGCAATAGTGTCGACGTTCTGGACTTTCGCAGGGATATCGGAGACTTTCATGAACTCTTCTACCACCTCAACGTTGCCTACAGGGATATTGACTCAGTGTTTGCTGCAAACGGCTTGACACATGCCTCGCCTATTGATGTCCATGTGCGCGAAGGTGTTGAGGGGAAATATCTCGAGTTCTCTACGTATAAGGATCTACCGTTTGCACTGCAAGACACTGCTCAAGCTTCGTGGGACTACTTCAAAGGCGTGGAAAAACACCAAGGGTACGGTAACCTGTACCAGAAGACAGCAAAGGTACGTTCAACATGCATGACGACATTTTACTCAGCTCCAATGTGAACTTACGTTTCGTTGCTGCTGCATGTACCGACAGAGTCTTGACGAGCCGTACACGATCATCGAGGAGTTTTCCAAGGAGGTCCGTGCGCCGCTACGTCGAAGCCGACCGCGATATTGTGATCAGGGTTTCCCATGCCACGCCCGTTGAGGTCAAACACAAGCTGCTTCGAGGCTTAGTCTACAGCCTCCGAGGCTACGCGATCACGAGGCGCTCTCCTGCGTCCACAGCAGACACCGAGTTGACTCAGCTGCAATTGTGTTTATTGATCTCGCTGGATAAAGAGGAAGGCGCAGCCTACGGCCCCGACAACGTTCGAGCTATCTCAAACTTTCTCATCATCCACACCGCCAAGAACACCCTTGCGCACCGAGAACAAATTGAGAACGTCCTGGCAGATCGAGCACTGAGGTGCGCACAGTTCTCTGGATTTTATCCAGAGTCCTAGGCAGATCGCACTGACGTACGATTATTGACTGATTTAATACCCTGTCGAAATCTAACCTGACATTGCCAAAGTTAAATACGGTAAGACCTGTATATATTAATACCCTGTGTAGTGTTAAAACTATGCTGGTATGTTGACCCATCCAGTTGAGATTAAGATAAATAACCTGTTTACGATAATACCTGTGGAAGATGATAAACCTATGTTGCTGGAACAACATGCGCCATATTTTGTCAGAGAAGCGGATTTTAACTAAATCTAGGGGTATGTTGGCCCATCCGCTGGAGCAGCTTGCACTCAGGACCCGGGTGAACCCAGTGAGGAGGAGTTCCTCGCCGCGCAGAAGCGGTTGAAGCGTAGCAGGAAAAAATAAGATGCTGTGGATGATCGTCAAATTGGCAGCTACAAGTGAACTATGGATATATAGCTTATCACAGCATCCAGCAGCTTCAATTAGATAATTTCATTGCACTACTCTACATCAGTCGCAAACAGAGACAGCGTGCTCTTGTATGTACGTCGGACGCTTACTAGCTACCCCTTGAACTCACTGAAGGCCGTGGCCGTGGGGGTCTCACTTACTTCCAATATTTTGTCAGAGAAGCGAATTTTGCTACATGTAGTGAGGTAGCCTATCGTTCTAGTAGGACCAGGGGTTAATAGCAACGGGTGATACCCGTTGATATGCTGATACTACACAGCCGGATATCCTGTATCAGTATCACATGATACTGCCTTCGGCGGGGGATCAAGATCACTAATACTGCAGCTAAACCGAAATGATCTCGGGTGATATAGTATTTGATATAGAATTACTTATATTTTAGGTCTCCATGTCAGATTTTGGCAAACCTGGATAGGAGCTACCGCGGCACCACGCAAGTACAGCATTATTCAATTATACCGTTGAGTGGACGCCCTCGAGAGTTTGTAGATTAAGGCAGCCAAGAGTTCCTTGGTATTACTGTCTTGATGAGAGTTCACCTGTGTATCAACTGCTGCGCAAGACCGTTTGGTTTGTCTAAGTAGTCACTACGTACGTACTAGTAATAAGTCTACACATCCGCCTGGACGATGATCGAGCAGAGCTACTGTGTCTAATCAAACTTGGACGAGCTTGAAAAGTAAGCCGCAATTTGGAAATATATAATATGGTGCTTATTTCATCATATATAATATATTATCTGACACCACCTGATGCAATACCTCCCCACTCTTTAGACAATCTGTAGGTTAACATTGGTATGCACGATGGGTGAACCGCAAGGCGAGCAAGGCCCGCTTCTTCTTGTGCTCGGACCACATCATGTTGGACGGTGGCACCCTGCGTAAGTTGCAAGTAGGAGGGCGTCACACTTGGAAAACTTGATTTCGATGCTGGTGTTGGCCTTCTACCACAAGAGCAAGGTCGACAAGAAGCTCAACGGTACGAAGGCTGCGCAAACCTAAGCCTCCTTCATCTACGCTGGCCAAATACTGTATCCATAGCGCAAATTTGGGAGGAAGACCTAAGTATCATATTAATATCGAATACACGTATCATTTCATTGATATGATATTGATACCTGATGGACAGCGTATCAGCATCAGGTGATCCTAGCCTCAAGCGTATGTGTCGGTAGATCAGTATCAAGAATATAGTAAAAATGGGCAGTGATATGAACCCCTGAGTAGGACTTTTGCCAAATGATGGCACTATTTTGATAATCTAGACAAACGATGATGACCTTCGCCATGGCACTCCGTTGTATTGATGGCACTTAGCTCAGCGCAAGATTCCTCATCTGGTGTTCTAGGCTCGTGGTTTGTACACGTGCACGTGTTGTGAGCGAAGTCAGCAGAGTTTCCACGGCACAGCCATTGTGGTGCACGAAGAACGAACTCAAGAGGAAGCCCTCGCTCTGCTGCCTCTCGGAACTTAAAACTACTGCTATGAACGAGGAATTAGTCTTGCTAGTGGTGCGATCCTTTCCGGTGCGGGCAGCACAAAGTTCTTTATGTGAGTAGTTGCAGCCTTCATATCCCTTAGACTCAAAGTTCATCATTACGCGAAGTGTTAATGACTTCCCTTAAGTATCAGTCACGGAGAATTCATTAATGGTTAAACCCCATGGCCAGGCCGACACTAAAGCGGGAGATTCCGCTTTTTCCACTTTGAGCTCTGACTTGGGACTCCAGGAATGTTGAAAGTGGGAATATCGACCTAATACAAAAGCAAGTATATTACGCCGTTCATTGTGTCCCTTTCCTCAAATATCGCCATTGTCCGCTCGTAGGAAACCCCGAGCTGGTCATCCACGTGAAAAAGTAGACGACCAATGATGACTTCGACAATGGGGCGTTGAATCGTGAACTGGAGCGACCCTTCGAGTTCAAATGACGCCTGCAGAGTCTCTGCATATGGAACCCCGCTAGTCTTAAAGAAAGCTTCGCGATCCATGTCGGTCGCTAGCGCTGTATACTCCGCCCACTTAGAGGGATGCTGACCTCTCAAGTGCTTCTCAAATAGATCTGTACGAAATGATGCCCAAGTCTTTGGGTTCGTTGTTTTCTTGCGTGGCGCTGGCTGGCCTTCTAGGCTCACAGAGTTGTCTTCCTTGCCAAATACAGTGCAAAAGCGGCAAGCCACCGATTTAACATCGCCAGACGCATCCTTACGTGCGCAGATCCGGAGCCCATATCGCACAGCGTAGCTTGGATGATACTTGCTTCCTTTTCGTGCTGTCTTGTGTTGCTGTAGCGCTGCGTCTAGTTTCATCTGCTTCGATCTCGTCATGGCCACGAGCCCTCTGCTGCTTAGTGTGTTGGGAGTTGGATCTTAAGTGGCTAGGCGACCAGCGGTGATGAAGTAGATGCGAGCTGGGACTTGAGAAAGCGGAAATGCAGTATTCTACCAGAAGGCGCTTTTCTGGGGGGTTTCGCCTAGCTATCTCTTGATTCTTCTTATGTAACGACCCCCGTGGGCCGCGATATGCAGGTGGCTCAGTATAGCCGTCCCAATTTAGAGCGACTTTGCTGAGGTTTCAAAAGTGTGAAAGTTGGGGGAAAACTTAAATTTCCCACTTTAGAAGTGGTCTGCCCATGGCACGTAGGGCGGAGATCAAAGAGCTGGTCCTCATGACAGGGAGAACGCTGGTCTGAGGATGGCAGATTTTCATCGTGGCACGTATAACTAATAGACGTGTTGCAGCCTGACAATAATAAATAGCTGAGTGCCACCATTGCCATCAATACAACGGAATGCCATCATTTGGCGAAGGTCATCATCGTTTGTCTAGATTATCGAAATAGTGCCATCATTTGGCAAAAGTTCGTTCTAGTAGTATATGCAAGTATTGACACTAGCACCAGCTTAGAACGTTAAGCTAAATGATTGTATTGTAGACAAGAATGGGCTAAACTACGTGATCAAGCCGAAAGGCTCGAGCACATACATAAGGAGTCTCATCTCTGTAACAAAGCCTCCCTACGATAGTAGTATATTGCAATGCAATAGTAATATATTATAGTCCTGCTTAATAATAAATTTTTAACGTAGTACCCGAGCACTATAATATACTTCAAAGTACTATTTTAGATTATGTATGACCAGCAGGGATTGATAGTAGATATTACAGTAGTAGATTTTTTTTAATATTACCGGTGAAATAATATTATTTACTATAGTAATATTATAATTTTTCCCAGCTGATTTAATTCTACTATAGTAGATATTAGATTTTTTCCGGCTAATATTAGTACTATCTGATTACTATCTGATTACTATAGGCATTTTGGCTAACGCAGGGGGACGATATACACAGGTTGGAGCTTGCTCGGCTCCATGGAGGAAGCGGATTCGCTGCTCGGAGTCGCACGCGTCCTGCGGACGCGGTTCGTCGCACGGGACCGGTCTACTAGCTCTCTGTAGTGAGCGATTGGAGGCTACAAATCGTAGCGTTCTGTTTGGGCTCATTCTGCAATCTTCCAGCAGCTCGACAAGTCAACAGTCTCCTTCCGACTCGCTCGCTCGACCAAGCTCGACCTAGATCGTCCATGAAGTGCGCCAGCTCCAATTGTTCAGCATGCGCATTCCGCTCGCTACTGCGGAAATGGTGATGATCCTTCTACTGGATCCTCGCACCAAGTTCTCCGTGGCGTCGCTTATTCAACACCCTGGTGAAGCTGGCGAGAAGAGTGGCGTAGCTACAGACGGCAAACAATCTACCAAGGAGAGGGGCGGAGATGCAGACGACGAGCGGCTTGAACAGACCATCGCCGCCGGAAACAAGCTTCTCTATGATGCGCATCGTGAAGTCTACTGCAAGCTCAATGCAGGCTCGTGTGGTGGTGACGAAGAAGCTGCCGATGTCAGCTCGCCCAACTTCGATCTTGTTCCATCCGTGGACGACGACAAGGTCATTTGCGGAGCTCCGATCGCGGTAACCAAGCCCACCACCACTTCGAAGACGATCCAGCATGCTCAAGCGGACAAAGTGGTGGACGAGTGGCTGGAGTACTAGGTGGACTGGGTGTACAGCCTTCGTACGAGGACGGATAACTTGCGCGCTGAGATGCAGGTGCTGTTGAAGCACAACAAGGAGATCCGTCACATGGAGCTACTGGTAGAAAGCAACAGCGCGTGATGATCATCATCGAGGATATCCGGTGGTCGACATGGAGGACATCCGGTGGTCGACATGGAGACATCCGGTGGTCGACATGGCTACAATAGTAATCTAGATTACTATAGTACTATTAATATAGTATTCTGGATCGCTCGATTTGGCTAATATTAGAATAGTAGAATTGATTTGGGCTCATCCATTCTACTATAGTAGTTTAGGAAGAAAATCCCGTTACTATCAATCCCTGATGACCAGCGCTACCAGCCCAGCTCTCTAGTTTATCGCCTTCATTGCCCTCGCGACTATCATCGTAGTAAAATTCAAAGGACGACAAGCAAAACTCTGAAAATCCAGAGCTGTTCCGGGCAACTGCACGGCCTTAGTAATAAAACTTCTAGCGTTATACTGTACATGTCAGGTTTGAGTTATCAGGGGTATACTGTACATGTCAAGTTTGGGGTGTTATGATCAGGGTCGGTATCCCTTGAGACGGGCGCCTGGTGAGTTTTTATTCACACACCACTTGAGAACGATGGCGTTCCTCTTGGGAGACGATGACGAGCACGCGTTCGAGGCGGCGCTGTCCTTCGAAGAGGAATTCAAGCTTGACGACGATCTCTCGTCCTCTGTGAGCTCTCACGTCGAGACAGGCTGCGCAAAGTCCCCTCGAAAGCCCGAAGATACGCTGACTAAGAGAGCGAGGGCCAACGCGAGGAAGAAGCTGCTGCGTCAGGCTGGCATCTACAGCGACCCGAACCGAGCTCGCAACGAGCGAACGCGGGAGATCGCGTTGCTGCGTGAGCAGATCGAGGAGCTCCAGATCGACTGGCACACTCTGCAAAACAGGCAGGGACGAGATGGCGCGAAGGCGTTGACTGACTGCGCGTTGATCCCCAAGAGCTGCAAGTCCCATATATCCAGTATGTGGCAGGACCAGGCGCTCCGACAGCAACGTCGGCGTGAAGAAGCGGAGCGTGACAACGTCCGCCTGAAACTCGCTGTTGAGCGGCAACGGAAGGTGGCCAGCAGCGTTCAAAGCTTGATGAAGAAGCGAGCGAACCAATTGGTACGGGGTTGGAGTAGCAACTATGCTGAGCGTGCAGCTCAAACCAGTAACTTGTTGTTGATCTTTTCGTGGCCAGACGAATGAATGCGCGTCGTTGATGAACTTGTGTTGCTCGAGACGCAGCACCGTCGACGTGCTGGACTTCTGTGGCGATATAGACGACTTTCGAGGACTTTTCCAACGCGTCGATGACGCGTACAGGGATGTTGACGCTGTATTCGCTGCTAATGGACTTGCAAGATCAACAATCTCCCCGGGAGACGTGCACATGCGCGAAGGCGTAGATGGCAAGTATCTGGAGTTCTCAACCTATAAGGACGTGCCTTATGAACTGAGAGCAGCTACAGAAGCTGTGTGGGACCATTTTAAAGGGGTCGAGAAGCACCTGGGCGTGGGCAGTATTTACGAGAAGGCAGCTAAGGTGCGTGATAAATGCCAGAGCAGGAGTAATGATGCCGTCTCTCGAGTCGCGTTGACTAATACCGATCTTGGTCTGGTTAGAATCTCGACGAGCCATACACGATTGTCGAGGACTTCTCCATAGAAATCTACTCCAACAGCTCTCGTGCAGACTATAAAACGAAGCAAGTTGTTCGTCGCTACGTGGAGGCGGATCGAGACATTGTGATCTGGGTTTCCCACGCCACGCCCGTCGAACTCAAGCACAAATTACTCAGCGGCTTGGCATATAATTTCCTTGGCTACACTATAACAAAACGGGCATCAGCTTCGACGGCTGAGCAAGAGCTGACGCAGCTACAGCTATGCTCAAGGATATCTCTCGACCAAGATTCGGACACAATTTACAGCTCGGAAAGCGCTCGAATTCTCGCTAACTTTTTAATTGTTCATGCAGCTAAGAACATCATAGCCCACAGAGACAGCATTGAGAACAGCTTAGCTGATCGAGTGCTGAGGCAGCGATTGCAATAACGTAAATGTTCAGTTCTAAGCGATTTCCTGCAGAAAACAGGTTTGCAAGATTTTTGGAAAGTTTGGCAAGTCTTTTGAAGTGGCTACAGCTCAACCCACAGTAAAGCCCTTTCATTTCTGATAATTGCTAAACCAAAGCATGTCGTTCCTGAAGGATGACGAGGAGTCCTTCCTGGCTGCGTTGTCCTTTGTGGACGAGTTTGCTCTCGACGAAGAAGGCATTGGTGGGTCCTCTTCCACGATACAGCCTCCAGGGGCTGCGTTGATGCTGCCGCAATCCTCAGCTTCAGTGATAGTAGACCCGAATGAACTCAAGCTCAGACGTCGCCAGCAGCTCAACGAGAGGAGGCGGCAGATGCGCAAAGCCGGCGTCTACGCAGACCCGAATCGCGCTCGCAATGGACTGAGGACGGAGATCTCGCTCCTACGCGAGCAACTCGAGCAGCTTCAACTTGACCTCCAGGTCTTGCAAAGGCGGGAGACCAAGCGTGACCACCACCCGCAACGACAGCGGATCGATGCACAAAGCGTAACCACTGTGACGTCTCCAGCTCCTTCTGTATGGCAGGAACTAGCAACGCGCCAGAGAAGTCGACGAGAGGAGGCGGAGCGTCAGAACATCCGCCTGAAACTTGCTGTGGAGCACCAGCAGAAGCTGGCGGAGTCGCTTAGTGTTTTATGGAGAAAGCGAGCTGATGTCGTGGTAAGGGCTTGCTGCGTTCTCTTCTTGCGTTGTTAGCCCTTGCATCTAGAGCTGTATTTTCTAATATTGTGGTGGGTTTAACGCTTTGTGCTGCTTTAGACGAAGGAATGCGGAGCTTTGACAAGTCAACCATACTTAAAGCATCATGTCGTGAACATGCTGGATGTTGACGGAGACATGGAGGACTTTCGAGTGCTCATTCGACACCTCGAGACGGCGTATCGGGGCTTGGATGCGGTTTTTACAGCCAACGGGCTGGCAAGCTCGACTCTTCCTCCCAGTGACGTCCACTTGCGCGAAAGCGTCGACGGCAGATACATGTACCTCGAGTGCTTTAGTCACAAGTCGTTGCCTTTTGACATGCGTGCGACTACCGAGGCGATTTGGGAGCACTTTAAAGGGTTAGCTCTAAATTGGATCGTATACGGAACTGATCTGGTCTATGATCAGGACTGTTGATCGGATGTGTGAACTGATTAATGTCATGGTGCAGCAAGTGTGTAGTTGTGAAGTTGCTGAATTATAGGAGTGTGCTAGTAGCTACCTAACAATACCTAAAGTGCGACACTGACTGAAGCGGTGGAGTTGTCGGAGGGAGCGACTGCTTCGGCTCGTTATATCGGCTGAAATGTCAACAACCTCAGGAAGCTGGATTACGTCGAGCACGGCCACGAGGGACGTTGGCAACACGACGCACATACTCTTGCGAGATCGTCTTGATCACCGTGACGAATGTAGCCATGGAGGGGTGCGGCGTTGGGAACCTGCTATTTAACTCCCGGTTAAACCGTTCGAGAGGATCGTTCGTCCTCGCGATCAGTTCATTGTCCAGCCCAAACACATTCCAAACCTCGATGGAGTACTGCTCGAGCCATGTGCGTTCGAAATAGCCCCAGAATTCACCCCATTTAGCTGCCGAATAGGTCACATCAGCTACCGCGCATCGCCGCTTGATCTCCCGCTTCACCCATTTAATCCCTCGTTCGATGTGGTCATGCTGAATCACGGTCAGTGTGTCTAACACACCATGCGTCATGGCGATTAGACACTCCTCTTCCGGAATAGCGTAGCGCTTCATAGCGCGACGGAGTGCCTGCTTCATATGAAACAGGCACCCTAGCACAATTGCGTTAGGAAACTGGGTTTGAAGGGAATCCATTAAAGCGGCTTCAAAGTCGCAGACAATCTCAGCGGGTTCAATCTGCTGATCGGTAGCTTGGACGATGAAGTGTATCATATCCCAGTAGCTGTCCGCCGTTCGAGAGGTGTTCAGAGCGTAAAACACAGGTACGTACACGCCCGACGCGCGATCATGCACCATGAACACGACGCATTGCGCGTAGCCACTCGGAACACATCTGAACGTTCCATCGACGAATAGCGTCATTCCATGATAGCGTAAGAGCGCCACCAGTGCAGGGTGCGCCCAACCCAGAAGACGAGTAGGCTTGGTCAGGTCGTCTCGGTTGGGTGTAATGCAGTGAAACTGGGAAAATGTGACAGCCTCATCGAGCGCGAGTGCGAGCGGCGGGATCTCGATTGAACCGTGCACGTTGCCGGAGTAGTGTTGGCGTCTTGCATGATGCACGCGGCGTATAGCTTGCTGCTCCGACAGGCCCCGCACGACATCAGGGTTGTCCGTAGAGTAGAAACGTCGTTGCAGCTCCTCCCACACGCGACGTACAGGCCACGCAACATGCTCAATTGCTAAGAGGTCAGCTTGCGCTTTCATTTCAGCTTCAACGCTGGTGACGGAGCTAACTACAGCTGTCGCGCTGCAACTGTGCGCCTTGACGCAGGTGTAGCCCATGGACGCAATCCGGAACTCCATCTTGCCGCCGCAACCCGCTCGAAACTTAGAACATCGGTATACAATCTTGCGCGAAGAATCCCAGGCGCGAGTATACTTGTACCCCTTGAAGTAACACGTTGTGCGCTCAGCACGTCTCGGGGCGTGGCTGCTCGTGTCTTCAACCGGCGGCTGAGGGCCGCTGTCACTCTCCAGCACCTCGGCCCCCATTTGCTCGTCTACCACGACTGCGTTGACACCTTCCTCCATGCCACTTGAGACCTTTGATGCAACTTCACGACTGATCGAGTAGCGAACACTGCATCTACCATGCCCCCAGCCTACCATTAGTTTCCCGATCACAGATCCGATCATCGACGCGACAACAACCCGATCATAGACCAGATCAGTTCCGTATACGAACCAAAATAAAATCTACCCTTTAAAGGAGTCGAAAAACACTTTGGCGCCGGTAGTCTCTACAAGAAAGCTGCAAAGGTGGGTGCCAGCTAGCGTAGCTTGCATTTATCGAGTCTCATTGTGCATTGTCTTCTCTACAAGCGCAGAATCTTGACGAGCCGTACACCATCATCGAAAACTTCACGAAGGAGCTATACGCTGACACATCTCGAGCCGACATCAAGGTTAAGCAAGTTGTTCGCCGTTACGTGGAGACCGACCGCGACGTCGTGATATGGGTCGCACGCGTAGCACCTGCAGAGATCAAGCACAAGCTACTTCGAGGCTTCACGTATTACCTCCGCGGCTACGCAGTCACGAAGCGGTCACCTGACTCGACCCCAGGTCAAGCTCTCGGAAGTTCAGCAATGCTCGTTGATCTCCCTTGACCGCGACGCCCACATGAAGCTCGACACGACTGATCTACACTCACTGACCAACTTCTTAGTTGTGAACACCGCGCAAAATATTCGTTCACACCGTGAGTGCATCGAGAATGTCCTTGTTGATCAGGCTGTAGCAAGTCGCATACATTTTCCATATAAAATCGACTAGCAAGAAATGTACTTGATTAAATGATAGTGTGCACAATAGTGTGCATACAGTACCGCATTTTTGCAATTCCTGATGGCATTTTTGCAGGAAGACGACGCGTCCTTCGAGGCGGCGCTGTCGTTCCTGGACGAGTTCGCGTCCAGCACGTCGGTGGCATCGCCTTCATGCTGGGGTGCAATCAACCAGGACCCGCGGGCGTCGGAGTCTGGCGAATCGAGTACACCGCACAGTACCACGCGATCCCGTCACGAAGCTGGAGGGAAGACCCAATTGAGCGAAGACGACAAAGAGAGGCGGAGAGCGGAGTTCAATGAGAAGAGGAAGCTGCTACGGAAGGCTGGAGTCTATGGGGACGCGAACAAGGCGCGAAAAGAGCGCGCGCAAGAGATCGCTCATCTACGGGAGGAGGCGGAGAAACTGCAGATCGACCTACAGATTCTGCAGACACAGCGTCGGGCTACGGACGACAACCAGAGCACGTAGGGGGAGAAGAAGGAAGAGGAGAAGGAGGGCGGGAATGGAGCACTGATTAATGGGAACAAGGGATCCATGTGGCAGGGGCTGGCGGACCAGCAGCGTCGTCGCCGCCAAGAGGCAGAACGCGACAATGTGCTCCTGAGACTAGCTGTAGAGCGTCAACGGCAGGTGGCCAACAGTATGACGAGGCAAATGCAACGGCGAGCGGCACAGTTGGTAGGGGGGTATTGTTTAATGCTGTCGTGGTCGTCACTAACATGTTTTGTCCTGAATTACGGTAGACGAATGAATGCGCGTCTCTGGTTACGACGGCACCTTCCAGTCACCACTTCAATGTGGTGGATTTTCATGGAGACTTGGAGGGCTTTCGAGGGCTTTTTCGCCGTCTTGACGACGCGTATCGAAACGTGGACAATGTGTTCATGACAAACGGGTTGGCTGGAATGACGATATCTCCTGTAGACGTCCATGTCCATGAAGGTGCTGATGGTAAATCTCTCGAGTTTGTGAGCTACAAAGTGCTGCCTTTCGACGTCCGTGCTACTGCTGAAGCTACATGGGTTCACTTCAAAGGCGTTGAGAAACATCTAGCACACGGCAACCTGTACGAGAAGGCGGAGAAGGTTGGTTGTTCTGTTGCCCCAAAGTCACCACGGTAATGTCGCCAAAAGCTCACAACGTTCTTTGTGTGGGGAACAGGGTCTTGACGAGCCGTACACAATCATCGCAGACTTCAAGAAGGAGGTCTACTCCAACAGCTCTCGGGCGGATATCAAGGTCAAGCAAGTCATCCGACGCTATGTGGAAGAAGACCGCGACATCGCGCTCTGGGTCTCACGCGCAGTGCCCATCGAGATCAAACACAAGATTCTTCAAGGATTGACCTACCATCTTCAAGGCTGCGCAGTGACCAGGCGCTCATCCGAGTCAACTCCAGACCGAGAGGTCTCCGTCTTGCAACTTTGTTACTTGGTGTCTCTCGACCAAGACGACGTGCGGTGCGACAACACCAACCTGCAGGCTCTCATCAACTTTCTCGCGGCCACTACAAAGCAAAACATCCAGGCCCATCGTGAACGAATCGAGAATGCTTTGATCGACCAATCTATCACAATAGGCCATCGACAGGACATCTAACACGTTGGCTTTTGCAGACTGCATTTACCGTGAGCTCGTCATTCGTAGTAGTGGAGGAGTGCCGACGTCCCCGCCGGGTTAGCGCGTGACATGGAGTTGCTACATGACGAAGCTGCTTCATATTGGGCCTGCTACAGATGAAAGAGCCTTCGATATGGCACATCCAGTCTGCGGGCACTTGTACACTCCCTGATCAATCCAGAATCAACGAGCTCACCAAGAACTCATCGAAAACAAGTTGCTAGACCGAGAAATAAGGCGGAATATCGTGGATCGATAGGGAATCGGCGAGTAACGGTAGTATTGAGTAAGCAAAATACAAAAAGCGACATATTTTTTCGGTAGTGTACGTCCAACACAGACATTGAGGTGTATGAAGCGGAAGGGCAGCCCCTCACCACTTCGTCATGGGTGCATTTTGACGGCCTGGTCCATCAAAACGTTCTCGATAAGCTCCTGGCTAGCCGTAATATTTCCGGCTACAGTGCCCAGCATAAAGTCTGTTAGCGCGCGCACAGCAGCAGGGTCATATACTGTGTGATCCTCTTTCTCTGGTGACACGAGCGAACATAGCTGAAGTAGCGAGAATCCTCGGTTTGGTGTGGATGCCTTTGCTCGTTTTGTGACAGCGTATCCCTGATGTCGGAAACCAAGACCATTCACGCGCTGGTCGTCAAATTCTAGCGGAACGACACTTGCAACCCAGATCACGATTTCGCGGTCTTCCTCCACGTAGCGTCGCAATACCTGTTTCGCATGGAAGTCTGCTCGAGCATTGTCAGCAAAGAACTCTTTCGCAAAGTCCTCAATGATTGTGTCCGGTGTATCTGGGTTCTCCAAATGCTTTACGCAACCACAACAAAAGTCAATTAAATATGCGGGTACTATCAAGCTCTGGTGGTCGCTCACCTTTGCCACCTTCCCCTCATACATGTTACCGCGATGCTTCTCTGCTCCCTTAAAGTGATCCCACACGGCTTGAGCAGTTGCACGCATTCCAAATGGCACGACCTTGTTCGCGAAAATGTCCAGGTACATGCAGTCGGCACCTTCGCGCATCCGAGCATCGCGATGCGTGGTCTCCATAGTCGCCAATCCGTTAGCAGCAAATACGGTATCCACTTCACGGTACGCCCTGTCAATATGCGCCAGTAAGTCCTTGAAGTCGTTTACATCAGCACGGAAATCCAGCGTGCGTCCCTGCGAGTACTTGGACTTTTTGCTTTGTGATAGACTCGAGCACTCAACAACCTACACCGCCAGCCACGTAGACACCACTCCATTAGCAGTGCCCAATTTACTACACCAACCACACAACGACCGACCTGTTGCTTTGCTCTCTTTTGTAGCAGACTCTCCAGCCCTTTCGCCATCTTAGTCTGGTTCTCCAGAATGAGTTTGAGTCGTACGTTCTCCCGCTCCGCCTTCTCCCTCCTTCTGCGTTGGCGACACGCCACTTCCTTCCATACCGTCGGCACCTGCACCGGATCATACACTGACATGGTGGAACCCTCGTATCCATCCAGTCTTACAGTCTCTGCACTTTTCTTCTCTCCATCTTGACGAAGAGCTCGCGGATGTGTCCTCGGGTGGAGCTTCAGCGCCCTCATCTCGAGCTCCAGCTGCGACACCTTCTCCCTCAGGTACGCCAGCTCGATCTTCCTCTCGTTTCTGGCTCTGTTGGGGTCTCCTCTGGTCACAGGCTTCTTGGGTCCAGGCGTCTTCTTCCTGCCTCGAGCGATGGTCTTCCGCTTCGTCGACACCTGTCCTGGGGTCGGCAGACCGAGTTCAAGCCTTGCAGTTGGTTCCTTCGAGAGCTGAAAAGCGGGTGAGGACGGAGACGCGATAGACGTGTCGCTTCTTCCCCCAAGGGACGCGTACGTGCCTCCTAAAGTCACTGCAAGCGGCACGAGACTCGGTGATAGCAACTCCATGTCATCAACTGGTCCAGACGCTAGAGACGGAGAAAAGGCAGCGCCAGACGTGGAGGGGGATGCCGTGAACACCGACGTGTCGATGGAGTACTGCTCCACGAACGACAGCGCCGCCTCGAAGGCGCGCACGGCGTCGTCGTCCTCCAGGAAGGCCATGTCTTCCTTGATTAGAGCTCTACGCGATTCGGTCGATACAGACGAAGATTTGTTCGTTCTGAAACTCGTTTCGTGCCCTCAGCTTAACTGCTCTTGCAGTACTATTAATTACGACACGAAAAAGACAGTTAAACGAATCACCGGAAGAAATGGTACTTGCTGATTGGTCCACGTTTAGTACTGCATGTATGTAGGTTTCAACCTATACATATTGCTCGAAGCTAGACTCAGGTTCGAGCTAGATTGCGTGCACCACATAACACCTATAGTACTCTTTTAAGCTTTTTTAAAGATAAAAACTGGTCCTAAATTGGCTCTTTGCCGGCAATATTTCGAAAAATTGCATTATGGAATCTGCCGTCGATAGTGCTCGGATTTCTAACGCTACAGTGTTAAGCCGACAACTACGATCAAAATTGTAGCCCACCACGCCATCTCCGTCATAGACGCGGTAGAACTGGTACTGTCACCGACAGTAGCGGAGGTTGCTGCCAGTGTGAAGTTCGCACACAGTTCGTTCGTGATCCCGGCATCATTGTACACATCGCAGTCTGTGTCCGGATGAATGGCCACGACAAATTCGCCGTTTTCAGCTACCTGGTTGAAGTCGCTGCCGATTTGAGGTTTGTATACGCTCCAGTCATCAGCCGTGAGAGTGAACATGACGGTTGTGGAGGATCCCGCCTCAAGCTCGATCTTCTCGAACTTACGCAGCATCTTGACTTCCGGAACTGATATGACCCGGTACGGTTGGATCATGAACAACATGACAGTCTCCTTGCCGGTCATCGTGCCGTTGTTCGTCACCTTCACTGATGCTGTAACTGTGTCTTTGTTGCTGGTGATCTTGTTCGTGCTGAGCTTCAAGTCTGAGTACGAAAAGTTGGTGTAGCTCAACCCAGCGCCAAAGTCCCATTGCATTTCGCATGCTCCGTAGGTGCATTGGGTGTCTACCCGATGGCGGTATGGAATCATGATATGGCCGGACTGCTTCGGATACGTGATAGGCAACCTTCCGCTTGGATTTACCTCACCAAACAGGATTTCTGCCATAGCCTGACCTCCTTGTTCGCACGGCAGACCACCCCACACGACGGCACTCACCGAGTCCGGTAGTGAACCCAGCAGTCTTGGACGTCCTTCAAACAGGATCAGCACTACCTTTGTGCCAGTATTTGCGAGGGCCTGGACGTACTCGAGCTGACCTGAGGGTAGCGTCAACTCGTCGATATCACCCCATTTCTCAGCGTAAGGTGCTTCACCGATGGCGACAATAACCACGTCGGCGCTACTGGCGTATCCTGTCGCTGTTGAGAGATCTTCGTCTGAATATGTTCCGTCGACGCTGAGTCCGTTGAAATACGTAACTGAGTCGGTGCTGACCAGGTTCTCAATACCCTGTCGCACAGATGTACCATGCGCGAAATACTCGTTGCCAGAGGTTCCCTGCCAATAAATACTCCAGCCCCCGCACTGGTAGCCGATATCGTCGACAGAGAACCCCGTCAAAAAAACTGAAGTGCCGTTGGCGAGCGGCAAAATATTGTCATCGTTCTTGAGCAGCACGATGGACTCCCTCGCAAGATTCAACGCCTCCTCCAAGTCATCGTCGTTTCCAACGAGATCGACATTATCCTCACCGGGAACCGGAGTGTCGTAGAGGCCCATTTCAAGCTTCATCTTGACGATACGCATGGCTGAAGAGCGAAGACGACTCTCGTAGTCGGGGTTGTTGGTCAGCACGTATTTGACTTGGTCAATAAAGTCCGTACTGTATGGCACCATGCTCATATCAAGTGAGGCGTTGGCGATCACCAGTTCAACCGCAGCTTGCTGCGTGCTTACGACACGGTGCCAGCTCTGGAGGTTGTTCACTTCACCCCAATCGGTGACAACAACGCCATCGAAGCCGAGGTCATCGCGCAGTAGATTGTTCAAAATTTTAGTGCTGGAGACGACGGGGACACCGTTTATCGACACATAGTTCTCCATCGTGGACATGGCGCCATACTCAATACCAGCCTTGAACGATGGTACGTGGTAGTTCAGCAGGTCATAGTCCGAAATGGTGACGCCTTCACGATCGACTCCCGTGGTCGTCTGCGCGTACCCAATAAAGTGTTTCATGCACGCTCCACTATGGCTGTTGTTCTGCACTCCTTGGATGTAGGCGGCGCCAAGCACCGACACCAGGTACGGGTCTTCACCGAAGGTCTCGTACGTACGTGTCCACAAGGGGTTGTACGAGATGTCGAGAATGGGTCCTAACACCCAAGTAATCCCTGCAGCAGCCGTGTCACGTCCGGTCACGTAGCCCATCTTGCGAGTCAAGTCGGGATTGAAGCTTGCACCTGCATTGATCTGTTGCGGGAACAAAACCGCCTGGTCCACATACTGAGCGCCATGCACTGAGTCGAGTCCGTACACCATCGGGTGTCCTCCATTTTCGTCCATGTGGTACGTTTGGATCTCCTTGATCGTGTTCCGCCATCCGGTCGCGTTCCATCCTGCAAAGGGCGAGTTCAAGTAGGACCCCACTCCCAGTTTGGCGTACCGGCGAACAAGAGTCTCGTTCACCGAGTTGTCGTCGTTGAGCACCATGCTGATGTCGAATTGGCACATTTGGCCGATGACTTGGTCCGTTGAGAAGCCATCGACGATGGTTTGCGCCTGCGCGTCCAAGCTGTCACCGCCACTGGCGGAGGATCCGCTCGAGCTAGCGAGCGCGAGCTGCAGCAGCGTCAGTATCAGTATCACAGTCAGAAGCCAATTCGCGATCATCGAGACCTCCGAGCGGGTATTTTCCACGAGGAAAATGGGGAAATGATGAATGTCATCGTTCGACCACCAGGTCCGGTGTGCCTCGCACATCGCCGACAATTTGTCGCTGCTGCTGCATCCAGATCAGGTGGCGTGGCCCTTTCATATCGCGAGGTAGTGCTGGAGACTCAAGCACTACCTCCAGTGGAGTCTCTATCCACAGGTGCAGCGACTTGGTCAGTTCGGTCAGAAGGAGGCCGCCATATCGCTCCATTCGAATTCGACACCGAGAGATTGCTTGCTGAACCTGAAGTAAGGCGAGTTGTAGACGAGATGATTCGATTCGCTTTGGGCATGATGAATGGAGTGTTGAAGCTGCACAAGTAGGCGACGCCCGTTCGAATCGAACTTCCATGGGCGTTCGTCGACAACAACGGGGAAGTGGTTAACTAAATATATATTCATACAGCTATCATGGACGTCTTTCCGCCCCCATCAATCCCGCAGCGCGCAGGTCTCCTACGTGGACTTTGACATTTAGAGAAGCACGATCAAGAGCAGAGGTGGCGAAGTGGACTATTCAGAGGATGGAAGCTGCAGTGGAAGCCTACAGGAAGGGCCAGCGCCAACCCAAGAAGGTGCCAATCAGGGAGATCAGCCGGATGTACGACGTTCCAGACCCCACGCTACGCCGCTACCTCAACATGGGGCATATGGCAGAGGCACGAGTTTTGAACCCCAATATCTCAGCAACAACTGAGGCGTTTGGCGCGTACAAGGTGTCTGCTACAACTCAAAGTAGCGGTCTTGACGATGGAGCAGCCCCCGCAAGCCTTTGTGTAACTCCCGTGCTGCAGCAACCCATTGTATATTTTGCAGACCTGTAATCAACCTCTGTTTCCGTTTTGACTTACTTTCAGTAACAACTGGTGCGCCAGAATTGGTAGGGTCATGCCGAGATCGCATGAAATATCATGCGACTTCATTGACGCCTCGTTGCGTCAATATTGCGTAAATCCACTTCTGGTTTGCTTAGAAAGATAGCTTACCGTCTTGGCTTTCTAACGCTAATTTAAGCGAATCGATTGGACAAGTAATGCGCTCGCTATCCATTTTCCGCTTAACTGCGCCATAACCGGTGGACTTACCCTTACTGCACAGTTCTGAATCCAAAATGTTTTGCTCGATGTGCAAACCGCGCTGGTCCAAATCGATGGGATCACGTCAGTATTGATCAAGAGCTACCGTCTTGAAGTTTTTCAATGATCAAAGTCGTGTGGGGGGAGCAACTTTCATTGCGAACGCCTCTCGGGTGTGGAGTGGTGGGTCGAGAGCGGAGAAAAAGGAGAACTGACCTGGGCGGTTGTGCCACCAGCCCGTTCGCTAGAAACTAAACTTAGAAACTAATGACTATCACTCCTGATGATCAGAAAAAGCAGCTTTCCTCTCTTGAAGCTGCCTTCGGTATCTTGTCCGAGGAAACCGACCATTTTCAATGATCAAAGTCGTGTGGGGGAAGCAACTTTCATTGCGAACGCCTCTCGGGTGTGGAGTGGTGCACCCCACTCAATATTCACCGATCCGCGCCCGAACTTCTCACATTCTCCTTGCCACACATAAGCTTTGATAAGCCGCCTGATCCTCTTGCCGTGAGCATGGGGTAGTCTTCATAAGCATTGGACAGCCACCTCCCCATCAGTTTGATAACAAGACGATCGGCCCCCGAGTTTAAAAGCTCCGCGGCGCCACCAATTCGGACTGAATGCGTCGAAAATCGGTTTGGGTTGGCTCCAGCCGTAGCTGCTGCCGCCTTGAGAGCTGATCCAATATCATCAGCAGATATACCACTTCCTGTCCCCGTTGATAATGCGGGTTGGTCAAACCGCGTTCCGAAGGCTTTGGCGCCTTTCAAAATCCACCGGGCAGCTGTAACCGGGCAGAGCATCTTGTCTCCTGAACGATGATGGAACCGGCACTCTTGCCGACCGAATTGATCATTCTTAGCGCCTAGTAGTCGGATTCCGACAACGTCGGCTAGGCTAGGCCGGGCCCGACTGCCAGAATTGTCGTAGAAGGTGATATCGCCTAGGCGAAGCACGTACTTGTGATGCTTCCGGCCAATAAATACATATTCCGACCTGCGCAAGAGGAAAAAGAAGGCAAGAAGCAGCCCGCCCCAGATTAATTGCCCCCGCGGATTTCGTAAATCCACTTCCGTGTGAATAATGCGGAGGAGAGCGGGGGTGACTGGCTGCTGTTTGACGACGGGATCCGTAAATCGTCTGATGCCCCGCAATAAAATAGCATGTCCTGCGTTTACACCCGGGTCGTACCCCGCGGTATGCTTGTGGAACCAGCGCACTGCGCACACTTTACTGCAAATAGTCGAGTACGTATTGCCTTTGCCAGCCCTGTTCATGCCGAACCGCCAAAGGAAGACCGCAAAGGCCCCTAACTGTGCTGCGTTGCCATCCAGGTCATCCCGAGAAAGCCAGGGCCGGTAACCCATGAATTCACACCACTTCTGCCATTGAATCCATCCGCGGCGATACTGTAAGCGGGAGGTATCAGCTAAAGCTCCCGCACGGAGCATCGCTCCCAGAGTCTCCAAAGTTTTCTTGAGCTCTGCGGGACCTTGACCTGTTTCCAACCGAACGACATGTCAGAAAACGTTTTTGATAAGTCCCGAGATTGCCACACCCGGCTTCCAGCGTCCGCCATCACATTGTCTACGCCGGGTACATGCTCGGCTGAAGTGTAGAAATTATGTTGAACCTCCAGTAAGGCAACTAGCCGCAGCAACATTTGTGCAAACGGGTTTCGGCTCGATCGGCGATTCGTCCAGCATACAGCCGAGGAGTTGTCAATGAAGAATCGGACGTGTGTTGGGTCATGATGGTTTGAGTTAGCCCACTGCGGTGCCCAGACTATCGCAGCGAAGACCGCGCTCATGAGCTCCCTGATTTTTATACTCAGCTCGTCCGAGACTGCCTCATTAAATCTTGCAATCTGGCGCCGTTCATCTTCGTCGAATTCGACTTGTAGGTATTCCTTTCTAGCGGGCCACAGTGCGCATATACCCCGGTCGCTTGCGTCCATCTCGATATAATAGTCAGGTATCCGTGACTCAGTGAAGCGTGAGAGATGCACTGAATTAAGCCGCCCTGATCGAAGAATTGCTGCAAACCATCGTAAATCTTCGCGTACGTCAGGTGGAATTACCGAGGAATGATGTCTAGGCGTCGAACGTGCTAAGGCACTTATTCGTTGGAAAAATGGGGATGACGCACGTACACATGTAGCGACGTGCCGCAGGCTACCAAGCAGCTTGTTCAACTGCGTCCGGGATGCTGAGTCAGCCTCGTACATTAGATTTATTCGCTGGAGAGCTTTAGTGATCTTGCCCGGAGGTATTGATAACGTCAATATCTGAAGGTTCCAAACAAGACTAAGAGCTTTCCCTTCGGTGAACCAAGACGAAATTTTATCTTCATTGCAGGCGTGCGGCCCAAGCACAGAAACCATTGCCGTACGGAGAGACAAGCTTGCTTCTTCCAGCCGGGAACCGATGGCCGGTTCAATACAAATGTGGTCGTCGCACCACGCTTTTCCATCGAAAGTACCTTGCCCAGCTTTGGGCTGGTCCGGCCATGTAGGAATTGAGCAGCTATGCAAATGAACAATAGCACCGCCTGCCGTCCAGTAATGCTTGGGAGAATCCGTCCACCCAAATGGACACGATAAATCGATGACGAGAACTCCAAGCTCTGGAATAGTGCCTGCAAAGCGACCAGCCGCCTCAGCTGCCAGCGGGATGTTACGAAAAGCTCCAGCAACGTCGCCTGTAGACATTCGTGCCAAACCAGGAAACTTGGATTCCATATGAAGTATCCGACGCGCGAGAACCGCCGCCCCATCGTAAGACACTTCGACCGAGGGGCCGTCTTGACTTTGATCATTCACAGAGAATCCTTTTGGACAGGACAAGTCGTGAATGACTCGGGCATCTATTGCTAAATCCACGTCACCTTTCTGGACAGCTCCAAATGGGCTGCAGGTGACACCTTCCAGGGTGGGTAGCAAGTTCAAATCCAATATCAAGTAGCGTTCGTCATCCTGACCTTTTCGAAGATTCTTGATAACCGCGTCGAGTGCCCGCAGCGCTGACCCGTGATTTGGTGGGGGTCGATTCTGATGGGGAAACTCAGATGACCACGTTGGTTCGACACCGTGCTCTACAATGTTTCGCCATTCCTCTTGATACTGGTAGGTCTTCCAGCCAGCAATGTGGTCGGGTACACTGAGTGCCTTATTAGGTCGTGGGTCGTTCAGGGACTCACCTCGAACCCGCCGTATCAATTCAGGAAGCTTCATCTTGGACCGTCGAAGAAGCTCGCTGTAGGCGCGTTGCTTTGAAGTGTCAAGTTGAGGTTAAGTGTCAAGTTGAGGTTTCTGTCTTCCCCTGTGCTCTCTCGTCGATGGACTCGGTGCAGGTGGTGGAATTCCGAAGTGGCTCAACAAAGTAGACATGTCGGCGCATATAACTTCGCGTTGAAGGTCGAATAACTGTCGTCGCGCTCTCAAGGAGAGAGAATAGCGACGATGCTGCATCTCCAAATGTCTCCGCATCCGGTGGGATAAGCTTAACAGTAGTATGCTTGAGGTAGAGTCAACCTTGTTTGGACCCCCGACACTGTCCACTGCTGTACCCATCCAGCGATCGTCGCGTAGCGACATACTCTCGCTTCGAATGCACCCTGAGGCCACATCGAAGAACTCAACCGATCTGCACTCGCCGTGCATCGGCAAACTTTCGCCGCAGGGGTGGTCTAGGGATCCTCCTGGGCATACAACCAAACTGCAATCATCGTGCAGCGGCATTTTCTCGTCTCGAACGTTGTTTGATGTATCGTCGAGACACTCAGATCGCCAACTAAACAGTGGTTTACTAGGATCGCCTTGGGGCGGATCACGATTTAATCTCTCCTTGCAAAAATCACCCGCAGTGAGATGATGTGGGCAAAGCGTTATGTCGGCTGTTACTGATAGGGGTTGTTCTGTCAGCCTGAAGTTGGTCACCCCCTGATCCATTTCATGGCGCCTTCACAACTTGGACTCGTCGCCTTCCAAGGTGACTTGCCGTACCCTCAAACCCCCGTACGCCTTCTCAATGAAACGCTTTACAATACCGGGTAGCTTGGGCGGGTCAAAATACCCTCGATAGTCGAAGACACACTTGTCACCTTTGCCTGGGCATCCGTCCGCCGAAAGGTACTTCATGCACAACTTCTTGTTTTTCCGGATCGGTAGAGCCGCAACGACCTCCGGCGGCACCGGGATTTGGTGGGATCCGTTGGAGTTGCGCTGGTTGCGCTGAAAGCGCGTGTTAGCGTTCCGAGCTGCAGGAGGCTTCAGTGCGGCATCCACTTTAAGACTGGTTACCCGTTGCACTACCCGTGCATAAGACTCGTGACCAAATTGGAAGTAGTTCTTCACTTGAGACGCCCCCTCGATATCTTCCCGTGCTAGGCAAGATCTAAACCGCTCGAAACACTCGTCAATCCAGGCCACAAGTTCTGGAACTGCCTCTGGCCCGCGCATGGATTTTGTTTTGCGCAGCAGAAGTAGAAATCTTCTTGCAGCATTGACCAACTCGGAGGCTAACGAGTTGAACATCTCTACTACTAGCAGTGAGAGTACCTCGAGAGCCGACACTACATCAGCCAAATCTTCCGCTCTGGGGGGTCGTGGGAGTTTGTTCTTCATTGAGAAGTCCGTCATGTCGAATTTTTCGCTGAGTTGACGCTCTTCCTCCAAGTCGATTGGAGAAAAGTGCATCGAGGACAAACCGCGATATCCAAAGTCCCATCCGTAAAATCCTCGAGCGACTCCCGGGTGTGGCAAGAAATCGAACTCTTTTGACTGAGACTGCATAGTCTCGGCAAATAATTGTGCATCAAGGGAGGAGTACTTACCGTTCACCAACGCCCCATGGGTTACCGCTTGTTGTCGACTTGGCTTGAACTGCAACTTAGTGTCGGATCCTGCTGTAGCAACCAGCGAGCTGGAACTGCCCTTGCCCAAGCCGGCCTGCCTCAGAGCGATCAGCTGGTCGATATCTCGCACCATCTCCGGATCATCATCTAAACGCCTTCGAAGCGCTATCAGGCGCCCTTGACCTCGATCAGCTGGGGCCTCCTGCGTTAAATCGCGATCACGTTTGGCCCGCGGGGCTTGAGTTTCCTCTTGGGTGCTATCGATCGGAACTAGGTCGTCATCTGAGTCGTACAGTTGCTGCAATATTTCAGTATCGTTGCTGCCACTTTGAAGAGGGGTGCTTTCAGGTGTAGGGGGTCCGACAGGCTCGGTAAACAGCGCAGTCGGAACTGAGGCCCCTTGGGGAGCTCGGCGCTTCCCTTGAAAATAGAAAACGAAGTTCAAAATGTGCTCGATCGGTAGATACTCGACCCGAGTGTTCTCGATATTGAAGACCGGCACCAACTGGGCTTCATCTACTTGATTCATTTTCAGCTTCCGCAGGATAATTGTCGAGTTACGTCGCGCAGACTGACCAATACCGTTGAAGTGATCATGAACAATGTTGTGAATCGAGCGCATTTCCGTCGGCATTACGTCCGCAACACTCCTCATGATGCAAGGTCGGAGCGCGTAAGTTTCGATAGCCAGGTCTTGCAGTTCCTCCCTCCCATACGGGATCTCGCACGTTTCGTCCTGAAACGTCACCTGCAAAATTCCGGACTTCTCGTCCTCCTTCCAGGAATACCCTACACCCATTCCATAGTCCCAGACTTTGGGCCTTCAGAGGGGTACGCGCGCGATGCAAAGCGCACTGCCTACGTAGGTCCCGATCCCGCTTAGCGCTTCATCTTCGCTCACCCTTCGGGGGTCGACCTGGGCAGCTGAGAGGTGACTCGAAAACTCCCCGCTCTCTGCCCACCTTCCACTGGGAAACCGCTCAACGTCATATTTCCCCCGCTGCGCGGCGGAGCAGATCTTGCCGTAGGCATACCCATCCGTATCCAGAGAACCAGGCTTGGGCAGAACGTATACCGTCGAGGTGGCCATACTGCTTGCGTAGAAAGGGAGAGGAAGAGTCCGAC
This sequence comes from Phytophthora fragariae, assembly GCA_009729435.1. Classification (NCBI taxonomy): domain Eukaryota; phylum Oomycota; class Peronosporomycetes; order Peronosporales; family Peronosporaceae; genus Phytophthora; species Phytophthora fragariae. Next base: position 1,655,903 of record QQOI01000005.1, on the reverse strand, counting down.
AAGGCGGCGCGTGCGGCGAGGCTTGGAGGCTGTCGAGAGCGGAGAAAAAGGAGAACTGACCTGGGCGGTTGTGCCACCAGCCCGTTCGCTAGAAACTAAACTTAGAAACTAATGACTATCACTCCTGATGATCAGAAAAAGCAGTTTTCCTCTCTTGAAGCTGCCTTCGGTATCTTGTCCGAGGAAACCGACCAGTTCCAGCAAAGGCACTTACACACCGAAGCAAGAAAATTTCTTGCTTCGGTGTGTAAGTTTAATTCGAAACCAGAGCGGATTCAGGGAGATGTCGAGAATCGGTGATTGTTTGCCAGATGCGCTGGCACTCTGTTACCTAGTTCGTGCTACATACATGCAGTCTGCCGAAAGCTCTCGAGCGTGACGCCGTAAATCGATTAGACCGCGCACTTCTCTCCAATGCGTTTTCAAATATTGCTTGCGGGGCAGGATCTAAAGTGGGTCTGTATTCATGGCAGAAATTCAACCAGTCTAGCTGTAAGGCCGGTGGGGGGGGTTAATAGCTGGCCGCCTCAACGGTTCCAGCTCCAGCTTCTCCAGCAGGCGGTTCCGTGGTACTAGGGCCTGTGACGTCGATAACAGGGGTGCTCGTAGTGACATTCGCGACCGGGGGAGGAAGGCCGAAGTTGTCGCGTCCAGTATCGATCGTGAACACAGCGCACAGCGGGTTGGTGATGTTCTTGTACACATTGCACCAAGTGTCAGGCTTGATAGCCACAACATAGTTACTGTCCTCCGTGACCTTCTTGAAGCCGCTGCCGATCTGCGGGTCGTACACGCTCCAATCATCCGCCGTCAGTGCAAACGACACCTCCTGAGACTCACCCGCCTGCAGCTCGATCTTCTTGAATTTCTTCAACATTTTCACTTCGGGGACGGAGATCGTTCGGTACGGCTGCGTCAGGAACAACATGACCGTCTCCTTTCCAGCACGAGTGCCGACATTCGTGACAGTCACCGTAGCAGTGACAGTTGCGTCTGCGCTAGTGATTGTGGTCGTATCCAAGGTCACAGCCGAGCAGTTGAACTCAGTGTAGCTAAGTCCGGCACCGAAGTCCCATTGCATCCAGCAGTGGTCGTAAGCGCACTGCGTGTTCACCCGATGGTAGTAAGGGATGGCAACATTTGCCGGGTCCTTGGGGTACGTGATCGGGAGCCTTCCACTTGGGTTCACCTCGCCATAGATGATCTCGGCCATCGCTTGGCCTCCCAGCTCACACGGCAATAAACCATCAATAATGGCACTAGCCGAGTCCGGAAGAGAGCCTAGAAGACGTGGGCGGCCTTCAAACAAGACGACAATGACCTTCGTGCCCGTGGCTGCGAGAGCCTCCACATATTCGATTTGACCTGCAGGCAGTGCCAGGTCGTCAATGTCACCAGGCTTCTCCGTGTACTGCTTCTCGCCAATGACGGCGATCGTGTACTCGTGCTGGCTGGCCAGCTCCACAGCCTTAGCGAGGTCAGCTTCGGAGTACGAACCGTTGTCGTAAAGACCGTTGAAGTACGTGAACGAGTCATTGCCGACCAGGTTTTCAAAGCCCTGGCGGACCGAGATACCGTTCGGGAACATCTCGTTGCCTGAGTACCCTTGCCACGCAATGCTCCATCCACCGCATTGGTGACCCACGTTGTCAGCCGAGTGGCCTGAGAGAAATACAGACGCTTCCTTAGCCAACGGCAAAACACTCTCGTTGTTCTTCAGCAGCACGATCGACTCGCGTGCCAGGTCCAATGCCACCGCCTTGTCTGCATCATTGCCAACTTGGAATTCAAACTCCGCACCCGGGACAGGTGTGTCGTACAGACCAAGCTTCACCTTTGTCTTGACGATGCGCTTCGCAGACTCACGCAAGCGGCCCTCATACTGCGGATAGCTCTCTAACATTCTCTCGGTGTAGTTGATGAAGGACGTGTCATTCGGCACCATACTCATGTCGAGCGATGTGTGCGTAAGTGACAATCGGACGGCGTCCTCGTAAGTCTCAGCGACGCGGTGCCAGTCTTTGAGGTTGTTGATCTCAGCCCAGTCCGAGACCTGGAGGCCGTCAAATCCAAGGTCGGAGCGGAGCAGATCGTTCAGAATACGAGGGTTCGCGATCACAGGGTCTCCGTTGATGGAGATGTAGTTCTCCATCGTCGACATGGCGCCGGCCTCGATTGCAGCTTTGAACGGTGGCAGGAAATAATTCAGCAAGTCAAAGTCCGCCATGATGACGTTGTCGCGGTCGTGACCAGTTGGGGTTTTCGAGTATCCGATGAAGTGCTTCATACAGGCAGCCGTTTGGTTGTAGCTCTGGAGACCGCGGACAAGTGCCTCTCCCATGACCGCAACCAAGTACGGGTCTTCACTAAACGTCTCGTAAGTGCGAGACCATAGCGGGTTCTGGGAGATCTCAAGAATGGGTCCGAAGACCCACGGGATTCCTGCAGCCTGGGTATCACGCGCGGTGATGCGGCCTGCCTTGTGAACCAAGTCGGGGTTGAAGCTCGCCCCACTGTTGATCTGCTGGCCAAACAGAACAGCCCCACTCACGTAGTTGGCGCCGTGAACCGAGTCGAGACCGTAGATGATCGGATGACCCCCGTTCTCCTCCATGGTGATCTCCTGGATACGAGACACAATGCCACGCCACTCCGTTGCGTTCCATCCATACTTGTCACCAAGCGGTTCGTCCCAAATGGTGTTCAGGTACGATCCGACGTACTGCTGGGCGTAGGCGCGAACGTTGTCCTCATTCAGCGTGTTGTCATCGGGATTCATGACAGTGCTGATATCGACCTGGGTCATCTGGCCGATGACCTGCGCCGTCGTGAATCCATCGACGATGGCTTGCGCACGGGCGTCGTATGGGTCGTCCTTGGCTGCCACAACCACACTGGAAATGCTCAATAGAGACGCCACTGCACCAGCAATGCTCCAGCTTATCCACATTAGATCGCCGTGTGTCGAGTAGGTTGGTGATGTGATGTGGTGATGGTTGATCCTTTGCGAGGCGGGGAGGAAAATGAAAAGTGAGAAACCAAGTTTTGCCTTTCTCGTCCAAGCTGCGAAGCCCCAGGCGAAAGTTCGACTTGAATCCGTCTAGCTGTCCGCCAGGTAGATTGAATTCAGGATAGCTTTCCAAACTGGACGTGCCGGCAAAGGTGATTCGATGATGCTCAGCTTGCGTCGACGATCGCAGACCGAAAAAGCCTGTCCAGCGTTAACGGTGTGTATTATCCACTCGAGTCCGTGCAGCACGCAAATGGAAAGACGAATTGGCCAAGATGACAGTCGCAGATGTACATTGGATTGAACAGGTTGGGAGGGGATTCATTCGTGGACAGCCCGATCGTCCTTGTGTCTGCAAAGCTTTCGACCAAGTGTCTTTCCAGCCACGAAGGATAGCCTGTTCTTGAGATTTCGCAGCGCAAACTTGTCGCGACTGCTAGAAAATGCAACTGCAATGTACTACAGTGTGCATGTATTATATTCATCACCTGGAGGCTTCCTCAAAGTGGGCGCCATCCACTGCATGGGGTACTTGAAGAATCTAAGCTTGGCACCCACAGAGATGTTACGACCCATGACGTTCCTAAAAAAGATACTAAGGTCGTGGTGCAGTTTTGGCTTATTCTGAGAAGCCACCAATTTTCCGTAAAAAAACGATACTTCGCTGTTTTCGTGTTCGCAGTTAAAAATATGTAGTTCTGCATTCCAACACGGTAACCTAGATACCCTAAAACGCGTCTTGTAAGCAAAAAGCAGGTCTCTCCTAAAACGGTGTTTTGAGCTGTGTTTTGAGGGCATCGTTTTAGGGGGTATAATAACGTTTTGACCCGAAAACGACTGCGAGAACACCATCGTGTCGAAACGTTGTTTAAGCCCAGATCCTCGTGGGTTGCCACGAACCCAGTTTTCTTGCGAACATGAAAACAGCGAAGTATCGTTTTTGATTCTTTGTGGAAAATTGGTTGCTTCTCTCAATAATCCAGAGAAGTGAGTTCGGCCAAAACTTCACTTCGCGCGAACACGACCTGGCAGTATTACTGTAACGTACTTTGAAGTCTTCAACGCACCACTACAAGGTACTACTACAGTAGTATTTGCAATACATGTACTGGTTAGACTGTTATAGACGCATCGCCAACACAACACGATCCGGATACTTACAGTACTTGTGATGCATATATCCACCCATGATCTATTAGCAATCTAATAGCGGCGACGCGATGTAGTGCTGTTGATGCCGAAGTTGACATTGCCCGTGTCGAGCGTGAACTGAGCGCACAGCTCGTTCGTAATCGTGTTGTACACGTCGCAGTCGGTCTCGGGTTTGATCGCCACGACGAAGGCGCCGTCCTCCGCAACTTGGTTGAAGCCGCTGCCAATCTGAGGATCGTACACGCTCCAGTCGTCCGCCGTGAGGGTGAAAGAAACCTCCTGGGTGATACCAGGCTCGAGGTCAATCTTCTTGAACTTGCGCAGCATCTTGACCTCCGGCACCGAGATCAAGCGGTACGGTTGGATCACGAACAGCATCACGGTCTCCTTGCCGGCGACAGATCCCGAGTTTGTCACGAACACAGACGCAGTCAGCGAGTCATCGGCGCCCGATACCGTTGTCTTGCTCAGCGTAAGTGCTGAGTATGTGAACGTAGTGTAGCTGAGCCCCGTGCCAAAGTCCCACTGCATCTCGCAGTCAACGTAGGCGCCACTGTCGTCAACGCACTTGGTAGTCACGCGGTGGTTGTACGGGATCATCACGTTGGCCGAGTCCTTAGGGTACGTGAGCGGAAGTCTGCCACTCGGGTTTACCTCGCCGTACAAAATTTCTGCCATAGCTTGTCCACCAAGCTCACAAGCTAGCAAACCGTGGATTACCGCGCTAGCAACGTCCGGGAGAGTGTCAAGCAAGCGCGGGCGACCCTCGAACAGAACAAGAATGATCTTAGTTCCCGTGGCAGCGAGAGCTTGAACGTACGCAACCTGTCCCGAAGGTAATGCCAAGTCATCAATGTCACCCGGCTTCTCCGCGTAGGTGTGCTCACCAATGACAGCGATTGTGTACTCATGCTGGCTCGCGAGCGCCACGGCAGTAGCCAAGTCCTCCGACGTGTAGCTTCCATCTGCGTTTAGTCCATTGAAGTATGTGAACGAGTTGTTGCCAACAACGTTCTCCAGCCCCTGACGAACCGAAACACCGTTCGGGAACATGTCGTTACCGGAGTATCCCTGCCATGCCACACTCCATCCACCGCATTGATAGCCGATGTTGTCGGCCGAGTGGCCTGTGAGGAAGACCGACGATCCATTAGCGAGTGGGAGGATATTGTTGTCGTTCTTGAGCAGCACAATCGATTCACGCGCTAACTCCAAGGCCACGGCCTTGTCGTTGTCATTGCCCACCAAGTACTCGTAGTCAGCACCAGGCACTGGGGTTTCGTACAACCCGAGCTTGAGCTTCATCTTAATCACACGTTTGGCCGACTCACGAAGCCGGGACTCGTATTCCGGAAAGTTGTTCAGCATCTCCGTCGCGTAGGTGATGAACTCGGTATCGTATGGAACCATGCTCATGTCGAGAGCTGTACGAGTGAGTGAGAGACGAACAGCCTCATCATAAGTGTCCACCACGCGGTGCCAATCCTTCAGATTGTTGATCTCAGCCCAGTCCGTGACTACAACGCCGTCGTAGTCGAGGTCGTTGCGTACAAGATCCTCCAGAATCTTGGTGTTCGCCACCACAGGAATTCCGTTGATGGAGATGTAGTTCTCCATCGTCGACAGCGCTCCAGCAGCAATTCCTGCTTGGTACGGCTGCACGAAGTAGTTGAGCAAGTCGAAGTCGGCCATCGTCACCCCATCGCGGTCATGGCCAGTTGGTGTCTTGGAGTACCCGACAAAGTGCTTCATACAAGCAGCGGTCTGGTTGTTGCTCTGCAGACCGCGAATGATCGCGTCACCAAGCACGGAACACAAGTACGGGTCCTCACCGAAAGTCTCGTAGGTGCGTGCCCACAGCGGGTTCTGCGCGAGGTCGAGTATAGGACCAAAAATCCATGGGATTCCTGCAGCCTCCGTATCACGCCCTGTGATCTTCCCGACTTCGTAGACCAGGTCGGGGTTGAAGCTTGCTCCACTGTTGATCTCCTGGCCGAAGATGACAGCACCAGCTACGTAGATGGCACCGTGCACCGAGTCGATTCCGTACACCATCGGGTGACCACCGTTCTCCTCCATGGTGATCTCCTGGATCCGGGTCACAATGGCCCTCCATTCCGTCGCGTTCCAGCCCCACTTGCCGTCGATCTCGCTGCCCCAGGGCGTGTTGAGGTACGAACCGACGTTCATCTTGGCGTACGTGCGCACCGAGTCCTCGTTTAGCGAGTAGTTGCTGTTGAGCACTTGACCAATGTTGATCTGCGTCATCTGACCGAGGACCTGGGCAACGGAGAAGCCGTCGACGATAGCTTGGGCTTGCGAGTCGTACACATCGTCCCCGAGAGCGCGAGCGTCGACTGGGAGAGCGGATAGCGCTGCAAAGCAGCCGAGCGTAGCGATCCACGACGTCAACATCGCAGTTGGAAGCGCAAGGGTTGAGCTGCAGCGAGGAGATTGCGAAGTGAGCTACGAACGGAGCGGAGACATCGGCGATGCAGGTGGAGGTTGGGTGGAGTTGGTGGGCGTCTGACCCGCGTGGAAGATGCGGTCAAGCCTGGCTGTCCTCGTGGGGGAAGATGTGGTACGCCTGCGGGCGTTGCTGGTGTTGAAGCTGCATTGCCGATCGTGCGGATTCGATGCATGTCATGCGTATCTGAGTCAGATCAGATAATCTGATACCGACACTGCACAACTAGCGAGACTGAGGTATTAATTTTAGGGGATTGAGGTACATAGTGAAGGAAGTTGAATGCGTTAAATGCGATATTTAGTGTGAGAGACAAATTGTTAAGGGCCGTGTCGCAGTCGAAAAAAGAGGTCGCATAAAGAGGAACCACCAATCAAACAGAGCCCTTCCTCTTTTTGTCTGTACAGTGTACAGTGTACACTCCCAACAAGAGGTGGCGGAGGTCTTTTGACCTCTTTATCTGCTATAGACACGCATCCCTCCTCTATTATTTTTTTATTATACTTTCCATTCTATATTAAATTAAAATACTCTATTCTTCTTCTGCCCATGAACGCGGGCGGCGGCCTCAATTTTCGTGCTTGTGCATTCGAAGAAACAGCAGCGATTCAATGAGAGCATCACCCCACTCGATGCGTTCGTCAGAGCTGTCTGCCGTCGTAGCAAGAGCCCCCCACACACACACAAAGTTTCCTCCCAGCGTCTCCTTCGACCTGCTTCACAGCTTGAAAGTTAAATTCACAATGAGCTCAGCACTCAATTTCTCAAGGGACCTAAGAAAAAGAGTTACGACCCGACCTCCTCTTTTTCAGTTAGAAAAGAGCCAAAAAGAGAAGAGCTGCGACCCGCCCCTTAGGGGCGGGTCTTGAAGTGACGCGAAAAGCTGTTGTTTCGCAAGCGCGATCACTATGGATACGGTTGTCTGCTTGCATGTACTATTGTACAATGCTGCTGGATCATTTGCTGCCATTCAAAGGGATCACTAACGATGACCACCCGAGAACACGGTGGACCAGTGAATGGGATCACGCTCAGTGCCTCGATAAAAAAGAATTGAGAAGGACGTCGTTGCTGCCCTGGAAACTGGCAACGCGTCCTCGATTTGACACTCACACACTGGTAGCCTACCAGTGGTAGGATAGACCACCACGGTGGTGTGATCGCGGGCACCTACCAGCTGCCCAAGGAATCAAGTTTGGTGGGACTTTCGTCCTGAGCTTCAGGTCTGCACAAGCACATCAGCCGGCACAAGCCATCCCGGGCGGATATCTTCCAGCGCATGCACGCATCTTTTCTTCCGAGACGAGTTGTTACCGTAAGTGCCTCGCTGCCGGATACAGGTATCTGCTCGAGCATAACGTTACATGTATACGCTTCTGGCGTGTGGAGGTCTGTGCAGGATCGATTTGTGTCTGCCGGTTGCAGTTCAATGTCTGCCCCATGTTGAAGTGAGCTGATAACCCGAGCCAATCGTTTACGGAGCCATGGTACATGTACCGCCAGCAGTGAGTCACTGCCAGTGACCCGCGCGTAGACCTGGTCGGAATGCAACGCAACGGAAGACTCTGGCTGGAATCGTGGCTCGGCATGGCATCACCAGTGGTGATTCACCACTCAGGTCTAGCCAGACTCGTCCGTTTCATCGATCGAGTAACTGCTTGGACTTCCTATCGCCAGTCGAGCGTCGAGAGTTGCGCTGCACCTACCACTCCTTCAGTTAAGGACCTTAACTGCTGAGCGTCGAGCGTCTGTTGCAAGTATGCGCGAGACTTCCTGGGGGCTGATGGAGCACAACGTGCAGCTCGTGTTCCTCTTCACGGTGATGTACTGGTCGGCTAGCAGGTGCGTAGCAGATCGACTGACACAAGTCACGATTCACTACTGACGTTGCCATCTTAGTATCATCTCCCAGCAGGTTTTGTCAGGCTATGTCTACGTGCTGACAGCCTCGAACACCCCGGTAGGGTTCGTCAAGGGCATCCAAGGTCTAACCCAGCTAGTATGTGCATTCCCAGCGGGATATGCTGCAGACTGCACCCGTCGAGACCGCACCCTCATAGTGGCGGGCATTGTCGGGGTCGTCGCTTCTGTGCTAACGGCGATGGCTTTCGAGCTGGCAGATATGCTGCTAATGTACGTCGCGTTCGGACTATGGGGGGCCTTCACCGCCTTCCAGAGTTCTGCCATGGAGGCGCTGTTTGCCGACTCGGCCCCAATGGGTCAACGATCAGCACCGTTCACACTGAAGTACGTCATGCGCAACGTCGCACTTGTTTTGGGCCCCACCAGCGCCATCTTGCTACTATGGAAAAATGGCGATGTATGGACATTGGTAGCACTGCGACCGGTTCTGCTGTTCGGGGCATTCATCGCAGCTGTGTCGATGGTTCTTCTCTTTCAGTTCAATGATGACCTAGCGTTCGAGAACCGACAGTACGTGTTCGCCATTGAGCGCGAACTGAGCTCAATTGAGCGTAACTTCACGTCCGAGTACAGTGACAGAGAAAGCTCTGCATCTGAACAAGGTGTGAACTTTTCTCGGATGCAGATTCCTTCGACAAGTGAGTTCTCTCAACTCTTGCAGTCATCGAGAGTTCCTTCTGCGAACAGCGGCTACTATTTAACCGCACCACTACGAAGTGATGACGACGAAGATGTTTCGGTTCGTCCGGTAATGGCCTGTTGGGGGATGCTCGACACGGCTCATGTGCCATATCTGCTGTTTGTGTCGAACTTCCTCGTGAGCAATGGAACGGGGCTCGTCACTGCGTTCTTCCCGCTTTTCTTCCTTCACGAATATGCTCTATCACCCATCCGAGTGCAGACGCTATTCGCACTGCAGCCGCTGGTTATGGCGCTGTTATCGTTCCTATCGCAAATGGTTTCGAGCACTACCGGGCGAATGTCCATGGTTGTGGTCACGCGCGTGTTGGGGACTATCAGCTTGCTGTTAATGGCCGTCTCGCATGATGTAGCGGACCAAAGTGTGCTGTTTGTATTCCACGGGGCATTTATGCAGTGCACGGAGCCGCTACGAAGGTCACTTCTTATGGATTTTGTGCCCAAGTCGCATCGCGCACGTTGGAACTCGCTTGAGGGATTGACAGTAGCCTCTTGGGCAGGTAGTGCTGTCCTCGGTGGCATCATAGTTGATGCGTACGGCTACCGAATCTGCTTCATTGCGGCAGCACTCGTATATATTTGCGGCTTGGCTCTCGAGACCATGCTCATTCCATTAACACGACACGCAGCCGAAACACTTGAGAACTTGAAACCTCAACGCGCCGAGATTAGTTAGTGAACGCGTCGGAACTCGGCTTCGTAATTACTACTGAAGTATGCCACTTGCTTCAATATCCTTGCATTCCTTGCAGAAACGATTGACAGAACTATAACAACCCTTTATTCATCATGCAATTCTCCGTCTCAAAGCGTGGTCTGCCAAAGCGTTTTCAATAAACTCACAGTGTACAACCGTGTTCTTCAACCCGTGAACAATGAGGAAGTCGGTGAGGGCACGAACATTCTTGGGATCATACGTAACTCCATCCTTTAGCTCCAGAGCGATCTGTGTACACAATTGCAGCTGAGTCAGCTCCTGCATCGGTGTGGAAGCTGGCGAACGCCTCGTAATCGCGAAACCTCGGACGTTGTGTGTCAATCCACGGAGTACCTTGTTCTTAACTTCGATGGGAGCTGCGTGGGACACCCGAACCACAACGTCGCGGTCTGCCTCCACGTAGCGCCGTACAACTTGCCTCATTTTCACATCAGCTCGAGAGTTATTCGAGTAGACTTCCTTCCTAAACTCCTCAATAACGGTATAGGGTTCATCAAGGCTCTGCAGATAATAACCGATCCACCAGGGTAACGTGAGTATTAGGGCCTTCTCAGCGCAGTCCTCACACACTCTTCCCGACGCACCTTTGCCGCCTTCTCGTATAAATTGCCGTACGCCATGTGCTTCTCCGCTCCCTTGAAATAATCCCAAGAAACTTGAGCTGTGTCTTGCAGTCCGAACGGCAGGTCCTTGTAGGTAAAGAACTCGAGGTACTTTCCATCCACGTCTTCACGCATATGTACATCTCCGATCGGAATCGACATTGTCGCCAATCCGTTCGCCGCGAAAGTGGTGTCCATATCTCGGTACGCCTCGTCCAGAAGACAGAACAACCCACGAAAGTCTCTAACATCGCCACAGAAGTCCAGCACAGCGATCGCTGGGTGGTCAACGCAGCACTGGTTGATCAGCGACGCACACTCATTATTCTGCCAGGCACCAATACATAAATAAATAAAGTTAGCAACCGCACACTCCAGTAAACCTCCCAGCGCCTCACCAATTGCCGCGTCCTCTTCTGAATCAAGACGCCCAGTCTGTCCGCCACTTTCCTCTGACGCTCCACCGCCAGCTTCAGCCTCACATTATCGCACTCGGCCTGCTCTCTTCTCCTCCGTTGCCTTGTGGCCTGCTCCCGCCACAAACTCGACCTGTGCGTTTCTGTATTCACTGCAACAAGCGCCTTCACTCCGCTCTGCTGCTTCCGAGCCTGCAGGACCTGCAGGTCGAGCTGCAGCTTCTCCATCTGCTCGCGCAGGAACGCGATCTCCCGCGTCTGCTCATTACGTGCGCGGTTCGGGTCGCTGTAGACGCCAGCTTTGCGCAGCAGCCGCTTCTTCTCGGCCCGACGTCGCCGCTTCTCCTCTTTGGACAGAGGCTCCGCTGCATCGTCGATTGCTGATTCGGTATTAAGCGTTGGTGGAAATTCTTGGCGGCGTTGGACAGACAATTGACTTGGCGAGGAGATGGCGGTGCTGGTATTGAAGTCGAACTCGTTCACGAAGGAGAGCGCAGCCTCAAAGACGCCTTCGTCGTCCTCCTGGAATGACGTCGTCATTCTTCCGATAACAATATTGCAATAGTAGCAACAGGTTGAAAACAATTATTGCTTTTGAGTCAACATGCTAGAAATCAATTATTGTGAGACTGTTTTGGGTTCTCTATCTGCTTTTGACCCAAACTAAATAATTGACGTTACAGACTGGTACAGTGTACCTTAACTTACGTGTAGCATCCCATTTGATTGGCTGAAAATGTAATATCGAGAAAATTCGATCTCATTGTAGTGTCCGTCACCTACCCAGCACCCAGCGCCCAGCGCCCCACATAGCGACCGACCGATCATGGCGTCCTCCGTGCCGCCCACCAGCGCCGCCAACCTGAACGTGGGCTGGGACCCGTCTCCGCTGTCCGCAGGCGAAAACTTCGACGCCAACTCGCTGATCGAGCGCACGCAGGAGGTCAAAGTGGACGTGAACGACTACTCGCGCTTCAAGGACATCGGCGCTGACCTGGAGGACGACAAGGACAAGAAGACGGAGACGTCCGCCAAGGTGGCGCCCGCCGTTGACTCCACGTGTCGCAACTGCAGCAAGCCTGGCGCCAAGCTCAAGTGCAGCGTGTGCAAGAAGGCCGTCTACTGCGCGCGCAAGTGCCAGGCCAGCGACTGGCAGTTCCACAAGCGCATCTGCAAGAAGCCCGAGCCTCCGAAGAAGCCCGAGCCGCCGCGCCGTCCGCCCACGACCAGCTCCAGCTCTAGCGCGTCGACTCCCGTGTCTGCGACGAAGACGACGTCTAGTAGCAGCAAGCCCAAGAGCTCGAGCGGATCGTCGGTAGTGGTGACGAATGAACCGGATCTGCCCGAAGACATGCGCGGCTACAAGAACGGCCTGCCCTACTTCCACCGCGAGCTTTCCAAAGAGGAGAAGAATCTGATTGGAGACATTGCACCCCAGAAGATTGAGATCAAGCCGGTTGAGGTGAGTGCAATTTTGTTTTGTCTTGGATAGTGGAGTGATGAGACTGTTGTGGTTGTGTTTTTTTTTTGCTTTGTTATTTATTGCAGACGTCTGCTGCGCAGCATGACGGTTCGGCGTGGAATACGGCGGGCACATTTGAGGAGCGCGTTGTGACCAAGTGGGCCGAGGACAAGTGGAAGGAGCTATTCACGGACACCACCTACTCGGAGGGCAACCTGCAAGCCACGCTCAAGGAGCCCGAGAAAATCACTGGTGACGCCAGTATCTGCGTCGTGCGAGGCAAGAAGCGCTATCTGTTTGACTTCAACTTCAAGCTGCCCTTCGAAGTGTCGATTAACGGCGGCAGCACGTGCAAGGGCTCCTACGAGATGCACGACATCTCGAACGATGAAGACTACGAGGTACAGCTGCTGCATAGTGTACTTTTGAATGTTTGTAGAACTGAGTTTATCCCTGGTTTGCGTTGTTACAGATCTCGTGCTCGTTGACCAAGAAGCCTAGCAGCGCCACTGAGCAGAGTGCCGTGCAGACGTTTGTCGCCAAGAAGGGCAGTGGTCTGCAGAAGGAGCTCGTGCGACTCATTGGCGTGTTTGCGAACGACTTCCTGCAACAATAGATAGTGCCACCAAGGCAAAAATGAACAGAGAGGGAAAATCGTGTTGATATTCAAGACGACCACGTTCACTGCATGAAATACAGAACTTGTCACCGTTTGCCACGACTTATTTTGCTGACTCATTCCTTGTTGAGCTTTCCTCACATCAAGATGCCGAATACAAAACTTGGGGCGCCAAGTTGGGGCTGATCGCATACTCAGACGCAAGGCTTTGACGAGCTGCAATCATGCCCATGTGGCAACTCTGGAAAATATCGTATCCTTCCAGCAAGCCGTAGATCGTCCCGCCGACCATACTGTCACCTGTCGACAACCCATCATGGTTAGCTTCACCCTCTTAATGGAGCAGTTGAACCAACCGCTTTCGCACCTGCGCCAGTGCAGTTTGTAACGGGGATTTCCACACCAGGCAAATGAACCATCGTCACCGAGTGCCCTCCGTGAACGTGGTGCATTCCCCATATCTCGACAGGGAAATCGCAGTCCTCAACGACCTCTTGCAGATCGGGTATAGACACATTGATCGAGCCAACCAACAACCCGTGCTTACCCAGAGTGACCAAAACGTGCCTAGGTCGCTTGGTATCGCCATTTGCCATAGCGAGCAGCGCTGAGGGGAAACAGAGCGTTAGCAATAGTACTAACACATCTTCAAAGTGGAAGGCGCACCTGTGATAAGGTCGTTCTTCAGCCGATCCATTTCCTCCTTGGGGATAATGCCCGATTCCTTGGTTAGCGGGAAACGCTCACCAGTGCTCTCTGAGCTTACACCCGCATCCTCAAGCTTCTGGCGAATAGCCTTGCTGATGGCGTGGAGTTCATCAGTATTTGGAGACATGTACTTCATGTCAGATACACCATCGCCCTCCACAACACGGAGTGCCTTTTGAACCGAGGTAGGCTCGAACCAAGTATCTACGCCAAGACGCGCACTACGTTTGAAGAGATCTCCGATAGTACCCGGAGTCAAGTTGCCGTCCGCGACAATCAGCTTCGCCTTATCGATCGTCTTATCGGAGATGCTGCTGCACTCCTAATAGCAAAAACAGTAGGGTTAGACATGCTTTCACACATACTTTCACGAGCCCGGCAACACCCACTTACAATCGCCTCGAACGCACTCATATCCGCGATAGCTGCGTCCATATCTCCAGTCGAATCGAGGACAGCAGAATACACTGCAGTCGCATGCTTGTCTGAAACAGTAATTCCGCTGGTGTCCAAGCCAAGTCTCTTCAGGTTCTCCAACAGAACAGACCCAGGTGCATCATTCCCCACTGAGGAGACGAGTAAAGGATCCAGCCGCAGCCGGTGCAGACATTCAGCAATATTTCTCCCCACGCCTAAAACCCACAGTAAAAAGCTTCGTCAGCCATGAAATTACACTCAGGCAAGTTGAAATCTCAAACCTCACCTCCACTGGACTGCTTGATGGTTCCAATGTTGGATGTGCCGCGGATCAACGGCGAAGCAGACGAGCTAATGATATCTAGGACAAGACCACCGACAACCAGAACGCGTTTACCGCCGCTGGATCTCGTTGAGGAAGGTTTCTGTCACAAACAGAGCAGCTCGTTAGATCGCGAAGCCACCAGATAAGGGGAAAATGGGCCCACCTTTGCACTTGGAACGGAGTACACAGCACTCGTTTTAGCAGCAGGATCAACCACAATGCCGTTTTCCAAGTCGACCAGGGCGCATGCAATCTACAACGAATAGCGACAATGACGTCAGCAAGCAAGTATATAATGGTATCACACCACTTTGATCGATTCACCTGACTCCCGACAGTCGCGTTGTTGTTGACGAGATCAATGTTTGACGTGAGCGACACGCCCTGAGTAAGTTCGTTCACTCGCTTCAGCAGGTAGGGCGTGACAGCCTGGCCGTGAATATTCTTCTCCACGACCTCTTTAAGACCAAGCTGATGCGTACACAACACCCCACACAATTAGTTCGCTGCAATTTGCTTTTACCATAAAATGCAAGCGGAACAGACGAGAACGCTTACCTCGATTGCCTCGTTGATGACCTCCGTGGCAACTGGCTTTGGGTTGGGGACGGCAATGATGTGGCCGTTCGGCAGCTCTAGTGCCTCACTTTCATGGATCAAACGCGCAATATCTTGAGGCGTATCTCGACGAAGGTGAGCCCTCTCCCCGCTGTCTTGCGTGAAAAACGCAGGGAACTCGTCCGTCTTGTATCCGATCACCGGGACGCTCTGCAGCACCAAGTCACGACAACACGGAGAAATCAGTCTCACTTTTCTTCAAACATCACCACTCATTCACAAACCGTACGTGTGTCTCCAGGAATTCCAACGTTCGTGGGATGTCGAGAATGGACTTGATGCCGGCGCACACCACTGCCACAGGAGTCCGCGACAGCTCCATCAAGTCCGTCGAGATATCTTACCACCGAATCCACACAAATCACGCCTTGGAAACAATAATAACAGAACTGCAACTACAAATGCAGCTCACCCATAGTCTCCTCGCAGAAGCGGTGCACGCCTCCGATGCCTCCCGTCACGAACACTTTGATCCCCGCCGCATGGGCAATGCGCCTGCATCAAAAAGCACCAACACACGTCACTTAACCCCCATCATCTATCTAAAGCTCATCCGTAGACAACGCACATTGTGCTGGAGACGGTGGTGGCGCCCACCACCTTCTTGTCCGTCACGGCGGCCGCGATGTCCCTCGTCGAGCACTTCTTGGCGCCAGGGCCGAGCTCCGCCAGCTGCGTCAGGTCCTGCTCCCCCAGTCCCACCTTCAGTGCTCCGTCGGCGATGCAGATAGTGGCTGGACACGCCCCGTGCGCGCGCACAAGCTCCTCCACGTGCTGCGCCATCTGCAGGTTCTGCGGGAACGGCATGCCGTGCGAGATGATGGTGGACTCGAGCGCCACCACGGGCCTCTTCGCGCGCCCGTACAGCGCCTCCGCCACCTCCTCGCTCAGCGCCAGGCGCTGGCTCAAGGCGGAGCCACTACGGCGCCACATGCCTCTGAGCTGGGTCTTCTTCGTGCGCTATGCGGCCGATTGCCAAGTGATGGGTATCTTTTGGCACTTCAATTTGGTTCCAGCGTCGACGCCACGCGCGTCGATCGTGCATGTTCTATGTGCTCCGATTCACGTAGTCCACATAAAATGGTTAAATACTTGTGTGCACCACATGACTTTATTGTGCGCTGGAGCCACCATAGATCGACCTCCATTGGAACTGTCATGGGCTTCGCGCACTCGCTCGAAGTGCTGTACGCACTGCTGCGGCTGTACGCAGACGGCACCGCAGCGTCTCCCACCTTCACGCAGCTTCCCTACCCGCACCTACAGCAGCGACTGCAGCAGACACTGCGCGCGGTGGCGCTCACGGCGCTCGGCGCCGTCGTCCTCCCGCTGCTGCTACTGATTGTGCTGCCGGTGCTCTCTCCGCTGGAATTCCCGGGCTTCACGACGTTCCTATTGGTCATCGGACTCCTGTGGACCGCCACAGTCGCCCACCTGACGCTCAGGTTCGCGCTGCTGCCCACGCCGCGACGAGCAGAGGCCGAGCCGGTCGTCAGCACGCGCGGAGGACTGCAGACTGCTGTGTGTGCGCTCGTGGACGTCGTGACGCGCGTGCGTGAGCAGCCGCAGCTGCCGGTGCTGCTGCTGCTGTGTGTGGCTCACTCGTACGTGTGGAAGCTGACGCTGTACTATGGCATGGCGACCAGCGCCCAAGTTGCAGTGGACTTCAGCTCCTTTGCTATTGCTGGCGGCCTCGTGACGTTCGTGTCCTTCGTGGTGGTGGAGACGAGCTTAGCCCAAGATCCGTTCGTGCTGGACCCACGCGCGGCCTTTGTGAGGGAAATGCAGAGAGACGTGGTGCGCGCGGTGAGACGCGGAGTGCTGGTGTACATCGCTGGACGTGCGCTGAGCTGGCTGTTTGGTGGCAGTAGTGAGTTGGAGATGCAGGAGACGGAGGGGAGCTTCTTGGCGCTGCATGCGTCCAGAGTCACGTTCCAGGTCACTAGCAGCGTGCTGGAGAACTTGGCCATTCTGAGCTCGGCGTCGGTGTTCCGTATCCTGCTCTTCCGCGCGAGCTACCAGGTGCTGGGTGGAGCGTTTGGTGACAGCAACAACTTGTGGGACTCGCTGGTGGCTGTGAAGCCCAAGGAGGGCGATGTTGCCAGTGCTCTTTTTGCTACGGACGTCGCTGCCAACCCGCAGAACAGCACGCCGCTGAATGAACAGTACCTGCAGGCCCTGCACAAGCGTATGGACGCGGCGGTGAGGCAGATCTCGGATAAGAAGACGCCCAAGGCTCCTGCGGATGCGGAGGACGTGGAGACTCTGGACAGCCTGTTCAAGTTTGAGAACTTGCTCACTGGTTGCAAGTTTGACGCAGCTGCACGCGAGTCGCTGTTTTCCTCGCGGGATCGCTGGAACGCGCTCTTCAGTTCGACGACTGCAGTGGTCGACGGGTTCACGCTCATGTTGCAGCTGCTGAACACGCTGTCTGAAAGGAAGGGATCTGCTGGAGATAGCTCCCCCACGGGTGCGTTGGCTCTTGAGCAGTCCGTGGGTTCTCTCGTACGCTTTCTGAACTCGCAGCAGGATGCACACCCGTTGCTCCTGCTTCACCAATACCCGCACTTGGCGAACCTCCGTATCTCCTCCGCCAGTGTGAAGTCGGCCCTTAGATTTTTCGTCGAGTCCAAGCTGCAGTTTGCTATTCGTCGCTTCGTGATGGAAGAGGCACGTCGGCGCGTGTTCCAGCGTGCGAAGGTTGTTCGCGCGGCCGAGTCCTTGCTATGTCATCTCGTGAGTGTCTCGCGTGCCGAAGACAAACAGGGTTATGTTCAGGTATGTTTGGATCGTTGCTGTTTATGCCAGAGTTCTTTTCGACTAACATTCGTCGTGCACTTGCTTTGTCTATCACAGCACACTGTGCCTGCAGTGCTGTCATCGCTGATGGAGTGCCGCAATGCTTTGGATGCGTACATGGAAACGTGCCTGAAGGAGAGCAGCACGACTGATGTCTACGTACAAGAGGCCACTGCGCTTGCAAAAGGTTAGCATGGTTACTTGCCGGTAGCAAGATCGATGTTGTCGACTGACCTTCACGCAATGCTTTTTGTTTGTGTTTGCAGGAATCGACAGCGGTATTTATCGCATCACAGAGGTATTTCAAGGTGAGTTATCCTTGTTCGAGTTCCCTCCGGCCGTCAAAACGGCGCTGCTTGCGTACGCGAGCTTCGATGCTTAGAGAATAGTCTGGCGATGATGATTCTGATAATTCAAGGGCACCATTGCTTTCCACTGTTGCAGTTTTCATGTGAACATGTTTTTTCGTGTTGTCTATTGGTCGGGGTCTTGGAAATCAAAGTTGCCTTTTGCCAACGCTGCGACAAAGTCAACCATTGCAATGCACTGTGCCAAGCATACACACATCTCGTCAATCGATATCATCACATTAAACGTATGTGCAGTCAAGCTTGCTTACCTGTTCGTCCAATGGGGCGCTGGACGGTATCCGTTGCATGGCCTGAATTGCTGCAGACTGGCACAACGCGATCAACGACGCCGCATTAGCGCCATTAGTCTCCTCAACCAGTCTAGCGAGGTCGACATCTTGGTTCCACGGCATTTTACGGCGCTGAATCTCTAGGATGGACTTGCGCTCGTCAGCGTTGGGTAAGCCGACACAGACTACATTCTCAAAGCGGCCTAAAAGAAGAAAAAAAATAGCGTTCAACCTCCTAAATTCACAGGTGTGCTATGATGCGGATGTGTACCTGGTTGGAGGAACGCGGGATCAATTGCAGATAAAGCGTTCGTTGCTGCTAGGACAAATATCCGGCCAGTTGAAATATTGCCCACTGTGGAAGATGCAGCGGCATCTTCATACACTTCGCTGTCATCGGATACAGCCTTCAAAGCATCCAACTCCATCAGTAGCTGTGAGATCATCCGAGATGTTGTTTGGCCGGCTGTCGACCGATTACCAAAGAGTGACTGGAATTCGTCAATGAAGATCATACAAGGGCTAAGCGCCCGGGCTGTGTCGAAAGCGCGCGTAATAGCCTTCTCGCTCTCGCCAATTTCACCCTTCATGAGGTCGCTAGCTGCCAGGTTCAGGAAATTGCAGCCGCTAGCCTTCGCTGTTGCTTTTGCTAGCATGGTCTTTCCTGTACCTGGAGGCCCATGTAGCACCATACCCAAAGGTGGCGAGATACCCATGCGACGAAAGACTTGCGGCTTCTCTAGTGGCCACACGACCATCTCAATTAAGCTTTGCTTGACACGCTCCAGACCGCCAATATCGTCCCACGACACATCAGGCACGGAAGAACTGAGAGTATCGGCTCCATTGCTCGTACTTGAGATTTCACGTGCAGCAGCGGCGATTTCCGATTCAAGCACAGCCACACTGATGTCTCCCCTGTCACTTTGTGGCAAACGCACGCAGATTTGTTGAGCGATGGCAGAAATGTTGCTTGGCCTCTGGCCGTATCGGACAGCCAAAGACATCAGGAATTCGGGTCGCAGTACATTCGAGGGCGGGAGTAACGAAGTAAGCAATTCCAGCGTCCATTGCTTGTCAGGAACCTGTGAAGGTACAAACGACCCAGAGTGAGATGACCGAAGTCTCTGAAATCTGCAATTAGACATCATGCCAGCGCACTTACATCGAGAAACACTTCTTCAGTGAAAAGCTGCCGCACTTTTGAATGCAGCGTGCCTAGGACTGACACAGTTCCGATCACAGCGACACGTACAGACTCCGATTTTTCTGCGCAGCACACGTCAACACAGTGAGTCTTTAGCATAAAAACATAGAATTTGAAGAGGAACGTACGGATGCTGTCAAGGCAGTTCACGAGACGACAGACAAGCTTGTACTTGGTTTCATCAAGTGTCATCGGAAACAGCAGCTCCAGGTCCTCCAGCAGCAACACGCACGGTTGAATCCGCAGTGCAACCGAAAAGAAGTCTTCAAGCCTCAGTTGTGGAGACGCCAGCAACCTGCCGTCAAGAACAAGCAGGTTCGCCCCTAGCTCCTCCGCAATCTGATGTACCAACGTTGTCTTGCCAGCGCCACTCGGTGCATGCAACAGCAACGAGTGAGGAGCAGATATAGTGTTCACTGCTTCATCGGCATTGTGACCCGCCGACATCCCCACTCCACGAAGAGCCATAGCTACCAGTTCTCTAAACCCTCTTGCATGGGCTCCTACAGGCTGAAACCTTCGTTCCCCACTCGTCGGTGCAGTCGAAGCGGACGGGAACATCAGCACGAGGGTTTCGTCCGTCACTACTCCACCATCGAACAGCAGCCCACCATCCTCCCCATTGCGTCCACGGAAAAACGCCTCGTACGTCCATTCACCGTAATTCAATCCGTCACTTTGCAGAGCAACGGAACCAGTTCGTTCAGCGACAATTCGTCCACGCAGCAAGCTCCTCACGAACGGGAGTGCCAGCTTCGGCTGGTTGTCGCCAGCAGGCGCCAATGCCAAGTACTGCACCACTCTCACCGCGGACGACGGGACGCAATTCATCTCCAGTTCATCTCCTGTCTTCACTGCATTGCTGCAGCCTTCCACACCTTCATCCGCGTTACTTTCCGGCCAGTGGTCAATGCGGACTTTCGAATCTCCGTCTTCCGTCATTTTTTCATCAATTTCCAATCGAAAAACACGCGGTCGATGCGTCTCGCAGCATTGTAGTGATGCGCAGCATCCCCATGCAGCTTCCAAGCTCCTGAACGTCGTCAACGATACGTACGCGGCGCTCGTGACGCTGCCGGACGCCGCTACTTCCACCTCCACTCGCATTGGTGCAAAAGTATCACATATGTCACTTTCTTTATTCCCCCTCTCTAATGACATCTTCGCGCCACACCAGTCGTACACATTGATCAAACAAACATGACCTGGGTCGTGCCCAAGGAGGACGCCGTGACGCTCGGCGAGCTGCATGGCGAGCTCTACAGCGTCTCCCAGCGCGACGACGCGCACCTGGGCGACGAGTTCATCCGCCGCGGAGGCCGCGTGTACCAACCGGCGCGTGTGGCGAGCGCCAAGCCGCGGCCTTTCGGCCAGCGCGAGTCATTGACCGACGAACAGGACGACGAGCTGGACTCGGGCGCGCTGCGGCTGCTGAAGCGCGTGCTGGGCGGCGCCAGGAGCTTCCTGATGGACGACGAGCTGAAGCTGCTGAACGTGGCGCTGGAGGCCGCTGGAGGCGCTGCGCAGAGGCTGCTGAGCGCTGCCACAGGTGTAGAGGACGAGGAGCTGGAGCTCATGGAGCTCGCGACGGACGCGAGCACGGGCAAGAGCATCGTGGACCTGAGCTGGCACCCGAGCAAGAACCTGCTGGCTGTGGCGCAGCTGGACGGAGTTGTGGCGCTCTACCACGTGGAGAGAGCGACGTGGAACGCGCGCGTGCTGGAGCACCCCAAGCAGGTTGACATTGGCAGCATTGAGTGGGGGAAGTTCACGGGGGACACGCTGGCGGTGGCCTGCAGATCGGGAGTGTTCCTGTGGAAGGTGCCGCAGAAGGAGAAAGGTGGGTAGGGAGGGTGTTGGTTGTGGGTGACGAAGGAGTGAGGCTGATAGTTTGGTGGGTGTATCGGTACATGTAGAACCTGTGCTGCTGGAGATTTTGAAGCACCCGAGCAATGACCCGTTCAGTCAAGTGAGCTGGAATGCGGACGGCAGTTTGCTGGCGGCTTTCGGGAAAGGGTCGAGATCGGTGATTGTGTTCGACGCCATCTTCTCGAGGAAGACTGAGCTCCAGAGTCCGTACAAGCTGTCGACGCTGCATTGGTCGCCGACTGGCGAATATTTATTTGTGACCACGGAGTATGGATTGCCATTCGTGGTTTTGGTGATGGTGGATGTTTGCTGATGTTTGCTGATTTTTGTTGTGTTTTTGCTAGAAGTGGCGTGTCGTTGATGTGGGAGACCCTGACGTGGAAGAGGGAGACGTGGGAGATTGCTGCGGGGGTATGCTAGCAGGTTTTGAGTTCGTGCAAATCCTGTGGTGACAGTGCTAACTGTGCCGCTCCTGCTTGTGAAATGTGTTTGCAGGGCTGTGGATGGTCGAGCGACGGCCGGTGCATGCTTGTGGCGCTTCGGAACAGCGCCCTCCTGTATCCGTACATTTTCCAAGATTGCCCTCCTTCGATTGGTATGTGACGTCATTGTCTTCGTACGCACTGAGAGAACTGTTTGCTCAATTATGATTTTGGTGATGCAGACGCACAGATTAGTTCACCAGCTCTTGATTTCGCGGAGAAGGAGCTGTTTTCGCTGGATCGAAGCACCTCTGCGTATGTTATCCCTTCGATTTCAATATTCTGGTTCACGTGATTTGACACATTTTTGTAGCATTGTCGGTGGCAAGGTCCAAACTATCGCTTGGGATCCAAGTGGAACAAGGGTAGCAGTCACGTACAGGACGACCGCCACAGGCTCTCACCAAGCTGGCACTTTGAAGTTGGTCGCCATTTTCAGCGTGGCTTGGCAGCCTTTCCTGATTTTCACACGCAGGTTTGTGGCTTTTTGATCCATTGAAGGTGATGGAAGTACCAACTAACATGATTGTTTTGGCAGTGGACTCTTGCGCGGGCCTCCTAACGCCGGCGTTCCGCGAAAGGTTGCATTTGCCTCGAATTTCAAGCATGGCGCGCTGCTGAGCGTTGCCTGGAGCAGCGGTTTGATCTCGTTCCACCCGTTCTATTTGCAAGACCCCAAAGCAGCGTAGTTTCTTCATTTTAGAGCATCGTGTTAGACGACATTCGCGCAGCTGAAGGACGAAGCAGCATTACGACTAAGCGTCCAAATTGAGAGCTGCTATATTGCGATGTCAAGGTGTCATGGGAGTTACTTGTTTAAGGCCCTGTTGTGTGAAGAAAATCAGTTGCCAGCATGAGTGTCCACGTGAAAGCTCAATGCCGCGCAGGCTGTGGCGACCTTGGGGACCCGGAGCTAGATTATCTCTGTGTGGATTGCCATGGTGACCAGGTTGAACTCCGCCAGCAGGAGGAGTTACGCAAGTATATGGCAAAGGAGTCCAGACTTGCGGCTTCTGAGGAACAGGACGTTGTCACCACGCCACCGTCACCTGTGAGGAAGTATCGGGGACCTCGTCCAGTTGACCACGCGAAAGGTAGAACCCAGTGCTACATGACCACTTTCGCTGACTCTGACGATCCAATCTGCTGGAAACGCAGCCCTCGACGATTTCTTACATCGCCATCGCGAACAGGATCCGAACGTTGTTGCCCGAGAGCTGACGTTCCTGAAACGGGAAATCTTGATACGTGAGACGAGCAAGAAGCAACTGCGCAAGTACATGGTCGCCACCGACGAAGAAGAGCAGGTAGACCCGAAGGAGTGGAGTCGGTATGAGTTCGGCCCTCCAAAAGCAGTTCCAGCTCGAGATGTCGAGGAAGCTGTGGAACTCGCAGCTCAGCTCAAGGTTTACTGCCGCTGGCGAAGGATTCAAGTGCAGAAGCGGATTGAAATCCGGCGCCAGCAGCTAGAAGCAGAGCGTCTAGCGCTGAAGAAGCAAAAGAAAAAGCAGATCTACGTACCTTTACTATCCCTGGGAGGAGCATTGAGAGGCTCGACGAAGACTGCAGTCGAGCACCCCTCGCCCGTAGCAAGGCACGCGTCACCCTCTGAAAAGAAACGAGAAGTAAAGGCATGAAAAAAGAAAACGGACAAATGAATTCCTCACCCAGCACACGTGAGACCGGAGCTACGTTCGTTTAGCCAGGCTAGCTCTTCCCCTCTGCTTCTTGCTCACCACCTACTCGCATTGGCGATTTTGTTGCCACTCACGTTTCCGTCGAACCGGTTTCCACCGTCCACGACGGTAGCACTTAACAGCATGAAGAGCTTTCGCGCTTCGACGATGTGCCACTAAGATCAATTGTCTCCGGAACGTAGCTGCAACAAATTTTCAACCCACAACCGTCACACTCCGTTCACAACACACAATACAACTTCAAATGACGATCACCATCTACACGTACATGTCATCTTCTTGACCCTTCTGCAGTGCCGAGCTGGCAATCGTCTGGAAGGCCGCCTCCACACTCGTCGCCTCCTTCGCACTTGTCTCAAAGTGCTGAATAGGCTGCAACACAAAATATTCCTCGTCAACACCCCCTCTCTCCACCAGCCTCTCCAACTATCCATTCTCCTACCTGCTGGACGTTCTTGGAGCGGCACCACTCCTGCGCCTTCTCCTTCTGAACCTGCAACCCACAAAATATGAGCAACTTCCTTCCCCGTTACACCCTCGCAGCACTTCTCACCCTTCGCTCCGACTCCTTATCCACCTTGTTGCCCAGCACAATGAACGGGAAGGCGTCCGGGTCTCTCGGTCCCGCCTGCGCTAGGAACTCGTCCCGCCACGGGTCCAACTTCTCAAACGACTACAGAACAGCAATGTAATCAGCGACCGCAACGTCTAAAGCCCCCACAAACGTCCCCCACCTTGGGGTTAGTGATGTCGTAGACCAGCACGCAGGCGTCTGCGCCGCGGTAGAAGGCCACGCCCAGGCTCTGGAAGCGCTCCTGCCCCGCCGTATCCCAGATCTGCATCGTCACCAGCTTGTCGTCCAGCATGATCTCCTTGGTGAGGAAGTCGGCGCCGATCGTGGCCTTGTACTGGTTGCTGAACTTCTGGTTCACGTACTGGTTCATGAGCGACGTCTTGCCCACGCTATCAACATATCAGAGAGAGAGAGAGAGTCGACACTTTGTCAGAAGATTGCAACTTGGAGCTACAGAGCGAGAGGACGCACCCGCTGTCGCCCAGGATGATCAGCTTAAGCAGCACTTTCTTGCGGTGCGACATATTCACTTGGGTCGCTGCTGGTTTGCGCACACAGGCAGGCAGACAGGAAGCAGGAGGAGACTCGCGACCTTCTTCGCTCTCTGCTAAATGTTGATTGGGATGAAGACTCGGAAGAAAATCTTCCTCACTTCCTTTTCCACCAATGAGAAGCAAGTTGAAGCGAACATGGCTACACTGTAACATGAGGAGTGCTGTAAGATGTGTATGGTATTCAAGTCCGCAACATGATAATGACTGCATCCGCTAGCTCAGAGCAGGCGCCGAGTGGGGGCTCCGAAGCGGAATTGGCAGATGCTGGCATTGCGCGAGGGCTGCTGAGTCGGTGCAGTCAGCGTCGTGGAACTGGATGTGCTCGGGTCGCGATTTGCCACCTCATTCTGGATTCGAGTGAGCTCCATCATTACCACGGGGTCGCAGTTCATCTCGGTCGCCAGGCGGATCGTCGTCTGCACGGCCTCCAAGTCGCTCACTGGTTGGCGGGCTGGCGCAGTCGCAGCACGTTGCGATGCGTTCCATGCTAACCAGGTGTCCTCGAACGATCCGGGGTACTCTTGGTCGAAGCCAGGATAGTCGCTAATAAAACTGCTGACAGCACTGGTGTTGTTACTGTTGCGACGGGGGGCAACCGAACGCGATGAGTCGAACGGTGTCGAGGAGCCCGAAGAGTTTTCCACTGATGAGGCGGTTCCCACTTGTGTGATCGTGTGGCGAGTAAGATCTTTGGTGCTGACTTGCATCCCCACCGTGCCCTGCGTAGCATGCAGTGCCGAGTCGGCAAAGTCAGCGTCTGTGAGATCTTCGTCGCAAGCCCTCTCGGAAGTAGGAGCCACCACTTCAATCAGCCGCATCGGACTGACGAGCTTCAAGCGCTTCAGTAGTGCTTGGATCTGCGCGTCCAGCTTGTCGTCGATACGGTTGTCCGGCACAACTTCTGCTCCTGTCTCGGTAGTCACCATTACACCCACGTGCGCAAAGCTAGCCATAATACGCGACCGCGGGATCTGTTGCCATCCGTGCGTTACCCACTCAACCACTTGCTGCAGCGGAACATCGTAGATATCAAGCTGGCCTTCCTCTCGTCGATCCAGTGCATAGTCCAAGAGTTGATGGCGGTAACGACGCTTTACCGCCGCCACGATTCCCATCTCCAGAGGCCGCACACAGAGTTCTCCAGCATGGTTCCGCTCCACAAAGTGCATTTTCACATTCGACATCGTCGGCTTCTGCACACTCATAGCAGCTACCGAGTCAACAATGAGCACAATCTTGCGGTTGGTCACCCGCATGCGCCAATCCAGCGCCATGAGCCAGTCCCGGAGCATCGTGGGGGGCACCCAGGCCTTGTGGTTGCAGGCAAACTGGTACTGTCGGTCTTCGGCGTTCACATTCACGTCGGCAGGCAGCGGGTGCGGCCCCACGAAGAACGGGTTCAGTCTGTCACTACCGTCGGCATTAACTGCCAGCAACATGGTCAGCTTCTTCTCCGGGTGGTGGCCCGTGGGCAGTGCCTGCCTGTCGGGACTCATCGCGTAGAACAGCCGCGTCTCGTGCAGCCAATAGACGTTCTCGGCCCGCACGCCCACGACCGCCGTCTTGATGCGGTCCGGAGTGGAAATCACCGACGTTTCCGGCGCGAACTTGGGTCTGCCGTCCGCGTCGTCCTGCTGCGCGCGCGGCGCTCTGCCTCCTTTGCTGCCTTTGCCTCCTCCGAGCGAGAAGCCGTGTCTGCCCATGAAGGAGTGCATCCAGCCATTGGAGAACTGCGGCGGGGCGCTCGTGACGCTCTCTAGTAGCTGCGGGGCCAGCAGCTCGTAGAACACGCGCGCCTTGTGACGCACCAGGTCGCCCGGCAGCTTGAGGCGCCTGGCCTGGCAGTAGAGGAACCAGTTGGCCAGCGCCGAGTCCACCTCGGGGCACTTGACGGTGCGCAGCTTCTTGTAGTCGCGGCCCTCGCCCGACACGAGCTCGAACTGTGCGCGCTTCTTGAGCATGTAGCTCATGGCCGCCTGCGACGGCACATACTCGAGGCCGAACTGCTCCTTGGCCCACTGGCCCAGCTGCGCCTGCGTGGTCTTGGGGAACTGCCGCGCGTGCAGACAGATGAGTCGCTTCTGCTCATGCGTGAGGTTGGTGCTGCGCGCCTTGGGCTTCGCTGTCGACATGCTCGGCGTCGTCATGCACGCAGGCTCTGTCTTAGCTAATACTCTATTCGCTCTGAGGGAGGGAGGGGGCGTCCTGACCACTTGGACTCAGTATGCGCGCGCTTTAAACAAAAAGCGCGCCAATCGAAAGCCAGAACGGCCTTCGGGTGATCGACCCCCTGTCAAAGCTGATCTTGAAGATGTGGACCACACCTGCGCGATCTTTCATGGACGCCTACGCCTACCACATGGCGCGCGGCGAGGCTCGCGGCACAGCGCTTTATATGCTCTCGGGTACCGAGATTCTCACTGTTCCAAGTATGTTGCACTCGCTAGCTGCCGCTGATTACCTGTGGTCAATTGCTGAACGGTCCGGGCGAACAGAGCAGCCGTCTCGTGCGTTTCATGAACTGTGTCAAGTCAATGGAGACTCGCGGCCGCTTGGGTTGATTGGTGATAGCTTGCCGGCGATGCTGCCGCAGTTAAAATGAACATGCGGACTAAGGTATGAATTCTCGACACTGCAAGCGATGCAAAAACAAAGTCGGAATTGTTGAGCGGGGTCTGCCCAGGGCTCGTCCGCTATGGTCCGGGGGTCGATGGCATCGACCCGGACCATCGACTCGATGCCATCGGGGCTCCCTTTTTCCACATTTGCCAGTCGAGGGCAATCGCGAACAAAAAAGCGAAGCCATCACGGTATCGCACCCGTTACAGTGATGGTCGTGCTCGGCCAGCATTGCGCGCTGTCCGACGGCAAGCATGGAAGCAAGTCTGGCCTTAATCGCCGTTGGAAGGCAAGATCGGTGCCCGAAACTGCGCCGGGCGGCGTGGGCGCCAATGAGCTCCTACCGTTGATCCAAACAGCGCGTACGATTGGGTCCGTAGTGTGCGTCGCCGCCGGCTTTGGCTCAGACGTTTTGCGCGACGTCACACGCAACTAATTCCACTGACCAGGCGCCGGGCTGAAATGCGCGGGAAACCGAGCAAAACGGCGGTGAAACCCCGACGACCGAGTCCATCGGCAGCGGACGCCAGCGCACGCTGACGAATTACTGGTTGGGTGTTCGCTTCAACCACGCTCCATCCGAGAGGAGCAACCCACTCAGCGAGACAAGCCTCGCTGCAGGGCTTTGCCGGCGCTGGCGCCGGCTGTCCACCATCACTGCGGAGGTCACCACCGACACCGCCACGCGGCCAGCAGCCAACAATCCAATCGAGATCTAGCATCTATCCGCCACCGCTCACGCGCAGCGCGTGGCCACCTGTGAAGGGCAATTCAGTGCAGCAGCAGCAACCGCCAGGCATGCGAGCCAAGCCGATCCACGTTTGAATTTGAATTCGCTCTGAGTCAAACCTTCCGCTTCAGCGGCGCGTTTTTTTCAAATTGTTCGAAAAACGCATTTCAACCAATCGCACGTCTCGTCGTTCACCGCCCGTTTCTGCGCCGGATACGGAACGTACGGTACGTTATCAGGTGGTGGGTTCCGATTGGCCGGACCGCGTTAAAATGGCGACCCTTGGCGCCGGCAGCGGATCTCGCCATACATTCACACAGCGGCGCTGGGCGACAGGGCGATAGGCACAGCAGCGGCACGGCGGAGATGAGCCGAAGCAAACAAAACGAACCGCCAGAAGCGAGGATATGATAGGCCCAATACTGGGGACCAGGCCAAGCGGAAACAAAGATCTCGCGCGAGGCCAAGCAGGACTTGGGGTCACTTTGCAATTTGCCGCGTACTGGGCGCCCACCGCCCCTTTTAGAGACTGCCCGCAACGGAAATCTCCCCAGCCGCCGTCTTCAACATGGTGTCTCAGGCGAGCGCGGGCGGCGATTGCCTCGGCTACTTGGCGTGCGAGTGGCCGTGCAAACCGGCGCAGGACGCGGACGCGCGCTCCGACGGCTCCGCGCGCACCATGGACGAGGCTGTGGACCTCGAGGTGCTGGCGCTTATGGCGGCGACTGACCCGTCAGCCGCCTACGACGACGTCTACGACGACGACTGCTGCGGTGGGCCCAGCGTCTCGGGGCTGCCGCTCGTGTGCAGCAACTGCGGCGTGTCCTTCTTCTCGCTGCAGATCCCCGACGACCAGGTGGACTGCTACTGCTCCGGCGAGTGCAAGTGGAGCGTCATCATGTACCGGGAGATGGACCTGCACCTGCTGGCCATGCGCCGGCCCGCGCGCCGCCACGCGGCCCCGCTCAGTAGCACATGCTCGTCCTCGAGCTTCTGCAGTGAGAGCGACGACGACGAGCGCGAGGGCGAGTGCTTCTCGCCCTTGAGCTTCAGCGACGACTCAACCGCCAGCTTATCCTGTAGCTGAAACGGGAGGGAGGGGCGCAGCAGTGGAGTATTTACTATTTAAGGTGCCTCAGCACTGCGAGGAGAGAGAGAGACGACAAGAGGAGAAAAGGCCACGAATGTAGTTTCTTTATATGCGTGTAGTACCAAGTCGATTGTCGAGTGTATAAGCCTCCGTCCGTGGCGCGGGGGTGACCAACCTATTACTTTATAACGGATCCATTTTCCCATTCTTTTACAGAGTCGTCTCGTTTCTTTTCCGTGCGTTACATGGAGGTCTGCAGTCTGCCTGCAGGAAGGCGCGCAAAAGGTGTCATGACATCGGTAGAAGTAGCTGCTGGGCATGTCGGCAAGCGGATAAATGGCATGGAAGGGGCGGGCGGTGCCATGAATGACGAATATCATTCGACCTAGATGTAATCTTCCAGCACCAAGCTGACATCGGTCCTTCACGATAGGGATCGGGACCCGATCCGGGTGGCCAGCTTTACAGCTTCAATCGACATGTCAAGTTTTTTCGTCTTTATTGCGCCTATGCAGCATGTTTAACCGATTTCGAAGGCTCCTCTCGACGAGCCGACTCCCTAGACGATGACCTTCGGCCAGAGAACGCCAAACGACCGCTACGCTTCAAAGAGGGGAAGATCCTGCAGCTTACTCGTCGTCATCGTCGTCGTCGGCCATCTCGTCCTCCTTGATAGACTGGACGGCCCACTCGTTCACCTCGTCGCGCAGGGTGTTGGGCACCAGGTGGTGCTGCCAGTTCGTCTCCTCGCAGATCCAGCTCAGCTCCAGCTCGAACGGGTGACGCACCTCATCGTGCAGCGTGTTCAGACTGCAACGACAACAATATGAGAAACACTCGTTAGCCAGCAATCTCGAGTTATCCTAGCCACGTCTTCACGTACATCTTGGCAACGTATTTCATGGCCTCGCGGCACGTCATGTCGAACAGTTTGTACTTCTCGATCTCTGTCTTGGCCGACTGCTGACCCTTGCCCAGCGCGCAGCCGCGGTAGCTCTGCATCACCACAAATAAAATAATTTAAAAAAATCTTCACCAATCAAATGAAAAAAATACTATCCACGTACGTAAGTGACTCCCGAGGGCTCCACCATGTAGAGACTCGACTTGTTGGCGTCCTGGTCGTAGCCGGCGAGCATGATGGCCGTGCCGAAGGGCCGGATGGAGCCGTACAGCGTGAAGTAGTGCACGAACTGGCCCATGCGCTCGGCCAGGAGGTGCGGCGGGATGCTGCAGCCGTAGTTCTTCCTGTAGTTGAGCGCCTCCTCGCGCGCGCGGTTGACGAGCTGGCGGCCGTCAGCCACCAGTCCCGCCATGGACAGACCCACGTGACGGTCGATGGCGTAGATGCGGCGGTGCGTGCCGAGCACCAGCATCTTGGACAGCAGCGTCTTCTCCACGCCCATGATGATGCCGTCCGTGCACTTGATGCCGATGGTCGTGCTGCAGCAACGATAGGTTATTCTCGGTTACTAAAATCCAGCATTTATCCACGGATAGATAGATAGGTAGGTTACGTATCGTACCCACTGTTCTCGACGGCCTTCTTGGCGTATTCCACCTGGAAGATGCGGCCCTCGGGCGAGAACGTGCCCGCCGAGTAGTCGTAGCCGGCGCCGGTGCTGCTCATGGTGCGTGTCTGGACCTGCAGATGCAAGAGAAGTTAGAGGCGCGCGGTCAATGATCATGCACAGAGCGACGGATCTTTCGTCACCTTCGCCTTGCTCGGAGCTTGGAACGGAAAATATCCTCCCCTCCCCCTCAAAAGTGAAAAAGATCTTTCAGGTATTTGATTGGATGAAAGAAGTAAAGATCTTTCCTTTTTTCAACGAATGGGCAGGGAGGGATACTCTGGTCAGTCGGTTTAGAGGTCAGGTCAAGTTACAAGTTGCCTTTTCGGAATCTTGCGCAGTTTGCCCGACCTGAGCAGAACACAGAGCTCATTTGTATTACCGGATAGCACAGGTGAATTATGTTCATCACCGGTTCGTCTTGTGGTGGCAATGGTGCAAGAGCTGATTGCCAAAATCGTGGTCCAATCTCGATTTCGCGTCAACAGCAACGCAGCCCATAGCCACCTCCACTTTCTAGCCGCCCAACATTGAGTTTTTCAGCGGCGAGGTGACCTCTGTCATGATCTCGCGTGTCATTCCAACTCAAGGCTGTGCCGCCGCCAGAATTCCAGCCTGCCTCTAGAAGTAATACAATTCAACCCAGCCAGGTCGGTAAATTTTATTTTGGTTCGTATACGGAACTGATCTGGTCTATGATCGGGTTGTTGTCGCGTCGATGATCGGATCTGTGATCGGGAAACTAATGGTAGGCTGGGGGCATGGTAGATGCAGTGTTCGCTACTCGATCAGTCGTGAAGTTGCATCAAAGGTCTCAAGTGGCATGGAGGAAGGTGTCAACGCAGTCGTGGTAGACGAGCAAATGGGGGCCGAGGTGCTGGAGAGTGACAGCAGCCCTCAGCCGCCGGTTGAAGACACGAGCAGCCACGCCCCGAGACGTGCTGAGCGCACAACGTGTTACTTCAAGGGGTACAAGTATACACGCGCCTGGGCTTCTTCGCGCAAGATTGTATACCGATGTTCTAAGTTTCGAGCGGGTTGCGGCGGCAAGATGGAGTTCCGGATTGCGTCCATGGGCTACACCTGCGTCAAGGCGCACAGTTGCAGAGCGACAGCTGTAGTTAGCTCCGTCACCAACGTTGAAGCTGAAATGAAAGCGCAAGCTGACCTCTTAGCAATTGAGCATGTTGCGTGGCCTGTGCGTCGCATGTGGGAGGAGCTGCAACGACGTTTCTACTCTACGGACAACCCTGATGTCGTGCGGGGCCTGTCGGAGCAGCAAGTTATACGCCGCGTGCATCATGCAAGACGCCAGCACAACTCCGGCAACGTGCACGGTTCAATCGAGATCCCGCCGCTCGCACTCGCGCTCGATGAGGCTGTCACATTTTTCCAGTTTCACTGCATTACACCCCACCGAGACGACCTGACCAAGCCTACTCTTCTTCTGGGTTGGGCGCACCCTGCACTAGTGGCGCTCTTACGCTATCATGGAACGACGCTATTCGTCGATGGAACGTTCAGATGTGTTCCGAGTGGCTACGCGCAATGCGTCGTGTTCATGGTGCATGATCTCGCGTCGGGCGTGTTCGTACCTGTGTTTTACGTTCTGAGCACCTCTCGAACGGCGGACAGCTACTGGGATATGATACACTTCATCGTCCAAGCTACCGATCAGCAGATTGAACCCGCTGAGATTGTCTGCGACTTTGAGGCCGCTTTAATGGATTCCCTTCAAACCCAGTTTCCTAACGCAATTGTGCTAGGGTGCTTGTTTCATATGAAGCAGGCACTCCGTCGCGCTATGAAGCGCTACGCTATTCCGGAAGAGGAGTGTCTAATCGCCATGACGCATGGTGTGTTAGACACACTGACCGTGATTCAGCATGACCACATCGAACGAGGGATTAAATGGGTGAAGCGGGAGATCAAGTGGCGATGCGCGGTAGCTGATGTGACCTATTCGGCAGCTAAATGGGGTGAATTCTGGGGCTATTTCGAACGCACATGGCTCGAGCAGTACTCCATCGAGGTTTGGAATGTGTTTGGGCTGGACAATGAACTGATCACGAGGACGAACAATCCTCTCGAACGGTTTAACCGGGAGTTAAATAGCAGGTTCCCAACGCCGCACCCCTCCATGGCTACATTCGTCACGGTGATCAAGACGATCTCGCAAGAGTATGTGCGTCGTGTTGCCAACGTCCCTCGTGGCCGTGCTCGACGCGTTGCTCGTGAAGTAATCCAGCTTCCTGAGGTTGTTGACATTTCAGCCGATATAACGAGCGACGTGGAGACGACCGAAGCAGTCGCTCCCTCCGACAACTCCACCGCTTCAGTCAGTGTCGCACTTTAGGTATTGTTAGGTAGCTACTAGCACACTCCTATAATTCAGCAACTTCACCACTACACACTTGCTGCACCATGACATTAATCAGTTCACACATCCGATCAACAGTCCTGATCATAGACCAGATCAGTTCCGTATACGATCCAATTTAGAGCTAACCGCCAGGTCCCCTCCTGCTCAATTTAATGTTAGTCGTTGCAGCAATAACACCAGTCCCAGCGAGGTCAGAGAACGTCGCAGACTGAATCAGGGCAAACACAACACGAGCAAGTGTGGCTTCTTCAGGACGAAAACGCTCAATTAATGTTAACTTACATGAAGAAATTGATCGGCTTGGAGCTCAGCGTCAGGAAAAGGTGATCGATGGTCGGATGAAGTATTGCGGGGGATATCAAACCGTTGTTGGTATGTTCAAAACTATGGACTTATAAATTACTGAGTTGCATATGGGATCATGACACTGAAACAACGGGCTCGAAGCTGCCGTGTCGCTCTTGAACAAGCCACACGTCATCAATAACCTCGCCGTAGTGCCCGCGTGCGGCCGGGTTCTCGGGATCTGCCATAACTTGTTGCCAATGCAGATGCGTGGCGTTCATAACTTGCATGCGCGAGTAGCCGAAGATGGAGTTGCGGAAGGCGTCCCATTCCTCCGCAGGTCTCTCGAAAGACTTGCGCATGATCGACGCCAGGTACTGCCCCGATGCTCCGGTCAAAATGTGTGTGGTGGCGCGCATGTTGTGCGTGCGCTTCCACGTCTGGGACTTATACACATCAAACGCTCGCTCATAGTTGTGCTGGTGACCGCAAAGATACAGATCAACTCCTTGCTTGAAAAACTTGTCCTCGAGTCTGTCCCGCAGCATAGCAGCTTTGTCACCGCAGTTGGTGTTGTCGGAGGTGCAGTACATGGGGCGGTGTCCAATTACGACGAGCCATGGCGTCTGCTCCCGGTTTGCATTGGCCTTTGCGAGGTCTTGCTCCAGCCAGGCTTCTTGGCGAGCAACGATGTCTCCATCCGCTTCAAAGGTCTTCTTGAAGTAAATCTCCGTCGAGATAACCGCAAAGTGCACGAGCCCCACATCAAAGGAGTAGAACCAATTGTTAGGCACCTCCTTGGGCTCCGCATCCTTGGAGCGACCACCGACGTGCACACTCTGCACGCCTTCGACCTGGTTGCTTGGCATGAGTCGGAAGCGTTGAGAGTAGTGGCTGAACATGTTGTGCGTCTCGTGGTTGCCCGGGCACACCATGAAGGGGACAGTGGCAGCGATCGGCTCAATCTCCTGCATGAAGATATCTCCGACATGACCGTCCACCATGTGCAGGTCATAGGCATAGTCTCCGACCGATACAACACCGTCGACGAGGCCTTCTGCAACCTCGGACTGCATCATCGGTAAGGTGGCTGCGTTCTGGTAGCCGATATCTCCCGTGACCAAGAATCGTGTTGGCTTGGGTTTCTCTCCAGGGTGCAGCGAACCAGGCGCAGTCTTGGTGACGTACGGAATGGACCAGGACGCGTAGTGTGCATTCCCCACGACGTAGGTATAGTGTGTGTCCGGCTTCAACCCTTCGAGTCTCACGACGTGAAACCAGCGCTTGGACTGTAGGTCGCCATCATCTTCAAACAGAGTCGTGTTGGCCCATGCCGTCACAGGCGTCGCCTTCGGTCCTTCCACCTCAATGTTGGCATGGTACCCTTCTATCAGCTGCAACTGCGCAGCTCCTTCTCCGCAGTTCTCCTTGGTCATCCATTGTACAGCCAAGCTACCAGATTTGAGCCCGTATGCCGTGTGTACGTGTTTAGGACGGCAACACTCCGACTCCTCTCCACGAAATGGACGATTGACACCAAGCCGGTGCACTGCCGACCAGCCGTGGAAAATCGAGCCGACAATGAACTCGTACGCCGCGTCTTCATAATCCGGGAGATCGACGATCGCAGTGTGTGTAGTGAACGTGGCTTCGCTCGTAGTGTACGTTGTCGCCCCCTGCTTGGCAAAGGGCTCTTCCACTTCTCCAGTGACCAGCATCGTGTAGTTCTCGCCGAGTCGACGGTAGCGAACTTCTACATCGGAGGCGACATCGTGACACGAACGCCACGGATTGGCGAGGGCGGGACTGTGGTCATCCGATTTCTGCAGCTTCACATTGGGGATGTAAGTGCGTCTCGTGGACCACTCGACCACGGCGCGATTGTCGACAACGGTCGAGCGGATGTCGTACGGCATGCAGTTCTCCACCTCTCGCTTCTCGAAGTCGTGGGCGTCTTCAGGCTCCTGTTCGCGTTCGCGAGCGATGATGGCGCTCGGCAACGGAGGATTGAGAGAAGTCACACCGATGACAAGTACAACCGCCAGGAGCAGCACCGTCGACAAGATGCGCGATCCGGTTCGGTGAGTTTTGTCGTCGATAACTTGGTGGTTGGTGACCGAAGGCTCGGGGCATGGTTCTACGACGATGGCGAGGTACGGGCTTGGGATCTGGCTCGAGTTGATGTGGGAAGTTGGCGCGTGGTGGTGCGAGGTAGCTGGCATCTTTTACAGTGAAAACGAAATGCTGTGTCATCGAGCCAGCCTCGGGGGGGGGTATCACGAAAGCTCAAAAGCGCAACGGAAGGGGGTTATCACTACAGACGCAGAAAACACGTGTGAGTGAAAAAATTTGGTGTCCGCAAGCCAAGCACCGCGCTTGAGAGGAAGCGCGTTAAAAAACAAGCTTGTTTGCAGTTGCGAGAGAGCTAAAGAGGACTCTGCCTCGTATTGCGCTCTCTAATGCCACGTTGGCACCGGGGCGGGGGTTAGCATAGCGAAGCCGTTTCTCAACGGACGCGGTTGGAGTCAACGCGGTTTTGCGAGTTAGCTACTGTAGCCCTCTGCCATCGAAGGTTTCACGTTCATGCAACCCGCCTTTGCATTTAGTTCACCGCGTGAGCTCCCTGAAGTACTGCTCGTCTGCGCGGGGCAACTGATGGAGGCATTTGCGGCGGTGCATTCACCAGCATGTTGAAGTCATGATATTTGAGCAGTTGTTGAAGTCCTCTTTGAAAATTATGGGGGGAGTGCAGTGAGTAGACAAAGTCGCAGTGCCAATCCCAGGAAATAGGTAGAGGCTTCGAAGTAGTATTTGCATTCACGTTTGGTTTTCACTTTTCAGGCTAGAGCACACAAAGTGCTTAGCGATCTCACCAAAAACCGATTTCAAAGCTCTCTTCAGTGCCAAGCAGCGTGCTATCCATATGCCAAAGTATTTAGGTCTGGCCGAAAGCAGATGTAAAGATCTGTTTGAACATCCTTGGTAGATCGGACGTATCGAGGCAAACATGACCTCGGCCTGCAGGGAGTTCACGCCGAATACGATCAGCCTCGTCAGCAAACGATGCGATAAACAGAGCGTGAGCTTGGACTCCAGGCTCCGAAACGAGCTTCCGACCGAGATATCTAGGCTCGATACCGTAGCGTTCCAGGTTGGCATCGCTCACTACGAACACGAACCGGTCGTCTCCTTCAAGCGCAGCAACGCGCTGGACACCTCGCTCCACTGCTTCAACTGTATGGTCTCCGCTACGACAGTATTGGGTATGAGCCACCATCTTCTGTAGCACCCGCAGTCTCTCCTTGCGGTCCTTTGGCGGCGCTCCGAATTCCACGAATGGAATTTCGGGCGAGTCACCACTATGGCCCATGATGCAGTAGTCCAACTCGCGTTCAAAGCCAGCAAAGCTCTCCATGATCATGAGAGACGTCTCGAGCATACGTTCGAGTCGGGAGTCCTGGCTGTTAAATCGGTACATACTGCCACTCACGTCCACCACGAACAACATTTGTTTAGGCTCTTGGTCCTGCTGATGACCTGCTGGCGCTTGAAAAGACGAGTCACTCGCACC
Organism: Phytophthora fragariae; assembly: GCA_009729435.1. Lineage (NCBI taxonomy): Eukaryota > Oomycota > Peronosporomycetes > Peronosporales > Peronosporaceae > Phytophthora > Phytophthora fragariae. Next base: position 1,618,696 of record QQOI01000005.1, on the reverse strand, counting down.
ACGGCGCTTGAATACGAGACGCTCACCAGCAACACCATCGACGAGTTTGCCATCATCCAGCTCACCGCTGGATTGGTGCCGCAACCAGTTGCGCTCTTGAGCAACAGCCTCAAGGTTCGCTAGCACTGCACGCAGTTGGGCACTCTCTCGTTCCACGCGCTTGAAGTAGAACTGATACGTTTCCCACTCACGATCGCTCATGTCGATCTCGCGCAGCTTGTCGGTAAGAGCTTCTTGTGCCATGGCTTGAGCTTTTGCCCGAGCTTCGGCTGAAACCTCATCCTTCTTCTCTTGTGAGACTTGATGCACTGGATGGCCCTTGTCCAGTCGGTATGGCCCGCCACGGCCACCCAGTCCTGCAGTGTCGGATCCTCCAGTTCCACCAGCCCAGGTATTTCCTCCCACGTGTGGGTCATTGTTTGGGTCATCTTTGCCATACTTAGGAGCATCCAGACCCGTCTTAGGTGTCGATGGTCCACCAACTCGCGAGCCGTCGAGCTTGAGCTCGAAACCACCGGTGCTTGTGAACTCGTCGACGCTGCCGTACATACTTTTCCACAACTCAGCCTCCCGATCGAGCTCAGCTTGATCTAGTTGCCAGACGCGGATAGCACCATCTTCTTGGAGCGTAAGTGTGTGCTTTCCATTATGCACACTCGCTACATCAACGACGCGTGGAATGTACGATCTCTCAGTCGATAACGAGAAAAATCTGCTATCGTCACTTTTGTTGCCTGTTGGTGGGGAAGAACCAACAACAACGCTCTTCGTTGACTGAGTTTCAGGGTATGTGACTTCCATGTCAACGAGATCTCCGGAGTCCGATTGCACCGCGTTGAGAATGAATGAGTCGCTCTGCCATGCTTGTTGAACTTCTCTTCTGTGTGCATCCTCTCGCAGAGAACTCCGAATTGTGAGGTCGCTGTTATCGCCGTCAAGAACTTGTAAAAATGCCTGTGGGTGAACCATGAAGGTGGCAGAGCCCATGTCACCTTGATCTTGCAGACGTCCGGGAAATACGGAATGCCGGGAATCGATAGCCGATGAGCGTATCCCTGTTCTGCAGTCAATTGTAGCTACACTCAAACTAAAGTCGTTCTTCTGTGTCTCGTGACTGAGTTTGTACACCACTGTTTCGTCGGTTGTCCGTAGGAGCCACTCCCGTTTACCAATGGGCTGTACACTGAGCAGCTCGGCAAGTGGTGCACGCATAGAGGCGCTCAGTTTGGCCAGGTCCAGTGAGGAAAAGTTATTCGAGTTGAGGTCGAGAACTTGGAGTAATGAGCCTCCTTGCAAGTAGCGCAAAACCAACCCGGCATTGAGACGATCAGCCTCTGCTCGCCAGCCACCACAATCTCCGCCCCCAAACCACTTCGTCAACGGATTCTGCTTTGACCTTTTCTTTCCTTGCAGCATTGAAGCATCAACATGGAGTCGACCATCAAGCGCACCATCAGGAAGGGTAAGGCAGTCGGCGCGTCCGTCAGAGTTACCCAGCGGATTCAGGAAAATTGTGAGACCTAACAAAAAGTCAAAACAAAAAGCTGGTAAGCTGCTGCTAAAAAGAAAACTTCGAAGTTGATCGTGATCTGTGGTTAACAACCTGTAGATGGGATGAAGACTGCGATTTCGTTTTTGTCAGGTAAGTTGACAAGCACCGGATGTGGCTCCCATTGCATATACTCGCTCTCCAGCTCTAATATGCTGTGCACTCTGCGGATGCACAAACATAACATAACCGGTTAGAGATATCTGTATTTACAAGAAGGAACACAAGCCTACCTTTCACTTCCGTCGAAGTCTGAAAAAGAGTGCACACACATCGGTCGCCTTGTAAGCACTACAAAGCACGATAGACATGGTGCAAACTGCGTTAACCCCTCCATTACGACAATTTTACCAGCTGCGCACCCGCCGCTGACGTACCATGGACCGAGTTGTCGGGGAAGACGGTCATCGCGTGGGCTTGTTGCTTTCGATTCCCCTTTAGAGGCACCTGAAAAGAAGACAGTTGTTCTGTAAATTCATGCAAACGATGATGCTGCAACGCAAATGATCTGGCTGTCGACGGGTCCAGCCAAATCTGTCTCCGATTGAGCGTCGAGTGGTGAAGTTGTTGCTGTGGCTTCTTGATAGCCGCGCTGAATTTTGCCGATTGGTCAGGATCCCAGCGCCATGACTCCGTAGGAACCAGGTCGGGAAGATCGCGCGTTTCTGCAATGTTCATCTTAAGTACCAGAGTTTCGCCAGTGGCTGAAAGGGGGATTCCATGTCTGGGATAGATGGAGCAAAATACAATTTTACGCAGCAACATGTTAGTTTTCATTGTCCTTGGTGCTAAGTAGCAGAGCTGGTGAGTAGATTCTACTCAAGTCATTTCTAGCATATGGTGGTCCATGCACGTTCATGCAGACAAATCATCAACTAACTGTACCAAAAGTTTTGGTCCAAAACCAAAGCTACGAACAAAACCCGTACCTCAAAAAGATCTCCGACAGCTGAGTGCGCATGTTACGATCGTAAGCGTCAAATGCGAGCACATTTTCCTGTTGGAAATCACAAGGTTATCTATCAGTCCAATACAAGCGTAAACTCAATATTGTCAGGACGGTGCTCTTACCAAAACTGACGCGACTCCATCGTTGGGAAACTGTTCGAGGTGTTTTGCCACAGCAACTGCCTCGCGTGTTGAGTATGGGTACGTGATGGTACCATTTTCAACCAGCTCTCGTAGCTCAGCAAAGGCTCTACAAAGTCGACGTAAAATGTCGACTGGAACGTTCGGAGCGTATGCAGTCAACAAAGACAGCTCGGATTCCTCGTCTGGGTTGTCGATTGCGCTGAAAATAAGCATCAGTATACGTAAGGAGGCAGCTAACAAGAAAATTTTGTCGGGACCAAGCATGGAGCACGTACTGGCTAGCAAAGATATCACCAATCTCTCGGAAGAAGTTGTTTCCCAAGAAAGGGAAGCCTGGACGGTTGGCGAGGACCCACATGCGGAAGTTGGGGTGGAGCTCAATGATGTCTTCTTCGTCATGCCACTCTTCGATTGCCACCTTCGTTGGATCAATCAAACGCTTGCCATTTCCCTACGACATATCAGCATATAGGATAGAAAGGTTCTCTGTGAGCATGAGCATCAAGTGATCAGCACCCGAGTAGTCTTACCAACAGCATTTCGCCATCTTCAATGAGCCCTTTGAGAACACACACCACCTCTAGAGGTGCTTTGTCAGCCTCATCAACGATAAGGGTCCGCCCAGTTTTGGCAGCGCGGACTAGAGGCGAATCTTCCCATTCAATCATCCCATCGATAAGTGTCGGTACCAGCGTAAGCGTTTGCACGGTTGTCTACAAAGCGAGGCAGTAGCTGCAGTTAGACATCCACTTATAGTCATCGATATGTATCGTACGATACGTACATCGCGATGCAGCTGAATGTACTCGCGCTCCTGCTGGAGTAGCTGCAGCAAGCGATCGGCTAGCTTGTTCTTGCCCACACCTTGGTTGCCTATCAGCAGCATGTGCTTTTGACCGGCCACAACATCCTGTAGCATGGCCTTCATGCATTGCGTGTGTTTCGGGATGTCAAAATAGTGAGGTTGAGGAACCAACTCGGGGTTAGTAGGAGTTTGAATTGGGTAGGAGGTATCGCCAATGCACAAACGTCCTTCTTCTTCACGGATAGTATCTGCAACACATACAGCGATCGTCACGTTACTTACCAGGCCTCTCACACATGAAAAGGCTGCACTCACCTGCTTCGGTCAACGTGTCGACTGACGACATTATGGCCGGTGCGTTGCACTCGTCCAACAGAGTGTCAACGAGTCGGCTGCAAGTTGAGGATAGGAACTGGGTGAGCAGTGTGTCATGGAGCAACGGACGCAGATCCCGGAGTGAGTGTTCGGGGAATGCGTTCAGTCGACGGCAAACGCGCAGTAGCTGGCGGGTGGACAGCGAAAGAGCGCGATAGTCTGCATTTGCACTTGTTTCCTTCGCATTCTGCAGCTTCTCCGAAAATGATAGCAGGATGCTGCTCGACATGGTGACAGGACATAAATCCGAGACGTTAACTATCCAACTGTTACCCAATTGCGTCTAAGTAGGACGTACCTCGTTGTTTCCTCTGGTAGTCCGGGGTAAAGACTTCGTACAATCTTTTCACTCTGTTCAGAAGAAATCATCGGGAGGTGATGAAAGCTGAACATGGAAATACTATCCGAGCTTAGCCACGCAGCTGTAGATCCTTTGCCTGGTGTTGCTGCCGTTCCTGTCAACGTTGCGGGGTCCGCCTCCGCGATCGCAATAATGCGAAAAGACGGGTGGATGGCAGATACCCGGCTCAGCGCACTTGCATCTCTCGTTTTGCTTGCATCAGCTACGATAGAATCGTACGTCGTCTGCGATACCAACTTCGATCCATCCGCAAGGTCAATCTCTCGATCTTGAATCAATCTTTGAAGCACGCCTAGACTGTCACTCCCGAGCCGGTGTACTCCATCCAATACGGCGAGATGGCCGTTCCGAGCAGCATGTATGAGTGGGCTATCCTCCCATCGGGTGTTGCCGTGGGAATCGGTTGACCGCCGTTGAAGGAGATCTCGCGCTGTCATATCCTTAAAAAGACTGAAAAGCTCAGTTGCATACCCCATTCGATGGGCGAACAGTCCAACAAGAGCGGATTTCCCGCTGCCTTTTGCTCCAAGCACACATAAGTCGCTACCGACAGCATGATCTTGAATCATCTCCGCTAGCATTTTCGAGTGAGTGTCCGTCTCGACAAACCCGGACCTCGCATTCTTTTGAATACGCGTGGTTCCACATGGAACGTTATGCAGCACCAGTTCTGCATTGTCACGAGCACCAGGCGTACGAAATTTTACCGTTGCCTCCACGTCTTCAGCAGAGGTCTTCACAACACTGTCGAGCAAATACGTCTTACTTCTGATTCCATCCGTGAATTTCGCCACAATACGATCAAGCGCCTTCGAGTTAGACTCAGTTTTAACGCCCAGAACGTCGGTTTTCACGGGAAATGCACGCTGGACGGTGCTAGCTACGCTTGAATCCGGGAACTTTTCCAGCACCTTTGCACAGTGAGCGAGCGAAAGGTAATCAAAGTGAGGCATTCGTGGCCCAGTGCTGGTACCGATGTCGTAGGTAGCCTCGATCGTGTTGACGGCCTCTCGGATGCCCACAAGCTTTTCAAGTGTTGGCAGCGGGACGGATGGAGCAACAACAACCAGTTCCTCAAGCTGTGATCCTGGTGAGCTCGGCTTGACATTTCTCGCCTGGAACCGGGAGCGTAGCGGTGGGTCTAGCGTGCGACCCGGGTACGGAGGAACAGGTAGACCCAATGCGATCACTCGAAAGTCCGGGTGAACCCGTACCAAATTTTGCGCTTTCAAATCTTCCGCCGAGTACCCTTGATCCACCAACGCGTCGTAGCTATGTCGTACAGACCATTGCGTTGACAAAAAATCAAATTGCTGTGAGCAGGCGTCGGCTACTTCAATAAATCTAAGCCATTCCGTACCTTTCTGCTTTCATGAGAAACCTTCCGTCGTCTAACATCATCTCTCGGTTCTCGAGCAGGTTGTTCAGCGTAGGTAAGACATTCCGCTCCGCCTTTTCAAGCCCTGATTCGATGCAACAACATATTAGCGAGTTCATGGAAAATACCATAATACAAGCTGCGCAGACAAACCATCGATCACCAGCACGCGGCCGTTTAAAGCTGCTCGAACTGGAGCCTGGTCTGTGAAAATGGCCGCCCCATCTACGATTTCGCGACGCTAACAATAATAAAATGACTAAATAAGTTTCGACAAGCGCACTGTAACTTTCTCATAGTACCGAACCTGCTTCAAGTCGGACTCCGTAGTGTCCTGGGAAATGGCGATGTATTCCACTTCCTTGTTCAGAAGCTCGCAGAACCTCATACTCAGTAGTCGCCGAAAAGACCCTGGAGGCCTAAACAAAACACAGCAACAAGAAAAGGTTAAGCCGAAAAATCAACGTATTTCCCACGAGATCGACGTACCCAATGAGGAACATATCTTGTTTTAGGAGATCCTTTTGCAGCATCCATCTCAAGTGGCCAAGTAATTCCTGAACATATTATTGTCGTTAGAAAATATATAATAATCGTAAAAATAACGTAAAACAGCTTCAAACTCCGTAATTTTTTCTACCTGAGACATCGGCCGACCTTGCTGCAGCTCTGTCATGTAGCCGCGGGGCACCAACTCAATCGACTGCAGTAAAATATAATGCAAAAAGTAATATTGTAAATAATGATAAAAATAATACCGATAAGTATTATTTCATCTCACCTTTGCAATGCCAACGTTGGCTTTCACTCCCCCAATTTCCACCATCGAAGGCTACGTAAGATTCGGTTAGAGACTCGTGTCAAAAGTTGGTACGCATATATCCCCAATACCTTTTGGCCACTGGGACCAGCAGCACTGCTGGTCCCCCTCATGGCAAAGACGCTACGGCGCTCTGCGGCCAGTCGCCAGCCACGCCGCTGCCGCCCCAGAGTCCGCAGCATCGTGTGAGTGAGTATCCGCAACGATTGAGAGCCGCACGTCTCGTCAGGCTCATCACGCGATGCTAACGTGTGTTGCCGATCTGCTTCGAATAGTGGACCCTCATTGAAGCCACTTCAACTTACGACCATCAAGTTGTGGGATAACGTAGTTGCCGCCATGTCAAGTGTTAGGACCGGAAGAAGCGTAGCAACGTGTCACACACTTGAAGCTTTCCCAGATGGTAGGCAAATTGAAGGATCATTCCAGTTCAACTGAATTGTTTTCTCGCGTCTTGGTCATAGCACTGTCGATTGGTAAAGCCGTTTTGTAAATACACGGTTGAGATCGTGCTGCTTGCACCTGGACGGCTGCGCGGTGTGAGACGGCGAACCGGTTCCAATATTTACTGGCTTACATGTATTGGACTTTACGGCTCACTTGATTTTGCATTGAGGCGCCTGTGGCGGCGACAATTTTGACGAAGTCCACGCAGGTCATTCGAGAATTTCCATCTCACCCCGCAAAGCAAAAGTACCACAACGTGTTACCAGTATTCCGGGCTTCCGCATCGGAAAGCGCACACCATGGTGTTTTCTGGTGTTTTGAAGCTCAAGTTCGGGCCCTTCTGGGTCAAGACGTCAATTCTCTTAGTCAACGTCCTCACATTTGGCCACAATGCCAGATATGTGCTCCGTGTAGAGCGACCGGCGATCTGTGGTGGTCTCATCGACCTGCCGATCGGACGTCATGGTTTTCCGATCGCCCTTCTCCCGCGATCCGCCAACGATCGCCGCAAACTACGCTTTGGCATTCGGTACGGCGCGAAAGCCAAAACCTTCCGCTTCCTCGCACCCACCGCTGAGGTGTATGATCACTGGATTGCAGTTCTCCGCGAGGCCTTTCAAACAAGTTCGAAAATGATGCAGCGAGTGCGCAAGGAGACTGCTAGCACCATCGAAAGTGGTCGTGGTGACTCCGACGGCGATGGCCGTGCTCAACCAGCTTGTGCCACGGACTCCACGCGTGGACAGTGTGGATCTGATCAACTGGATACGTCACGCAGTGCGTTTGGCCACCAACTCGACTTTGACACAGATGTCAGCTTCGCCGACGGCGACAACACCAACGACAATCTTTACGACGCATTGACTCAACGTGTACAAGCGTGTCGAGCTGTTCACGTTGCTGCCGAGAAAACACAAAATCGAGATATTCTCGGTCAACTTGGTAATGCCAATGACACCAGCGATACCAGTAGCTCGGGTGGGTTAACTCCGATATTTTCCGACACAAATTACCCTCCGGATGCCAGCCCTATCGACGGGGACGTTAACGAAGGGCAGCAGAACGTCTTCTGCATGGCCACTGACCGCAATGGTGCCACGAGCTTCTCCGTCTACACCCCGCCGAATGCTGCCGTTGTTGGTCATACCCCCAGACCCGAAAGCGTATTTAAGTTGTCGTCTGCTGAATGGGCTCGATGGTTGGCCCGCGACATCCGTGACAACGACATCCCGCCGGAAGTTTTCCATCTCACAAGTACCAGTTGCAAGCGCCTACTGTTGCAAGAAATTGTTGCAATTGCACGGCCATTCTTCGCGTGAGTGAGGTCGCTGCTTCCTGCTCGTACCACCAGTATCATGCTGCCTAAAGTATCGTATATGCCGTCATATGCCGCCAATATTCGTCAACGTCCACGTCCACCCTCTAGTTATCAGCCTGATAGCACTTATCCCTACCGAGGATATTCATCACCAAGTTTCCTCGAGACCGACCACCGCAAAATGCGTTAGTTAGACAATATCGATTAGCCCTTCGAGACTATCGATTCTGATCACACCCTTATCTATGTAGTAACATTTCAGTAGCTAAGTTTACAATCCTACCAGCCAGTGGCTGGCAGCCACATTGTTGATCCATGATTCCTTCCAAATATCGCGAAGTGTCGGTGTGGTGTCTCCAGTTTTCGAATGACGCAGAGATTCTTGCATCCCTCCAAGCGGAACTTTGCAATCATATCACGTGATACCTACGCAGCATCACCGACAGTATTCTTGCAGTGATAGGGCGTGCTCTGGTGCAGTTCGTTGGCATTGTTGGCTTGACTTAGTCCGCAGAACCGCTACTCCAAGTGTATGTGCTAATTTTACACAATGCACAGGTAAATCTCAGGCGAAATTGCTTAATTCACGTGTTCGACTCCACTCAATGACGCTACTTGCGCTTCCTCGTGCTTCTTACTTTTTTCTTTCGGCTGTCACTTTCTCCAGCAAGTCGATCAAGTTGATCGGATGCACAGCAGCTCGATCACGCTCGCGTCGGACTCGCGCCGATTTCGTCGCAACAAACACCCCTTCCTCACTCCAGTACCTCTTTCTACCCACCACAGGATCGTAGCTCCTCTTCTTCAAGGACCCAGAAGGCGACGCCTCCTTTTCAATTCCACTGCATGCCGTCAACTTCTGCGCTTGGATCTCCGTCTGCTCGATAAGCTGCGCACGAAGCTCCAGAGTGTTGTGCGTTTGTGTCCGCTCCAGCTGCAGCTCAGTGCTGAAGGCACTGTAGACGTCCCATACATCCCCTTCGCTCTTATAGGCGATGAAGTCGAACGTGTCAGACTCGACGTCCACGCGGCAACCCACACCAAATCCAGCGTTAAGGAGAGCGTCTCGCAGGTCCCATTTCATGGGGACCAGCAACTCCATGCTCTTATGCAAGCCGATAATGGCGTGATTGAATATTATCCGAACGTTTTCCATTGGCAGCCCCGCGTCCAGCAGTTCTCGTTTCACCTCGTCAAGCGCCGATCTGAAGTTTGTGCTTGCGAGGCCACAGACGCCCAGTTGGAAGCCCTCCCAACGCGCCTTGTTCTTCTCCTTGATACCGAACTGCCTCCCCAGATGTGTCAGCTGGAGCGTGTCATCTTGCGAGGACCCCGACGTCAGAGCGCCCAGCGTGGCGCTGAACAAGCCGAACTTGTTGAGGGCGACGGCCGCATCGGCGCCGGCCGAGGAAACGGCAGGCACGGCCGCGTATAAGCGGATTGCAAGGATCCTTGGGAGGCGCATTGCGCTCGAGGAGGCAAATTGGGGAATGAGGCCAGCTCTCTTTGTCGCCGCGGCAACCTTGACGACCATCACTCTTGCAGCAACTTCATTGCATATCAGAGCTGTATGTGGAGTATCTTGGTCTTGACTTGCTTCACTGGGCGAAATATCGGTTGCCGAGTTTTCGATAATGTGCAACGCAGCGTTGAAGTTGCCTTCAACTCGCACTTAGTGCATCGATTAATCGAGACAGAGGAATCGTACTTAAGGGTCTCGACAACGGGGGCGTCACTTCCTTCTACCCGGCCGGACTCGTCACCTCGGTGCTGCGAGTGAGCGCGTGTCGTCTGTGGGTCTGATCCGCTCGCGCGCTCCTTCGCGCTCAACGACCAAGAGTCCCGCGCGTCTGCTGCCGCCTCGGCCGTCGCTAAATTCGCCGCGGAACCCATCGGGCCACGCCTCTTAAGTTTCACCAAGACAGGCCGGAACATGACCAGCACCACGCCTCCCGGCCCGGTGCCAGAGCCCGCGGCCGAGCCGCCGGTGGCTGCCGAGGGCGCGCAACTGTCGCTGAAAGTGCGCACGCTGGACCAGAAGACGTACCCGATCACCATCTGCTCGGCCGCGTCGGTGCCCCAGCTCAAGGAGCTCGTGGCCGTCGAAACGGGCATCACGCTGGCCCGCCAGCGCCTCATCTACCGCGGCCGAGTGCTCAAGAACGACCAGATGCTGGCCGCGTATTCGCTGGAGGATGGACACGTGCTGCACTTGGTCGTGCGCGCGACAGCGCCCGCTGACGGTGACACTGCGGCTGCGTCCGGCCAGACGGCGGTTGCTGCGCCGACGCCGGACCCTAACGCCGACCTGGGGCCACGCGCGCCGGCCCCATACCGCTATTCGGCTGCTGACATGGACGCGCTGAACGAGATTGACGCACTGGACGCGCGGCTGGGCGAGATGGGGAGAAGTGTTCGGCGTGCCCACCGATCCAGAGCGCGTCATGAGCCGCCGCCGCCGAGAGACAATGACGAGCCAGACCCGACCATGGGGCGACCGGGTGCAGGCATGCCGCTGCCGGGCCGGGTTCTTATGGGCGCGACCATCTCGGTGCCGGAAGGGGCAGATGTGACCATGCCGTTTCTCAGCTCCATGATCGCCAACCTTGTCTCGCAGGTCGGTGAAGGTGGTGCTGGAGTGGAAGCAGGAGATGGAGTGACGACTGGAGTGACGGCGGATGGACGTCGCCATGTTACTTTCTCAAGGGAAGCACTGGGCGGGGCGGCTTCGGCTGAAATGGAAGCCGCCACGGCGAGAACGCTGCGTCACCACCACCGGAATCGTGATGGTACGGGCTCTGCCGTACGTCAGCGCCACGCGCGACGTTCTTCTTCAAGTGCAGATCGGCAGGCGGCGTTGCGCTCGCGCACTGGGCTTCGACTTGAGTCGGTGCGTGCGACGCTGGACGACGCGACTCTCGATTTCCCATTCGAACTTACGGTGATACCGCAAGGAGATACCAATACAGCCATGACCGAGCTTCAGCAGCAGGTGGAGATGCTGCTAACGCTTCTAGGGCGCTTTGGACCACGACTACGGCTTCTCCCTGCTGCGCTCGCTGAGCGTGACCGCTTGAGTGAGCGCTCGGCTGAAGCAGGTGACGGGGGAACGACCGCAACCGACTCGACCCCAGGTAATGCAGCCAACACTAGCACTGTTGCTGCTACCACTCCGGCTCCTGCCACAGTTCCTGCCGCCACTCCTGCTCCCGCCCCTGTTCCTGCTGATCCATCCCCTGTCGCCAACCCTGCCCCAGCTCCATCTCCTGCTCCAGCACCTGCTGCCACCGCCGCTACTGAGGCAACTGTAACAGCACGCCACGTAATTCGTGCCATCGAGGTGTTGCAAACGATCGGAGAATCCACGGACTTGCTGGCTCGCATGGCGCGGCACGCGTTCGTTCGTCAGTCCATGCACCTGGGCGAACCGATTCCTAGACGTGGAGAGACTGCAACTGGAGGTGAAAGAATGCAGGCGACACTCCATGCGTTACAAGCTGCAACACAAACGGCTAGAGCTGCGCGTACAGAAGGAGTGGGTAATAACATGCTTCGGGCGACACTCGACGCGATGCAAGGATCAGCTCACGCACCTGCGCGAGGTGGCGTTAGACAGCGGTTTCGAGTGGCTCGCTTCAGAACTACCGATTTGATGGGTGAAAGAACCTCTGCAGCCACAAGCACTTCAGCCCCGAGCGCTGCTGGAACCACTCCAGGATCGACCCATAATTTTCCTGTTGATCTCGCGGGAGCTGCTAGTGGCACAGCTCCACCACCACCAGTTGAATCAGCAACATCTACGCGAAATAGTCAGCCAGGTAGCCAGGGTCAACGCGCTGCTGGGGATCCAGGCAACGTGAATGATCCACTGCCACCGACTGGCGCTCACATCTCGATCTCTGGCATGGGTCTGCCGCTCATGTCATCGGTAGTATTCCCTTTCTCACTGGCAGCGGGTCTTGGTGGCAGCCATGCGACAACGACTTGGAACCTGGCAGATTTTGTTAGTCGGCTGACGAGCGAGTTGCCGATCTCGACACTGTATGGGGTTATGGCTGGTGATGCCACTCAGCTACACCAGATCCTGGCACACATTGGGTTTGCGTTATTCAGCGGTGTTGATGTTCCGCGAGTGACTAGACCCAGTATCCGTACGTGGGCGCAGGACCTGGTAGGCGAACTCCGCCGCTTATTGCGTGTGCACGTGCTGCCTGCCGACGTTCTGGACCAAGTAACTGGGCCCGTTGAACGACGATCGGGACTGGGAGACGAGCTGCTTCGTGTAGTAGAGCCGTTTGTTCCTGATCTCGTCGACTTCCTCGTTCGTGCTACATCTGCTAGCCGAGCCGCTGCCTTCGGTGCTAGCAGCTCAACTTTCTTGCGTACGATGACGCAGCAGGTTGTTGGCCAGATGCGTTCCTACGCAAGAGGGGGCTCGACTGAATCTGAAGATGAAAGCGACGAGCGGTTGAAGCGCTTGTTGCGAGGGCTACTTGTGTGGCTGGGTATGAACGAGCACGTGGCGAGCTTTGCCGTTGACAGCTTGCTGTGCTGGTCTGAAGGAGACAGCACTACCGCTCATCGTGGACGTACTCGTCGACGCGAGGAGACTGACAACGAGACCGGGGCTACCGACTCGCCGGCTGTCAAGCGGCGACGTGAGTAGGATGTCGACGCACTACATGTAGCCGTGACTGGGTCCGCCATCGACGCCTTACGTGTTAGTCCTTTGGTTTGGATAGTAGGCTAGGAATTATCTACACAATGCTGTTTGTAGTGAACGCCAACAAGGCTTGCTCTGTTTGAATAATGCATATGAACAAAACTAATGGCGCAAAGCTACTCCGTCAACCTAGTTTGACAGAGGGTTTTGCGTCGGGAACTTGGGGTAGACGCGCTTATATAGGTGGAGGCACACGGTGTCGTGCTGCTTGATGGGCTTGCTGAACACGGCCTTCAGGTCACCGTGCGTACCCAGAGACTCCTTGATGTGTCCTGTCAAACCGTGCTTCGTCGAAAGCTCCACAGGCCTGAACCACCGAATGTCCTCCGGCGAGTGGAACATGTAGCGCACAACAGCCTTGCGCTTCTTTACCTTCACCGGCGTGCCCGTGATGATCACACGCTTGAGCACAACGCGATCCGGGTTCACATTCTTCAGCGTGCCGGAAGCAACAAGCTGACCGTCAGGCTTGAAGAGCAGCAGGGACGCAGGCTGGAACGTCACGGGTCCATACACGGTAGCCACACTCCAGCCACTCTGCGGCAGGAATCGTTGAAAGAGGTGCTGGTCGCTCTTCAGACTCTGGTCGCTGAAAACAGGCTTGCCGGAGAATCGACGGAAGCCGCAGTGGAAAGACAGCTCCTCCTTGGACTTGACCGTCTCACCGGCGAAAGATACAGCGCGCTGCACCGAGAAGTTGAGCACACTCAGTCGGTTCTCGTGCTTGAGCAGAGCGCCCATAACCAGAGGACCAGCCTGGATGCGCGCCTGCAGCTTAGCCACGGGCACGCTCTTGAGATGCAGCGTGACGAAAACACCGGACGGCACGTAGCCCATTTCACCGAACTCGTCAGGTAGCGCCTCGCTAGCGAGAGAAGACGACGCAACGGAAGCAGAGTCCTCCACATCTTCCATGGCCATCGACAAAGCACGAGAGCGAGCCTGCTGTGTCTTGGACTTGCGGCGGAGTTGCTCCTTCATGGCTCGCTCGGCATCCTTGCCGCGAGCGAGAGCGAGTCGCTGCACCATAGCAAAATCCTGAAACTGGAAAAGTCGAGCGTAGTCGGAAGGAAGCGACTCCTTCGGGTCCCAGGCGCTCGTGCGCAGCGATTTCATTCCACGGTAGCGAGCGAAACGCACGCGGGCAGGCTGATCAGCGGGCACGTCCAATTCGTCTGGGAACGACATGTTTTCCTCTTCATCCTTGCGTTTTTGAGCCTGGTCAACGTAGTCATCATCCACCATGAACATGTCGTCGTCATCGTCGTCATCTTCATCATCGCCGGTTTTACAGAAGTCCTGGTTGACCGCAGCCGACTCTTCCTCCTCCTCATCGTCCTTCATTCCTTCCTCGTCCTCGTCTTCACCGTCAAGCCAGGCAGCCTGGTAGCCAGACGCGCCCTTGTTAGCCGCAGTATCCGCCTGACGCTGCTTCTTGGCTTCCTGTTCAGCCTCAGCAATCTCTTCGTTGGTGGGCCAGGTCTGCTCGGACGCAAATGGGTCGTACTCAGCCTCAAGGCGCAGGTCCTCCTGCAGCGTGGGGTCGGCGGTAGCAAGCACCAGATCGTCGTCTTGGACAGCTGGCACCGGAGCCACTGGAGGCTTCCCGCTCATGTCAGCGACCCGCTGCGTTTGGCTCGCAGCCGCGCGGGTGATGCGGCTCAGCTGGAAAGTTCCCACGTCCGTGACGTGAATAAGCTGGTTCACTGACAGCGGCTTGCCGCGCAGGTATCCGTTGATCTGCAGCTCGCCGACCTGTTCTCCCTTGTCGTTCTGTGCCTCCGAGCCGGGCACAAAGGTGGCCGTCGTCGCCAGCATGTAGGAACGCGCCTCGCGCCAGTGGATCACCTTGGGCGAGAGAGTGATCAGCACGCGCGACAGCTGGCCAGGCACATTGGCCATGGCCACCTTGGCGCTCTCGCCGAACTCGGTGGCGAAGAACTTGTTGCCCAGCTTCTTGAGGTCGGCCTGGCCCTTGGGCGTGTGCTTCTCCAGTCCCTGAATCAGGCCCACCGTCGTCGGCAGACCCTGCGCGCGCACGGCCGACACGATGCGGACACCCTCCTCGCTCAGGCCACCGTCGGCTCCGTTGTGCACCGACAGCACGAACACCACGACGTCGGCCACCTTGGCCGCGTCCAGGGCGACCAGCAGGTTGCAACCGCAGTCAATGACGCAGAGCTTCTGCTTGTGCTGGCTGAAGACTCCGACCGTGCAGTTCTTGAGTCCCACAACGTCCTGGGCCGGCTCCTCCACGCTCGAGGCGCCCTCCAGGATGCTCTGCTGCACCTCGGCCAGGTTGGCCATGTCGATCAGGGCCACCAGCGCCACGATCTTGGGCGGGCCAAGCGAGCTGCCCAGTCCAAAGCGGCGCTGCAGCAGCATCTCATCGCGCTTGTTTCCGCGCAGCTGCTTCTGGCGCTGCAGGCGCGACGCCTTCTGGCCCGACAGACTCATGCTGCCGATGCTCGAGCCCGTGCTGCGCACGCTGGCGCGTCGGCCTTCGACCTTTCCGCCGGAGCGGCGCGCCAGCAGCGTCTTGGACTCATGGCGGCCGGTCTTGTGCTTCTTGTTCGACTGCTTAAGCGGCCCGGAGCGGTGGTGGTGCGACGTCATGGTGGCGGGGCAGGATGCACTATGGGCAGCACTGCGTCCCAGGCGCTGCTGACCAGCAGTTCACTATCACCTCGATACCTGGAGACCTTCGGAGCACCTTCGGCAAACATTTGTGGTGTGGTCCACCTTTGTGTAGTGGTTCAATTTGTCGGAATGATAAGGCACAAACCATTGGCGATGCCGCAGACGATGGCGACGGAGCAGGACGACGCGACGGCGCGCTTCCTGGCCAAGTACGGCGTGGCCAAGCTGGCCGAGCAGTGGGGCCTAGCGCCGGAGGTGAACCGCACTCTGGCCGCGCTGAACATCCGCTCGTTCTTCCCCGTGCAGGCCGTGGCCATCCCCAAGATTCTGGCCAGCGACAGCGACCGCGTGACGGACATCTGCATCTCGGCCCCCACGGGCAGCGGCAAGACGCTGACGTACGTGGTCCCCATCGTGCAGCGGCTGCTGCCGCGCGTCGTGTGCCGCGTGCGCGCGCTCATCGTACTGCCCAGTCGCGACCTGGCCGTGCAGGTACACCAGATCGTGCAGCACTTCGTCAAGGACACGCCACTCAAGTGCGGGCTGGCCATTGGCCAGAGCAACTTCGCGGTGGAGCAGAGCGCCCTGGTGGGGGACATTTCAGGTGAAAAGGGGGCCTCGGCGACCGACGGAGGACGCAGCTTGGTGGATATCCTGGTGGCCACGCCTGGCCGTCTTGTGGACCAATTGGAGCAGACGCCCGGCTTCACGTTGCAGCACCTGCAGATCATGATCGTCGACGAGGCCGACAGACTGCTGAACCAGTCGTACCAGGACTGGATCTCCAAGGTTTACGCCAGTGTCTTCAATGGCCAAGAGGTAGACGAGGAAGGCCTGGCCTTGGGGGTCGGAGTCACCTGTCGACGCCAGGACTCCATCAACAGACGGCGTATCCGCACGCCGCTAACGAGAGTGCTGCTGTCGGCTACGCTCACGCGCAATCCGCGCAAGCTGGCGGCTATTGGCATGAGCAATGCCGAGTTGACGAAGATCGGGCGCATTGATGATCCTCTGGCTGACAATGCCAAACAGGGCACGGCCGGTGACTCGGACGATGACGAGGAAGATGGAGAGGAGGCCTCCGGATCGGCCAAGATGTACTCGACCCCGACGAATCTGGAGGAGTACTGGATTGAGTGTGACACGGGCTCCAAGCCGCTGGTGCTGTTGGAGCTGCTGAGCGAGTTTGCGGGTGCGCTGTCCATTGTCTTCACGGCGAGTGTGAACTCCACGCACCGTCTTGCGAGATTGCTACAATTGCACTCCACTCACCCGGAGCGCATCCGCGAGTTTTCCAGTAGTCTCTCGCAGAAGCATAGATCGGCCTTGGTGGCGGACTGCAAGGCTGGACGTGTGGAGACTGTGGTGTGTTCAGATGCTATGGCGCGTGGTATGGATATCGACGATGTCGCGAACGTCGTCAACTACGATGTACCGTCGTTCATCAAGACGTACATTCATCGTGTCGGTCGCACAGCTCGTGCCGGCCGTCACGGTCGCTCTGTGACTCTTGTGAAGATGGGCCAGATGAAGGGCATGATGCGTATGCTAAAGAAGGCTGACAACAACAAGCTGAAGCCGTACCCGCTGCAGCAGGAGCACATGAAGACGCTGGTGCCACGCTACACAGAGGCTCTCCAGCGCCTCAAAGACACTCTTGAAGCAGAGAAGGCTGGCAAGCTGCAGGCTACCTCTATCATCCGCAAAACTAAGGACGAGAGTAACAAGGACAACGATGATGTCGAGGCTGACGATCTAGACGAGAAGGTCACTACTGCCGACAAGAAGCGAGCGTTCTCGGTGTTGAACGGACAGCTTGAACGGAATTTGGGAAGCAGAAAGGTTCACAAGCATTGATCGCCAGGAAGCTAAATACATAGAGAAAGACCGACTTACTGAGTTGCGTACCAAAATGTTATCGCTTGGATTATATCTACCCTGACGATGGGGGTTCTGTATCTGTTTGTGCCTGAGAATTATCGCTTTGCTTTCCTTCTTGACGGCGCCTTTTGTGGGGAAAAGGATGTTCACCATGTTCTGCTCGCTCCTTCTCAATCTGGATGCGCTTGAGATGGTATTTGTGCCCCTTTGATCGCAAGTGCTCTGCCCACTGCTTTTTACCCATGATCTCGCGCCCGTTGCAGACCGTGCACGTGTTTTTCTGGAACTTGTCCTCCAGCGAAGCGGCCTGGGCAGCCTCCGGTTGTTGTTCCTGGACAGTCTGGTGTGAGGTGATCCCTTCGCCCTTGAGGAACCTTTGAGCAATCTCAATGGCAGGCTGGGCCACGAGCGTGTCCCATTGTACCACATCGCTGCTGTCAACTTGATAGACTGGGATGTTCTTGGTCACGAATTTATTGCGGATCCACGTGAGCTGGCGACGCGCATACTGGCGCGTAGCCACGTTCAACTGCTCGATGCACGCCTCCAAAGTAGCCTCAAGCGCCTTGTGGTCGTCCGCAGTGCCGTCCGTCACCTCTAACGCGTCGAAATACGGTTGGAATTCCTTGTATCCAATAGCTTGCAGGATACCGACAGAGTTCAACGCTTCCTCTTCATCGTCACTGTCGGGGATAAGTCTCGGTGGGTTTTCCTTCACATGAGCACGCAGGCCACGGATCTCCTCCACGAGACCAGAGCTCAGCATCATATCCACCCTCTTGGCCAGACGGTCACTCAGCACCGGTTTACTAGCGTGCACCCAGAAGGCGCACGCATCGAAATATCTCTCAACATTCCGGTGCTCGCGCTCCTGCTGAGCCAACAGCTCGCTGTGTAGCACACCCGTCTGCTCGAACACCTGCAGGCTGCGCTGCACCTTGCGCACGTTGTTCACGTGCAGCCGAGCGGCCATCACCGGGTCCACAGCTTGCAGCCGCGCGTAGAGCGCCTCAGGTGTCTGCTTCTCCTGCTCCTGCTCCTGTTGCGCGTCACTGGGCTTGACCGGCACGTCGTCCAGCAGCTGCGACTTCCAGAGGATGCTTTGCGTGTAGTACATGGTGCCGCCCACAACGATGGGCACATTGCCTCTGGCCAGGATGTCGTCGATGGTCTGCAGCGCCAGGCGCTTGAACTCCAGCACGTCGCAGCGAGAACTCGGGTCCACGACGTCGAAGAGATGATGCGGCACCCCCTGCTTCTCCTGCTCCGTGATCTTGGCCGTGGCCACGTCCAGTCCGCGGTACATCTGCATGGCGTCCGAGTTGACGATCTCTCCGCCCACAGCCTTGGCCAGGTCCACCGACAGCTTCGTCTTGCCGGCACCCGTCGTGCCGATCACCACCAACACCTTGCGCAGCGCCGCCATGGTGATGGTGATTGGTTGATTGGCCGTAAAGTATTGGAAACGAATAGTAACAAATTCATAAATTACCGTAAACTACTCGAGTATATTTTCGATGATGCACAACAAACTGTATAAAGTACTGTACGTACTGTACTGTTGTCTTGGAGTCTACGACGTCGGCTGGCTCGCCTTGGAGATGAGGAACTTGGTGATACTCTTGAGCTTCTTCTTCTCCTCTTTTGATAGCAGCATGGGCGTATTGGCCTTCATAGCAGTTTCATCGGCAGACTCCGATCTTACACCTGGGGTTGGCGCTCTGATCCCGATGGCCGCCGCGTTCTTGAGCTTGAACATCTTGCCGATTTTCTTCGCCGAGACGTGCAGCACGCACATGGGCACCTTGTGCTGTCGGCAGAGCAGCGGCAGGTGGCCAAACGCTTTCTGCGTCTCGGGGTTGTTGGCGAACACCACGACCATCAGCTCGCCCTTCGCCATGGCGCGCGTCACTTGGTTCATGCCCATCACAGCGTGGCTGCGCGTGGCTGCCACGTCCGCCACCTCCTTCTGCAGCCGATCCATCACGATGTCGCGGTCCTCCTCCGTCAGCTCCTCGAACTGCGAGTCCGTCCACGGCCGCACGATCTCCACCGCCTTGCTCTTCTTGCTGTTTTTAAGGATGGTAGCCTCCGATTTCTTGAGCTGCATCGCTACAGGTGCCTTCGACGCCTTCACCTTCTTCGAAGACTTGGCAACCTTCTCAACCTTCGCAACCTTCTCAACATCACTCGCTCCCTTGACCGTCTTCGCCATGGTCGTCGTCTTCGATACGATATTCAACAATGTTCGTCGTCCAGTGGTCGATAGCGCTCAGCACTCTATCAGCATTATAATTGGTCAAAATCATTGACGAACTATCCACCAATCCCAGATCGACTACCTGCCGGTGGATTTTCGCCAATCCGCGCCACGCAATCATGTTCAGTTTCTCTTTTCAAAGCGGAAAGGAGGAGGCAGCATGGGGCGGTTCATGGGGACGTCACCGACGGCCAGCAGCGACCGCGCGCGCAGGTACGCGGCGCTACCCGCGGACAACGACGAGGAGGAGACACAGCAGCCGACACTAACCGCGTCTCCGCCCACTCGCAGGGAGGAGAACGCGCCGTCCAGCGCCTCGAGCAGGTCGGCCTTAATGCGCAGCGACAGCGAGACGAACGCAGACGCGGCGGCGGAGGCGCAGCACCCCACACTACAACGTCAGCATCAGGAGGTAGAACAGGAGAACGACGCGGCCTTGGTGCAGGGAGAAGAACAGGAGAAGGAGAAGAATTCTACCCCCGAGACCAAGGAACAAGACGAAGAACAGACCAATGAGGCGTCAGCAGAGAGCGACGACCCGGACGCCATCCACGTCCGCATCTTGGACTTGAATGGTAAGTTCTTCGACGTCACGTGCAAACTGGACTGGACCGTGGCCCGGATGAAGCAGCTGGTGCTGGAGAGCACGGAGGTGGCTGTGGCCTCTCAGAGACTCATCTACCGCGGCCGCGTGCTGGAGGACGAGGCCTCGCTGGATAGCTACAAGGTGGAGGACGGCCACACCATCCACTTGTTCGTGAGGGCGGCGCCCACCCCCGACCCGGAGATCCTCAACGCAGAGCTTAACGCCAATGGCAGCATCAGTGGAGGACGGGACGACATGACTGTCGTGCACATTAACAATGACATTGTGTCGTCCGCCGTGTTCCCGTCGGACTCGGCGCGACGCGTCGACCCGCTGATGCTCGACTCGCCGCTGGGCAACTGCGCGCGGCGCGTGAAGCTCTGGAGCTCGTTCTTGCTGATCATCTACACGATGAAAGTCATGGGGCAGTTTGCACTGCTGGCCAATGACCAGCAGCAACGGGCAGCACAGCAGGAGAGGGAAGGAACTGGAACTGGGGCCAGTGAGACGGACCGACCCATGGACAGATACGACGAGTACCCGCAGTACTACACGCCCGACCCGCTGGTTGGCGGCATTGAGCTCATGGTGCACTGCTTCGGTGTGTATGTGGGCTGTGTGGGGTTCAAGGCAGCACACGACACAGACATCCGCCCTATTCGATTCTACTGCCGTGGCGTCGTGTGGCTTGCCGTCCTAACAGTAGCAGAACAGATTTACACGACTGTGCAGATCTCCGAGTCGGACTTCCCCACGGAGCGAGTGCAATACCCGTACGGTGGACAGGGACCGACGAAGGACGACATCGTGTCGGCGAACATCTTCCAGACGATCATGCTTGTGGTCATGTGGATCATTGCCATCCGCCACTCGTACCTGCACCAGCGCGAGGTGTCCATCTACAACCAGTCTTTCGCGGCGGCTGCGATGAATGCTGCACCTCCTGTACACCTGCCTGAAGTGGTGTAAGCAGGAAAACAGATAGTTCAAGATCGGTTTGGGGGCCCCAGTGAACGAATATATATTTTGAAAGTGTGTACCGGAAGCAGCTTGGTGAAGTGGTAGCTGCAGTGCTACCTCTCGGCTTATGATGGATCCTGTTGAGATGCGATATCCATGATTCAACAGTGGTGCTCTAACTTGCTGTGAATTCGTGCTTTGTCCCATCGCAGACGTGTGTGCCATCGCGTGTACAGTCCTCGCCAAATATAGTGAACGGGGGGGAATGCAACCGCCCAGGCACATTCTCCTTTGCCTGAGGCCTCGAGAGAGTTGGGGCTGCAAAGAGAAGTGATCTGCTGGAAGCAATCAAGGATGTCGGCGTCGGACTTCGATGACATCTTTGGCGATGATGTGAAGATGGATGCGACTACGGCTCCCACCTTGACGAACGTTAACCTGGACGACGACGAGCTGCTCGGGGGAGACACCGCTGGTAAGGTGACTAAATCTATCAGTGAGCAGCCAGCTGAAGGATCGAACTGGGCGCAGATCGGTAGCCAAGAGCAGGACGAGTTTCTTTCGTGGCTGGACGATGGGGGTTCGTCAAAGCCAACCCCAACGACGGAGACTTCACTTCCTGAGAAATTGAGACCGTCGGCAGAAGTTGCTCCTCCGCCGGCGCCAGTTGTGCCCACGGTCGCGAGTACGTTCGATAGCGTTTCACTTGACGACAATGACGACTTTGATCGCATGTTGGAGAGTGGAAGTGCTCAAACAAGTCCAAGTGTGTCCGAGAACACCCCAGCAGCTACGGTTAATGAGAATGATGACGGTGACGATGATCTTGATCGCATGCTAAATGCTCCTACTTCCCAAGCATCCTCTGAAATGCTAGCGCCAGCAGCTACTGTTGGAATGCAGGCTAACACTTCGATGTCTGAAAGGGATGACCTCGATCGGATGCTTGAGAGTGCGAACGCACAAGCAAGCTTTGATGCACCTAATCTAGCAAGCACTGGTATCTCGCTTGACGATGACGATGACGATGATTTCGAGAAGATTGTCCAGAATGCTGGCAAGCACTCCGGTGCGAATATATTCGTTCCGGCGACCTCTGGAAGCATTTCGCTAGATGATGATGACGAGGACGATCTCGAACGGATTGTGCAGAAAGCCAACAAGCAAGATAACGCAAGTGGTTCACGCGAGAATAGCAGCTCCTCGTTGCAGATCAAGAGTCAAGTCCAAGCCCATCACAAAGCGCAAAAAATCGGTATGTGCCCATTATGTGTTAGTGGTTCGAAACAAGTTCCTTGATCATTGTCCACCACTTCTACGATGTTTGTACCAGATGTGCCAGCGGTACGTCAAGTGTTCCTTGAGACAGGAAAACTGCCAGCAGGCTCTCGGCTTGCAGTGTGGCAACGCGCTGTACAGGTGCGAATGCAACAAAACTTACTCGACTGCTTCGCAAATATTCTCTTATATTTTCTGTTGCTGTTTGCTTTTCAACTATTAGCCTGGAGCAGCGGACTCAGCATCCATGTACGCAGTACAGACGACGTCACGTTCTCTACCGAATCAGGCTTTATTGCGCAAAGAGGTGGAGACGTTGTGCTCGCGCATTTTTTCAAGTGCAGCTCACGCGCAGATTTTAAGCGAAGTGGGCGACAGCATGCGAGGCACGCACCTTCTCTTCATTGACAGCGCCGAAACACTGCTCACTCACCTGTGTACGCAACTTGACATTGACTACATGTCGGGAATGGCGTTCACCTTCGCGCCACTGCTTCTTGCGAGTGGCAGTGAACCTCTGCACCCCGAAACTGTGGAGACTTTAGCAGCTACGTGCCGTCGATTTTTACCTCATCTTGGCAAAAATATGCCTCTCCACTCCTCAGCTACTGGGCGACGCCCGCTACTGAAGCGTATGCTGCTCTACCACGCTCCCCGACTCGCCTCCCACCTGCACGATCATTTCCCGACGTGGAACCATGCGCCTCCGGGAGAGTACGATGGAACTAAAGGGAGTGGTGCCATTCCAGACTCGTGGCTAGCCTCCTTCTTTGAAGGTGAAGGAATTGTGAGTGATCCTGCCAACTTCGACTTCCTGTTGAGTGTTTGGGACTGCAGTATGTTGTTGGATGCGTTCTCTTCGAATGAATCCGCACCACTTACCACAGCCTGCTTCATCACACTCTATGGCATCATCAATTCTGAGAAGGCGTTGTTGCGGATGGAAGGCGAGCAGCTACGCCACTGTATGGCGTCCACAGTCGCAGAAACTTTACTGCGCGGTGAGGTAACGAAGAACCAAGTGTTTGTCAAGGGCATTTGCCAATTGATGGATGCAACACCCCCATGTTTTACCTCAAAGCTACGGCGTGCAGGCGTACCTCCGCCACCGGCAGTAGAAACTGAAGCTGAAAAGTCTATTGATGTCGCAACTTCGGCAGCTTCGAACAACGGGTTTGGAATGAACACGTTGCTGTCGGCATCTACTCAAGGCTTGAAGGATGTGTCAAACATGATGATCGATATGCCGGTGAAATTGATGATCGACATGCCTGTGAAGTTGTTCACGATGGTCCCGATGAACCCCATGGCAGCTCTGTCGTCACCTACTTCCAACTCGCTCACGGATTCTCCAGAAATGCAGCAGCTATTCTACTTGCACGTACAGGCAATGGAGGTTGCGGCCGTCTCGGCAACGCTAGAGTGCAGCGAGGTCATCCCGTCGGTGTTTGGAGGAATTACAGGTCACGAAACAGGATCACTTCGGTACTTCATCATCGACTGTCGTGGGATGGAGGAAATGCGAGGTGGTCAGGTTCCCACAGCCTTTCACATTAACCCCGATGAGGTGTCAGACTCAGCTGTACTCGATCA
Organism: Phytophthora fragariae; assembly: GCA_009729435.1. Lineage (NCBI taxonomy): Eukaryota > Oomycota > Peronosporomycetes > Peronosporales > Peronosporaceae > Phytophthora > Phytophthora fragariae. The sequence goes on along the minus strand of QQOI01000005.1, from coordinate 1,594,630 downwards.
AGTCCTCGCGACACTCGGTCCGCTGAAGAATGCCGGCGTGCACATTTGTGTCATGGGACATGGCTACGCTCACATTGCCGAGGAGCTGCGCCAATTCCAGCAGAAGGAAGGCGTGGCATCAGCGTCACCTTTCGCTCTAAGTGAAGGATTCCTCGAGACGTACGCGAACGACCAATCCCGGGTTCAATCCATCATCGATTTCTTGCTCAAGCACGAATTCCCCCGTGTAAGCGTTCTGGAAGGCGGCTACTCTGCTGCTCACGGCCACCTCTTCCGGTCTCACAGCTTGACTGTTGATGACTTGGCTGACCATGATACGCCCAGTTGCAAGCTTTGCCAGCACGACCGAAGCATGGAGGCCGTTCATCCCGCTGCTAGTGGGGATGTCCTATATGCATCAAATGCCAAAGACAAGAAGGAGTCCATGCATGAAGGCGATCATGGGTTGGCGCCCAATGCAAGGACCACAAGCTCAAGAACCAGTGAAGCTCCATCGAGTATCGGTATGGACGACTCCGGTTTCACGGATATTAATCTGTCTCCGGCCGCTGCCAACGCCAAAAGCCCACCTGGAGGCTCGTATTACTCCAGCTTTGCAGGCGCCTTTAAAAGTGGTAGCAAGACGCTCTTGAGCCCTACGATGGATGGCACCAAATGGCTTCTCAAGAAGTCTGCCGCGACCACAGCCGAGTTTGCAAACGCTGCTGTCAGCATGGGCAATATGGGCACCAAGAATCGAACGGGAAGTATGCAAGGCGCTGCAGCGGTTGGAAAGGCCCCAGATGCCGCTGTGAAGGACACGAAGCCGGCCATGCCAAACCTCAACAAGTTTCGAAACTCTCTCGCTGCTATCGGCTCGGAGAGTCTTGACATGCTCAAAAAGGTTGAATCTGCGATGGAGCACGCAGTCGAGCAAGCTGCTGTGGCAACTACCACTACGACGGCGAAAGTCCGGGTTCCATTCCCTTCAGCTATTTTGCCCTCCTCGAAGGATGCAGCACCTGCTACGGTGAAATCGCCCCCTACCAGCGTTACTGGGGCTTCAACACCACCAGCACCCCGAGCGTCTCTATCATCTGACCCCGCTCACAGCAAGTTCTTCCACCAGTCGACAGACGAGATGTTCACGATTGATGATGACGACGATGATGAGGACCATGAAGGACATTTCGTTCAGGACGAAGGGAGTAACAGCCGTACGTCGTCTTCTACGTCGAGTTTTGTGAGAGATTCTCCTGTTGCCGGCGGCGGAATCGGGCCTGCCCATGAAGTTATCAAGGACCACGTTGGTGATCTGGAGAAGGGTATGACCGTAAGCCGCATGCAAATGTCACCCTGTGTGAGCAGCCCGTTCTTCGCATGCTACAAGAAGAAAGCGCCGACTGTAAACGCTGGTGCTGCTTCACACTCCAGCATGCACCCACGCCGCATTGTCGTGATGGAGAACCACCTAGTCGTGCTCAAGTCTGCAACACGCAACGAGGACATGTTCATCGTGAAATCCTGTCACCCGCTTTCACACATCACGAGGATGACGTGCCTCAAGAAGAACGCTCTCATGGTGAGCATCTACTACAAGTGGAAAGCTGATGACGGACAGATTATTGAACGACGCAATTCGTATGAGGTCCAGCAGCGTGACGATTTCATCAAGGCCGTCAAGTCCACCATGGACAAAATGTGAGCTCCCTCCACGGTTTCCATTCCTGCCGACGATAGGATGGCACTTAATGCTTCTTACATGGTAGCCGTTGCCACTCCAGGCTCCAAATAGGCTTCTCAAAATATACACTTCATTCACATGCGACGTAGCGAGTTGTCCACGACCTCGATCACTGTTCTCGATCATCAATTGTTCAAGTTCCTCCGACAACTTCAGCCATGTCCGACAAGAAGCGTGAATCGCTTGCATCCAAGATCGACGAGGTTGCTCGCAACCAGATCTGGCGTGAACAACTCAAGACCGAGTATGAAATGGAAAGCGCGCTGACACCATTCCAGCTCAACCCGAAAACACGTACGTGTCTGCACGTAGTTCACTTCCCGCTACTGTCACGATGCCCGTATTCACGGCCATTGCGCTTCTTGCTTGATCAGTGAGCTCCATCACGCTAAAACCGACGCAGACTCATCCAGCAGACTTCGGTAAGACTCAAGATGACCATGACACGCGAGAACTTGCGGCCAAACTTCGCGAAGTGTCGAAGCGTCCGATGGAGAAACACGCCCTGCCCATGACTGAAGCGCAGCGTGTAGGATGGCTGCACGATATGGCAAGCAAGGGAATGCGAGCGGACATGCACAACCGGATGTTCAAGGGCCGTGGCAGGTACGCTCAGTGGAATCGAACCATTTCAAACCGCAGACCATGTACTTACTTACCTTTCCTGCCCTGCCCTCAGCTGCGATGTCACCAAATTCGCCGACACCTACTGCACGATGGCAGGCTGCAGTCCATTCGCAGACAAGTCGACTCGCTGAGAGAGGACACAGAGCACACAACAGAAGCAGAAGATGTTATAGCCGATAGATAAGAATGGCTACGCCAAAACTACTGAAGACATATTAAAGCCCTCCTTCCTCCGCATCATCTCGATCGTCAAAAAGATTCCAATTCCTCAGCCTCTTTGCGCTTGCTCTTCTCGTCTTCTGGCGCTGGAACCTTCATCGGAGAGAAAAGACGAAGACGGCAACCGGAGAGCTGTCTACCTACACATCCGCTGATAGGGGAGGTGCTGTAACTGACCCTCGTCGCTCTGTTCGATGAGGAATCGCCTCAGCGGATGCTACAGGAGCGCCCGGCGCACTAGCGGCACTAACAAGACTGGACAATGACGACTGTTTCGTGATCAGCGGGAGCATGCTTAACGTCGGGGATGAAAGTGGTTCCATTCCAGCAACTTGCGCATTCTCGTCGAGCATCGAAAGCTGATTGCGTAGCTCCTCGATATGAGAAAGCACCACCCGTCGGTGGCCCTTTTTCACGTCCATGTCGATAAGGTCCTCTTCATCGATCGTAGCTACTCCCCGAAGCGTATCAAATCCATCTTTTTCAAAATTCTGCGCGTATTCTTCCATTTTGAAGAACTTGAGCCAGTTGTACACCGTTTCAATATCTGTCCAAAACGAAAAGAGATAAGAATTTTTATAAAGTGTAAGAAATAGGCAGGCATATAACGTACTTCTGCGTGGAGCGACGTTCTCCTCTTCATCACCCGTGGGTCGGCCGCCATCGAACTCTAACAACGATGTCGACGTCTCGTCATTCGTTGAGTAATCATCATTGCCTTCCTCCCACGCTTGCAGATAGTTAGCGAGCGAGCTGTGACCCGCCTCAAACGCACAGCGCGACGGGCTCTTGTTCGTCTACATCCGCCAACACGTCAGAAGAGCCAGACAAATTAGCACTTCAACGCAGCGACACAACAGATCTCAAGACAAGATATGAAACCTACCAGCGTCAAGGAGAGAAACTCCGACGCATCGCGGGACTTTCGGATGAGCCAGAACGCGCACTCCTTGTTGCCGCCTAGTGCAGCACTGTGCAAGGCATTACGGCCGAACTACAACGTGAAAGCACAGTGTCAGCGCTTGCTTGGCAACATTATTTTACTGGCGTGGTCGTCGCTTACCTTGTCGACATCCGTCCAGACCGTGAAGTGCTCGCTCAAGAGTTTCAGCGTTGACAAGTGGCCGAACTCTGCAGCCCAATGCATCGCGTTTTTGCCATTCTGTCCACAAGAAAAATACCCGTGATTAAAATCGGCGGCGCACACCTTGACAGAATCAGCACGCATTACCTTGTCCCGCATAAATCGCAAGGGATACGCTCCATTAATTTCGGCAATGATTCTCGCGATTTCTTCGTCGTCACCCTCTTCAGCCGCGTGGACGAATTTCTGCTCGCAACACCATCAACAAATGTGTCAGGCATAAAAACACAGTAACACTCTATGCCTGCAACCAGCGGGCGAGTCATACCTGCGACGTCTCGTACCAGTTCTTCAAGAACTGCACACACTTCTGCTTGTGTTTGTCCTTGGCGATCTGGTACGCCGTTTTGTTGTCCTATTCAGGCAAAGTCCCAAAAGAGTAAGAAACACGCACAGTAACCTCCAACCCCACAGCAAAAATACGCACATAGCTCGTGATGTGGATGTCGATGCCCTTCATGCAGAGGTACTGAATGACCTCCTTCCGTCCCTTCGACGCCGCCCAATGCAGACACGTTCCACCATACTACACCTCGCAACCAACAACAACAAAAATCCCCCTACCATCAGCAATTCACCTCCAACAGCAGCCTCCCTCCAGACGAACACGCACCTCGTCGACTGCGTTAATGTCGATGGGGCGAGGACACTCCTCCAGCAGGTACGCAACCACGTCCAGATGCCCGTTAATCGCCGCCGAGCAGTGCGCCAGGCGGCCGAACTTGTCGGGCGCGTCCAGCGGCACGCCGTGCTCCACGAGGAACTGCACCACCTCGAGGTGTCCATAGAACGCCGCGTAGTGCAGCGCCGTCTGGTCGTCGTGGTCCGTGGCGCTCCAGTCCACGCTGCAGTGCGCGCCCATCCACTGCACCACGTCCAGCTGGCCGGATGCCGCCGCGCCGTGCAGCGCCGAGCACCGGTGCTGCTCATAGAGGACACACACGCGTGTACACACTGTTAGCTTTGCTGTATAAGTGACGGTAATGCCCCTGTACGACCAACACTCTTGTGGTGCCTTGCCTGGTTGCGGTAGTTGACGTCCGCGTGCAGCGTCTGGACGAGGTGCTCGACCTCCAGCAGCTTGCCGCGGTTGGCCTTGCAGATGAGCACGTCGCCCAGCGTGTAGCTCTCCACGACGGGCGGGGCGCTGGCACCCAGCGGCAGCTGCAGCACGCGGTTCATGGGCTCGAGCTTGGTCTCTCCTGAGCTGCTGGTGATATGAGTGAGAGGGGCAAACAGGCGGCGGACGGTCGCGCGAAGGTTGCGCCAAGACCCAGCTGTGTGACGCACACCACTCATTTGTGCGGAGACGGGAGTGTTTAGTGCGGCGAAATTGACACAAAGAGAGGACATAGGGAGGTAGAGGGGGGGAACCACTGCGCGTTTGTATACCCTAGGGTACCGGTACATACCGACGGGGGTAACCACGACTGCGCCAGGCGGTGGCTCTACTGAGCAGATTCATACTGAGTGTGGTATTCTGAGATGGCTTCACGGCCGGAGGACATAGCGCTGTTCGAGTCGCCGCGTGTAGCTCACCCTAACATGGCTTCGTCCTACACGCGCAGTGCACATTCTGTCACTAGGAATTACCGCACCGCCCATCATCCATTGGCTCATCATTTCAACCAATGGTCAACCTGGATTAAATCTATATGAAGATACCTAGCATCCGTTGAAGAGGCGTAAAGCATAAATAACGGCCGACCAACCGCGACACTTTATCCTCCCAAGTGCCAGGAGCGTCCAAGAAGCCCTCGGAGAGCAAGCATGGGCGCTGGCGCCTCGACCGACAACACCGGAGAGGTAGAAAGATAGACATCACCAACCCTACAGTACTTGAGCCTTGTATCTGAGATCCTCGCTCCTCGTGTCTATGTCGAGTAGATCGTAGTAGGAGACGTCGTGACATTCCACGTCGAAGACCACCCGAAGCGCGTGGTTGGGGTGAGTATGCAGCAACTTGAGGCGGTGCAAATGGGGGTAAACTATTAATCGGTTCTTCTTTGCAGCTCGTGGCGGACGTACAGGAGGACTCGTGCAGCATACAAGTGTCCAACGTGGAGGTGCTGGAGGGCATCCCGCGCAGTGACGTCAAGCGGATCGCCAAGTGGGACGAGATCGAGGTGGGGGACCGGGTCAAGGTGAAGGAGCAGGGCTCTCGCTTGTACTATGAGGCCGAGGTGGTCTCGAAGAACGAGAGCGGCACGTACAAAGTGCACTTCGCAGAGGTGGACGAGGAGGAGGACAACGTCGCGGCCGACCGGATGCTCAAGCTCATGTCAGGTCGACTGGAGGACAAGGAGTGGATGATGTACAAGGAAACAGTGCAAGAGTAGCGAATTAGCTAGACTACTTCCCATTGCATACCAGCTCCCTCCAGCGTGAACGGCGCGAACGAGCTCGGGCAGACCATCGTGTACCATACCACCACAACTTTTAAGCAGACGAGAGGGTCCTTTTGAAACTATTCTGCGGGCTTCATTCTGGCTAAATCGTCTTCGCTAGTTGCAGTAGGGAGAGAAAGCCTCCTGTGGGGATATCGACAGGACTCCCTACATGTTCTACTAGCCACGCCTGTGCAAAGACACACACGCATAAGAGAACATTAGCTCGGTATTTGTTTTTGCGCCCAAACAAGAGAGCATCGCGGCGACTCACCTCAATCCTGTTCTCGATGGCTTCCAAACTATCGGAGCGCGAGAGAGCGATATGGCCTATGAAGCTGACTGAAATGGGTTCCGTGCCGTCTGGTGCATCCTCCGGAAGAGGAAGCACGAGTGGGTCACGAAGAAGTAGCCGAACCATGGCCTCACTTTCGTTAGGAAGCCACTGTGCGAACAGTGCTTGTCGACGAAGTCCATGAAGTATAAGATCTGTTGCAGCAAACAATAACCACAGTCGTCGTTAGAACAAACAAAGTCAGCAACGTACCAGCAGAACGTACCATCCAGCAACTCCGCAGAGAGAGCTCGCAATCGAATGTTGTCGTCGGCAGCTTGGTATACGTCGCCCGCGAGCCAAATGGCAAGGTTGCGGAGCATGGGGTCATAAAATACGCCTTTCTTCTGTAATGTTGCGGTGGCCTGATCGATGGCTTGGGATACCATAGGACGCGCATATTGCCATGCAAACAATTTCCTGCGCATGATCTGGTCGCGAATCTGCTTTTCGGCTTTCTTCTTCTTAACGAGCTCTTTCTTGCGGTTTGCCTCTTTCGCCTTCTCCTCCAGATCACGCTCTGCCTGTCTAGCGTCACTCTTTTCGGCCTTCAGCACTTCATGCTGGCGGTGCAGCATCTGCATCTCCTGCTCTTCCTTCACTTCCACCAGCGCTTGTGCCAAAGTTTTATTCACCAAAACATTCAACAATGGCTTCACCTCGACGTCAAAGTTGAACAATCCGTCGGATTCCTCAATCTGCAACGACGTACGAAGTTAAAACCGGGAAAGCAACTACCAAAGTAGAGCGATAAACATGCCTCCGTCGATGTGTCAATTCCAATCTTCGGCCGCATGAACAGATCGTTCGTTGAAGTATTTCGTGCGTTCATGGTGCGGGGTAAAAACTCGTCCGTCTGGCTAAACGACTCTCGCTCCGGGGTTGACTGCGTCTGCTCTATCAGGTTCGCATCCAGCGATATCGAAGTGACTGTAGCAAACAGGTACACACGTTAACCTCTACATCATACTCAACACAAACCTTCATACAACGTACACCCGTACGACGGCACAGCTTGTGCCTCGAAGATGCTGGGGCTGCTCTTATTGCTGTTATTGTTGCTCCTTCTCTTGGTGATGGTTCCTCTCCGTTTCTTCACCTTCTCTCGCCCGTCACCCGTCCTCGCAGTGTTCACCTGCGTGCTACCAGTCACCATGCAAGTCTTTTCAACAATCTCCAGCCTCAAGCTCCGACCTACCGGGGCGAAGACGCTCCCGCGCGGGATCCTCGGGTCGTGCATGATGTTGGGCGGGATCTGCTTGATGCTACCATCGCGCTGCTTGCCTCGACTCGTCTGCACCGGCCGCGGCCTGGACGAGTACGAGTACGACAAGTCCTGCTCCATCGCGACCGTCGTGCAGGAAATGGATACACCTCGCGTCCAAAGGTCGCAGGCGGTCGCAAGTTGAAGTGGCAGACACACAAAATCGTCAGACAGACAGCACAGTACTGTGAGTCTCCACCCAAAATACGATTGTTCGACAACACGAAGAAACGGAACGAAAGCTGCAGTGAGCACTGTAGGTACCTTGACCGCTGTTGGAGGTGAGGGAGCGATGTCGATCTTCTACTGTGTGGTGGCCAACGCCCACTGCCCGCTGGCCGAGTACAGCAACGGAGGCGACAAGGGCATGAACGAGTTCGCGCAGAAGCTGCTCAAGAAGCTCAACCTGGCCGAGGACGCTGTCGAAGCCATGGACTTCGACGGCAAGACGTACAGCTACCGCGTGGACAACGAGGTAGCCTACGTCTGCGTCACCAACGCCGCGTTCGGCAAAAGGTGGGTCTGTATGTATCATAGAGGATTGATGGGGAGCTTGTGCTGACCGTTAGGACGCGCGTTTTGTTTTGTCAGCTCGGCGGCGCTGTTCCTCAAGCACATCAACCAGCTCTTCGACAACCAGTTCGGAATTCGCGGCAAGGCCACGAAGCTCAAGCTCGACATGAACAGGGACTTTGCACCCACGTTGAAGAAGCAAATGGTGGGCCTGGAGAGACGAAGAGGGTGGGTGGATAAGGAGGATACTGACTGTGGTGATGTTTTGTGCTGAGGTAGGAAACCTTTTCGTCGGATAAAGGAGCGGAGAAGCTGCAGACTCTGAAGAAGGACTTGGACAATGTGAAGAGCAACGTACAGGAGAACATCAGTACGTTGTAATGAGTGGCATTGGGTCACTCAGGGTCGAGTTGAGTGCTTACTCGATGTGTTTTGGTTTAACAGGCAAAGTGTTGGAGCGCGGAGATAAAATCGAGCTGCTGGTGGACAAGACGGATCAGTTGAAGTATGTTGTTGATGTTTCTCGTCTGTGCGGCGCGAGGCTGCTGATTTACTAACAGACCATTTTTTTCTGCTGTCGACAGCTCTCAGTCTGCTGCATTTGCCCAGTCTAGCAAGAATCTCCGTCGACGCTTGTGGTGGGAGAACGTGAAAATGAATATTGCGATCGGAGCACTAATTGTGGTACGGGTGCTGGCCTTCATGCTGCTTGTGACATTGTTGTTGAACTCACGCGCGGTGCTTGCAGATTTTCCTCCTCCTTATATTCTTTTTTATCAAAAGCAAGGTGTCTGGGAGCGGAGATAAATAGTTAGAAGAAAAGTAGGCGTCGATCATGGAGCAAGCGAAGCAAATACCAAGAAGAGGTGTAATGACAGCGATGATTTATTATTGCTGCGGCATCGCGCGCAGCCCGACCAAGTAACGACAGAAAGCAATGTCATGCTCATTGCGCCTTGAGCTTTCTTCGTGAAGTTAATTGGGTAGACGAGGCCTGAACCAGTTTTACAGCGCAACCCGCAGCTATGACAAGGACACCGCTGCATCCGTAGTATAGCTGGTCGCTGCTCAAATAGCTGCCACCGCCAGTTCCTAGAACCACGAGGATGTTCGTCGGAAGCCGGAAAAGCGATAGTGTAGTACTCAGCTGATCTTTCGGGAAGTACCTGCTCCGGAGCGTTGCGCAACAAGGCGAGATCACGCCGACGCACACCTTTGGAGAAACACCACGCACAAGTATCAGCACAAGACAAACTCAATAGCGCATAACGCCAACGTGTTGTCGTCGCTCACCTCAAACACCAGAAAACCTGCTAGAATGTACTGGTAATCGTCTGTAATCTGTACATACCAGAACATAACAGTATTACTCAGACGACTGCAAATATTACCAAGCGTAGTCACCCCGCCAAATCGAACCGTTGAAGATAGTAGTGAGATCGCCGAAGCAGCGGTGGTCAGCACCAGCAGGAGCTCTTCACGAAGCCAATAGTTTTCAATGAGATCGAACAACTTGCCACCAATTGCGATGCAGAGCATGAAGCTTGAAAACACCAAACCGCTTGGCACGACGCCATCAGGAACAACGCTTTCAAGCGTCGGATACCACAAAAACACTGTAGTGTTGAAAATTAAGCACACCTTGGCGACACTCATCAAACAATTAGTCAGCATACTTGTACGGGACGTACCGAAAACATACATCGCTCCCTCAAAAAGTGAGTAACAAAATCCCAAGGCGTATGCACCAGCGCAAAGGCTGCTGCTACTCTTGTTGTTCTCGGAAGCCGATTTCTTTTGAGCATCCTTGCCGGCGGCTTGGGGTAGCGATCCATAATTTTCGCTCCATGGCAACACGAATGCAGCAGCAATAGCGGTCACCACGATGGCAGCACGGAAAGGGCCGATATCTCCGAATTCGTCAGCTGCAACTTGTGCAACAAGCCCTGCAAGCACTGCGACGACGCCATTGATCTCTGATCCGAGCGCGAATGTCTTCCCCAGCAGGCTTTCAGAGAAGCCTTACATGATGCATGCGATGATGGCATGGTGATGTGAGCAAAAACATAGGTTGGACCCCGCAGTTTTCTCGTTGGTCTCACCTCGTGCTCGATGCTCGGTGACCATCCAGCTCTCAAATGCTGAGAAAAGCAATGACGTCGAAATGCCACCAAGTACTCTTCCAAGCAGGAGCACTTCCATGATAGGGATATTCTCTACGATGTTGATGGCGACCTACGAGTAATTGACGTTTTTTAGTCAGTGAACAGCGTCATCACAACAATAAAAAACAACATAAATCCGACCTCCAATGCACAGTAGAGCAGACACGCCTTGCGTCTTCCATACTTGTCAACCAGCGGGCCGACAAAATTGCCGAAGACAACAGAAGACAGGAAGCCCGTAAGGAAGAGTGTCCCCACGTTCACACCATAGCTCTACTCAGCAGCAGAATCCAATCAGCACAGCTCAATAAAACGCTTCAAGTTACAGCCGCTGACCTGGTACAGACTGTACATGTGTGTGCCCTGCAGCCAGTCGGCGAACATGACGAGGCCGTAGACGACCAAATACTGTCGCTGGAAGTGCGCAAAAGCCTTGTCATCGGAGGCTTTGGCCTGCTCCTTCGCGATCTTTTGACCGGTATTTTGCACCACAAACAGCTTCTCCACGGCGTGGAGGGTCAGCAGAAAAACGAGCAGCCCATCGCAACATGCAGACGCCCACACGGGCCACTGGAAGGCGCCCGAGAGCCACGTCGTCAACAGCATCGACCCGGAAATTTGCAGTTCGGAAAATCTGAGTAATCTCTGAGAAAGTCTGAGAATTTGTCGTATAATTTTCGCATGCGCTTTTTGCAACGAAACGTAACTCTGAGAGAACTTTATCCTGCTAAGTCGAGTTTTTGGAGCAAGAATTGTAGTGAGTGTTCTGATTAGCCAAAGTTTCGGTGTGTTGCGTGAATGTGTGCTGCTTCTCAGCTAAGAACTTTCCAAGAGAAGAGCATGGCGGATGAGAATAGCATGCCCGGGGAGGCGGAGGTGGAGCTGTGGTGCGGCGTGTATGGCGAAGGGACTGTGTTTTCGGTGAAGATTGCACGCGAAGCGAAAGTGAGCGCGCTGCAGGAGAAGATCGCGGGCATCTTGAGCACCGAGCAGCACACTGTCCCTCCAAAGTTGTTGACGCTGTACTTGACGCGAAAGAAGGGGGGAACCACGTGGATGAAGCACGACAGCAACACAGAAAGCTTCTTGCAAGGTGGCATTGACACTGGTTATGACAAGATGCTTTCGTCGTGGAAGCTCAACAAGAAGGAGTATCTTGGACCAAACTTCACCACCGGAGATGAAGACATTCACGTGCTTGTGGAGCTCCCGGTTGATGCGTTTGGTTATGGGAAGGCGAATGAACCACCAAACAAGATGCAAAGACTGGAGCGAAACCGCATCTCATTCGCAGGACCATTGCACCGGGATGAGTGCGCCGTTCCGTTTGATACAATCGACGCCTTTCGACAGATCCAGGAAGGCTTATCAAGAAAAGAGGCCATCGGCCACCCATTGTTCTTTTTGTACGGTCCCCGTCAATTTGGGAAAACGACGATTGCGTATCGCATCATGGACTGGATTGCCAGTGATTCCAACGTTGCGGATGTCAAGTGTGTCTTTTTTGAAATGCATATCGGATGCGGCTGATGAGCAGACATTCTGGAAATGATTGGGGCAGTGCATTGATGAAGAAAGCGCGTGCTGCGACTATGAATCTTTCAGACGAGTAATGGTGAAATGCACAAGCCACGACCGGACGCAGTTGTGCCTGATTGTGGATGAAATGGATTATCTATTTTCCAACAAAGAAGTAGCTGCCAAGTTTCTTAAGGCACTTCGGAAGTGGAAAGTAGCACCTTATTTCCGTGGGTTTCTTGGGATCGGAAGTCATGAGTTGATTCATCACCATGAAATCTTTCGTGGGGACAAGACAATCTATTTTAACGCTGGCATCATGATTAAGGTCATGTAGATTATCCGCGTGTAGTGAGCGCAGCGAATGAAACAAGCGGATAATGAGTTTTCCTGATGAATGAAGGCGTTCATCTGTGCAACGGACATTTCGACTAAAGAGGCACCGATAAGACTGCGGGGGTTTTAGGCCAGCCGCAGAGCGACGTGAAACTCCTCTGGCAGGCAGAGTTTCCACCGCAGTCGTGGTTCATTTCGGTTCAGGGGTTGCAGCGAGCAAGTTCGCGACACAGGGCACCGTCGGCGACCGCGTGGCTCTCATCAACTCTCACGGCGGCCATCGCCCATCGGCGTGAACACCCGATGAGACCGGACGACGGTCTGTGAGCAGCTATCACATCCCGCAGTCGTCGACCTGCTCCCGTCGGAACGCTCAACTTTTTTTTACTTGGGGGCTTTTCACGCCCCGACGAGATCAAGTCGTGTTGGTTGCAGGGCATGACGACATGCCAACTCGAATCGTGACAACAAGCGCACCCCAGACGCCGACTCGCCGATCAAGCACAAGCCATGTTTCGGCCGGACAAGTCTATCCTCCTGAGTACGTATATGCACATGTCTTCTTTCCCTAAAGGTGGCTTGAGGGCTGTGGTTCATTCCGGCCAAGGGCCATTTAATTGGGGGCTGCCATTCAGCACCATGCTCTTCGAGCACGGCACCTCATGCCTTTGGCCCTAACCTAAAATGAACCACATTGCCCCAACGCCTGTATGAGTGATATGGAAATGTAGATTATCCGCGTGTAGTGAGCGCAGCGAATGAAACAAGCGGATAATGAGTTTTCCTGATGAATGAAGGCGTTCATCTGTGCAACGGACATTACGACTAAAGAGGCACCGATAAGACTGCGGGGGTTTTAGGCCAGCCGCAGAGCGACGTGAAACTCCTCTGGCAGGCAGAGTTTCCACCGCAGTCGTGGTTCATTTCGGTTCAGGGGTTGCAGCGAGCAAGTTCGCGACACAGGGCACCGTCGGCGACCGCGTGGCTCTCATCAACTCTCACGGCGGCCATCGCCCATCGGCGTGAACACCCGATGAGACCGAACGACGGTCTGTGAGCAGCTATCACATCCCGCAGTCGTCGACCTGCTCCCGTCGGAACGCTCAACTTTTTAACCCGCCCACCATCCCTGGGGGCTGCCATTCAGCACCATGCTCTTCGAGCACGGCACCTCATGCCTTTGGCCCTAACCTAAAATGAACCACATTACCCCAACGCCTGTATGAGTGATATGGAAATGCCATTTTCGCTGGAGCAAATGAGTGCGTTTTTCAAGCTGATCAAGCCACGCTATTCGTTTCCTGAGTCGCTTCAATGTGGGATCATGAAGTATTCTAGTGGAGCGCCCGGTGTATTTGGATCATTGATTCGATTTACGGTTGATAATGATAAGTGGACTCTGGATTGGCATGAATGGGAGCCTTCGTTCAAAATTGATGCATTTTCCGGGTACTTGACGCAGTACAACCACCGCATACAAGACGATCTGCGCAGCTTGACTGAGTTGGAGTACTCAAATACATACTCGAGGCCAATGGGAGTTTGAGGGCTAGCACTGTCGAGGGATACTGTGGCATTGCAGTCAGGGGTGATCAGGAATGGCGACTCGTTGAACCATTACTGAGAATGGGGATTGTGGTTCAAAGAAGCAGTGGTGAATTGACCATTGTATCTGAGATGACGTGAGCGCTTCTGTATCGAAGCGCTCCCCGAGCGAGAAATTCATCAAGCTGTTAATACCGATCACTCAGTGCTCCTCTTGTCTGTTGCGCTTCAACAAGTGTACCCCAAAACCATCTCAAATCATCTTGTGAGGAATCGACAAGCACCGAATGAGTCGGCATTTCATCACGAACTATATTCAACAATTCGGGATATCTTAAAGAAGGGGGCACTGACCAGGGGTATTTGTGTTGAAGTACAATCTCTAGGCCGAGCCGATATCCTTATCACCAATGGGGTTCGAGTCGCGTACAAGCTGAAGTCAAACCAATTACGGGAATCAGAGATCGAAGCCGCCGCAAAACAAGCTGATGAGTACAGACAACAGTTCAACGTCGACCGGATGCTCGTTGTTAACTTCGTTCCCATTGGATACAAGTTGGACGAAGTGTATCGATTGACGCGGTTTCCGAGGGTTCAGATCGTTCATGCTCGGTTCGTTGATTCCTGCGATCAATTTTCTCTTCAATACCTGGGGGAGACAAACGAAGTCACGAGTTGCTCCGTCAAGTGCCTAGTGCGTTAGTATGGTGGCTAAATCAAGCAGATTTCTCGGACACGTTAAAGTGTCATTCTTGCTTGAGTTCCTTGGTTCCAGAACCACGTTCCGAACCGGTTCCAAAACGATATTACAAGACTGCTAATTCTATGTATAGTGAATTGCAATAACTCGGGCATACTGTATCCTAGTAACGTTACGATGTCTGCTTGGTTCTGGCGGCAATGCCACAAAGCCCAACAACGGCTGCCAACGAGTCAAACCTGCGTTGCCCTCATCGAGCAAGGAGCTAACACGAACTAACAGGAATAGAGCGTGAAGTGGGACTTTTTGTTAGGAACATGTTTGGCCGAAGGGCCTTCATCGAGCGCAAAACAATTACTACTACTACTACTGTATGGTTAGGCGGCCGATATCCGCCAATACAGTAATGCTGGCCACTCGCCAGCCAAAATCACTTGACTTCAGTATATGACCGTGCAAAGTCCGAACCACTTCCGCAATTTCATTCCGCATTTTGCGCGAAGCGAAGCGCCGCCCGCAATCTTCGACAGGAGTCAAGCATGAAGACGAGCACGCGCGGAGTGCAGGAGCGCTACCGGTCCACGGTCGCGCCGCTCCTTGTACTGCTCCTCGTACTGCTAGCGACGAGCTATGGCGAAAATGCAGCGCAAGCGACGAACATAGACTCCGAGCAGATGAGAATTCAAGCAACATTTAAAGAAGACGTGTTCGCAGGACAAGCCACGCCGGTTCCGCCGAGGCGAGCGGTGTCGGTGGCTTTGGGTCGCGCGTCGGCGCTACTGAGTGGCGCGGTGCTGGAGGTGAAGAGCGTGAGCATGTCGGTTCCGCGCTGGAGCGACTTCGTGCTGCTCAAGCGCGAGTTCAGCAGCAGCAACAGCAACAGCGGTTCGTGGCAAGTGGCTGGCGAGTTGCAGTCGAGCAACGTGAGCTGGCTGAAGACAGCCGAGGTGGTGTTGGCGCCGCGCACCGCCAAGTCGCAGACCGTGACGGTGTCCACGAACGTGACACTGGTGGACTCGGTGTCGTCGCGGGCTGTGGTGGTGGAGGTGTGGCACGTCGTTCGGAGCATTCCGGACCCTCGATCTCTGGTGTCGTCGGCGGCGATGTTGCAGCCGGTGGTGGTGGAGAGCAGAGAGGACGAGCCGGCGCTGCTGTCGCTGGGCAAGTTGAGCGTGCTGGGCGAGTCGCTGGACAGCGCTGCGGTGTGGGCGGAGTACTGGTCCGTGGACGTGCAAGTTCATGGGCGCGACATTGGCGCTTCTGTGAGCGGCTTGACGCTCGACGGCGAGTCGTCGGAGGTGCAGGAGCGTGCTGGCGGCAGCGTGGTGGGCGTGTCGAACGTGTCAGCGGCGACGCTGGCTTGGAACGCGTCGGATGATGGGTCTGCTGCAGCGGGCGTGCTGCAGGTGGTTCCGGTGGCGTCGTTTGCGGGTGTCTTCCGTGGGTCTCTGGTGCTGGTGTTCCGCGACAAGCGCAACGCGGCGCAGAGAGTGGAGGTGGCGCGTCCGTTGTCCATCTCGTGGCGGCGTCGCGACCTGGATCTGTCCGTGGAGCTGCGCACGATGGTGTTCGCGAACGAGAGTGTGTCGATGCCGCCGAGGCAGGCGGTGTCGGTGGCTTTGGGTCGTGCGTCGGCGCTACTGAGTGGCGCGGTGCTGGAGGTGAAGAGCGTGAGCATGTCGGTTCCGCGCTGGAGCGACTTCGTGCTGCTCAAGCGCGAGTTCAGCAGCAGCAACAGCAACAGCGGTTCGTGGCAAGTGGCTGGCGAGTTGCAGTCGAGCAACGTGAGCTGGCTGAAGACAGCCGAGGTGGTGTTGGCGCCGCGCACCGCCAAGTCGCAGACCGTGACGGTGTCCACGAACGTGACACTGGTGGACTCGGTGTCGTCGCGGGCTGTGGTGGTGGAGGTGTGGCACGTCGTTCGGAGCATTCCGGACCCTCGATCTCTGGTGTCGTCGGCGGCGATGTTGCAGCCGGTGGTGGTGGAGAGCAGAGAGGACGAGCCGGCGCTGCTGTCGCTGGGCAAGTTGAGCGTGCTGGGCGAGTCGCTGGACAGTGCTGCGGTGTGGGCGGAGTACTGGTCCGTGGATGTAATTTTGCGTGGAGTAGCTCTTTCAAAGTCGATCAAGCATGTCATTCTGTGGGGTGTGCCGTTTGATGTGGGTGTTTTTGGCGGCGGCCATATTGTTGAAATGAAATCCCGTCCTATGACTCCTGGTGAATTAGTTGTGACGAAAAGGGAAAACGATAGCTTGAACTGGTTGGAGGTGCACCCGAAACATTCGTTCAGAGGAATTTTCAATGGATCCGTCGTAATCGCTTTTCGTTCCAAGGTTAGTTCGCTGGAGGTAGTCGAGGTGGCGTGCCCTCTTCGTGTTGCGTGGACTTCTGAGGTTATCGACGTCCCAACTAACGACACGGTCAACATCACCCAGTTTCTCGGTCCTTTCAAGATGGAGTCAGTTGTGTTTGAGAATGAAACACTGGTAGTTATCCCGAGAAGTTATGTTATGGCATCTTTTGAACGTGGAAAGGAATCACTTGCTGGGCCGACTTCATGAATTTGAGCCTGGAACTTCCAGAATGGTCAAATTGGGTACTTATGCATCGAGCCCGAAGGCACCGCCGCGTCTGGACTGTTGGTAGCATTGTGCAAGTACCAAACTTAGCCTGGGGAACATTTTCGGAGTTGGTGGCAGCTCCGCGTGGGAACGAATTGCAACCAGTGACTTTATCTGTGAACGTGTCATTGATGAACATTAATTCTGGGGATCTTGTTGTTGTGCGTTTCGAGCATATTATCCGTGTCGTATTTGACCCGAGAGTGCTTCTTGCTGGAGAGCTTAACGACGCCATGGTGTTTGAGGCAGAGTATCAGGCCCCGATTAGGTTACCTGCAGACCCGGTCGGAATCGTCGCGAGGATTGCAGAGCGTAGCAACGACAGTGCAACATGGATCATCGACAATGAATTGCGGGGTGTTCATTTCAACGGCATACGGAATTTTACGGTTGATGGGCGAAATTTGACGACTCGATTACAACGATACCGCTCAACACCGACTTATTTTAATTTTCGTGGTCTTAAGGGGCTCGATAGGACCGGAAAATAAGTCCTACCGCTGGAGATGCTCTTAGGGACCAAAGCCAAGAGGGATCTTGCTCGAAGAGCAAGGTGCCGAATGGCAGGGATGGTGGGAGGATAAAAAGAACAAATCTAGCATGCCGATCGAGCTTGCCTCTGGTGACCGTGCTTGACTTGAATAACTGCGTTGGTCGCTGGCCGTGGTGCGAGGCCAAAAAAAGTAAGTTTGCCCTTGGCGATGATGTCGTATTAATACATGTACCCCAAGTGATGAGTTCGGAGACACCATGTTGCACAGCGGACCCCGGCGCTGGTCGGTCGGCCTATGTGTGAGTTGCTTTTTCGTTGACTTGCTAGTGAAATATTTTTTGATTATTTATACACAGAGGTTTGGTGAAATATACAGTAATACATATTGTGCGCTCTACAATATGTATTATATTATAATATGTATTGCATTATATTATAATATGTATTGGACGCCGCCCAAAACTGCAATAGACGCCTCTTCGTAGTGAAGTAAAATTGACTTATGACCTGTCGTAATTTTTGACATAAGGAGCCCGAAAATCTGGTGAGACCAAAAAGTCGTCTCACCAGACTATGCCTGTCAACACGAAGATATATGCACCGGGGCCATATAAGCGGGTGCGCGCGCGCCCGCAAAGAAGGCTTCACTTTCGAATTCGCGCGCGGGGAGACAACTCGGCGTCCGGATCTGTGCATTCGAAGTGGGTGCACCTCAACGTCATGAAGCTGGAAGGTAACGGAGCTCTGATTTATTCACTTTATATTATTGAGGCGCTAACTCCTCGCTACAGCAGACCGCGAGGGGCTTTCATCGTCGCCGGATCTCATCATCATTAGTGACACTAGTGATGACGAAGAAGACAAACCAGCGCCGCCGAAGGAGGTCCTCGGTAAGCGCGAACGGCCGCACGACTCGGACGCACCACCACGCGCCAGTAGTGACGGCTGTCCTCCGTGCAAGCGTCGACTGACCGAACCGTTCGAGCAAGCGGATGCTCAGCCGCTGCCACAGCCCCCAATTCATGCTCATACTGCAGTCCCCCCACCGAAGAACCGGCAACCCGCACCCGCTCGTCTCAACTATGTGATTCGCGAAGTGAAGGTATGGCGTGAATCGGCCTCCAAGCCCAGGGCTCATGAGCCACCACGGACGCCGCCTGACGCGAAGGCGACGATCTGCTCAAGCCCTCTCTCTACGCTCAAGCAAGTGGTTCGTGCTTCTACGCCTAAGGTTGCATTTTCGCCTGCCAAGTGGCCGGGTCGAGTGGCCTACCTACATGAGAACTACAACTCAAAGGCGATCAAGCTCCCGTACGTCTACCATTTCGGCGACTGCGGCTGTGGCGACCCGTGCAAGATTGAATCGTGCCGCAACGCACGAATGAACATATTTTGTACGGACAAATGTTGCTGCTGGGAGGAGCTGTGTGCAAACCGTCCGCGCGAGTCCGACAAGTTGGAGGTGATGCAGCACGACAACACGATGCAGTACGCACTTGTGGCTACATCTCCCATCAAAGCGGGGCAAGTTGTCGGAGAGTACCTTGGACAGCTCCGCTACATGCCGAAGGAGCACTCGCGTCGCTCGCGCAACCAAGGCTACATGCTGAACATGCGTGCCCGCACTGACGGCATCCGAGAGCTGGCCGTTGGCATCGATGCCCAGCATCTCGGTGGCCGCATGCGTTTCGCGAACCACTCGTGTTCGGCGAATGCCCGCTTCTTTGAGTTCGCCAACGGCAGACGACACACCATTGTCGTCGTGACGACACAGGACATCGTTGCCGGTGGGGAGATCACGGTGAACTACGGCCACGACTTGTGGTTTGTGTGTCACTGTGATGAGGATAATTGCGTGCATCGCGACATCCAAGACCATGAAGACCCGTAGGCTGTCGGTGAGAAGGCCTGTTGGGTGTCGTCGAGAAGAGCGTTGAGGCACGTAGCATGTATGAGTCGTTGATGGAATCTAAAAAAAAGAGTGTTTGCATGTACAATGATGTTGTAGCATTCACGCCTGCCCTGCGCTGAAGTGGGTCTACATGCGTCGCGTTGACGTAGGATTATTGGCACACGTTGACGTGACCCGTGATGCGTCACATTGAAGTGACGAGTCAATCTTCAGATGGGCAAGCTTGAAGGGCCACACCGCCTTCGCGCCAAAGGTGTTCAGCGGCTTCGCGCGCTTCGAGGTTCAACTAGTTTGGCCCGCATTTCATGTGCACGCTGTGGGTGAATCTCGAAGCGCTCTCGCCACCACTAATATAAAGCGCGAAAGCTGCTGCGAGAGATGCCAGCAGCAGCTCGCTTATCAGCGCCTACTTCACTTCGCAATTTGCAGCGCTCGAGCAAGTCCTCCTCTCCGCCCCGAGACGTGCCTGCTGCTGACTCTGTGCGCTAATCTTGAATACTTTGTTGTCCGTGCAAAGCTTACTTTCTAACCCCTGTTTATTTGCTCAGGTCGAGTCGCATGGGAAAACTCGCCGGATCGATGAACTACTCCATGCCCGAGATCATGCACATGTTAACCATCGTCAAGAAAGTCATGCCCCAGGGCAAGGACATGTGGGACGCTGTCGCCGCTCGCTACGACGCAACCAAGTATGGACACTGGCCGGAGCGCGAAATGGAGAGCCTGCGCAGGAAGTTTAAGGCGTTGTATGGCTTGCACAAGCCCACGGGGTGTGCCGACATGCCCGCACATGTGGCGCTCGCAAAGGACGTGAAGAAGCTCATCGACGAGGCATCGTCCGTGTTCGTGACGAGTGAGGACGAAGCCGAGGAGAGGCGCAGGCCCGTGGCCGCTGCCAAACTCCGCGTCCTTCGCCTGGGCAACCGGGCTCACCTCTACCACCAACGTTGGATGCATCGCCGACGTCGGCAAGTGGCATTGGCTTTGATGGTCAAGCTCATCTGGACTGCTCGCCGGACGACCCGGACGGATACGACTCGACGGGGACGCTCCCGCCGTTCATGCCGTCTTCTGATGATGGACCGGACAGCACGTTCGACTTGGATGAGGAAGAGGCGGCACTCGCAGCGGCCGCTTCGACGGTGACGTCTCCAGCAACAACTAAGTCGTCTACGTTGTCAACATCTAAGACAGTGTCGAGGGCCGCTGCGAAGGTCGCCAATGCACGCGCTTCTAATGGATCGAGCAAGACCAAGAAGGCCAAACCCTCGGCTGTTCAAGTTGCTACGTCGGCTAAAGCGATAGGCGCCACGACCGCTGATAGTCGCGAGCGTCTTCGCTATCCGAGTCTGGCAGATTGCTCGGATCGTTTAGGCGGCGTTAACTTGGCGGACATGCGAGACTCACTGAAGAAACGGACGTACGCCGAGTTTGAGGAGGCGAGCTACACGAAGCAGAAACGCTTGAAGGCGGAGAAGGCTGCGGCAGAGCTCAAACGTAAGTTGGACACCGCCACTGAAAGTGCTTCTGGCACTGGCGGCGACCTCGTGAAGACGATCATGGTGTTGCGCGCTGACGCCGAACGCGCCGATGCCGATAGAGCTAAGGCTGCGGAGGCTCTGCGTCGCGAGGAGCGCCGTGAAGAGCGTGAGTACCTGGAAGCTCGTCGTCAAGAGGAGCGTCGTGCTGATTGTGAGGCTCAAGAAGAGCGTCGTCGCGAAGACTGCAAGGAGGCACGCCAACACATGCAGGACATGCTTCTGATGCTGTCGGCGCTCAAGAACGGGACGATCCCGAACGTCTGCCTTTGAATGGAGGAAGAGTCTGACATGGCGTCACCGTACGGCCCGTGCGGCCATCTGCATCTACTCTACATAGTGTGTCAAGCTACGTTCCGCTTGTCTATTCAACTGAAGTTGCAAATTGAATTCAAAACTAGTTGTTTGCTTGAAGAGGTATTGAACATAGTAAACTACATGTACTCATATTAAGAAGTCCCACTTGCAGCTAACGCGTGAAGGTGATTCTAATCTGGCTAATGTCCGTGGTGCGGACCCTGTAGTTTGATAGCTTGAAAACGTTCGACAGGAGCAAGCGCCGTCTATCCGGATCGTACGGCAGCGGAAGGAGCAATCGGTGATATACTTTCTCTACGCTGCCCATGCCCCACTCCGCTGCCTGTCGGACGGAAGTGATTGCATTATGGAGCATGCGCGCTGGTCGGTGGACGAAAGGCAGCAGGCGGCCGATGTCACCGTCCTTCAAAGACGTCAGAATCCGCCCTTTCATGGCAGAGGACCAGGGAAAAGCCGAGTCGCTCACCACTCCGAGCGTCTGATCTGGGCACAGCTTGGGGTCAAGGAGCTTGGCGCGAAACTCCAAACTGGTGTCGGCGTCGTTCCACGACCCGGGGCAGTTGTGCTTGGCCTAGAGAATGCAGCCATCTGCCCCGAAGCAGATCGTGCCTGTGACGAAGACGCTGTGGAGCCAGCCGTTGTAGTATGCATTTTGGAGATCGGAGCAACTCGGTTGCATGACCTACGATATAGCAATAGTCAAAGCACCGTCAATTTACACGTAACATCGTCAATATAATTATATTGAAACGTACCCTGTAGTTCTTGCCATCCACGAAACCAAAAACGTTTTTCAGCAAAGGCTCGCGAATTTCGACCCATGCTGTCATACGATGCTGGTGCTCCAAGGACGGCCAGCCTATTCGTGCAGGATAGAATCCCCTTAGTGCCACTTGCAGCGCCAGCTCAGCCTGCGCCACTGTTCGTTGCAGCGTCGTCGGCGGCACCGCAAAAATCTCACACACAGATTTCAGACCCATAGAGCCTTCGTAGTAGTGCATGAGCAACCCGAGAACGTGATGGTGATATTGTAGCTTAGGGGGCCGGCCACCCTGACCACCAGGGCGATGGATAGATTAAAACGGAGCAAATCGGGCGAGAAGTTCGTCAAAGGCAGCGCTGGCAACACATCACACTAACAATTAGTAGACATCTACAACAATAGCTCCTCCCTCATCCTCTCCTTACCGTGTCAGTGTCGTGACATTTAGCAGTTTCTCGTCCGTGCCGTACTCGTACAGCAGAGTCCACGCGGAGA
Source organism: Phytophthora fragariae (assembly GCA_009729435.1). Taxonomy (NCBI): domain Eukaryota; phylum Oomycota; class Peronosporomycetes; order Peronosporales; family Peronosporaceae; genus Phytophthora; species Phytophthora fragariae. The sequence goes on along the minus strand of QQOI01000005.1, from coordinate 1,572,015 downwards.
GATGTGGCGAGCCAAGGCACGCGGCCGAAAGACGATGACGAACCCGCATCTGACGCTTGAGCTCCACGGCAACGAGGAGCTCGTGCACGTCACGACGCACCCTGTCGAGCACTTGCTCTTGGTCCTCCAGTATGGCTGACAGCGCCACGACCGGCGAGAGGGGTAGCATGGGGCGCGATTTCGAGAGGTGGGGGGGCGATCTGATGGCTCCTGGGGAAGATTGCAGAGTCAGCAGTCTTGGAACGAAAGATATATGCAGGTGCGTTTCGCGCCTAAACTGCGTCCGGCTCCGAGCGACCCGTTCTCTTTTCCCGTAGGATAGTCCGGGCGCTTTGGGGCGGACACAGGCCACTCCTTTACGTCAGTTTTGAAGGTGGTTTTCTGCTGAACCGACACAGCAGTGTCATACTACACGTAGTAAACAGTGACATACAGGTGACTTACTGCACGCTATACTCAACCCCTTTACGGCAGTTTTGGGCGGCGTCCATTACATTATAATATGTATTATATTATAATATGTATTGCATTATAATATGTATTACATTATAATATGTATTACATTATAATATGTATTACATTATAATATATATTATATTTCACCCATACGGTAGTTATTACTGCTCACAAAATCATTTTCGTGGCCCTTGGGCCCAGATTACATGTACATGTACATTATTGGCCAATGGAACCGTCTCATTAGCTGAAATGAGACGGATCCATTCGTCAATATTCCTGGGCCAAAGGGCCACGAAATCGATGACTTACCAGCAGGGTTTGGTAGTACTAGCCAAAACTATTAGCGATATCAGTGATAATATCACTAATATTAATATTAATATTGATATACCGCCTTTGTGCCACTAATAGTGATACTATCAATTTTAGCGAAATCTAGTGACGGTATCAGTGATAATATCACTGATAATATCACTGATAGTTTGCAGAAGCTCCACAATCACAGCTTTCAGCTCTCTTCGAGAAATTATGGACAAGTAACGTTACCGCAAAAACCTCGATAGTACCGAGGATTAGTGAAGATAACCAACTCAATAGAAGACAGGCAATCTATTTTCGATGATAATCAAACCTGATAATGCATCGAGAATCGATCATATTTGATCCAAATGTGATAATATTCAGCCCAAAAACCATTCACTGTCATTTACCCCACATTTAGTATGGATGGATAGATCCTTGTTGGAGTGGATGCCTAATAGCACCGGCAAAGTTCCTGGCGGTTGAACAAAATAGTCTAGATCAAAACCAACCACACTAACTGGTGTGGGCCAGACTAAATACGGTTTTTACTGTACCGGTACATGTAAACTGCGCACGAAATGGGTGGTTTCTTGCCTTCTTCGTCTCCGCCCTTCGAGTTTCCCCCTCACTTCTGGATTATCAGCCCCACAAACGCGACCGATGAAGTGCGCGAAGATCGACTGCCATTGGGGAGACATCCCGGAGATGAGTCCGTGCTGTGTGTGCGGTCGTCGGGTGCACCACTTGTGTAGCAACGAGCTCTGTGCTCGACCCGACGTTGACCTCTCGAAAAGGTAGCACTCTTTATTGACCGATAATGAGCGAGCTCAACGCCAGTTGATATCGCTCAACAATCGTGCTGAGCTGAGACGCATGGAGGAAAGCGAGCGACAGATGGTGAGTCGGCCTCATAGTATTACTAATAATATCAGTGATAATATCACTGATATTGATATCTTCATCGGCTCACTAATAATATTAGTATCAGTGATATCGGTTTGACATCGGCTATTAGTATTAGTATCACTAATAGACCGAAATTATCACTACATGTACTACCAAACCCTGCTTACCAGGTACCTCAGCAAAATAGTAATCTTCCCATTCAACTACTCCGCTGCGCTTCGTCTTACGAGCAGCTCTCCGTGCTTCCGTACGCGAAATCCTGCGCCCAGTAGTGCTGGTAGGTGGTGCCAGACTTGTAGGCGTATCCGCAGCCGAACATAGTATACGTGGTGCTGAGGATGTTAGCTCGGTGGCCTCATCACCGCATCGACCGTCGTCTGGCCGGCCGCGACGTTCTCGGCACAAGCGCTCCACTTGTACCAGCAGCGGTGATCCGCTGCGACATCGTCGAGCCATCCGATCCGGTGTGGCTCATGTAGTTCTTGGCCGCCATGTCGCTCGAGTGGCCTTGGGCCGCTGTCTGCAGCTTCTTGTTCATGCACAGCTTGGCCAGTCCGTTGGCCGTACGCTGCTTGTTGACGGCGTTAAGCATCAACGTCTGGAACCCGGTTGACGAGTACGTCTGCAGGTGTCGAGTGGACGTGGTGTTGGCGAGCTCCTCAGCGACAGCAGAGCCGATTGCCATTTCTTGGCCTGCAGCTACTAGGGTCGAGTAGCCAAGAAGCGTCACAACTAGAAGCAGCAGAAGGACGGCCAAACGGTGGACGGCCAATGCCATGGTGTCGATGAGCGCGTGAGAAGACTGGCGCCTTTGGACGTTGGTGGTCAAATGCCGAATGAGATAGCTCGAGCGGTGGATCGAGAGAGGTTGGGCATCAAGGCCCTACTTGACTTCCGATATATAGAGCGCGTAGAGCGCAGGATGCACTGAGCATCTCGGTGAGCGAAGCACGTCGGAGAATGGCGGTACCGGTACACGTACACCCAAGTGTTCGAATTCGTCCATGGTGCCTGGCATATCTGCCAGCAAATGTCGCCACATGTCTAGCGAATGGATCAGCTAACGGTCGCCGAGAGATAGCCGGACATAACCGAAGAAGCCGATAACTTTCATATTATCGGTGACAAGACGACGATGTCCTGGGTGTTTACCAACTACATAAGAGAGGTCTGTGCGGAGTTTACAGGAGCTTCTGCTTCGTTGAAGTTGAAGGTGTCGATCAAGATGGAAGAGTTGTCTTGAAGGGGTCAAGTCTATTTGTCTATGTATATTCCCTGTCGGGATGTCGAACTCATGGTCTACACAATAGCGGCTTAGCTGCACACCTCGCCACTGCCCGACGCAAAGTCCTGGGTCCAGTAGTGGTCGTACTTGCTGCTGGATCGGTACGCGTAGCCGCAGCCGAACATCTTGTACTTGCGGCTAAGGATGTTGGCTCGGTGGTGGCTGGAGCTCATCCAGGATGACATGACGGACTGCACTGATGCTTGGCCTGCGGCGACGTTCTCCGCCACGTCAATCCAGTGGTAGCCCGCGTCGTCAATTCGACTCTCCACGGTAGAGCCGTCCGAGCCCGTGTGGCCCAAATAGTTCCTCTTTGCCATGTCATTCGAGTGCGTCTGCGCAGCCGACTGCAGCTTACTGCTTCGGCAAAGTTTGGACAGACCACGGGCGGCACGTTCGGTGTTCACAGCGTTGAGCAGAGCGGTGTGGTAGTCGGACCCTGCCGCCCCCATCAGATACCTCGGGGCACTGTCAGCGGTGCTGTTGGCGGCCGAGCCACCATCGTTAGCAACTTCATAGCTGGCTGCAACACTTGAAGCGCTCAAAGCGGTAGCGATCGAGACGAGTACGATGATGGCTCGTAATGATTGCAGAGACGACATCGTGAGCCAAACTCGAAGTAACTCGGGGTGGTGGAGGCGAAAAGCTTGGTGTCGGACTGGCAAAAATGCGGAGTGAGGAGAAGAATGCTATCGGAAATCCGGCAGGGCCCGAGTGGTTGCAGTGCCAATGGGTGGCATGGAGACTTTGCCCGGTGGTTTAGCGTAAAACGACCGGGGGCTAGTAGTTGCTGCCATCGGAGCCTGTCGTCGACGCCAGGAGCGGACAGTCACGAATCGTGGTAACGGCCTTTAACTGATTCTCCGTTCAACTGACTGTAGGCACCCGCGAGAGCTATATAACAAAATGCACGGGTGCGCTTTGCTTCACGCTGAAAATCTCGCGTGAGTCCGTTTTATAGGATTGCCGTATCCTTCTTGATCAGATACATCTTCCGTCTAAAGTCTGTCGGTAAATAGCGCTTTGGCCTGCACAGGCACGACAGATATATGCGATAAAGACTTCACTGTAACCATAGAGAGTAATGCTAATATGGCCAGAACCGCCCCTGAACAAGCTCACATATGAAATTTGTGTTCGTTGCAATCGAAAAAGCGCAACTACTCGTCCACCTCCTGGCTTTTGGGCTCCTGAACAATGGATCGACATCAGGCGCGAGATTTGTGAGCGGGTGCGCAACCGATTAGATTGAGAAACAAAGACCCATCCTCAGAGGGGCAAAACTGTACCTGGGGCTCCAAGTCGTCGCCGTAGTTAATGGCGTGATCCACGTGCATGAGCACGGTCTCAATGCTCTCCTCGCGGTTAATGTTCATCGGCACGAACGCTACCATGCTGAAGTCGTTGATCTGGAGCATCCCCAAACAGACAGGCACACACGACTGAGTTGTCTGTCTCTCGTGAGACCCTAACGCTGCACGCTATTTGTACTTACCACGTTGCAGATTGCCGAGCTAAGAGGACGCCACTTCGGGTCAGTGGAGTTCGCAAGGTTTTCGAGAAGGTAGCCTTCCGATGGGTCCAAATACCTACGACGCACGCAAAAGTACTGTCAGTGTCTGAAAACTTCGGTGCTGTGATATGCCTAATCATGATGTTGGTGAAGCAAACGTACTTGGACATCTCCTTCTCGTCTACCAGATCGCACTTGGTGAGCACGTTGATGTGAGGAAGCTCCATCTGGACCATGGCCGACAGCGAGCAGAGCACGCCGGAGATGAACTTGGTCGGGTCAACGATAAATAATGAGTCGATCTACGCCAACGCAGTATGCACAAACACGCCAGTCAGACCCACCCTTCGGGTCAAGCAAGCATCCCCTTCAAAGCAATGTACTCACCAAGTAAACACAGCAAATGTTGAATCCCCAGTCCTTCAGCGAGTCGCACAGCTGCTTCATCACTGGAAGGTGCGAGTACAGCTCGATCTGGCCTTCAAAACATACACAACATCCGAGATATCAGCACCGCTCCGAGCACCAACACACCAACCCACAGAGTCTGTTCAACCTGGACAGTCGAAGATGAAGTAGTCTTCATCGCTGTACTCGCCCAGCAAGTCCTGCAGCCAGTCGAGGTTCTGAACCAGATACCTACCAACAAGAACCACGTCAATATCTATCGTCACCAGCACCAACCTCCACCACAAACGCAGCCGTTCTACTCACTCCATGCAATAGATGAGACCGCCATTGGGGCCGTAGCCCAGCTCCTCCATCACGTCCTCCACGCTGATCAGGTCGCGGATGTCTACGCGGCGACACGAAAATATCGTCAACTCCTCTTCCACTGCACCCAATTCAACGGGAAAAACCGCATACCGAAGGCCACGGGGTAGTCAAAGTTGTCCGCCGCCGGGTCCAAGTTCACGACGTACGTCATGCGCCCAGACGCCGCGCAGAACTCGTGCATGTTGTTGCAGTACGTGGACTGCACATTCCAACCGAAAAACGTCAATTAAACCACCACCCGTGGGTAAAATCTCGATCAAATTGCTGCCACTGGAGCTCAAGACAGCAGTGAAAGTCATCGGACAATTGACGCACCTTGCCGGTGCCTGCGGGGCCCATGACCATCTGACAACAGCGCATGATGAACGAGCTTCTACAGTTCCTAGTGCTCTGTCGCTTCCCGAATGACCGCCAGCCAGCTCTGTATCCTCTTAAGTGCGATTTTAAATGTGCGTCTGTCTAGTGACACGAACACGTACAAAACGCACAATTAGTGGTACAAACAGTACACGAGTGTTGCAGTCAACGTCAGATGTGACCGTTCCTTCTTGAGTCACAAGAAGGAGTTGAAACTTGAACGCCATAGCTGCTATTGGAACGCAAAGCTCACACGACATGTTACTGATACAATTGCACACTACCGTCCGAACGACGGCGTCCTCTGCTAATTTGCCTGACTAGTTGTGACCTCCGTGGTTTCTCTCTCTCCACTACCAGCGATGGAGAGAGCCAACCTACACACGAGTTCAAGCAGATCTGTTTGCTTTGGTGCCGAGGGTTGTCCCTACGCCGCGAGGGACCCGCGTTGCGAGCCAAGGTTGTTGTTGCTGTCCTTGCGCTCGATCTCGTCCCAGGCGCAGCCGACGACTCGGTCCATGAAGGCGTCCGACCACTTGCGGTTGCCGTCGCCTTGCTTCGCTTCTTTGGCGCGCTCGTCGAACACGCTGCTGCACGTCTTGCACACGCGCTTGAGGTTTGAGCGTTCATCCGACGGGTTGCGGTCAATGTGGCCGATGAAGGTGGTCGGGAACGCCTCGCTCTCGACGGACACGTGCGAGCAGCGGCCACAGATGAGCCGGCCGCAGTGACGGCAGTGGTGACGGCGCACGCCGACGCCCAGACGGCTAAAAGTTCGCTGGCAAATCATGCAGTCCTTGCGGTCCATGTTGGGGACCCACACTGGCGGGTACGAGATCTTCGCGCAGAGCTGGCGGAGCACCTTGCGGTCCACCTTATCAAACACCATGCGGCCTTGCGCGTCCTTCATGTCGAGACGAGCACCGTGACGCACCAAGCGATTGGCAATCTCGAAGAACTTGAGGTCCACCGCCTTGTGCAGCAGCGTGCTGTTGCCCAGCGCGCCGTTCGGGTCCGTCTTGTGCTGTAGCAACATCTCCGCGATCAACGGGTCGTCACGCTTGGACGTGATGATGTGCACGGCCAGCGGCGTCTGGTTGCGGTTGTTCACGCGCGAGGCGTCGGCGCCGTTCTCCAGCAGGTACTTGGTGATACGGCGCGACTTGGCCGCCGCAAGGTGCAGCGGCGTGTTTTGCCGGTTGTCCACGGCGTCAATTAGCAGGCCCCTCGTTTTTTTGCCGCACAGCAATTGCACCGCGTGCAGCTGTCCGAAGCGCACAGCAATGTGCATTGCCGACTGGCCGTGCACGGGGTCGCGCTCCGTGAAGTCCGTACTCCGGTCCTGCAAGTAGGCGCGCAGCAGTTGGAGGTTGCCCGTCTTCACAGCGCGGAGATAATCCGAGAGACCCTCCTCCGTCACACGCGGACCGAAGTGCATGACCGAGCCGCGTCCGCTCATGAGGTCGGTGCTGCGGCCGCTCGCCAGCAGATCAATGCTGCTGCGCGCGCTGCCATACTGATCGAGCGAGCGGCTGCTTTCGAGGCCCATGTTGCTGCTGCGGCTGCTGGCGTACATGTCGATGCTGCGGGTGCTCTCGAAAATTTCGGGCGCCAAACTATCACGCGCCATCATGGCCGTCGTGAGGTCCTGGGGCTTGAGATCACTGGGACGGTAGCGCATCATGCTGTCGCGGTAGCCGTTATTGCTGCCGCCCACTGCGGTCGTCGCGGGTGTCGTCGGTCGACTGCTGTCCTGTGCCGTTGTATCCACCGGCGACGAAGGGTTGCTGGGGACCGAATCCTCGTCTGAGTCTGCGGGCTTCTTCTCCACCGACAAGCGGCCGATCTCCGAGTGGCCGCGCGAGTTGCGCGACACGCCCAGATTCACCACGAGGTTGGCGTCCGACGGGTTGCCCGGCGCGTGGTTCTTGGCCAGACTCTTGGACTTGCGGAGCTTCACGTCCGTAGTCAGCTTGTCGTCCGACTGGCTGCGACGTCCGCCACTGCGTCGCGGCTGCGAAGGCGGCGGCGACTGCATCTTAGGCACAGGAGGGAAGTAGTCGTCGTCGTCGTCATCGTCGTCCTCTTCCTTCTTGTGCTTGCTCTGATTGTCCTGCTCGTCCTCCTCTCCGCCGCTGTAGGTGGGCTCCGTGCTGGGCGACACGGGGCTGGAGGCCTGCGTGTCCGTGGCCGAGACGCTGGACGCCTTCTTCATGATGTTGGCGGGCAGCGCTGGCTGCAGACTGCCGCGCGGGGCGTTCATCCAGGCCGGGTCGTCCGATACGTCGTCGTCGTCGCTGTCGCCGAAGTACGAGTTTGTAGGCAACGACTGCGAGTGCTGCGGCGGCGGCACGCGCACGGACAGACTGCCGCGAACGCGCGGCGCATTGTGGTTCACGAGCCCTTCGTGGTACGGCATGTAGGCCAGGTCCAGCTCGTTGCTGCCGCGCGAGTCCAGCATGTCTGTGATGGAGAGGGAGGGAGGTACTAGACGGGCTGCGGTCTAGTGCTGCGCACGTCGCGATCGAGCGAGTGCTCTACTCTGATGCCGAGGAAATCTGCGAGTGAGTGTGGTGATATGAACACGGTGACCAGGAACTGGATGGCAAGGTCGTGCTGTTGCTGTTGCAGCTGGCGGAGAGAGAGCATAGAAAGGGTACATGATAGCCCCACTCTATGAGCGCGGTGTTCAATGTAACGCCTTCTGATTGCCCTTGGTCAAGTTGTGTGTGTGCGAGCCTGAGCCCTGACCTGACACCCCCCGGCTGCTGTTAGCCTCCTAGGCCGAGTTCGTGGACGAAGCGGAAAGGCTTGATGGAGGGAGGCTTCCTCTGCCTCACCATCGCGCGGTTGCGGCTGAGTACTGGTACTTGCTAAAAAAAATCGCGTACCGGTAACTTCAGCTCAAGCGGCTAGGAGGCCGCCAGCTGGACGACACCGTTCCACGGTCTCTCCGTGTTTGCTTGCGGCGCTGTACCTCGCGCCGAGTAATGCCTGCGCTCACGACCGGAACGCGTCCTCCGCGCAAGGACTGGGCGTGTACGAGCGCGCTTGTGGCTCATAGTGCTGTCTGCGTTCCGCTCCGACGTCTGGAAGCGCGGCTCCGATCGGCTCCGATGGGTTTTGGGCCGTGGTGATGACAGCATCGTGCTGCATTGCGGAGGCGCCGTTACATTACGCGCCACGCTGACGAAGGCGCCATGTCTGCTTGGCCACTTGCGGTGCATATCTCTGCGGACCAAAAATCAAAGGCTGCTTCGAACGCGAGCACGTTGCTGTCGCTTTCCGCACTCCATGCCTTCGAGCTCCGACTCGCGGAGTTCCCGAGTGCGTGGTAACAACGTACGACTCGTGCTGCCGAAGCGACCTGCATGGAGCGCTGGCTGCACGCCAAGAGTTTCGCTACCAGACTGGCATGGTCAACACGCTTTAACTCCTGCGACAAACTACAAAGGCTCGATCTGAGCCCTGACTTGCATGATATCCTATTGAGCGCAGCGTCGATCCGGGATAAGATATGAGAGAGTTCAGCAGCAACTTCAGCCCCAACTTCAGCCCAACGTAACGGCGCAGCGGAGATCCGACTCCTGCCTGAAGAGGAGGCATCACATCATGTGATTCACATGCCGTCGATCGGCATCTATCCGGTCCTCGTTGCAGCGCCGAAGTGGCCCGTGGGAGCGCTCTTGATCCTCTGGGACACCTGCTGACGGGCACTTCAAGCTCTGCACCACGTCTCCTCGGCGTGATCAGGATGCTCTCCATACTGTACAGTACTTAGAACGAGTGCCTCTGCTTCCTCGCCAGACGCGGATGCTGATCAGCGCCAACGCGCACTTTGCCTAGTCGTCTAGCGCGGCAGACGACGGCGATGTCCGAGCACCTGTATTGCATAACCCGATGGCTCAACAACCACACAGCCCGCATGCTCGCACAGGCAGGCCGGCCAGCAGCTCACCTCCGCCACTCACTGCTTCCTTCACGTGGCAACACTCTCGCATAGGACCGTTTCTCTCTATCGCCAACGCGCGGGGTTGTATTTACATATCGAGGCCTAGTACTGGCCGAACTGGTACTCGTCCTGCTGCAGCTGGATCTGCGGCTTCTTGCCTTCCAAGTGCGCCAGCACCTGTGTCAATTGGACCTTGACCTCCTCGTTAATCTACAGCAGATCACAGCACAGTTAAGAGCCACAGCGTCAGCCGACCACTTCCCTGGGAACCTCTTGGAGACTACCGCATCGGAGTAAAAGAGTAGACCACTGCACGCACCACGAGGTCCGCGTTCTCCTCCTCCTCCTTGCTGGCCACGAACTTCTTCAGCAGCTTGGCCGCCTTCTTCTCTCTGATCGCCGTCGTCTTGAGCACCTCCATGTTGGCCACGAGCAGTCGTAAGTCTATTGTGGCCAGCCAGCCATGCACAGCCTGCATTGTACCGACTATTTGGTACGATGTACCTACCAATCTGATTCTGTAAATCTGAGTACGGCGACCAAACTGTACATGCAGTGTGAATTCCGGCAAATTTGAGAGAAAAACTTACTACATGTGAGACGGCGTCAAACATAATGATACTAATCAACCAAAGTACGAATCGCGATTTAGGCATACCACTCGAAAAACGTGTGTCTTGCGCTCAATTTGAGCCTTTGGTTGCGAAGAAATGTTAAGTTCTCAAGAAGTTGTGTTCATCTGAAAAAAATATCTCCATTTTACTGGGACCAAAATTTCGAGATATTTTCGACCGCTGAGGCTGCAATATTTTCTCGTTTTTATCGAGTTGTATATTGTTGAAAACCTCGCGTGTAAAGCAATCGAATAAGAGTGTTTTCCTCTTTATACGAGTAATTTTGTGATTGAAATTTTGGATGTCCGCTTATGTCCGAAATTTGATTGGTCAACTTCAAACGCGATTATCTCGATAACTCTAAATGGTGGATAAGTATCATTATGTTTGAAGCCGTCACATGTATGGATGGGATACCAAAGTACGAATCACGATTGAGGCATATTATTCGAAAGACGTGTGCCTTGCGCTCATCTTGAGCTATTGATTTCTCGATTTTTAAATTAAAGAGCTGTATATTGTCGCGTGTAAAGCAATCAACGATAGTTATTAACCCTTTAACCCTTTGAAAATCTTTGATGTATTGGTCAATTTACCCTTTGAAAATCTTTGATGTATTGGTCAATTTCCACGCGATTATCTCGACAACATCCCGATCGCTAGTCGCTATCCTACGCGTTAACCCACAATTTGTGGAATTTTATCACAGCACCTTCAATCTTGGCGTTGCCTGCTTGCAGCTTCACTTCAAATGCATGCACCTATGTGATGGATGCCATGCTGAAAGCAGCTATCATCATCATTTCAGACACCACTTAAGTCAACAATTACAACGCCAAAACGGGAAGGTCTGCTGCAAAAGGCAGGCGTATGTTACTCGAGAGAAAGATGTGATGAATAGGAACCTCACTTTGTGCGATGAGAAGACTTGCAAGACCAACATGAGGACTTGCAAGACTTATATGAAGACTTGCAAGACCGACATGTGCACTTGTTTGTAAAGAATATCTGATTTGAACCTGAGTAGTATCTCGTCGGCTTGAGAACCCAAAGCAACAGGTTCATGAATGTACATGCATTTACATGAATTAATATGCAAGTAGTGAATATCATACGTCTCTCATCTAGCTGGGTCGGGGCTTTGGTGGCCCTTTGCTGCCTCGAGGCGGAGGCGGTTTTGTCTCTTTTTCCGCAGCAGTGAGTTCGTCCTCAAGCGTGAAACGCGTAACTGGAGCTGACACCAAGGAGCTCGGTGTTGTAGGACGTGTAGCCTCTGATGGAGGAGTTGCAGCTACCGCGGCTGCCACTTCGTCCTCGCGAGGCGACGGCACCACCGTCGCTGTCGGAGCTGGCGGACCGCCACGCTCGGACATCATCTTGCGCCGGATGGGCGATATCGCCAAGGTATCCGTCACTTCTTCCGACGTCAACGGCACCTGCGACAAAAACAACGGCCCGATCGGTCGTCCACGTGGCGGAGACAGTTGAGGCTTCACCTGCGATCGGTTGGTCGGAGATCCCGCCGTTGGGGTGACTGCACTGCCGCCGAAGGACAGCTCCCACCGGGAGGATGTAGTCGCCGTCTTAACTAAATCCTTGGCCACAAATTTTCGTCCTGAGCAGCTTCGATTATCGACCTCCGATCCCCATAGTGAAAACAAGTCCGAAAGGTTAGAATTCGAGTCTTATTTTAAGACCGAAGAGCCAAAGTGTAACAGTGGGGCCGGCTCGTTGGACCCCACTGCGGCAGACGGTAATGGAAGACAGTGGCGGGAGGCGGCTGGCGGTGACGAAGGCGACACAAACGGCGGCTCGGGGTTGGCGGCGGATGCGGCGGCGGCGCCGGAGGTGGGTGCAGTGGCGATGGGCGGCACGCAGGCGCTCGAGCTGACCAATGCGAGGGCTCCGAGCGGCGCGTGGGCCGCCCAGGCGACGGATAGTGGCACGGTGGCGACGGTCGGCACGAACTGCAAGCTGCAGTCGTGTCGACTCGACACATTTGGCGTGGGTTCAGGCCGCCCACAATCCAATCCGCCGGCTCGGACGCAAAGCGCTGAGCACGACGGAAGGTGAGCGGCTTGGCCGTGGCGACAGCAAGGCTCGGAGTGGTGGGCAGCAGCAGGGAACGGAACGGAGACGTGAGAGCGACGCCGGACGGAGTCGGTGGACCTGCAGGACGAGTACGAGCACAAGAAGAAGACGTGGGACGTAGGTTGGTGTTGGCAAGTAGCTAGCATTAGCTTAGGCCTACGTAGTTTTCGTAAGGAGGCTAACAAATACGGCTAGAAACCGCGAGGTGGACAGTCGGGCGCAGCAACTGGTGTTGCTGTCGGCCAGAAGGTGTCGAAGACGGCCGTCCAAGTAGACGGACCCCTGCAGCTGGAGCTGTGCGACCTGCTTCAAAGCCGAGCAAGATAAGTGGCCTGTTACATGGTGGTCATAGAGGGGCCTACTTTATCTGCTGGCGAAGCTACTCGGGCGACTACAAGGGCCGTGACGACGATGTCACCGGCGCGGACGAAAATGGCGGCCAAGACCGGCAAGTCCAAGCGCATACTGAAAACGAAGACGAAGCGGAATGATGAGGACGATGAGTCAAGTGGTGGCGAGACGGGCGCCCGACGGAGCGCTAGCGACGTGCCGCGCAATGAGAATGAGAATGAGAATGAGGAACCGGGTGAGACTTGTCAAGAGCCAGCCCTGTCAGGCGAAGCCACGAGGGCACCACCGGCTGTGGTGGATACACCGTCAGCGGAAGAGTCGCCGGCTTCAAGACCGACGCACCCACCAATGAACGAGGCGCCCAGCGAGTCCTTGAGCTCGCCGGCAACGGAGAAGACGGCGGAGATGCTCGCGATCACGTCGGCGTTGCACCAGCTCACGACGATGGTGGCCAGCCTGCAGTCGCCCGCCGTCGAAACGAGGAATGAGACGATGAATGAGATGAGGAACGAGATGATGAATGATGAACGAGATGATGAAGCGGCCCCGACGGGCCCTGTAGATGCGCAGGGTGATGACGAGTCGGTGGCGGCACCAACGAGGGAGGCGACTGCCGACGGGCAGCCGTTTCCAGCGCGAGCGACGCCAACGGACACGGCACCAGCCGATCCGGAGGTGACTCTGAATGCGGGTGCGACGATGACGGGCGGCGCGAACGGAGGCGACCTGCAGACGATTACGACGGTGCTTCGTGGGCTCGCGGGACAACTCGTGGGCCTATGTGAAGCGGTGAGCAGTGCGGTGACGGTGGAACGAGCACCGACGATGCACCAGGTGGCGACGGCGGCAGCGACGCGGTCGTCGACGACGACAATGCCGCCAGCACAGGCAACGATGACTGGTGATGACGACGGGCACGAGCGGCGTGGCCGGAATCAGCGTGAAGCTGAAGGTGGTGGTCGTCAGACCACGCACCACAGTCGGCGTCGTGGCGGTGGACGAACGGAGCGACGGAGGACGACGGGGGCGGGACCTGAGCCGTCGGACGACAGCAGCAGCAGTTCGGACGACTCGTCGGGCGAAGACCGCCGCCCGAGAAGTGGGCGACGCCGGAACGACAGTCGCAGCGAGTCCGAGAGCAGCTCCAGCGAGTAGCCCAGCTCGGACGACGATGGTGACGGCGACGGAGGCGGACGACGAAGGCACCGGCGTCACGGACGACGAGGACGGCAGCGCGAACGCGAGCGGCGACGTACGCAGGACGGGCAGCGACCGGAGCGACTCTCACGACGCAAGAGCGTCAAGGACCTTGAACTGCCGACGTTCACGCCCTCACCGAAGGTCTCGGTGTCGACGTGGATCGACCGTGTCGACTTGGCCTTGCAAGGCGCTGTGGAGTCCGGACGGGGCCGCTGGTCCGACAAGTCCTTGTACTTCATTCTCGGGAACAAGTTGATGGAAAACGCCGCGAAGTGGTGGGTCGACATGGACCGCAGGCTGCCCGAGACGAAGAGGACGTGGACGAACTTGAAGAAGGCCTTGCTGCGGAGGTACGGCGAGAAGATGGACAGGTCGGCTGCGGAGTGGCGAGTCAGCATGCGCCGCATGATGCCGGGTGAGACGCATGCTGACTTTGCTACTGGCCTACGAGATGTGGTGGGTCGGAACAAAGTCAGCGAGAGAGTCTTGCTGGCGCAATTCTATCGCTGTCTAGATAAGATAACGAAGAAGCTCGTCAAGCAGTCTCCGAAGCCGAGGACGCTGGAGGAGGCGGTCGACAAGGCGACAGAAATTGATGACCCAATGGACAATGTTGCCCAGGGTATGATCAACATAGGACAGGCGTGGGCGACGGCGCCGAGCCGCTACGTCATTCCTATGAGCGGCACTACGGGAGAGACCAACGTGATCCCTGGGATCAGTGGACCACTACCTACGGAGATGATGGGTGGTGCAGGCGGCGAGGCGATGCTGCGGTCGGAAGTGGAGCACGTGGCGTTGTTTACCAACCCACAGGGGGTGTACAATGCCTACTCGGGGACCTGGGATCCGCCGGCCGGGCACGCGTGGAATGGGAAGTATTGGTACGAGCCAAGGAAGACGGTGAGGAAGACGAAGACAGCCGGCAGCCAGGCAGAGGTCAAGAAGCCAGCCGCTAAGAATAAGACGCGGAAAGAGGCAGTAGCCTCCAGCAGCGACGAGTCGGACGCCAGGCCGAGGCGCAAGAAAGTGAAGGCCGCGGTGAAGCAGGCGGCGGGTCGAAAACGGAGCGGAAGTCGCTCTGGCAGCGAACGACGACGCGGTGACGACGGAGGGCAGGCGAGCAACACGCCTTGCTACATGTGTGGGCAGGCGGGCCACTGGGCAGCTCACTGCCCGACGGGCCCCAAGTGTTTCGCGTGTAATCAGAACGGGCACTTCGCGCGTGAGTGTCCGAACGCGGAGGCGAAGGCCAGGAATGACTCCTACCTGCAACAGCGCGAGGCGAAGTCCAAGACGACGGCGGAAAACCGGGGACGGACGCCGTAGAGGGGTTACGGCGTCCGTGGAGCAATGAGCATCCCCGACCAACGAGGACGAGAATGAGCGGTGACGACGAGACGAAGGAGAGCTCCTCCAACGTCGACGGCGGAGTCGGAGAGGTGAATGGAGTGGCGAAGTGTAGGACGGTGACGGCGAGTGACGGAGTGAGCGGAGTAATGGAGCAGATGAAGACGGATGCAGCGGCGAGAGACAGCGATCGCGCGGCGAGATACGTGGCGACTGTGAGGCCAGTGATGGCGGCAGTACGCTTCGTGCGGGCTGACCGTGAAGAAGAGCTGGAGAGCTCGGACGTGAGCAAAGGCGGCGGAGTTGAAACTGGAGAAGGCGCGTCCCGAGTCGCAGCGTTGGCTGTCGTATGCAGTCAGAGTGCTGGTGACAAGGAGCGACGTCAAACTGGAGAAGGCGCGCGAGCAGGGGAGGTGACAGCAGCAGCGAGGCCGGTCCAGGCCGTCGGGTTGCTGAAGGCGACTGAGTCGGACGACTCGGCCGAGCATCACGGCAATGAGGAGCTGTGTGACGAGATGGCGGCGCCGATGGTGGCGTCGGGCGAGTCAGTGTCGCGCGCATCAGCAACGGCAGCAGTGCTGGCGTCTGTGGCGCCACAATCGACGAAGCGGGTGACGAAGGCGGTGGCCGAGGTGCCGACGCAGGTGGACATGTCCCCGACGGAACCGGAAGCAGCGGAGAGGACGACAGGGGCGGCGGAAGCGGCGGAAGCGACGGCAGCAGCAAAGGGGGCTTCGGAGGCGGCGACATCGACGACAGCACCCCTACTAGTGACCAAACGGGCCGTGTTGACGACGCTCGAGACGGCGGCGACGATGACGGGGCTGGGATCGACGTCACGGACGGCGGTGAGGTCGGACGTGCCCGTGATGGAGCCGACAGTGCTGGCGGACCTTCCGGCAGTGGCGTCGGGGACGACGGAAGCGGCGGAAGGGCGTGAAGCGGCGACGCCGAGAGCCAGGTCATCACCGGAAGTCACGGCGACGGTGGAGGCCGCCGAGACGGCCACGGCGGCGATGCAAACGGCGAAAGTGGCCGTCGAGTGCGTGGTTGCGGGCGCCGGACTGTCAGGGGAGGACGATGAGTCGTCGGGTGGCAGTGACGACGCGAGGAGTGGTGTGGAGCGGATCAGCGACGAGATCGAGCAGGCCAGGCTCGCACGACGGAAGGCACGCAAGGCGGCGAAGCGGCTGCGCGTCAAAGCGCTGCTGGCGAAGCGACGTCGGGCGGAGAGGGAGACGGACGAAGTGCGGCGTCGAGCCGAAGAAGAGGTGAAGGAATCACGGCGACGAGTGGCTGCTGAGGCAGTAGCTGAACTCGATGCCAAGAGGCAGAGACGGCGGCACGATGAGGACGGCGGTAGAGTGCGACAGGCTGGCGCGGCACGCGTGAGTCTGGTCAAACACCAGCGGGGAGGCGACCAGGCGTCACGGGCGGCGGAGAGACCGGACGTAGAGTATGTGGGCGCTGACGACGGCTTGCCGACAGCGAGCATGGAGGTGAACGGCGTGCAGCGGCGCGTGAAGCTGGATAGCTGCGCGCGCTACACCATCGCGGGCACTGACTGGATGGCCCACGGCGATAAGGTGGACGTGAGTGCGCCGGTGGACTACGTGGAGGGCATTGGTGGTTTTCTACTGGACGTGGTGTGTGTGGAGATTCAAGTTGCGCACGGTGTTCAACGAATGCATTGAAGTTGATGCATGTGTAGTGTCGGGATGTTCCGACGAATTCCTACTTGGTGTCGACTTTATGGGGGCACGGGGAGCTACCATGGACTTCGACCGCAATGAAGTGCGGTACAGAGATGGCCAACGCGCGGTGGTCATCCCCTTTCGCACTCATGATGATGTTGGAGGTGCCCGAGTGGCACCAGTGCGGATGCTGTGTCGAACGCAGCTGACGAGCCACGCGGTGACACCCGTGGAAGTAGCGGTGGCAGCCGAAGACGGGGAACGGGGCCTATTCCTACCTACTCAGTACACCGGGGCGGTCATGCTGGCTGCTACAGTAACTACGGCGCGGAATGGAAAGGCGTGGGTGCCTGCTATCAACACGGGCAGCACGCCTGCTCGTCTGCCTAATAAGAAAGAACTTGGCACCTGGGTGCCTGTGAACGATGACATGGAGATACTGTCTATGAGTGGAGAGCTCGACGCCAGCCGAGTCGGGCAATGGATTGATGACTTAGGTGATAGTGCCACGCCTTTGGACGATGAGAGTGAAGTACAAATTGGAGTTGAAGAGCCTCAAGCACGTGTATTAGTTACGAAATTGCTTCGAGTCTACCGTAAGTTGACTAGGAACGTGGGGGACTGCCCTCCTGCGACTGCATTAGATGTCCACCACCACATCGACACGGGCAACTCAGCACCGATCATGCTGAAACGCCGGCGACAAGCACAGATGGAGGACCAGATTGTAGACGAGAATGTGACTAAAATGCTCGGGGCCGGGGTTATTGAGGAAGGAAACGGAGCTTGGGGGTTCCCTGTAGTGCTCGTACGGAAGAAGGACGGCGAAGTAAGGTTTTGCGTGGACTACCGCGCGCTGAACAAGGTGACGAAGAAGGATGTCTACCCCCTTCCTCGTATTGATGAAACGCTCGAAGCGTTGGGCGGTGCATTGCTATTTACGACACTAGATCTGAGGGCGGGCTACTGGCAAATACGGGTGGCGCCTGAAGATCAGGACAAGACGGCGTTCATGACTTGGCGAGGGCTCTACAAATTTGTACACATGCCTTTTGGCTTAACAAATGCCCCTTCGACATTTCAACGCATGATGAACGGCGTTCTTCGGGGTTTGACCTGGGTGACCTGCCTGGTCTACCTAGACGATATTGTAGTCTTTACGCGCGGAGGGATTGAACGGCACGTGGTGGAGCTGGCCAATGTGTTGGAACGGCTGTCCCAAGCTGGGCTGACACTAAAACTAAAGAAGGGCCTATTTGCTGCTAAATCTATGGAGTACTTAGGCCACGAGTTAAGTTGCGACGGTGTACGACCTTTGCCGCGGCTGATCTCGGCCGTGCAAGAGTTTCCGCGACCAACTGATGCGGTAGAAGCCAAACGCTTTGTGCACCTGACCGGATATTACAGGCGCTTCGTGGAGGGGTTTGGGTCGATGATGGCGCCCATAACAAAGTTGCTACGCAAAGACGCGGAGTGGGAATGGACTCCGGCTCAAGAGTCGGCGTTCGAATACGTGAAGATGATATTGACGTCGAAACCTCTACTTATCTACCCTAAGTTCCAGCTGCCTTTCCGAGTGGCCACAGATGCGAGTACGGTGGGGCTAGGCGCTTGCCTCATGCAGGATCACGGCCGAGGGTGGCAACCTGTAGCATACGCAAGCAAGGTAAACAGCGTGGCGGAAAGTAAGTACGGTATCACGGAGTTGGAATGCTTGGCGGTGGTCTGGGCGATCAAGCTCTTCCGTCCTTACCTGTATGGCAGACACTTCACGATAATTACTGACCATTCGGCTCTGAGGTGGCTCATGACGAGTCCAAACCTCACGGGGAAGCTGCATCGGTGGGCGCTTACCTTGCAGGAGTTCGAGTTCGAGATTGAGTAGCAGCACGAAGGTGGTGGCGGATGCGCTCACTCGAGCCCCCGCTGTAGCTACAGTAATGGCGGCGATAGGACGGAGGCGGCGAGCGAGGCAGCGCAGTGCAGTGGATGAGACGGCGGAACGAGAGGCGGCAGCGAGCGCGATTGCGGGGTCGACGGAAACGGCGACAGAGGTGGTGACGCCAACTGCGGCGGTGACGGCGATGGCGAACGAGGGCACGACGCAGACGGGGAGTGCGGTCGACAAGGTGCAGTCGGACGCGGGCAGTATATTGGCCACGGCACCCGAGGTGACTGCGCCGGACGGCGTGGAGGTGAAGGCGCCCGACGCGAACCCGGCCACTGGCGGGGTGAGGTCGAGGACGAACGGCGCGATGGCGTCGACAGCGGGCAAGGCGACGCGCAAGCGGAAGCGCGTGACCTTTGCCGTGAAGCCCGATGGCGACGTGGCCCACGAAGCGGAGTCGACGGCAGCGATGGCGGGGAGCGCTGAAGTAGTGACGAACGTCACGAGGTCGGGTGACGGCCACTAGGCGGAGTCGGTGACGGCGGCGAATGGTGTGGGGACGGCGGCAGGCACGGTGCCGGGCGACAACCACGAAGTGAGGCCGGTGGCGACAGCGGACGGCGTGGTGGCGGCGGACGGTACGATGTCAGACGACGACCAGTGTGCCAGCGGCACGGACGGGAAGACGTCGAGGAGAACGGAGGTCGCGTCGAGGGCGACGAAGACGCGGCGACAGACGAAGGCCCGGGGCTCGACGGGCACGGCAAGAGTCAGTGACTCGGCTCCAGAGTCACGAACTCCGGAGACGCCGACGCCAAAAGCGTCGACTGTAGTGAGCGCCACGGGCAAGCGACCAGCCCGGGCGCGACGGCATGTTGAAGGCGACGACCAGGGTGGCGGTGGTGTGCGACTGGAGACGGCGAAGGCTGGCGGGGGCGAGAAGAATGGCGGCGGAGCCAGACGGAAAGCTGCTAAGCAGCCCAGAGTTGAGAACGCAACTGCCGGGCAGCCTGGTGGAGACGAAGGCGAAGCAGTGCAACGACCTGCAGGGGGACCAACCCTACAGCTCACCGACGCGGAGATTATGGACGCCCAGACGAAGAGTCGGCTGGTACAACGGCTGCTCGAGGTGGGAGAGCACCAAGGGCAGGAGGTGACACGGCAATTTGGACTGGTAACGATCAAGACGCCCACGGGGCAACGAGTTGTATTACCACCGGCCGTACGGCCTACGGTCATGAAGGAATGTCACGACTCAGTGTGGGCAGGGCACCTACGTGCTCCGCACACTTATGCTCTGATAGCCCAAACCTACTGGTGGCCGAGTCTACGGCGTGAGGTGAAGCGCTGGGTCCTCGGATGCCAGGAATGCGGCAGTCGAAAGGTACGGCCAAGGGAAGTGATTCCTCCCTTGCGCAGCCTGCGCGGAGGTGATGTAGGCGATAGGTGGGCGCTGGACGTGGCGGGCCCATTGCCGACGACCGACGGGGGCGAACGCTACGTCATAGCGGCCGTGGAATATGTCACGAGATATGCGGTGGCGATCGCCGTGAAGCAGCACACGGCGGACAACGTGGCAGCCTTTTTGATGAAGAACGTGGTGCTGAAGTTCGGGGCGTTCAGGGAACTGCTGACCGACGGGGCGCCGGAGTTGACCGGCAAGGTCACTGAGCAGCTGGTGATCCTGCTGCAGGCCCAGCAGACCAACCCAGTGCCCTACAGACCACAAATGATCGGGTTAGTCGAGAGGTCTCACAGGACGTGGAAAGATTGTATCGCGACGTACATGAGTGATGAAAGACAACGAGATTGTGACGTGTGGGTAGACTTCGCGGTCTACGCGTTCAATTCGGGGCAGCACTCGACGGTCTTGCTGTCTCCGAACGAGTTGATGATGGGGCGACGTCTGCGCAACCCCAATGACTTACTACGTAGCGCTAACGTGACGGAGGCGGGGGCGTTGACGAACTATCACAGGCGACTGATTGCCGCCATGAAGAGCAGTTCAGCGTGTGATGAGACGGCTCGCAGACGCGAACAAGAGCGGCAGAAGCGGTATTACGACCGCAAAGTACGAAGCAGGCGGGAGTTTGCAGTAGGCGACAAGCTGTGGCTCTTTAAGCCACCCCGTGGGCCGAAGGCCTCGAAATTGGTACATCAGTGGTTAGGACCGGTGCGTATGTTGGAGTCGGCCGGCTACGACAACTACCTAGTGGAACGAGAGGACGTAGCGGGCGACCCCGAGCAATTTACAGCTCATGCTTCGTTTCTGGTGAGCTATCACTCACCTCCTGCACTACTGGCGACGGCGGCGGCGGATATCGAGGTGCAGCTCGAGCATGAGGGCACGCTCGAACTCGCGAGTGATGTCGCGCAAGACGGAGAGGCTGTGGGAGCAACGACGGCTCGCGTGGAGGCTGCAGCAGCAGCAGGAACGGCAAAACGCCGTGGACGAACAGTGGCGAGTGCGACGCCAGGGCGACGGGCGGGTGCAAACGTGGTGGAGCTACGACGACGAAAGAGGAGCAACGCAGCCGGACAATACGTCCTGGAGTTCGAGGTGCAGGGCATCCTACCTGCAGGAACCCGACGAAAGACGGAGGGAGCCAAGCGTTGGATCTCCATCCGACAATACGACCAACTACTGCAGGATGGACGGGTCGTGGAAGACCCGAGGTTTGGAGAAGTCGTGTAACAGTGGGGCCGGCTCGTTGGACCCCACTGCGGCAGACGGTGATGGAAGACAGTGGCGATGGGCGGCACGCAGGCACTCGAGCTGACCAATGCGAGGGCTGCGAGCGGCGCGTGGGCCGCCCAGGCGACGGATAGTGGCACGGTGGCGACGGTCGGCACGAACTGCAAGCCGCAGTCGTGTCGACTCGACACATTTGGCGTGGGTTCAGGCCGCCCACAATCCAATCTGCCGGCTCGGACGCAAAGCGCTGAGCACGACGGAAGGTGAGCGGCTTGGCCGTGGCGACAGCAAGGCTCGGAGTGGTGGGCAGCAGCAGGGAACGGAACGGAGACGTGAGAGCGACGCCGGACGGAGTCGGTGGACCTGCAGGACGAGTACGAGCACAAGAAGAAGACGTGGGACGTAGGTTGGTGTTGGCAAGTAGCTAGCATTAGCTTAGGCCTACGTAGTTTTCGTAAGGAGGCTAATAAATACGGCTAGAAACCGCGAGGTGGACAGTCGGGCGCAGCAACTGGTGTTGCTGTCGGCCAGAAGGTGTCGAAGACGGCCGTCCAAGTAGACGGACCCCTGCAGCTGGAGCTGTGCGACCTGCTTCACAGCCGAGCAAGATAAGTGGCCTGTTACAAAAGTATAGACCCTGGTCAAGTTAAAACCCGCGATACGACCTACCGGTGGGAGCATTAAATCTCTCTCAAGTCTCAACGGCGTTACTTTTACGATAAAAATGGTGTTAGAGCTTACCGCTGGAGATGCTCTAGGGCTGGTTTGTCTGGCTGGTGCTGGTAACCAAATGAACCGCACTTTATAACCCCCACGACTGCATGATTGATTGAAATGGCACTGCAACGATGGTCGCTTTATTTTGGAGGAATTATCTTAACCGAGTGGATATCCACTCAGATTTTTCTGAGTGTTTGATTATATTCCTTAAATCACGAATGGAACAGAATGTGATAATTATGGAGCTTCTGTAATTTCTGAGACATCGTCCTAGGGACCTCTTCAAGTATTTATCTCGTGGGGCGCGTGAACGACCGGTTTGGCATCGCAGAATATTGCCCCGTGCGCTATCTGAAGCCCATCGCTAACCATGTTTGCTTGCTTTCGAGCATTTTTTTCGAGATCGTTCTTGGATCATTTATCATCCATTCGGGCATTTATCATCCATTCGGGCTGAGCATTCTGTACTGCGCACGCCGTGAGTCCGGTGTCGCGCACAACCGCGTACAACACGACCTTTCCGAGGTACTCTGGGTAGCTCTCACCAAGCGACAAGAAAGCACGAGTTGTAATGAAAAGTTACATTTGTTTTTGCCAGAGCGCTTTTAGCTTGAGACCGCACTTGCAGCAGGTGCGGTTTCCACATTTGCGCGGGCGTCCGACGTTCCCAGTCTTTTCTCCACCCGATACGCCTCTGCGGAGCTTCATCTCGACGACGACAAACTCCGAAGGATGCCCCTGCTACTCGGGCCTACACGCCAGATACAACTATAACGGTAACGTGAAATTTGATGTATTTTTTTAATTTTCACCTAATGTGAGTGGGTTGCATTCAGTCGTCTATAGGAAAAATCTGAGTGGATATTCACTCGGTTAAGACAATTCCTCCATTTTGAAAACCTTTGGGGAGTTCGTGTCGAGAAGAGGGGAAATTTTAGGCGCGTCAAATCTTGAAATGAATCTGAAAGTGGTTACCAGTCTGGATAATGGAGCAGCCAAGCAAGCCCTGCTCAAACTCGCTGCGGAAATGGCGGCGTGTTTTCCAAAGGATGGACTGTGTTTGGATGGACCCGTTGAGTTACTGTTGGGGAATGCTGTGCGTTGTGAAGATAAAATCATTTTTGACTCCGTGGTGGACGTGTTCAAACAAGTAGACGCCAGTTTGTTGGAATACGTCGCTACGACCATTTCGCAGTCCATTCGTGATATGGACCCAACAAATGAGAGATATCCTGTGCTTAGATCAATCGTCTCGAAGCGAATCGAATGACTCAAAAGTCAAATTGAAGTCATGGACAAACCTTTCACTTGGGAGATGACCGACGCTGAATTCTCTGATAACGCAAAAGTGCAGGCGTTTCTCCGAGGTCCCGCTGTCTCTATGAAAATGACCAAGAACGTACACAAATTCAAAGGATTTCAAGACGCACGGAACTGCGCAGTAGACTGGATGCGCAACAGTCAAAGGAACGCTTCGTTCGAGATGCAAGCGAGTTCAACGAGCGGTAGGACGGCAGGATAGACGCGAAGGAGCTCGAGAATATGCGCTTGTGACGATCACGAAGACCCGCAACTGGTACACGGGGTGCCAACAGAAACTGCAGTGGTACAAGAAGGAGCTGAGCTGTTTGCTGAAGCATGGTAATTACGACGATGATGGTGAAGGTGCTGGCGAGAGCAAGCGTGCTCGCGTGGAGTTGCTGGGTGGCATGGACTCAATCCCACAAATTTGAATTTCTTCTCACCTACAATTTCAACTTGGAATGATATCTTCTATGAAAAGCACGGGAGTAGTGTAGGAACTTCCAGCCAGATTTAGAGAAGCGTATTAACAAGGCTCTTGGTATTTTTCACATCTTCTCAGTCCGTTTTGCCTTCACTTACACTCAAAACTCCTCGTTTTGGAAGAACTTGTTAATCATCTCGAAGGAGACGGCAGGCTGATCCATCGGTACCATGTGGCCGGAGTTGAACACGCGAAAAAACGCCAAGTTCTCGAACGCACGTACACGATCCGCATCCAAGCTCTCCGAGGTAACATGGACGGTTTGGCGCGCTGTTGAACTCTGTCTTGCCGCTCCAATCTAGCGCCATCACCCACGCCTGATTCTCCACCCAGTTGCACATGAGATCGCCATCACCGGCATAGATCAGCACGCGCACGCCCGAATCCAGAAGGAGCTTCACGTCGTTGGCGGAGGACACCATTTCGTCGAACACGAAGCCAGCCCCCACCGTAGCATCGCACTCACGCCATGGCTTCGACTTGTGTACGTCGACACCAAGCTCTTCCAGAACAGCCGGCGAGTTCAAGTACTGGTCAATGTGTTCAACGTGGGAGCACTTCATCACGTTCTCCTCCGCACACGGCTCGCGGATATCGTTCGGGTTGCGTCCTGACTGGTAGTAGGGTCCTTCCAGTGTTCCGAAGCAAAACTCCATGGCATCCAAGCACATCAAGCGCTCTTTCTGGCACCGCAGAATGAGTTCGTGGCACACTGGCTGCGCCTTGCGCATGTCTTCGATCCCCCGTTCGTCCAGCAGCGACACATTGTACGAGTTGAAGGCCATGTCGACGCTGTGCTGGTACTGCACCACCGGGTCCGTAAGTCCGTTGCCGACTGCGATACCGGCCAAATTGATGTGGAAAGTCTCGGAGCTCAAGTGTCGGAGCATGAGGAATTATCTTAAACGAGTGGATGTCCACTCAGATTTTTCCTATAGACGATTAAATGCAACCCACTCACGTTAGGTGTAAACTAAGGCCGTGCAGTTGCCCGGAACAGCTCTGGATTTTCTGATTGTTTTGCGTCTTACTTCGAAATATACTACAACGACAGTCGTGAGGACGATGAAGGCACGCTACCTGAGGTGTGTTCATCAATGTGTATCACTCGTTCGTTCCGTCTATTCTCCCGTAGTATTAATAATACTTACTGAAATAGTACACACCAGTAGTACTACTACCCTATTTTTTAGGTAGTAGTATTACTACGACCGTATTGTGTGGTGATACTATGCTATTCCCAGCTCAGAACTATATTACTTTTTCAAGTAATACTTTTGAAGGACCCTAAACGTCGTTTGATTGGCTCTGGGTCCTTGAAAAGTATTAGTTGAAGAGTACTATAGTTCTGGGCTGGTACCGTGAAAGGTTGTCAAGAAAGTGATGTGTGTAGCGAAATCCATGTAGCGTGTGTGAGGAAAACCAGTGAATAACCTCGATAATGAAGCTAACATAAAGTTTTCAAGTGAAAATATTTTCAAGTTCAGGAGTATCAATAAATTTATGCTAAGCTTTTTTCCTCGAATATATTGTTTACAAGAGTTGGCAGCAGATCTTCCTCGACATCACAAAAAGCGCAAAAAATGAGACTGACGGGCACGCTTCTGTCAAAGGAGGCTGGTGGAAGGGCAGCACTCATCGTGGCAACTTACTGACCACGCTGGAGCAACTGCAAAATCTGATGAGGCAGGGGACGACTCAGATAGGCAATATGTCATGTAACAAGAAGGACGCTCATGTAACAAGATGGACGCGCACCTCAAACCCAAGTCTCCGAGCAGGACCCGATCCCCTAGCAAGGAGGGACCATCCCTACCCAGTCAACGAGAGCAGCACCAGAGACCAGTCGCAGCTACGACGGATCTATCCATGGCATAGCCTGTCGGCGAGGACGCTGGATGGGTCTCGTTGTGCACCCTATGCCAAACACAGTCTCTTTGGAAAACTGTATTATTATAATGGTTATATTATATCCATTATTGTGATCGAGTAGTAGTCGAGCAGTACTACTAGTATTACTAATGCTATTACCCAATAATTGGTATCTCTACTAGAGAGATTCTCTAGTAGTAGTAGTATGTCTCCAATCTCGAAGCTCCGGTAGTTCCGGTAATACTTGTGGCTACGGATACGTAATCGGCGGTACGCACTGCCAACTTGACGGCGTCCGAAGTGGCTACAAACGGCGGTTCTAGGGATTTTTTTAAATCCAGACTTTGGGTCTTCGGTTTGAAGGATACACTTGTTACGGAAAACTTGAACCAATCGCGTTCTTAATTATGCATTGCTCCATTGGGTATATAAAATGTAGTATTATACTGATTAGAAAGGTTACACGTCTGGAGACTAAGAAAAACGAGGTGTCGAAAACGCCTCATTATAATACGGCAAAAAGAAACTGGCAGCATAATAGACTACATGTATTTACCAGTATCTCCAATTTATCTAATATTATTGTGCCTTTCATCTCTTTTGGCCAGAGGGCAGTGAAAAACTACCTTTCTTGACATAGGGGTAGGGTAGTCACAACAAGTTACAGCTTGTACTCCCACTTCCGACACCTCCGAGAAAAAATATCCTTAATAATACGTTATCAGCTTAAACAGGGATGCTTAGCGCGCGTCCACCACTCGCCGCAGACTGGCTTCTGAGCGCTGTGGCCCCCTTCCGAGGGAGCAATGGGACGCTGGCTAACGATCGAGAACAAGCGCGAGCTGATTGACAAGAGCGCAGCGGAGCCTGGCATGACCCGTTCAGAGCTAGCGCGGTGGTCCAAGCGAGCATTCCGCTTGCGCAAAGCCCCAGCCCGCAACACAGTATCTGACATACTAAAGAACGCAAGCACTATCAAGAAACCAGAGTACGGTGAGGGCAAACGGCGTAACCCGCCAAAGGTAAAGGCGCCTGCCTTAGAAAAGAATTTAGAGGAGTGGGTGGGTAGCGTAAAAGCGAGGGGGCTGTGTCTTAACCGCAAAGCTATCACTAGGAAGGCCGAGCAGATTCGAGAAGATGTAGGCGGGCCTGCGCTCGATGTCGGACTCTCCGTTGGCTGGCTGACCGGGTTTCTCAAGCGGCACAAGCTACGCTACAGACCGCGACACGGCGAGGCTGGCTCTGCTGACGCCGACGTAGTGAGAGAAGGACGCCATGCCATCCACGAGCTCACCGACTGCTACGACGCCCACGACACCTACAACATGGACGAGGCCGGGCTGTACTACGCAGCCGCGCCTGGGCGGAGTATTTGCACGGCAACAACAAAAGGCGTCAAGAAAACAAGACTCGGCTAATGCTAGCGCTGACTACCAATGCAGACGGGAGCGACTCGCTCCCCGTTTTGTTTATTGGCAAGGCCCAAAAGCCGCGGTGCTTTGGTAAGAAGACGGCTGAACAGCTCGGCTACCTGTTTCGCAAGAGTACCAAGGCCTGGATGAACTCGAAGATCTACCAGAACTGGTTGCTGCAGTTGGACAAGGAGATGCGTGCTGCGAAGCGGCATATCCTGCTGCTGGTTGATAACGTGTCCTCCCATGCTCTGGGCGACATGGTGCTGACGAACATCAAAGTTCAGAAGCTGCCGGCCAATACTACCACCTATCTGCAGCCTCTGGTCGCCGGTGTTATTGCGTCCTTCAAGGCACGCTTTAGGTCGTTACAGATTGACCACGGGATCGAAAGGTTTGAGGCTGATGCAAATGTTAATGGGCAGTCTGCATACAAAATAGACCCACTTCAGGCGATGCAATGGAGCTCGCTGCTGTGGTCGTCTACGGAGGCCAAGACGGTGGCGCACTGTTGGCAAAAAACTGGTTTTGCGACTCCCCTTCGTGGAAACGACGAGCCGGACGAAGACAGCGAGGACGAGGGCGTTGAAGAGGGCGATACCGACGGCGAGATTGTTGATCTGATGCTCAAAGTGGCGTCAATTAGTCTGTAGTGGCTAAATCCTGCAATAATTTTTCATGTACATGAAAAATACACAACAGCTGGTGTCGGAAGTGGTAGTACTACCTGTACCACCACGGAGGTACAGATTAGCCTAGCCGGCAAATCCTCCCTGAAGCACCCTCATAAGGCTTTGCGAAGCCCTGCGTAGGAGAAAAAGCTCGTTTTGGCAGCGCTGAAAGCGGCCAATCGGGCTTTTCAACGGAGGAGGTACCTTTGTAGGTGCCTACTACGAAAGTAGTTGCTTGCAAGACTGCCGGCAAAACAGGCGACACGACGCAGTTGGGGCTCAGAATCATTTAGCTAAGTAGATGAACGATATTACATGGTCAAAATGTCTATATTGCTAGCGAAAATACGCGGTAGCTACCCGTTACCGCTAGGCTGGTACTTGGCCAACTACGAGGCACTTGCCTAATAGTTGGTGGCTACTCCGTTTTACATATCAAATCCTAAGATATAAGTACTCCCCAGTAGTAAAAAAGTACCTTCTAAAGTCCCCCGAAGGACGCGCAAAAAGACAGAAAGGCACAATATCTTAACTCGCCGAATGTGGACGAGAAGTATGTTCTGTAAAATATTATAGGCTTTAAATTCCCTCGCAAAGCACTTCATCGGCATGCAACCTGGACTTGGGCATTTTTACATTTGCCAAAAGGGTTTGGGAGACAAACGGAGTTGTAGCTCAAGTAAGCAGCGGGACACTGACCACCGAGCTCAAGAGCGCCAACGACCGCGTGGCGCAGCTAGAGCGGCAGTTTCTGGACGCCGAGGAGACCATCTGCAACCTCAAGGCCGAGAAGCTCGCGACGCTGCGAGACGTCGAGCGGCTGAGCGCTGCTGAGCGACGAGGGACTAATAATAGCAGGAGAGAAGTCACAGCAGACTAGTGCTGGAGCTGGAGACCAGGCTGGCTGAGCAGAAGCAGACCCACGCACTCGAGCAGGAGCAGCGCATGGCCGTCAGAGCAGTCGCCACCTCCGCCCGATCTCTCAAGAGCCTCCGGATCGTTTCTGTGCGGAGGATCCCGCTGGTATCGTGCCATATTTTGTAAGATAAACGAATTTTGCAGCTACAAGCTGCTCCAGCAATATAGGGTTTTCACCTTCCACGGATATTCGTAGTTCGTAAGAACTATGTATAGTATCGGACATCGTAGGGCCAAAATCTAACGTTTGACACAAATACCGGTATTAGTGTAATAACAAATCGTGTAACCACACAATAGTGTGTAGCGTACATAGAATAACGAGGTGAATTGGTCCCTAACGCACCAAAACCGACCCGGTACCGCGGTATTTTCGTGTGGCACACATGCAAAACTTCCATTTCCGGCACGTCACCTTGAAGAGCACGGCGCGCGGGGGGATGCGAGGGACCATGCCCAGCGCACAGCGCCACAGCGGCGCACGCAAGTGACGCGCATGCAGCCGCAGAGCGCCAAGGAAGCAGGCCAAGGGTGATGGGAGGGCGGCCAAGGGTCAACACGACCATTACGGTACGTGCTCATGGCCCATGGAAAAATTTATGGACCACTACGGTACGTGGGGCGGGCGAGCGCCGTGCATGGCTAACCCTCATTCTTCGTTTTTGCATTTTACAGGGAACGTCGCCGCGGAACGCAAGCTGCGCACGCCCGGAAGCAAGGTTCGTGGTTGGTGGCGGCGTGCATGGCGTTGGTGGCGGTGCTAACGAATGCTTCGTCTTGCTTTTGTGTGCTACAGCGGCGTCCGGCAAAAAGGTTCTTGGGCGTTGGTGGCGTGCATGGCGTTGGTGGCGGTGCTAACGATCGATTTATATTGCTTTTGTGTGCTGCAGCGGCGTCCAGCAGCAAGGTTCGTGCTCGTTGGTGGCCTGCATGGCGTTAGTCGCGGTGCTAACGATTGATTTCTATTCGTTTTGAATGCTCCAGCGGCGGCCGTCAGCGTCCGCGTCGAGGCTGGTGGCGGCGACTGTGCTCGCGCATGGCAAGCTGCGCACGTCCTGCAGCAGGTGCGTGCTCGCTGCGGCGTTCATGGCGTGCATGGCGTGCATGGAGGTGTCCGTGCTAATGGTGCTAACCTATGTGACTTTTGTGTGTCACAGCGGCGACGAAGCTGGTGGCGTCGTCCAAGCCGCGGATGGCAAGCTGCGCACGTCCTGCAGCAGGTGCGTGCTCGCTGCGGCGTTCATGGCGTGCATGGAGGTGTCCGTGCTAATGGTGCTAACCTATGTGACTTTTGTGTGTCACAGCGGCGACGAAGCTGGTGGCGTCGTCCAAGCCGCGGATGCCAAGCTGCGGGCGTCTTGGAGCAGGTACGTACTCGCTCCGGCGTGCATGGAGGTGTCCGTGCTCATGATGCTAACCTATGTGTCTTTTGTGTGTCACAGCGGCGACGAAGCTGGTGGCGTCGTCCAAGCCGCGGATGCCAAGCTGCGCACGTCCTGCACCAGGTACGTGCTCGCTGCGGCGTTCATGGCGTGCATGGAGGTGTCCGTGCTAATGGTGCTAACCTATGTGACTTTTGTGTGTCACAGCGGCGACGAAGCTGGTGGCGTCGTCCAAACCGCGGATGCCAAGCTGCGGGCGTCTTGGAGCAGGTACATGCTCGCTCCGGCGTGCATGGAGGTGTCCGTGCTCATGATGCTAACCTATGTGTCTTTTGTGTGTCACAGCGGCGACGAAGCTGGTGGCGTCGTCCAAGCCGCGGATGCCAAGCTGCGGGCGTCCTGCACCAGGTGCGTGCTCGCTGCGGCGTTCATGGCGTGCATGGAGGTGTCCGTGCTAATGGTGCTAACCTATGTGACTTTTGTGTGTCACAGCGGCGACGAAGCTGGTGGCGTCGTCCAAGCCGCGGATGCCAAGCTGCGGGCGTCTTGGAGCAGGTACGTACTCGCTCCGGCGTGCATGGAGGTGTCCGTGCTCATGATGCTAACCTATGTGTCTTTTGTGTGTCACAGCGGCGACGAAGCTGGTGGCGTCGTCCAAGCCGCGGATGCCAAGCTGCGCACGTCCTGCACCAGGTACGTGCTCGCTGCGGCGTTCATGGCGTGCATGGAGGTGTCCGTGCTAATGGTGCTAACCTATGTGACTTTTGTGTGTCACAGCGGCGACGAAGCTGGTGGCGTCGTCCAAACCGCGGATGCCAAGCTGCGGGCGTCTTGGAGCAGGTACATGCTCGCTCCGGCGTGCATGGAGGTGTCCGTGCTCATGATGCTAACCTATGTGTCTTTTGTGTGTCACAGCGGCGACGAAGCTGGTGGCGTCGTCCAAGCCGCGGATGCCAAGCTGCGGGCGTCCTGCACCAGGTACGTGCTCGCTGCGGCGTTGATGGCGTGCATGGAGGTGTTCGTGCTCATGATGCTAACCTATGTGACTTTTGTGTGTCACAGCGGCAACGAAGCTGGTGGCGTCGTCCAAGCCGCGGATGCCAAACTGCGGGCGTCGTGGAGCAGATACGTGCTCGCTCCGGCGTGCATGGAGGTGTTCGTGCTCATGGTGCTAACCTATGTGACTTTTGTGTGTCACAGCGGCGACGAAGCTGGTGGCGTCGTCCAAGCCGCGCATGGCAAGCTGAGCACGTCCTGCAGCAGGTGCGTGCTCGCTGCGGCGTTCATGGCGTGCATGGAGGTGTCCGTGCTAATGGTGCTAACTTATGTGACTTTTATGTGTCACAGCGGCGACGAAGCTGGTGGCGTTGTCCAAGCCGCGGATGCCAAGCTGCGGGCGTCCTGCACCAGGTACGTGCTCGCTGCGGCGTTCATGGCGTGCATGGAGGTGTCCGTGCTAATGGTGCTAACCTATGTGACTTTTGTGTGTCACAGCGGCGACGAAGCTGGTGGCGTCGTCCAAACCGCGGATGCCAAGCTGCGGGCGTCTTGGAGCAGGTACATGCTCGCTCCGGCGTGCATGGAGGTGTCCGTGCTCATGATGCTAACCTATGTGTCTTTTGTGTGTCACAGCGGCGACGAAGCTGGTGGCGTCGTCCAAGCCGCGGATGCCAAGCTGCGCACGTCCTGCAGCAGGTGCGTGCTCGCTGCGGCGTTCATGGCGTGCATGGAGGTGTCCGTGCTAATGGTGCTAACCTATGTGTCTTTTGTGTGTCACAGCGGCGACGAAGCTGGTGGCGTCGTCCAAGCCGCGGATGCCAAGCTGCGCACGTCCTGCACCAGGTACGTGCTCGCTGCGGCGTTGATGGCGTGCATGGAGGTGTCCGTGCTCATGATGCTAACCTATGTGTCTTTTGTGTGTCACAGCGGCGACGAAGCTGGTGGCGTCGTCCAAGCCGCGGATGCCAAGCTGCGCACGTCCTGCAGCAGGTGCGTGCTCGCTGCGGCGTTCATGGCGTGCATGGAGGTGTCCGTGCTAATGGTGCTAACCTATGTGTCTTTTGTGTGTCACAGCGGCGACGAAGCTGGTGGCGTCGTCCAAGCCGCGGATGCCAAGCTGCGCACGTCCTGCACCAGGTACGTGCTCGCTGCGGCGTTGATGGCGTGCATGGAGGTGTTCGTGCTCATGATGCTAACCTATGTGACTTTTGTGTGTCACAGCGGCAACGAAGCTGGTGGCGTCGTCCAAGCCGCGGATGCCAAGCTGCGGGCGTCCTGCACCAGGTACGTGCTCGCTGCGGCGTTCATGGCGTGCATGGAGGTGTCCGTGCTAATGGTGCTAACCTATGTGGCTTTTGTGTGTCACAGCGGCGACGAAGCTGGTGGCGTCGTCCAAGCCGCGGATGCCAAGCTGCGGGCGTCCTGCACCAGGTACGTGCTCGCTGCGGCGTTCATGGCGTGCATGGAGGTGTCCGTGCTAATGGTGCTAACCTATGTGACTTTTGTGTGTCACAGCGGCGACGAAGCTGGTGGCGTCGTCCAAGCCGCGGATGCCAAACTGCGGGCGTCGTGGAGCAGATACGTGCTCGCTCCGGCGTGCATGGAGGTGTTCGTGCTCATGGTGCTAACCTATGTGACTTTTGTGTGTCACAGCGGCGACGAAGCTGGTGGCGTCGTCCAAGCCGCGCATGGCAAGCTGCGCACGTCCTGCAGCAGGTGCGTGCTCGCTGCGGCGTTCATGGCGTGCATGGAGGTGTCCGTGCTAATGGTGCTAACTTATGTGACTTTTATGTGTCACAGCGGCGACGAAGCTGGTGGCGTTGTCCAAGCCGCGGATGCCAAGCTGCGGGCGTCCTGCACCAGGTACGTGCTCGCTGCGGCGTTCATGGCGTGCATGGAGGTGTCCGTGCTAATGGTGCTAACCTATGTGACTTTTGTGTGTCACAGCGGCGACGAAGCTGGTGGCGTCGTCCAAGCCGCGGATGCCAAACTGCGGGCGTCGTGGAGCAGATACGTGCTCGCTCCGGCGTGCATGGAGGTGTTCGTGCTCATGGTGCTAACCTATGTGACTTTTGTGTGTCACAGCGGCGACGAAGCTGGTGGCGTCGTCCAAGCCGCGCATGCCAAGCTGCGCACGTCCTGCAGCAGGTGCGTGCTCGCTGCGGCGTTCATGGCGTGCATGGAGGTGTCCGTGCTAATGGTGCTAACCTATGTGACTTTTGTGTGTCACAGCGGCGACGAAGCTGGTGGCGTCGTCCAAACCGCGGATGCCAAGCTGCGGGCGTCTTGGAGCAGGTACATGCTCGCTCCGGCGTGCATGGAGGTGTCCGTGCTCATGATGCTAACCTATGTGTCTTTTGTGTGTCACAGCGGCGACGAAGCTGGTGGCGTCGTCCAAGCCGCGGATGCCAAGCTGCGCACGTCCTGCACCAGGTACGTGCTCGCTGCGGCGTTGATGGCGTGCATGGAGGTGTTCGTGCTCATGATGCTAACCTATGTGACTTTTGTGTGTCACAGCGGCAACGAAGCTGGTGGCGTCGTCCAAGCCGCGGATGCCAAGCTGCGGGCGTCCTGCACCAGGTACGTGCTCGCTGCGGCGTTCATGGCGTGCATGGAGGTGTCCGTGCTAATGGTGCTAACCTATGTGACTTTTGTGTGTCACAGCGGCGACGAAGCTGGTGGCGTCGTCCAAACCGCGGATGCCAAGCTGCGGGCGTCATGGAGCAGGTACATGCTCGCTCCGGCGTGCATGGAGGTGTCCGTGCTCATGATGCTAACCTATGTGTCTTTTGTGTGTCACAGCGGCGACGAAGCTGGTGGCGTCGTCCAAGCCGCGGATGCCAAGCTGCGCACGTCCTGCACCAGGTACGTGCTCGCTGCGGCGTTGATGGCGTGCATGGAGGTGTTCGTGCTCATGATGCTAACCTATGTGACTTTTGTGTGTCACAGCGGCAACGAAGCTGGTGGCGTCGTCCAAGCCGCGGATGCCAAGCTGCGGGCGTCCTGCACCAGGTACGTGCTCGCTGCGGCGTTCATGGCGTGCATGGAGGTGTCCGTGCTAATGGTGCTAACCTATGTGTCTTTTGTGTGTCACAGCGGCGACGAAGCTGGTGGCGTCGTCCAAGCCGCGGATGCCAAGCTGCGCACGTCCTGCACCAGGTACGTGCTCGCTGCGGCGTTGATGGCGTGCATGGAGGTGTTCGTGCTCATGATGCTAACCTATGTGACTTTTGTGTGTCACAGCGGCAACGAAGCTGGTGGCGTCGTCCAAGCCGCGGATGCCAAACTGCGGGCGTCGTGGAGCAGATACGTGCTCGCTCCGGCGTGCATGGAGGTGTTCGTGCTCATGGTGCTAACCTATGTGACTTTTGTGTGTCACAGCGGCGACGAAGCTGGTGGCGTCGTCCAAGCCGCGCATGGCAAGCTGAGCACGTCCTGCAGCAGGTGCGTGCTCGCTGCGGCGTTCATGGCGTGCATGGAGGTGTCCGTGCTAATGGTGCTAACTTATGTGACTTTTATGTGTCACAGCGGCGACGAAGCTGGTGGCGTCGTCCAAGCCGCGGATGCCAAGCTGCGCACGTCCTGCAGCAGGTGCGTGCTCGCTGCGGCGTTCATGGCGTGCATGGAGGTGTCCGTGCTAATGGTGCTAACCTATGTGACTTTTGTGTGTCACAGCGGCGACGAAGCTGGTGGCGTCGTCCAAGCCGCGGATGCCAAGCTGCGGGCGTCTTGGAGCAGGTACGTGCTCGCTGCGGCGTGCATGGAGGTGTTCGTGCTAATGGTGCTAACCTATGTGGCTATTGTGTGTCACAGCGGCGACGAAGCTGGTGGCGTCGTCCAAGCCGCGGATGCCAAGCCGCGGTTGCATGGCTGCAGGAGTGCGGCGTGCATGGCGTGGGTGAGTGTAAGTCCTAATCAAATAATACACTATTTTGAATTGAGTTACCCCGGTGTTGGCTTTCTTATATGTAACACATATCAGTTCATACGCTGCGGCATGCCTCTTTTGCCTACATATTACAGCACTGCTGCTTTGCGGCCGAGAAAGACATTGCCTCTTTTTCTAAATAAAACAGCACTACTGTTTTGCTGTAGAACCATCATTGCCTCTATTTTCTACACCTTTGCCGGTCCAAAGCGGTGCCAGTCCAGAGCAAAGCGGATATTTTTAAAAATATGAACAGTGAAAGTTGAAATTGAAATTTGACATTACGAAATCACAGACCAAAGCAGTTAAATCTCAGAGCAAAACGGTGAGGCCTTCAACTGGCGACCTGGGTACAACGTGTTTAAGTGCCGTACTGCATGTCTTCCATGCGCTCAGCGGCCGCCACAGCATGCTGACAGTGCAGCGCCATCTTGTTCACGGGACGAAGGTCCATGCAGCTAATGCAGCGCTTGGCGGCGCGCTCCAAGATCAGCATACGCCCCTCCGCGATCTGGCCACGAGGACGAGCAGCTACCAGCTCCTCACGGGACAACGCGAGGTCCGCCTTGATCCGAGCCTTGAGAACACTGAAGCAACCCTCAATAGGGTTGCACATGGGTGAGTAAGGACCCAGGCGGAGTAGTTCGAGGTCGTCGTGCTCGACAACACGATCCTCCGTTTGGCTATGAGCCGGGGCGTTGTCGAGCACGACGACAACCTTCTTGCCCTGAAAGTGCTCCTGGTATGTAGGCGAAGCCTTCACCTTCTCGTAGATAGCGTCAACAAATGCGGCATTGACATCCATCCGTATGCTGCCACGTTCGAGTCGGTGGTGTACCAATCCAATCTCGGTCGAGACGTCACACTGGATTTGGAGATTAGCTCCTTTCGACGGGGGCAGTACAACGGTCGCTCGCTTGCCAATTTTCGCGCGGCCTTGGGTGCGCTTGCAGTAAACATTGAAGTTAGTTTCATCGTAGTAAACGATGAAGTCACCAGCACTCATGTGAGCGCGTAGTTTCTTAGCAAACTCCATGCGTTTTGTCTTGTTCTGTTCGTTGTTACAAGTCATTGGTTCAACTCGGACCTACATCGTAAATAATATGAGCGGTTATTTCGTTTACGTGTACGTATATGTGGAGATGTACATGTACCCATGTACCTGTTTGACGGTGTACAGCATACCGATGAGCTTGCGCGAAATGGTTGACGTGCTGATGTCCACGCCGAAGTCGTAAGCCACCATGTCCTTCATCGCCTGCAGCGTGTAAGTACAGTCGTCGTCCAAGTACCCCTCGAGGGCCTCCACAATCTGCGGTGTGCACTTCACGCACGCACCCCGCAAGCCGCCACGGGGCAGAGGCTCCTCGCGGCCACTGGTCACGATCCGGCGGGCCGCAGACGGCGAGATGCCGTTGTGCGCAGCGACGAGCATCCAGTCCTCCCCCGCTCGGTAGCTAGCGAGGACACGTGCTCGAGCTACTGGTGAGTGCGGCGTTGAAGGCATGGTGCGCAGGCAGGAGAGTTGGATAGGCGGAGATGCTGTTAGCTGGAGCCACAAATTCAGGAAGTGAGCGTAGTGAAAGAACTCGCAGGCAGTCCACTTCGTGTCCACCGGTTTGATCTCCACAAAATCCGGTTTGGTTTCCGTTTGATGTTTCGTACACAAAATTGTAAAGTAACATAAAAGGCTATTGTGATATTTTTTGCTACTTCACCGCTTTGCTCTGGACTGGCACCGCTTTGGACAGGCAAAGGTGTAAATAAAACAGCATTACTGGTTTTTTTGCTGCAGAGAACAACATTGGTTCTTACTTTTATTGGACCGATTCCCGTGGGCTATTTTCGTATAGATTTCGTGTCTAAAAAATCGTGTACAGATCTCGTACAGCCCGCAGGCCGCTTGCTGTCTTAATGCATAGATTCGGTACAGATCTGAGGTGCCACTTTCAAGTTGAAGTGACCCTCACCCACGCACGTCAATAGCACTCCCTGGCAAGCCCCACCACTCAGCAGCGATCATGGTGCATGCAAGCAAGCGCTGCGGGCCCACAGGGACGCAA
Organism: Phytophthora fragariae; assembly: GCA_009729435.1. Taxonomy (NCBI): domain Eukaryota; phylum Oomycota; class Peronosporomycetes; order Peronosporales; family Peronosporaceae; genus Phytophthora; species Phytophthora fragariae. Next base: position 1,534,829 of record QQOI01000005.1, on the reverse strand, counting down.
GGCTACAGCGATTCCGATACTATGGCGCTGCTAACTATCATCAATGAACCACGTGGCTCGAACGGGCCCGCCATTTGTTCAATGAGCGTCTTGCGGCAGTCGAGGGCCGTGACATTATCACGGCCTTCGACTGCGTAACTATTATACGTTCTAATGCCGGCGTCACCGAGTGGGAAGACTCGTCGTCCCGTCACCCGTGTTCTAGCGGTTGAAATGAGTCAAATACCACAACGTGACTGTGGAAGACGAGGCCAGCTTAAACGCAGCGTCATTTCCTGGCAGGAGACAGAAGCAGTCTGATGAGGGCGTATTTACGGGGATCTCGAGTTCCGTGGCAAATACACCCTCATCAGACTTCTTCTGTCTCGCTGACACCGCTTGCGGGTGGCCTCGCCCCTCGCCGGCATTGTGGTGGCAGCGCTCGTAGACGCGTCGATGAACTCGTCTTCGTCGTCCGCACTATGCTTGCCAGTGTCAACGGCCCCGGTGAGCAGTGCAGGAGTGAGAGAGCAATATTCACCATTCTAGCCATACATCTACACATCTAGAAATCTGTCGAGTCGACGGCGGACTCGAGTTGTCTAGAAATGACCGTTTTATGGAATTCTGTACGAATTCTGTACAAAATGGCCGCGACAGATCCTACGGGAATCGGTCCATTATAAACAAAGAATCTGCATCCTTCCTATCATATTCAGCGCACGCGCACTCGATAAGCGACAGTTTGTCCGGATTCAAGAAGTTGGCTGCAGACTGCAGACTGCAGCCAACTTCTTGACGCTCCCGACCACTGCAGCCTGCAGTCGTCACAAGTGCGCTTAGTTTGGCTTACATCGCCGGACAACAATCAGTGGCTGCCTGCATGATGCCGGAGCACACACAACCAGCCCACGTGCAACCACAAGTACTTCTTGTTTGAGTATATGTAATAATTTGACCATACAACTTTGATTTAATTAAGCTACCGCCCTGGCAGCAGAGTACTTGTACGCACTGTCAGCTACTCATAGACTAAGACATACCCGCGCCAGACTACTTAGCAGCTGCTCGTGTTGAAGTGGTCAGCCTTGACCCGTGCTTGAAGACATTCTCCTCCGACGCGAACAGCTGCACCGCCTCCATCAGCATGAGCGCCGACCCGTGACCATCGTGTACACCTCCGCCTTGTCTCCATGTTCGACACCTTGGTCCACATCTCGTTTAGCTACACATGGAAGGTCATATTCATGGCCTGGTCGTCGGCGTCCGCGAGGTTCTCGAGCAGTGTGCGAGACTTGCCCTCCCTGGCGCCGACATCGACGAACAAGACCACGTCGTTGAGCTCCTTGGTCTCCATGAGCTCCTTGACGCTCTCCAAGATCTTGATCGCAGGGCCCGACTTCTTGGCCACCCACTTTTCGATCTCAGCCGACGTGCGGCCGCCGTCGTAGTCCTTGACGGCGTCCACGTCGACATTGAAGAAATTGAGCGTGGGGAAGGCGCGGATGGCGAACTGCTCGGTCATCTTGATCTCGTCCGTGGCGTCCCCCTTGATGAGACGGATGGACGGGTTCAGCTCGTTCAGAGTTTTGGCCGCCGCCGTGTACTCGGACGTCAGCTTGCTGCAGTAGCCACACCACGGCGCTTAGAACTCGACCGGCAGCGTGTCGTGGCCCGAGACAGTCTCGTCGAAATTGCTCACCATGAGCACCAGCACGTCGTCTTCCTCCTCGAACTCGACCGCGCGCACCACAAGCGCCACGGCGAACAGCAGCGTCAGCGCGCGCACCGTCATTCTGTCGTCCTCCACCGCCTCCGCCGTCGAGCACCACCACCGTATCGCGGTCGCCCATGCGCTCGAAGGCGTCGCACACGGCGTAGCACCGGGTCCGGCACGCCTATCGGCTCTCCGGTCAACTAGTGGGGGTGGGCTCCAGCGGCTTCTTGCGCTGGATGTCCATGGCGCACACCGCCAAGCTCTCCTACTCGCGCGCCCATTCCAGCTGCAGGCTGATCGTGCCGTCGGCGTCGCTGCGGCGATCCTGTCGCGCCATTGTCCGCCACGCCGTCTTGCACCGTGACGGACTCCGGCAGGGCGAAAGCGGTAGAAAAATGTAATTTACCAAAATAGGGTACTCAATTATACACCTGCCATTTAATCATCACCAAAATCGGGGGTATTCGCACATCCATTTTAATACAGTACACATGTAGCGTCTGCTAGATCGCAAATATTAGCTCAAACCACAGCTAAATACTACCGGTAGTACCATAGACATACATTTGCAGGCCTCCTCGCCTTTGCCATCGCCAAACCGAGCTGCTACGGACATACTCCAGACGGACTCGTGTGCGCGACCAACCATCTTTATGGAGGTCAAAACAAGGCAAGCTCACACGAGATATTCGTACCGGTACTAATATATTATATTTACAGTTTTGACAGTTCTCTAATAGTACTGTATAGGCAACCCGGAGCCGTCGCCGGGAGGGTACGCAGGTCGATAACAAAGAAAAAATATGGAGGTACATGGTTTATAGGCATCTTAGACTGGTGGAAGTAGATTAGATGACCAGACAAAGTAGGAGTGCACTAAGCAGCTAAATGACACTCTGGTTCTTTAAATCTTCAAGTCTTGCGTCAGTAGGAAGAAACACTTGACGGAAACACGCATCGAGAACTGGACGCTTGTCCCTTGGTATAGCTAAAGGCCGGTGATAAGTAGTCTACTTTGGTATGTAGCACAGGAACTGACAGATATGGAGAGTCGACGTATCTGGTACACACAGCAAAATAGTAGCGATAACAACTTTTTGCTACATGTAGTCATAATAGCACTACTAATAGCAGTGATACGCTAAAGTTATGTTTTGGTACCTGTAGTAGGACTCTAGTTTTGCGGACCCGCCCCGACTGGCTAGCCGTGCAGAGCAATCAAGGCGATGTCTGGCTCTAAGCCCTCAAGACATCGCCGATAGATATTAGGCAGGTCATTTGACTTCAGCTACACCCTTCACGCCGCACCCCGGCTGGAGTCGCTTAACTCCATAATGGATTGACTTGCTGCCCCCGACGCCAAGATTGAAGGTGCAAAGGGCCGACTTGTAGTGCTAATTGAATAGTACTGTAGCGAGAAAAACTGGTAGTAATAATGCTATTAGGACTATGGGTTGAAGCTCAGAAATTATAACAGTGCTAATGGCACTACTAATGATCAGCGCAGAGCCGCCTGGACGAGACCGTGCAGTGCATGGCGTGCCCTACTCACGAGTTTTAGGCCGTAAGCCATTCCGACCCGAACGAATGCATGAGGATGGTGACCACGCCGAGGACTTCGTACTGGACGACCGTCGAGCTCCTGCCCAGGGGCGTGCCCAATCAATAAATGTACGCGCCGTTTTCGGGTGGCATCTTCAGCTCCAGTGAGCAGGCCAAGTGCGAAAAGAGTGTTGGTTCCTGAGGGCCGAGCGATGGAAGTCGTGGAGGAGTACGGAGACTTCGACCAGCCTCCCCCCCCCACACACACCACACACACACTCCTACAGTAGTAATAGCACTACATGTAGTAACAGCATTTTCCGTTACTATTCAATTAGCACTACTAAGCGGCTCAAACACCATTAGTGGTGTAGTTGAATAGTAGGGAGAAAAACTGGTACTAGTAAAAGGCATCGCGCTCTCAGCCTTTTACACATGGTACTTCCTCACTGTGCACTTAAGCTCTCCAACTACTCCAACGAGCACTCCTCGATGATACCTACAGCTATCACGTCGCCGGTACGACTTTCACGTCGTCAGTATGACTTTCACGGTCACTGTGCGATGCACATACGCCACGTTTCTCGCTCAAGCGCGCGAAAGGCGCTGAACGGCTCGTGTTACTTGTTGCCCTGTGAACAGCGTTGTGCCAATTTACATTGAAAAATTGATTGAGATCTGCTGTCGTGCCACAATACTAACTGTTCAATGCTGACATTGAATTGTAAATAGTATATATCATATAGTTTGTATTGAGACTAGTGCGACGATTTGATTGGCTACCACATATATGTTCTGATATACATTTGACAAGTCATTTTCGTATTCAATACAATAATGTCATTCATGACAATTTTTGAATTGTAATTGTTCATACCAATCTTCTCAATGATTTTATTGCAATTAAAATTGACAACGCTGCCTGTGATGCTGGGAAAACCAAGCCCACATGTTGGATTCGTTTTTATTGGCTGATGATTTATACATATGCATACACAAGTATACTTTAAGAAGTGAAGTTGGCGACCCTTTGTTTTAGCGACCCTACCGTAGTACTCTACATGTAGTACCCCGGACAGGTTTGTTTCTCTTAATGCGAGCGCTGGATAACTGTTAACTTAACATGTAAAATGGGTTAGTACCGCGCTTTCCTGAAATGGTATGCAGAATTAAATGACTTCAAGTAGAGAGTTCTTCGAGACAGAGGTCTTTGTGCGAAGTTGTCGACATTGGATACATTAGTAGTGCTATTAGTAGTGATGCTACTTACACCAATACCGACCTACTACAGTAGTAGTAGTGCTACTAGTCGGAAAGTAGTAGTATCATCACTACTACGCCAGAAGTCTCAAACTCTGGATGAAATGCTCGCCGAGCACATCACAAGTAGAGCTCCGACGATCGTGGTCGGATGACCAGAGCCGATTGCGACTCCAGCGGGCGACCGTAGAGGCTCGACTCGAGCCACTGGACGCAGACGCCAGCGCCGATTGCCACTCCGGCGGCCACCCCTGGCAGCTCGACCCGGATAAAGCCACGCTGGAGACGACGGCAGCGACTTCTGCTCCGACGATCGTGGTCGGATCACCAGAGCCGATTGCGACTCCGGCATGCGACCCTGGAGACTCGACTCGAGCCACTCGACGCAGACGCCGGCGCCGATTGCGACTCCGGCGGCCACCCCTGGAAGCACACTGGAGACGCCGGACCAAGCCACGCCGGGGAAGCCGGCAGCGACTTCTGCTTCGACGATCGTGGTCGGATCACCAGAGCCGATTGCGACTCCAGCGGGCGACCGTAGAGGCTCGACTCGAGCCACTCGACGCAGACGCCGGACCAAGCCACGCCGGAGACACCCATTGCGACTGGAACCAGCATTTGCCTCTCTTTTTTTTTAAATAAACAGCACTGCAGCTTTGCGACAGGGAACCAACATTGCCTTTTTTCAAACCACTACTGCTTTGTTGCAGTAGTATAAATAATGCAGTACAAGTACATGTACTTGTTGAACGGATATCTTGATGCACATCAAGCTTAGAAGTGATATCGTGATTCCCGTCCAAAAATTCACTTTCTGGCCTGCCCGGATTGGCCAAAAATCCTGTATCGGGTACGGTGTACCCTATTTGGATATAGCTTCGGGTGGGCATAGGGAAGTTTTGAGCAAAACTCACAATAGAATACTACTACAGCACAGTGCCGTACAGTGACCGTAAAATTCGTACCGCAACGTGATAGCTGTATGTGGCATCAAGGAGGGCGCGTTGGGGTAGTTTGAGAGCTTAGAGCATCTCCACCGGTTGGTCTTTAAGGCAGGCAGTTTTATTTTAAAAGTAACGCCGTTGAGACAAGACCAAGACTTATGGCCCCCACGGGCAGGTCCTATTGCAGGTTTTAACTTCGCCTTGACCTATAGGATGGCACTTGAGTCTTAAAATAAGTCTCGGATCTCAAGCGATTTGACAGTATAGTCAGTATAACGCAAACAAAACGACGAAAACTTATCCTCTTCAACCATGGGAATAAAACTCGGCGTGAGTTCCTCCCGGTGGGAGCACACGCCCTTAATACAGACTTATCTTAAAATTTCAGGACTTAAGCAAAAGCGCCTGGTTAAGACTTCGGATAAGTCCAACCGGTGGAGATGCTCTTAGAGCATCTCAAGTTTAGAGTGAGAAAGTACCGTGCGGATTACGCTGTAGAGCAACCGAAAATGAAAATCCCTCCAGGGGATGGATGGCATGGCCCTCAAATCCCCCCCAAAAAAACGTTTTCAGAGAGACGAACGCGGCTCGCTGAGCCAATACGGCAGCTGAGAAGACATGCTTGGCCTCATAGAATAGCTATGGGCGAGACGCCCTAGCCACCTGACGAGGAAGCGCGAGAAATGAATGAATTTGCAAATAATATTTGGAGACTGCGTCAAACAAAACTAAGGTGCTAAGCGCGATTCGCGATTTGAGCACACCGTTGTAAAGAGGGGCGTCTCCTCTGTCGATTGAGCTATCGAACGTCCCCAGATTCAAATTTCCCGCCAAGGGGCGACTGTTTGAAAAAAAATCTCATTTTGAAAAATAAACTCAAAAATATTTGGGGGCTGTTTTGGGGGTAAGTCACCCCAAGGAATCGATTGGGAGCGGTCCCATTGGTTTATTCGATCTCCTTCCTATTTAAAAGTGCCCCTTTCACCCCAAAACTATGGGGTCTACCCTTTCGGGCAAAATAGAAAAACGGCTGTATCTCAACACTCCTGTCAAGTTCGATTTTGGTCCGCACATCTTTGAGGTCCGATATCTCGATAACTCTAAAAGCCGCTTTAGTATAATTTTGTTTGACGCAGTCTTCATATTATGAAGCCGGCAATTTGGCTGACCCCCCCCTTCTGTAAGAATTAATCCCCTCTCTGATAACCTTCAATACTATAATATATGAGACTGCGTCAAACATAAGTATACTAATCAACCAATGTACGAATTCGCGATTTAAGCATACCACGCGACAGCCGTGTGTCTCGCGCTCATTTTGAGCTATTGGCTGCGAAGAAATGTTAAGTTCTCGAGAAGTTGTGTTCATCTCAAAAACACATCTCCATTTTCATGGGACCAAAATTGTGAGATATTTTCGGGCGCTGAGGCTGCAATATATTATCGATTTTATCGAGTTGTATATTGTCGGAAACGTCGCGTGTAAAGCAATAGAATTAGAGTGTTTTCCGCTTTATACGGGTAATTTTGCAATTGAAATTTTGGATGTCCGATTATGTCCGAAAGAATCTTTATCAGAGCTACCCACTAATATGTCAATGATTATCAGAGCTACCCACAAATGTTTTCATTGGCAGATAATCACCTCACTGAAGAAATCCCAACCGGGATGAGGCGTCGGCTGACAGAAGCAGCACGTGACTTGGAATCATCGCTTCGAGCCTTGTTCTGAGCATCCAGGGCTACGAGCACACACCCATCCCACCTCTCAATGAACGGTGAGCGGCGCTCATGCTCACAAAGCAGGTCGACTCTAAAAGTGGTGCAGGAGTAACACTGTGAATGAATGTGCGATTATAATCCTTTTAAGGATTATAAAGGGCGCGCGGGGTTGATTTTTTAGAGGAAACACTTAAACTGATGTCGTCGATGGCAACTATGACGTAACCTGCGAATATGTAAGTATGATTTATCAGTATTACACGAGCCCTAATGCATTTTCTACGGTAACTTTGTAGTTAGTTGTCCTGATCTCTTGTGGTGTGTCGTAGTGTTTCGAACGGGCAACCTCCTACCAGGTAAGCCCCCGGCACTACCTCACTACCAGCCTCAGCTTTGTCTTTGCCTTTGTTCGGACAGGTCGCGATGTTGTGGCCATCGGCAATACCACAGCCTCCGTATTCATACCGATTCCGTTTATTGGGGACTGAAGCCACAATTTGTTGGCGAAGATGCTCGTGGAAATCGCTGTTTTTATCGTACCCATCACCACAAGGACTCGAATGAGAGGGATAAGAGGATTCTTCGTGGTGGTGGGAGCCGCTTAATGGCTCTCCTCTGCTAAGATGGCGTTCCTGACGCTTGGGTTTATGACTTGCGAATGGCTTTTTGGCGATTATACCAGGTTGCTTGTAGAGAGGGGGTGGGAGGATAGTGGGCTCCGGTTTCAATTCACTGACCAGAGGAAGGTCAATCATCGTGTGCTCAAAAGCCGTACGGTATGCTTTGACCGTGTAGCTCGAGTCGAATAAAGTCTCAACCGAGATCTGCCGATGATCTTTATCCTTTGTTGCCTTCATTGCTGCCAGGATGTGTCTGCAGGGGATTTTTAGATGCTCGCTCGAAATGCAACGCACGCATGATCTTTTCTGGAGATCAACTTTGTGAGTCCGAGTGAGCTTTGGAGGTACTTGCTGCTGTGGCCGCATTCATCCTTTGTACTCTCATACAGTCCTCGACGTAGAAGACTGTCTGCGACGCTGGCAATACTGAACACCCAGAGCTACGAGCTAATTCTTTGTCGTACAAAAATTTCGCTTTTGGAGTCGTGTTGCTCTTGTCGCGAGTCCAATCTTTTACGTTTTTCTTCTTACCAGCAAGTGTAAGTGCTGCTCGTTCGCAGAAAGTAACCAATGCCATGAGTACCTCAGCATCTCGTGTACCATTCCAAAGCAGTGCGTTCTTTTCTCCTTCGTTAGCACTCGTCGTCCGAACACCAATGAGCCGGCATGGACGTCCATATGCCTTATCGCTCCGCCAGTGTTGCTGCAGATATAGACTCTCTACTTCGTTGTGATTGTAGTTGCCCATATTTGTCCAACATGTATGATGTATTCAAGGAAGGTATTGGGCGACTGATTGCTGTTCAATTCGGCCATCGGGTCTGCGACGAGTACGAAAAGCAGGAAAGCTCACCTCGATAGAAACTAACACGGCTTCGTACTCCGCAATCGTATCTGCCTTTTGCAGACGCATTACAAACGGTTGTACGCGGTCAATTGTCGGATCAACTGATCGAAAGTGTGATTTCACGTTGAGCGTAATATGAAAAGCACAAAACTTTAAATTCAGTTGGTACCCCATGGAAGTCAAGCGTTTTTGGGCCCCTCGCTGCTTTCCGCGATCTGTGAAAACCGGTAGATCTCCTAAATTCACACCTCCTGCCATACAATTAGCAAAGAACCATGCGAAGTTCTCGTTCGTCTCTGACGGCACAAACGCGACAGCAACGGGTACATTCCTTCCCTCACCATCCAGTCCTATAAGCGTCAAGCATTGACCATTGTACTTCTCTCCTTTCATATGAGCTCCATCCGACTGCAACACGGGAGCACACGAACTTAGGATCTGAGCGACTGGACCAATAAGTAAGAAGGCGCGAAAAAATCTCCCGCGGTCATCTAGCTGTAAACTCACTCGAGAGCATGGATTTTTTTGCTGGAACGCCAGTAAGTAACTAGGGAGATAACGATAGTCATCCACATCTTGAACCCGAGACTTAAACAAATTGATGGCTCGGTACAGCGTAGCTGGCTTCAAGTCCATGTTGATGTTGTCGACCATTCTCAAAGCTGCTGCTACACGGGCTCTTGCTGAGCTGTGTCCCTCCACTAACGAACTTTGAAACCCTTTCATTAGACTGATCTACACGGCCGTGGGCTCTGCTACCGCGTCGCACAATTGAGTGTGAAGTAAGTCAAGCTTACTCACGTACCATGCAAACACCGGGACGTGACCAAACTTTGTGGTTTTAGTCGAGCCTACGTCCCCTTGGGTTTTAGCAACACTGGGACGCTTCTGCGTGATCCACACGCACCACGTACAGCCCACACCCTTGCACATCCATTTCTTTAAGAAGCCGTTAGATTTTTGCTTGATGGACTTGTTCTGATTGCAGGCATAATCCTTCAGAAATTTTGTGCACGCCGTAGTTGTAGGGAAGATGTCATGGATCGATATGGACTCTCGTCCGTGGAGTAGCCACAGATCTAGTCGGCCGCCGGAGGAAGTGTCGCCGCAAACGACGTGCTCTGCGCCGGACATGGCGAATTGATCAATGCAGTGCCAAATCGTGGCTATCGCCGGGGGTATTTTAAGACTACGTGTCTGGGTATAAAACAAGTATGAGCGCCGCAGATCTATTCTAAGTATAAAATACATTCCCTACGAATAAATTCTACATTCAAACATGAAGCAACTTGTGAAAAAAGTAGAGGCTCGACGAATTCTCTCAAGAAAAATATGTTCAAGTAGCTGTTAAGGTTACCGAGTCGACAAATGAAGACTGAAGGATTCTGTGCATATCCTCACCGCCAGCATATCATCGCGGTTTCACATTCGTTTAATTCCATATATACCGCAGTGTGACATCGCGGTAGTTACCGCAGTGTGACATTGCGGTAGTTACCGCATTGTGACATCGCTGCAAATACACCAACGTGGCTTTTGGGAACTGCCTCAGTATAATATAGTGGTGGCGATAGTTTGTTAACGCTTTGTAGATGAATGGTACGTATATTAGCTGACTTTCACTTACCCTGCTGAGGTCCACGCGCGACTCGATTGTAGAGTTGGGAGCGGTACGCAGCTGCCTTCGTTACGTTAAAACCTCCAGAGGTCCACTCGCTGATGTTGTCCTCAATAGACAGAGGAGCTGTAGCCGCTATATGATTTGAAATTACTCCCATGTAATGAAGCACGTATAACCCACAATCCACACTGTTTGACTGTTGCGGCCTCGTGTATAAGACACACGTGCTCCATACAAACGCAGCTTGAGACCCAGATTCCATTTCGTGGAGCTTAGTTAGCAACCACTTCGAAACATCAAATGCGTACGCGGAACTGTGCGCCCTTCTCATCGAATTGATATGGTTCACTTTTGTCGGCTCCGAATTGAATGGATTTTCAATTTCTAGAAGACTCCAGTGATTGCGTCCGGAAACGGGAAAAAGTACATAGCGATAAGTTTTCCAGTCCGATTGTTTGATGAGATCCTTGAGCAAGCGGAGTTTCTTCTTTGGGTTGCGTGTAAATCGAGCGACTTCCATCGAAAGATATAGTGAAGTCCCATAAGAACAAACTAATCCGTTTTGCTTGACCATATCCCGGTAAATGAAGTAGTCGAGAACCGTCCCCGTCATTGAAGAAAATGGGAGCAAACTATCCAAGTCATCACGATAAATATGTATACTGCGGGGGTCACCACCATCTTGGAAATCCATCCACACGAATAGAGCAACCTCCTTCGATAGCTGCTCCCTCAATCCACGACGACGGGGTACGCCTCGGTCAGCTTGTCCCGCTTTTTCAGCACTATTCTCCTCGTATAGACTACCACCAGAGCTGTCTGAGCTTTTCGAATCTGAGCTTTGATATTCAATAACATATTGACTCTCCTCCTCATCCGCGCTCTCACTCTCCACATTATCGTTCTCCTCGCTGTTGGACATTATTTCATCATTGATGTCACAAGCACCAGCAATGTCACACCCAGTAGATCCACCAACTTCAATTTCAGGATATCCACCACTACCCACAATGGTACGATCCGTCAGTGCGCTATCAGCGCCTTCCACGATTTGTTTACCATGATCGGTGTCAATATCTCTTGAGCGCATGCGTTTGGACACGCGGGGTCGTTTTCGTTCATTATCTACCGAAGCACGCGATGTTTCCACTTCAGCAACCGCTTCGCAAGTAGGTACACCATCTGCACTAGACGCAGTCGATTCGGGGGTTGTCGAGTCGGTACCCTCTCCTAGCCAGGAAAAGTTCCTCAAGTGTTTTGTACTGACAACTTGATAACCTTCCCTATCACGATACATGGCCATAAACGTGTCATCGGTGAGTATAGACTCGCGAATATAATTCGAAAGTGATTCATCAGCGCTTTTTACCCGCGCCACACTTTCATCGATGGCAGCGGCTGCCTCTGCGTCTGTGTACATCATCATCTGTGTTGTGGTGGCCCTTAAATACCCTGCAACATCACTAGCGATCCCAACGACCCGCTGTCTCGCTGCTGGAGACAGCCCTGAAGCGATTTGAGCCCCCATGCACTCCACTACAGCCGCAGAATGGTTCACAGCTTCTTCAATTTGTCGCTCTTTGACAGCGTGAGCGAGTGCGGTAATCTCGGCGGCAAATGCGGCACGTACGAGCTCACGTCGATACGTATTGAATGATTCAACCTGCACGGCACCCTGACTTTCGTAACTCGTGCCTGCCTGCACCGGCACCGACGGTTCCTGCACAATTTGCTGGGTGGTTACGTCTGCACGCACCATGCGAGGGTATCTCCTGCGGTCTCTGCGGCCATCTGCGATTCCTTTTGGAAATTCGTCCAGGGGGAAGCCGACGTCGTTGTTGTTTTGAATGTATTTGTCTCGAACAGCGTCCGCTTCTGCCAGCCACTTATCCTTCAAAGTTCTGCCTGCTCGACTCCGAAGCCAATCTTCTGCAGCTTTATTAGCGCCAGGGGGGTCTTGGGCGGCCTGCTCCCTCGCGAAGCGGGCAGCACTTGCAGAGATCTCGGCACCTACTTCACCGGCGTATGCCCAGAAGCCTCTATGGCATCTCATCGCAACTTGGGGGTAAGTACCGCAGTGTAGTTATACGGCTTTGGTGTCTGCAGCAGAGTGTCTGTATATGATTGGCTAAAACGCAACTGGCTGTTACTTCTCTCCTTTCTTCAGTGAGGTGATTATCTGCCAATGAAAACATTTGTGGGTAGCTCTGATAATCATTGACAGATTTGTGGGTAGCTCTGATAAAGATTCTGTCCGAAATCGGATTGGTCAACTTCAAACGCGATTATCTCGATAACTCTAAATGGTGGATAAGTATGATTATGCTCGACGCAGTCTCAACATATTATGTTACCGAAAATACACCAAAAGTAGCTGATTTTCTGTGTGAGGACTGTGAATTTCCTGTTGCTGTAGCATCACTACTAATCAGCTAAATTTCTGGTGTTTGGTAGTACTAATTGAATAGTAGCAATAAAAAGTGGTATTATTAGTACTAACGGAAATGCCCGAATACTCCCCGGTATTCTATTTATTAGAAGCGGTCCAGATTCATGCAAAAACGAAAAGGGTCTTTTTTGGGTAGGGTTACTTTTCCTCAATCAAAATGGTGACCTCGACCAAACAGACGCTATTCCTCGTGCACAATGGCAACTTCGTCCAGCGCGTCGTCAATGTGCCGATCTTAAAGGTATCTGCATCACTCTCAGCATCGGGCGTTGCCCAGCTATCCAAGAAGCGCTCACCGTACACGCCTGTGTGCACATAATTTGTACAGGACTTAAAATCGGGTAGGGCTTCTAATTTTAGACCGCATCCAAAAATGGTCAAGGGGCTTTTATTCGGGGTCAGTGGTGTATTCGGGAATATCCGTTAATAGCACTATAGTAGTGTGGGTGGGGAAACGAGCTCCATGCCCTGGTCGAAGTGGTCGAAGTCTCCGTACTCCTCCACGACGACCATCTCTCGGCTCACAGGAGCCAGCACTCGATCTGCCCCCCAGAACTGAAGACGCCACCCGAGAACGGCGCGTAAATTTACTGATTGGCACGCTCTTGGGCAGGATCATGGGCTTGATGGTCGTCCAGTACGGAAGGTCCTCGGGCGTGGTCACCAGCGTCATGCTCTCTTTCTGGTTAAAGTGGCCCATGGTAAAAAAAAAGCGAGCCGGAGAAGTGTACGACGGTCTGGGCCAGGCGGCTCTGCGTTGGAGTTCTGGAGTAATTTAGTAGTACTACTAGCACTACTATAGTTCATGAACTTCAACCATAACACTACTACTTCTCCGGTCCGGAAAATAAATTTTCTCGCTACTATTCGATTAGCACTACAAAGCACCAGAACTCCATCATATCTCTTCTATCGGTAGTACTATTATCACTAACTAAACAATTGTTAGTGATAATAGACTAACAAATTGTTAGTGATAATAGACTAACAAAACTATTCTTAGCTACTATTCTGGAGCCGCTAACCAGATACGTCGACTTTCCATACCTGCCAATTCCTGTTCTTCATATTAATACCAACGGAGACTACTTTATCACCGACCGTCAGCTATACCACGGGGTTCTCTGCACGTGCTGAAGACTTCCAAAGAACCAGAGTGTCATTTAACTGCTTATTAGTGCAACATCTAATCTACTTCCACCAGTTTAGGAATCCGAGTCGGATGCTTATAAACCATGTGCAAACCCCGGTAATCGGAATTGTTTGGAAGGCTCGCCCGTCATGTCGTCCATGCCGGCCACCTTGGGCGGGACGAACTTGACGTGTTAGCTGCGTCCGCTGGCCGGATGCACGCGGCGGCCCGAGATGCGCTCCATCAGCACCTCGCCCGGCACGTTGAAGTTGATGACGGCGTCCACCGTGGAGGCCGTCTGCAATGGCGGCGTACGAATGATACTGGTGCTCGCTGGCGTTAGGTCGCTGAAGTTGTCTGCATGGTCCTATGAGCTCTTTGTGATGTGCGCAGACACTCGCCCTAATGGTTCAAATCAAGATAAAAACAAGAACTGCTAAATATAAAAAAAGAAAACCTCTATCTTTACATATCAAAAGCCTCAGGTCATATTTTTGTTTTAAATTTGGCAGTTCTCGTTTCGATCTTAAAAATTATGAATTTGACCCAGAACAGTGTACGTATTTCGTTATCGTTTGTGCTATTGTTGCATAAACCACAAAGCAAAGCAAAGCATGTTCTTACGAACTACGTTTCCCCCCGGGCGTGCTAATGTATAGTATAGCACTTGTTGGGGTGAAAATCTAACGTTTGACACAAATACCGGTATTAGTGTAATCACAAATCGTGTAACCACACAATAGTGTGTAGCGTACATAGAATAACGAGGTGAATTGGTCCCTAACGCACCAAAACCGACCCGGTACCGCGGTATTTTCGTGTGGCACACATGCAAAACTTCCATTTCCGGCACGTCACCTTGAAGAGCACGGCGCGCGGGGGGATGCGAGGGACCACGCCCAGCGCACAGCGCCACAGCGGCGCACGCAAGTGACGCGCATGCAGCCGCAGAGCGCCAAGGAAGCAGGCCAAGGGTGATGGGAGGGCGGCCAAGGGTCAACACGACCGTTACGGTACGTACTCGTGGCCCATGGAAAAATTAATGGACCACTGCGGTACGTGGTCGGGCGGGCGCCGTGCATGGCTCACCCTCATTCTTCGTTTTTGCATTTTACAGGGAACGTCGCCGCGGAACGCAAGCTGCGCACGCCCGGAAGCAAGGTTTGTGGTTGGTGGCGGTGTGCATGGCGTTGGTGGCGTCGCTAACGATCGTTCTGCATTGGTTTTGTGTGCTACAGCGGCGGCGAGGCTGGTGGCGGCGTCCGCGCTCGAGCATGGCAAGCTGCGGCTCCCCAGCACCAAGGTTCGTGGTCGTTGATGGCGTGCATGGCGTTGGTGGCGTCGCTAACGATTGTTCTGCATTGGTTTTGTGTGCTACAGCGGCGGCGAGGCTGGTGGCGGCGTCCGCGCTCGAGCATGGCAAGCTGCGGCTGGCCAGCAGCAAGGTTCGTGGTCGTTGATGGCGTGCATGGCGTTGGTGGCGTCGCTAACGATGGATCTCTCTTGCTTTTGCATGCTACAGCGGCGCGATGCTGGCGGCGGCGTCCGAGCTCGAGCATGGCAAGCTGCGGCTGGCCAGCAGCAAGGTTCGTGGTCGTTGATGGCGTGCATGGCGTTGGTGGCGTCGCTAACGATGGATCTCTCTTGCTTTTGCATGCTACAGCGGCGTCGAGGCTGGTGGCGGCGTCCGAGCTCGAGCATGGCAAGCTGCGGCTGGCCAGCAGCAAGGTTCGTGGTCGTTGATGGCGTGCATGGCGTTGGTGGCGTCGCTAACGATGGATCTCTCTTGCTTTTGCATGCTACAGCGGCGTCGTGCACGCGTGACCGAAGATGGTGGCGGCGTCCGCGCCGCGAACCGCATGCTGCAGCTCCCCCGCAGCAAGGTTCGTGGCTGTTGGTGGCGTGCATGGCGGCTTTGGTGGTGCTAACGGACTTGTATTGTTTTGCTTATTGCTGTTGCAGCGGTGTCCGGCACGCATGACCGAAGATTGTGGCGGCGTCCGCGCCGCGGATTGCATGCTAGGTGCGTGATCGTTGGTGTCGTGCATAGCGGCGATTGAGGTGCTAACGATTGCTATGTGTTTTTGCTCCTATGACTTTTGCAGGGGTGTCCGGCAGCGTGGCGGAGGCTGGTGGCGGCGTCCGCGCCGCGGATGGCAACCTGCCGCTGCCGAGCAGGCGGTTCATGGACCCGGAAGTAGGGCAGAGCTGGCGCTACTAATCGAGCAATATACTGTGTTGAATCAAGTTATCCCTTTATTGTCTTTCTTATATGCAACTCATATGTGGCAAACCAGCATTGCATCTTTTTTCCAAAAAAAACAGCATTGCCTCTTTTTCCTGATAAAAACAGCATTGCACGTTGTTGTCTTTCTTATATGCAATTCATATGTGGCAAACCAGCATTTCCTAACAGCACTGCTGCACGTGCATGGCAAGCTGCCGCTTGCGCAGCAGCATGGTGCGTGGGATCTGGCGCTACTAATCGAGCAATATAATTTGTTGAATAAAATTACCCCGTTGTTGTCTTTCATATATGCAACTCATACAACAAGTCATAATTCTTTATCAAAATCTCGCGAAATAGTGAAATGAAACATTAATTCAAATTCAAATTAGAGAAGCAGGTGCGCAATGCGCGTGTCCTCATCGAGCTGATCCAAGTCTTGTTTTATGTCGTCGCACACGCGAAGGAATCTGTTGCGGTCCACCTGCAACACACCATTATCATGGCAGATGCGATTCCGGTCGTGGACAAACGCAGTGAATCGGTCATTTAACCAGCTTGCGTGGCGATGATCAAAACGTTCCAGGCAACTGATGATGAACTCGCCTCTGCTCTTTCTTGGCATTGTTTGAACTATAGAGACAAATTTAGCAACCTGTTAGTAAAAATAAACCGCAATAATTCAGAGCACCAGCTACGTACAGTCGTTAATCCGGTGCTTGGCGAAATCGTCAATGCGCCGTTCGGTGCTGCAGCAGGCATCGAGCGAATCCACAATTGTTTTCATGAATCGGTTATCATCTTGAAGACTTTCCAAAGTCGCGTAGGGCACCCTTGCCGCTGCCGCCTCGTTTTCAGCTCGGATACACTTCTGTTTCCAGTCGTCGGCAGTTTTCTTGAGAGATTCATGTGAAGCTAGCGCGTCCTTCTTCTTCGTAATCTCGTCCAGCATTGCTTTTTTGCTCCATCATATCCTTTTCATGTGCTTGTTTATCCGTCGTCGCCTTTTCTTCATGACGTTTGATTTCCTTATCCAACATGAAGCGCTGAGCTTTCAAGCGACTTCGCTCATCGTTTTGCTCTTGCTCTTGTTCCTGCAATGCTACACGTTTCTTCTCCAGCTCATCTTCTTTGCTGCACAGCTTGTTTTCTCTCAATTCCAGCTTGAACTTGGCAGTCTCCAACCGCTGCTCGTCCAATTCCAGTTTAGATGCTCGGGTTTGCAGCCACGTCGTGGTTTGGCTCGGCTGTGTTGCAGCTTTTTGGCTCTGTAGTTTCTTCTTGAGCTTGGTGTTTTCCTTATTGAGCTTGCTGTTTTTTTCTTGAACTGTTGCCAGCTGCAGCTGCAGCTCACTTGCCTGACGGGCATTTTCCTGGGCCTTGTTACAGTCTGCTTCTGATCTCTTCAAGGCAGCATGAAGCTGCTTGTTGGTGTTTTCCAAATTGTAATGTAATTTGCGCTTCTCTGCTTGCACGTTATCAGAGTTCGCTTGAGCTTCCAGGTTCTGTATGTGGTTCTGTATCGTTGCGATTTGCTGGAGATGCTGTGCTTCACGCGTTACCAGCTCTTCAGTCCCTTCCTCTTGTGTTTTCTTCCGGCATCCAGCGTCAAGTGCTCGCTTCTGTTGCAGCGCCTTCTTCAACATCGATATCACATGGCCTTCATAGGCTTCCAACTTGTCAGCATGCCCCGTGAAATTATCAAAATTCCTGGTTATCGATGCTTTCTCGTAGTCAACTTGCCCGCCGCGATTTCTGGCCGCCTTGTATCGATTCGCGAGCAGCACAATTTGCGACGAGCTCAACTTGAACTTCTCTGCTTGTCTTCTCCGTCCTACTTGGCGCATGCCACCCTTCTGCCGATCGAACATTTGCTGCAATGCTTTGCAAGCTTCTTCGACCTCGTCCAGCGTCAAAATGGAGTCGTCCGAGTCTTGGATTGCTCCTGCCACTGATGCTGCCTCGCAGTCGTTGTCGCCGGAAGCACCGCTGTCCACACCGCCGTCACCAGCATTGCTTGGGAGGCTCGCCTCACGCCCAGCACGTTTAGCCGCCTGTCGGGTCGTCATCCTTGCATTGCTGGTTGGCTTCGCTGATCTTTCTTTGCGGGGTTTCTTGCCGCTTGTCGCCGAAGCTCTGCCGATCGGCTCGGAGTCTTGGTCGCGCTTGCGCTTGGCTCCGGAAGAGGACGCCCCAAGCAAACTACTCGGTGACGCTGGGCCCTCGGAAGAGCCATCGATGTGGCCGGCGTCTTTTGCCATCGTGACTGTTGTCTTCTGCAGGTTGTCGCGCAGTAGCTGAAGGTTTATGTGTTTCGTGTGAGATAACTGGTGTATCAACAACAAAACCTGTAATATGTGATTGCTTTCAAACTATCGTTTTTCATGGGCGTAGCCATTTCAACTGCGCTACACGAACAAAGCTGCGACTTCGCACGGACAGCTCTGGATTTACAACACAAACAGCAGCGCGTTGTGAGCGCACGAGGTCTTTCAGCTGCAAAGATTGATCACCAAGAGCAATTTTGATAAACAACGTATCAAGGTGATTCTAAAAAAACGATTTCCGTTAATAGCACGAACGGCTGTGAATAGTTGTTACAGTAGCAGGAAGGCTACATAGCAACCAGACTGTGGAGCGCTTGCGGTTATTGCTTCAATGCACCAATTTCATGTGCTTGCTGCTCAAATTGTTTGTTCATCTCATTCATCTCAGTAGCAGTGCACACCTCTGGACGCGAATTGTTCTCGTTGCTGTCGCTGTTGTATGCGGCGGGCGAGATGGCGCTGTCGGAGATGACTGCGGCGTTCGCGAGCGTGCCCATCGGATGGGCCCCATCCGGTACCCAGCCGCACTGCCACTTCAACCCGGTGCAGCACGGCTGTCTGCTTCGGCCTGCGGATGGCGATGCGCAAGAAGGCGGGGAGGTTGTAGCCGGGCTTGCCGCTGTGCACGGGCACACCGTGCTTCTTTGCCAGATTGCAGACCTGCTCGCACGTGTCGACGGACTTGGTGTCGATTTAGATTCAGGGCAGGAAGGGCTTGCCGAAGAACTCCCGCGTGGGGGAAGTGCTTGGACAGCTGCTGGACGGCGCTGGCGCGCCACCGGGGGGGGGTCACGTCCGATGTCTGCTGCAGGTAGGCGTCGTCCTTTACCACGGCGGACACAAAGGCCAGCGTCATCAAGGTGACTGACCACGGCATCTGTTTACGCTTAATCTCGGCGGCGTGCGGGGCGTGGGCGATGCGACGCTGCCGATGCGCAGCCCCATTCACGACCAGATCTTGGTCCAGCTCGTCATGACCCAGACGTTGATGCGGCGGGTCTCGTTCAGCTACTTGACCCACTCGCGCTATTGATGGTCGAGTCCTGGCGCCACTGCGGCCCCACCCACGGCTGCATGATCTTGGTGACGATGATGGTGTGGTCGTCGGGCACGTGGTCTCGATGTAGCTCTTTATCTGCTCCACGTCCGTATTTGTCGCCCGCGGGGTTCGTGGGATTCACGAGGCACGTGAGCGCGGACTTGGGGTCGCTCCACGCGATCATCTCACGGCCGTCAGTCTTGCTGGAGCGCTAGCCGCCAGGCTGCACGCTGCGGATCACCAGGTCGATGAGCTCACTGGCGCCGTTGCCCATGAGCAGCAGCGGTAGGTTCTGCTTCCAGCTTTTTACCGAATACTATTTATCATGGGTAGTTTGACCTAATGTTGAGTGGATGGGTCAACATACAACCATAATATGTTTACGATAGAGGTAATTATATAACGGAGGCTGTAACTATTATATTGCACGCCCAATTATTATTGGATTACGGATGGTATGCGTTATGCTAGGATTAGAGTCCATCCCAGGACTCTGGATATAAATCCAGAGAATTTGCATTGCCTCTTTTCATTACATTAAGAGCATTGCATCTTTTTCCTTAAAAAAACAGCATTGCCTGTTTCTCCTAAAAAACAGCCACGAGCGGCAACTAAATCTGTGTGTCCACAAAGTTTTGGGCGACGCAAGCTTTGACGTCAGTTGACAAGATGGCGAAAACGAAGACGACGCCAGCGAGCGGAAGCAAGCAGCGCTCCATCAAAGGTGAGCACAGTGAGAAACATCTGTGTGGGGTAGATGTGCCAATCTACATGAGCTTGACACATTGTGCTGTGAATTATGTGAATACTAGCTGGATCTGGTTCGGTCGTTACCAGATCTAAGTCTTCTCGTTCAGGAACGTGAACGTTAATACGTTTTTTCTCTAGTAGCCCTGCGTAATCTGACAGTTCTTGCTAGCAGGGAGCGGCCTTGAGGGCAGTACGGAGATCGGTAGATCGAGTGCTACGAGCGCCGCCAGTGCCGATGGCACATCTTCGCAGCAAGCTTCGACGCACGGTCAAGGAGCCAGTCCCGACAGCAAACCGTCGGCGAGCTCGTCTACCGAAGCGCAGCAGCAACGGACTGCACACGCTCGAAGCGTGAAAGCCGAGAAGATGCAACGGCGTACGAAATGCAGTTTGGTTGTGTATTGAATATTACCGATTGTCTAATGTGCTACATTGTGTTTATGTGCAGGTCGCGAACTGCTGGAGCTGCGTCAACGCATGGCTGCCCATGCTCGTTCGTTTAAACAGCCCAAGCCACCCCCACTGCCAGACAAGTAGCCGTTGGCATCTCCAACTGCTATCCGGGCGATGTGTGGCTAGCCGAGACAAGATCAATGTGTGAGTTTTCCAAGGTCGCGACGAAGAGCAATGCGGTCGTGCATGCTACTTTTTAAGGCGGTGAGTACAAGTGCCGATGTTAAGAAAGTGCCTTTCGACCAGAATTGAATGTGATGTTTGGTTTTGATTTTTTTCTGATTTCCCCTACAAATGTATGTCGAATGATGCATAGTTTTAATATAACGTTTCTTGGGTTTGCTGTTGTGGCTTCCTATCTGCTACCTCGCCCTGTGCTTCCAATTGCTCGCGCTTCATTTTAAAAGCTGATGTTCCCGCGAATACGTGCAAGCCTTTCGACTTCAAACGAAATGTAACAGGCTTGTGATCGCTTCTTGTCTGTAAACTAGCAACGGTCATACGCATGTCAATCCTAAGCACTTTTGGTCGTTGTTGTAGCTCGGTGTCGTGGTGTGTGTATGTGCGATGGTAAGTAGTGCATCAAAAATGAATTTGCAATGAGAAGCTGCGATTTAGTGAAAATGTAGATCTCTGCAATAGTTGTTGTGTTGAATTTTCTGGCTAGTTGTTGAAGATCAGCTTCTGTCATTCCTAACGGTAACGCTGTGTCAGTCTCACTTTTCTTTCTTCTTAGGTTGCTTTTCTGTGTGGGTATTGCGGTGCAATTGTTCTTGAGACTATGATGTGGACGCAGTATTGATGTTCAATGTGCTTTTATAGGTGCATGCATGGATGCAAGAACTGCTGCAGAGCAAGCTCATCGGGCTCGGAGAGAAGCCAGAGCTGCTATGACTCGCGCAATCTCGGTCGAGCAAGGTGAATTCGGAAACATTGTCCAAGCCGCCCGAAACGCCTTCCAGCTTGGTCGTTCGGGTGCAGATGCCGAAACCATAGGACATGCTGACGATACTTTCCAAGCGATGCGCCGACGCTGGATGGCGGCACGGGGAGAAACAGCTGGAGCAGAAGCACGATATGTGGAAGAAGTCTTAGCCTGTATACTGACCGACCACCGTGCTCGTCGAGACGCCGAAGTGCAGCATCTTGTGGATGTTCGAGCGGAGTTTCGCCAGAATTAATGTTGGCATTTTGAAGTGCCCCAAGCAAGAACCTCTTAGCTGTACAACAATTCAAAGACTACAGCAGCAGTATATAACTTCAGTTAAGTCGGAGAAATTCAAGCAGGATTGGTGGAGATAGAAAGCAAATTGGCTGGAAACGAGGAACTCACATGAAACACATACTTCTTTCCCCTGCCATTAAGATCGATCATATTATGTCTGCAACAACGACACGACGTTAATATATACATGTATGCGTCCGTGAGCACGGTCTTCTCATCCCGGTTGCTTGAGCTTCGCCACGCCTTTCTTCAGACACATTGCTTAAGTGGGGTGAACCCAAACATTCTTTCTTACTACTTTAATTGCTCGAAGCGGAGAGCGTTCTGCTGGTTTTATCGAATTTTAATTTAATTTAGAATTGAGGTATATTAATGACATCCAACCTGAGCTATCACCACTTAGTGCCACTAGCGCTATCAATGAAGCTTCGACCGGCCGCTTGCTTATAGGGTTATTAAATGTGATCCATGTATAAGATATAAAACGAACCACTTCAGTGTCCCCAGCCTGAAGTCGTAAGATGTCCCAGTTGGATAAATCCATGTGTAAAATAAAAAAATATTCGTCGGTGTCGATATCTCATGTTGAGATGATCTTATCACGGAAAGCTAATCGCAAGCAGCATTTTCCTAAAACTATGATTTGCTACTGTGCCATCGGCAGCAGATTACCAGAACAACAACATGTAGACAACAAGAAATATATTGCGCCCTAGTTGCATTGTAACTACTAGCTAACAGGCAGAAATAAAAACACATCGAAAGGCGCTAGGTGGTCATCAGGTTGCACGGCTTGGCAACTCGACTTACGCCCCAGTAGGGGGTGCATCGTGAAAGCGGAATCCGTGGAAGCGATTCAGGTGGTGGCGAACCGCTATGGTCCCGGTACCCCGGAACGTACAATTCCACGCAAAGCAGAATGGGTCGTCCGTCCGAGCAGTGTCATTGACCGTTGGGACGATGATGGGCTGATGATTCTCGAGACGGTCCGACGTCGGCGTGTCGAGGTATGCATGAATGCACACGTTGTTGGTGTCGTTGCCGACGGGGGTAAAAATCAAATCGCCACGATAAACGAATACGTCACCTTTGTTCAGCTTGATCTCTTTGCGGTTGGACCGGAGAGCAACGTTGTGGTTCCACCCATACACGTAGAAGCACGTGTCGTCATCCACAGCGACAACCATTCCACCAGGAATAGCGGCAAAATCTAGGGGATCATCACCTGGTCGAAACTCGCGGCTCACAGGTAGGTCACCCATGCCAGCAGGTATCTTCACCCAGCGCAAATCGTTGGCTTCCGAATCAGGGATGAAAGTCTTGTAGAATCGTAGCAGCATGCGCGCCATGGTGCGTGCCTCTTGATCAGGCACTGGAGACTGAAGACGACCTCGATCCTCCATGATGTTGTCGAGGATGTCGGTGAACCAGATGTCGACGGGGCGGGCCATAGCTCTCCACGCGTTTGCTTGCTCTTCGGCCACAGCGGCGAAGAAGATGATGCTGCCATCCGAAGCAAACTTCTGACGAATGTTCATGGCGGCGATGATGCGTGGGAGCGGGGGGGGGGTGAGCAGTGCGTGGCGAATTTGAAAATAAGCGCTGATTCTTGCTTAGACTTATGCCCGAGACCTCAAGAGACTCGAGGGTGGTCATTATTCTAGGTTTTCATGCAAACCAGCTATCAGGGCAGTGTTGCATATCTTATCTGAACCACACTACATATACAAGAGCGCACTGAAGGATTATGTACCTATTGGTCCGCTGAAAATAGAATGCTCCATGGCAGCACCTCTGGCTGACCGTCGAAACATTGATCAGCGCTTGGTTCGGTTCAATCGGTTACAGTTCGTAGGTAGGTCGTCTCTCGTACCCATTGGTCCATCGAAAAAATAGTAAGCCATGAAATCATTGCCGTCGTAAGCTACAATTCGTGCTAGTGGACACGAATAAATCTATCATCCTAGATATTAGGCATCCTAGAAGATGTATAATATGGTGTTTGTGCCATATAACTTAAAAATCAATACAGCTATTGACGATTTCAAACGCCGATGACGGTACTTTTCCTCAGCTACAAGACGTAATAACGAATAATTTATTGCGTTTTTTTCTAAGGATGAAGTCTACTGTTAGCTAGATTTCGTTCGTAGCGCATCCTGCGCATGCACCCATTGGTCCTCCGAATAAACAGTGATCCATTGGGCTTGGCGAACCGTCGTGGGTGAGGTGCGCATGCACCCACTTGGTCCGTCGAAAAAGCAGTGCTCCCTTGGGCTTAGAGAACCGTCGTGCATGAGTTGCGTTCGTTTGGTAGCATGCCTAGAGTGCACGCAGTCTAAGCGCGCCTAACGCGTAAATTCCCTGCATGCGAGGGTGAAATTCAGTTGTATAAGTTCCATATAGGATATGTACCCCGACCGGAAGGGAGCTTCATTCCGCTTTAAATATATGAGTTTCATGTGTGTATGCGTAGTCCTTTGGGATGGCGAAACCCACGACAGCGGATTCTATAGAGTTGCTCTGGGTGCGAGAGGGGGGCTGTTGGTGCCCCTCAAGAGGCTCGAGTCTACCTCAAACCATGCAGAGGCTCGTATCTCAACTAGAGCGCCAATACTGTACAGTATAGTACGGTACAGTGCAGCGTGATCCACGGTGGGTTTAAGCATGAAATATGGAAAACCGCATGCATAAGCCCGTTCGACTCCGAGTGCCATTGTGATTTTTCTAAGATGGTGGGAAAGCCACGTCGCGAGTCTGTCAAGGTGGCCATGAAGACCAGCCCGCGTATTTCAAAGCGGCACCAGGATGACCCTGGAGGGCCTACCAGCAGTGCCAGTACGAGTGCAGAAGAGGTGTCAACAAAATCAACGCCATATCAACGCATGCGAGAGCTGCTGGGGGCAAGGGCTTTTGAGGCAGAGCAAGGAGCGACAGTGGTCGACAGTGTCGAAGGTACGACTCACGAATGGTGAAGTTGGTATGATTGATTATCTGACCGCATTCGGCAGGTCTACGGGAAGTGCTTCGGAGGAAGGAACCCACGTCCAAGCTTTTGCTGCGGATGAAGCTGCTCTGGATTTCGGATCATGCGTACGGGCAGTGGAAGCTGATTCGCATGCACTTTGTGGACGCTCAGGCACCTGAAACGCTGGATGATATGCTCAGTGTACGTTGGCCTACAATGGTTTTGCGGCTTGACTGCAACTAACTTATTTGTTACTCTGGTAGGTTTTTAAGGTGTCATACGAAGCTAACCGGCAGGACATTGACTCGCTGCTTTTGACTGCCATGCTTTGGAATCTTGAAAGTGATTCCGAGCTTCTCCCATCGCCTGGGACCATTGTCGTCATCAACGAGAACTCGAATCTACAGCTATACAATGACACGCAGTGTCAGCTCACGACTCGCCTCAGCCAGTTGAGCTGGGAGCAGGCCAACGCAGAAGTACAGTTGAAGTAGGCTCGATGAAATAATGCATCTGATTCTGGTCTGATTCACAGGGTCATATGGATACACTATTGCGACTTCCACCACTTGAATCATTGACAAAGTCGCAGGGAGGAGAGTAGGTGGGAGAATACGCTGGGTTTGCAAGCTACATTTGCATTAAACGCACTAACTTCGTCTGTGTGCATCGACTAGATGACAAAACGACACGGCTCAACCAACTACAGTATCGGCGAGATGAGACGCTTACTTGAGCTGGTGCAGGCAAGCCTACCAGCTTCGAGGGCTGACTGGGAAGCTGTAGCTGCGGATTACAACGCGGTGAAGGAACCCCAATGGAAACGGAGAGATGCGATGAGCCTGAAGAGAAAGTTCCGCAGTATGAGCTTGGCTTCACACCACGGGATCGGCGATGCGCGTGCACACCTTGCCAGTGCAGCAAGCCGAGTACAGCAACAGATGAAACTGCACAGGACCCCACCGCGGCTGCAGGAGATCGCGCAAACCCTCCGCCAATGTGAGAGTCATGCCGGAATGGAACCGAATGGTATGTTGTCGCCGGAGCTGTTGGTCCAGGCGCCAATTTCACGCCCCGTTCGAGATGTTGAGCAACAGTCACTTTGCCCAGAGGACACTGTTGCGCAAGAAGAACGTCACCCAGAACTCCATCAGGTGCAACTACTCGTGCATCGCCAGTATAAGTCTAACCGAACGGTGGCCCGCCGCCACCACAAAGAGCTACTACACTGCATGCGTGCGTTGAAGGTGTCTCTGGAGACGTTCGCCTACCGCCAGAAGTAGCATAATGTATCTGAGGAAGCATGGCTTACGGTATACTTTGTGATCCAATAAAAACAACATGAGCCAGCACATCTCCCCTGCTTGCTACTTCAATGGTCCGAAAAAAATATAACGAGCCAGCTCATCACTTCTACGACTTGCATTCATGGAGGCCAATGCATCGCCGTATCGCCCTTCGTTCATCACTTCATCATTTGCCCGGTCAGTGCAAGACATGCCCGGGCGAGGCAAAGAGGCACAAGGTCTCGGCAAAGGCAGCGCCAGGCGTCACCGCAAGATACTTCGAGATAGTATTCAAGGCATCTCAAGACCGACTATCCGCAGATTGGCTCGCCGCGCTGGTGTAATACGAATATCTGGACTCGTCTTCGATACTACACGAGCAGTACTACGAGTCTACCTGGAGAATCTCATTCGAGATGCTGTGACCTACACGGAGCACGGAAACAGAAAGACCGTAACTAGTTTGGATGTCGTATACGCCTTAAAGCGTCAAGGGAAAATGATTTACGGCTATGGCAACTAGACTGTCACAAGAAACCTACTTGTAAATTACAAGTTGTAATACATGATTGTCTCAAATGCATACTTCACTCGTTGTTTAAGTTTTGTGGCTACCGGTATCCGGATAGCCTAGTATACATGCAAATTGTAACAACATCAGATAAAAACCGTCAAGCAAGACTTTTGCTTGTAATATTTGTATTTAAAATGATTTTTGCAGCGGTGTCCGGCAGCGTGGCTGAAGCTGGTGATGGCGTCCGCGCTCGCTCATGACAAGCTGCGGCTGCCCACCAGCAAGGTGCGTGGCTGTTGGTGACGTGCATGGCGGAGATGGAGGTGCTAACGATTGCTATGTATATTTGTGGCTATGATTCTTGCAGCAGTATCCGGCAGCGTGGCCGAAGCTGGTGATGGCGTCCACGCTCGCTCATGACAAGCTGCGGCTGCCCACCAGCAAGGTGCGTCGCTGTTGGTGACGTGCATGGCGGAGATGGAGGTGCTAACGATTGCTATGTATATTTATGGCTATGATTCTTGCAGCAGTGTCCGGCAGCGTGGTCGAAGCTGGTGATGGGCGTCCGCGCCACAAATGCCAAGCTGCCGTCACCGAGCAGGCGGTTCATGACCCCGGAAGTGGCAGGGCGGCGATGTTGCTACTAATCGAATAATACACTTTGCTGAATTAAGTTACCCCGTTGTTGTCTTTCTTATATACAACTCATATGTGGTAAACCATCATTGCCTCTTTTTCCTGAATAAAACAGCAGTGCAGCTTTGATTAGTTGAAGATCAGCTTCTGTTAATCATAACGACTGTCAGTCCTAACGATAACGCTGTGTGCCAACATTGCCTCGGCTTGCAAAGTTGCTACGATCTTGCCGTCATTGCTCCGTTCTATGTTTCGAGCGACTATAGCTATCGCTCAGCAGATCTGGGCACATAAGATGAAGTTCGAGCAAAACATTGTTGGGTTTATTAGCGCTTGAAACACGTAACCTCTTCCTAGGTGTCGATTGCTTACTGTGCCAGAGGTTAACGGTTGCGCATGAAGTGTTCCAGTTCGATAAAGTAGTTATGCAGCCGGTTTCGGAAGTTGTGGCGCCAGATATCATAGTACTCCATGAAAGTGTGCCCTGGGATATCATGGCCGACAGCGTTAGCACGTCCCAAAAGTATGGTCGCTTCGGCCGGAGCACGCGGGCATTCAAACGCAGCAACTGCAAGCTTGTCAGGATGTATGTGGAGATCCAGATAACGCTCGAATTCGTGCTCCCGGAGGTTGGTGTTGTCAATGATGACAATATCGACGCCTCGGTCCAGGTCGCGCTCCAACGCTTCGCGGCACTGCGTGTAGCGTGTTTCATGCGCTTCATGGAGTCGGTTCCGATCGAACACGTAGGCCCCCACGCTGGAAAAACTTGTCGGCAGAGCAGATAAGTGTGCGCAAGCCGACCTGATCAGCATATCGAGCAACTTCTTGTGCAAACGTCGACTTGCCACTTCCTGGGAGACCCCTCATGATCAGGAACAATCGAGGCCGGTGATCCATGTGTTCGCGATACTCTTCACAGTGCGCCCTGTAGTCGTCGACGACTTGGTACGCTATGCGCTCCATTCTTGACAGTTGGTAAATGAGGTCGTTGAAGTAATTGTGCAAGCTCTTTTGCAATTAATTCTCTTGAGATCTAATAGCTAATTTCAAAATTGATTATCTTGAGATTTAATAGCTAATTTAAATATTGATTCTCTTGAGATCTAATAGCTAATTTCAAAATTGCCGTGAGCACCAAAGAAGCAGACCAAGGTAGGCTGCTCAGCGGCCTCAAATGGATCATTCACTGCAGTTTACTTCTCTGGTCCACCGTACTATTACCATTTCATATATTTTACAATAAATGTTGTACTTATACTTCTGTTTCAGCAAAAAGACCACCAAACGAGAGCTTATCTTCACGGATACAAACCCTACATTTCTGAGCCAATCACCGTTCGCACAGAATCAAATAACTTGACCTATTAAGCCAATATTTTGGACGTGGTTAGTTTTTTTGTCGTAGTTCATTCAATATGAAGCGATATTAGACGGGACTTTGAGGATAAGTTAGTTAGGCTATCTGCTTCAGCCCTGCCATCCGTAAGCCCCTCATACGACGCGCGAGTTGGCTGTTTCCAATCGAGGTTTTTATTGCTTGTTAAATTGATATCGGCACGTTTAACGGCCGATACGGCATTATGTGGGCCACATAAAACCTCAATGGTAATAGTACGGTGGACCAGAGAAGTACTATTTTATATTTTTCTACAATGCAAAGCAATACTAAGTACTATTTTATTTATTTTACTATGTGTATGTGTTTATTAAACCACAAAGCAAAGCAAAGCATGTTCTTACGAACTACGTTTTAAACCACAAAGCAAAGCATGTTCTTACGAACTACGTTTCCCCTCGAGCGTGCTAATTATTATCGCAGACAAGTTTTTATTTTAATCTGGATGGGCTAACATACCAGCATAGATTTAATTAAAATCCGCTTCTCTGACAAAATATGGTGCATGTTGTTCCGGCAGCATTGGTTTATCATCTTCCACAGGTATTATCGTAAACAGGTTTTTTTAATCTTAATCTCAACTGGATGGGTCAACATACCAGCATAGTTTTAACACTTCACAGGGTACTAATATATACAGGTTTTACCGTATTTAACTTTGGCAATATCAGGTTCGATTTCGACAGGGTATTAAATTAGTCAATAATCGTACGTCAGTGCGATCCCGCCTAGGACTCTGGATAAAATCCAGAGAATTAAAAAAATACATCAAATTTCACGTTACCGTTATAGGTTGCATCTGGCGTGTAGGCCCTAGTAGCAGGGGTGATCTGCGGCGATACGACCAAGCATATCCGCAGACACCTCGCCACCGATGTGCAGCAGCAGCCGCTAGCAACTTCAAGTCCAGTACCCGCGCAGTAAGCAACTTCAAGTGCAGTACCCGTGCAGTACGGTACGGTGTACCCAGTTGATGGCACCCGGGGTACCCAGACAGAGGCCCCCCAGCGGGTGGCCAGCAGAGCTAGCTCGGAGTAACGAGATCTTAATGAACAGTTTGGATTTAACCTTCAGCCTAGCAGCAGGCTGAGTCTGTGTAGACAGATCAAAGAATTCTTTAGTTACTGCCGCGCAGTAAACTCCGTGCCTCCGCGAGACATGTACGATGGTCGATCAAGATGATCCGGTCGAGCAGCTCGCTGTCCAAGCAGCTGCGATCTGACTAGGGAGCGCTGGCGAGCCGAGCCCGCAGCCTCCCTGGGACCTCCGCCTGGGGATCCCGAACCCCTTCGAGGCCTCCGCATCGGCAGCCGAAGCCCAGGACCCCCAGCCTGACGAAGAGATGCAGACGGCGAGTCCTCGCCAAGATTCGCAGCGCGTGGCGACCGCGCCCGCGATCCCGCAACCACCGCGCTACCAAGGCCTCACAATGAAGGATCGGCGCAAGTTCATGGCCGACTACGAGACCTACCTGGCGGCGATCAACACGTTGCAAACCCAGTGGGCGGGCGTCCTTGTGATTGCGCAAAATTGCGCTACCGAGCAGCCCTCCAGGGCCTGATCAAGGCATCGTTCAAGCCTCCGTCGATGGTGTGAGCGTCAAGGCGTTGCTACTGGACTCTGGTGCGGATGCGTCGCTCGTGGCTCGTGGAGTGCTGGATGCCCTGAGTAGCCAAGGTGTCACAACAGAAGTGAGCTCTATCCCAGTACAGTCACTGACACCCGTCGGCGGAAAGGAGATCTTAGTGACACGCGCTGCTGTGTTCAAGGAGGTCGTGATGACGACATCGGCTGGTCCGCTCATGCTGAGGAACCTGCGTTGCTACGTTGAGGAAGCGAACGCGGCCCTGGACCTTACTGTGGGTCGCCCCATAATGCAAGTCCTCGGGTACTCAACTGACGAGTTACTCGTTCGTGCGCGTGGCACGCAACAGGACTGGCAGCTCGACGGGAACGCGGAAGCCGAGCCTGACCGAGAAGTCGAAAAAGTGACTGGCGGTGAGCCGACGTCGCTTGGTCGCGTTTGCCTGTTGCAAGCGGCAGCGCTTGATCCACCTGTGATTCCTGGCAACGCTGAAGTCGAGAGACATGAGTCACGACCTGCGACACCAACGATGACAAAAGAGGATTTGGATGGCGTCATTGCGACATTGGAGAAGCGCGCACGAGATGCCGCCTCTGCTGGACTGGGTGAAGCTCTGCAGCCTCGGCTACGCGAGATTCTTTACGTGCGCTTGGATTCTTTCCGTTTGGAGTTCGGGAATGACCCGCCCGTCAAAGTGGCGCCGCTACAAGTGCGCATCAAACCTGGCGCAGTACCGACCAAAGCCTACGCGCGCCGAGCTCCACCGTTGGATAGAGAATTCTTGGAGCGGCATGTGGGTAAGCTTCTGGCCAGTGGACTGGTGTACCGTAACCCGAGGAGCCGCTGGGCATCGGCGCCACGCATCGTCCGCAAGAAGGAGCAAGACACGGATCCAACCGCAGACCCTAGAATGACTATTGACACGCGGTCAGTAAATGACAAGACGGACGCGATGCCTTGGCCGATGCCAATATTGGAGATCATCATCGGTGAGCTTGAAGGCGCTACCGTTTTCTTCAGTTTGGATTGGTTCCGGGGGTACTGGCAATTGCCGCTGCACCCCGACTCACAGGAGTTTTTTATTTTCATCACGCATCGAGGCATGTATACCCCGACTCGAGTACCCATGGGCGCCAAGGACTCGGTTGCGTACTGCCAAGCGGTAGTCGAGGAGATATTTGGCGACCTGATTGGCAATGGTATTTACTGTTGGCTGGACGACATACTCGGCGACGCCAAAGATGCCGAGTGTCTAATGGTGCTGCTGGACCAAGTGCTGGAGCGCTGTGAGAAGTACGGACTCAAGTTACATGCCAAGAAGTGTCGCTTTTACGCCACGGAGATTCAATGGTGTGGAAAGATGATCTCTGCGAACGGTGTGCGCCACTGCCCGGACCGAATTCAAGGACTCGTGGACATGCCGATGCCGCGTACCGCGGCTGACTTGCAGCAATTCCTGTGTGCGGTAAATTGGATGCGGCAGTGCATCCCGACGTACAACTTGCTCACCCAGCGGCTGTACGCCACCCTCGAGAACGCGATGCAGCTAGCTGGGACGAGAAAGAAGACGAAGCTGTCGAAGTGCTTGCTAGCAGATGCTGGTTGGGGGGTTGAAGACGAGGGTGCCCTCGAGGCTGTGCGCGCAGCGCTGCTGAAAATGGTCCCGCTCGCTCACCCGAACCAGCAAGAAGAGGTGTGTCTTTACACGGATGCGAGTCAGGATTCCTGGGGAGCCGTCCTCACGCAACTCCGACCGGAGGAACTGCAGCTGCCGCTTGAGGAGCAACAGCACCGACCATTAGCATTCGTGAGTGGTCGCTTCGTCGGTGCTTCAAGTCGCTGGGCGACTATCGAAAAGGAGGCTTTCGCGATCGTGGAATCAACACGTCGGCTCGAGTACCTGCTGTTACGCCCTAAAGGTTTTCGGCTGTATACCGATCATCGTAATCTCGTTTATATCTTCAACCCGTACGGGGTAGACAGCACTATGGCGCGCTACCAAGCCGACAAGCTCCAGCGCTGGAGTATCTCGTTGACGGCATTTCGCTACGTTATTGAACACGTGCCGGGCGATCAGAACGAATGGGGAGATTTGCTGAGTCGTTGGGGCGCATCGGGTGTTGGCGAAGCCGACCGAGAAAGCGTCCGAATAGCACGACTCGCGGTTGTCGAGCGTGTCTCGCCGCTGCAGGACCCCGACTTCCAATGGCCTAGTGAAGCCGAGATCCGCAGCTTGCAACAGGACGTCCGCGCCAGAGACCCTTCACTCGCACCCGAGGAGGTCACGTATGACGAGGCAAGGCAGCTCCTTATTGGCGACGGCAATACCGTGTGGATCAGTGGTGGAAAAACCAGTATTGGCGACGGCAATACCGTGTGGATCAGTGGTGGAAAAACCAGTGGTTGCAAAAACCATGACGACCAATGCGCCTGGTGTTTTGGTTTTACGACCAGGTTATTAGTGGTTTTTCGGTTTTATGTAAATATGGTGTATACAATATAGTGTCATTTTGTGCTTCAGCTGAAGCGAGGACGATCAGACGGAAGCGTATCCTGCCGCGCCCCCCTTGCCCATGCAGTCAGTTGCTGGCCAAGCCCGGCCCGATCACGTCCGAGAACTACGCGGCTGACCCCATTCCCTTCAAGTGCAGACGCAGGTATCCGTGCGACGACGCGTCCTCGGGGCTGCAGCAGACTGCAACTATTGTCACATCCTCAAGCTACGCGGACTCGTACGGCTCGCACCCCGAGTACGTGCAGGGCCAGCAGCAACGGCGTAGCCCGTACACGACGCAGCAGGCGCTGCGCCGAAGTACCCAGAACCGTTCAGCTGCCATCACGACCCGATGCAGTTGCAGTTCTCCACCAGACCGGCCACCGCGCACATGTACGCGCCCTCGCCCGGAATCATGCTGCCGCTGGACGTGTTCAAGAGGAGGTGGCCGCGTGCCGCCACAGTACGCGGACATGCGCGCCTATAAAGTCCGCCTCGGGCACGGCGCAGGAAGACATGATCAAGGTCATGACTCCGTTCAAGCTCAAATACTAGCGCAGCGGCCGCTGCAACTTGCAGTGCTTCCTGAGCTGCAAGGTCTTCGGCGACTACTCGGCCATCAACATCGAAGACCGCGAGCACCACGAGTTCATGTGGGACAAGTGCCGCGGCATCCTCGCCGTGGTGGTCGCGCTCAGTTCGATGGGCTGCTGCTGCTGCGCTAGGCCGCGTGCACTCACTCGAGAACATCCCGGTGGTCTTCGAGGAGGCCGGGATCCACGAGTGCATGCTCGGCCACACCATCAAGACGGGCGAGATGGACCCCATGAAGGACCAGTGGATCACCGGCGAGCGGTTCCCGGACTTCGTGCAGCAGGACGGCAATGTCGCGTGCTTCGCGTTCAAACCCAAGGTCTGGAAGTACACGGAGGCCATGTGCCGTTCGAGGCCGTGGTGCAGAAGGTGACAGGCGACCGCCACTACTGCACGTGCATGCAGTGCACATGTTCAAGCCCTTCGAGGCTCCGGTTGCAGGCTCGCGCACGGAGGTATTTCTAGTCGTATGAGGACGATGTTGTACTAGCTTTCGTGTTGTTCGGTGTATTAGCAAAGCAAATGCACGTGAAAGAATATATTTGTGTGTGCGTAGCAGCGAGTGACCACAACATTACACAGGAAAACTGCAGTCATCTACAAACGAGAGTTACCGTCTGCGTTGAATCGGGGTTGGGCTTGCAAAGTGCCATACTGTTCAACAAAGCAACAGATAATTAGTATCAGCAGAATGGGTGCCCTGAAAACTGTTGACTAGTACCTGGCTGCGCTGAAGACATCTCCGACGTCTCTGATAGCTCCGCTACAGTAACGTTTTGACCGCGCAGTCCAGCTAACACTTCTTCCTGCGGGAATTGACGGTCGTTGAAATCGGGAAATGGGCGTTGATCCTGCTCGGGGATAGACTCCTTGGACTGGGTTCTTATCTCCTTCACCTTTTCGTTAAAGCGTCGTTCTGCTTGGGCAGCAGCAGCAGCGTCAACTTGGGTTGCATTACCGTGATCAGAATTATCGTCAGGCGTCACTGGCGGATCATCGTCGCCCTCCAGCTCGCACAACACCTCGCTCCAGTACTCC
The DNA here is from genome assembly GCA_009729435.1 of Phytophthora fragariae. Taxonomy (NCBI): domain Eukaryota; phylum Oomycota; class Peronosporomycetes; order Peronosporales; family Peronosporaceae; genus Phytophthora; species Phytophthora fragariae. Next base: position 1,500,461 of record QQOI01000005.1, on the reverse strand, counting down.
AACGCGCCGATCAGGATTAGAAACACTTTCACTGTCGGAATCATTGTCCGTAGTCTCGTGGTGAGAAAATCGATCGTCGCGATCTTGAAGCCGCGTGCGCTCGGTAGGGTCTGCTAAGCGCTTTCGCTTCGCGGATCGATGAGCATTCATACCGTCAGCTTCTCTCACACGCTTTCGAACCAGCGCCAGCTCTCTCGACTTCTCAGGGTGCATTCGGTTTCTTTTAGCAGTATGAATGAGCGCCAATTCACTAAAGTAGCGCTCGCATGTTGCCGTGTTGACTGCGATTGAAAGAACAACAAGTGCCAGTGCCGGTAGCTTGCTTCCTCGCATTTCAGTCCTCATGCAAATCCAATAGCGGTGAATCGACGTAAAATCACCAAACGGTAGTACTGTGTCGTCTTCATCGTTGATCCAGCAATGCAGATCTTCATAGAGTCCAGTCGTATCCTCGCCCAGCTTAAAACGTCTGAAATAGTACACACCAATGCGGCAAAGTGAGCCGACACTAGTCAACGCTGTTTTGTTGACAAGCTTCTTGCCTGCTTCCTTGTGAGCGGGACGCAAGAAGAGAGCCAAAAGCATCAATGGCTGCTCACACTGGCGCCATCGTTTCTCCACTTCACGCACGAGATTGTTGCCCGCGTATGTGCGCTTCGAAAACCCCGCAAAAATGTCAAGATGACACACGACGACGTCGGTCGTGGTGTTCTCGTCACGTTGCAACTTCAGCGATGCAAATACGAGTGGCCGAATTACTTGTTCAGCGTCGGCTAACGTGTCCCAAAACGATACTTGTCCAAACACTCGTACTTTGCTTGGTAACTCGCTATCCTTGCGAAATTTCAACTCTAGCATCTCCATTGCACTACGAACACGCAGCAAAGATGCAAAGCAGGCGTTCGTACTGTTCCAACGCGTCTCACAGAGTTGCTGCAGGCATAGTTCGTAGCCGTAGGTGTCACGCATGCACTGTTGAACTTCAACCAGCTACTTGGAGGAAGAAGCGTTGATAGCGTTCACAGCATCCGACGCATTCTTTGTAACTGTTGCGTGCTCTGACTTGAGCACTGCCTTCACCATGTTATTTAGGTCGTGAGCGAAGCAAATAACGAAGGCAATATGAGGCCATCGAAGATTCAATAATCTTCTTGCTCGACCGCATTGCCCCGCATTGTCTGTTACGACAGCTCCGATGTTCCAACCTTCACGCTGCATGTCAATCATCACCCGCTCCATCTGCGCAGCGATGGCTACACCGTCGTGCCGCGACCCAGTTTGGAAGAGACCATAGGTAAGCTGTTTGCCATACAACCACAACAAACAGCCCAACAAGTGGGCTCGTGCAATGTTCTGCCACACGTCAGACAGGAAGTTGACACGTCCTTCTGTAGTTTTTTTACACTCCAAAAGAGCTGTAGATTCATTGTCCTCACACGCCAACGCATATCGGTCCAGGACCGGTCCTCCTAGCTTCTTGCGAATTGGTAGAGGGCTAACGTCAATCATCATGGTGCGTGCTAGGTGCAGGAGTCGATACGTAGACTTGCGCTCAATAAACGTGTCCGGCAGATTGTTGTCGGCCTGAAACTCGAGGATAACCCGTTCAAACAACTGACGCTCGTTCTCCTCGAAAAAGCCCACGTAGTAGTCGTCAATGCGCGTCTGGTTTCTTGGGTTTTGCTGCGAAAGTGTGCTGGCGCCATCGCCTGACCAAAGCAATCCACCAACCGTCGGGTTTGCTGTCGCTGCGTCGGATGAACCTGTCGAGCGGCCGTGCGCAATGAAGTGCTCGCACCTCTTAAGGTGGCTCTTGAAGTTCTCGATTCGTCCTTTAATTCGCTTGGGCTCTGGGAGGGAGTACATTCCGTTCGGGAGCTTAGACGCATTGTAAGCGCGATGACAGTGCTTGCAGAAGTGCCATGTCCGACTGCTGCCGCAGTCGATCTTTAGATCGACGAACTGCGAGCGCTCATGGCTCGCGGGGTGCCCCATGTCCGCAGCTAGATTGGTGCTGCCAGCGGGGGGGAACGAGCTCTGAAAGTATGAAGCCGGCGGTCGCACCACCTTCTTCTGCATCTTTCAGGCTGCATGCACCGACCAGATCGACCAGATACTGTATTGCAAGTTACTTGATCTGTTCGCATTTTGTCTGTTGATGGTGCGCTTTATGTAAAAACTCACATGTTCTGCAATCTGGTCGGATGAAGAACCAGTCACGACCAGGTGCTTCTGGTTGTTACTGGCTGTGCAACCTGGTTAAACCATGTTTTTTGTAAAACCAGCAAAAACCAAAAACCAACAACCTGCCAACACTGTGTGGATCCCAGAGGATGCCACGCAGCGATTGTGCATCGTTGCACACGCAGGCGCTGGTGCCATCGCGGGGCGACGACTACTGCAACCGCGTTAGCGTCTCATTTCTATTGGAAAACCCTCAAGTCTGACGTGGCAACGTTCGTAGCTGGATGTCTCCACTGCATGGTGACTGTCGGTGGTCGGGTGCCCAGACCCCACGGAGAAACGCTCAGGGCAACGAAACCGAACGAGCTGCTACGTTTTGATTTCCTCACAATGATCAAGGATGATCACGGCAGAAAATACGTCCTGTTCTTGAAGGACGGAATGGGCGGGTTTGTGGAGCTGGTGGCCTGCGTGGCTGCGACCAGTGACCAGGTCTACATAAGCCTACTTGATTGGTTTAAGCGCTATGGGATCGTGCATCAATGGGTGTCCGACCAAGGGGCCCATTTCAAGAATCAACTCATCGAACAGCTGCGTGTGGCACTTGGTGCCCACCACCACTTCACCACAGCGTACACGCCGTGGGCGAACGGTACCGTAGAGGTGGTAAACCGTGAGGTGCTCAAAGGCTTCAAGGCGCTGCTGTCGGAAAAGAGATTGCATGTGAAGGATTGGACCAGTGTGCTCCCGATCATTCAAGCAGCGCTGAATAGCATGCCCGCTGACCGACTTGGCGGTGTATCGCCATTGACGGCCTTCACGGCGTTACCAGGCGGTTCGCAGCTACGCGGTATTCTGCACCCGTCGGACCCGACAGCCCCGACGGTTTCCTGGACTGAAGATCAGATCCAGCAACACCTGGCGTCCGTTCGGACTGCTCTTGACGGTATGCATCTCGAGCTGACAAACGCAAGTGAAAAACGCCGACGTGCTGCGCGTGAACGGCATGCCAAGAAAAAGGGCGTCGTGCTTCCCAAGTTTAGTGAGGGAGACTTCGTGCTGGCTGCCACCGCGACAGGTCGCAGCGGCAACAAGTTGGCCCTGGTGTGGCGCGGCCCAAAGCGCATCATCAAGGCGCTCAATGATTACACCTTTGAAGTCCAAGACCTCGTGGAGCCGTTCGCGTTGGAGATACGCCATGCATCCCGACTCCAGTTATACCGTGACGTGGATCGTGGCCGTGCAGAAGAGTTGGTCGAACAGGCCATTCATGGCCAAGGGGGACACCTCGTTGAGGCCCTACGCGCGTGTCGTGTCAGCCCAGACACTCAGCGGTGGGAAGTTCAAGTTAAGTGGTATGGACTTGACGAGCTTGAGGAGTCGTGGGAGCCGGTTGAAACAATTCGCGAGGACGTGCCGGTCCATCTGCAGGCCTTTCTCACCGATGGCGGTAATGACCCGGCCCGCCTCGCGCTTTCGCGTGCACTTGATGCCAGCCCCACGACTCCAGCCCCGCGTCCCTCTCGTCGACGCCGCCGGACTTAGCCATTTTTCTGATCTCAAGGGGGGAAGTGATCTGCGGCGATACGACCAAGCATATCCGCAGACACCTCGCCACCGATGTGCAGCAGCAGCCGCTAGCAACTTCAAGTGCAGTACCCGTGCAGTACGGTACGGTGTACCCAGTTGATGGCACCCGGGGTACCCAGACAGAGGCCCCCCAGCGGGTGGCCAGCAGAGCTAGCTCGGAGTAACGAGATCTTAATGAACAGTTTGGAGTTAACCTTCAGCCTAGCAGCAGGCTGAGTCTGTGTAGACAGATCAAGGGGTATCCTTCGGAGTTTGTCGTCGTCGAGGTGAAGCTTCACAGAGGCATATCGGGTGGCGAAAAGAATGGGAACGTCGGACGCCCGCGCAAATGTGGAAACCGCAAGTGCGGTCTCAAGCTAAACGCGCTTTGGCAAAAACAAATGTAACTTTTCAATACAACTCGTGTTTTCTTGTCGCTTGGTGAGAGCTACCCAGAGTACGGCGGCAAGGTCGTGTTGTACGCGGTAGTGCGCGACACCAGACCCACGGCGTGCGCAGTACAGAATGCTCAGCCCGAATGGATGATAAATGATCCAAAAACGATCTCGATAAAAATGCTCGAAAGCAAGCAAACATGGTTAGCGATGGGCTTCAGATTTCACCGTCGTTGTCTGTACCGTATATGAGATCTCCTACTTCAGACCCCAGAATATTGAAGTTGCATTGTTGTATTTTGTCTTTGTCCACTTCTGCTCTTTTTGTGCGAAATATGGCACCTTTCTTGCCGAATTTGGCCATATTCTGTTCACAACACACGGTTTTTATACTATGTATTAGGAGATCTCTCTGAAGTAGGAGATCTCATATACGGTAGTGCACGGGGCAATATTCTGCGGTCCGTTCACGCGCCCCACGAGATAAATACTTGAAGAGGTCCGTAGGACGATGTCTCAAAATTACAGTAGCTCCGTAATTATCACACTCTGTTCCATTCGTGATTTAAGGAATATAATCAGACACTCGGAAAAATCTGAGTGGATATCCACTCGGTTAAGATAATTCCTCCTTTATTTTGATCACACCGCCGGGCTTAAAAACAGCGGGAAATATATTTGGGGTGTTAAGTCTGGTCAGAAAAATTGGTAAAGTACATGTGAACCCAACGAATCCGACGATGGGGGAAGACGGGAAGTGATGGTTAGTGATGGCAGTAATATGTACAAGTATTATATAGGGAAATGTATATACAACCGAAATGTACGGAGGAAGTCCCGTCGCTTGCTGTTTCTCTGACAGCACCTGCAGTGATGACGAACAATGAAATACTGCTCACCGGTAGTATACAGAGGCTATTGATACCGGTCATTGAACGGCTAGCCATTTCACGAAACGAGCATCTGTGACTTCGTTTCCGCCATGCGTCTACAGCAAGTTCTACTCGTGGTGGTGGTCTCTTTCCTCTCGAGCACTGTCGCTCTTTCGACGGCCACGGAGAACGAGCAATCCAAAGGTTCAACGCTTGCTTCACCACTTTCGGGCCGCTCGATCGTCGGCCACGACGGCGCTACGGGGCGTTCCCTACGGGCTCGCGACGTCATTGACACGGAGGACAAAAGTACTGAAGACAGGGGCTTGTGGACACATGTCAAAGTGAGGTGGTGGCTTGAGACGGAGAAGACGGACGACTACGTCAAGGAGGCGCTGAAGCTGAACGGACTAAAGGGAGAGGCTCTTACCCAGAATAAGAACTACAAGGCGTATCAGTATTTCGTCAAGAAGTCGGAAGAGTTCAAGCTGAACAAGTGGTACCGGCATGAGTTCAGCACGTTTCAAGGTTGGAAGGAGGTGGGTTTCGTGAAAATAACGAAAGCGAGCGACCTGGACAAGATCAGGGACACCAAGCAGTTCAGTGTTTACAAGGATTACGTGAACTACCTGGACAACTACCTTTTTCAGGGACTGAAAGCGGGCTATTCCCCGCCAGCCGCTATGGTCAGGAGGGGGACCTCGGAAGCGGAGTTGACGGCGAGAACGGAGATCATGGCTGAAGCAGGAAGGTCCGTTCCCTACGCTAAAGTCGCGTTGGGGATGACGGATGCCCGTTACCCCAAGAGGGTTCTGTATGGAGAGGCACTCGAGAGGCATGAAGACTTCAACTACTTCATACTCTTTCTGGAGGAGAAGGCTCCGGCGATACGTAACGAGCTAAAGAAATTCAAGAATAAGAACCTAGGCAGACTGTCGGGAAGCCAGAAAAGAAGGCACGATGAGCTGGTGGAGGAACTGGATCTGGTGGAGAAATATGTGAAGAGAAAATGAGGCGGTAACCCATGATTGAGTCATGAATCATTGATTCTAGTCTTTGTCAAGAAACGGCAAGATCTAAACACGAAATGTTGGCTGGAGAGCTAAAGCTGGGTTATGATATAGCCATACAAAGAAGCGAGAAGAGCAAGGAATTCTTTTATACATACTTTGCAGAACATTGGACATTTTGCTGCTTACCGGTAAGTTACGCAAAATTACGATCAATTTCATATGCTCGATCAGGTTTATTGATGGAATGAAAGCATGAAGCATGTGCGCTCTAGCTCCTCTAATTACATGTATAATCGACTCCTGCTGCGCAGTAAGCAGCACGCAGAAGACTGGAGCTCGTGACGAGGCACACCAAGGGCAACGGTGCTGACACTAGCGTAGAAGAGCAAGTCCAGCTCCGACGAGTGTTCCGATTGCTAGCGTTTGACACTCCGCTTCAGCGCCTAGATCACAAGCTCGAGGTGATAAATAAAACATCTTGCGCTGACAGAGAATTGTAGGGTGTACTTGACGCCACTGTTCTGACGTTGAGCGACTGTGATTCATGTAGAAACTATCGGGAAAAAATGCAGGGTATCAAGTCCCCAGAGGTAGGCCAGTGTTCCAAAGTTGACAGCATGCTCCGTATAACCAGAGTGTCATCCTTTAGCGCCAATCTTCGCGACGGCGATACACGCTGTCGGAGGATGACACCAAGTGTGATCACTACATGAAAGAGAAGCTCAAGTTCCTCGCTGCACTGCAGGATGAAGTGAACTTGGGCCGTGAACTCGTGACCTCAAAGTACCAGATCAACACGAAGGCGTTGATGAAGATCTACGAACAACTCGGCTATCCGCTATCCGGCCAGGAGAAGAGCCGTCTTGAAGAGGTGATCTGGCAGGTGAACGATAATCTGGACGGCGCCATCAGCTTCGACGAGTTCGTGAATAGCTACGTAAGATCGCGCAACGATCGGTCAGGGCTCGAGCCATCCGAGATCTTCTTCCTCACGTGCTTTCTCATGTTTGACAAGGAGAGCTGCGGCAGGGTAAGTCCACACGGGGTCGATACTTACGTATCTCAGTCAATAACATGGCCTTGCTTGCCTGATTTCGTACCAGATCTCGTTGGACGATGCGATGGGGATACTGTAAGCAACGATCATTGCCACCTTGACGATAGAGATAATACTAACCGTACTACCCGGCTGCTACAGATACCTCAAGTATGGCGAGGCGATGGAGCGCGAAATGGAGATCCACTTCGGCAAGCTGCTCGACGAAGGCGCCCACTTCGTCACCTTCACAGAGGTGCAACCCCATTTCGTCCTTCACATCCAATAGCACTACATGCATCATCCATACCGACGGCCTCTTCTGACTTGCAGTTCCACGAGGCCACCACCAAACGTCTGGGCGAACTCATCGACCAGCAAGCACCCTTCGCCCGGCCGAACTAATTCTCCAAGAAACTCTGACTCAAGAGTCTAAGCCCACTTCAACCCAGTCTGGGACTCTACGATCTCGTCCACGCTCCGCAAAATCGCATCTGGGTCCACGCTTGCGAGCTCGGATGATCTGGCGACTCTACTCGGTTGATCTTAAACAAAGGCACGGTGGATGGGGTCGCGATTTTGAAAGACCCAGCCACGGTGACAAACATGATCACGGGCAAGTATGCAGTGAACAAGGAGTTCATGGACGAATTCTTGATCGAAGTCCACCAATACAACCCGGATGGCAATACTCTCGCTTCTGACTATGGCTTCGATTACGTTGGCCAGGGCCAGTGGGGCCACGCGTACATTGAAAAATGTGGTGACACTGCCTGTCATGTAACGCGAATTGGTACTGCTCCCGATGCGCAGCTCGGTGTGATGTTTATGAGCAACACACAAACACCGGATGGACATCTGTCATACCCGCTTGATCACATCCGTTCGTACGTTATGGGGGTCTTCCTCGACGTCCCGAAGGACATTTTGGACTTCTCGTATCGTAAGTGGCGCGAGAACGATAAGTTGGTGCCTGTCATGGAAGGTGTTCCTGCTTGCGGCCTGCGCTTTTGGAAGAACCCGCCGTGCCGCTCTCTTAGTTCTGTAGCGAGGTCGGCAATGATCGGGAAGTACATAGCTCAAGCATCCACCGGATACTTCGGCTCGCTTGAAGTGCATGAAGAGGGAGGAAATTTGGTCTTGGAGTATGGTGCCTTGGCAGCTCCATTGAAGTACTACACGGATGAAGGAAACAACCGCATCTTCGTCTGGGATTGTGAAGCTTCACCTTTGTTGATCAAGACGGAAAAGCGAGAGGGTTAGCTCGAGCCTCGATATTTGGTGTTGTGTTCCGCCAGGTGTAGAAGTGATCAGCAGTTTCTGCTGATAGTACATCAAACCGATAACATTGTTGTCATTTACGCTAAGCATCCTCACACGCACTATGGCAAGTGCAGTGCGCTCGTTCCGGACCTTCTCGGTGAGTTTTGCTGTTATTTTAGTTACATTCGCTTCGACTGGAACTGTCTTGTTTGGCAGCAGTGTCGACGAATTCTCCTCAACGCCCAGCTCCACCAAAACGTGCGTCAATATGCTGTTCAACAATTTTGAGATCAGCACTATCGACGAAATCAACTACTCGGTCGCTTTTTACTGGAGCTACATGACATTCATGACGTTTGTGCTGCTGAACATCGTTTTGGCCATCGTCGTTGATGCTTACAAGGAAGAAAAAGTCAAGAAAGACGAGCAAGTGTTGGATATTTCGCCGCGTGCTGAATCACGTGATTCGACACGGATTGGCACCGATACATCACGTCCTGGTGTTTTGCATCTCCCGAAAACACAGTCGCCGGTCTTCAGTCGTGTTTTGGGCGAGGATTCGGTCGCGCGTGCTGCAAGATGCGCTCACGGATAGACAAGCCGCAATGCCATTGGAGTAATCACCGGAAACAAAACTCACGCCGACATTGCTCAAGACGATTTCCCGCGATGCCACGATCAACCATCTCGGCAGCGAGAGCACCAGTAAGGATTGCTGCCCAGAATCAGAAGAAACCGACATGGCGAGTCAGCGCAGTACAGCGCTAACGGGTATCACACAGAAATCACCCGGTTCAATATATCCGCGATTCCCTTGCTGATAGCAACGAAGGGAGTCCAGACCTCGCTGCTCGCCTAGACCTGCAGGAGAAGAAGCTATACTTCTTGATCGATAAGCTTGCGCACATGGCATATATGTATGCAATACACTGGACTTCCTCGTCAAGTTATACCCGACCTGCTAAGACGAATCTAGCACCACAACTGACGATTTCGACACGAATGCAGCGAGAGTGAGAACTATACTGGCAAAGAAGAAAGCGCGTGGGAGCTGGCTCACCTTGTCGACACGGCAATTGCTGATCACAGTCATCACACTGTAGTGTATCCCGGGTGAAAGACCAAAGTTGAACACCGGCGATGCGGGGGCTGAACCCGCACGGAATAGTAGCCGAATGTATTAATCTAGCCCAACAACCACTTGCGTAGTTGCTAGTAAAATATGAAGTGAGGTCGAGTGGCGGATGCCGACTCTCTCTCATACGCGTAGGGCATCTCTCACTGGCATGTCCAGCTGAGAGGCAGTCAGCTTGAAGTGACTTCAAGCTGAGAGACGGACTGAAGTGGTCAGTTCCCAGGAACTGCTCCGATCCACAACAGTCGAGCCCAATAGAACATGTAGCCTCGTACCCCAATTGCTTAGGCAAGCTGAGTCAGGCACTGGCAGCCTGACCAGCGATATAACAGATAGCCGACGTCTGGCAGCGTTGGACATCTTGGTCATCTGTGATCTTCATCTGGCGTGTACGACGAACACTCGTGGTGGAATCAAGCTTGTCACGCCTGCATCCACTACACAGCCTCCGAAGCTTGGATCCACCACTACCGCCACTCGACCTCACTTCATATTTTACTAGCAACTACGCAAGTAGTTGTTGGGCTAGATCAATACATTCGGCTACTATTCCGTGCGGGTTCAGCCCCCGCATCGCCGGTGTTCAACTTTGGTCTTTCACCCGGGATACACTACAAAGAATTCTTTAGTAGTACATTCCACTCTTCGCGTGCCTCGCCACCTGAGTGGAATGCTAAGGACCAACCTCAAGCTACTACTACGCCATGACGTCCCCCGGACATGGCAGCCACGTTTCGACCGCTGGATCAGTGGTTTTTTCATTTGTGAGCCAGTGTCTGCTGTGTCTGCATTCGCGAGGGGGGAAGATAATCCCCAGGCCGTGGGGCGAGACGATCGAGTGCAGCTCTCGAAATGAAGTCCTCCATTTTGACTTCCTTTACATGGGCGAGTCTTATGGTCAGAGCAAGTACCTGTTAGTTCTCAAGGATCACGCGACTCATTACTGCGAGCTGGTTGTCGCCGACACAGCCGACAGTAGCGTGGTGACTGAAGCCCTGCTGGACTGGCACTCTCGATTTGGAATCCCGCCGGAATGGGTATCAGATAATGGCACGCACTTCAAGAATGAAGTGGTCGCTGAGATGTGTCGTCGTCTAAAGTCCAAGCAATCGTTCACACTAGCCTACAGTCCCTGGATAAATGGCTCAGTCGTACGAGCCAACCGAGACATACTGCAGGTCATGCGAGCGATGATTCTGGAGTACAAGATAAGCTACAAAGATTGGGTGTACCTAATCCCCATGGTCCAGTCAAGTCTCAATCACACGGCTGTCCCATCGCTGGGGAACCGTGCGCCAGTGGAGCTGTTCACGGGCCTGCAGTGCCCCACGCCACTCAAGGAATTCTACCTGCCGGAGACAGGTGAGCTGCAAACTGTTCCTGACAGTGATGCGATCGATGAGTTCCTCGAGAAGCTGCGTAGCAGCATACACGACATGCACAAGGACGTCGAAGACCAGAGGGAGAAGCAGCGCCTGCTGAATAAGAAGCGCCAGCGCGGCGAAAATCTCGTGAATTTTGCAGTGGGCGACTTTGTTTTGAGGTCTCGCGTCGACGAGAACCGTGGGAACAAGCTTCAGGTGACCTGGATTGGCCCCTACAGAGTGGTGCGAGCTGATTTACACTCGTTTCGTGTACAGCACTTGGTTACAGGTGACGAACAGGACGTTCATGCCTCACGTTTGAAGATTACTGTTGGTAAGATGCACTGCATCTTATTGCATCTTAATGCATCATATTGGCATCATATTCCCCCTTGTGGATGTGGTACACAATGTCATGTAGCCATTCCAGGTTTCTGTGAAAGTTCAAATTTCCCGCCAAATTGTATCCACTTCTGGGCTACTGCTGCTGCTGCTGCTCATGGCAACCCGAAATCAAAAATTTAGCTTTCAGCTGACTATTGCCCTGTTCTTCTACAGGACGTCCGTAGCATTCAGGGTAGTTGATTTCTCCGGGCCACGGCAAATGTTTTACCTGCATTTGTCCAGTGGTGGTGAAGCTGCCGAATCGCCACGACTTAAGTCTCCTCAACTCAACAGTTCGTACTTTGATCTTACTAATCAGCCGGATTCGGTGGTTTAACTACGGTAGGTAGTGATTCTTCTCGTGTGGTTGCTACTAGCAACTTACCAGCGTATGAAAGATGCCGTTTGAGCTTACTGTATTTAATATTTTGAGTTTGCAAAGCGATTTTCCACCTTTTTCGGGTGATACAATGAACCTTAGTTGAATAAGATGCATGCATCTTATTATTTGATGCATGCATCTAATTAAGCTGCCACTAAGATGCGTGCATCTTAACAACAGTATTGAAGATGTACGCGGATGACAGCCTCGAAGTGACAGAGGAACTGCTGGACCATGTTGCCTCTCAAGGTATCCTGCTTGCTGTGGATAGTCTCAAGGAGCACCGCTGGAACGAAGCCACCAACGATTACGAGCTACTCGTCAGCTGGAAGGGCTTACAGCCCATCGAGGACTCCTACGAGCCCATGCTGGACCTCGCCAAGGAGATCAAGGCATTGGTGGGCAAGTATGTGGACACGACAGGCGACCAGGATCTGAGCAACTACTGGTTACGTGCAAGTGGCGGCGGTGACCAAGGTGCGGAAAGTGTCGAAGAGCCACCGGCCACTCAATTACCTGTACAGACTGGACGTCGACTGTCCGGCAAGAAGCGTCGGCGTCGGCCTCGTGGCACATCCCGCAATCGTCAAGATGATAGCGGTATTGAAGCAGCAGCTAGCGGAATCGTGCCAGCGGACGCCGTGCCTAGTTCTCGGTCACGACGTGGAAGAGGACGCAGACAAGCAAGTGTTGGGGATAGTGAATCCCAAGCATCTCGTGGACGAACCAGGTCGCAGACGGCCAGGCAAGTCTTAATCACGGAGGACACGATGCTTTCGTCAACGTCGGCAAGAAGCAGACGTCAGAATCGCCGCTCGAGTCGCCTTCGCACATAGCGGAGCTGAGCGGAGTTCACCCGACTGGTCTGGTGACAGGCATTTGGTATCTGTGCGATTGGGTCATGCAACCATGCCGGCCATGCTATGATTTGGTAGTGGTGGATCCAAGCTTCGGAGGCTGTGTAGTGGATGCAGGCGTGACAAGCTTGATTCCACCACGAGTGTTCGTCGTACACGCCAGATGAAGATCACAGATGACCAAGATGTCCAACGCTGCCAGACGTCGGCTATCTGTTATATCGCTGGTCAGGCTGCCAGTGCCTGACTCAGCTTGCCTAAGCAATTGGGGTACGAGGCTACATGTTCTATTGGGCTCGACTGTTGTGGATCGGAGCAGTTCCTGGGAACTGACCACTTCAGTCCGTCTCTCAGCTTGAAGTCACTTCAAGCTGACTGCCTCTCAGCTGGACATGCCAGTGAGAGATGCCCTACGCGTATGAGAGAGAGTCGGCATCCGCCACTCGACCTCACTTCATATTTTACTAGCAACTACGCAAGTGGTTGTTGGGCTAGATCAATACATTCGGCTACTATTCCGTGCGGGTTCAGCCCCCGCATCGCCGGTGTTCAACTTTGGTCTTTCACCCGGGATACACTACAAAGAATTCTTTAGTAGTACATTCCACTCTTCGCGTGCTCGACACCTAACGCTAAGGACCAACCTCAAGCTACTACTACGCCATGACGTCCCCCGGACATGGCAGTCACGTTTCGACCGCTGGATCGACGGGAATAGTCCCACTTTTCACTCCGATTCTCCCCTCAAGAATCGACACCATCTCTCACGAGGCCCTCGTGAAGTGGATGCGCGACCGCCGTGAGTATGAAGCCAAGCTGCGCGCTCGCTGTCGTGTCTTCGGCGAGGACTACAACGCTGTCGTCGAGTTCGTCGTCGATGCGTTCGAGTCCGACTTGCTCGATGTGTTCTGCGATCTCAAGCTGCACCTGCCTATGAAAGACGTCACCGAGGGCGTGCTGCTCGCGGAGATCAAGAGCATCGTGGACAGCGTGAAGAACTCCACGCTACCCGACATCAAGGCTCTGTTCAAGAAGGAGCTGAAGATGAACATGGGCGAGAGCGACGTCGTCGCCCGTGTCCTCGACTATTTTAGAGCATTCAACAGGATCATGATGGACAACGGCCTGAAAGAGTGTTTTCAAGACGCTGATGGGAGCCGCGAGAAGTGCAAACGCCTGATGGCCTCTTTGCAGCCGGCGTCCCTCAAGAAGGAGGTGAAGCAGTGCGTGCGCTTCACACACAAGGCTGCAGCCACTGACCCGAGGCGCCTCTTTGATCTGATTGTGGAGAAAACCACTGAGCACGAGCGCCAATACCAACGTCTGAAGGAGCAGGTGCAGAAGGCCACAGCCGGGCGCAATCAAAATGCGCCACGCGCCTCGAAGCCTGCGCCTGGTATGCAGAAGAAGCGCTGGGAGGGCAAAGACAAGAAGCCGCTGGCAATGGCGGCGATGGCTGCAGCTACAACTCCTGTTACACACCGTACTAATGCTCAAGCTTTGAAGCCACCAAGTGGCAAGAGTTCGCGGCCTCCACCTGGACCCTGCCCCAAGTGCAATGAAATGCACTGGCTCCGTGAGTGCACTCAAGCGACCGCTGAGGAGAAGGAGGAGCTGTTCCGACGCCTGCGCGACGCCAAGAAGTCGAAGAAGGCGCGCGTCAAGCGCCTCAGTGAGATGCTCCCGCCCACGGACCGCACGGTGACGCTGAACGGTGTGTTTGAGCTTCCGTACTGCCCGGATAGTGGGTCCGACTTTACCATCATTGGTCAGTCTCACTGGCAGCAACTCCGTGCCATCGACGCCACCCTGGAAGCCGAGAGGCTGGACACCCCCGTGTGCAGCCAGGCGTTTGGATCTACGTGGGTGACGGCCGAATGGAAGGTCAAGCTACACGTCTTGATCCACACTGCAGCGGGTCCGGTGGAGCCGATGGATGCTGTGGACGTCCTCATCGCTGACATGAACGACGACGAGTTCATAGTGGGTAATGACCTGCTAACTACACTCGGCATTAATGTTGACCAGCAGCTGGAGCAGCTGGCTCGCCGTGGTGATGATGAGACCAGTGGTGACTCGATTGACTTGGAGGCGGCCGACCTGCCTTTTCACCCTGGCCAACCAGAATCAAGCGATGACGACATTTTCGTCGCAGCAGAGAGATTGATTAGCCGCGCTGTGGAGAAGGGCTTCCCAGTCGACCGAGTGGAGCAGCTACGCACGATCGTGCACGCCTACGATGTGTGGCGCTTGGAGTTGCGCGCAGATCCGTCGGCGAATGTGCCGCCGCTGGAAGTGCGACTCCGTGACGGGGCTCGCCCGGCGAAGTGTAAGCCCCGGAAGTACCCCCCCCTCACATCCGCACTTTCCTGCGTGAGTTTAATGCTCGTATTGTGTCTCTAGGAATGGTGTATGAGAACCCCCACAGTCGTTGGGCGAGCCCCGTCTTGCCCGTCAAGAAGTCAGCTGATCTCATGGACTTGCGTCAAACGACGGACTATCGAGTGACTAATGCTGAGACTGAAGTGATGGCCGCTGTCATGCCGATACTTTCGGTAGTCTTAGAGAATGCACGTGGGAAAAAACACTTTGGACTCTTTGACTTTCTTAAGGGTTTCTGGCAATTACCCCTCGCTGAGATGTGCCAGGAGTTCCTCTCCTACATGACGGACGAGAACATTTTCACGCCGAGACGAGTGCTACAATGCTGCAGCGACGCAGCCATCTTTTTCCAGAAAACTATGGAGACTTGTTTCGCGAGCCTGCTGTACGAGCACCTCCTGATCTGGATCGACGACGTGTTGCTTTACGTCGACGACATTGACACCTATCTGGACAAGTTGGCCGAGTTTTTTTCGCTGCTGAACCAATTTGGACTAAAGCTCAGCGCCAAGAAGTGCAGCCTGTACCAGTCTGAGGTGAAGTGGTGCGGCAGGTTGATCAATCACCAGGGCGTGCGGCACGATCCCGAGCGTATCGACACGCTGCGAGCGATGCCGTACCCCAAGACTGCTGGTGAGCTTCAGCAGTCCGTGTGCGCTATCAACTGGATGAGAGAGTCTATTGTTGCCTTTGCCAGACAAGTAGCACCCCTGCAGAAATGCCTCGACGCAGCCCTCGCCAGCACGAGACGAACTCGGCGTGCAGCGGCGGGTATGCACTCAAATGTCAGCTACCGGGCTACGCCGTCACGAAATTGCTGTTAGAATTTATCGAACCGAGTTACTCGACGACATCGACACTACTGGGCCAGTTTCCAAGTTCAACCACCGTTGCACTTGATATCCTCGTTATTCTCTGGTTCTTCCCATGGATGCTAGTTGCTGCGTTGATCTCGGTGGTGGTGCTTTATAAGAATATGAGTCGGGAGTCATCCAGTCGCCATCTTCATGAACTCTTGAGGCAAGCTGCAATGGTCATACGCTTCTGGGCCTTCCTGGGCGGATGGTTCGCCATTTATGCGCTGTGGGGGCCTATAGTATACGCGTTCTACATCAAGGTACTCATCACGCATACGTCCATGACGAATTCTTCCTTTCGTGGCAAGCTTTCCATACTTCGAGATCCGAACCAGAGTCAGGACGACGTCGAGGCAACACTGTCCTCAGACACGGAGTCTTTCGAACATATCGTGAATATCACGGTATTGCTTCGCCTTCTCGCCACAGCGGCAGTATTCATCCTCGGGTTACGCGTTCTGAACACTGTCCGCAATCACTTTGGAGGCTCCATCCGTGAGACCTGGAAGCTCACGGCACCGAGGACCTTGTTGAGCGAGCCTACACGGCCCCACTCATCTTCTGGTAACGTTTTCCGGTTGTAATCTTCCGTGACGAAGACTTGCGGGATAAACGTGTCGTTTAGCCCAGTGATGGCCAAAAATACATTGCTGGGCATTGCAAGAAACTTAAAAACTTCCAGTATGTACTGCAACTACCGTGCTCACCTCCAATACATACTGCAATACCCGACGATTTTCCAATACCACTGCAATACTTTGCTCTTCACTCCACTGATCCCTGCTCTTCACCGCTTGAGACACCGAATCAGCGTTCCACAGCCATCAACAAGAAGGAGATCGAAGTAGACGTTCTACTAAGACGTGTCGATTGAAAAGACGCTCGAGCGGAGAACCATGGTCATTGAGGGGACGAGGCAAAAGCGAAAGTGAGAGCTGGCTGCCAGGGCGCTGTCAGATTCGCGCGCCTTTGAGGGCTCACGCCCTCGTGGCCACCCGTGCTGCCGAATTTGGCGCCAAAAGGCTCGAGGTGCTCAATTGGAGGACGACCTTTGCGGAACGACTTTGAAAGGATTCTGGGGATCGCTGCAAAATACTTACTGCAATACTCAGCGTCGCTGCAGTATGTATTGCAATACCCACGAGTGCTTGCAGTAAAGTATTTCTCCCAGTATTGCAAAATGGCAATACCCGCAATACATTTTTGGCCATCACTGGTTCAGCCAGTCGAAGACGTCCGAGATGGTTTCGATGTTGAACTGCACTGGGGTTTCGTCTGTGCTGGAAGCTCGTCCCGATATCGAAGACATTGCGTGACTCTGGTAGTACATGTTTGTGGTCGGGATATGCAGGAACATGGCGGTGACGAAGACGCTGAAAGACAGCATGGCGATGATGATGTCCTTCATGTCGGCTTCAAGCTGCTGGGATGGCGGAGTGTCACTCTCACGCGCTTGAGCTGGAAAGGTGGTACACCGCACAGTGACTGTGAAAGTCGTACCGGCGACGTGATAGCTGTAGGTGTCATCATGGACTTGTTGTTTCTTCGGCAGCACCCGGGGTTAGCTCTAAATTGGATCGTATACGGAACTGATCTGGTCTATGATCAGGACTGTTGATCGGATGTGTGAACTGATTAATGTCATGGTGCAGCAAGTGTGTAGTTGTGAAGTTGCTGAATTATAGGAGTGTGCTAGTAGCTACCTAACAATACCTAAAGTGCGACACTGACTGAAGCGGTGGAGTTGTCGGAGGGAGCGACTGCTTCGGCTCGTTATATCGGCTGAAATGTCAACAACCTCAGGAAGCTGGATTACGTCGAGCACGGCCACGAGGGACGTCGGCAACACGACGCACATACTCTTGCGAGATCGTCTTGATCACCGTGACGAATGTAGCCATGGAGGGGTGCGGCGTTGGGAACCTGCTATTTAACTCCCGGTTAAACCGTTCGAGAGGATTGTTCGTCCTCGCGATCAGTTCATTGTCCAGCCCAAACACATTCCAAACCTCGATGGAGTACTGCTCGAGCCATGTGCGTTCGAAATAGCCCCAGAATTCACCCCATTTAGCTGCCGAATAGGTCACATCAGCTACCGCGCATCGCCGCTTGATCTCCCGCTTCACCCATTTAATCCCTCGTTCGATGTGGTCATGCTGAATCACGGTCAGTGTGTCTAACACACCATGCGTCATGGTGATTAGACACTCCTCTTCCGGAATAGCGTAGCGCTTCATAGCGCGACGGAGTGCCTGCTTCATATGAAACAGGCACCCTAGCACAATTGCGTTAGGAAACTGGGTTTGAAGGGAATCCATTAAAGCGGCCTCAAAGTCGCAGACAATCTCAGCGGGTTCAATCTGCTGATCGGTAGCTTGGACGATGAAGTGTATCATATCCCAGTAGCTGTCCGCCGTTCGAGAGGTGTTCAGAGCGTAAAACACAGGTACGTACACGCCCGACGCGCGATCATGCACCATGAACACGACGCATTGCGCGTAGCCACTCGGAACACATCTGAACGTTCCATCGACGAATAGCGTCGTTCCATGATAGCGTAAGAGCGCCACCAGTGCAGGGTGCGCCCAACCCAGAAGACGAGTAGGCTTGGTCAGGTCGTCTCGGTTGGGTGTAATGCAGTGAAACTGGAAAAATGTGACAGCCTCATCGAGCGCGAGTGCGAGCGGCGGGATCTCGATTGAACCGTGCACGTTGCCGGAGTAGTGTTGGCGTCTTGCATGATGCACGCGGCCTGTAACTTGCTGCTCCGACAGGCCCCGCACGACATCAGGGTTGTCCGTAGAGTAGAAACGTCGTTGCAGCTCCTCCCACACGCGACGTACAGGCCACGCAACATGCTCAATTGCTAAGAGGTCAGCTTGCGCTTTCATTTCAGCTTCAACGCTGGTGACGGAGCTAACTACAGCTGTCGCGCTGCAACTGTGCGCCTTGACGCAGGTGTAGCCCATGGACGCAATCCGGAACTCCATCGTGCCGCCGCAACCCGCTCGAAACTTAGAACATCGGTATACAATCTTGCGCGAAGAAGCCCAGGCGCGAGTATACTTGTACCCCTTGAAGTAACACGTTGTGCGCTCAGCACGTCTCGGGGCGTGGCTGCTCGTGTCTTCAACCGGCGGCTGAGGGCCGCTGTCACTCTCCAGCACCTCGGCCCCCATTTGCTCGTCTACCACGACTGCGTTGACACCTTCCTCCATGCCACTTGAGACCTTTGATGCAACTTCACGACTGATCGAGTAGCGAACACTGCATCTACCATGCCCCCAGCCTACCATTAGTTTCCCGATCACAGATCCGATCATCGACGCGACAACAACCCGATCATAGACCAGATCAGTTCCGTATACGAACCAAAATAAAATCTACCGCACCCGGTTGCCTCCAGCGTTGTGACAACTTAAATTTCAATAAAATCATTGAGAAAATGGGTATGAGCAATTACAATTTAAAGATTGTCATCAATGATGTTATTGTATCGAATTAGAAAGTGACTTGTCATAATGTATACTAGTGGATGTTTGTGGTAGCCAATCAAATCGTCGGTGCTGGTCTCTATACAAACTATAATATTACATGTATGTATTATATACTATAGATCCACCAAATTATTGTTGGAGAGGGGCTGTTCGAACTGTACTTCATAAAGTTAGGACTCGCCCCCCTGCTTCGGAAAAAATATAATATAATACATGTAGAGTTCATGGTGAGGTTTTCGCAAATG
Organism: Phytophthora fragariae; assembly: GCA_009729435.1. Lineage (NCBI taxonomy): Eukaryota > Oomycota > Peronosporomycetes > Peronosporales > Peronosporaceae > Phytophthora > Phytophthora fragariae. The sequence goes on along the minus strand of QQOI01000005.1, from coordinate 1,481,026 downwards.
GGCTTCCGTGTTGTTCACTCAGTTAATTTAAGTGATGCCGGAAACAACCGTGCCTATATGCAAAGTGTCGTCGTGTAATGTCACGCCTGTAGGTCGATAAAGCATTGCGCATAATACCAGGAGAAAGAGCAGCGGTTAGTGGAGAACAAGAGCGAGGAACTAAAGCAGCTCAAGGAGCACGCTTAAGTAGTCCGCGATGCTCTGACGGAGGAAGCGCAACGAGCGGCAGACATGAAGACCGGAATGCGTGCGGCCCTGAGCGACGAACGCGAGAAGGCTATGAACGGCAATATATATTAAGGAGGTGCAGTCGCAATATATTCTCCGGTTGCTCTGTAATATATATTAGCAGTGCTGTAATACGCGGGTTTATAAGTTGCTCCAATGCCAGCAGTCTTACATCAGCGAATCCAGCAGCTTCAATCCTAGCTAGCCCTAAATATACTTCCCATTCCAGATTGGGGGGGTGTTTAAGGACATCGTCAGATAAGAGCACCGTAGTTCTAGCTGTTTCCCCCTTAATCTCATAATCGTAAATGTTCTTAAAGTCATACCCATGAGGGACACCACGGCAAATCGCAGGGTCTCAGAACCCCCCTTTAACGACGCGACCTAACCCTTGTCAGATTTGTAGACCAGTAGGAACGGGACATAAGGAAAAGAAAAGTATGTTACGGGTCGTAAAGAAGTTAAAGTGAGGGATGCCAAAAACGTCAAAAGCAAAGTCACCACCAATCTCACCGTAATGGGGCTTCGCCCAATAAACATTTAATAAATGTAAACATTGAACAAAGTCGCGCTTCGCACGAAGAAGCTCTGAAATTTAGAAAGTTGCTAGAGTATTGTTTGTTGGCCATGATAAGCTTATTACATTTTTTCTCTACCATCGCCAGTAGTTTATATTTATTTGTGTTCGCATACCATTCCATCTGCATCGTGCCAGTCACCTGTGTTTCAAATGCAAGTATAGTCCCAAACCAGTTCTCTGGAATTTTACCAGAGTACTTACGAGAACGCAACTCGACACAAAAAACTCTATTTCTCAATACTTAAATCCTAAGAAAAAATACGTTCTCATGAGAACACTTGCGAAAAGTTCTTCAAAAGATTATGTACCTGTGATCTCGGAACTGTATAAATATCAGCAAGGTGTGCAACGCTGAGTGCAACCGTGATGTGATTGGTTAATAAGTGGATGGGAGCCTCCTATTCGTCACAACTACGATACACTTCGATGTCCGCCATGACACTTGCCTCGGCGAAGGGCAGTGAAGATTTTAGTCAACCTGTCGGCCGTACGTAGCGTAGCCTTTGTCGATGCCAGTGTGCACTAACGTGGCAACCATACCCAAGTAACATTATGCGATGCAGTAGGCAAGTTTGTTCGCACCACTCCCTGCACTGAGGTCTAGATTAAATTGCAGCAAGCTCCTAGAGCGTGATATTTGCTATCATGCTGCTTTCCATGACTGTCATATGCATGATGAGTACCATTACTGTGGTCTGGGTCTTCCCGTAGAGTTAAATAGTTGTAGTTAAGCACCATCACCAGCAACATGCAAGGGAACGCGCATCACGGGGTTTACTTTTGCGTCTCCTCAGGCGCGGATGTAGGCATATACAAAGCATTGCTCGAGTCCAGAACAACGTCTTGGTGGTGCCCCTCACGGAAACGCACCTATAGACACCTCAGACTCGAGTTTAGTAGAGCGAGTGATGGGGGGGGGCTCCGCGCGGCAGGACGTGCCATCGATGGCAACACGGTGTCACTTAACGGCCCCGTCGTGGACCCTGGCACCGGAGTAGTGGCCGTCACGACGTTCAGCAACAATGGCCCCTGCGACTCTCAAATTCGATGGTGGAAGGGCCTCTTCCACCACGAATCCGCAAGCAGCCGACTACGCAGCGTCCAGGGCGCGTGAACGCAATATTTAGAGTCACCCAATAGCCACCGCCAAACACCCAAATTCATAGATAATAAGCCCACTAGATTCGATACAAATGTAGTTAAATGTTTCAGGCAGCACAAGTGACGCCCACTGCAGCGGTAGTGCGGGCACGCGAGCTACTTCCTCCCCCATAACCTGCTTAGTGGCACACAGTGACAGGAGCGATCTCTGGTGAAGTGGCCTGGGTGAAGGTGGTGTCGTGCAACAGATATGACCTATCCCAAATGCCATGAGCTCGCAGGTAATGGTTTCGTATCGCTTTGGCAGCATCCTACTTTTTGATTTTGATAATACCTGGATCTTTGCAACCGAAGAGTGAAACAAAACACTAGTTTTTTTGTATGCAGAGGTTGCACAAATCAGTGAGGATGCAAACCCTCAGTGCAACCGATATCGCAAACAATACTGCTGCATTTACCGTGGTATCACCCCCCTGTTGGCTAGAACCATGCCAATATCAGGTAATTGGCCAATTAGATGCGCGCCAGCGCGAAAAATACGGCTGGTTATGTATAAATATCAGCAAGGTGTGCAACGCTGAGTGCAACCGTGATGTGATTGGTTAATAAGTGGATGGGAGCCTCCTATTCGTCACAACTACGATACGCTTCGATGTCCGCCATGACACTTGCCTCGGCGAAGGGCAGTGAAGATTTTAGTCAACCTGTCGGCCGTACGTAGCGTAGCCTTTGTCGATGCCAGTGTGCACTAACGTGGCAACCATACCCAAGTAACATTATGCGATGCAGTAGGCAAGTTTGTTCGCACCACTCCCTGCACTGAGGTCTAGATTAAATTGCAGCAAGCTCCTAGAGCGTGATATTTGCTATCATGCTGCTTTCCATGACTGTCATATGCATGATGAGTACCATTACTGTGGTCTGGGTCTTCCCGTAGAGTTAAATAGTTGTAGTTAAGCACCATCACCAGCAACATGCAAGGGAACGCGCATCACGGGGTTTACTTTTGCGTCTCCTCAGGCGCGGATGTAGGCATATACAAAGCATTGCTCGAGTCCAGAACAACGTCTTGGTGGTGCCCCTCACGGAAACGCACCTATAGACACCTCAGACTCGAGTTTAGTAGAGCGAGTGATGGGGGGGGGCTCCGCGCGGCAGGACGTGCCATCGATGGCAACACGGTGTCACTTAACGGCCCCGTCGTGGACCCTGGCACCGGAGTAGTGGCCGTCACGACGTTCAGCAACAATGGCCCCTGCGACTCTCAAATTCGATGGTGGAAGGGCCTCTTCCACCACGAATCCGCAAGCAGCCGACTACGCAGCGTCCAGGGCGCGTGAACGCAATATTTAGAGTCACCCAATAGCCACCGCCAAACACCCAAATTCATAGATAATAAGCCCACTAGATTCGATACAAATGTAGTTAAATGTTTCAGGCAGCACAAGTGACGCCCACTGCAGCGGTAGTGCGGGCACGCGAGCTACTTCCTCCCCCATAACCTGCTTAGTGGCACACAGTGACAGGAGCGATCTCTGGTGAAGTGGCCTGGGTGAAGGTGGTGTCGTGCAACAGATATGACCTATCCCAAATGCCATGAGCTCGCAGGTAATGGTTTCGTATCGCTTTGGCAGCATCCTACTTTTTGATTTTGATAATACCTGGATCTTTGCAACCGAAGAGTGAAACAAAACACTAGTTTTTTGTATGCAGAGGTTGCACAAATCAGTGAGGATGCAAACCCTCAGTGCAACCGATATCGCAAACAATACTGCTGCATTTACCGTGGTATCACCCCCCTGTTGGCTAGAACCATGCCAATATCAGGTAATTGGCCAATTAGATGCGCGCCAGCGCGAAAAAATACGGCTGGTTATGTATAAATATCAGCAAGGTGTGCAACGCTGAGTGCAACCGTGATGTGATTGGTTAATAAGTGGATGGGAGCCTCCTATTCGTCACAACTACGATACGCTTCGATGTCCGCCATGACACTTGCCTCGGCGAAGGGCAGTGAAGATTTTAGTCAACCTGTCGGCCGTACGTAGCGTAGCCTTTGTCGATGCCAGTGTGCACTAACGTGGCAACCATACCCAAGTAACATTATGCGATGCAGTAGGCAAGTTTGTTCGCACCACTCCCTGCACTGAGGTCTAGATTAAATTGCAGCAAGCTCCTAGAGCGTGATATTTGCTATCATGCTGCTTTCCATGACTGTCATATGCATGATGAGTACCATTACTGTGGTCTGGGTCTTCCCGTAGAGTTAAATAGTTGTAGTTAAGCACCATCACCAGCAACATGCAAGGGAACGCGCATCACGGGGTTTACTTTTGCGTCTCCTCAGGCGCGGATGTAGGCATATACAAAGCATTGCTCGAGTCCAGAACAACGTCTTGGTGGTGCCCCTCACGGAAACGCACCTATAGACACCTCAGACTCGAGTTTAGTAGAGCGAGTGATGGGGGGGCTCCGCGCGGCAGGACGTGCCATCGATGGCAACACAGTGTCACTTAACGGCCCCGTCGTGGACCCTGGCACCGGAGTAGTGGCCGTCACGACGTTCAGCAACAATGGCCCCTGCGACTCTCAAATTCGATGGTGGAAGGGCCTCTTCCACCACGAATCCGCAAGCAGCCGACTACGCAGCGTCCAGGGCGCGTGAACGCAATATTTAGAGTCACCCAATAGCCACCGCCAAACACCCAAATTCATAGATAATAAGCCCACTAGATTCGATACAAATGTAGTTAAATGTTTCAGGCAGCACAAGTGACGCCCACTGCAGCGGTAGTGCGGGCACGCGAGCTACTTCCTCCCCCATAACCTGCTTAGTGGCACACAGTGACAGGAGCGATCTCTGGTGAAGTGGCCTGGGTGAAGGTGGTGTCGTGCAACAGATATGACCTATCCCAAATGCCATGAGCTCGCAGGTAATGGTTTCGTATCGCTTTGGCAGCATCCTACTTTTTGATTTTTGATAATACCTGGATCTTTGCAACCGAAGAGTGAAACAAAACACTAGTTTTTTGTATGCAGAGGTTGCACAAATCAGTGAGGATGCAAACCCTCAGTGCAACCGATATCGCAAACAATACTGCTGCATTTACCGTGGTATCACCCCCTGTTGGCTAGAACCATGCCAATATCAGGTAATTGGCCAATTAGATGCGCGCCAGCGCGAAAAAATACGGCTGGTTATGTATAAATATCAGCAAGGTGTGCAACGCTGAGTGCAACCGTGATGTGATTGGTTAATAAGTGGATGGGAGCCTCCTATTCGTCACAACTACGATACACTTCGATGTCCGCCATGACACTTGCCTCGGCGAAGGGCAGTGAAGATTTTAGTCAACCTGTTGGCCGTACGTAGCGTAGCCTTTGTCGATGCCAGTGTGCACTAACGTGGCAACCATACCCAAGTAACATTATGCGATGCAGTAGGCAAGTTTGTTCGCACCACTCCCTGCACTGAGGTCTAGATTAAATTGCAGCAAGCTCCTAGAGCGTGCTATTTGCTATCATGCTGCTTTCCATGACTGTCATATGCATGATGAGTACCATTACTGTGGTCTGGGTCTTCCCGTAGAGTTAAATAGTTGTAGTTAAGCACCATCACCAGCAACATGCAAGGGAACGCGCATCACGGGGTTTACTTTTGCGTCTCCTCAGGCGCGGATGTAGGCATATACAAAGCATTGCTCGAGTCCAGAACAACGTCTTGGTGGTGCCCCTCACGGAAACGCACCTATAGACACCTCAGACTCGAGTTTAGTAGAGCGAGTGATGGGGGGGCTCCGCGCGGCAGGACGTGCCATCGATGGCAACACAGTGTCACTTAACGGCCCCGTCGTGGACCCTGGCACCGGAGTAGTGGCCGTCACGACGTTCAGCAACAATGGCCCCTGCGACTCTCAAATTCGATGGTGGAAGGGCCTCTTCCACCACGAATCCGCAAGCAGCCGACTACGCAGCGTCCAGGGCGCGTGAACGCAATATTTAGAGTCACCCAATAGCCACCGCCAAACACCCAAATTCATAGATAATAAGCCCACTAGATTCGATACAAATGTAGTTAAATGTTTCAGGCAGCACAAGTGACGCCCACTGCAGCGGTAGTGCGGGCACGCGAGCTACTTCCTCCCCCATAACCTGCTTAGTGGCACACAGTGACAGGAGCGATCTCTGGTGAAGTGGCCTGGGTGAAGGTGGTGTCGTGCAACAGATATGACCTATCCCAAATGCCATGAGCTCGCAGGTAATGGTTTCGTATCGCTTTGGCAGCATCCTACTTTTTGATTTTGATAATACCTGGATCTTTGCAACCGAAGAGTGAAACAAAACACTAGTTTTTTGTATGCAGAGGTTGCACAAATCAGTGAGGATGCAAACCCTCAGTGCAACCGATATCGCAAACAATACTGCTGCATTTACCGTGGTATCACCCCCCTGTTGGCTAGAACCATGCCAATATCAGGTAATTGGCCAATTAGATGCGCGCCAGCGCGAAAAAATACGGCTGGTTATGTATAAATATCAGCAAGGTGTGCAACGCTGAGTGCAACCGTGATGTGATTGGTTAATAAGTGGATGGGAGCCTCCTATTCGTCACAACTACGATACGCTTCGATGTCCGCCATGACACTTGCCTCGGCGAAGGGCAGTGAAGATTTTAGTCAACCTGTTGGCCGTACGTAGCGTAGCCTTTGTCGATGCCAGTGTGCACTAACGTGGCAACCATACCCAAGTAACATTATGCGATGCAGTAGGCAAGTTTGTTCGCACCACTCCCTGCACTGAGGTCTAGATTAAATTGCAGCAAGCTCCTAGAGCGTGCTATTTGCTATCATGCTGCTTTCCATGACTGTCATATGCATGATGAGTACCATTACTGTGGTCTGGGTCTTCCCGTAGAGTTAAATAGTTGTAGTTAAGCACCATCACCAGCAACATGCAAGGGAACGCGCATCACGGGGTTTACTTTTGCGTCTCCTCAGGCGCGGATGTAGGCATATACAAAGCATTGCTCGAGTCCAGAACAACGTCTTGGTGGTGCCCCTCACGGAAACGCACCTATAGACACCTCAGACTCGAGTTTAGTAGAGCGAGTGATGGGGGGGGGCTCCGCGCGGCAGGACGTGCCATCGATGGCAACACAGTGTCACTTAACGGCCCCGTCGTGGACCCTGGCACCGGAGTAGTGGCCGTCACGACGTTCAGCAACAATGGCCCCTGCGACTCTCAAATTCGATGGTGGAAGGGCCTCTTCCACCACGAATCCGCAAGCAGCCGACTACGCAGCGTCCAGGGCGCGTGAACGCAATATTTAGAGTCACCCAATAGCCACCGCCAAACACCCAAATTCATAGATAATAAGCCCACTAGATTCGATACAAATGTAGTTAAATGTTTCAGGCAGCACAAGTGACGCCCACTGCAGCGGTAGTGCGGGCACGCGAGCTACTTCCTCCCCCATAACCTGCTTAGTGGCACACAGTGACAGGAGCGATCTCTGGTGAAGTGGCCTGGGTGAAGGTGGTGTCGTGCAACAGATATGACCTATCCCAAATGCCATGAGCTCGCAGGTAATGGTTTCGTATCGCTTTGGCAGCATCCTACTTTTTGATTTTGATAATACCTGGATCTTTGCAACCGAAGAGTGAAACAAAACACTAGTTTTTTGTATGCAGAGGTTGCACAAATCAGTGAGGATGCAAACCCTCAGTGCAACCGATATCGCAAACAATACTGCTGCATTTACCGTGGTATCACCCCCTGTTGGCTAGAACCATGCCAATATCAGGTAATTGGCCAATTAGATGCGCGCCAGCGCGAAAAATACGGCTGGTTATGTATAAATATCAGCAAGGTGTGCAACGCTGAGTGCAACCGTGATGTGATTGGTTAATAAGTGGATGGGAGCCTCCTATTCGTCACAACTACGATACGCTTCGATGTCCGCCATGACACTTGCCTCGGCGAAGGGCAGTGAAGATTTTAGTCAACCTGTCGGCCGTACGTAGCGTAGCCTTTGTCGATGCCAGTGTGCACTAACGTGGCAACCATACCCAAGTAACATTATGCGATGCAGTAGGCAAGTTTGTTCGCACCACTCCCTGCACTGAGGTCTAGATTAAATTGCAGCAAGCTCCTAGAGCGTGATATTTGCTATCATGCTGCTTTCCATGACTGTCATATGCATGATGAGTACCATTACTGTGGTCTGGGTCTTCCCGTAGAGTTAAATAGTTGTAGTTAAGCACCATCACCAGCAACATGCAAGGGAACGCGCATCACGGGGTTTACTTTTGCGTCTCCTCAGGCGCGGATGTAGGCATATACAAAGCATTGCTCGAGTCCAGAACAACGTCTTGGTGGTGCCCCTCACGGAAACGCACCTATAGACACCTCAGACTCGAGTTTAGTAGAGCGAGTGATGGGGGGGGGCTCCGCGCGGCAGGACGTGCCATCGATGGCAACACAGTGTCACTTAACGGCCCCGTCGTGGACCCTGGCACCGGAGTAGTGGCCGTCACGACGTTCAGCAACAATGGCCCCTGCGACTCTCAAATTCGATGGTGGAAGGGCCTCTTCCACCACGAATCCGCAAGCAGCCGACTACGCAGCGTCCAGGGCGCGTGAACGCAATATTTAGAGTCACCCAATAGCCACCGCCAAACACCCAAATTCATAGATAATAAGCCCACTAGATTCGATACAAATGTAGTTAAATGTTTCAGGCAGCACAAGTGACGCCCACTGCAGCGGTAGTGCGGGCACGCGAGCTACTTCCTCCCCCATAACCTGCTTAGTGGCACACAGTGACAGGAGCGATCTCTGGTGAAGTGGCCTGGGTGAAGGTGGTGTCGTGCAACAGATATGACCTATCCCAAATGCCATGAGCTCGCAGGTAATGGTTTCGTATCGCTTTGGCAGCATCCTACTTTTTGATTTTGATAATACCTGGATCTTTGCAACCGAAGAGTGAAACAAAACACTAGTTTTTTGTATGCAGAGGTTGCACAAATCAGTGAGGATGCAAACCCTCAGTGCAACCGATATCGCAAACAATACTGCTGCATTTACCGTGGTATCACCCCCTGTTGGCTAGAACCATGCCAATATCAGGTAATTGGCCAATTAGATGCGCGCCAGCGCGAAAAATACGGCTGGTTATGTATAAATATCAGCAAGGTGTGCAACGCTGAGTGCAACCGTGATGTGATTGGTTAATAAGTGGATGGGAGCCTCCTATTCGTCACAACTACGATACACTTCGATGTCCGCCATGACACTTGCCTCGGCGAAGGGCAGTGAAGATTTTAGTCAACCTGTTGGCCGTACGTAGCGTAGCCTTTGTCGATGCCAGTGTGCACTAACGTGGCAACCATACCCAAGTAACATTATGCGATGCAGTAGGCAAGTTTGTTCGCACCACTCCCTGCACTGAGGTCTAGATTAAATTGCAGCAAGCTCCTAGAGCGTGCTATTTGCTATCATGCTGCTTTCCATGACTGTCATATGCATGATGAGTACCATTACTGTGGTCTGGGTCTTCCCGTAGAGTTAAATAGTTGTAGTTAAGCACCATCACCAGCAACATGCAAGGGAACGCGCATCACGGGGTTTACTTTTGCGTCTCCTCAGGCGCGGATGTAGGCATATACAAAGCATTGCTCGAGTCCAGAACAACGTCTTGGTGGTGCCCCTCACGGAAACGCACCTATAGACACCTCAGACTCGAGTTTAGTAGAGCGAGTGATGGGGGGCTCCGCGCGGCAGGACGTGCCATCGATGGCAACACAGTGTCACTTAACGGCCCCGTCGTGGACCCTGGCACCGGAGTAGTGGCCGTCACGACGTTCAGCAACAATGGCCCCTGCGACTCTCAAATTCGATGGTGGAAGGGCCTCTTCCACCACGAATCCGCAAGCAGCCGACTACGCAGCGTCCAGGGCGCGTGAACGCAATATTTAGAGTCACCCAATAGCCACCGCCAAACACCCAAATTCATAGATAATAAGCCCACTAGATTCGATACAAATGTAGTTAAATGTTTCAGGCAGCACAAGTGACGCCCACTGCAGCGGTAGTGCGGGCACGCGAGCTACTTCCTCCCCCATAACCTGCTTAGTGGCACACAGTGACAGGAGCGATCTCTGGTGAAGTGGCCTGGGTGAAGGTGGTGTCGTGCAACAGATATGACCTATCCCAAATGCCATGAGCTCGCAGGTAATGGTTTCGTATCGCTTTGGCAGCATCCTACTTTTTGATTTTGATAATACCTGGATCTTTGCAACCGAAGAGTGAAACAAAACACTAGTTTTTTGTATGCAGAGGTTGCACAAATCAGTGAGGATGCAAACCCTCAGTGCAACCGATATCGCAAACAATACTGCTGCATTTACCGTGGTATCACCCCCCTGTTGGCTAGAACCATGCCAATATCAGGTAATTGGCCAATTAGATGCGCGCCAGCGCGAAAAATACGGCTGGTTATGTATAAATATCAGCAAGGTGTGCAACGCTGAGTGCAACCGTGATGTGATTGGTTAATAAGTGGATGGGAGCCTCCTATTCGTCACAACTACGATACGCTTCGATGTCCGCCATGACACTTGCCTCGGCGAAGGGCAGTGAAGATTTTAGTCAACCTGTTGGCCGTACGTAGCGTAGCCTTTGTCGATGCCAGTGTGCACTAACGTGGCAACCATACCCAAGTAACATTATGCGATGCAGTAGGCAAGTTTGTTCGCACCACTCCCTGCACTGAGGTCTAGATTAAATTGCAGCAAGCTCCTAGAGCGTGCTATTTGCTATCATGCTGCTTTCCATGACTGTCATATGCATGATGAGTACCATTACTGTGGTCTGGGTCTTCCCGTAGAGTTAAATAGTTGTAGTTAAGCACCATCACCAGCAACATGCAAGGGAACGCGCATCACGGGGTTTACTTTTGCGTCTCCTCAGGCGCGGATGTAGGCATATACAAAGCATTGCTCGAGTCCAGAACAACGTCTTGGTGGTGCCCCTCACGGAAACGCACCTATAGACACCTCAGACTCGAGTTTAGTAGAGCGAGTGATGGGGGGGGCTCCGCGCGGCAGGACGTGCCATCGATGGCAACACAGTGTCACTTAACGGCCCCGTCGTGGACCCTGGCACCGGAGTAGTGGCCGTCACGACGTTCAGCAACAATGGCCCCTGCGACTCTCAAATTCGATGGTGGAAGGGCCTCTTCCACCACGAATCCGCAAGCAGCCGACTACGCAGCGTCCAGGGCGCGTGAACGCAATATTTAGAGTCACCCAATAGCCACCGCCAAACACCCAAATTCATAGATAATAAGCCCACTAGATTCGATACAAATGTAGTTAAATGTTTCAGGCAGCACAAGTGACGCCCACTGCAGCGGTAGTGCGGGCACGCGAGCTACTTCCTCCCCCATAACCTGCTTAGTGGCACACAGTGACAGGAGCGATCTCTGGTGAAGTGGCCTGGGTGAAGGTGGTGTCGTGCAACAGATATGACCTATCCCAAATGCCATGAGCTCGCAGGTAATGGTTTCGTATCGCTTTGGCAGCATCCTACTTTTTGATTTTGATAATACCTGGATCTTTGCAACCGAAGAGTGAAACAAAACACTAGTTTTTTGTATGCAGAGGTTGCACAAATCAGTGAGGATGCAAACCCTCAGTGCAACCGATATCGCAAACAATACTGCTGCATTTACCGTGGTATCACCCCCTGTTGGCTAGAACCATGCCAATATCAGGTAATTGGCCAATTAGATGCGCGCCAGCGCGAAAAATACGGCTGGTTATGTATAAATATCAGCAAGGTGTGCAACGCTGAGTGCAACCGTGATGTGATTGGTTAATAAGTGGATGGGAGCCTCCTATTCGTCACAACTACGATACACTTCGATGTCCGCCATGACACTTGCCTCGGCGAAGGGCAGTGAAGATTTTAGTCAACCTGTTGGCCGTACGTAGCGTAGCCTTTGTCGATGCCAGTGTGCACTAACGTGGCAACCATACCCAAGTAACATTATGCGATGCAGTAGGCAAGTTTGTTCGCACCACTCCCTGCACTGAGGTCTAGATTAAATTGCAGCAAGCTCCTAGAGCGTGCTATTTGCTATCATGCTGCTTTCCATGACTGTCATATGCATGATGAGTACCATTACTGTGGTCTGGGTCTTCTCGTAGAGTTAAATAGTTGTAGTTAAGCACCATCACCAGCAACATGCAAGGGAACGCGCATCACGGTGTAACAGGTTGGGGCACGCGGAGGACCATTGTGTGGGGGGCACGAGCATCAGGAGGACGACGTGAAGACGAAGAGACCGCGAAAGGATGGCTGCGTCATGAAAGGTCGAGAGATCCACGCAGAGAGCGCTGTGAGCCGCTCAAGTGAAATCTTCGTGGCGAACAGTCGCCTTAGCCACCGTAAGAACGACGAGGGCAGCGAGCAGCAGAGAGCGCAGAACGGAATTTGCGGCGTGGAGCACAGCAGAGCAACGCGAAGCAGTCAGCAGTTGGTCGCGCGGGACGCTCTTCGGGGTGCCCATTGTGTGACGAGAGCGATCAAGAGCAGAAGAAGACGGAGGGGTTTCCGAGCCTCTGTGTGTGTGAGGAGAGAAGCAGGACGAAGTAGAGGCAGCTTCGCCGGAAGTGCAGCAGCAGCCGGCCTCAGGGAGCTGGCGAATTGTACGAGCAGCGAGAGGGAAGAGTAGGCGGAGTGCAGGTAGTAGCCCAGGGAGAGAGGGCCTTGAGCGAGACCGGCAACCCGTACTAGAAGAGCGTGCAGGTGCTGTGGTTGGAGCCTTCAGTGGGCTGGCGAAGACCTGGTGACTGTAGGCGGTGATAATATAATAGGGACGATGATCCCGGCTACCTTTGTGGGGGCCTACAGCTTGTCTTGTTCGGTGGCGACGGAGGACCTCTGACGGACCTGGCCAACGAGTGCAGCAAACACTGTGTGAGCATACGATTCCGCCAGCGAGTAGGTGTTAACAACTCGTTATATGGTGGTCATACAGGGGCGGGGAAGTACAAGAGAACCTACTACTACGAGACAAACAGCGACAATGACGACGGCGGCCCGAGCGCGACAAGTGACGAAGCCTGTGAATCGTGGTAGCCGCAGAACCAAGCCTAAAGATGTGGCGAATGAGCTGGAGACGTCCGAAGCCGGCGAGGGTACACTACCAGCTGAGCAAGAAGCAGCAACGAACGCCGAGCAGCGTGAGACTAGTTTGAGCGATCAGCAGGAAGCTGACCAAGAGGCGGCAAATCCTCAGCGGCTACCACCTTCAGCGTCGAGGAAGGCTGAAGCAAAAAGACAGCGGAATGACGGTGATAATGTGCTGGAGCCCGCACAAACGCCCGAGATGACAGCTATTAAAGCCACCTTGCAGCAGTTGGCATCCGCGCTGGCGGAGATGCAGCCCGCAACCGTCAGCAGCAGTAGTGTCGACAACGCAAGCCAACAGCAAGAGTCACGCAAGAACAAAGAAGATTCAGACTCACAGCAAAGCACGGAGGAAGTCGCAGAAGCTGAACGACCAGCGGCGACGGGTGCGACGAGCGAGTCAGCACCGGAGGCATCGCCAGCCTTCTTGATGATGATCGCTTCGACGCTGCAGCAGCTCACGAACATGGTGTCGAGAATGCAGACAGCCACTGTGGACGAAGAGCAGAAAGAAGAGATCAGCGACGCCAAGGAGTGGCCCAGACCCGCACAGCAACGGGAGGCATCCCCACTCCCTGTCCAAACCTGTGAGTACGGACCACGGGAGCATGCCCCAGCACGAGATGAACGACACCGTCGAAACGAATGAGAGCGCCGAGATGAACGAGAACACCGAGATGAATTGGAGCGCCGGGATCAGTATGAACGACGAGATGAACCTGGACGGCGTGGGAGACGAAGTCGACAGGGGCGCCGGGAGCCACGTAGTCGACGACGTGGAGGTTGTGGCAGGCACCAAGGTGGATCTTCACCCTCAGACGACAGCAGCAGCTCAGATCAGTCGTCCGGTGATGAGGATCGCCGTCGGCGTGACAGGTTCAGGGCGAGCAGCGACACGAGTAGCTCGAGTAGCAGCTCATCTAGCTCTGAAGATGAGCGTGCATTGCAGCGACGACGTGGGCGGCGCGAACGACACGATGAACGAGTGCGAGAAGAACCATCTAGACGGCGACACGAACAGCCACCGAGAAAGAAAAGTGTAAAGGACTTGGAGCTACCACGTTTACTCCATCACCGAAGGTATCTGTCTCAACGTGGATCGATCGTGTAGATCTTGCATTGAAAGGGGCGGAAGAGTCGGGCCGCGGAAAGTGGACCGACAAGGCCATTTACTTCATACTCGGGAACAAACTCATGGAGAGTTCCTCGACGTGGTGGGTGGATATTGACCGGAGGCTGAGTGAACGAAAGAGGACGTGGACCTATCTCAAGGAGGCTTTGTTGAGGCGGTATGGAGAAAAACTGGATAGGTCTGCCGACCGAGTGGCGGGTCAGTATGCGGCGTATGATGCTCGGCGAAACTCACGCCGACATTGCGGCTGGATTGCGCGCTGTTGTGGGTAGGAACAAGGTTAGTGAGAGAGTGCTGCTCGCTCAATTCTACCGCTGTTTGTATAAAACCACAAAGAAACTTGTCAAGCAGCGTCCCAAACCTGAAACTCTTGAAGAAGCAGTCGACAAGGCAACGGAGATAGATGACCCGATGGATAATGTCGCACAGGGCATGATGAACATTGGCCAGTCATGGGCAACGGCGCCGAGCAGATACGTGATTCCGATGACAGGCACAACCGGAGCTACCAATGTGATTCCTGGGATTAGCGGAACGGGGATGTCGTTGGAGACAATCGGTGGTACAAGTGCAGACACGGGTACTCAGCCGGAGGTAGAGCACGTCGCATTATTCACTAACCCCCAGGGTGTGTATAACGTGTACTCGGGCATGTGGGACCCACCTCCAGGCCACACCTGGAATGGCAAGTACTGGAAAGAGCCACGGAAGAGTGTGCGGAAATCAGCAGCAGCCGATTCAGGTGAGAAAGAAGAAGGCAAGCGATCCACCGCTAAGCTAAAGCGCAAGAAAGGGCGAAGTGAGTACAGTGGCGACGAAGCGGCAGATAGCAAGCAACGGAAAGTCGTCATCGCACCTGTGAAGCAAGCAGCAGGACAACGCAATCGTAATGCTGATAATAAGACGGAGGCGAGCGAAGAGCCGGCAAGAAAGCCATCAGCCGTAGGCAGGCAGCCTGGATGCTTTCGATGTGGAAAGTCCGGCCACTGGGCGACCAATTGCCCCACCTTAAAGTGCTACGCGTGTGGACAGCTTGGTCATATGGCACATTCGTGCACTGATGAAAAGGATAAAGCTCGAAACGATGAGTACCTGAGAACGCGAGTCGCGAAGGAGAAGTCGTCGGAAAACTAGCTGCGGGCGTTGTAAGGGGAATACGACGTCCGAGGTTTAAGGAACATCCCCGATAAAAGATGAGCGAGACAGGGAGGAGTAAGTGCGTGACTGGTGATGTAGCAGTTCCTACTGAACCTCGAGCGTGTACAGAACAAGAAGAGCGGACGCAGACAGCGGAACAGACTGATGTGGTAGATGAAATCCTGCAACAGATGGAAACTGATGTTGAAGCTCGAGACAATAGCAGAGCAGCCATATATGTAGCAACAGTGCAGACAGCTATGGCGGCGGTGCGGTACAGGCACGAGCGGCACGTGGAGTACGAGGCATGCGGCAGTGATGAGCGAGAGCTTGATGTTGAAGAGCGAGAAGACGTGCAATTGGCTGAAGAAGGCGCGGGAATCCGACTTGAGGGCAGCATAGCAACGGCGGTTTGCGATGAGACAACAATCATCGCAGATAAGCTACCAGAGAAGGCAGGAAGCGGTGGAGAGCGTAATGACACGACGGAAGAAGCACCGAGCCCGTTGGAGACCGATATGATCAGCGACGACGCATTGGCAATCTCCTCAGAGGGGAGCAGTGTTGCTTCAATACGATTGTCGCGGCGACTAGCACGCAAGCAAGAAAAGCGGCGGCGAGTCAAAGCTGCACACTCACGACGGCGCGAACTGGAGAAAGAAGTCGAAGCTGAAGTTTAACTGCGCACGAAGGAGAAGTTAGTGGAGCGGCGACGAGTTGCCGACGAAGCCGTCCACGCCCTAGCCGCACGACGACTTCAGCAGCAATATGCACCTGAGAGTGGTAAGGGCGGCGCCGTACGAGTGAGTTTAGTTCAGCGTCGGCGATCGAACAGATCAGATGCCGTAGCTGCAATTGCTGACGATGCCGCGAAATTTGTGGAGTGCGGATGATGGACTGCCCACCGCAGTGATGAAGGTGGTGGGTACACAGCGGCACATTAAGTTGGATAGCTGCGCCAGATACACAATTGCGGGAACAGAGTGGATGCAGCTCGGCGACAAGCTAGACAAGGAAGCCCCTGTTGAGTACGTGGAGGGCATTGGCGGTTTCCTTCTGGATGTTCTTGGTGTGTGGAGGTTCAAAATGAGGAGCACGTTTGATGAGATAGCGACTTTTGATGCTTGTGTAGTGGCGGGTTGCACGAAGGAATTTCTACTTGGTGTTGACTTCATGCAAGCGCGTGGAGCAGTCATGGATTTTAACAGAAGCGAGTTGAGCTACCGGGACGAAGGGAAGTCAGTGATTATCCCCTTTACAACGTACGATGAGTCAGGCGGGGCCAGAATGGCAGCTGTTCGAATGGCTAGAAGTACGCGAGTACCGAGTAGTGTGGTTGTACCTGTGGGGGTAGCTGTGTCCGCTGAAGATGGAGAGTGAGGTATTTCCTACCTACGAAGAACGCAGGAGCGGCGATGTTGGCAGCAACAGTAACCACGGCGAGGAACGGACGCGCGTGGGTGCCGGCCATCAACTCGAACACGATACCAGCAAGACTGCCACACAAGAAAGAATTAGGCACGTGGGTACCACTTACCAGTGATATGGAGGTGCTGCAGATGAATGGAGAACTAGACACTGATCGACTGCAGAAGTGGCTTGGTGAGATAGGCGACGACGAAAATCCTTTTGATGGCGAGAGCGATGTGAACATCGGAGCAGAGGAGTCTGAGGCACGAACTCTAATCATCAAACTGTTGCGGGTATACCGAAAGTTAACTGTGAATACAGGGGATTGCCCTCCCGCTACTGCTTTGGACGTATACCATCACATTGACACTGGCGACTCGGCGCCCATTATGCAGAAGAGACGACGACAAGCGCAAACTGAAGACGAGAGTGTTGACAACAATGTGGTAAAGATGTTGGGTGCAGGGGTTATTGAGGAGGGGAACGGTGCTTGGGGCTTCCCCGTAGTACTCGTCCGCAAGAAAGATGGAGAGGTGCGCTTTTGCGTGGACTACAGGGCCCTCAATAAAGTCACCAAAAAGGACGTGTACCTCCTTCCAAGAATTGACGAGACGCTGGAGGCGCTCGGTGGGTCATTGCTCTTCACTACGTTAGATTTGAGGGCGGGGTATTGGCAGATCTTGGTAGCGCCAGAGGATCGTGACAAAACGGCTTTCACCACGAAGCGAGGTCTCTACAGATTCGTGAGAATGCCGTTCGGTCTTACGAATGTCCCGTCGACGTTCCAGAGAATGATGAATAGTAGGCCACAAGGCCCGTTCTCAACCGATGCGTTTTTTGGACGCATGCGTGCTAAACGCACGCATGACGTTTTGATTGGTTAAATGGACGTGTTACGGCACGTACACATGCCACGAACTTCGGACGCATGCGTCCTCGTGCGTTATCGAGTTTTGACCAATCATATCACCCTCCCTTCTTGACGCTGTGAGAACTTGTCTTTCGCCTTCCTGCAATTCGAGCCAAAATTGTGCTTTCTGCGACGCTTGAATGTCGTCCAAATCTTGTCGGTCAAAGTTTTTCCCTGCATCACTGATCAGATTAGTCTTCGCTGCTAAGACGAATCTGTACTTCACAATATACTTACCCGTTATCTCGATGAGCCGATTGATCATGTCCTTGGACATCAGACAATTAATCAGCCGGAACATGCAATGTTTTGTACGTCTAGTATTGCCTGCGGCTTGCATCGAAGTTGATGACGCACGCTCGCCGCTGTTGACAAGCCTGTCATAATGGCGAAGACATTTGATCCGATCCGCCTTGTTGGTTCGGGTGTGGACTTTAATTGCGCGCAGAGTACACTCTTTTCTAATCAGATCCATGGACATTTTATCGTAGGGCTCCCAAGCAAAGTACCCCTCAGTTACCGAACCACTAACACCAGCAGAGGCCACACCAGCGCTTTGTATCGGTACTCCCCCGCTGTTTTGCGGGCGACCACCAACACCTGCTTGGCCTTCACGGTCGCCTTGACCGGCCTTCCGAACTTGACTGTCGATTACGCGAGGCTGGTTAGGTGGATCTCGCGACACACTAACCAGTTCAGCTGTCAGATTGCGTGCCACTAAAGGCGGCGGCGATGACGCGGGGGCCGTGTAGACGTCTGGAGCCTGGTACGAGGGAACGGGAGCCACGAGCGGGTATGGAGTCTGGTACGAGGGGACTGAAGCAGCGTGACCCTGCTGCACGGTAACTGGGTCTTCAGTTAGGACTGCAGCCGCCTCATTCCGCTGGTGGTGGGGTGAAGCCTGCTGCGACGGGACTTGTGCGGCGTGGGCTTTCTGCATGAGTTTCGAGTTGTGTTGAAGGGGGAGGGGCAGCTTACAAGTGATTGGCTTCTGTCTTGACACGCATCGTCCAATAAGAATCTAGTACTTTCATTCTCAACCGAAGAGGGGGGGGATAGGGCACGCATGCAGCGCATGCGTTCACTTGACGCACCGGTTGAGAACGGGCCTTAGGCCCTTAGCAGCGATGGGGTGAGACCTCTGCAGCGATTGGTGTCTGCTGTACAGGTGTTTCCGAGACCATGTGACGCAAAGGAGGCAAAGCGGTTCGTGCACCTTGCTGGATACTATCGGCGCTTTGTTAAGAACTTCGGGTCGATCATGGCCCCGATCACCAAATTGTTGAGGAAAGATGCTGTGTGGGAATGGGCAGAGTCTCAGGAGTCGGCGTTCACTCGAGTCAAACAGATACTGCCAACGAAGCCACTGCTCCTCTACCCAGATTTCACGTTGCCCTTTCGTGCGGAGACGGATGCGAGTCAGGTTGGTTTGGGAGCGTGCCTGATGCAAGATCAGGGTCGAGGCTGGCAGCCTATTGCCTTTGCGAGCAAGGTGAACAGCGTGACAGAAAGCATGTACGGGATAACAGAGCTGGAGTTTTCAGCAGTTGTATGGGCGATTAAACTGTTCCGGCCTTACCTATACGGAATGCGGTTCAACATCATAAATGATCACTCAGCGTTGAAATCGCTAATGACAAGTCCCAATCTGACCGGAAAGCTGCATCGGTGGGCACTCACCTTGCAAGAATTCGATTTTGACGTGGAGTATCGACCAGGTGGATCAAATGCTGTGGCAGATGCTTTATCGCGAGCACCTGCGAGGACATTAGCAGCGGTTGGGCG
Organism: Phytophthora fragariae; assembly: GCA_009729435.1. Lineage (NCBI taxonomy): Eukaryota > Oomycota > Peronosporomycetes > Peronosporales > Peronosporaceae > Phytophthora > Phytophthora fragariae. Next base: position 1,461,547 of record QQOI01000005.1, on the reverse strand, counting down.
TCGACGAAGAGCAAGGCGGGAGAAAACAGCTTCGTCACGAAGCGCAATATCATCGGCGAGGACGGAGTCGGACGGTGATGCCGGTCATGCTGAGCATCCAGCAGTAGAAGCAGTGGCGGCAGTATTGCAGCGAATAGACAATGTCGCGGCCGACAAGCAAAATGCTGGAGGACGACACATGTGTCGACCAAATTCGTCGCAGAGCGAGAAAGCAGCTGTAGTACCTACAGACAGAGGAGCGAATGTTGCAGATAGCGTCGACTCTCCACCAATCCTGGTCAATACTAGGGAGAACAATGATCAGTGGTTTGTGAAACGTTGCGACCAGTGGCAAGAGCAGTGGAGAAAAGGAGGGATAATGAGCAGCGCCGGCAGGATGCAGAGGTTGTCTACGAGAAGGAGTACCCAAATGATAGTGCAGTGGTGTACACGATGCGCGACATGGTGGAACATACGACGAGCGGATCGGCGACGCAGTTATCCCGACGAGAAGCGCTGCGGAGAACCCCTGACGAGTCTCGTGAAGTCAGGAGTAGTCCACCACGCGGAGCCAGGAGCAGTAGAGGTGCAAGCAGGGCGCGCCAACCAGCAACTAAGAAACGTTTGAATGGGCAAGCCCCGACAGCTTCCCGATCAGCCCAAGCGACCAGCGAGACGAAGCACGAGAAGCACACAGACCGAGTTGCCGAATTATGCAGTAAGAGTAGTACCAGAAAACGGACTGTGACGTGGGCCCCATCAGTACTGGAACACGAGGAGCACAAGCGAGTCAGTGATAATGCGCAACGAGATGCTCAATATGACGGTCCCGGGTGCGGTGAAGGTGATGTAGAACGCAGTGATAGAGACCAGCGAATCGAAGTACCCGCAGACAATGCACGTCGTGATGATACGATGGACGACATAAGTGCTGTAGATGACTCTGGAGCAGGTGTTGTCACGCGACGCAAGTAGCAGACAAAGCCAGCGACGCGGCAAGGCGTCGAGCTGAAGAAGGCGCCGAGCCCCAAAAGCCGACAGACCCGAGCAACCAAGAAACAAGGCAGATCGAGTACCGGCGAGTAAACGACCTTGATACCTGATAACATCCGAGCACGTGATGATCGAGTAAGGCCACGCGAAGTAGGAAGTGCAGTTGATGTACGAGAAGACGGTGAGCAACGCAGGGCTGAACAACGAAGTGTGGAGCCCACCTTACAACTGACTGACGATGCTATTAGCGACGCCCAACAGAGGAGCCGGCTAGTGAAGCAGTTAGTCGGAGCGGGACAGTACCGTGGAATGGATATCGTGACGAAGCACGGCCTTATATTGATTAAGTCCGTAAACGGACTGCGAGTGGTGTTACCGCCAGAATTGTGGGCGTCGGCGTTCAAAGAAAGTCACGACTCCGTGTGGGCTGGTCACCTCCGGGCACCTCACACATATGCACGTTTGGCACAGATCTATTGGTGGCCCAGGCTGCAGCGAGAGGTGAAGCGATGGGTGCTGGGATGTCAAGAGTGCGGCAGCAGAAAAGCAAGACCGCGCGAGGTAGTTCCACCATTAGGGAGTTTGCACGGCGGTGGAGTAGGAGATCGGTGGGTATTGGACGTAGCTGGACCTTTGCCAGTGGCGGAAGGAGGATATCGATACGTGATTGCTGCCGTAGAGTATGTCACCCGTTATGCAGTGGCACGAGCGGTAGAAGAGCACACGGCAAAAAGCGTCGCCAAGTTTCTAATGAAGGAGATTGTATTACGATTTGGGCCATTTCGGGAGCTTCTCACGGATGGAGCGCCAGAACTCACCGGGAAAGCCATAGAGCAGTTGGTTCTGATGCTGCAGGCAGAGCAGATTAACCCAGTGCCGTACCGTCCGCAGCTTATTGGTCTGGTGGAGCGGTTCCATAGAACTTGGAAGGACTGTGTCGCTACGTACATGCAAAGAGAGGATCAACGTGACTGGAGCAACTGGGTGGATTTCGCCGTCTATGCATACAATTCTGGGCGTCATTCGACTGTTCTGCTATCTCCAAACGAGTTGATGATGGGGCGTAGACTGAGAGCTCCCAACGAATTGCTGCGAAGGACAAGTGTAGTCGAAGCCGGAGAGCTGACAGCGCATCATAGACGTTTGTTAGCGGCGATGGAAGCTGCGCAGGAATCTGCTGAGCGAGCGACCAAGAAAGAGCAGCAACGTCAGGCAAGGTATTACAACCGACGAGTGAAGCAGACTCGAGAATTCAAAGCAGGTGACCGTGTCTTGACGTGTAAACCGCCCCGTGGACCTAAGGCAACGAAGCTTGTGCATTCCTGGATTGGGCCATTGCGGATAGTAGAACCTGCCGGATACGACAATGTTCTATTGGAGCGTGAGGATAAGACTGGCGACTGCGAGCAGTTCTTGGCGCACGTGTCCTTTTTGACGAGCTATCATTATCCTGCCAATTTGTTGAAGCAAGTAGCCGCAGACACAGACGTTCAGATGGCGTATGAAGACGAAGCTGAACAATCGAAAGCTAGCGAGGCGGCAGGCGAGGCTGTACGAGCAACGGCAGCGTCTACCAAGGCGGCAAAAAGAACAAGAACTGGAAAACGACGTAGCCGCTCAATGGAGAGTGCGGCGAGAGACATAGGATCAGACACGTTACTGGTGGAACTGCGACGACGAAAGCGACGCAACCGAGCAGGCCAGTATGTATTGGAGTATCAATTGCGACCGCTACGAGACGGACCACGAGATGGACCATCCGCAGCAGAAGGCAATGGAGCAACAGCAGAAGGAGACCCAGCAGAAGCCGATGAGCAGGACCTCGGACAAATACGACCAGCTATTCCAATCAGGTAGGGTCGTGGAAGACCCTAAGTTTGAAGAAGACGTGTAACAGGTTGGGGCACGCGGAGGACCATTGTGGGGGGGGCATGAGCATCAGGAGGACGAGGTGAAGACGAAGAGACCGCGAAAGGATGGCTGCGTCATGAAAGGTCGAGAGATCCACGCAGAGAGCGCTGTGAGCCGCTCAAGTGAAATCTTCGTGGCGAACAGTCGCCTTAGCCACCGTAAGAACGACGAGGGCAGCGAGCAGCAGAGAGCGCAGAACGGAATTTGCGGCGTGGAGCACAGCAGAGCAACGCGAAGCAGTCAGCAGTTGGTCGCGCGGGACGCTCTTCGGGGTGCCCATTGTGTGACGAGAGCGATCAAGAGCAGAAGAAGACGGAGGGGTTTCCGAGCCTCTGTGTGTGTGAGGAGAGAAGCAGGACGAAGTAGAGGCAGCTTCGCCGGAAGTGCAGCAGCAGCCGGCCTCAGGGAGCTAGCGAATTGTACGAGCAGCGAGAGGGAAGAGTAGGCGGAGTGCGGGTAGTAGCCCAGGGAGAGAGGGCCTTGAGCGAGACCGGCAACCCGTACTAGAAGAGTGTGGAGAAGCGGCCTCGCAGAAATCTCGCGGGGTCGGTCTCGCACAAACTCGGCGCGTCTTGATCGCGGTCGCGTCGAGTAATTTACCCGGTTATTGGAGTAGCGTATCTTCGAAATACAGACTCAAGTCTTCGCAGGCTTTAGAGTTGGGGGGTTCTTGGGTTGACGCTTGTTCCTTGTGGTAGGGCGTCGAGCCTTGGGCGTGCGGCGTTATCAGGCCGGCGTTTCCTGGGGCTTGTGTGGCGTTATCGGGCCTACACGGGGGGGTTTGTGCACGGCGGTTATCAGGCCAGTGCGGTCCTTCGCCTAGGCAGCGCGTTATCGGGCGCCCACCTAAACGGTATACGTTTAACGTGCCTTTGTTCCAGCACGGGTCTGTGGGGGGTGAGCACCCGAACCAGCAAACGACGGGGGGCCGCGATATCGAGGCGGCTCTACTTGCCGGCGCTTGGTGGTTCCCCTGGAACCTTGGAGAAGACGGGAGGTCTTTGTGGTTCAGAGAAATTTCGGGACTGAGTCCTTACCCTATCCTACGTCCTTGCTACTGGCTACTCTGTACTACTGCTTGCTAAGCCTACCGGTCTGCGCCTGTCCTTACTTCTGTCATGCTTGCACTACCGTCCTTCAACCTGATTTACGTGGCGTAATCAAGATCTTACCTCGGCGCGTTTTGGTCGGCGGGGTTAGGGTCGGCGCGTTTTGCTCGGCGGGTTTTGCTCGGCGGGGTTTAGGGTTGGCACGTTTCGCCGAACAGGGCGTGTGGGTCGACTCGTCGGGTGATTACGCGTCGCACTGGATTCTGGCACCATGTCCCACGGTTCATCACTCATGTCGCATTTCCCGTCGAGCTGTTGCGCCCATCAAACCGCGTCGTGTTTCCCCCGCCGCGTCGAAGTCCATCACTCACGTCCGTCGGCATCCCTCTCGGCACCTTCTTTCTCTGGCGCCCGGTGCGCCCACTTCTACCGCGGGGTACTACACCACATTCGTCCCGCTGCCACGCACGCGCACTCCCCAGGTGGGTGTGTCGTCGCAGAACCTGCCCCGCGCCTTTGGCGTCGTCTTGACATCGTCGTATCTCCTGCCCCCGTGGTCTGCCTCGCAGTGTTCTCAGCTTTATGGCTCGCCGCCGCGACGTCGACGCCGACGACATCGGTCTGGTGGAGGGAGAGCTCGACACTAACGACCTCGAGGCCGCTGGCTGCGCGGTCTGCGCCTTCGGCGCGCGTCGTCCCCGTCTCCCTACCGCGTCTCAAGTCCAGCTTCCAGCTTCAGGCGCCCACGTCCACTCGGTGACGGCTCTCGTTGCTGACGCGCACGCCCTCCAGCGCGAGAACCAAGAGTTGCGTGCCCAGTACGAACTCGTCTCGGCTCACAATGCCGGCTTGGCTGCTCACGCGTCCGTGCTGCACGACTGCAATCTCGCAATCTTGCATCGCGCTCGCGAGGGTTATCGTGCAGGCATGACCCGGCTGGAGCAGGCGCTCCTTTCTCGGGAACGCGTTGAGCGGGACTACGCCGATCTGGAGGGTCGAGTGGCCGACTTCCGCGTTCGTGCTGATCGCACCGAAGCTGCCGAGACCCTACTCCGCGTCGAGCGAGACTCCTCGGCTGAGCAGTATCGTGATCTCCAAGCTCAGCTCCAGGCGGCGCAAGACCAGGCCGCCGATTATGCCGCTCAACTCGCGCGTGCTTCTGGTGCGCCGCCTCCATCTTCCGTGCCGCTAGCGCGGCTGTTTGCCGCCCAAGGTGAGCGCGACGACGCACGCACCGAGCGTGACGACCTTCGTGTGGCCCTCGCGGCCGCTCAAGCTGCCCTCTCTCCTGTCCAAGCGCGCGCGGACGCCGCCGAAGCTGAACGCGATCGGGTGCGACAGCTTGTGGCCACCGCTGAGCAGCAGCGTGACGACGCTCTCGCCGAGCATGACCGCGTGACCCGCGTTCTCGTGGTTGCGGAGCAAGCGTGCGACGGAGCCCTCGACATGCGGGATCAAGCATGTCGAATCTCCACAGCTCAAAGACGCGAGCAAGACGCTGCTGTCACCGAGAGGGATCAAGCTCGTCAAGCAGTGGCCGTCCTTGAGCAGGGGCGAGACGCAGCCGTCGCTGAGAGGGATCAGGCTCGTTTGGAATTGACCGCCCAGAGGCAGCAGCGTGCCCTGGTCGCAGAAGAGCTCCGCGTGACCCGTATGTCGCTTTCTCAGAGCCGGGCGGAGAGTGAGGCTGCCCAGAACCTGAACGTCCCGCTACAGGACGACCTTCGGCGTGCCAACGCGCTCCTGGTGGTACACGCCGAGGAGCTCCGTCGCGGCGCGACCCGTATCCACGAGCTGGAGGAGTCCGTGGCCACTGCCACGACCCTCCGTGTAGCCGCCGAGTCCGAGATGGCGCGAGCTCAAACCGGCGAACTTGGTGCCGCATCTCGCGCGGCGCAGTATCGAGCTGGGTGGGTGTCCGTGCGGTGGTCGTCTCAGCGGCGTCGAGAAGCCGTCGGAGCCCATGTTCACCGTCTCAACGCCCGGGTTGTCGAGCTGGAGGAGGAGCGCGACTTGGCCATCCGAGAGCGTGACGAGCGTGCTGCGGCCTGGCGTCGGATGCTCCGAGACGCGCGTCGGGGCCGAGAGTTGGCGCAGCGGGTTCGTGACGAGCTTGCTGATCGTCTCGCCGGCGTCGTAATGGGCGCAGGCGGGCATATCGACACCGCTGGTTTAATCCGCCAACTCGAGGCCACTTTCGCGGCGGCGATCGACGCGGCTGTCCCTCTCCCTCCTGCTGTCCCGACGTCTGCAGCGGTTCCTGCGATATCCGCAGTCTCGACCCCTGCTGTTCCTGTTCCCGCTCCCGCTGAGTTAGGCTCGGGCAATCGTACGGGCACGTCGGCCGCGACGGCTGGCTCCACGACTGGCATTTCTCCGGCCGGTCTTTCAGCTCCGACTTCGCCCCCTACCTCGCCTCCGTCAGGTTCCCAGCGATCTCGCTCGGGTGCGCCGAGTCGTTCGGGTTCTCAGTCGCGCACATCGGGGCCATCAGGAGCGGCGCCCGCTTCGTCGTCCAGGTCTTCTCCCTTCCGACGTAGCCGGCGGCCCTCCACGGTAGCTGACACTGCGGCTTCCTCCCGCGCTGCTGCGCAGGCTTCCTCCGCCGCTACGCTCTCCGCGGCCGCTGCAGCTGCGGCGCGCGCCCGAGAGGACGCGGCGCTCTTCGGCTCCGAGTCTTCGGACACCGACGATCAGGTGCGGCGAGCACAGTCCAAGCGTCCTCGGTTGCATGGCCCTGGGTCTCGTTCGCCGTCTCCGGCTCGTCGGCCGCCTCGTTCGCCGTCGCGTTCCCACCCCCCCTCCGCATCCTCGATCTAGTTCGCGCTCGCGCTCGCGTTCGGCTTCCGTGGCGTCGACGCGTTCCGCGCACTCGGCGGGGCCAGCGTACTCGGCTGGGTCGGCAGCTTTGCGTTGCTCGTCTCCCGCGCAGCCGGCGCGCTCTTCACCGAGGGGCCACACGGCCACGCGAGGGGGGTCAGGTCCTGGCCCGGGTAGTTCAGGCGACTCCAGTGGCGACGACTCGTCTACTTCTTCGTCCGCCCGCGCCTCGTCTTCAAGCGCCGCCTCCAGTGGTTCAGCGGGGAGTTCTCCAGCGGTGCACTTCTTCGACCCTGTGATCCCACCCGCCGGAACCCCGTCTGGCTGGCAGCAGTCTCGTTACGCCCCCTGACCCAAACGGGTGCGACGTCTCCGCCTTCACCTCATCACCGTGCAGGAGTTGCGGACGCTCTTCCTGCCGCCGCCTGGCTGGATCATTCCGCGTCACGCTCCACCCGAGCCTGCGAACTGGAACCATGCTCTCGTGACCCCGGCCAATGTCGAGGCGCTGTACGCGACCCGGCCTTGGCGGTACCTCGCCCAGGCAGCTGAAGCACATCTCTTTGCACCCGGCGATTCCGCCCGTTCTCCCGTCGGCTCCAGCGCCACATCGAGCATTGGGCTCAGGCCTACTGGGAGTCCACCCATGAACTCCATGTGCAGGGCGCGATATGGAAGAGGTGGCGTACAGCCCGCAACTCGCGTCGCTCCCACGCGGGCGGTCACCTCAACAGCTTGTTGCAGCTGGCGGTCGGGTTGTTCCAGCAGGGGCTAGCGGACATGGATCTCTTGTTGGACCCCATGATGCTCTACTTCCCGCCTGCGCACACGTCGATTGGACGGTGGTATCCAGGCCTCCAGCATGCGACTTTGCAGGCCGCGCTCGACGACATCGATGCACAGAAACCTTGGCGTCAGTTTTACCGGACGCCGCTCACTGTGGCCGAGATGGACGCCCAAGTGCGCTGCCGAGTGACGCGCGATCACCCCGCTTTCCATGTGCCGCGTCTTGCCGATAAGTTTGCCCAGCAGGTTTGAAGTTAGCTTGGCGTAGCCCTAAGATTGACGCGTAGCCTTGATTCGTGTCCTTCGTTTCTTTCCACTTTGTCACATCCTTTTTATGAGACGGCCCTCCGCCGTCCCATCTTCAGCCACAGGCTGGTCCTCCTCACTTCCCTCACCCCATCCCTCGCTCCAGCCATTCCCAGAGTCGAGGTTTTCCCACCGGTCCTCCCGTCGGCAGCCCCCTGCCGACTTAGTCACGCCCGTGGGCGACTACTCACCAGGCTCCACTGCCTCCGCGTTCTCGTGCGACTGCATCGCCTCGAACCGGTGGCGTCCTGTGCGCTCGCGCAGGAAATCGTACAGCAGCCCGCCGCAGTTCAGATCGAGCTCGTCGACCCACGTCGTGTCCGGGTAGCCCTTCCATTTCACCTCGAACTCGCGTCGCGTGCGTACGTATCGAGTAGCTCGCCCTTCGCGCACGTCCAAGATCTTCTCGACCTCGAAGACGTCGTCCTCTAACTCGTGTGTGGCCTCCCAGCTGTCTTCGGGCAGGAGCTCCTCGTCGAAGTCGAGACGCTCCTCGACCGGCATCGTCAGCTGCGTTGCGGGTCGCGACGGGAATTCACGAACGAGTTTCAGCTTGGAGATGTGGACGACGGGATACAACTGATAGGGCGTACCTGCCGTCTCGAGACGCACTGCGAACGCGCTAATCAGCTCGGTGACACGGAAGGGTCCGTGCCACATGTGCGCGAGTTTGCGCGCATACCCTGGCTTCACCCGATCCAGGTACAGCCAAACTTGCGAGCCCGTCGCGATCTCGTGTTGCGTTGCCCTTTCGGTTTGTCGACGCGCTCTCTCTTCGACAGCCTCTCTGACTAACTCCAATGCTTGTGCTCTTGCCACCTTGTAGTGCCGCTGGATACGGAGCCTCCACCGCCTCGCCTCGGCGTCCCGGGTCGACGTGTTTCCGACGGCTAAAGTTGCTTCCAGCGTCGACCGGGGATCCCAGCCGTGCACTAGGAAGAACGGGGTCTCGTTCCTCGTCCGGTCGTGCGACGTGTTTAGCGCGAAAGTAAGGCGTTCGGCGTACTCGTCCCAGTCGCGTTGGTCAACGTCTGCGATATACATCTTAATCGCTCTTGTGACCGTCTGCACCATTCGTTCTGCAGCACCGTTGGCTTGTGGACGATAAGCAAGCGTCGCTCGCTGTCTCTGACCCATGAGTTTGCTGAACGCCTTGAAGAAGTCCGACATGAAGCCCGGCTCACGGTCGTGGCGGATAGCCTCGCTCGCGCCGAAACGCCTGAATACCGCCTCCTCGTACGCCTCGGCCACCGTCTGGGCGGTTCGTGACGCATTCGCTTTGACCACGACGAACCCCGTGAAGAGGTCGACCCAGACTAACAACTCTGTGTTGCCTTTGTAGGACGCCGGCAACGACGGGATATGGTCCATGGGGATGACCTGGAACGGGTACGTAGCGACGATGTTGCCCGGCGACTCGCCCTGGATGGTTGGCCGACCTTTTCCCGTCTCACAGTCATTGCATTCACCGACGTAGCGCTGGACGCTTCTGAAAACCCTGGCCAATGGAAGTGGCGCCTCACGCGTTGGTGTGTGCGGCCAATACCCTGGTGTCCGCCTTCCAGACTCGCGTGATAGTGGTGGAGTACATCCTCCCGAAGAGTCTCCGGGATCACCAGTTTCATCATCTCATCGCGCCCCTCGGCGGAGTCGTCGTTTCTCGACTGGTAGTATAGCAGTCCGCTTTCGCCCTCTTCGTACTGAGGCGCAAGCTTTTGGCAATTCTTCACCTCGCGTCGAGACAGGTCTCCGACGTCGCCGCGGAGATACTTCTTGAGGTTGACGATCCAGACCTCTTCGTCCTGGGCGGCGCGGATGTGGTCCAGGCGTAGTCGTTGCACCACCAGCTCCTCCAAAACTTCGGGAGGTCGGCTCCTACGTGTTGCCATGCGTGCGGCAGCCGAGCGCGTCGTCACTGCGAGGACTTGTGTCTTCCCGCGTCCCGCGTCCGTGGCATTTACGGCGGGATCATCTGTGTCGCGCGTTCCCGCGTCGCCGTTTTCCGCGTCGAGATTTTCCGCGTCGAGGTTTTTCGCGTCGAGATTATCTGCGTCAAGACCGGCTGGAGACGCCATCTCGGGACTCGATGCTCGTGGTCGGATGACTTCTCCCAAGCGGTTCAGCGTCTTCAGATCGTGAATCTCCTCGGGACTGTGCACGTTTCTGGCAGAACTGCCATCTCCGACTCGAGATCCTCTGCGAAAAGGACGGAACCCTCGTGAATGAGGACTGCGTCGTCTTCCTCCTGTCCGTCAAGTTTCGGTTCGTCGTGTTTCGGCTCGTCGAGTTTTGGCTTGGCGAGTCCTTGTTCTGGCGATTGCTTCATCGTGGCGCTTCCAGCAACCGCCGGAGGCATGGCGGGTTCTCCTTCAGCCATCTCTCCGTTCGCATCCAGCTTGTGGTCGTCGGGCGGCTCCTGTACTCCGCCTACTTTCGGCGCTCTCGCGACCGCCGCCAACACTGGGGTCACCGCGCGTCGCGTCTCGAGTTGCCTCGGTTCCGGGCGCAAAATAGCTTTAGGCGTCGGATACGAGGGGCGATTCGTCATCGGCCCGTCGGGTTCAGTTGGGATCCAGTTTTCCTCCGCGTCGCGCGTCGCGCCGTACGCCACATTCTGCCACTGCTGGTACCTAGGGGAGCCCAGTCGAACAAACCCACGGCTCCGAGGCTGGCCGTCAGACGGCGTCCACCACCCCAGCGTCTCATGCGCGTCGAGGGTTATCGCCGCGTCTCCAATGTTCGTGACACGTAGGTAAGTCTTTCTTCCGGCTCTCCTTTTGACAAAGGTCGTCATCCACGATTCTGCTCGCGTTACCCACAGGAACGGCGCGTTTCGATCCGGCCTCAGCAGGAATTCGTGTGTGTCCCCTGGATCGAGTCTCACAGGCGCCTTGACGTTGACCGGGTTCATCTGTGTGCCATATAGCGGTCTCCGTCCGATCATCTGGATGTGGACCTCGTCGGGGAGGCACGCCGTGCCGTCCGCAGTGTCGATGCGCACCCCAGCTGGTACCATGAAGTTCATCCCCAGGATTGCGTGTTGACTGACCAAGTCGCCGACCCACAGGTGCATGTAGTACACCAAGTTCCCAGCTAAGGTAACCTTGACTCTGGTTCTTCCCACCGTGTAATATGTCTCATCACGAATTCCCACACACTCTTGCGTGATCTCTGTGTCGATCAGGCAGCCTACCTCACGAGCAAAGGTGGTGTCCAGGATGGACACCTCGGCACCTGTGTCGAGCAATAACACAGCACGGTGGTTGTTCAGCTTTCCATGAACCTTGGCCTGCTTGTACCATTTGTGTGGCGCGTAATGTTTCCAGTATCCGCGTCGCTCTCCTGGTTGCAAGTCGATCTCGTCCAGGGGTGGTTCACGTGCGAACTCGTCGTCCGTTGTACGTCGGACCGCCGAGATTCGCGGCGCGCGTTCTCGCATGGTGCACTCCAGGTTGGTTTAACATGTATTATCATTCAGAGAAGTCCGGTTCTCACTAAACACCTCTCGCGACTTCTTGGTCACATATGCATAGACGGAAACAGGTCGCTCGTCTCGTACTGGTTTCCAAACAAGCGAGCGCCCTAGTTTAACATCTTCTCGGCGGCAGCATTCCCGCGTGTTTATTCGGGTCAAACCACTGGCGCAATTGGTTGAAGAATTCCTCCATGGGGCATTCTCCGGCTTCGTGCATGTCACCGCAGGCCTTACACACACTCAAGCATCGCTCCGTCGGGTGCTGGCCGCTGCACTTCTGACATGTCAGTAACTTCCAGCAGCCTCCTTCAGAGTGGCGACGTGAACCACAGTGGCGACACCGCGGGCGATCGCGTCCCGAGTCATCGGGATCGAAGTTGCGACGCGCCGGCTCTCCCGGCGGGGCATGCCCCGCGACGAACAGCTTGGCGCGTTCCTCGTCCTCTTCGTCCTGGTCGTACTGGCGGTCGTCGCTGTCGCGACTTTCCCGTTCCGAGTCGTACTCGTCCGGTGCGACATGAATCGCATGCACAGCGCGTGCCGGCTGAGTCGGAGGAGTCGGCGCCTTTTGGCGGAACTTGTTCAAGCCGAAGAGATTCTTCTTCTGGTGAGCCAATCCACGTTGTCGGGCGCGCAGCTTCTTCTCCAGCGCCTCCGAGTCGGCGACCTCCATCAGCGTGAGACGTGAGGCGAGTTCGGCTTCCTGCGTGTTCAGCGTCCGGATGAAATGTTCGACGTGTTCACGTTTCTCTTCAGTCGAACCATCGGCGTATGGAACGTTGGCCCTCAAGCCCGCGACGTTGAGCCAGTACAAGTAATCCAGGGGGGTCTCGTCGGGGCGTTGAGCTGCGTGGTAATAGCGCCTGGCCATTGACACGCCCTTGCCGCAGTACTGTACGCGGAATTGCTCCGTTAGCTCGGTCCATGATTTCTTGACCCTCTTGGGCAACTGGAGATACCATTGTCGTGCCGGGCCGCTCATCAAGTCGCTGAACTGCCCGCAGACTTCTTCACCCGTCATCCCGTCGCGCCGCGCGGCGGACTTCAGACGGTTGAGCCACAGTCTGGCTTTCTCTTCACCGGCGTCCCGCCCCGAGAACTCTTTCAGCTCAGAAGATGCTGAGAGGCGCACACGAGCGATACCTGCACCGCCGGCTGTCGCCGTCGAGATGGCAGCTGTGGTTCTCGGCGCTCCGATATCCAAGTCAAACAGGTCGTCGGGGTCTTCGTCCACGCGTCGAGTGCCGGACTTCGTCGCAGAGCGCGAACTGACCGACTCCATGGCGACATCCGCTGCCTCATGGGGCCGAGCCACCGCGGGAATTGCAGCTGTGTCGGCGTGCGCGGTGCTCATTACTGTCGTATGCATCAGCTTGATGATGGAATCTCTCAAGGCTTTGGGGAGAACCTCTTCGGCGGGTTTCGTCATCTCTGCGCGCGCGGGTGCCGCGGATAACTGCATGGCACGCGGCGGCCGGTTCATTGGCATGCGCTTGGGTGATTCGAGACTGCTGTCGGAGTCTACGTTCGATTGGTATCGAAGTAGAGGCGATGGCGTGATCGTCGAAGTCTGGGCTGGGCGCGCCGAGGGACCCGGCGCATCTCGGCCCGTCGCGGGGCTCGTTGCGGCTTGTTTGACTGATCCAACAAGAATCGTCAAGGGCTCTTGTACGACGCGAATCGCGCGCAACCAAGACTTGAGGTCCCAATCGCACAGCCTTTCCATCTCGAAAGCTCCCAACACGAACCCTGAGTCACGCAACATCTGGAAGAGGGTCGGCGCGGCGTGGGCGACATTGGTGAGACTATCGAAGTCTGGCGCCACGAAAGGTCCTGTGAAGTTGCTCATCAGCATGGGCTTGAGGAAGACCAAGATTGGGTCTTGCTCCAGCAGACGGAAGAGCTCCGTGCGCGCCACGACGTACCGTACCTCTTCGGCGGTGTACTGGCGTTCCGCGTCCTTGCCTTGCGGCTTGGACACCGACTCCACCGCCGAGTCTGGCGCGCGCAGCTTCTTCTTCTTCTTCTTGGACGACTTGCGCTTCATGGTCGCCTTGGTGGTGGGTGGTTGTTGGTCGTCGGCCTTTGCAGGCTTCCGACCGGTAGGAGCGCGACTTGCGTCGCGGCCCTTGGCGGCTCCCTCGTCGGGAGCCGTATCGGGAACGGCAAACTGTTCTTCGTAGCCCTCGTGGTCGTCGCTGGCCCCGTGGCCTGTCGTGAAGGTTCCCTCAGAGCTCCACGACGCGACAGGTCTCTCACTGTGCTCTCGTGGGGTCGGCGACCTTCCAGCCGACTGCGCACCTGCCTCCGATGCCTCTTGGATCGTTAGCCCGTCATTCGAAGTAGTACTTCCGGGTCGCGGCACCATTGTGGAGTAGCGGCCTCGCAGAAATCTCGCGGGGTCGGTCTCGCACAAACTCGGCGCGTCTTGATCGCGGTCGCGTCGAGTAATTTACCCGGTTATTGGAGTAGCGTATCTTCGAAATACAGACTCAAGTCTTCGCAGGCTTCAGAGTTGGGGGGTTCTTGGGTTGACGCTTGTTCCTTGTCGTAGGTCGTCGAGCCTTGGGCGTGCGGCGTTATCAGGCCGGCGTTTCCTGGGGCTTGTGTGGCGTTATCGGGCCTACACGGGGGGGGGGGGTTGTGCACGGCGGAGATCAGGCCAGTGCGGTCCTTCGCCTAGGCAGCGCGTTATCGGACGCCCACCTAAACGGTATACGTTTAACGTGCCTTTGTTCCAGCACGGGTCTGTGGGGGGTGAGCACCCGAACCAGCAAACGACGGGGGGCCGCGATATCGAGGCGGCTCTACTTGCCGGCGCTTGGTGGTTCCCCTGGAACCTTGGAGAAGACGGGAGGTCTTTGTGGTTCAGAGAAATTTCGGGACTGAGTCCTTACCCTATCCTACGTCCTTGCTACTGGCTACTCTGTACTACTGCTTGCTAAGCCTACCGGTCTGCGCCTGTCCTTACTTCTGTCATGCTTGCACTACCGTCCTTCAACCTGATTTACGTGGCGTAATCAAGATCTTACCTCGGCGCGTTTTGGTCGGCGGGGTTAGGGTCGGCGCGTTTTGCTCGGCGGGTTTTGCTCGGCGGGGTTTAGGGTTGGCACGTTTCGCCGAACAGGGCGTGTGGGTCGACTCGTCGGGTGATTACGCGTCGCACTGGATTCTGGCACCATGTCCCACGGTTCATCACTCATGTCGCATTTCCCGTCGAGCTGTTGCGCCCATCAAACCGCGTCGTGTTTCCCCCGCCGCGTCGAAGTCCATCACTCACGTCCGTCGGCATCCCTCTCGGCGCCTTCTTCCTCTGGCGCCCGGTGCGCCCACTTCTTCCGCGGGGTACTACACCACAAGAGCGTGCAGGTGCTGTGGTTGGAGCCTTCAGTGGGCTGGCGAAGACCTGGTGACTGTAGGCGGTGATAATATAATAGGGACGAGGATCCCGGCTACCTTTGTGGGGGCCTACAGCTTGTCTTGTTCGGTGGCGACGGAGGACCTCTGACGGACCTGGCCAACGAGTGCAGCAAACACTGTGTGAGCATACGATTCCGCCAGCGAGTAGGTGTTAACAACTCGTTATAACGGGGTTTACTGCTGCGTCTCCTCAGGCGCGGATGTAGGCATATATAAAGCATTGCTCGAGTCCAGAACAACGTCTTGGAGGTGCCCCTCACGGAAACGCACCTGTAGACACCTCAGACTCGCGTATAGAAGAGCGGGTGATGGGGGGGGGCTCCGCGCGGCAGGACGTGCAATCGGTGGCAACACGGTGTCACTTAACGGCCCCGTCGTGGACCCTGGCACCGGAGTGGTGGCCGTCATGACGTTCAGCAACAATGGCCCCTGCGACCCTCAAATGCGATGGTGGAAGGGCCTCTTCCACCACGAAGCCGCAAGCAGCCGACTACGCAGCGTCCAGGGCGCGTGAACGCAATATTTAGAGTCACCCAATAGCCACCGCCAAACACCCAAATTCATAGATAATAAGCCCACTAGATTTGATAAAAATGTAGTTAAATGTTTCAGGCAGCACAAGTGACGCCCACTGCAGCGGTAGTGCGGGCACGCGAGCTACTTCCTCCCCCATAACCTGTTTAGTGACACACAGTGACAGGAGCGATCTCTGGTGAAGAGGCCTGGGTGAAGGTGGTGTCGTGCAACAGATATGACCTATCCCAAATGCCATGAGCTCGCAGGTAATGGTTTCGTATCGCTTTGGCAGCATCCTGCTTTTTGATTTTGATAATACCTGGATCTTTGCAACCGAAGAGTAAAACAAAACACTAGTTTTTTATATGCAGAGGTTGCACAAATCAGCGAGGATGCAAACCCTCAGTGCAACCGATATCGCAAAAAATACTGCTGCATTTACCGTGGTATCACCCCCCTGTTGGCCAGAACCATGCCAATATTAGGTAATTGGCCAATTAGATGCGCGTCAGCGCGAAAAATACAACTTCGGTTGCATTTGGCTGGTTATGTTCCTGTTTTTTTTCGAAAAGGGCGTATATCCCTTCAAAATAGCATCATCTAGGCTAGAATTGAAATTATTGTATTATATCCTTGATACAAATCCTTACGGAAGGACCTGTAAGAAAATATAGCCGGACCACAATGAAAAAAACTGGTGAATGTTGACCCTGTCCGACACGACTCGTGTCGGACAGGGTCAACATTCACCAGTATTTTTTCAGTGGGTGATTGGGTAAAACAAAACCAAACTGGTAAAATTAAAAACACTACTGGGTTTTTATTGAGGAACGCCTGCGGAGTAGGAGGCAAATGCCGAAGTGAGTTGATTAAAGTTACCAAAGTTGTCCTACTTGTCCTTCTCAACTCTCCTATCCTCTTGTGGGCTTGTGTCGAGACCAACCAAGCTTGCCATCCCAGATCAGACATTAGAAATCGTTTCTGGGCGGTTCACCCTGAACCGGTCCTGCGGTCCGAATACGTAACCGAACCGTGGTGGCGGTGCACTTCAACACTCCTACTCACCGCACCTACACGGTGACCTTCTCCTTGATCCCGCTGGCGTCCCGCAAGTACTTGAGCATCTTGGCCCCGAGCGCCTTCGTCAACATGTCCGCCAGCTGATGTTTCGTGTCGAAGTAGCCCACCTTGACCGTTTCACGTTCAACATTCTCACGGATGAAGTGGTGCCGAATGTCCACATGCTTCGTCCTAGCATGATACCCAGCGTTCTGTGCCAACGCGATCGCTCCTTAATTACCTTCCCATATTTGCGTTGCGTTCACTTGCTCCTTGCCCATGTCCTTCATCATTACACGTGTCCAGAGTACCTCCTGCAGGCAGATGCTCAACGCCATGTATTCAGCTTCTGCAGAGCTGAGCGCAACCGTTCTCTGGAACTTGGAATTGAACACTACGGGAGCGTTCCCCATCATCACCATGACGCCCGACACGGAGCGTCTATCGTCAATGTTGCTTCCCCAATCAGCGTCCGTAAACGCTTCAACCGTGACGTCGTCACAACCTTGGTACACAATACCGTGTTCACGAGTCGTCTTCGGGTAGCGCAGCACGAGAATAGCTGCTCTCCAATGTTGCAGACCGGGGTTCTCGAGACATCGCGACAACTGCGTCACCAGGTATGCGATGTCCGGCCTGGTACACGTGGTAATGTATAGCAAACATCCGATGAGAGAACGGTACGGCCGCGACTGCATCTCAGCTCGATCTTCGACCGTTCCTGGCGACTGAGTCTTCGATAGCTTCATACCGGACGCACATGGGTTGTCCACAGGCTTCGCGCTCTGTTGACCGAACCGTTCCACCACGTCGTCAATGTACCTTGTTTGCTTGGTCATGAGCGTACCAGCGTCCGTGTCATGGTCAATCTCCATACCCAATATGAACGTCGCTGCACCCAAGTCCTTCATCTTGAAAGCGTTCTTGAGCGCGTTCTTTACTTCACGAATCTCACCACTCGTCTTCGCAGCGATGATCATGTCGTCGACGTAAAGACACACGTAGACGTACCGTTCCGGGAACGCTTGACGTAAACACACTGATCCGCATCACAGCTCTTGAAGCCGTTCCTCACAAACACCCGATGGATGGTCTTGTTCCACACGCATGCCGCTTGCTTCAAACCGTAGATTGCCTTGTTCAACTGGCATACGTAATTTGCAGCGTTCTCAATACCATACGGCACCTCCATGCATACACGGTCCGTCAGGTCACTGTTGAGGAACGCCGTGTCCGCGTCCAACTGTTCCATCACATATGCGTCTGCCACGCACACTGCCAGAACCACGCGGATTGAGTTCATGTTCGCAACCGGGGAGTACGTCTCAAAGAAGTCAACACCGTACTTCTGCTTGAATCCCTTCGCAACTAACCGTGCCTTGTACCGGATCACACGACCGTGCTCGTCACGCTTCTTGGCAAACACCCACCGACTGCCAATCGATCGCGTGTCCGTTCCTCGTGGTACCAGCGTCCACGTTCCGTTCCGTTCATGCGAGAGCAATTCCGCATCCATCGCATCCCGCCAGGCTGCTGCTTCATCACTAGCCATAGCCTGTGCATACGTTGCCGGTGGGTCTGCTCCATCAACAATCCTTGCCACGTACGCCAATACTGCATCAGCAATATGACCGTTCTCGTCGATTCTGGGTCGCTTCGGAGATGGCGGCCCATCACTTCCTTCCGTCTCATGTCCCTCGTCATCACCATCACCGTTCTCCAAGAGAAACACCGGTTGCTGAGATCTTCTCGACCGTTCTGGCTCCGGGTGGAACACCAGTCATTCATCTTGGAACGCTTGAGGCGGAGGGTGGTACGCAGTCAACTCCAATCCAGGTGCAGCCGACCGTTCTGAAGGTGGTAATGGCAGTACTTCCTGCTCTGGTTCAACCTCGTCCATCTCGACGTCTTGAGCGGGCTCCTCAACTGCTTCCATCGGTTCATCCTCGACGGGTCGACGTTCCTCATCGATCGGAACAATCGCTTCGTCACCGTCCTTGGTCATGTGGATTACCGTTCCATGCTGCGACGAGTGCGTATCATAAATTCCGCCCACCTCGCGCTCGCCCAGCTTCACCGACCGTGACACCTTGACTTTGGCCGCATCGAGGTCGTAGACACGGTACCTTTTGGCATTCTCTGCATACCCGAGGAACATACATCTGAAACTCTTGGACTCAAGCTTCGTCCTCTTCACATCGTCAATGTGAGCGTATCCTGGAGACCCGAACACACGCAAATGTTCCATTTCAGGCTTCACCTTGAAACTGACCTGGTACGGCGTCACACCTGACCGTTCCGTGTTTGTGGAACGGTTGATCAGGTACACTGCTGTGCTCACAGCTTCTGCCCACCATTCCATCGACACGCCTTTGTAGTGTAGCGCGCACTCCACGAGCGCAGGCTGCGGGTTGGAGGAGCTGGTGTATGATGCGTACTCGCCATCATCACACTGCCCCCCAAGCTTCTCCAATGTCGCTGTAAATGGTCCGCCGATGATATGTCGTCTCGTCCATTCGCACTTGCCTCGTCACATACGATGCAAAACCGGTCCACCAACTTCAACGCGTTGCTGTGTTACATGTTGAACTTCTAAGATTTGCATGAAATTGTCGTCAGCCAATCAGAAGTCTCCAACTTGACTATTAACCAATCATGTGCGAGTGAAAGCTTGAACTCTTCGTGTATTGCGGGTCGTTACCGGATCAGCCTGAAATTACGTATACCACTGCTTCGTACCCATGTTCGTGCTGTCCATTGGCGTCGAAGCTTGGATCAAAGATGTTCGTTCAAAATCTCCATGTCCCGTCAAATCTGATCATCAATTTTGGAGGGATACGCCGATAACTCAGCTGCGGTTGAGTTTTGCTTGTCGCGACCTCTTGCCATCGATAGCTGACGTTGTCGCACGTTGGAAACGGTCATCGTTTGAGCCGTTTGCGTAAGATAGAAGAAGTTGCGGTACATCTTCGCACATCGTCTTCAACGGTTCCCATGAGTCTTCAATAGGCTCGAGGCCCAACCATTTCACTTTGACCTCGTAGGCTCGCATGTCTGTGCACATAGTCGCCAACTGAGAAGTTCACCTCGCGTTCGTAGCGCTGCCGAGCCTTGTATCGTAGATGCTGGCGTTCACGTTCGGCCTTGGCGGCCTTGTGCATGTCCCTGATAGATGCTCGCAGTGCAGCTAGGTGTTGTTCGGTACTTTGCTGCGGTCTGCTCAGTGTGACTACACGTCCCTTCCCCCCCGAAAAAAATACCGAATCCAGAGTGTTAGGGCAAGGTAGTCCCGTGAACAGTTCAATGGGTGCATGGTTGGCGAGCGATGAAACCGGCGAGTGGTTGATACTGGACTGAACCAATGGTAGTAGATGAGGCCAGTCCTGCAAGCTCACTCGAAATTCCAATGCTAAAGCTTTCAAAACTTGCAAAATATCGCGGTTCACCCGCTCAACAGATCCATTCTTCCATGGGGAGTACGCTAAAATAAACTCCTGTCGCCCCTTCAAACGTCTGCATAATTCGGCGATCACCTTGCTCTTAAAGTGCGATCCCGAGTCGCTCACCCAGACAATCGGTGCTCCAAATCTGCTGTACCAATCTAGGATAGCAGTGGCAGCAACAGCAGACGTAGGGTCATCACAGGCCACGAGTTCCACGAAGTGTGTAGCTTCATCCTTTAGAACCAGCACGTAGTGTGACGAACCGAACGACTCACCCAGAGTCAGGAAATCCCAGTGTAGTGTTTCGTTCCGCTCAAAAGTATGGTGCGTTTCACTGAATGGCCGCGGAATGACAGTCCCACCCTTTACATGCAGGCAGAGTAAGCACTTCACACAGAAGTCGCGAACAATCCTGTTGAGACCACTGATATAGAACAACCGGCTGACGAGGTTCTCCATCACGTGTACGCCGCGGTGTCCATTCCGCCCACAGTGTGCAATGATCAATAGTCTCTGGGTGAGATCGCGAGCCTCGCGTGGAATCCAAATCGCACCGCCGAGTCGCCAAAGTCCGTCATCACCCAGCGTTGCACCTCGTGGAGTAGTGCACAAAGATTGTTCACTACCAATCTCATCGATCGTTGGCCATACGAAACCATCCTGGTCCAGTGGGCGCAGCGAGCTGGCATCACTCTTCTGTTGTCCACCAGACGTATCCCCACCACGACGCTTTGAACGCGTGATGCGCTTGGCCGAATGTATCCTCGCTGTAGGTTGCGGTTTTCCGCCCCATCTCGAAATCAGGTCAGCCCAGACATTGTGAACACCCTCGATGTGCTCAATTGAGTACCGATACTCCAAAAGTTTCGTTGACCACCGCAGCAGCTTTCCTCTCACATGCCTCTTCATTTCCTTGCTCGGACAGAAAAGGTAGATGATGTTGCGATGGTCGCAGTAGAGTCTAAAACCCTGTGGCCGTAGCAATAGATATTCCAACTTTTCACAGGCGTGCACAATCGGATAGGACTCCTTCTCAATCACAGACCAGTTGAGCGCAGAACCCGTGAAGCTACCCCCATGCACACCAGTAGTTCGTGATGTTGCTCATGGATGGGCACATCAGGCTGCCAGTGTGCCACCTGCGAGACCACCAGCCCCCAGCCTTTATCCGACGCGTCCGAGAGCTGGACGAGTTATTTATCCGGGTCCGGATACGTCAACATCGCTGAGTTACCGAGTAGGTCCTTCACTGCTTCGAAAGCCTGACGTTCATCTGGTGTCAATTCAATCTGAACTCCACTTGCAGCACGCTTTGTCTTTTTCGTGCCTGTCAATGCTTGATCGAGTCGTTCCTGCAGTGGTCATGCAACCCGAGCATAGTCAACAAGACCAGCTCTCATCCAATTACTTGCGCATAAGAACTGTTGCAGCTCGGCTGCAGTCGTATGCGCTCTGGGTCGTGGCCAATTCCATCCTTGTTGATGATCCGACCACACCATCGCACCTCTGTCAAAAACAGTGCGCTCTTCTTTGGGTTAAGTTTCAGGCCATACTCGCCGAGCTTAGTGAGCACAGCCTCAATTGCGTCCACTAACTCCTCTTCTGTGTCCGCGAACACCAACAAATCGTCGATCCAGACGATAACACACTTGTTCACAAGTTCTCCGAGCACCATTTCTACTGTAAATTGAAAGTGTAAAGCAGCGTCGGTACTGCCTTGTGGTACACGAGTAGGAGTAAACACCCCATTGTCCGTCATGTACGAGAGAAATTCCTGACAGCTCTCATCCAATGGCAACTGCCAGAAACTTTTCAAGAAGTCGAACATAGCGTAAAACATCTTCCCTTTACAGTGCTCCAGGGCAACCTCAAGGTTGGGCATGACGCCAGCGATCGGCTCAGTCACAGCGTTGAGCGGCCTGTAATCCGTCGTTTGTCTGAACTCGTCGATCTTCGGCTTCTTTATAGGCAAAGCAGGACAGCACCAGCGACTCTCCCGATTTTCATATACCCAGCCAAGCTCAACCAGTTTCCAGTTGAATGACTCCAGCCGACTTGCTGGGGCTGTATTGCCGAACTTTGCACCGATACGGAGTGGCACCAGCTTTCAACTTGATCTTGAGTGGCGGGACCCGTGCGGGTGGATCATTGCCCAACTCAAGTCGCCATCCTCCATACTTGTGTACTACGGCATACAGTCGACTAGTGATGTACTCATCCACAACACCGCGATCGAGTGCATCGCGTACGAGAGCATTCACCACATTGAGCACAACTTCTCCCACTGCCGGCTTGCCGTCGGGTATACCAGCAGGTTCATCAAAAACGTCATCGCCGTCCTCCTCGCGCGACGCAAGATACTCTAGTTGCCGTTCAATGTCGATGCCGAGCTCTGCGAGGAGCTCTTTGCCTATCAGAACTTCGTCCTCGTCCGATTCAACAATTAGGCAACGCTTGGTGTCCTGGCACCTCACTGGGCCTGCTGCTGTATTCAGAGTCAGTCGCAGATCGACCGCATGCGGTGACGTTAGCAGTGTACCTCCAACCGCCCGAGATTCGACCGCCTCATTGAGTTCGATAAGATGTACGGTTGGATCTTGTGCTTGCAGTAGCTCCACATGAGCCCGTGAAATCACATTCGGATCACTGCCACTATCGGCGCAGTACGGCAATCCAAGCTTGCCATTCAACACGACTGTCGCCCGACCGTCATTATCCACTCCGATCGGCGACTCGAGCCGCTTAGCTCGAAAGCGCTTGCCTGAGTTCGCGTCCGAGCCCTTCTTTGCTTTCCGCTCCGCTAGTAGGGCCTCCTTTGCAGCTTCATCCAAGTATGGACACTGGCTGAGCCAGTGATCCTTACCGCAATGAAAACAACCCGTGCACGGCTTGCTTTTCACTATTGGAGCCGACTTCTGCGCAGGATTTGCCGCTACCACAACCATACGACGGTCATCACCGTCGCGAACCACTTTGGTTGAGTTGCTACGGTCGACGCCTGCGCGCAGCCCCTTGCTCGGCTCGCGCCGAGGTTTCCCAGGCCAATCAAACTGATGCTTCTTCTGCTTCGCCAGCAGTCGGAACACTTTTTCTTGTTCGAGAGCCTTATCCTTCACGAGCTGGTACAAAGCCTGCTCGTCCGTCTTACTCGAGCTGTCTACTAGACGATGGTGGGTGTCCACCGCATCGCGCAAAGCGACAGGCTCTAGGTGCTGCTTAAGCAGCTTGCACTTTTCCTTCATTCCAGTTGTAGTCGAAAACATGCTGCCAAGTCCTCGTTGCAGAATGATGTCATCGCAGAGCATGAAATAGTTTATCACCCGAGCTTTGACATCAGGCTCACTCAGGTCCATTTTCAACTCCGCGTCAAAAAGGGCATCGATGTCCACGATATCATCATTCATGACATTGCCGATGATAATGTCCAATTCCGACAGAATCCGCTCCTCCGTAACCTCCTCAATCGTCGTGCCCCATTCTAGCTTGCACAGAGTCTTGAGTAGGTTGCGGTTAAAATAGTTTTTGACACTCTGAAGAGCTTTCGACTTGTCTTCGCCCGTCGTAGCACACCGGGCTTCAATCGCGTCTTCGTACTCTTGACGCTCTCGCTTCCATTTCACCAAGGCGGGGTGCGAGACGTCCGTAATGTACGGCGGCATGATCGAGGCCGATGACACAGGAATTGCAGGCGTCGAATTGGCTACCGTATTGCCGTCGTCGACGTACTTCTCTGCGTCCGTCTTCCCAATGCTTCAGCCGTCGTCGAGTTTCGATTCGCATGCGTAACTTGAGTCGCTCGCCGCTGCGCGTCTTCATTGTTCACGCAGTTACTAAAGTATACTTTGTGACGTGTACAACAAAGGTTTGGGAGCTGGAACTCCCGGCAAATGTCTACTTGTATTGTGACCAAGAAAGTCAAATGGAAAGTGAGCTAAATCTAACTCGAGGACGCCTCCGCCTGCCATCTCTAGCAGTCCAGGGGAGGCCGTCCGAAGTAGCATAATCCTAGAGTAAACGGCAACCTGGGTTCGGCTTGTTCTTCCTGTAGGGCGGCTGCCGGGTGCGTGAGGAGCGTAACTGAGATCGGCTTGACTATAGTTCTACAGCGCGCACTCCACGAGCGCAGGCTGCGGGTTGGAGGAGCTGGTGTATAGTGCGTACTCGCCATCATCACAGTCGCACGATTCGCGCGACCTCCAAAACTCGTACAGTACCTGTACCTAGACGAGGTGGACGTTACAAGCAACACCCCAGTAATTTATCATATTCAGAGGGTATTACGATTCATAAAAGTAACTGTAGAGTACTAACATGGTTTTCACAAAACCTCTATAATATTATATCACCTATCACCCATAAATAACCAGGTCATAGTGTTTTTGAAGAATAGGACATCCCTCCAAGAGCATCTCCACCGGTCACTATAGACAATTCGCGTGTTGATTGGCTGGAATTTATATAGCTATAGACATCCAGAGCCGCCACTCGCCAATTTATCGCTATGTGGCGAAGTCGACGATGAAGGGGAGACTCGCTTAGCTATTTGCTTCTCGCTCTTCGGGCCAAGAAGAAATGCAAATCAGGGCGGCTCGGAGCCTGGTAAATTACCTAATACTGAGAGAGACTTTGCATCACCAACGCGTGGCTTTTTCGACTGTATTTCGCTGAGTCTCCACTGCATGAAGACAAAACCTTTGCCCGTCGGTATCGTATGTCGAAACCACTCTTCTTAAGAGTTCATGATGCTTTGGTTGCAAACTACCCGTGCTTCTATCAACGAAGTGGTACCGCTGAATAAGTAGCTTTGTTTGTCTTGTGAATGAGCAATAGCTACTATAGCTTTGCGTCGCTATGGAGGCCCTCCATAGACACTGAAACCCCCCGGTAGCTAAAATTATGGCTATAGAGATGCCCGGTGAAACAACGGTAGGTAACATTTTGGTCGGGTGGGTAGCTATATAGCTATAGATCCTTGTGATGCTCTGAGAAGACACTTCCGCGTTGAAATAGTCAGCTATTTGAGTAGGATATACGATTCCAGAGATAATGGGAAACGTTAAGTACGATGACGCCGGGCCTGGATTTGAAGTTCAAACTTTGAATACATGTTTTGCGTGTAGTTTTCGTGGTGCAATATTGGGTGCAATATAGACTCAAGTGAAAGTTCTAATGCGTTGTATGCTAGTAGCACTGCTAAAGGTGAGATCGATGTCTCAAGCAAAAGTAAAGCGCATACATTACAGTGCCTACGATATCATCAGATTGGCGTAGCTTGAGGTTAACAAATCAATACCCATGCCGCTTCAGTGCCCACGATAGCATCAGGTTAACGTAGCTTGATGTTGACAACTAGTACAGTGGTTACAGTAACTAGTCTGGCTTCAAAATTAGTCTGGCTTCAGAATTAGTAGGTGCCAGACTAATTCATGTTCGTCTGAATTCAAGACATTCAAAATTAGTCTGGAGAAAAATATTCATAATTAGTCTGGACTGGGCACGACTTGGTTGAGTGGTCTGGTTTCCGCTCATCTATTATTTCCACGGTCTGAGTTCGAGTCCCCACATGTGACGGTTAGTCGGCACATATATCAAGACGCAAACCGCCGAGGACAGACGTTTCTTTCTTTATGTAGGGGGTGAATAGGTGCCGCTATATGAGCAGGCTGCAACATGGAGGGGGTGGGGTGGCGCGACCATGGAATCCATGGTCGCGCCATCCCCGTTCCGTTGTTGCCGCTTCTTCTACGGACCCACCACCGCCTTGTGCTAACATGTAAGTACAAGGCAGCGGGTACATTTTTGTTGAAGTGCACCGTTGTTGCACGGTTCGGCAAGCCGTTCGGACCGTGGGAGCGGTTCATGTTGAACCGCCCCAGGATTGGCTGATCAACTTCGGTGGTTGTAGACCAACCGGAACTAGTAGGAGAGACCTGAAAGACAGAGTTAAGCGATCTAATCTACTCACTTCGGCATTTGCCTTCAACTACAAACCAACAGGTTAACAGCCGCAGCTCCGAACGCTGCAACCAAGCACGCCTTGCACGACCGTCAAGATGACGACCATGCGCGCCGAAGTCCTCCTCGGGAGTGGGAACTACTTCCACTGGGAGTACAATATGCGCATGACGCTCGCCCGCAAGGGCTTGCTCGCGCATGTGCAAGACGTAAAGGCGGAGGGTGACATCACGGAGGCATGGCTCGTGAACGACGCGAAGGCGCTAGGCATCATCGCGCAGGGCGTGGAACTCCAGCACCAGACGAAGATCCATTCCGCCACGCGTGCCATCCAGGCGTGGGGAACGCTTCGAGAGTTCTACAACCGTACCACGCTCCACAACCGTGTCACGATGACACGCCGTCTCCATGAGTTCAAGATGGACGACGGGGCGAGCATATCCAAGCATCACGACGAGCTCGTGGTCGGTCTTCAGACCATGGGTGAGCCAGTCGACGAGGCACGGCAGCTCGTGGTGCTGTTGAGCGGCCTCCCGGCCGAGTTCGAGTTGATCTCATCGATCATCGAGAACGCTAAGGACATCACGCTCATCGAGGTCAAGGAGAAGCTCTTGAAGGGGTACGAACGCTTGGAGAAGACTGACACGACCACGGAGCGCGCATTCAAGGTGAACGCCGGACGGTTCAAGGGCAGCAAGGGGAACGGTCGCAAGTGGAACGGTCCCAAGAAGAACGCTGGTGACTTCCGAGGCAAGTGCTTTAAGTGCAACCAGCCCGGACACATGAAGCGGGACTGCCCGGAACGGAACGCTGGAGGTGACGACGACGCGGTCTTTGCCGTGGGTACGGAACGCCTCAACGGCTGGTTGATCGACAGTGGTGCGACTGCCCACATGACCCCGCACCGTTCCGACCTTCTCGAGTATGAGGCGCTGGACACTACCATGGAGGTCACGATTGCGGACGGCAAGAAGTTGACCGTGGTAGGTCGAGGAACGGTACGCTTGCTTGGTCTGGACCAGAATCGAATCAAGATGGTGGACGTTCTCCACATCCCGGGTCTCGACAGGTGTTTGCTGTCGGTGGGGAAGCTGGCGGAACGCGGTCTGAACGTTGAGTTCCAGCGTTCCTCGTGTGTCATCTGGGGGAACGCTAGTGCTATTGCATTGGGCAAGAAGATCGGCAAAGCGTACATGTTGGACTGCGACCAGGAACAGGCGCGGTTTGTCGAGTACGCTGGGGCTGACAGCCAGTGGGAGCTTTGGCACGCCCGCATGGGGCATCCTAACAACGACGCTTTGGCCAAGACGCAGCGTGCCACGAACGGTATCCCGGACGTGGGACAAGCGTTCCCAACTTTGTGCGGCGGATGCATGAAGGGTAAGCAGACGGTGGAAGCGTTCCCGAAGCGTTCCAAAACGAAGACGTCGCGCGTTCTGGAACTGGTTCACACGGATGTGATGGGACCGATGAAGTCAACATCGAAGGGTGGTGCGAAGTACATCCTATCGTTTGTGGACGACTTCTCGCGATACGTGGTGGCCTACTTCTTGAAGAAAAAGTGCGAGGTGGCTTCCAAGCTGAAGGAGTTCATGAGATTCTACGAGAAGCAATGGGGGGAACGCCTCATGTGTCTCCGGTCGGACAACGGAACGGAGTTCGTGAACAAGGACGTGACGAGGATCTGTACACTGAACGGTATCATACACCAGCGTACCGTATAGCCCTCAGCAGAACGGAGTGGGAGAACGGATGAACCGTACCATCTTGGAGAAAGCTCGGAGTATGTTGCACTACAAGAGCGTTCCAACGGAATGGTGGGCGGAAGCGGTGAGTACGGCGGTGTACCTCATCAATCGTTCCACGAATACGCAGCACACGAGTGTGACACCGTACGAACTGGGTTTCAAGGTGAAGCCTACGCTGGAGCACCTGCGCGTGTTCGGATCGCATGGGTACCCGCACATCGACAAGGCGCAGAGGACGAAGCTGGAACCCAAGAGCTTCAGGTGCATGTTCCTCGGGTACGCCGAGAACATCAAGGGGGTACCGCGTATTCGACTTGGACGCTTCCAAGGTCAAGGTGACACGCTCTGTAAAGCTGGACGAGCGTGAAGTGGACGGTATATACGAAACGCTGCCGGCCCGGAACGGAACGGTCATCCACGTCAGCGAGGACGCTCATGATGCAGTCACGCCTGCACCGGTGGAACGCCAGCCCGCAGTGGAGGAACCGATGGAAGGTGTTGAGAACGACGCGCCGGACGTAAGCATGGAAAGCGTGGAACCGGAGCAGGACCCAGCTCCACCACTGCTATTGGCAGAGGAACGACCCGCCCCCACTGGACTAGAGCTGGCATCGTACCGTGCCACACCGACCGTGTTTGAAGACGATCGAGTGGTGTTCCATCCTCCGGTCCACCGTTCCAGACGTGCTCGTGAGCCAGTGTTCCTTCTTGAAGATGGAACGGATGCTGAGGAAGAACGGAAGTCAGAAGGAAGTGATGGACCACCCTCCCCGAAGCGTGCCAGGATCGATGAAGACGGTCTTCTCGCAGAAGCCGTTCTCGCGTACGCTGCAAGTATTGGGGACGCAGTGGACATTCCGACGACGCACGCACAGGCAATGGCTAGTGACGACGCAGCGCAATGGCGCGAGGCCATGGATGCAGAGCTGCTCTCACATGAACGGAACGGCACTTGGACACTGGTGCCACGAGGTACGGCCAACCGTACCATCGGCTGCAGGTGGGTCTTTGCCAAGAAGCGCGACCAGTACGGTCGCGTAGTACGCTACAAGGCACGGCTAGTGGCCAAGGGTTTCAAGCAGAAGTACGGCATTGACTTCTTTGAAACGTACTCTCCGGTGGCGAACATGAACTCGATCCGAGTCGTTCTCTCGGTCTGCGCCGCCTATGAGTACCGGATGGAACAGTTGGACGCAGACACAGCGTTCCTCAACAGTGAATTGAAGGACCGTGTCTACATGGAGGTACCCTTTGGCATCGAGAACGCTAGAGACT